>JAQPPZ010016388.1:6126666-7453333 GCA_028583015.1 Wollemia nobilis
CGCCATGCTTGTCGGGCTCTCCTTTCGAGGACTGATACTTCACTTCCAATTGCCAAAAATGAGCAGCGAGCTTGCAGGGCAAGTAAGAATGCATTTATGAGGCACTTGATCATCTCGGGAAAATACCCGACTTGGAGCACGTGCCCCCTTTGAGTCATGAAAAAGCAACATGTCGCGATATCGTGACATTTCTATGTCTTCAACTTGGTTCTTCTTCTTGCATCATGAAAATATGAAATGTCACGATATCGCGACATTTTTCTTTCTTGCTCTACCTCCTTTCTTTCGGTCACGAAAATGCAACATGTCGCGATATCGTGACACTTTTTCTTTCTTGCTCTTCCTCCTTGCTTTCGGTCGTGAAAATGCAACATGTCGTGATATCGTGACACTTTTTCTTTCTTGCTCTTCTCCTTGCTTTTGGCCGCGAAAATGCAACATGTCACGATATCGCGACACTTCTTTCTTGCTCCTCTTCTTACTTTTGGCCATGAAAATGCAACATGTCAAGATATCGTGACACTTTTCTTTCTTGCTCTTCTCCTTGCTTTCGAGCCACGAAAATGCAACATGTCACGATATCGCGACACTTTTTCTTTCTTGCTCTTCTCCTTGCTTTCGGCCGCGAAAATGCAACATGTCGCGATATCGTGACACTTTTTCTTTCTTGCTCCTCTTCTTGCTTTCGACCGCAAAAATGCAACATGTCGCGATATCGTGACACTTTTTCTTTCTTGCTCTTCTCCTTGCTTTCGACCACGAAAATGCAACATGTCGTGATATCATGACACTTTTCTTTCCTTCTTCCTTTGGTCGCGAGAATGCAACATGTCACGATATCGCGACACTTTTCCTCCGTTAGCCGTGAAAATGCAACATGTCGCGATATCGTGACACTTTCCTTCTTCTTTGGCGAGGCTATCTTCTTTGGCTTGTTCGACAGTGAAGCTCTTCTTCTTCATTCTATGTACAAGGAGGTGGCATTGAAAGCCAAAATTGCTGCAACACTTACAAATACTTTCGAAGCAACAAAAATAAACACTTTACAAAAAGAAATTTTTTATTTTTTTCTACCCCTCTATGCAATGTGACAAAATTTTCAACATTCTTGGTGGCTCACGGGGCATTTAGCTTGTCTGAATGCAGAGATCCTAGGCCTTTATCCATTGGGCAACAGAGTCATTCCCATTCTTCTCTGACTATCCACTGACAACATTTTTTTTTTTTTTGTGCCAAAGCTCCTAAGCAACACTTAGTGCCTTCGACACTTATTTACTAGTCGGGCTATTTATAGTATTTACACAAAATTTTGTGACATGATTGGCATGCCGCCACCATAAACCCATCTTCGGGTGCCTATCCGGTGAACCTGCAATGTCCGAACCAGATCTGATTGAACTTTAGTTGATCTTTGAAGTCCAGCTGGCTTCTTCCTGAAGTTGTCCATGTTGCGAACAGGGAGCAACACAGTGAGTTGTCACTCCTGCCAGTACCCGTACTGTTGATGAAATATGTGGCAAAAAATTTCACCACATGAGGGGCCTCTTGGGGTACTGGTTGGAATGATGGCTGGAACCAATACCAGAATTCTGATGAATCTATTAACTATGGGCTGGGTACAGGTTCTTCCATCCTCCTGATGCGGTAACAGGGTTCCTCCGACAAAGAGTAATCTTCCAAGATCTCTTCAGGTTTAGCTTGATGAGACATGCTTAATGGATTCTGGCTGAGTACTTGTGTGCCATCCCTTGGGATACAAAAAGGGTGCAAAAATGTGCCCTCTTTGTTCTCAGGCTCTACCACTTGGGCCTGCTCTTGTCCTTGGCCCATCCTCTGATGGAGACTGCAAGCAACCATATTGTTCATTGCTAGGGCAAAGCTTGCATATTCCCATTGTTGGACTTGGATGAAATCTGCCTCTCGAGCTCCACACGACTGCATCTCAGGCCTCTGCTCAGTATGAGGAGTCTGCCATGATGAATACTGCGTTGGATAAATAGGAGCAATAATTATCGGGTAGGGTGATGGGGCTGCTCCCCACTGCCACTTTCTCGATAGGAGCAGAAGTTGTTCTGCTCGTATTTCTTCCTCAAATACTTGAGGGAATCTTTGTTCTCCTGATTGCAGTAAGATGAGGCTCAAGTTCGGGTGAAAGGCCCGAACATAGAAGAGGTGGGCTTGGGCGGGCATCGGTTGGATCTCTCCTGGAATTCTCTTCCAACTTCTACAGAATCGGACATTGAAGTCCATGATGCTCTCCAGAGGTGCTCTCATGATGGTGAAGAGGTACATCAAAAGCTGGAAGGGATCTTGAGAGCCATCAAATGTTCTAAATAGTTCTCCCACTAAGTCATCCCATGAGCATATGCTTTTATGCTCGAGCAGTCTGTACCACTACAGCGCCTTTCCTTCCAAAGATAGAACCAGAAGTCTGATCATGACATCCTCATGGATTATGTCATGGAGGGGCGCTAAAGCAGCAACATCTTCAAGGTGCTCTCGAGCCATTCCCTTAGTGCCATCGTATTTTGTCACTGTCTCCAAGGTGCTTTCGAGAATTTCATGGTAACTTTGAATATTCAGAGGGCCACGATCATCCCAGCTAGGATAGCTTACCTTTGCCATTATAGCAGTGGTCTGTAGAGATCATGGATATCATCGCTAAGTCAGATTCGCCAGGTGAACATACTTTTCTCCACTTGTGAGGTCAAGGCTGCTCACCGAACCTTGATTCCTCTGGGATGTCTTCTTTCAGATTTAAAATGCGCCTACGATCTAGAAATCTGGATCTTCAGCTCAGTCAGAGTCGCCAGGTGATTTTTCTAGATGAAGGCAAGCCAGAGATTCACCAAACTCGGGCTTCCTTAAAACATGGAAACTATGGCATGAAGGCACAGGTTTAGGTACCGGTCTCTATGACTTAGATATTTTTGGGTTGAACAGAGTCGCCAGATGCTAAGAGTCTTTTGGTAATGAGAGCATCGATTTTCACTACCACTCAGAAGGTGAGACTGACCGGGTCACACCGGGAACTAGTTAGAACTATTGGCCCCGGTGGAGACGGGTTTGAGATTTGTGCTTAAAATATGGGACCTTGGTCCCACCGGGCATGCCAAAAACTATTGGTCATCAAATCTACCTAGGAAAGGATTTTGGGTAAATGTATGCGCCCTAGACCTGGACCAACATTGAAATGTCGAAGGGAAGAGATGCCCCTCATGCCAATATCTGGAGAAAGTCCGGATCCTATGCTAAACTACTTTGGTGTTTTGAGATAAGGGTGCAGGAAAGAGATAAAAGGAGTTAGGGTTAGAGAAAGAAATAAAAAAGGGGTAAGGGAAGAGATATTGATGATTCAAAGTGGGAGAGAACAGGAAGCACGATCACTAACTGACAACTTGAATAGCAACAAAGAACACCAAGAATAAATGAAAGAAACGCCACATTAACCTTCCTATGTATCCTCTAGGTGAGCTCACAGGGATTCTCCTTCTCCCTTTCATCAAAATTTAGGGTTCAGAGTAAATACGATTAGGACAAGCGAATGTAACAAAAACCACAACCCACCAGGCAGCATAAAAGAAAATCAATATAGCATTTTTCCTCTCCTATGTATCCTTCAGGCGAGTTTCAGGGTACAGTCCCCAATCGCACACCAGATTCAGGGATTAGAGTCTCAGTATACAAATGAAGAAAGACAAAAGAATCAAGCATAGAAGGCAGCATAAAAGAGAGAAATTGAGCCCAAAGCTCTTTAGTATTAATCGCAGGACATCAAGTTACAACAAATTTCTAGTAGATAGTTCCCCCCAAATTTTACATTACAATGCCTGGGTTTTTATGGAGGACCCAACCCTTTGAGTCATTATTACACAGAATGGTGAAGCATACTCTTGAGATCTGAGAAGTCGGCTCCTCGCGGCCCTCGTGACTGAGCTTTCAAATCCATTACCAGAACTGGCAACTGTGACCGAGTCAACCACGGAAACATGCATTGATGAGCCATGTCCTTGGTTTTGGGTGCAATGCTCGAGTGGCCACCATGCTTGTCGGGCTCTCCTTTCAGGGACTGATACTTCACTTCCAATTGCCAAAAATGAGCAGCGAGCTTGTAGGGCAAGTAAGAATGCATTTATGAGGCACTTGATCATCTCGAGAAAATACCCGTCTTGGAGGGCGTGCCCCCTTTGAGTCATGAAAAAGCAACATGTCATGATATCACGACATTCCTATGTCTTCAGCTTGGTTCTTCTTCTTGCATCACAAAAATATGACATGTCGTGATATCTCGACATTTTTCTTTCTTGCTCTGCCTCCTTGCTTTCGGCCATGAAAATGCGACATGTCATGATATCGTGACACTTTTCTTTCTTGCTCTGCCTCCTTGCTTTCGGCCGTGAAAATGCAACATGTCACGATATCGCGACACTTTTTCTTTCTTGCTCTTCTCCTTGCTTTGAGCCACGAAAATGCAACATGTCGCGATATCGCGACACTTTTTCTTTCTTGCTCCTCTTCTTGCTTTCGGTCGTGAAAATGCAACATGTCGCGATATCGCGACACTTTTCTTTCTTGCTCTGCCTCCTTGCTTTTGGTCATGAAAATGCAACATGTCGCGATATCGCGACACTTTTTCTTTCTTGCTCTTCTTCTTGCTTTTGGCTGCAAAAATGCAACATGTCGCGATATCGCGACACTTCTTCTTTCTTGCTCCTCTTCTTGCTTTCGATTGTGAAAATGCAACATGTCACGATATCGCGACAGTTTTTCTTTCTTGCTCTATCTCCTTACTTTTGGCCGTGAAAATGCAACATGTCGCGATATCGCGACACTTTTCTTCCTTTGGTCGCGAGAATGCAACATGTCGCGATATCGCGACACTTTTCCTCCGTTAGCCGCAAAAATGCAACATGTCGTGATATCACGACACTTTCCTTCTTCTTTGGCGAGGCTATCTTCTTTGGCTTGTTTGGCAGTGAAGCTCTTCTTCTTCATTCTATGTACAAGGAGGTGGCATTGAAAGCCAAAATTGCTGCAACACTTACAAATACTTTCGAAGCAACAAAAAGAAATACTTTACAAAAAGAAATTTTTGATTTTTTTCTACCCCTCTATGCAATGTGACAAAATTGTCAACAGTTCCCATGTGGGCCTGGGCCATTATCCATTCATCCTACATATGAAGCTGAGTAATATCTTTAGTTACTATTTTGGCTTAATAATCATCGAGTGTCATTTCCCCATGGGATTTCTCTACCAATGGTGTCATATTCATCCTCGAGCACTGCATGTTGAGGGGAATTCATTTTAGAATTGAGAATAAGACAAAGTAGGGTAGATATAAATCATACCTATTGTTGTTGATGATGTTTGTGGATTTGTATCTTTAGTAGGAATTGGTCCTTCAGTAAACGAGTGAAGCGGCTAAGCTTGACGGATGTCCAAAATCTTAATTTTGTTTATGAGTCACTCAGTGTCCCATGCCTAGTCCCTCAGTAGGAGTTGGTCCCTCAATAAAAATTGGTCCTTCAGTAAATTTTTCAAGTTCAAAAGCATTGACTTCATGATGTTGATGGGGTTTCTCTGCATCCTTTTCCACATCCCTTATTTCAAAGTCTTTATTTATTTGTTCACACTTGCTTCTCTTTTGCTTATTCCCTATAGCATACTCTGATCTCCTTTTTTTTTAGATAAGAGGTTGGTCATCAAACTCTGTATCAAAGGTAAAAGGAAGAAAAAATTTAGGATTTGCTTTTGCAGAGACCTCTTGTTGTTTAGTGATAATTTCCTTCCATTTACTTCGGTCTGTTTTCTTCCTTTCAGTAGTAGGAGGATTCCTTTCTTGGGTGCCATGAAATCTTGGTGCAACCTTATCAGCGAGGGTTTTCGACTATGTAGCTTGGTGCTGGTCATACTGAAGGGAAAAATCATGATAATTTTTTAATCCTTACTTGGAAGTGGTCATGTTAATTTGAACTCTCATCATCCACCAGGCTAGAATATTTGCTACTATCCACTCTATTCCCTTATTTTGTATTCTCTTTATAGCTTTGTCCTTTTAAACATGGATGGAATTATTCTTAGGTTCATTGTTGACCACATGCTCATAAAATTCATGCCACAAGGGTAAAGGTTGCATCTAATATACATGACATTCCAACGCTTCATTTTCTATGTTGTTTCTATCCCTCTCGATGGTTTCTCTATCAGATACATTAAACTTCCTAAAAGGAGCTTTGTTCAAAGTAGACAACCTTTATGCAAATCTATCAAGGGGATCATACTTCCACCTCTATGACAATTCTACCAACTTTAGGATTTTTAGGTCCTGAGCGATCTGCTCATGCTGCCCTTTTTTGGACACAACTATACCTTCAAATTGGAAGGGCATTGGACATGTACCACTTGTTCCTATTCTTGTGCCAAACATAAAATTTATGTACTCCGTTTGTCTAACATATTCCAAGGCAATTAAGCAATCAGTGACATGGTGTGAAAGCAAGAAAGACTTCCTCATGAATATGTAGAGCCTGATGACTACTCCCTGACTCAAGATAAATTGGTCACCTTATTTTACATGTTGGTGTTACAAAACCTTCTACCATTTTGGAGATAACCTATCTATATCTCCATATATGATTTGAAGAGCTGGTCCCAAAAATTTCCTATTAAAATGGTAATATGACTCAACCTTTGAAAGTATCATTTTTCATTTGTATACAGGTAAACTTTTTCCCTTTTCATATTTATCGATTATAGATATGAAATAAAGTCATTTTGACATAAAAAAAGAGCCATACTAGATATGACAAAAACCTGAAAGATGCCTGGGATCCTTTCTGCATCTTGGACAAACCCTCATTGATTTGTTGGAACAAGAAATATTGTCAATCGAAGAAAATGGACATGGTGCTCTCATCCATAATAGAGGGGTCATAGAACTTGAATCTTGAGATGCACTGAGCTATTGTGATCTGCCACCCATACACTTGTGCATTTGATTTTAGTCCTGCCACCATAGCTAACATAGAAAAAAAATATTTATTATTGAATTTTGAGAGGGGAATGGGTGCTTCTGGCAGAATTCCTCCAGTAAATGGCTCCAAAAATTGCAATTGCATAAAATTATTGATGTTATTAGTGGGGGTATATAATTAGCCTATCAATGGGGTCAAATGACTTGGGTTTCAAGACAGGTCTTCTGTTACAAATGAAGGCAACCATGAAAGCATTGGGATCTAGAGAAATAAGAACCTTCCCATCAAAATCTTTAATATTTCTCCATTTGAGGTCATAGAATTTCTCCAGAGATCTGATGATATTAGGGTAAGGGTGGGCGAGGGTGCGAGTGTATAAAAAAATCAAGGAATGGTAAGGAAAAGTATTGGGGATGGAGTCATACCTTTAGATACTCTCACCTCCACATCCTTTCGAATGTTTACTAGGTTCTTTCATGTGATAAATGTATCTGTAGTTTTGGCATTCCTATCCATAAACCTTACATCCTTTTTTTCTACCTAATGAGCTATTTCAGTAGCTAAAGATGACCCAGCCATGATAGCAGTTTCTTATCATTAATTTGGCAAGGATAATTCTATGGAATTATCTATGTGAAGCTAGAGATCTGAGTAGATTCAAGGAAATTTTTTGTAAAAATAACTTTGAAAGAGTTGAGTGCAAGAAATGAGGGCTCCCATGACATAAATAGGATTGCATGCACGAATTAGGGTATCATGCAGTAATTGCAGTAGGTGTCGTACATTTTGTAAGTAATTTTAAACATTGTTTTGGTCTTGTTTCGTGTGCCACATTTCTAAACCCAACCATTGTGCATTACCCTTATTCAAACCAATAACTTCATGTCACCTTTTGTTGGACCAAACTTTGCATGGTGGTATCTTGAACATAACGTATTTAAATTTGAAAAATAATTTTCCTGCCAGCTGTAAAATTGTGTCTCTCTTTGACTTTGACCAAGAGATATCATTTTATCACAAAATCATGAACTTTTTCACTTTAGAATTTTCATCAATATTTTCAGCCCATGAGCACTAGGCTGGTTGTGAGATCATGATATTTTTTGAAGAGGTGACCTGGGAATGCAATTATGTTGTGAAAACACAACTCTTTCTATTTTCAAGCTTGCTTTAGGCTTTTGGTCTACAAAAATGGTATGGGTCATGAGATCGTGACTTTTTCTAGAATACTACATTTGAAAATAAACAATGTACATAAAATACAGGGGGGAAGAGGGTCCCCAACTCACTTGAAATAGAGATTCAGGTGGAAACCATTGATAGGGATAGGCTGTGTCTAGACCTGTTCATCCTTCAACTGGAAAGAGTTGTGATGTTTTTCAGTGATTATTTTGAAATGGACTTCCCAAAATGCATCAAAATTCTGATGGTTTTCTGATTTTTTCTTATTCCCATTCCATCTTAAAACTAAATCTCCAACTTTGAAGTTTCTAAGGGTAGCCCTTTTATCAAACCATTTCTTAGTTTCTCCCATATATTTTTGATAATAATTGTAGGCTTATTCTTTATGCTCTTCTAGTTGTAAGAGTTCTATCAACCTATTTTACATTGGCTCTACCTCTTCAATACCAGCTTGACTAGGCAATTTTAAAGTATGTATCTTTATATGCACCGAGAGAACAACTTCTTTACCATAAACCAAGGAGTAAGGTAATGTGTTGATGGATTTATTTATGGTAATTCTATTAGCCCATAATTTTTTATTTATCAATGAGTTCCAAATTCTCTTGTTATCCCTTAGAGTTCACTTTAGTGAAGAACACAAGCTTATACTGAGAGGGGGGGTGAACAGTATAAGACCACTTTTAATTTTTTCTTTCAAATCAGCTTTCAATTCAATGTTATGCAGAAAATAGATAGCAGTATTAACAGCAGTAATCAAGCAATGCACAAAACATCATCCACAAAGTGACACAACAATTTACGTGGTTCACCCAAGGTGGGCTACTCCACGGATAAAACTTTTCTCTAAAAGTTATATCACAGTTCTTTGGGAAACCTTCCCAATTACAATGTTTATGAGCCTCTTGCTCAAAGGAGATACCTTCCCCTAATTCTGCTTTGGCTGGTGATCCTCTAGAAGACCTCTACCTCCTCTGCCCTTAGCAAGTGGAACTCTATCCATAGAAGACACCTGTCTTCCCTGCTCTGGCTGGAGATCTCTGTCCTCAACTCTATCACCGCAAAGCTGGTCCTCGAATATGCACTAAACACAGTCCTTCGGTCTAGCACATATGTCCTCTATCTGATCTGCACCAAACATAGTTCTTCGGTCTGGCACAAGTCTGTCCTCTTCCTCTTTCTCTGTTCTGTTACAGCCGCACTTGGTCGAGACTACTTTTGCACTGATCGCGCAAACACAGCAGCACAGACTTTGCACACTCTGCCTCTCGATGATCGCACTTCTCTCCCGCACTCTATCTATGAATATCACACTTCGAACGCACACTTCGATCGATTCGACTCGACTCGCTCTCTTGCGCACAGCAGACTTCACTTGCGCAAATTCGATACACACATTCGATTCCTTGAAACTCGAAAATAGTCCTCCTTTTATAGCATTAATTCATGATCAAAAACTTAATCTTTAGTCGACTGATACCCTAAAGATCGTCGGCTGCAAAACCCTAATCTTCGTCGGCCTAGATTTAACTTTGTTGGCTTCAACCGCCTCTGCTGCCTCTGTCACTTCCCTGTAGCTTCCGCCGTGAAACTACAACATGTCGTGATATCGTGACACTTTTACAGCCGTACACCTTCTTTTGCCTACTGTCATGAAATCGTGACACTTTTGCTTCTTTTGGCTTCCTATTAGTTTTTGTCACGATATCGTGACACTTTCTGCTTCTGCTGACGTCATCTATACTCTTGCCGTGAAATCATGACCCTTCTATCTTCATGGCATCCTTCTCAGCTTCTGTCATGAAATCGTGACACTTTTGCCTCTGCTGACGTCATCTTCACTTCTGTCATGAAATCGTGACATTTCTCGCTTCTTTAACTTTTTCTCGGCTTGCCCAAAACGAAACATGTCACAAAATCGTGACACTTTCACTGCCTTAAGCTTTTCTCTGCCTTACGCCCATGAAACTGGAACAAGTCACGAAATCATGACGCTTTCGCCTTCGAGCTCTTCCTTCCTGAATTCATCGTGAAATCATGACGCTTCTTCTGTTGAAGACTTGCTAACTATTTTTGTCATGAAATCATGACACTTTCTCCAACTGAATGCTGCCATCTCAACCTGTCATGAAATCATGACATTTTCTGCATCCATAAGCTGTTCCTCCATCCTATCGTGAAAACGTGACGCTTTCAGCTTCCGTACACTTTCTCTACTGCCTGTCGCGAAATCGCGATGCTTCTCATATCAAACTCTTTCCTTCGCTGCATGTCACGAAATCGTGACAGTTCTCACTTCGAGCTTTTCAGCATGCCGCGAAATCGTGACAGTCCTCAACTCGACCTCTGCAGCATGTCACGAAATCATGACATTTTACATGTAACTTTCTCTCTTTTCGAACTTGTCACGAAATCATGACAGTTCTCTTTGCGGACTCTCTCTTCAGCATCATGTCGCGAAATCGTGACACTTTTTCGTCCGTACAACTTTCTTTGCAGAATGTCACGAAATCGTGACACTTTTCCTTCTCTGCCTTCCTGCACTTTTCGAGTCACGAAAATGCGACATGTCACGAAATCGTGACACTTTCCAACTTGCTCTCCTTCTCTGCCAACATGTCACGAAATCGTGACAGTTTTGCCAACTTCTTCTCTTTTTTCCAGCATGTCGCGAAATCGTGACAGACTTGCTAGAACTTTCTCTCTCTTCAAACATGTCGCGAAATCATGACAGTTTTGTCAGTACTTTCTCTCTCCTCAACCATGTCGCGAAATCGTGATAGTTTTTCCAGCACTTTCTCTCTCCTAAAACATGTCGCGAAATCGTGACAGTTTTTCCAACCGCCTGCATACTTTTTCTTACTTGTCTTTTTCTTGATCTTTTGCAACTGGGCTACTCTGATCTTCTTGGAAACTCACTGTCCAAACTGAAACCTACATCAAAACACATTCTTTGACATCAAACCAAATTGCTTCAAGACCTTCTTGACATCAATGACAACATCTACACTTAGAGCAAAGGCAATGTACCCAAGGTACCCAAAATTGCCAACAATCTCCCCCTTTGTCATTGATGGCAACCCTTAACTGAAAACATATCTCAAGAGCCAAAACTGAACCCTACTGATCCAACAACTGAGAATCTGCAATTAAAGTTTTTGCTCCCCCTGACTTGAAGCTTTCTTCTTTACTTGAAGCTCTCCCCCTTTCTCATATCTCTCCCCCTTTGTCATCAATGGCAAAGGGTCATCTTTGGGGCTCGGGACTAAGAATGAGCCTCTTAGCTTAGTCCCTCCCCCACCTCCTGATGAGGTGATTTAAAACAGGGTTGGGAGTGACACTCCCATTAGACACTCATCATCATCAGTGTCTACAATTTCCTTGTCGGGCCTTTTCTTGAATTCTTTGTCTGTATTTCTGTTCCTGTCACTGTTCTGATCCTCGGACCTGTTCATACTACTGTTCTTGTTTCTTTTATCATTCCTATTTTTATTCATACCTTGATCCTTGGACCTGTTTATATCACTTTTTTTGTTCTTGTACCTTGGAAAATCAGCTCTACACTGTCTAGTTGTGTGTCCTTCATTGTTGCACTTATAGCACGTAACAAAGTTATTTCTGTTCGGCATACCTCTTCTTTGAATCCGTCTGTTATGAGTAACCGTGTTCCTGTTGTTAGTTTTGCAGAATATTGCCTTATGCCCGAACTGATTACAAGAGTAGCAATATCCTTGAAATAAGTTACGGCCCCTGAAACTGTCATTTATCTTCCTTACTTGAGTCATGCAATGCGAAGCCATGTGGCCAAACCTGTGACACGCAAAACATCTGCCATTAAACTTTCCTGTAAATGACCTTCTAGGTCGGGTAAACTTCTTCTTCGCATTCAGAATTCTGTTTTCTGTTTCTGCGCATTTATCACTCACGGACTCTTGATCTGAAGTACTTTCTACATCAGAACTTTCTTCCTTTTGTAATCTCTTGCTAGATTCCCCAACCTGTTTCTTGTGCGGCTCAACAAACCCGAGACCTATTTTATCTGTTGGTTTTCTTTGACCTTTGATGAGAGATTTAACCCTTTTGGAGCTATCTTGAAACCTGTACAGCTTATCCTTGTACTCTTTAGTTTCCACTTCCAAAGAAGCCATTTTCTGTTCTAATTCACTATACTCAAGCACCTTAGATTCTAACTCAGTCTTGAGTTCTTGTGTCTTAGCCATAGAGACTTCAAGATTTTCTATAAGTTCGTCTCTCTCCATACAACATTCATCTAACTTATCCTTGAGTCTAGCATTCTTCTTTCTTTCCTTTTTCAAAACACTAAGAGCATTAGTAAGTTCACATTCAAGATCCTCTATTTGATTGCATTTTGAATTATCAAGGCCTTTTTCAGATTTCTTATCACTAGAGGTGCTACCCTTTTCAAAAACCATACATGCATCTTCATTGTAGTTTTCTGAAGCATCCTCATACATACTAGCAACCAAATCATTATTTTTGCATTTATCCTCAAGGTGCCCAAAATTTCCACATCTAAAACATTTCATGACAATGAATTTATGTTTCGGTTCTTCCTCCTTTTCTGAAATGAACAACATCTCATTTTCATTATCACTAGAAGAACTTTCACTATCACTGCTAGAACACTTACTTGCTTTGTCTAGGTAGAAGCTTTTCTTGTTCTTGTGTGAATACCTCTTTCCTTGATTGTTGTGCTCATCTTTGTTCTTTCTGAAATACCTGTGCTTTTCAGAATCCTTGCTCTTAACATCCTGTATATCTTCATCACTTTCATTCTTGGAAACAGTACAGTCAGTAGCATAATGACCGAATTTCCCACAGTTGAAACATCTTATATTTTTCTTGCTTTTGTGCTTTCTGGAAAACTTGCCTTTCTTGCTGTAATATGCCTCTTCATCACTAGAAGACTCATCACTCTCTTGAATCTGCTTGCCCTTTGATTTCTTGGTAGCTTTGAAGGCTGCCTCTTTCTTAACATCAACTTTCACTTGAGTTCTCAGCTCAAATGCTGCAAGTATACTATGGAGCTCATCCTTCTTCAATTTATCTAAATCTTTAGCTTCCTCAATGGCAGAAATATTTTCACTAAATCTATTAGGAAGAGACCTTAAAATCTTATCACACACATCATTTTCAGCAAGTTCAAGACCTAAGTCTTTCATGGAGTTAACAATCTCATCCATACGAAGCATGTAGTCACTAATATTTTCATCATCATTCATTTTGAGTTGTTCAAACATACCTTTAAAGTGTCTCAATTTGGCCTTTCGGACATTAGCATCACCTGTATGAACCACCTGCAACTGTTTCCACATTTCACTAGCTGTCTTGCAGTGAATCACTTTGGTAAGATCAGCCTTCTGTAAACCCTTCAGGATTGCATTCATGGCTTTTGAGTTGCTGTGATGTAAGAGCCTATCTTCTTTAGTGTATGGACCATTTACAGGGATAGTGTACCCATCTTCAATTACTTCCCAAACCTCATTACCAAGTGCCATTAGATAGACTTTCATTCTTGCACTCCACAGACCGAAATCTGATCCATCAAGAATAGGTGTTGCATTGCCACTTGAATAATCCATTGTGTTCTTTGCAAACTTTTCCTTCAAGCTGTTAAACTTTTCGAAGGTGCTGGCTCTGATACCAATTGAAGAACACAAGCTTATACTGAGAGGGGGGGTGAACAGTATAAGACCACTTTTAATTTTTTCTTTCAAATCAGCTTTCAATTCAATGTTATGCAGAAAATAGATAGCAGTATTAACAGTAGTAATCAAGCAATGCACAAAACATCATCCACAAAGTGACACAACAATTTACGTGGTTCACCCAAGGTGGGCTACTCCATGGATAAAACTTTTCTCTAAAAGTTATATCACAGTTCTTTGGGAAACCTTCCCAATTACAATGTTTATGAGCCTCTTGCTCAAAGGAGATACCTTCCCCTAATTCTGCTTTGGCTGGTGATCCTCTAGAAGACCTCTACCTCCTCTGCCCTTAGCAAGTGGAACTCTATCCACAGAAGACACCTGTCTTCCCTGCTCTGGCTGGAGATCTCTGTCCTCAACTCTATCACCGCAAAGCTGGTCCTCGAATATGCACTAAACACAGTCCTTCGGTCTAGCACATATGTCCTCTATCTGATCTGCACCAAACATAGTTCTTCGATATGGCACAAGTCTGTCCTCTTCCTCTTTCTCTATTCTATTACAGCCGCACTTGGTCGAGACTACTTTTGCACTGATCATGCAAACACAGTAGCACAAACTTTGCACACTCTGCCTCTCGATGATCGCACTTCTCTCCCGCACTCTATCTACGAATATCACACTTTGAATGCACACTTCGATCGATTCGACTCGACTCGCTCTCTTGCGCACAGCAGACTTCACTTGCACAAATTTGATACACACATTCGATACCTTGAAACTCGAAAATAGTCCTCCTTTTATAGCATTAATTCATGATCAAAAACTTAATCTTTAGTCGACTGATACCCTAAAGATCGTCGGCTACAAAACCCTAATCTTCGTCGGCCCAGATTTAACTTTGTTGGCTTCAACCGCCTCTGTTGCCTCTGTCACTTCCCTGTAGCTTCCACCATGAAACTACAACATGTCGCGATATCATGACACTTTTACAGTCGTACACCTTCTTTTGCCTGTTGTCATGAAATCGTGACACTTTTGCTTCTTTTGGCTTCCTATTAGTTTTTGTCACGATATCGTGACACTTTCTGCTTCTACTGACGTCATCTATACTCTTGCCATGAAATCATGACCCTTCTATCTTCATGGCATCCTTCTCAGCTTCTGTCATGAAATCGTGACACTTTTGCCTCTACTGACGTCATCTTCACTTCTGTCATGAAATCGTGACATTTCTCGCTTCTTTAACTTTTTCTCGGCTTGCCCCAGCAAAAATGGAACATGTCACGAAATCGTGACACTTTCGCTGCCTTAAGCTTTTCTCTGCCTTACGCCCGTAAAACTGGAACAAGTCACGAAATCGTGACGCTTTCGCCTTCGAGCTCTTCCTTCCTGAATTCATCGTGAAATCATGACGCTTCTTCTATTGAAGACTTGCTAACTATTTCTGTCATGAAATCGTGACACTTTCTCCAACTGAATGCTGCCATCTCAACCTGTCGCGAAATCATGACATTTTTTGCATCCATAAGCTGTTCCTCCATCCTGTCATGAAATCGTGACGCTTTCAGCTTTCGTACACTTTCTCTACTGCCTATCGTGAAATCGTGACGCTTCTCATATCAAACTCTTTCCTTCGCTGCATGTCACGAAATCATGACAGTTCTCACTTCGAGCTTTTTAGCATGCCGCGAAATCGTGACAGTCCTCAACTCGACCTCTGTAGCATGTCACGAAATCGTGACATTTTACATGTAACTTTCTCTCTTTTCGAACTTGTCACGAAATCGTGACAGTTCTCTTTGCGGACTCTCTCTTCAGCATCATGTCACGAAATCGTGACACTTTTTCATCCGTACAACTTTCTTTGCAGAATGTCGTGAAATCGTGACACTTTTCCTTCTCTGCCTTCCTGCACTTTTTGAGTCATGAAAATGCGACATGTCGCGAAATCGTGACACTTTCCAACTTGCTCTCCTTCTCTGCCAACATGTCACGAAATCGTGACAGTTTTGCCAACTTCTTCTCTTTTTTCAGCATGTCGCGAAATCGCGACAGACTTGCTAGAACTTTCTCTCTCTTCAAACATGTCGCGAAATCATGACAGTTTTGTCAATACTTTCTCTCTCCTCAACCATGTCGCGAAATCATGATAGTTTTTCCAGCACTTTCTCTCTCCTAAAACATGTCGCGAAATCGCGACAGTTTTTCCAGCCGCCTGCATACTTTTTCTTACTTGTCTTTTTCTTGATCTTTTGCAACTGGGCTACTCTGATCTTCTTGGAAACTCACCTGTCCAAACTGAAACCTACATCAAAACACATTCTTTGACATCAAACCAAATTGCTTCAAGACCTTCTTGACATCAATGACAACATCTACACTTAGAGCAAAGGCAATGTACCCAAGGTACCCAAAATTGCCAACATTTAGAATCCTAAGAAGGTTCTTATTTTTTTATTTTTCTAAGCCATTTCCTTGTAGATAATAATTTGAAGATGTTTTCAAATATATTTCATATTTACTAGAAAAATCAACCATTTTAGCACCTACAAAGGATGAACCATTTTTAGTCACTAATGTATCAGGTATGTCAAATATTGTTATCAAAATTTTCATGAATTCCATCACAAATTCTTGATTAGCTTTCTTGATGGCTACTACTTCAGCCCATCTGGTGAAGAAGTATGTGGTAGTTAGAATGTATTTATGTCTAGTAGATGATTTAGGTTCTATTATTTCAATGAATTCCAAGCCCCATTATTGGAAGGTTTCCTCAACTTTAATAGGTCTCAAAGGCATAGAAGCATTCCTATTCCTCCCAACATACCTTTGGCATTCTTCACAATTTCTAGTTATCTTGAATGCATATGAGAAAATGGAGGGCCAATAGCAACCTATTATGATTATCTTCAGGGCTATAGTTCTTCCTGAATAGTGTCCACTTGATAGTCCTCCATGGAATTCCTACAAAATATTTTTTTTTTTATCAGATTTTATACACTTTAGCAATACACCATCCAAATTTTTTATGTACAACCCTTTTGGTAATAGGGTATAATTCAAAGCCTATATTCGATATCTTCTCCTTTGTGAGGCTGTTAAACCTATTGGGCACTTTCCAATATAAAAATATTTTATTAGTTAATCAACCCAATCAATTTTTCCTAAAGTATGATCATCCTTTGGAGTAGATTCTTGCATGTTTTGACTAAAGAAAGTGATAGGTCTTTCTTCATTATCCCTGCCCTTTTGAGTAAAAACTATTGCATAGCTCTTATGTTCACCTACAATGTATAGAATGAAGCCTCTAGAATAATTTGGGTTAACCAAGATAGACGCTTGAGCTATCTATTATTTTATTCTTTTGAAAGCTTTATTTCGTAAGTCTATCCATTTAAACTCAACATATTTCTTTAACAATTTGGTCATGGGCTTGACAATTTATGCAAAATCTACTATTAACTTGTATACAAAGTTGATTTTCCCAAAGAAGGATTGCAAGCCTTTTTTATTCATAAATAAAGGGAGTTCTAATAGTTATTTTACTCTGTTAGGTTCTATAGCCAATCTGACTTCAAAAATAACATGAACTAGCAAGACTCCCTCTTCAAAAACAAATATGGACTTATTTGGATTCAAAGAGATACCAAACTCTCTATATTTCTCAAAAAATATCTTGAGATGTTCAACGTGATCTTTCTTATCGTGAGAGAACATTGTTATATCATCCAAGTAAATCACTATTATCTTATTGACAAGTTTCCCAAAAACCACATCCATTGCCCTTTGAAAAGTCACTCTAGCATTGGATAATCCAAAAGGCATCCTTTGGTAAGTAAATGTTCCCCATTTAGTAGTGAATGTGGTCTTGTATTGGTATTCATCCTTGATCCATACCTAATTGCATCCAAAAAACCCATCCAATAATGAGAATATTTCCACTCTTGCCATAGTATACAGAGTCTGGTCTATTTGTGGGAGAGGATAGTGATCCTTCAGTGAATTTTTATTCAAATTTTTGAAGTCTAGACATAGTCTGATGTCTCCATTTTTATTTCTAAATAGTACCAGGTTAGCCGCCCAAGTATAATGTTGATAGGATAGACGATTTTAGCTTCAAGTAGCTTCAACAATTCTTGCTTCATCAAAGCTTCAATTTTTGGGTTCACTGACCTCTATTTTTGCTTGAAGGGCTTCACATATTTCTCGAGCTCAATAGTATGATGGATAGTTTGTTTCCTATATACTTTGAGATTACTATAAATCCAAGCTATAATATCAAGGAACTCCTTGCATAGTTCTCAGATTTGATTGAGTTCCTTTTCTGTATAGTTTACTCCAACTTTAGTGAACTTTTCAGGATCTAGTTGAACTTCTTTGTATTTGTGTTTTTCAACCTTGATCTTATGACCTACTGATATATCATTATTGTCAAAAAATATCTCAAGGGTGATAAACCATTTTGGTATATGATTGTTTTTAATTTGAATCAGACCTTCATCTTCCTTATATTTTAACACTCTATCGTCTTAACACTTCATATCATGGATCAAGAAGTCTAGTATCTGATCATCACTTTTGAATACCTGCAAAAATGTATCTTTATCTTGTATTTAAGGCCTATATATAAGCCTACCTATCTTGGATTTTTGGATAACATTACATATAGGACAAAAATTAGCACCTACAGATGTTGATATATCAACATGAGTATTCTTCTCTCTAGGGATGGCTTTAATATTTAGAGCTTCGAAAGCTTCAAATAGATCCCATACTTTATTTCTGTAAGATTTAAGATAATTTTATTTACTAATGCATCTTTATGTGACAGATTTACTATTAGTTTCGAATCCCTAAAAATTTGCAACTATTTAACTCCTAATTTCTTAGCTTTCTTCAGGCCTAAACAAAGTGCCTAATATTCAGCTACATTTTTGGTACAACTCCAAGTTAATCTATAGGAGAAAATTTGTTTATTACCTATTGGAGAGATTAGGACTACACCTTCTCTAGATCCATTCTTGCATCTGGCACTATCAAAGAAAAGTTTCCACATTTGATTGGTATATGGGTCTTCCTTATGTGAAGGAGTGGAATTACTTTTTTTAGGCTTCATGATAGAATAAATTCTGATTTCTATATCAATCATAGCATTTAAATTATTTAGGGAAAAATGATCTTATGTTTGTAATCCATCCAAGGCTTCTTCCATCAAGTTTAACTCTTCCACTTCTTCAGTCATTATACTCACAATACTAGCTTGTATTCCTTCCTCTTCAACCTTTTCAATGTGGAAGGTAGACATATTATTATTAAATATTTTGACTATTTTGCCTTTTAATGGGATTTCTTAGTGTGAGTAATCTAGGGATAAATATACTCTGATTTTGGCTATGAATTATTTGGATAGACACATACCAAAATAATATTCTAAATATACCACAACAACTTCCTATATGATTGTAATCTAGGGTATCCTATGTAGCACTATAGGGATATCTTTAATCACTCCCATAGTCTTAACTGGGGTACCATATAATTGCAAAATGCCTAGGCTACTTCTAGTGTATTCCATCCCCATAATGACATACACATATTTTGGTATTACAGTAGTCGCATCTCCTAAGTCTATCATACAATTATGTACAACCCACTCTTCCATCTGAAGAAACAAATAGGAAGGAGGAGGTATGAATTTTCTTGTAGCTGATGTTAAGTTGGTTTGAGCTGAATTAAACTGCGATGGAGATTTACTCTTGTTTTTTATTAACCTCAAAGATTCTTCTAATAAGTCAATTTTTCCTGGAAATTGTAATGCATCATACATACTTTCTTTAGAGGTTTTTTTTTTTTTTATTCCACTATATTAAAATAAGATGGATCAATGTTCTTCTCATTTTATTTTGTAAAAGTATCATACTTATTTCTATACCCTTGAGTTGCATCTATTCTCTGAAACTTGGTCAAATAAGGATATCTTAACTTATCTCTCACTTGTTCTTGGGTTTCAATCTCCTTCTTTGGGATGGCTTCTCTGCATGAATCTGCTTCTGTCCTCCAAGATGGGCTTTGGGGAATATTTTCCTAGGGGACCTATTTCTCAACCTGATTTCATACATTTGAAGGTAATTTCAAGGGGTTGAGCTCCTAATGATCTACTTGTATAGGTTTCTTTCCTAATATCATCAGGATGATAACCTGCTCTACCGAAGGTATCATAAGATTGTGTCACTCTTCTCTAATCATATTTACTTGCCTTTTATGAGCCTTTTATACCCTCTCAAAAGATATCTTCTGAACATAATGTTGATGAATCATACATAAATTTTCACCATGGGGATCATTAAATGTAGAGCACCAGAATTCAAATTCTGTTGAAGAGCTGGCAGGTTCATTATCATTATTTGCATAAACCAAGTTTAATCTATCCTAATTTTTACCACTTGTGGAAGCTTGATCTCTTGTTACTTATGGAAATATCCTCAGTTAGAAACTTCTCTCCACTTCCCTCATTTCCATTAAGGTCATCTTATTGGTCAGGTTCTTCATGGCTAATTACATGTCTAATAGGACTGCAAGTTGACAATCAAGAGTTGGTAAAGATGATGATAGAGGGATTACAGGAATGATGGGTAATTTTGGGGGAGCAAGGGGTGCTTGTATTACTATAACTGAAGGTTATTCGGTCCATTTAAGGAGATCTACATTGGAGGTAGAAGCAAGGCTTAGAAAACTAGTATTAGATTCTTGGGGAAGATCTAGAAAGATAGGCATTATCACCTTTGGAGGGGACCTTTCGATAGCAATGAGATCCTTTTCTGCTTTCTAAGCTTCTTGGAAATTTTTTGGGAAGGTGAACACTTGAGACTACCTAATCACCATGCTTATATTTGAATTGAAAGCTCTCAAGTAGTAATACATTGCTTACTCATTTTTCAACCTCGGCCCATCAGGTACTCTCCTCCAAGTATGACTGAATCTGAAGTTGAAATTGACTATTTCTTCTTGAGGATGTTTTTGAATAACAATGAACTGATTGAGTAGAGAAAAAGGATCAGTCTGTTCATTGAAGTATTCTACCAATTTAATAGTGATTTGGGCCTAGGTGGTTATAGTCTGATTAGGAAGGACCCCATACCAGTAGAGCACTATTCCCTTCAAAGAGATGACTAACAATATTATCATTACATCTTCTTCTATAATATAACATATTGGTGCTAATGAGGCTATATCTTGGTAGTGTTCATAAGTCATTTTGCATGTACCATCATATTGAGACAATGTTTTCAAAGTCATTGTAGGGATCTGATGATGGGCTACTAGATTCAGGGGGGTTGAATGATTTTATATGGGGTAGGTTATATTGGGTTGATTTACAGCCATTATATCTACTATGTTGGTTGGCATTGCAGTAGTAAGGGTAGTTTTGCTTGAAGGTCCACTAGTAGCAGTACTTAGGAGAGCTATAAGAGAAGGATTTATCGATCTTGTAGTAATGGTAGAAGAATAAGTTGATTGAGAAACCAATACAATATTAGTTCTAAGGCTATCGAGATGTAATTCAAAGAACTCAATGGGTTCTTCAAAATTTTTTGCTTTAGACCAGGTTTTCATATATCTTGGTTTTGTATTTCGAACGGAGTTACCAAGTGATATTTTTTTTTAAGTAAACAGGGCAAAGAAAAAAATTGTAACTTTGAACTATAAATATAGTGGGGTTGGGTCCCACTGGGTGTGCCAAAACATGTTGGTGCAAAATTTGCCTATGGTTATGTTTGCACCCAAGACTTTACCAACATTGAATGATCAAGTCAAAAATAGAGACTACCCGATTCAATCTCTAGAAAAGGTTGATTCCTTTCTTGGTTGTGGAAAAATGAAAGAGTGAAGTTCTTAAAGAGAGGTAAATATAGATATTTCTAAAAGTTTTGAAAGGTACATATTAGACAACAATAATAAAATGAATAGACTTATAAGCAAAGCATTCTCAAATTCTCTAAATGGAATTAACTAATTCACTGATGTAGATCAAATATTAATACTAATCATTAACCTTCACATATAGAATTAATGTAATTCACATTCCAGAACTTAATGAATTTTAAATGTGAAAATACATACATAGAATTAATGCAATTCACATTCCATACAACTTGAATAGAAGTATTGATTCATACATACATTGATCACATAGTTTGAACTAGAAGCCAAAGTAGGGAGCTTATCTTTATTGCTTGAGTAAAAGTCTACATACATTCAATCTTGTAAACTTCTAAGAGTCAATACTTTTTTAGGGTGTGCTCATCCTATATATATACACTCCCTACATACGTAAATATCAAAATTTGTTACAATAATATGCCAATTGGCTAATTCTGGTGAGATGCTAAATAACATCTATTGACTCAAGAAGAAACAATATAGTGGAGTTTCCAATAGCAAGCAGTTAGGATACGGTTCTTTTTTTTTAAGAGAAAAACCCATTACGGAGCCGCCTTGGTCTGAGAGACCACGAACATGGGGTTCTACACCGTCAAAGTCACCCGGGAGTCACACTCGACCCTGCCCGCACCAACATTATCAATTGGATTTTATATACCCAATTCATCTTTTTGGTAGGGTGGAGATTTGAACCTGGGACCTCCCTTGGAGGATTGCCCTCTCCTCTCCAACTCACCTACAACACCTGGGTGTTAGGATACGGTTCTTCGGTTATAGCCTACCCATATCAATATTATGGAGGCGTGGTCATCTAACTATATTCCACTCTTTTATTTCTTGAGATTTTTAGCCCATGAGAATAGGAACAGTCATGAGATCATGAATATTTTTTTCCACTAGCACACTTACAACTAATGGCCCACAAAAATAAGTTTAGTCACAAGATCATGACACTTTTCTATCTTCTAGATCCTATTGGCCATCAACCCACAAAAACAAGGCTGATCATGATAATGTGATACTTTTCCATATTCTAGTTCCTATTGGCTATCGACCCTCGAAAACAAGGCCAGTCACAAGATCGTGATACTTTTCATTCTTCTAGCTCCTACTGGATATCGACCTACGAAAACAAGGTCGATCACGATATCATGATACTTTTCCATATTATAGCTCCTATTGGCTATCATCCCATGAAAACAAGTTCAGTCACAAGATCATGACAATTTTCATCCTTATAGCTCCTGCTAGCTATCAGCCTATAAAAATAAGGTTGATTGTGATATCGTGATACTTTTTCATCTTCCAGCTCCTATTGGCTATCGATCCATGAAAACAAGGCCAGTCACGAGACCGTGATACTTTTTGTTGTTTGCATCCTACTGGCTATTAGCTTGTGAAAATAAGGTTGGTCACAAGATCACAACACTTTTTGTCCTTCTATCTCCTACTGGCTATCGACCTGTGAAAACAAGGTCGGTTGCAAAATCGTGACTATTATCCATACTTCAAAATTTTGAGAAATATCCTTATTCCTTTTGGTGTAGTAATTTTGACCTATAGGTAGCCAAGGTTGAAATGTTCTCTTCATTTTTCTCATCTAATTCAAGAAACCATAAGTTACCAAAAAAAATAATTGAAGGTTTTGTAGGAGGATATAAAGAGATTTTCTTTGAGTCAATTCCATTAGAAATGGTCATATATTTTGACCTAAAATCAATAAAAATATCCAACATAGCAAGCCAAGACCTTCCTAGAATTATTTGGTAACTGTTCACAGTAGTTCAGATTGTAATACCAAAATATCAATTGGATATTTCCATGATGAAACTGTTACAAGAACATTTTCAATTATTTCTTTTGGTTTAGCAATAGACCTATCAGCCATTTCCAATATTGTGGATGTAATATTTATATTTTTTAATTGTAACTTTTGCATTGTATCCTTTATCATAACATTAATCACTGATCCTAGGTCAATCTAAATACTAGGTATCTAGTGTTATACTATGGTTATTGTGAATACTAGGCTTCCTAGATCTCCATATTGGTGGAATAAGATTTTTTGCTAGTAGGTCTGCAAATTTTTTATCTACTTGTATGGTTCTAGGATATGCTTTCTTTTTTCTTCATTTTTTCTTAATACACATTTCTTGAATAGTATTGTTAATCATTGGTACACCTTTAACAGCATATAGTAAAGGGATTGTAATATTTAAATATTTTAACTCCTTTACCAAATCTAATTCTAAATATGTTGTTTCTGATATCTCGAATCATTCAATATATGGTACATTCTCTGATAAATAAGGTAAATTATCTTGAGGGAGGCTTTATTTTTATTTCTATTTTTTATCTTGTTGTTGTTGTTATTTTAGTGTAGGTAGGTTTTATTGTTTATTCTAATCAAATCTCATTTCTACAATGATAGGTGGAGTAGGTTTAGAAAGTGTTCTTCTAGAATGCAATCGAATGTTGTTACAATCAATGATATTTAGTATAGTTGTGTCTTTTGATTTCACCATATAGATAGGGGTTTCCTATCTATTATTATTAGGATTGGCCATAGGTTGAGCCAGAAGTAGAGTTTGTTTTACTTGTGGTTGTTGTCATGTCAAAGGAAAATTTTGGGTACGAGTAGGCAACAAACCTTGTTGTTGATTTTGATACTGTCATTGCCCTTGGTATGGTTGATGTTGTTGTACCCATTATTGTCTTTGCATTTGTGGATGTAACCATGGTGGGTTTTATTTATTCCATTGTTGATTCATCCATACAAGTTGATACCACTCTTAAGATGATGCCCATGGTGGTTGATCCCAAGGTTGTTGAGGTGGTTCTAAAGTAGACCATGGCATAGACCAAGGATTATTTTCCCAATTCATGGGAAATAAAGAAGCATTTTGGTATGGGTATTAATAAATATTAACCCTTTGTCTTTATCCTGTAAAATTAAGTTCTTATCTAGGTTGATATTTCTTTTCCATGATGCTTTTTAGGCGAAGCAACAAATGACATTGGTACGTAGGATGTCCCTTTTCACAAATATTACATATAGAAGATATGGAAGTCTTATTCAAAGGATATTCATGAAGAGCATGCTTCTTCCTACATATTTGGAAATAGATAGCTAAAGGTTTAGTATATCTATTATTTGCATTCATTCCATCTAATATTGTGTTAAGATGCACTAGAATATCAGTTTTTAGGTTGGAAAATTCTTCCATTAATTTTTTTAATTCATTTTCATTGTTACCATTTTTATGTATTATGTCTTGTATAAGAATAATTTGTACGAAGCTTGATAATTTCTTGAAAATAAATTTTATTAACATCTCCTTTTCCCATAATATTTAATACATCTCTTGATTCATCCTATAATCCTCTTAATAATATAATTTTATTGAGTTTTGGTTCTACATATCCACGTATTTTATGAATGAAGAAAAATATATCTAGATAATCTTCTAAAGTTTCATCTTCCTCTTGTTTTATCCTAAATAATTCATCCTTTTTATTCTTTACTTGATATTATTCTTGGTATTTTTCTAAAAATATTCTTTCCATTTCATCTCAGGTTCAAATCGAATCAGGTGCTAAGCTCATAAACCATCATAGGGTAGAGTCTTTTAGTGTGGAAGAAAATAATTTGAGTTTTTGATTATCATTTGTATAGTCATAAGTTTGGCATACAACCTTAAACTCAAATAGAAACTGATCAAGATCCTCAAATGCAACTCCCCTAAAATTTGGTAATACAAAAGGTGAAATGACTTTCATAGGACCTTCTTAGTTAGGATTTAATCGAATGGGGTATTGGAAAGTTCTGGTAGGTGTAATAGCAAATGGATAGGTGGTGTTGAACTACCAAATTATTATTCTTAAAATGCTCTCCCAAGGGATCCTACACTTCCTGATGTTGATGATTGTGATTCTTCTAAAATTCTAATATTTTTGAGAATCACTAATTCATGCAATTCAAGTATAGGTTCAACCTCTCATCATGGATGTCTTATTATTATGGCTCTTTGAAATTTTACTGTAATAAATCTACCTCTTTTTTCACTTAATCTATGCATACATCCTATTTTAAAAGAATCCTATTCTAATTTCCTAATGTCTTAAATGCAATTCTAGGTAATGCAACTATTTTTCTTAGAGTAGTTGTTGTGGTTTTGTTTTTAAATAAAAAAATACTCTAGTGGTTTTAATCTACATTTCACAAGATGATAATTAACATTGAATGGTTTATTTATTCTCTAACAATACCAATTTGTTCCTCGACAACGATGCCAAAAAGTGATGAGTGTCATTAATGCTTTGACTTTAATTATTTTATCAAACCAAGACAACATCCTAAGGTTGTATGTAATAGAGGTCTTAGAATTACACCTTAGATATCAAGGTTCTAGCCTATCCTAGGAAAACTATGAATCATAATGCCTTTGCAATTTAAGGAAAACTATGCTACATTCCAAACTTAGAATTAAAAGAAATTCTATTTAATTTCATAAAAAAACCATATAAAAGTAAAAGAACTAAACATGATGTAAACTTAAAATGGAACTTAATTCATGATGAAAGAAATATTTAAATGCTAAAATTGAAACTAGTTTAACAAAATATAAATTGCAAATTATGCTACAAATAGGGGATAACAAAACTTTATGCTACAAATTTTGAATGAGAAGAACATGTTTTTATAGTAAGATAAAAGAAAATATGCTATAGGAAAAATATAATTGATATAAGCAAAAACTACAATAAATAAATAATTTGACTATGTTAATTGAATGCTAGAAAATGAATAACAAATAAGAAAAATAACTAAAAATCTATAACTAACGTTAGAAAACCTTCCATTGTTCTAGAGATTCGGCCCAAACTTCGAGGTTCAGTTGAATGAGGAAGGATTCAATAGGAAAAACTAGTCTATGGAGTCAAAAGTTTCATGCAAGAAAGCTGAAATAGTCGAGTGAGAATGAATGAATTACTAAAATTTTTATTCTTCTTATTCTTTTAACTCTTCCAACTAACTTTACCCAATGGGCATACAACATTATTTATATGTAAAATTTTAACTTATTTACCTATGAATGAGGGTTAATTCAAAAAAAAATCTACCTTGCATTGATTACATAGTCTTGTGTGTCAAATTTCACTAATCAAATTTACAATAGTAGGTAAAATTGGAAAAGTCTCCCTATTTCACACCTTCACTCGCTACTAACTACCTTGAAATAGATCTAATACAAATTCATATCATATCTAAAGCATCTAGTTTATTATTTCTAGATTTTAATCTCCTATAATTTTGTTTTATTCTAACATAGGTTAACTATAGGTGCTCTAGATCATATGACAAATTGTTCTCTTTATGCGTAATTTCAACCTGATCATTGATTGGTTGATTCTAGAGTCAAATATATGACTCCTCTTTTTAACCATGTGCTAAGTAAGTATTCTAACTGCTCATTTTTCATGTTATTCTCGTTTACCACAAACGTACACTTTTTTGTCCAGATGTTTCAAAGCATTGCTTGCAATTTTTGTTATTCAAGCTTGTGATGATCTAGCATCTGTGCATAATACATAGTTTGGAACTAGATCATTGTAGCAATGTAGAAAATGGACAAAAAATGGAAACATCAATCCATTAGATTTTTAGATATTCAAACTTATCCCTAAATTCTAATGTATTTATTTTTAACTTTATTATATCCTTTAACAAGCTAAAATCATGCAATTTAATCCTAAAATACACAAAAATTAGTCCAAAACAACAATTAAAATATTTCCTTCAATTTACTATATTAACACTAATATTAACATAAATAATTATCAAAGTACTTGGAAAATACTATAGCATTTTAAATAAAAGTAGGCAAAAAGAGTTAAAATGTTCTTGAAAAATGAGATATTTTATGGTCTCATCACTCGTATGCATGAGAAGGAGAATGGATGCATGAAATATTTTTTTTACTGCACATGTTAGAGAGCAAAGAATTAGGTAGAGAAAATCATGTTAAAGGAGATATAATCAAGAGCGTTATAAAGTAATATTATCATTACCTCGTATAAATAAGCATTTCTAGATAAGAAATAGTAGATATTAAAAAAAAAATCAAAATAGATAGGAAGAATAATATTTAGAATTATTTAGGGCTGTGAGAATTGAAAACTTTAGAAAAACCCTAATTAAAAATGCATGGAGTGATAAGTTTCTATTTATGTCTATGAAATTTTATTAAGTGTAGCTTCAAAAATCATGTGCATATTTAGAAGGTAAATTAAAAAAAAAAAAAAAAGAGTAAAGGATTATAGGGAGTCAAGCATTTTAGAAGGTAAAACATTTTTTTAATTGGTGAAAGTTTTTTTTTAAAGAAAAGAGAAAAAAAAAAAAGATTTTTTTAAAAGGGGAAATGCATGCATTTGTCTTTTTCGTGTATTCCTTTTAAAAAGGAAAATGCTTTGATGAGTGAGCAAAGTAGAAATTAATCAATATTTTTAAATTAAAAAAAAAAAGGCTTTTATGGGGAGTTAAGAGGTGATTAATTTTTTTTTTAAGAAAGGTTTTTTTATAAGGTGGATAAAATAATAAAATTTTAAATTGAAAAAAAAGTAAAGAAATAAAGAATTAGGGAGTTATAAGGAATTCTACTTTGAAAAGTTTTTTTTAATTTGTTTGGAATTTAATATTTGAAGATTGCAATTGAAAATTTAATTTTTTTGAAGAAATAAGGTTTTCTAGGATTTGGTTTTTTTTAAAAGGTTTAAAGTTTGAAGAGTTAGTAGAATGTTTTTAAGAATTGTATTTTTAAAGTTATTTAAATTCTTTTTGAGATTTTGCAAATTTAATAGGAAGTTAAAAGGATTACTACTTCAAAGGTTTAGAAAATTAAATTTAAAAATTTACAAAATTTAGTTTTTTTGAAACTTTAATTTTGGAGCTATAAGGTTGTCAACTTCAAAGGAAATGGAAAATACAAGAATTTTCTTTTCTAAATATCAATTATTAAAAGGGCCTAATTTTACCCCATGGAAAAATAATATGAGGTCAATACTTATTGTTGAAAAAATCTAGGATGTGGTGAATGGACAAAGAAAAATTCCCAAAGATAAAATAGGAATTCAAAAATTCAAAGATGATGATGCTAAATGAAGCAGTCCTATAATTAACAAAACACAAACAACCTTCCTAAATGGAAAATTTGCCAAAAAAATGCCAAATATTTTCTATTAATTTTTCATCAAAATGAGGATACATAGCAAACCCCTTTTACAATTTTGAAATTCGCCTATAATACCCAGTTTCCCCTTTTCCTGCCTAAAACTATTCATTTGAAACTTGAATTTTGGAGGAAAACCTCTCAGGGTCATAACTCTTTGCTTGTTCCTCGGATTGACTATTAGTGCATATTTTCGAAAATATATCGAAAATATCTATAATTGCATAATATACTAAAAATATTACACTTAATTTTCACCCCTCTACGATGCCTCTAAGGCCTTCAAAATTCACCTTTAAGTTTCAATGGTAGGATTTTCACCATTTTGGCAGGGTTTTTACCATAAAACTTACATTTCTCACAAACCGCTCAGGATATTAGGGTGATTCTTTTACCATTAGGTCTATTTCTCCATTCCCTAAATAGCTAAACAAACTTTAGAATAGAATAAAATAAATTTAAATTTTTATGATGCAAGATCACTCTTACACCATTGGATGCTCCTGCATCATTAAATCTCTTATCTTAATTTTGTTTGGGATATTCAATGAAACTCAAGCACACATTAGTGAAGCAAAAAATTAAAAATTAAATGGAAAAAATTATATAATATATTTGAAGGAAAGAATGAGATAACCATTTTACACCTATGGTCACAATTGTATGCACTAAAAGTTCATGATGGAGAAAACATAGAACATTTTCTTCGAAGGATATCAAAATTAAAATTAAAATTGCATACCTTAGGAGAAAAGGTTGAAGATAAACTCCTAGTTTTAGTTGTACTTAGAGCACTTTCTAAATCATTCAAAATATTGGTAAATTTGAGGAATTGATAAATATTCTTCAACAAAATGAACTTGGAAATCAATCTAGAGATGAGTCATCCAATAAGTCTTTTGTAGTAGAAAAAATCTTGCACTTTATCACAAAATAAAAAAACAAAAGAAGTATTATCATATTTATAAAAAATACATAATACAAAATCTTGTAAGTATAATGCATTGACTAGGAAGGATCAAGACCAAGAATCTCCTAAAGGGAATCAAAGAGATTAGAGTAATCAACTAGGGTATGTTGCACAATCAGAATCTATACACAAGAATCTTATGGTAAATCACATATGTCTGTTATCAAGTAATGAGGAATTCAATAAGGACTTGGAACCTATGACAATAAATGCATGTTATGACACAAAAACAAAATATTAGAGTGCAACTCAGATGATTTGAGTATATTTCGTGATTGGTCAAAAAAACTTATGCTATCAAAATTGATGATGATAAAAATAGTGATTCTTAAAGTTGTGTTAATGTTGATAAGGACGTGTTTGATTATCATTTTGGTTATTTTAAAATATATGTTAAAGGAGTTGGTTCAAAATTGATAATTAAAATGGGATACAGAGATACGGGTTTGGGAAAACATGGACAAGGAATGAAAGAGTCAATTGTACCAAAAATAAGACCAAAATATGAAGGTATTGGATATATAGGATAGACAAGAAATAATAAATCAAGAACTAAATTCATGATAGAAAATAGTGACATCAAATTAAGGATAGAGATTGATCAAATCAGTAACAATGAAGGACAAAATGGTAAAATAAATTTTGTAATAGGGAATAAATGTAATCATTACGGTAGATATGGACATAAGATAGAGAAATATTGGAATCTCCATTGTTGTGAAACTTGTGGAGGATATAATAGTTTTCAAAAATAATATATATATAAAGAAAGACAAAACCACAAATTAAAAATAAATTATGGATGGATAGGTATGAATGAATGGGATAAGATGAAAGTAATGTTGTATGGTTTCTACAAAAGGAAACCAAGTGTGATGAAAAATCAAATTTTATTGAATGTAAAGAATGATATTGGTCTTACCATGAAGAAATATAAAATAAATGATTATGACCCAAGCATAGCTTGGGATGTGACCTATAGTGAAAGCACCTATAGTGATTATTATATAGAAATAATGGTCTTATATATGTTCTAATGGATGACCTAGAGACAATGATAATCTAGAGGTGACCCAGAAGCAAAGACCCAAATGTGACTCATATACATTAACCTAGAGGTATACCTAATGAACATAGCATATATCTAGCCATTCCAAAATAAAATTTGAATAATGAAGAGAAAGAAAAATCATAGAATGAAAGAAAAAATCCTTCTTACTAAATAATGTAATACGAGGGGGTGTTGGAAGTATTACATTATTTTACCCCCTTGTAAATATTAGTTTGGTAGAATAATTTATATTTTATATAATGTATGTGTCAATATGAGAGAAAGTGTAAGGTGTCAATATAGAGAATGAAGAGTCACATGATATGTGGTAATATTAGAATTTTGTCTTAATGAGAGGAATATGAAAGGATGCATATCCCATATGTTTTAGGAGAGCAATAGTTAGAGTATTGAAAATTCATGTAAAATTATATATTGGAGATAAAGCTCCATGCAATGTAATCTATCTAAATCATTTGAATATATTGAATGTAATAGTGAATATTTCATTGTGAGATATTGTTGTTATTTTTTGAATGCATTTTTATGGAAGTTATTTTGATCTTGGAATATTGAACTATGAGATAATATAAGTTGTAAGCTAACAAGTGATTTATAGTTCCCCTTTCAAGTGAGTTTCAATGTGTAGTATGTGTACAAGTGTCATGTAAGAGTGAAATATGCAGGAAATGCATAAGTGTCATTTAAGTTAGAGTGCAAATGTGTATTGAAAGAATGTGCACTAGTGTCATGTATGTAAGTGTACAAATATGTAATGTGAGGATGTGCACAAGTGTCTTATACTAGGATTGCATGTAGAAGAGTGTCATGTAGAAGTGTGAAAGTGTCATAGGTTCAAGTATGCATGTAAGAAGAGAGTGAAGAGTCTAGTATACAAGTGGTAATATGACAAACCAAAGGTCATGGAATTTGTCATATGGAGAGCAATAGTTAAGTATGTGACGAGTCACATTACTATGTCTATATTAAGTATGTGATGAGACAAAGCTCCATAAAATAAAACATAAAAAATATAAATAAGAAGATATAAAATAAGCATTGATAATAAATCTTGTATATATATTTTGAGCAATTAATATTGTAAGTTTTCTTCATGCTTGTTCATGAATGATTTTGGTCATTTTACATTCATATTTGATATTATAAGTGAATGTTATTTCATTATTATATTGGCCTAGATATACATTTAATTGCTCACATATATTATTCTACTCTTGAATATTAATATTTAGACCTTTAATATTATGGCTTCTTTATATTGGGACCTATGATATTTTGAGATAGTTAAGCTTAAAATCCAACAAGCATGACTATTGAGCTAAATTTGATGATGCCTCCATGAAAACCAATGTTCAATCCAAAGTAAATGGATTGCAAAAATGAGTGAGGGTGTGATTCAAGAATGACACCTGCTCCTATGAAATTCATAAACATATCCTAGTTTTCCAATTTCTCATCCTCATTGATTAGTTGAAGAGATGATAGAGGCAACTTTCATCTAGTTCTTGTTGTTTGAAAAATAAAAGGTGTGTTTCCCAACTTAAACATGCAACCTCTTTCTTCCTATGTCCTAGCATATACCATGCTAGTCAAGCTTGTGCTTTCTATGAATAGGATTAGACATGATCAATTTCCATTATTTTCCATGTAGAATGGTGTGAAAATAAAAAGCAAAGTGCACATGAAAATTCAATTTTTTTAATTCAAATATTTTTGAAAATACCTTCTTTTGAACATCATAGCATTTCTAAGAATAAAGATACTAGTACATGATAAAATCCAACCAATCAAATATTCTAAAATGATACAAAATAAAGTGGTTAAGAAACAAATAATTTGAGAAAAAGGGAATTATTAATGAAAATGGAAGAAATATCCTTCTTTACTTTTTATTCTAAAAACACTTATAAATTGTTTAAGAATTTTCTCTAAAACTCAAAAATATATCAAAGGCTCCAAGTGAAGTTTATGCATGACCAAGAAATTTTGCTCCATACCATTTAATAACATGTTGGATTTAACACCTATTTTCAAAAATTAATAGAAGCAATTCATCTACTTAAACATTCCATCAAAAGTGTAAATGATAAAAAAGAGAAAGAAATAATGGGCACCCATAGGCACTATAAATAATCACTATAATATCCATAGATAAGAATCACAACACTCTAATACAATGATGGAGTGGTGGGTGGTACTTATACCAATGCCAAAAACCCAAATTAGATTAATGAGTTTAAATTGACCCAATAAAACAAGAGGGTTTAAGGCTAATTGCAATTATAAAGTGTGTTTAACCATAAGAAGGTTAACCATGGCCTATTAGAGGTTACAAAATAAAATATTAAAATAAACTAAATACAATTGTACAAATATTGCCCATAGGTCTATATATGATTCTATCGTACAATGTTTGTCTTGGCCATAAGACAAATTACACTTTCAACAAAACTATAAGTGTAAATTTTATAAAACTAGGACATAAAAGAAAGAGTTCGTAAAAATTGGTTAAATATTTACTAATAAAAATACATTAAGCTTGTGGTTGAACTTAAGTATAAATATTATAAATTGTCCTAGATTATATTATTTGTTAGATGTCTTATTATCTATTTGAGGCATAATCCCTTACCTATAATTCCTTCTTCACAACACTATTTTTTGGGATGTAATCATTGCATTCATGCACTAAATCTTACATGTATTCACTTATGTAATAATAATATGACAACAAAAGAAACACTAAGGTTTATAGAGTTGTAAGATATAATATATTATTTAATATATTTTACTTGTTTATATAATCTCTTCATATGTTATCAAAATTCTAAGTAATTATTTAATGAAAAGGACTTATAGGTTAAAAAATTAGATCCTAATATTGATTAGATATGCTACAAATTATGGGTTAATATTGGTATTTTTTTAATAGATATTTAATTTCATCTGCATATTTTTTATTATAGATATCTTCTTTTTTCTACTACTTCATTTTGAAATATATTAATGAAGGTTAATAATGACAAATATTATTCAAGTGGTATGCTCTACAATAACACAGTTACATTGTTTTACAATCAAATATTTTAAATATTTTTGAACTATGTATTGGATCAAAATAAGCTCTCCATTAAGCTTATGCTTAGTTAAACATATTGATGTGGAATTGATGTCAAAAACTAAAATATTCTTTTAAGGATGATGCAAAAAACATTGATTTAAAAACTAGATCTATTTATCTTGTTAAACTTAAGATTGAAATGGTGAGAATTATTTTATTTTTCTTTTTTTCTCATTTTAATCTAATGTTGTATTCAAGTTTCTAATATTCATGAAAAGCTAGATAAAATTATCTAATGGTATTTTTGACCTAGTGGTATATGATTATGTGTTCTTACATTGAGTCATTCTATTTGATATTGGGAGGTTTAGTTCTAATTTTAGAAAAACAATGAACGGCTACATTGGAGTATGAATTGTTTTATATAGTGAAAATAATCCTTCTTTTGCACATTCTTGGTAATAAATGCCCTACTAAATCTATTTACCAAAACTATGATTAGTTGTTGAACTTGTAGTTATAGTTATATAAGGAATTTTCCTACTTATAAGTTTTTGTTTGGTTTGAGTATACCAACCATAAAATTTATTTAAATAAGTGTTTTATTGTTTTCATTATCTTGTTTGTATAGTTCATGTAGTTTTATTTTTGTAACTCCATGATTATGATATAGCCATATGCAAAGTCTCATTAAAAATGATAAAATTATTGCAATAATAGTTGTGTTTATACCATTAATAAAAAGCATGGTTGGGTCATTAAGATTTTTTATCCTTTTGTGGGGGGTTTATTTTTATTATTCTATTTTTCAGTGATAACTTTCGTAGTGTTGTTCTTTAATGCTTGGCCAATGTATGCAACTATGTCATAATCACAACATAAGATATTAGATGGTCCATAAAGTTAATCCCTAATTAATTGATTATATCAAATCCTTTAATATTTCCTATGAAAGAGTACATGTGCTATTTTTATTAGGATAAGAAATATATTATTGTTAGGATAATCCACAATAAATTTGGTAACAACATATAGGTTAAAATCCAGACAACCACCTTTGGATATACATGTTCATGGATTTGTTGCTTCCTAAACAAAAACTATAAAAAAATTAAAATTAATTGTGGTAGTTATCATTATTGTTTTTCCTCTAAATTTTAGTTTAGAGCCAAGCTTAACTTTTTAAAGATTTATTAAAGGATGAAAAGATTGTTAGCTTTTGATACAATATCCAAAGGAGATAATAATCACAAGATGCAGAATAATATTAAAGAAAGTAAATATGTAAATATGCAATATGACTGAGATATGCAATAAACATAAATGATATATAAATGAATACAATGTAGCTATGGAGTAAATAAGCACTCCATTAATATAGCTACTGGACTATATTACATCCATCACCAATGGATGGTGATCCACACAAAACTGAATTACCTACTAAGACCCCTAAGTTGTTGTGTCACCGACATTCCCCTTGCTTCTCTATACTAACAATGAGGCCTTCCTTATATAGGCAAAATAGTAAATTGACCAACACTCTATCTAGTTTTATAAGTGACACCTTGCACATTTACAACTTGCACATGGACACTTGTACATTTATTACATTGCATGAAGTAACTAGATAACTTTCTCCTAAAGTAATCTAGTGTCCTAAGTATGTACCTTTGAAGATACATTTACATAACCCAAATTATGAAATATAATCTATTTCTAACACCCCTTGTATTACAATATTTGGGTATTGGAGACTTTTAGTCTTCAATATGGATCTTCGTCTTCTTCTTGGGTTTTGGCTTGATTGGTGCAGACTTGATCTGGTTGTTTTCCTACAACTTTAGTCTTCACATCATGGATCCTTTTCTCTTTCCATTCTTTGTTCCTTTATGTCATGCATATTTTATGGACCATTATCTTCATGATAGTGCAAGTCTTAAGTGGATCTATATTGACCCTTCTGCCTTTCTTTGTTCCTTTGTAAGACCTATTTATATAAGTATCAACCTTGAGTTCAATGTTAGTAAATTCGTTTGCAATAATTTCATGAACATAACAGTTTATTCTTTGAAGTAATCTCCTTTTATATTTTATAATATCTGTATTTGAAGTGATAGTAGAAAGGTGAGTGATTTGTTCCATCACAATATTTGCATGGATGAAAACTCCAACAATTGATTTTTTTATTACCATATTGATTTCAATAAGTGCACAATAAGTATGATCTAGCAATTTTGTAGTTTATCTTAGGAATATCATGTGTGTCTATTCCCTTGATAAGACCTTCCAACCATATGTGCACGATTGAAGCTATTCCATCTTTTCCTTTTTGTATAAAGACTCAATGATCATTTTTTTTTTATCATTAGATTCATTAGATGAATCATCATATCTGTTGATTTTAAAACTTAATTTACATTGTATTTATTCTTCCTTTTCTTTACCCTTTACATCATTGTAATCTATCAGGTTTTTAATCCATATTGGCATTTTTCCTTACTCCATTTAACATTCTAGTAGCCATATGTACAACCTGAATTTTGAAAATAGAGTAGTCTACTTCGTAGCTCTCTATATTAGGATATGCCAACCCTGATTGAATTATATAATCTTGATTTGATGAAACCTTTAGATTTGTAGTATTCCTTATGTCTCCCTAGTAATGATATTATGAACACCTAATTTAAAGTTTTTAAGAAAGCTTATATCTTCCCAACTTGACTACCTTTAATCAAGTTTTGTAAAATGCCAAATAAATATTTAATGTTTTTGGAGTATGATATAGTGATTTTTGTAAATATAAAGTTCAATTTTATGATTGATTCTGTACATTCAAAAATCAATTGAACTAAATTTTTTTCCAATTTTCAAGAAGTTTTAATGTTGGAATCCTTTTGTCCTTTTAGGTAAATTTAAAGACAAGAAAAAAATATAATTTCCAAATTTAACAATAAATATTTAATAAACTCTTTTATGACCCTTAGGTTTCAATTTCTAATTTCCAAATACCTAGTTTGATGTTGTAACCCTTATCACTCCAAATTTTAGAAAATTAGAAAATTAATAATATTTGCAAACTATCAAAGAAATTAATCCAAGTTGAATTCCTTATTTCTCCTAGGTTGAGATGCAAATATTATTTAAATTTGGTAAGTTATCCCATATAGATTTGCTTTCACTAAACTAAATTTCATACCTTAGTTTATAAACCTTATATATCCAAAGTTGAAAACAATAATAAGATGGGATTTCACCCTTTACCTTTTTGATGTTAGAATCCCCACTCTTTGGCACTCCCTTTGATTGAATATAACAGTGATGATATGGTTCCCTTGGGCACTAGAATCAATGGAGGTAGACATATTTAATTCTGGAACATATACGCTGCTAAATATGGAAGATTTGACCTTCAAAAAACTTGGAGTCTTAAATGCTCCTTCTTCCTTTCTTCCACAATGTGCGGACTGGCTTTGACCATGTTTTTGATCACTCTTGTATACTGTAATATTTGTACCTTGGGTACTTTTATTGGAGGAGCAAACTCAACTTGGTGACACGTGTCACTTCTGTTATGTATGGGTGCCCTTCTACGTAACTCCTTGTTGGTGATCACTTTGTAACACTTGCTCCTTCGCATGGGACTTGTGGATAACAAGTGTCACCACTCTGCTCATACATTGAGAGTCATAGCTTCTAGTAATGCTTGAGAGTTAAAGCTTCTAATAATACTTAAGATTCAAAGCTTCTAGTAAAGCTTGAGATTCAAAGCTTCTAGTAATGCATTGAGAGTCGAATCTTCTTAATAATGCTTGAGAATTGGAATGAATTTTGAATGCTTGGATGTTTGAGAGGCAACGTTCTCATAACACTTGCTCTTGGAAAATAGATGCCAAGTGGCATTCACTCTCTCTACATGTAGACCGTAACACTTTCCAAGGATATTATAACTCCTTAGATATTTTAGTTTGCTATTCCTTTTTTTTGCTACATTTCTTGAGTAGCAAGAAACCTTGTTTTCTATAGGTGGATTGATGAGTCACTATGGAGCTTGAGTAGAAAATTTGATGCTTCCTTTGGTGGATGATCTTCACCAAGATATTTGCTCCTATTCCTTTAATGCTTCCAACATATTGAAACCTGTATGTATTTGTAGAGTAGATGTTATTTGTTTCTCCTTGATAGATGCCTTACATTGGTAGGAGTAGATACCCTTTTTTTTTGCAGTGCAGATCCTATTCATCCCACTTTGATTTTTGTCTCACGTTGCTATCCGTATCATGTGGTTTTCCATCTCAGATTGTTTTCATCTCATGTTGTTGTTTGTATCATGTTGTTATCCATAATTCATTATTTTCCATCAATTAATGTGCACTCCTTTACGTAGATTTGACGATGGCCTCTTGTGGTTTTTGTTTTGTAGGTTGGTCCGTCCAAGGTGCGCCCTTCGAGTGGTTGCTATTGCTTGGGAAGAAGAGTGATTACGTTGGTTGCTTTTCTTGTTGATATTGTACCTTTTGAAGACACATCCAAATATACTCTTGGACTGTACAAACCAGATTTAAAATGTTGCAATAAAATATACTATAGATTTTACATTAGCCTCCTTCTTTTTCACTCTTATTTCAAATATAAATTTCTGGTTTTATGGTATATTTATCTTTCTGCAATATAAGGATTTTAAGTTTGTATTTTATGAGTAGACACATTCCTTTTTTTCTTGGACATTTTTATATTGAATCCAAGATTTAGATAACATTAGATAGAAGCTTTTAGTTTATGCAATTTTCTGCATTTTCTTTTCATGCATTCACTCTTGTAATGCTTTGGATCTGAGACTCACCAAGTCTCAATGAAGCTTCTATTTTTGTTTTATGTTCTTCTCCAAGTTTGGAGGATTCTAACCTTTTTTTGGGTGGCTTATTTTGGCCACTACAAGTTGTAGATTTTAGTGCTTCAATAATGTCTTTAGACACTTGATACAAATCAGATTGTGTGCCCTTCAAGAACATAAAAGCTAATTTTATTTTGAGAGTAGTATACTGGTGCATAATAAATCCAATAGACCCCTTTTTAAATGCACTAAAAATTTCACCTTATCACTCCAATTTAAATCTCAAGATGATGTACTTTAATTAATCTCCTCCAACTATTCAAGAATAACCTAAAATGAATTTTTAGAAGTTATTCTACAAATTCACTACAACTAATATTGTAGGACTTAGTCTTCTTTTCTTTTTTCTAAGAATATAATAGGTAGTTGATATATATAATTATAAAATCTAATAAAATCCTAATTAATGTGTAAATGAACCTTTAAATGAACCTATTTCTATTTGCACTTTTGAAGACAGTAATCTACTTTTCTTTATGTAACTTTAATTCAAATAAGGTGCTCAAATGCATCTTAATTAATGACTTAGTTTATTTTTTATTGATAATTGGATTTTGAAATGTCCCCAAAACCTTTTACAAATGGTTTAGGGAGAGGATATTCATAGAGAGAGGGTCTCTACAAATAAAACATAGAATAGGAGATATTCCTAACAGGAAAATATCACAAAAATTTAAAAGTGGGACCACCCCCCACATCACAACTAGGAAGACCAACATATGGGAGCCTGAGACAAAGGATTAACAACATAATTTAAAACCTGGCTAAAAGGAGCCCAAGAAAAATGAAAATAACAACTTAATTAAAACTTGGCTTATGGTAGCCCAATATAAACATCAAGAGGAGACACCCATACGACATGGGAGAACTAAAAATAACATATTTAAAAATTAAAAATTGAAATTCTAAACCCCAGCCAAAAAGGCCTGGGAAATAGATACCAGTTGGCACAGTTTGAAACCAGGTATCCCATCCAAAAGGAAATATCCCAACATGAAACCAGAACCTAAAAACCTAATTGGTAAAACCATAAAACTGTAAGAATTGAAAAACCCATCAAAGAGAGCTCGGGAAGCGCAACTAAAAAAAAAAGTTCCAACAACAAGACACCGATGCAATATTTAGAAAAATATGAGAGCCCAACTGTAGAAAAATAAGATCCCATATAGAAAGGCTCGAGAGGAACTCAACCCTTACCAGAATGGCCAAGGAAGCTAAAAAACCCATCCAAGAAGGCACGAGACTGAAGAACAAAAGCTTATACTGATATGGGGGGTGAACAGTATAAGACTCCTTTTTACTTTTTCTTTCAATTCAATATTATGCAGTGTATAGATAGTAGTATCAATAGCAGTAATAAAAGCAATGCACAAAACACCATAGACAATAGATACACCATAATTTACATGGTTCACCCAATATGGGCTACTCCACGAAGAAAATATTTTACTAAAATTTACTCAATCAATCACTTTGGGAATCCTTCCCAATTACAATGTTTATGGACCTCTATCCAAAGGATATTTTGATACCCTAATATCAAGTTCATGGATCTATTACATAGGAGAACTCTTTCTCCTTCTGCTCTGGCTAGTGATCTTCTAGAAGACTATATCTCTCTATTGCACTGACTAGTGGATCTCTCTCCACTTGAAGACTCCTCACTCATATTTGTCTTCAATTTTCCTGGATGCTAGATCTCTATACACTAAGAATATATCCTCTATACTCTGTCACCTCCAAATATCTATCTCAATAGGTTCACTCAGAACTTTCTCAAATCTTCTCAAAAAGCTCACTCAGAAATTTTCCAAATTTTCTCAACAAGCTCACTCAAAACTTATCCGAATCTGCTCAACAGGTCCACACAAAACCTGCTCAAATCTTCTCAACAGGTCCACACAAAACCTATCCAAATATACTCAACAAGTCCACATAGAACTTGTCCAAATCTGCTCAACAAGTCCTCTCTAGGACTTGCTAAAATCTGCTCAATAAGTCCTCTCTAGGACTTGCTCAAATCTGCATAGCAAGTTTCCACAAAAGCTTACTCAAAATCAGTCCACAATCGTTCTCAAAGACTTGTCTCAAATCTGCTTAAGAAGCTCACACATAACTTTTCCAATCTCATAGAATCATAAAGAGAATTGTTAGAGACTTAATATGTTCTATACTTAATGCTCAATCAATATCTTAACTCAATCTCATACAAGCATAAAGAGAATTGTTAGAGACTCAATATGTTCTATACTCAAATCAATCTCATAGAAGCATAAAGAGAACTGTTAAAGACTCTATATGTTCTATACTCAAATCCTAATCTCAAATCAAATCAATTTTATAGAAGCATAAAGAGAATTTTTAGGGACTCTATATGTTCTATTCTCAAACCTCAATCTCAAATCAAATCAAGAATATAGAATAGTTTATTTTATGGAACTTTAACAACCACATGCATCCACTTGACTAAGCTCAATCAACTCAACTCAACCAAGCACCTCAATGAACAACCCTTTCTCACAGACCCTAGTCCAATCATGTATCAACCAACTCAAAATGCTCCCAACAATGCTCAACCACAAATCTCATATAACAATGATACTCATGTTATTTTCTAACTCAAGTTTAAGTTCTTTGCACAACCCATGGGCTCCAACAACAATGCTTATAAAATAAGGTTTAATCACAACTCTCAATCCAGAAAACCTTGAAGCATTAAACCAATTACTTTTGAAAAGGAAACCACAATCAATCCTTTTCACTCCAAAGATATTTTCAGAAATCAACCACCATAATCAATCAATAGGAGAATGTGCCCATACCTTTAATGAAGAAGAAGAAGCCTCTTTGGAAATCTGCCACAATCACAATATTCTTTTTTCAATCTTCACAAGGATTAGAAGATCACAAATTAATCAACATTACTCGACTTCACAATAATATTTAACAAGGCTTTTAATTAGAAAACCTTCTTAAAAATTAATGCACAACTTCCTTATCACTCCTAAAACCACTTGTACCATAAAATAAAATAAATCAAAAAATTGCATAACCTTGTCATTCCAAAAACCACTTATACCATAAAATAAATCAAATATTTTATATCCTTCCTTTCAACACTTTTGCACTCAAAAATAATTACAAAGCTTTCTTAGGCAATATCTCACATTAATCAAATATCAAACCTTATTAAAATATTAAAACTTGCTCAACCTGATATATCCCACGAAAACATAATCAAACCATAGCAATCAAATATTTTAATTAAAATTTTGACCCCCACAAATATCAGATTCAGAGTGCATACTCCAAAGGAGCCCTCGAAGGGCCTTGGAATTTCAAACCTCTACCCACCATGCTGCCAAGCGGCATATAATCCGTATGAGCTAACACTACCCACACGAGTGCCTTGGGCACTCTCTTACTTAAGCCGCGTGCGCTTTCCTCACAAGGCACCAAAACTTTGACCGTCCATAACTTGAATGCCCACATCACACTCCACAAAATTTGCTGCATAATATTTGGATGCAGAACTAATTTGGGTATTCGAAAATCATGCTTCACTCCTTAGTTTTTTTAAATGGAAAACCTTTGGATTATTTATATAAGCCATCCTTCAATGTAAATACGTCAGCCCTTTTAACATTTCCCTCATGACGTAGGCGGTGCTAATAAGAAAGGAGGGAAAAACCTTTTATTTAATTTTAAAACTTTAATTTTAATTTTAAATAAATCAAAATTTAAACTAAACCTTTAAAATTAAATTTCTCCATCATCGGGGAAACTTTTTTGATGAAACAAAAAGCCAACTTGGGTATTAAGAAAAACTCATTTCAAATATGTCATCCATTGGTTTTAAATAAAACCTTTCCTTGTCTTCCTTGGTTTTCTTAAAATCCTTTTACTAAGCTTCCCTTGAAGCTCCTTTTGGAACCAAATTCCATGCATCTCTTATAGAATATTTTGTCAAAACCTTTGCTTCTCATGAAGCTCTTTGTGGAGAAAAATCATAGTGCTTACTTACATAGGTCCTTTTGACATCAATGACAACTTTTAGCTTAAGGACTCAAAATGTCCAACAATATCCCCCTTTGTCGTTGATGACAACCCATATTCATTTTACTGAAACCTGACCTTATTTTCTGCTCCCCTGGGACTTTGCTCTCCCTGGCTCAATGCTCTCTCATATATCAAATCTCATATAAAATCTCTCCCCAATACACAAATATCTCCCTCTTTGACATCAATGGCAAAGTGTCACCTTTGGGGATCGGGGCTAAGAATGAGCCTCTTAGCATAGCCCCTCCCCCACCTCCACATGAGGTGGTTAATTCTAGGGTGGGAGTATTTCTACTCCTCGAAAGCACATATCTATGCCTTTATCTTTCTCTCTTCTTATGTGAGTATTCTAAATCCTCTCATTGTTTCTTTCCAAGTCATCATCCCTGTTCCTGTAGTCACTTTTGTTCCTATTCTTGTTCTTGTTCTAATCCATGTTTCTATTTTGGTTCTCATCCTTGTTCCTGTTCTTATTTTTTTGAGTCTCTATTCTTTTTTGAGTCTCTATTCCTATTCATCTTCTTGTTTTTATTCATATTCTTGTTTCTGTTCATATTCCTGTTCTTGTTCATGCCTGTTTTTGGAATATTTGCTCTACACCATATTGCTATGTGACCATCATTGTTGCACTTATAGCACTTAATTTTATTATTCCTTGGATGTGCAAATGTCTTAGGATTTATCCTAGTGAAGCTATATTCTCTTTTGTCATTAATCCTGCAATTCATTGCCTTGTGATCAAAACCATTGCATGAGTAGCAATAACCTTGGAAAAGTTGTTATTTTCTATATACCTGTCTTTCATGAGTCCTGCACTGTGAAGCCATGTGTCCAAACCTGTGACATGAAAAATATCTTCCATTGAAGCCTCCTTGTCTTGACCTCATAGGTCTCCTATTCTGATTGTTGTTCTATTTGTATCTTCTTTGTGCATTGTTCCTCTCTTTGTTGAACTCTTTGTTATCCAACTCATCCTCTGATGTCCCACTTTCACTTAAAATTTCTTCTTATGAATTTTCTTCTTCATCAAGACTTGAAGTAGATTCTTTTTCCTATTTATTTTAAACCTTTCCAAAGCTTGAAGAACACAAGCTTATACTGAGAGGAGGAGTGAACAATATAGCGCCCACTTTTTACTTTCTTTCCAAACCAATATCAATTAGTGTCCTTAATTGCAATAACCAAATATAGGCGAGTGTGCATTAATGACATAGATAGCAATAGTAAGCAAGTGCACAAATCACCACACACAATTGAGACACAATATTTAACGTGGTTCCCCCAATGTGGGGTAGTCCACAAGATAATCTCCTTATAATATTTCATAAATAAATAAGGATCCTTATCCCAATACAAATGATTACTTTGATCTGCTCAAAGCTAGGTTGTCTTGATCTACTCAGGTGGGCTCCACTGATCTGCTCATCTAGGCTATCCACTGATCTGCTCAGCTAGGCAATCCACTGATCTGCTCAGCTAGGCAATCTTGATCTGCTCAAGTGGGCTCTTCACTGATCTGCTCAGCTAGGCAACTGGTGTTGGTATGTTTTTCTATTTCTGTTCTATCTCTTTCACTGCTCACAAATCTACCTCAATGCCTTCTCACAAGGCTCAAAAAATCCTACTCAAATGCTATCCCAAATATGTACTCAAGGCCTTCACAAAAAGGCTCAAACAATCTTGCTCAAATGTTGTCCCAAATCTATCCAAAAATTCTATCCCAAAAGCCTTCTCAAAGGCTCAATCAATCATGCTCAAGTAGCACTCAAATCTCATCCACAAATCAATGAAGGCAAGGCTCAATGATGAACTCAACAATGAATGGCAATGTACTCTTCAATGGATGACAACAATGATCCACAATGATCTCAACAATGTATGACAAATACTCTCTCAAATGGATGATAACAATGCTCAACAATGAACTCAACCATGTATGACAAATACTCTCTCAAATGGATGATAACAATGCTTAACAATGAACTCAACCATGTATGACAAATACTCTCTCAAATGGATGATAACAATGCTCAACAATGAACTCTCAAATATATGGCAAATGAGCTCTCTAATGAAAACCTCTCCAAGCAATAACAATGAGGACTTCAACCAACCAAGGACAATCTCCACAAGTGATAGCAATAGGTTCTCAATAATATCTTCCTCATGCAATATCAATAAGCTCTCAAGAAACAAGCACAACTCCCTCAAGCAAAGAGCTCTCAAATAGCCAACAATGATCTCCTCAAATGAAAGATAAATGTATCCACAAGTGACTAGCAAATGATCTCCTCAATGGTCTCAAATAGTGGCAATGTACTCAACAAGTAACCAACAATAATCTCCTCAAGCAATGGCAAAAACCTCCTCAATAATGGCAATACTCTCAATGAACTCCACTAAAGCAATAATGAACTCAAGCATCAATTTTATCCACAAAATTGATTTTCTAATCCATCCACTTCTTCTTAATAGCCAAGGCACATAATCAAGCAATTTGTCTTCAACTTCAAACCCTAACTCATGTGCATGTCTTCTAACTCAAGGTGGCAATTAACTAGGTCTCAAGTTCCTAGTTTAATTTCATAATTAAATCATGCACTAGAACATATAACAAGTTCAACACTTTCCAACCTTATGACTCCCTAATTTTTATTAATACATACAACAAACACCTATGCTTTTATTTTTAATTCCACACCTTATAACTCCACATACAACAATCACAAATATTTAACTTCAAACCTTATAACTCCCTAAGCACATACAACAATCATTTATTTTTACTAAATACCTTATAACTCCCTAGTTATAATAGAAATGATTTTCAATGCACCAAAACTTTGGCAATATCAAATATTACCATGCGCTAGAGATAAATACCTTTTTATGAAATGCCTTTGCCAAAATTAATGTGCCTTCACCATCTTCGAAATCGTTAATGCCTTACCAAAAACAATGCGCCTTCACACCTTTGCGGGAGTCAAACTATGTTCCTCTCACTTAGTGATGTGAAGCGCTTACCACGTGGGTGTCAGCCCACGTTGGGATTTAATCCCAAACACCCAACTTTGCCTATGCTCAAATCTGAAAACTCAAATTGCCTTCCTTAGCAAAACACTTTGCCCCTGGAGGGATTCGAACAACGAACCTACCTTGTGCAAAGTTTGTGCGCTACCAACTACGCTATAGGCTCCTGCGTGATGTCACTTTCCCATGCTGTCTCCTTGACCTTGCTCTCAAATGAAAATTATTTTTCTTTATTTCTTCGTTGCTCCCCTTTCAACGATTCTCACTCATGCGCAATTATTTCCCAATCTCTTATAAACAAAGGTTTTACCTTTTATTTATATGCACCTCCATGCCTTCGAATGACGTCGGTGGATTTTATTAATCTCCCCAACCATTGCACATCGGCGAATAATAAAATTCAACTTTAGACCTTAGAATTATTAAATAAGAATTTAATAATTCACCTCTTAACTTTGAATTGGGATATCTCCTTCATTCTTTTGAATTTTGCCATGAAAATTTTTGCACCTAGGTTTTATTTGAAAAACCTTTTCATCCATCATTATTTGGAGAAGTCTTAGCATAGTGGTTTTAATGAAAAACCCTTTCCAATGGTTTTAAAAAAAACCCTTTCCATTGGTTTAAATAAAAACCTTTACCATTGGTTTTAATAAAAACCCTTGCCATTGGTTTTAATAAAAACCTTTACCATTGGTTTTAATAAAAACCATTAATATAATATTTAAAAATTAAATATTATATGCCTCTTGTGCCACAAAACCTCGCATATATCCATGCTCTCCAAAATATCATAAATGATTATTTATGAAGTGCTTTTGCCACCAAAACTCAATGTGATCCATGTGACATCAATGACAACACAAAATAACTCAAATTGCCAACAATATCCCCCTTTGTCATTGATGGCAACACCTCTAATGCAAATCACCACAATCACTACAAAAACCATCTTTGAGAATCAAAGGTGCTCCCCCTGACTCAATACTCTCTATGGAGGTTGCTCCCCCTATCTCAATGCTCTCTTTGGAGGCTGCTCCCCCTAACTCAATGTTCTCCCCCTTTGACATCAATGGCAAAAGGGACACCTATGGGGCTAAAAGATATGACTCTTAAGCTTAGCCCCCCACCACCTTCTCTCTTGAGGTGATTAATTTTGGGGTGGGAGTACATTTACTCCCATATTACATTGTTCCTTTCCTTTGTCAACTTCCTTCCACATCTTTCTGATATCCTTTTCTTGATGAGTTACTTGATCTTCTTGTCTTGAACCTATTTGGAATTGAGTCCTACACCATTTTGCAATATGTCCAAAATTATTGCAATTAAAACACTTGATATTGTAGCCTTTGGATGGTGCCCATATCCTGAATTCTTTCTTGAAATAATTTCCATATCATTTCCTTTCCTAAACCCTGTATTGTGAAGTTCTATTTTCATAATCATTATGACCATGACTTCTGAATTGTGTAGCTCTAAAACCAAAACCATGTTGCTCATTTTCTTTGCACTGAGAAGCTCTATGACCAATCCTATTGCATAAGAAGCAATGTCCTTGAAAACCATACCTTCTTCCTTTGAAGTTCCTTCTAGAAAAATCAAACTTCTTTGATCCATAGACCCTACAGTGTATAGCCCTATGTCCAAATCCATTACAAGAAAAATAATGTCCTTGAAAAGCCCTTTGTTCATGCCTTGGTTCCTCATACCTTTCTTGACCATTATCCTTGTGATCATTTTTGACTTGTGCATTGTATCCTTGAACCTTCTTTGTAGTATCTAACTCCTCTTCCTTAATTTCTTCCTTGCTTTCCTTTTCAAGAATTTATTTTCCTCTTGAACTTGATTCACCTATCTCAAAACAAGATCCAAACTGGATGTTTGGAGCCATAGGAACTTTGGAAATTTCTTCATGAATCTTATGTGCTTCCTTAATTTCATTTTTTAGAACTTCCTTTCCTTTTGAGTGTGATTCCCCAAACCTAAAATATGAGACCTTTGGTGCTTTGGAACCTTCCTCTTCTTTCTCTTCATTTGTGTCAAATAGCAAATTGGCATCCATCTCTATTGTCTCTGAAATACATGTTTCCTTCTCAGTGAAAATATCTTGACCTTTTGAGTCATGTGATGGATCAAACTTCTCAAGTATAGAATATCTCAATTCTTTTAGATTCTCCTTAACCACTTGTAGTTGCTCATGGATATCATTGAAGTCTTCTTTTAGATCAACTGAGACATATATCTTTCTTACAATATTCTCTTGTTTAACTTCTTCTGTTTGGAGTGAGTGTTCTTCTTCTACTTATTTTATCCCATAGAAAAACCCTTCTTCATCTTCACTATCACTAAGATCATTATAATATTCTATAGCAAACAAACTCTCATGATTTCTTTGACCATGCCTATTTCCTTGATGTGTCATCTCATCTTCACTATCACTGAAGCCATTGCAATATCCTGATCTGTGATCTCTTTGACCACACACAAAGCATTGTTCTCTTTCACCTTCTATTCCTAGGAATAGATGTTCTTCCTTTTCATCATATGACTTGTCTCTATCGTTGTGATCTGAGCTATCACTTGCTTCTTCAATGTAGAAAGTTTTCTTTGTCTTACAAAAACTTTTCTTCTTCTCATACTTGCTTTGCTTGTACCTGTCATCTTTGTCATGCTTATGCTTTCCATCTTCTTTTCTTTTGTGACCCTATTTTTCATCATCACTATTTTCTTCATGTGGACACTTGTTTGCATAGTGACCATAATCACCACACTTGTAGCATTTGACTTTCTTCATATCCCTATAATTTCTTAAGTCCTTTTTCCTTTTGATGAAGTTAGCTTCCTCATCATTATCTGAATCTCTATCTATCTCTAAAACTTTCCCTTTCTTTTTCTCTGAAGCCTTGAATGCAATTTCTTTTATTGGAACCTGATGCTTACTTATCCTCATCTCATAAGTTGTGAGAGTTCCTTGTAGTTCTTCCATTGTTAGCTTGTCGATATCCATTGTTTCTTCTATTGCTAAAACCTTTGCATCATACTTCATGGGAAGTGATCTCAAAACCTTTTGAGTAACATCTGATTCTTTCATCTCAAATCCTAGACCTCTCATGGTGTTAGCAATCTCATCAACTCGAAGTAAAAACTTTGCAATATCTTCAGAATCTTCCATTTTCAATTCCTCGAATATTTTTCTATGAGTTTGTAGTTTTTCCAACTTTACCTTGGAATCTCCTTCATAGGTATTCTGCAACTTGGTCCACATTTCATTAGCTGAATTACATACCATGACTTTTGCAAAATCTGTCTCATGTAGCCCACTCAGAATGCAATTCATTGCCTTTGCATTGATCTCAACCAATTTCCTGATAGTCTTATCTGTCTTAGGATCACCTTCAACCTTATACTCTTTTGCAACCATCTACCATACCTCATATCCTTGTGATATCAAGTAGTTCTTCATTCTCATGCTCCAGAAAGCATAATTGTTATCGTAAAATAGTGGAGCCTTACTTGTAGATGATCCATTCTATGAAGCCATCTGTGTTCTTGTAGAATCTGCCCTCAAGATGTTAGCCTTTCAAAAGGAACCCGCTATGATACCAATTGAAGAACACAAGCTTATACTGAGAGGGGGGTGAACAATATAGCACCCACTTTTTACTTTCTTTCCAAACCAATATCAATTAGTGTCCTTAATTGCAATAACCAAATATAGTAGTGTGCATTAATGACATAGATAGAAATAGTAAGCAAGTGCACAAATCACCACACACAATTGAGACACAAGATTTAATGTGGTTCCCCCAATGTGGGGTAGTCCACAAGATAATATCCTTATAATATTTCACAAATAAATAGGGATCCTTATCCCAATACAAATGATTACTTTGATCTGCTCAAAGCTAGGCTATCCTGATTTGCTCAGGTGGGCTCCACTGATCTGCTCAGCTAGGCTATCCACTGATATTCTTAGGTAGGCTATCCACTGATCTGCTTAGCTAGGCTATCCACTGATATGCTCAGATAGGCTATCCATTGATCCTCCAGCAATCCACGCTAGGCTATCCATTGATCTGCTCAGCTAGGCAATCCACTGATCTACTCAGCTAGGCTATCCACTAATCTACTCAACTAGGCAATCCACTGATCTGCTCAGCTAGGCAATCATGATCTGCTCAGGTGGGCTCTTCACTGATCTGCTCAGCTAGGCAACTGGTGTTGGTATATTTTTCTATTTCTGTTCTATCTCTTTCACTACTCACAAATCTACCTCAATGCCTTCTCACAAGGCTCAAACAATCCTGCTCAAATGCTGTCCCAAATCTGTACTCAAGGCCTTCAAAAAAGGCTCAAAACTGCTGCTCAAATGTTGTCCCAAATATGTCTACAAATTCTATCCCAAAAGCCTTCTCAAAGGCTCAATCAATCATGCTCAAGTAGCACTCAAATCTCATCCACAAATCAATGAAGGTAAGGCTCAATGATGAACTCAACAATGAATGGCAATGTACTCTTCAATGGATGACAACAATGATCCACAATGATCTCAACAATGTATGACAAATACTCTCTCAAATGGATGATAACAATGCTCAACAATGAACTCAACCATGTATGACAAATACTCTCTCAAATGGATGATAACAATGCTCAACAATGAACTCAACCATGTATGACAAATACTCTCTCAAATGGATGATAACAATGCTCAACAATGAACTCTCAAATATATGGCAAATGAGCTCTCTAATGAAAACCTCTCCAAGAAATAACAATGAGGACTTTAACCAACCAAGGACAATCTCCACAAGTGATAGCAATAGGTTCTCAATAATATCTTCCTCATGCAATGTCAATAAGCTCTCAAGAAACAAGCACAACTCCCTCAAGCAAAGAGCTCTCAAATAGCCAACAATGATCTCCTCAAATGAAAGACAAATGTATCCACAAGTGACTAGCAAATGATCTCCTCAATGGTCTCAAATAGTGGCAATGTACTCAACAAGTAACCAACAATAATCTCCTCAAGCAATGGCAAAAACCTCCTCAATAATGGCAATACTCTCAATGAACTCCACTAAAGCAATAATGAACTCAAGCATCAATTTTATCCACAAAATTGATTTTCTAATCCATCCACTTCTTCTTAATAGCCAAGGCACATAATCAAGCAATTTGTCTTCAACTTCAAACCCTAACTCATGTGCATGTCTTCTAACTCAAGGTGGCAATTAACTAGGTCTCAAGTTCCTAGTTTAATTTCATAATTAAATCATGCACTAGAACATATAACAAGTTCAACACTTTCCAACCTTATGACTCCCTAATTTTTATTAATACATACAACAAACACCTATGCTTTTATTTTTAATTCCACACCTTATAACTCCACATACATCAATCACAAATATTTAACTTCAAACCTTATAACTCCCTAAGCACATACAACAATAATTTATTTTTACTAAATACCTTATAACTCCCTAGTTATAATAGAAATGATTTTCAATGCACCAAAACTTTGGCAATATCAAATATTACCATGCGCTAGAGATAAATACCTTTTTACGAAATGCCTTTGCCAAAATTAATGTGCCTTCACCATCTTCGAAATCATTAATGCCTTGCCAAAAATAATGCGCCTTCACACCTTTGTAGGAGTCGAACTTTGTTCCTCTCACTTAGCGCTGTGAAGCGCTTACCACGTGGGCATCAGCCCACATTGGGATTTAATCCCAAACACCCAACTTTTCCTACGCTCAAATCTGAAAACTCAAATTGCCTTCCTTAGCAAAACACTTTGCCCTTGGCGGGATTCAAACAACGAACCTACCTTGTGCAAAGTTCGTGTGCTACCAACTACGCTATAGGCTCCTGTGTGACGTCACTTTCCCATGTTGTCTCCTTGACCTTGCTCTCAAACGAAAATTATTTTTCTTTATTTCTTCGTTGCTCCCCTTTCGACGATTCTCACTCATGCGCAATTATTCCCAATCTCTTATAAACAAAGGTTTTACCTTTTATTTATATGCACCTCCATGCCTTCGAATGACGTCGGCGGATTTTATTAATCTCCCCAACCATTGCACGTCGGTGAATAATAAAATTCAACTTTAGACCTTAGAATTATTAAATAAGAATTTAATAATTCACCTCTTAACTTTGAATTGGGATATCTCCTTCATTCTTTTGAATTTTGCCATGAAACTTTTTGCACCTAGGTTTTATTTGAAAAACCTTTTCATCCATCATTATTTGGAGAAGTCTTAGCATAGTGGTTTTAATGAAAAACCCTTTCCAATGGTTTTAATAAAAACCCTTTCCATTGGTTTAAATAAAAACCTTTACCATTGGTTTTAATAAAAACCCTTGCCATTGGTTTTAATAAAAACCTTTACCATTGGTTTTAATAAAAACCATTAATATAATATTTAAAAATTAAATATTATATGCCTCTTGTGCCACAAAACCCTGTATACATCCATGCTCTCCAAAATATCATAAATGATTATTTATGAAGTGCTTTTGCCACCAAAACTCAATGTGATCCATGTGACATCAATGATCCATGTGACATCAATGACAACACAAAATAACTCAAATTGCCAACAAAGCCAAGACCTGTTGAACATGATGTTCGTTGTTGTCCACATATGAACTTATCCAAGTTCTTATAGCTATTTGTGAAGCTCTTCATCTTGATCTTGGAGTCCTTTAAGTCTTCTTTTAGAGTAGCCACTTCTTGTTCTAACTTCTCACATTCAAAATATTTGCTTCTAACTTATCCTTAAACTTGCTTGCCTTAGCCTTTGATTTCTCTAAATCCTCTATGAGTAATAACCTTTCTTCATCACATTCTTGAAACTGACTTTCAAGATTGGAGTGTTGCTTTCTAACCTTATTTACTGTGTCAAGGGCATAGATAAGTTCTCCCTTGAGATCATAACCATTCTCTACTGAATAATCTTCTATTTGTTTGCCTTTTTCCTTATCATTAATTCCTTTTGACTTGTCTTCTATAGGATCACTTTCTTTATCTTCCAAAGCCATTAGAAGATTCGCATCTAGTCTTTAAAGTGCATCTTCAAAATTATCATCACTGAAACTATAAACATCCCTAGTGCAATAATCTTCAATATGTCTAAATTTATTACATCTAAAACACTTGAGAATAACTAGAGTCCTTTTCTTAATTGGATATATCTCTTTAACCATAAATAGGACTTCATATCTATCATTGTTTGAAATACTAGCATTACTATCAATTGAGTACTTACTTGCATTTTCGCATAGTAGCTTCTCTTTTGTCTCTGGAAGAACTTCTTTCCTTGTCTACTTTGTCCATCCTTGCTTTTCTTTTGGTACCTGTGTCTTTCTGATTCCCTGTATCTGTGATCCTATTTTTCTTCATCATTATTGTATTTTGGCTCTTTGCATTTTTTTGCATAGTGTCCATATCATCCACAATTGAAATATTTGATATATCTTAGATCTATGGGTCTTCTAGAACCTCTATATCTTCTACCATAATTTTCTTCTTCATCACTATATGAATCACTGCTTGATTCTATCTTCTTTCCCTTTTTCTTTTTATCTACTTTGAAAGCAACTTCTTTCAAAGGAATAGGATCTTTTGTTCTTATCTCAAAAGTAGTAAGCATGCCAAGCAAAGAATTCCTTGTCAAAGAATCACTATCAATTGATGTTTCTATAGCAGAAACCTTTTAACTATACCTTTTTGGAAGAGTCCTCAAGATTTTATCACAAGCATCAGATTCATCAACCTTCATTCCAAGACCTTTCATCTCATGTACAAGTTCATCAACCTTGTTGAGATAGTCACAAATATTTTCATCATCCCTCATTCTTAGGTTCTCAAATTCTCCTTTGATATTTTTGATCTTAGCCATTATGACTCCTTTATCTCCATATAAATTATGCAGAAGTTCCCATATTTCTTTTGTTGTTTTACATTCCATAACCTTCATAGATTTTGATCTATGCAACCCTTTTATAATTGCACTCATAGCTCTTGAATTTACATGCATTATAAGCTTGCCTTCCTTATCTATAGGAGGATTGACTGTTGAATCATATCCAAGTTCCACTGCATCCCAAACTTCATTGACAAGTGCCATCAAGTAAACTCTCATCAGCATACACCAATATAAGAAGTCACTTCCATCAAATATTGGTACTGCATTATTGAAGGGTTCATCTCTTTGATCCTTTTGATCTATTATGTTCTTAGACCACTTTTCCTTCAAGATGTCAAACTCTTCTGAAGTAACCCTCTCTGATACCAATTAAAGAACACAAGCTTATACTGAGAAGGGGAGTGAACAATATAATACCCCTTTTTGCTTTTTATTTCAATTCAATATTATGCAGTGTATAGATAGCAGTATCAATAGCAGTAATAAAAGCAATGCACAAAACACCATACACAATAGAGACACCACAATTTACGTGGTTCATCCAATGTGGGATACTCCACGGAGAAAATATTTTACTAAATTTTTTTCAATAAATCACTTTGGGAATCCTTACCAATTACAATGTTTATGGACCTATGTCCAAAGGATATAAGATCCCATAATCTCAAGTTCATGGATCTCTTCCATAGGATAACTCGTTCCCCTTATGCTCTTGCTAGTGATCTTCTAGAAGACTGTGTCTCTCTGCTGCACTGACTAGTGGATCTCTCTCCTATTGAAGACTCCTTACTTATATCTATCTTCAATTGTCATGGCTACTGGATCTCTATCCATTGAGACTCTTTCCTCTATACTCTATCACCTCCAAAGCTCTGCCTCAATAGGTTCACTCAGAACCTTCTTAAATCTGCTCAACAAGCTCACTCAGAACTTGTCCAAATCTACTCAACAAGCTCACTCGAAACTTATCCAAATATTCTCAATAGGTCCACACAGAACCTGCTCAAATATGCTCAACAAGTTCACACAAAACCTGTCCAAATATTCTTAACAAGTCCACACATAACTTGTCCAAATCTGCTCAATAAGTCCTCTTTAAGACTTGCTCAAATCTGGTCAATAAGTCCTCTCTAGGACTTGCTCAAATATGCATAGCAAGTTTCCACAAAAGCTTACACAAAATCAGTCCACAAGGCTTCTCAAAGACTTGTCTCAAATCTTCTTAACAAGCTCACACAAAAATTGTCCAATCTCATAGAATCATAAATAGAATTGTTAGATACTCATTATTTTCTATAATTAATTCTCAATCAATATCTCAACTCAATATCATAGAAGCATAAAGAGAATTGTTAGAGAATCAATATGTTCTATACTCAAATCCCAATCTCAACTCAAATCAATCTCATAGAAGCATAAAGAGAATTGTTAGAGACTCTATATATTCTATACTCAAATCCCAATCTCAACTCAAATCAATTTCATAGAAGCATAAATAGAATTGTTAGAGACTCTATATGTTCTATTCTCAAATCTCAATCTCAAATCAAATCAAGAATATAGAATAGTTTGTTTTATGGAACTTGAATAACCACATGCATCCACTTAACTAGGCTCAATCAACTCAACTCAACCAAGCACCTCAATGAACAACCCTTTCTCACAAACCCTAGTCCAAGCATGTATCAACCAACTCAAAATGTTCCCAACAATGCTCAACCACAAATCTCACATAACAATGATACTCATGTTCTTTTCTAACTCAAGTTCAATTTCTTTGCACAACCAATGGGCTCCAACAACTATGCTTATAAAATAATATTTAATCACAACTCTCAATCTAGAAAACCTTGAAGCATTAAACCAATCACTTTTGAAAAGGAAACCACAATCAATCCTTTTCACTCCAAAGATATTTTCAGAAATCAACCACCATAATCAATCAATAGGAGAATGTGCCCATACCTTTTATGAAGATGAAGAAGCCTCTTTAGAAATCTGGCACAATCACAATATTCTTTTGCCAATATTCACAAGGGTTAGAAGATCACAAAATAATCAATATTACTCCACTTCACAATAATATTTACCAAGGCTTTTAATTAGAAAACCTTCTTAAGAAAAAATGCACAACTTCCTTATCACTCCTAAACCACTTGTACCATAAAAATAAAATAAATCAAAACATTGCATAACCTTGTCACTCCAAAAACCACTTATACCATAAAATAAATCAAATATTTTATATCCTTCCTTTCAACACTTTTGCACTCAAAAATAATCACAAAGCTTTCTTAGGCAATATCTCACATTAATCAAATATCAAACCTTATTAAAATATTAAAGCTTGCTCAACCTTATATCTCCCACAAAAACATAATAAAACCATAGCAAGCAAATATTTTAATTAAAATGTTGACCCCCAAAAATATCGGAGTTGGAGCACATACCTCAAAGGAGCCCTTAAAGGGCCTTGGCATTTCGAACCTCTACCCCCCATGCTGCCAAGCGACAACTAAGCCGCGTGAGCTAACACTACCCACATGAGTGCCTTGAGCACTCTCTTCCTTAAGCCACGTGTGCTTTCCTCAAAAGGTGCCAAAATTTTAACCATCCATGACTTGACTACCCACATCACACTCCATGAAATTCGCTATGCAATATTTAGATGCAGAACTACTTTAGGTTTTTGAAAATCATGCTTCACTCATTAGGTTTTTTAAATGGAAAAACTTTGGCTTATTTATATAAGGCATCCTTCAATGCGAATACATTGGTCATTTTAGCATTTCCCTCATGACGTCAGTGGCACCAATAAGAAAGGAGGGAAAAACATTTTATTTAATTTTAAAATTTAAATTTAAATTTTAAATAAATTAAAATTTAAACTAAACCTTTAAAATTAAATTTCTCCATCACCGGGGCACCTTTTTCGATGAAACAAAAATCCAAATTGGGTTTAAGAAAAATCCATTTCAAATATGCCATCCATTGGTTTTAAATAAAACCTTTCTTTGCCTTCCTTGGTTTTCATAAAAACCTTTTGCTAAGCTTCCCTTGAAGCTCCTTTTGGAACCAAATGTCATGCATCTCTTTTAGAACCTTTGATCAAAACCTTTGCTTCTCATGAAGCTCTTTGTGGAGAAAAATCATAGTGCTTACTTTCATAGGTCCTTTTGATATCAATGACAAATTTTAGCTTAGGGACTCAAAATATCCAATAGGGACACCCACACATTGACCCAACAAAGAAAATCTTGCAATAATAGTGCCAACCTAGAAAATAAAAAAGAATCAAAGTGAGACCTCTTTAGGTAATGAGGTCTCACTGTAAATGAGATGAAGATCATAGCTAAAGGTAAGAAAGCCCCAAAAATTAGTCCACCATGGCACTCCATGACTATAAGGGATCAACTCACCAGGGATTGTCCTCGAGAGATTAACTATAGTAGTAGACATACACGCACAAGGCCACCCCTAGGCCAAAAACCTGTATAGAAAAAATCCATTAGATACTCCATTGAGTAAGGACAACAACCAATCCCACCCACAACCTATCCAAATGATATCTATGAACTCCATCACTCACAACTACAAGAGAAAACTATGGCCCAATGCCAAAGGCTAGAAAAATGTAGCAGGGAAAGAGATCACAAAAATCCTAGGATATACATGAAAACCCACTTTAGGAGGCCCACACCAGCCATATCTAAGAATCAATTCACTACAGTTGATAAAACCATGGTCCTACCCCAATATCAAGAAAAATTTAGAGAGAAAACTCTAAGCTGAGATAGCATAGGCATAAAGTGGAACCCCATTTCAGATGTCGAACCCAAGAAAGGAACAATTAAGGAATCCCAATAGAAAACAATAACACACAAGCCCCTCCTAAATCTAGAAAGGTCCATTGGGATAGACTCTAAATTCTATCTCCTGATCCAATCCACCCAAAAACCAACCACCACTGAAGGCTACAATGGAAAGAAACTTAGGTATGAACCAACCAAACATCTACAATTACATTAGTATGAGAAAACATAGCCTAGAAGATCCCAGGAGGATCCTGTAGTGATCCTAGAAATGTAGTAGGGGCAACACAAGGTTATCCTAACTGGAAATTCACAGGGGAGGTGGAAGCAGGGAATTTGGGATAGGGTCCTCCTGACTAGAGTGGGAGACCTCCCTACTCCCACTTTAATTAATGACTTCGTTAACACTAGTAGTTGCATACCTTTTTTAATATTTTGTAGCTCCTTCTTCCACTTATGTAGAGGATGTAGATCTTGGTGCCTAAGATCACCAAGTTGTTGCTACAAGTAGTGTTTTGCAAATCTTTGTAGATTGTTCTTCAACAACCCCATATTCACCAAATTATGGTGTTAAAATTTCTTTTATGAGCCTAGGATTTGGTGGCTTGTTCTCCTCTTGTAATATTCTCCTTCTGTAGATTTGGAGAAGTCTCTTTCTCTGAAGTGGTGCCTTCTTGATATGACACGTAATCTTCAAATCTTTTAGATTTGATGAGATTCTTCTATCTTCAAGTCTTCTTGTCAAATTTTGACTTCAAGCAGGATGTTCCTTTTAATATTCTGAATATCTTGATGTTTTGCATGTCACAGATTTGGTCACATGGCTGTACATTGCATGGCTCAAGTGAATAAGGTAAATGACAGTTTTAGAAGTAGTAATTTCTTTCATGGATATTGCTACTCTTGCAATCAGTTTGGGCACAAGGCAGTTTATTGCAAGACAAATATCAGGAACAAGTTTGATCAGAATAGGTTTGGTCAGAACAAGCTTGGTCAAAACAGGTTTGGTCAGAACAGGTTTGGTCAAAATAGGTTTGGTCAGAACTGGTTTGGTCAAAACTGGTGGATTCAAAGAACAAGTATGCCTAAAAGAAATAAAATTGTTACTTGTTATAAGTGCAACAATGAAGGTCACACAGTCAGACAGTGTAGAGCTAAAATTCTAGAATACAAGAACAGGAACAGTGGCATGATCAGGTCCAAGGATCAAGGCATGGACAAGAACAGGGATGAGAAAAAGAACAAGAACAATGACAAGAACAGGAATATGGACAAAGAGTTCAAGAGAAGGCCCGACAAGGAAGTTATAGATGCTGATGATGATCAGTGCCTAATGGTAGTTTTACTCCCACCCCAAAATTAATCACCTCAACAGGAGGTGGGGGAGGGACTAAGCTAAGAAGCTCATTCTTAGTCCCAAGCCCCAAAGGTGACCCTTTGCCATTGATGACAAATGGGGAGAGATATGAGTAAGGGGGAGAGCTTCAAGTGAAGAGGAAAGCTTCAAGTCAGGGGGAGCAAAACTTCAAAGAGTTTGATTTTAGTTTTGGCTCTTGAAGATGTGTTTTTAATAAAGTTTTGCCATCAATGACAAAGGGGGAGATTGTTGGCAACTTTGGGTACCTTGAGTACATTGCCTTTGCTCAAGTGTAGTTGTTGTCATTGATGTCAAGGAGTTCTTGAAGCAATTTGATTTGAGGTCAAAAGGATCTAAGTTCAAGGAAGGGTTTTTGTGAAAACCAAGGCAAATAAAATAAAAGGTTTTATTTAAAACCATGGACAATATATTTGAAATGGGTTTTTCTTAAAACCCAAGTTGGCTCTTCGTTTCGTTGAAAAAGGTGCCTCGGTGATGAAGATATTTAATTTTAAATATTTAGTTTAAATTTTATTTATTTAAAATTTAAATTAAAATTTTAAAATTAATTTATGAGGGCCGACGTGTTTGGAAATGCATCATAGTGCATATAAAATAAGGCAATCAAATTCATTAAGCAAGTGTGGAATGGTTTTTCGACATAAAGCGCAATCGATTCGATTTCGAAAGGAGCAGAGAAGAGGGTTAAGCATTTCGTTCGATCAGCGAAGGAAGGGAATAAATAAAAGTGGCGATGGAAGTCTTTCCACGTGGGTGGCTAGCCCAACCGGTCGTGAGGCTAGCACTAGAGCTTTGGTGGAAGGAAGATCTCGTGTTCGAGTCTCGCGGATGCTTTTTGCAGAGCAAGATAAAGTGAAACGCGTTTTCGACGGAGAGAAGGTATAAGAAAAATGTGGGCAAGATTCTTTCCAAGCGGGTGGCTAGCCTAGCTGGTCGCCAGGCTAGCGCTGAGGCATTGGCAGGAAGAGAGTCACGGGTTCAAACCTCATGATCGCCGTTTTGCTAGGTAGAAAGGACAGGCTGTTCGTGTGAGCACGTTTGCAAGCGGAGAAGGAATTTTTCAGAGGTATGAGGACTTAATTTTTATTAGAAAAAGTTAAAAGGTTATATGGTCGGGAGATATAAAGTTTGCTTTTGAAAATGTATAAATTGTATGGTGTATGACTTGGGAGTCATAAGGGTCTAGTTTTGATGTTGGGTAAAAATTAAAAGGAGTTATAAGGTAGAGTGTCTAATATTGAAATGTTGAATGAGGTTGAATGAAGAAGACATAGAACCTTGATTATATTTGAACCAAGGAATATTATTGAGGAAATATTAAAGAAATATGTTGTTTACTAACCTTCTTAAGTTTGACAAAAAGGTGGTTATGGTTATGATAAACTTGTGAGATCTTCTTCATCTTTAATAAGGTATGGGAACTTTCTTCTTATGAGTATGATTGGTGTATGTTTTTCTTGAAATAAGATTGGAGTGAAAAGGTATTCAACTAGGTTTCCTTTGGTTGGGTGTCAATCCTATTTTTTGGATTGTTGAAGACTACTTATGCATTGTTATCCTTGATGAGAGTTTTGGTGAATGCATAATTCTGGTTTGAGGTAGTGGAAGCATTGTGCACTAGGGTTTATGTTTGTAAGTCTTGTTACTTGCATTGAGATGGTGAAACCCTTAGTTGGCTGTTTTGATATTTATGGATGAGTTGCTTCCATAGTGGTTGTGTTGATGAAGTTAGTGCTTTACTTGATACATGATATTGGGCTTACTCCATTGAGTTGATTTGAAGAAGTTATTCTTTGCATTTGGTGATATTGTGTTGGTGGCTGTTTTGTTCAAATATATTTGGAGGGAAAAGGATTTCTACTTGTTTCCTTTTCGTGTGATGATTGGTTGAATGCTTCAAGGTTAATGTTGAGTTGAATGATGTTGGTTAAACCTTGTCTTTGAGCATTGTTGTTGAAGCCCTAATTTGTTGAGAAAAGATATTGGTTGTTGGAAATAACATGAGTATCATTGTTATATGAGATATTGCATGGTTGGCAATTGTTGGGTTGTGTTTCATGTTCTTGAGAAAAGCCTATTACATCTATCTTATTCTATGAGATTTGATATTGAGATTGGGAGTTAAGAATAGAACATATTGAGTCTCTAACAATTCTATTTATGCTTCTATGAGGGTGATGAATCACATTGGGTCTCTAACAATTCTCTTTGTGGGTTCATGCCAAGCAAGTTTTTCTTGATGAACTTGTGAGCAGGTTTTGGACAGGTTCCGTTGGGGACTTGTGAGCAGGTTTTGGATAGGTTCCGTTGGGGACTTGTGAGCAGATTTGGACAGGTCCTAGCAGAGGACTTTTGAAGCTGAGTTTGATAATTCTATCAGAGAACTTGAGGACAAAGGTGCATTGGTTCTATGAGAAGAACCTAAGGACAGATTTGTGCCAGATCGAAGGATTGTGTTTGGTGCAGATCAAAGACAGAGGAAGAGGACATTTGTGCTAGACCGAAGGACTATGTTTAGTGCAAATTCGAGGACCAGCTTTGAGGTGATAGAGTTGAGGACAGAGGTCTCTAGCCAGAGCAGGGAATACAGGTGTCTTCTATGGATAGAGTTCCATTTGCTAAGGGCAACGGAGGCAGAGGTCTTCTAGAGGATCACCAGCCAGAGCAGAGCTAGGGGAAGGTATCTCCTTTGAGCAAAGGCTCATAAATTCATATTGGGGGAAGGTATCTCCTTTGGGCCGAGGCTCATAAACATTGTAATTGGGAAGGATTCCTAGAGGACTTTGATATAACTTTTAGAGAAAAGTTTTATCCGTGGAGTAGCCCACCTTGGGTGAACCACGTAAATTGTTGTGTCACTTTGTGGATGGTTTTTGTGCATTGCTTTGATATTGCTTTACTGTTTTGAAGTATAAAGGAAAAAGTAAAAAGTGGTCTTATACTATTCACCCCCCCTCTCAGTATAAGCTTGTGTTATTCAATTGGTATTAGAGCCAGTGCCTTCAAAAAGTTTAACAACTTGAAGGAAAAGTTTTCAAAGAACACAATGGACTACTCAAGTGGCAATGCAGCACCTATTCTAGATGGATCAGATTTCGGTCTGTGGAGTGCAAGAATGAAATTCTATCTTATGGCTCTTGGCAATGAGGTATGGGAAGTTATTGAATATGGGTACACCATTCCTGCAAATGGTCCTTACACTAAAGAAGATAGGCTTCTACATCACAAGAACTCAAAAGCCATGAATGCAATCCTGAAAGGTTTACAGAAGGCTGATATTACCAAAGTTATTCACTGCAAGATAGCTAGTGAAATGTGGAAACAATTGCAGGTTGTTCATACAGGTGATGCAAATGTTCGAAAGGCAAAATTGAGACATTTTAAAGGTATGTTTGAACAACTCAAGATGAATGATGATGAAAAGATTAGTGACTACATGCTTCGGATGGATGAGATTGTGAACTCCATGAAAGACTTAGGTCTTGAACTTGCTGAAAATGATGTGTGTGATAAGATTTTAAGATCCCTTCCTAATAGATTTAGTGAAAATATTTCTGCTATTGAGGAAGCTAAATATTTAGATAAATTGAAAAAGGATGAGCTCCATAGTATTCTTGTAGCATTTGAGTTGAGAACTCAAGTGAAAGTTGATGTAAAGAAAGAAGCAGCTTTCAAAGCTACCAAGAAATCAAAAGGCAAACATATTCAAGAGAGTGATGAGTATTCTAGTGAGGAAGAGGCATATTACAGCAAGAAAGGCAAGTTCTCTAGAAAGCACAAAAATATGAAAAACGTAAGATGTTTTTATTGTGGGAAATTTGGCCATTATGCTACCGATCGTATCTGTTGCCAAGGATGAAAGTGATGAAGATAAACAGGATGTTAAGAGCAAAGATTCTAAAAAGCACAGGCATCAAAGGAAGAGCAAAGATGAGCAAAGCAATCACAAGAACATGGAAAGAGGTACTCTCACAAACACAAGAAAAGTTTCTACCTAGACAAAGCAAGTAAGTGTTCTAGTAGTGATAGTGAAAGTTCTTCAAGTGATAATGAAAATGAGATGTTGTTCATATCAGAAAAAGAGGAAGAACCGAAACATAGATTCATTATCATGAAATGTCTTAGATGTGGAAATTTTGGTCACCTTGAGGATGATTGCACAAATAATGAATTGGTTGCTAGTATGTATGAGGATGCTTCAGAAAAGGATAAGGAAGATGCATGTATGGTTTTTGAAAAGGGTAGCACCTCTAGTGATAAGAAATCTGAAAAAGGCCTTGATAATTCAAAGTGCAATCAAATAGAGGATCTTGAATGTGAACTTACTAATGCTCTTAGTGTTTTGAAAAAGGAAAGAAAGAAGAATGCTAGACTCAAGGGTAAGTTAGATGAATGTTGCATGGAGAGAGATAAACTTATAGAAAGTCTTGACGTCTCTATGGCTAAGGCACAAGAACTCAAGAATGAGTTAGAATCTAAGGTGCTTGAGTATAGTGAATTAGAACAGAAAATGGCCTCTTTGGAAATGGAAACTAAAGAATACAAGGATAAGCTGTACAGGTTTCAAGATAGCTCCAAAAGGGTTAAGTCACTCATCAAAGGTCAAAGAAAGACAACAGATAAAACAGGTCTTGGTTTTGTTAAGCCTCACAAGGAACAAGTTGGAGAGTCTAGTAAGAGACTCCAAAAGGAAGAGAGTTCTGATAGGGAAAGTATTTTAGATCATGAGTCCTTAAATGATAAATGCACAGAAATAGAAAACAAAATTCAGAATGAGAAGAAGAAGTTTTCGAACCTAAGAGGTCAAATAAAGGAAAGTTTCAAGGCAGATGTTTTGCGTGTCACAGATTTGGTCACATGGTTGTACATTGCATGGCTCAAGTGAAGAAGGTAAATGACAGTTTCAGAAGTAGTAATTTCTTTCATGGATATTGCTACTCTTGCAATCAGTTTGGGCACAAGGCAGTTTATTGCAAGACAAATATCAGGAACAGGTTTGATCAGAATAGGTTTGGTCAGAACAAGCTTGGTCAAAAAAGGTTTGGTCAGAACAGGTTTGGTCAAAATAGGTTTGGTCAGAACAGGTTTGGTCATAACTGGTGGATTCAAAGAACAAGTATGCCTAAAAGAAATAACATTGTTACTTGTTATAAGTGCAACAATGAAGGTCACATAGTTAGACAGTGTAGAGCTGAAATTCCAGAATACAGGAATAGGAATAGTGGCATGATCAGGTCCAAGGATCAAGGCATGGACAAGAACAGGGATGAGAAAAAGAACAAGAACAATGACAGGAACAGGAATATGGACAAAGAGTTCAAGAGAAGGCCCGGCAAGGAAGTTATAGACGCTGATGATGATCAGTGCCTAATGGGAGTTTTACTCCCACCCCAAAATTAATCACCTCAACAGGAGGTGGGGGAGGGACTAATCTAAGAAGCTCATTCTTAGTCCCGAGCCCCAAAGGTGGCCCTTTGCCATTGATGACAAAGGGGGAGAGATATGAGTAAGGGGGAGAGCTTCAAGTGAAGAGGAAAGCTTCAAGTCAGGGGGAGCAAAACTTCAAAGAGTTTGATTTCAGTTTTGGCTCTTGAAGATGTGTTTTTAATAAAGGTTTGCCATCAATGACAAAGGGGGAGATTGTTGGCAATTTTGGGTACCTTGAGTACATTGCCTTTGCTCAAGTGTAGTTGTTGTCATTGATGTCAAGGAGTTCTTGAAGCAATTTGATTTGAGGTCAAAAGGATCTAAGTTCAAGGAAGGGTTTTTGTGAAAACCAAGGTAGATAAAATAAAAGGTTTTATTTAAAACCATGGACAACAGATTTGAAATGGGTTTTTCTTAAAACCCAAGTTGGCTCTTCGTTTCATTGAAAAAGGTGCCCCGGTGATGAAGATATTTAATTTTAAATATTTAGTTTAAATTTTATTTATTTAAAATTTAAATTAAAATTTTAAAATTAATTTATGAGGGCCGACGTGTTTGGAAATGCATCATAGTGCATATAAAATAAGGCAATCAAATTCATTAAGCAAGTGTGGAATGGTTTTTCGACATCAAGCACAATCGATTCGATTTCGGAAGGAGCAGAGAAGAGGGTTAAGCATTTCGTTCGATCAGTGAAGGAAGGGAATAAATAAAAGCGACGGTGGAAGACTTTCCACGTGGGTGGCTAGCCCAACCGGTCATGAGGCTAGCGCTAGAGCATTGGTGGAAGGAAGATCTCGTGTTCGAGTCTCGCGGATGCTTTTTGCAGAGCAAGATAAAGTGAAACGTGTTTTCGGTGGAGAGAAGGTATAAGAAAAATGTGGGCAAGATTCTTTCCAAGCGGGTGGCTAGCCTAGCTGGTCGCCAGGCTAGCGCTGAGGCGTTGGCAGGAAGAGAGTCGCGGGTTCAAACCTCGCGATCGCCATTTTGCTAGGTAGAAAGGACAGGCTGTTCGTGTGAGCACGTTTGCAAGCGGAGAAGGAATTTTTCCAAGGTATGAGGACTTAATTTTTATTAGAAAAAGTTAAAAGGTTATATGGTCGGGAGATATAAGGTTTGCTTTTGAAAATGTATAAATTGTATGGTGTATGACTTGGGAGTCATAAGGGTCTAGTTTTGATGTTGGGTAAAAATTAAAAGGAGTTATAAGGTAGAGTGTCTAATATTGAAATGTTGAATGAGGTTGAATGAAGAAGACATAGAACCTTGATTATATTTGAACCAAGGAATATTCTTGAGGAAATATTAAAGAAATATGTTGTTTACTAACCTTCTTAAGTTTGGCAAAAAGGTGGTTATGGTTATGACAAACTTGTGAGATCTTCTTCATCTTCAATAAGGTATGGGCACTTTCTTCTTATGAGTATGATTGGTGTATGTTTTTCTTGAAATAAGATTGGAGTGAAAAGGTATTCAACTAGGTTTCCTTTGGTTGGGTGTAAATCCTATTTTCTGGTTTGTTGAAGACTACTTATGCATTGTTATCCTTGATGAGAGTTTTGGTGAATGCATAATTCTGGTTTGAGGTAGTGGAAGCATTGTGCACTAGGGTTTATGTTTGTAAGTCTTGTTACTTGCATTGAGATGGTGAAACCCTTAGTTGGTTGTTTTGATATTGATGGATGAGTTGCTTCCATAGTGGTTGTGTTGATGAAGTTAGTGCTTTACTTGATACATGATATTGGGCTTACTCCATTGAGTTGATTTGAACAAGTTATTCTTTGCATTTGGTGATATTGTGTTGGTGGCTGTTTTGTTCAAATATATTTGGAGGGAAAAGGATTTCTACTTGTTTCCTTTTCTTGTGATGATTGGTTGAATGCTTCAAGGTTGATGTTGAGTTGAATGATGTTGGTTAAACCTTGTCTTTGAGCATTGTTGTTGAAGCCCTAATTGGTTGAGAAAAGATATTGGTTGTTGGAAAGAACATGAGTATCATTGTTATATGAGATATTGCATGGTTGGCAATTGTTGGGTTGTGTTTCATGTTCTTGAGAAAAGCATATTACATCTATCTTATTCTATGAGATTTGAGATTGAGATTGGGAGTTAAGTATAGAACATATTGAGTCTCTAACAATTCTCTTTATGCTTCTATGAGGGTGATGAATCACATTGGGTCTCTAACAATTCTCTTTGTGGGTTCATGCCAAGCAAGTTTTTCTTGATGAACTTGTGAGCAGGTTTTGGACAGAGTTTCATTGGGGACTTGTGAGCAGGTTTTGGACAGGTTCCGTTGGGGACTTGTGAGCAGATTTGGACAGGTCCTAGCAGAGGACTTGTGAAGCTGAGTTTGATAGTTCTATCAGAGAACTTGAGGACAAAGGTGCATTGGTTCTATGAGAAGAACCTGAGGACAGATTTGTGCCAGATCGAAGGATTGTGTTTGGTGTAGATCAAAGATAGAGGAAGAGGACATTTGTGCTAGACCGAAGGACTGTGTTTAGTGCAAATTCAAGGACCAGCTTTGAGGTGATAGAGTTGAGGACAGAGGTCTCCAGCTAGAGCAGGGAAGACAGGTGTCTTTTGTGGATAGAGTTCCATTTGCTAAGGGCAACGGAGGCAGAGGTCTTCTAGAGGATCACCAGCCAGAGCAGAGCTAGGGGAAGGTATCTCCTTTGAGCAGAGGCTCATAAATTCAGATTGGGGGAAGGTATCTCCTTTGGGCCGAGGCTCATAAACATTGTAATTGGGAAGGATTCCCAGAGGACTTTGATATAACTTTTAGAGAAAAGTTTTATCCGTGGAGTAGCCCACCTTGGGTGAACCACGTAAATTGTTGTGTCACTTTGTGGATGGTTTTGTGCATTGCTTTGATATTGCTTTGGATATATTGCTTTATTGTTTTGAAGTATAAAGGAAAAAGTAAAAAGTGGTCTTATACTGTTCACCCCCCCTCTTAGTATAAGCTTGTGTTCTTCATGGAGATCTTCAATCTCCTAGCTTCATCACACCTTTTCTTTAGAAGTCTTCTTCCATAGTGTTCTTCTCCTATACAAGAAACTAATCTTTGCACTATGAGGGTGCACCAATCTTTGGGTAATGAAGTTGGATTCTCCTAGATTTCTATCGTAGGAGGAGTACTGATCCTCTAAGAATTAATTATATGCAACAAAAGAAAATTTAGGAAATAGTTAGCAATTTCTAGATATCCTGGATCTTCACTAGATGCTCTATTATTCTAGTGGATTTGATTGTTGAATCTTGGTCTTCACGAGTTTTCCTATAACTTTGTGGAAAGACTCAAGTTAAATGCTATCTCAGTATTTTTTGAGACTGAGATATCCTTCAATTCTCACTTGTGACTCTCCCTGATTCTATCACCTAGATTCTTCTAAGAATTTTTGATAGTGATAGTTTCAATGGCGTATCAGGTTGATAAAACACTTAGGCTTAATAATTATGCTTATTTCCTATAGACCTACACAGACTAGATCTACCATAGCTCTGATACCATTGTTAGCTTTTGATACAATATCCAAAGGAGATAATAATCATGAGATGATAAATAATATTAAAGAAATTAAATATGTAAGATGATTGAGACATGCAATAAACATAAATGTTATATAAATGAATACAATGTATTTATGGAGGAAATGAGCACTCCATCAATATAGCTACTGGACTACATTGCATCCATCACCAATGGATGGTGATCCACATAGAAATAAACTACCTACTAAGATCTCTAAGCTACTGTGTCACCAACACTCCCCTTGCTTCTCTATACTAACAATGAGGCCTTCCTTATATAGGAAAAATAGGATACTTGGTCAACACTCTATCTAGCTATACAAGTGACACCTTGCATATTTACAACTTGCACATGGACACTTGTGCATTTATTACATTGCATGAAGTAACTAGATAAATTCCCCCTAAAGTAATCTAATGTCTTAAGTATGTACCTTTGAAGATACATTTACATAACCCTAATGATGGAATATAATCTATTTCTAACAAAAATGGGGTTTTTTAAAGGGCCTCAACCCTTTTTTACACCTAGAGTCTCTTAGACAAAGATGAACACATAACTACATCATGAGACAAAGAAATCAAAAAACAACCCAAATGTTGCATCTATAAACTCTAGAATTATTTAATTTAAATTTGCTTATACTAATGTAATGTTGGATTTTTAAGCCTTATACTACCACAAAATATCATGGGTTATCTTAACACTATGACATAATATCCAATATAAAATAGCCACAATAATAAAGGTCAAGATAATGATAATATGAGTAGAATAATATTATCAAATTAATATGTATATCAAGGCTTATATACTAAAGAAAATAACATTCACTTATAGAATAAAATATGAATGTAAATAGCTTGAATCATTCATGTACTATGCATGAAAAACAACTTACAATATTAATTTCTCAAAATGTATACAATCTTTATTGATGCTCTTTTTGTAATAAGAATTCCATATTATTGATATAATTGAATTCAAATACATTCTATGGATCATTGTATCCATAATATAGCCACAATGCTATGAATACTCAAGTACTTGACTATTTCTCTCCATATGCCAAGTCTCATGACTTTTGTTTTATCAACTTGCCACTTGCATACTCGATGAACACTTAACTCTGACCACTTGCACACATGACTCTTACACTTCTACATGCACTCCTAATATAAGATACTTATGCACATATTTACACTAAATATTTGCGCTCTTGCATACAAGAAACTTGTGCACATTCTCTCAATATAAACTTGCACACTAACTTACATGGCACTTGTGCATTTCTTGCTCATTGCAATCTTACATGACACTTGTGCATTTCTAATACATTAACACTTACATGAAAGGGGAAATATAACTCACACTCTAAGCTATAGAATCAACCCTAATTTATTAGATATTTACAAGTATACCATGTGTGAAGTGAAAATATGACACTAAAGAAAATATGAAAATAAATAACTCAGAATGAACAATAAATTGCACAAAAGATGATTTTATTCAATAAATGGGGGGGAGCTGAGAAACTCCTTTGTTACAATTGATCTGTTCAACATAATTATTTTGATACAATAGTTACAAGTTCTAGGGTTCTTTGAAACCCTAGCTACAAAATATGTAGTGTCTTCAATGTATCTTGCTTCCAATAGATTGAGTGGGCTTCTTGTTATCCATAATCGGGCCACTCTAGCTTCAACAACTACTCAAATCCTCTTGACTAATGCTATCTGATCCTACACATACAACAAACATAAAGCTATCAGTAAACAAAATGAGGGTTCCACAATGTGAACCCTCAGTAATACAAACTAAAAACCCTATATTTGCATAAATAAAATATACAGAATCTAAATAACATCAAATAAAAATGCATAAAATACTTACTTTTTTGTTGATGATGTTATTTTGTCACTTCGTTGTAGATTGATGGCAGGGTGCCCTGATGACACCTAATGATCTTATGCGGTAGGCTTTGGTCTATAGTTGTGATGAATGTAGGCTCTATGTTGCACCTGCAGAATGCAGTAGGTGCACTGCTACACCTGTGGGATGCACTAGGTGCTCGAGAGCACCTGCGGGTAGGGTTAGATCTATAGAGGTAAATCAAAGGGTTGTGAAGGGTTCAGCAAATGGAATATGATGGCGGCGGTAGAAACATACTGTGAGGATGGAAGGGATAAGGAAAATCCTAGGGTAAGCTAGGGCTTTTAGGGAATATTATACTAGGGCACAACTAAGGCAAGGTAGATTGAATTTACTCATAAAGTAAGCTCACGAAGGCTGATTAGTAAGAGCTCCAGTCAAAGCTAGTTCTAACCAGTTGGAAAAAGTTCCAGGGATTTGAGAATTGAGAATGTTCCTATTTATTATCAAGCCTAGGGTTTTCTTAAGGTTTTAACTTAACACTTTTGATCGTGTGGCTAATATTAAAGCATATCTAAAGGTTGGTATTAAACTTTAGGTGTGACACGGATTAAGGAATATGAACCGCTAAGATTAGATCAGATCAAACGGTTGAGGTTAATTTGGCTTATAAATATATATTTTATAATAAATATATTAAAATATAATATAAAATATTATATTTAAATATAAATAATATAAAATAAATATAAATAAGTCAAATAGGGATCAAAAAATGGTGGGAAAGGGCTAAAGTAGGCCATTGGATGGTGGGAAAGGCATGGAATGGCCAATTGAATGGTGGGAAATGGGGATGGTGGATAAGTGGGTGGTAGAATGACCAGGATGAAGGACAAGTGGCTAGGATTTGGTGTCTACAGATGCCCCTTTTTGTACCATATTGCGTAAAACATAATATGGTGCAAAAACATGAGACACATGGTTGGGCTTTGGGCATAGAAGCAACTTCTCTCTCTCATTGGATTTTTTAGCAACAATGTTGAAGATAAAAGAATAAAGAATTTTGGATTTTTTGCATAGCTTACCCCCTCAATTGGTGAATGAGATGTGGATGATCTCATGAGCCAATTGAAAAATAATGAATGGAATAATGTTTGTGCAAAAGGGAAAATTGGAATGATGAAAATGTGTGACCGTTTTTGCCCCAACGGTTGAAGGGATTTATGGAATGAGGAATGATGATTGTGTCTATTTTTGTCCCAATATATGAAGGGTTTTGTGCTAAATGTAGATGTCATGATCATGTAAGATGTATCCCATTGTGGGAAAATCAAAATCAAAAGTGGGTGCCCCAAATTTTGGGTAATTCCATGATGTTGAAGAAATTTTATCGTATGGCATCATTGATATGCAGTATGAAATGCAAGAATAGAACACAACAAGAGTTGATATTTGGAGGGCCTGCTAATGACTGTAGGATAATTCCTTCCTATGGAACCAATCAACCTAGCTAGTTCCAGTCACTATGATGACTTGTTATGCAATTTTTGAATGAAATGATTTGATTTTTATCCATGTTTTAAGCCCCACGGACTAGGCCATCAATGATACTTTTAAGCAAAATTCATCTTGTCGAGGTTTCACTTGGATTGTGAGTGACAAAATTTGATTAATATTTCAAACTAAGAGATATATAATTATTATGACAACCAAGTTTCCTTATGGTGATTCATTCATCTTACCAAATTGCATGGATGCTAATCGTTGCAATCACCAAGTATATAGAATAAACCACTATATACGATATTCACTTGTAATTTTGGCATGTGTTGGAAGAAATGATGGTATATTATGATAGTGGAAGAATTATAATGGAAGAATGTGATAGAAGAAATGTGATGATGTCACCAAAGTTGGAGTCAATTTGTAAATGTTAGATCTTTTAGTGGTTGATTTTGCACATTTTTGGACGGAAACAATTTATTCAATGGTCAAATCAACTCCAATTTTTGCAAAATTTTGTGGGATGATGAATAATATGAAGTAGAAGAGTTGAGTGTTGGTTTTGTGAAAATTTAGATTCAGTTGATGTTTTTTGTAACTTTATTTGTGCATTTTATAATTTTGCATCGTGTTAAAAAAATATGTGTGAAAAATAATTTTTGTTTTCACAAACCTTGATTTTATGATGAGTATGATGTGTGGATGTAATTTGGTCAAATTTGGAGGAGGTATACTACTTTTTTGATCGATTTCATCTTCATGCAATTTTAGCACCAAACACCCTATGGTGCCTGTGGTATCCTGTAGGTGCTCTGTTGTGCGTGGTGCACCGGTAGGTGCCCATGTGTGTCTGTGGCTACTATAGGTGCCACCCTGCACTTGAGTGTGCTAATTTTAGCTATAAATAGCTTACAAGCAGTATTTGGAGGCTCATTTGTGCGTTTGAGAGATTGAGAAGCTGCGCCTGAGGAGTGGAGTGAATTTGTGAGGCAAGTGAGGCTAGTGGAAAACTATGTGGAAGCTATGGTGGTAGAGGGATCGAATGATGCTGGTGGAGCTGAGGCATGATTTTCCTTGGTAATGTTAAAAATTACTTTTTATTTTGTGCAAATATTTTGAAGTTTTTTTTTTTAATTAATACTAATGTAAAAATATTTGTTGCTGCAGTTGAGGGAGATAGAGCCTCAACATTGGTTTTCTCCTACCATTCTCGGGATGAGGAAGAAGCTTACAAAGGATGATTGGGACCTTTTGAAGAAGGTGGTCTTGGATGGAGTGGCTCGATTGGATGTGGTTAGGGTGGATGATGGGTACCTCTCATATTTGATAGAGAGGTGGGATTCGGATAGGGGGACCTTTCAGCTGCCAATTAGGGAGGCTACTATCACACTTGAGGATGTATATCACATCCTCAAGGTTCCAGTAGAGGGTGTGAAGGTCATTATTGGGTATGATAAGAAGGTAGATATGATGAAGATGTTTGACGATCGATGGTGGGAGGTGAGGATAGCATATGGGGAGATTTGCTATTTGACCAGGTATAAGGCTAAGGAGTTGGGTGCACTTTCGGCCTTGATCATGTTCATGTTAGCGAACATAGTGCTCCCTAATAGCATGGGTAGTAGGTTCCCTTGGAACCTATTGGGATTGGTGAGTGACTTAATCACCAATCCAAGAGCATATGCATGGGTTCCTATTTTATTGGCATAGTTATACCGAGAGCTATATGAGATTACATGAATAGGAAGGGAATTGGATGTAAATTCCTTATTCAGTGTTGGGTGTGCAATCATTACAGTGTATCTCAGCCAAAAGGGTTACTTTTCTAGGCATGGAATATGGGCGAGCCCTATGCTAGGAGATGGATAGTGTCTAAGAAGGTGCAACCAAACTAGGAGAAGCATACTAGCCAGTGGTACAGGGATATTTAGGTAGATATGATTTTGGCTTAGGTGATATGGAGGCCATGGCAGGGAACCATGTGGGATGGTGATGAAGAGTAGCTACAGTGGGTGAGACAAGCATGATGGTTGTTTGGGAGGAGAGATGATGAGGTGGATTACTTTTAGTACTCACGAGTGTTGAGGCAGTTTGGTTTACCTTAGGGTGTGCCTAATGAGCCAATGTTTTACTAGTTTTAGAGGGATGATGTGGGGTTTCCATGTGCAGAGCCATGTGTGGATAAAGTATGACAAGCAGTTGGAGATCCTAGATATAGATAATGTAGAAGTGACTCTTGAGTATGTAGATCGAGAGGAGCATCGATCGATGAGTCAAAGGAGATCGAGAGGAGCATCATATAATAATCCCAAGGTGTAGGTAGTAGGGTATGAAGGGGAGTATGATGAGGATATGGAGGATATTTCCAAGGTGGCTAGGCTACGGGTTGAGATGAAGTAGCTTTGTGAGGAATGAAAGACTGCGATGGAGGCTCATAGGCAGGTTCTGGTAGAGCAGGATGTGGTCATAGCTAGGTTGTGAGATATCATAGCCTAGATAGATGTAGAGAAACTTGTAGATGGAGCTGGTGTAGGTGATCAGGAGACAGTCACGAGGCTTCGAATAGAGATGTTGGTGAGAGAGCATCGACATCAGATTGACTTGCGGTGACTACAGGCTAGTGAGACATATGTTCACTCTTTAGAGGAGTTGTACATGACTCATCACATTGCATTTCTAGATCCTCCATCATCCTCTAGGTCCGAGTCATCGAGGCATATTAAATCTAAGTAAAGTTCTAGTTATAGGACTCCTACTAGGTCTTAGGGGTCCTCTCATGGACATTAGCTTAGTGCTTAGATGCACTTTTTGTATATGAGCCTTGGTGCTCCATTGTAGCCTTTTTGGCACTCATTGTACATGAGATATTATATATATATATAGATAGATAGCTATATATACATGGCTTTTATGTTTGTATTATCTTTTGTGTGAATGTTTTATGTGTATGCAATGCATGTTTTATGAAAATGTTTTATGAATGTCTTATGGATGATTAATGCAAGCTAATAATGATGTGTATGCGTAATGCTTATATGGATGATTAATGCAAGCTAAATGGCATGTATATGAATAATGAATGCAAACTATATGAGAGGAATGCATGATGTTCGAATGATCATTTATAGTTCAGAATTTTTGTTGGCCATTTTTGTTCATTGTTTTGCAATCGGGGGCACCAAAACTTGGTGGCATTATGTGGGTTGATCCATGATGAAGACATGGATGTTGATATGGAAGAAGATATGGATGTTGATATGGAAGAAGATATGGATGTTGATATGGAATACTGAAGGATTTTTAGAGACTCAAACATACTAGTGTTATCAACCAAACTCACTAAAGGTTGTCTAACTTTCTTTAGGACCAATGTGTGTGCAAGTGAAGTTCATGTACCAAATCTTGAGCATGACAATGACCCTAGGAAATCAAGAACCAATGTGTGTGCACGTGAAGTTCATTAACCCATTATGAGTAAATTAGGCATGACCTATTATGGAGAAGACCAAGAAGCTAGCTTGTTTGTATGTGCGGTCATAGGTCTCTTTTTTTTTGAAAGAGAGACATGTCACCCCGCATGAGCTTACTCCACTACCAGTCAAGCGTCTATAGCCCCGGTGGAGACTCACTCCATAGTCCAATGATCTGATCTTTAGGCCTTGGGGATGACTACCTAACCTTCTGAGGGGAAATGTAGTACGATCCTTACAACTTTAGGGATCTATGGTGTGTGAATTGAATTATTTTAGAGCTTTGGGGAATCATATTCTCAATCGAAGTGTGATGAGAATTTGACCCTATCCTTACTACTCTATTTTATGTTAATATTTGGAAAAGCAACTGTGGTAGTGGTAAGAACCACTATTTTTGATTTTGGACTATGTTGCATGATAGGACAAGTGAGGAATACCCTTTTCACTTCAAGGTGCCACCCAAGTATGGTGTTATCCCTCTTTGACTCAAAATATTTTTAAGATGTGAAGAAGTGTGGTTGGTGCAAGATTGTTTTTGGAATCAGTTGACAAGACTCAAGATTTTCTTAATGTGAAAAAGTGCTTTTGGTCCTAAATAAAATTGGACATCTTTTTGGAGGTTGCTAGACACACTAGTAATGGCTGAGTGACTAAAAACTTGGGGTTTATGATTTTTGACAAATGGGATTGTTGGCTTATGATATTGGAGAAAATTGCATAAATACCAAAAAATAGGTACCCCCAATTGTGGAAACTTGATTTTTTTTTATTTGGCCATATCATCACTACTATAAAAGATCATTGAACGTGGGATGGGATGAATGCAATTTGCAAAATGAAGGAATGTAGTGGAATGCATGTGGAATGAATGCAAATGGAATATGTGCGAACTTTTTTTTTTTTGTGTATGCAGTATGTATGAATGTAATGTGAAAAATGCATGTAAAGATGCCTATATGTAAATGCAATATGTATGCAATGGGAACATGCCTATGTGAATGATTTGTTTTTTTGTTTGTTTTTTTGTTTTTTTAGCCATGTATATATACATATAAACATCATATTAACAATAAAATACCTTCAAATGGATAACATTAAGTGGTTTGGGCTCCTCCACTCCCTCTAAATCGGCAAGTCTATATGTACCATTACCCACTTTTTGAGAAATTATGTATGGACCTAACCAATTAGCCATAAATTTGTCATGAAGGTGCGGTAAAGAATTGGTGTTTTGTTGGTTCTCTTTAAGTACAAGATCTCCTACTTGAAATTCATGAAGATGGACTTTGGCATTGTAAGCACGCTTTAGGTGGTCTTGATAAACTCGTAAGTGTTCTAGTGCATTGACTCACCTCTCATCAAGAAGAGTGAGTTGGTCAAGACGTGCTTGTCTAGCGGTGTCATCATCTATGAATTCCTACAAAGAAATTTGCAAGGAGGGAATCTCGAGCTCAAGAGGCATGATAGCTTCAGCTCCATAGACCAAGGAAAATGGTGTTGCTCCTATTGGCATTCGGATGCTTGTTCGATAAGCCCATAGTGCCAAAGGGATTTTTGTATGCTAGTCTCTATGATTTTTGTTAACAAGTTTCTTGAGAATAGCAATCAAGGTCTTATTGGTAGCTTCAACTTATCCATTTGCTTGTGGGTAATAAGGAGTCAAGAAATTATGTTGGATATTATATTTCTTGCAAAGTGCTCGAACATCCTTGTTCTTGAAAGACTTGCCATTATCAAAAATGATTTTAGAGGGAATACCAAAACGATAGATGATATGGTGGAGTATGAAGTCCACAATTTGAGGTCCTGTCATATTGGTTAGAGGAATGGCCTCAACCCACTTTGTGAAGTATTCAATGGCCATGATGATGAATGTATGTTATCCCGAGGAAGGAGGTAAAATTTTGCCAATTAGGTCTAGGCCCCATTGTGAAAAGGGCCAAAGGCTTTGGATAGGCTATAAAGCTTGTGATGGTACATGAGTTAAATTGGTGTGTGCTTGACATTGCTTACAATTTTTGACATAGTTGCAACAATCACGTTCCATTGTGGGCCAATAATAACCCATGCATAAAATACGCTTTGCAATGGCCATCCCACTAAAATGACCACCACAAGTACCATCATGGGCTTCAACTATGGCTCTTTGAGCCTCACTTTTTCGAGACAACGAAGAAGGATTCCATCATAACCACGTTTATACAACACATCCCCCAAGAGAATAAAACAGGATAACTTTTTACTTGAAAGAGCATTTTGCAGATCGAGACATATCATATGGGAGTGTTCCAAATTTTAGAAAGGCCACTATTTGGCTTGACCAAGACTCATATGGTTTTGAATGGATAAAGCAAATGTCTTTTCCATCCTTAGGATCAATACAGACAATGGTTGCTTTAGAGATAGTTGAGATTATTAGGGGTTGTACCTCTCCTAAGTCATATTTTGGAATCAATGATCCAAGAGAGGCCATCGCATCTGCAAATATATTAGTCGAACGAGGCAAGTTGCTGATTTCATACCATTCAAATGTTGAGAGAAATTTCATTGCTACTTCATGATAAAGCTTAATGGTAGGTTCTTTGCATTGGTATTCTTCGATTACCTATTTGACAACAAGTTGAGAATCCCCAAATATCCTAATACACTTGATGCCCATAGCTATAGTGGATTGAAGACCTAAGATTAAGGCTTCGTACTCTACAATGTTATTTGTGCATGGAAAGTCTAGCTTGAATGATAAAGGGATGGGTATCCCATGAGGTGTATGAAAGACAACTCCAGCACCTTGACCTTTCTCGCACTTAGATCCATCAAATAATAATGTGATATCGACGTCTTCCTCCGGAATGACATCTTCTTCTAATTTAGTGATAGAAAATACCAAATCATCTGGGAGCTCTATAATCAAAGGATGATCACTAGGTAGTGGAGCTTCCACAAGTTGATCGACTATAACCTGACCTTTAATGGATTTTTGGATGATAAATTCAAGATCAAATTCTGTAAGGAGCATTATCCATTTAGCGGTATGAGTGTTATTGTAAGTGCGAGACATCATATAACGCAGAGGATTTTCTCTAGCTATGACATAAGTTGTATGGCTAAGCATATAATGTCAAAGTTTCTTAGTGGTAAAAACCATTGCTAAGCACAACTTCTCTACATAAGCGTATCGGGTTTCATAACTTACCAATGTTTGACTAATGTAATAAACGGCTTGCTCTCGATTTTGTTCATTTTTTTGTGCAAGCATTGTCCCTAAAGCAAAGTCCATTGCTGAGACATAAAGATAGAAAGGGACCCCCGAATGAGGAGGAGCTAAGACTGGCGGAGAAGCTAGGTATTGCTTGATGTCATCGAAGGCTTTTTGACATTCATCTGTCCATGCAAATGGCACCCCCTTTTGTAGCAGGTAATTGAATGGCCTGCATTTATCAGAAAGTTGCGCAATAAAATATCAGATTGATTGAATATTTCCTTGTAAACTATGCAATTCCTTAATGTTAGTTGGGGGAGGCATTTCCATGATGGCCTTGACCTTGTTTGGGTCCACTTCAATGCCTCTTTTGGAGACAATGAATCCTAAAAGTTTACCTAAGGTAACACCAAAGACACACTTTTTGGGATTTAACCTCACCTTATGTTCTAGAAGTCGGTCAAAAATATTTTCCAATACACTAATGTGCTCTTGTCGAGTTTTAGATTTAGCCAAGAGATCATCCACATAGTCTTCGATAATCTTATGCATGTAATCATGAAAGATGTAAGTCATGGCTCGTTGATAGGTAGCTCCTGCATTTTTGAGGCCAAAGGGCATAACCTTGTAACAAAAGGTCCCCCAAGGTGTTGTGAATGCTATTTTGTGTTGGTCATCAGGATTTATGTGAATTTGGTTGTATCCTAAAAAACCATCCATGAGGGAAAGCATTTCATGGCCAGCGCAGGTATCGACAAGAGTATCAATGTTTGGAAGAGGAAAGTCATCCTTAGGACACGCCTTATTAAGATCTCGAAAATTAGTGCAAATGTGTATCGACCCATTAGGCTTGCGAATGGGTACCATGTTTGAAAGCCACTCAGGATAGTCAATAGGAACAATGAAATTGACATCTAGAAGTTTTTGAAGCTCTTCCTTGACTATGAGAGCCACGGTAGGATGCATCCTTCTAAGCTTTTGTTTGACCGGTTTGGCATCGGGATGTAAGGTGAGGTTGTGGACCACAAGACTAGGGTCAAGACCAGGCATATCCTTATAGGACCATGCAAACACATATTTTTCTTCTTGAGGAGAGCAATGAATTGCTCTTGTTCATCGTATGATAGGCTTTTTCCAAGCTTGACAATTTGGGGATTGTCAGGATCTGAACTAAGGTTCACTTTGATGGTATCTTCAATAGACATATGTGAACCTTCCTCAAGTTGATGTGGTGTTGGGATCATATGAATGTCATCTAAGATGTCATCCAACTCTTCCTGCTTATCATCATCTAACTCTACCTGAAAGACCTCGGGATTCTTGGTAGAATATGGAGGTGAAGGTGGAGGGGAAGGAGGAATGTAGTTGGCAGAAGCCCTTAACAATTCCTCGGATAGGATGAAATCCAAAAAGGAGGGTGGGGAAGAAATCTGGTCCATGTCAACAAGGCTTATGTCAATTGGAATTGGCTTAGCCGGATTGTATGGATTGCGGAGTGGGGTGAATAAGTCAATAGGATTCATACTGACTTAGTAGGAGAAGAGATGGATTGGAAGAATGGATGGGTGGAATGATTGGATTGGAACCGATGTTGAGTCTTGTTAACCCTGGATAGCAGCAAAAAAACATGAAATTAAATGCTATGTACATGCAAAGAAATATTTTTTTTGTTTTGTTTTGAATGTTTTGATTTTTTTTTTTGAATTTTTGTTTATATACATATGTTACAAATTTTGGCTTGGCTGAATGGCTCAATGGAACTCAGGTGGGGGTGGTTCACCAGGTGGGTCAGCTTGTTCTTGTGGAAGAAGCAAGTGAAATATGGGTTGATGGATGGAAAATAGTTTGAGGTAAAACTCATCCTGTTGGGTAAGGGGAACAATGGGCTGAGACTCCTCTTCAGAATCATCAGAAGCATTGGACATAAGTTCATACTCTTCATAACCTTCATCATCAAAATCTGGAAGTGGGTAGGAAAAATTTAGGGGGTCTTCTTCTTCATTGAAGCTAAGCTCTTGAAGAGCTTGTTCAAGAGAAGTAGTTGAGGAAAATGGAAGGGGGGCTTTGTCTTCTTCATTGAGGCTAAGCCTTTGGAAGGCTTGCTCAAGGGAAGCGATTGAGGAAAGTGGGGTATATCCCAAGCCTGAATGATCATGTGCTCCTCGATATGGGAAATCAATTATGTCATGTATCCCTTGTTCATGGGAACCTAGACCTTGACCTTGCCAATTGACTATGTGGAAGTAACGAGATGGAAATCCCATCATATTTTGTATGTTGGCACGTCTTGGCTCTTTTGGTTCTTCGGGTGGATTTTCCTCAATTGAGGAATCAATCCCTCCATAGATAAATTTAATACTATTAGGAGTGGAGCTCATATCATAGACAACACCTATGGTTAAAGGAGGGTCACATGGGTGACCAAAATCCTTGGCTGTGGGGATGGCAAGAGGGGTAATGGTAACATCTTGGACCACGTATTCACCAATACCAGGACTAGTGATGTGGACCTCGACTTGGGATGAGGTGGTGGATGATGTGGAAATGGATGGCTCAGGATTGGAGGGGGCCATGGAAGGTGGCAGGGAGTTGAATATTTCACAATCCAAAAGTTTGACTTGTGAAACATTGGCTGATGGAGAAATATTGGGTGATGGCTTGGAATTAGAAGAAGGTGGATGAGGCAATGATGATGAAGAAGAAATGGTTGTAGAAGGAGTGGTTGAGGTGGATGATGTGGTGAAAGTGGGTTGACCTTGACCACATGTACAAGAAGAAATGGATGATTGAGGGGGTTTGGTGATGGGTAACTCCTCAAAAATAGGAGCTTTGGAAGAAGATGTGGATGGATTAGAAGATGAAGTGGATGGATTTGAATATGATGGGGATAAGAATAGGTGGGTGGAAGGCAACATGGATTCATAGGGGTTTGAAATGAAATTACAATACTTGAAAGGTTCTACATATGCGGGGATGCAATGGACTTGACCATCATGAACGTATTTCAAGCATTGGTGGAGAATTGATGGAACACATTTCATCTCCCTCATCCAAGGTCTACCAAGGAGTACATTGTACGCCATGGCCCCTTCCAAGATGTGGAACATAGTATGCAACGTTCTAACCCCTACTTCAATGGGTAAAACAACAGTGCCAACTATGGTACACAAAGCATCGTTAAATGCTTTGAGGGTGAATGAGGACTTGGAAATATGGGAAGGTGGAAGGTTGAGGTGGCTAAGGGCAGCGGTAGTGATAATGTTGATGGATGAGCCGGTATCAATTAGGACTCTCTTAAATGGATTTTTGTCTATCAGGGCCATGATATGCAATGGAGGATCTATGGATTTTGAGGTCATTGACTTTATTTCAAAGTCATAGAAGGTGATGGATGGCTCCATGCATGTTCTAACACTCCCTACAAAATTGTTGAAGGCATTAGAGTCTTGAGCTTCAAACTCAATAGATTTAAGAATTTCCATTAGGGCTTCTCTATGCCTAGGGGATTGTTGGATGAGCTCATATATGGACAATTTGGCTAAAGCTATTTTCAAACTTGTAGTTAATCGACTTCTTAGGGATACCACTGGCCTTAGAGGATGATGGATGGGCTGATTTGGTGGACTAGAAATATGGATTGGTGGGGATGGATTTGGAGAGGTTTGAATGGGTGGTGGATTTGAAGGTTGTGACACATTTGGTTGTTGGGCATTTTGTTGATTTTGCCTTTGACCTCTTGTGACCACATGGATTGCTCCTACAAAATTTTGGTAATGTTGGACATGATTAACTTGGTTAGGAGGTGTGTGATGATTATTACCTCCTACATTAGTTTGGGCCTCTTCATGATTGGGAAGAGGTGTTTGAAAAATTCCCAAGTTCTAATTTTGTGGAGCTAGGGGGTTATCCACCTTAATGGCCCCCAAGTCTATGAGGTCTTGAACGATGTTCTTAAAAACATTGCAAGTGTTGATATCATGACCATTTTGCCTATGGTATGGGAAAAATAGATGTTCCTTATAATTTTTGCTACGTTTGGTAGGGTCATCAGGCTTGATTTTGGGTAAAGCCAACTTGTTTGTGTCATACAACCTTCGAAAGAGGGAAGAATACGACTCTGTTAAAGGAGTGTATTGGCATTGGGGTCGAGCATATTATCGACGAGAGGGGTTTTCCATAGTTGGTGCTATGTTTTGCACCGTGGGTGCTTGAGTTACCGAGGGGACCGCATGATAAGAAATTTGTTATGGTTGTTGCATGGGTTGTTGAGCCATTATGGGCTGGCTCATCACCACTTGATTTACTTGATTAGATGGACTAGCCGAAGAGGCTTGTGATGACTTATTTTGGCCTGATTGATTGCTTCTAAATTGGCCCTTGTTCTACCATTATTTATTTTTAGGCTTAATTACACCCTCTTGGATTTTTATCTCCTCAATGATGCTAGCCTGTGCTAAGGCTTCTTCAAATGAATGATAGGTATGAAGCTGAAGCATCCAAGAGATGGGTTTTAAGCAACTCTTGGTAAATAATTTGATGATTTCATCCATTGGGAGGGAGAATGGCAATTTGGTAATGATTGCCCTCCAACGGTTTCCAAAGTCATAGATAGGTTCATCATCCCATTGTCTTAAGGCGTATACATCTGATAATGAAACCTTCTTTTTTATGTTTAGGACAAAATGCTCAAAGAAAAGGTCAATCAGTTGTTCAAAAGTATAAATACTATGAGTTGGTAGTTGATTAAACCACTCTATGGCATCTCCTCCTAATGTTTGAGGAAATATTTAGAGCATGAGAGCATTGTCGATTTGAATCCGAAAGCATGCATGAAAAAATGAGCTAACATGCTCCTTAGGGTCCTCGGTTCCCCTAAATTTGTCAAACTTTGGTAATGTAAAGTCTACCAGATATGGCGGTGATGGTACCGAAGGATGGATTGGTTGATGGATCAGTTGGCTTAAATTTGGTCTTTGGCTTGACATGCCAGGAGTGTTTTGCATCAACTGATCTATTTGTTTTTGCATGGCCTGAATCCTAAGATCTTCCCCAAGAATGTGGAAGCCTTGGATAACCTGATGATTTGGAGATGGACTAGAAGAAAAATGTTGGGGAGTGATTAGATGGTTTTGATGGAATTGATTGGTTTGAAATTGATGGGGGGAATATTGATGGTTGAGAGAAGGAGAATATTGATGAGGAGGAAGATTTTGGAAGAATTGGTTGGGTTGGCCAGAAGAAATTGTGATTGGAGGGGTTGGATTTTGAATTGGAGGTGGATTGGGGATGGACACCACCAAAGATTGGGGTACCCAAGTGGAATTTTGGTTGGCCATGGTTGGTTGGGTTGAAACTACATGAAGCGTAGGATTTACATGAACTTGTTGTCTAGCATTTTGATGTTGTAGAAGCAATCTATTCATGAGACCCAATGTGTCATGAAGTTCTTGTTCGGACATAGAAGAAATTGACAAGGTTGTAGATAGATTAGAAGATGAAGGTATGGATGTGGATGGATTGGAGGAAATGGGCATGGAGCAAGTTGCACTTGATGTGGCAACTTGGGAGGTTGGTACCTATGAGGTAGCATTAACATACTCCTCATACAAAGGATTGGAATAGATTTGGGTATAGCCAGATGGAGGATGAGTGTTAAAAACACTTGGGTTTTGTTGGGATGGACTAGGAGAAGAGGGCATACCATATTCATAGGTAGAATTAGGATATCCTCGGGTGGGGTTGGATGGACAGGATGTAGCCAATTCTAGTTGTGCAACATAGTCTTGGCTAATGGGTTCAAGGACATAGTTAGAAGACCTATAGAGGGCCTCTACCTTGTCCATGTCAATTTGGGTGGATGGTTGCTCAATATTTTGGGGAAGGGATCCCTCTTGTGGGAGAGATGGGTAAATGGGCCTAGATGGACTAGGTTGGATAGAATTGGAAGGGTTGGCTACTAAAGTAGCGGGTATGTTTGTTGTATTTTCCATTAAATTATTTTGACTTAATACCTTTGTTTGATTTCGAGTTAGAACCATAAAGTAATTAAATCAAAATGCAATTTTAGGACTATCAAATTAAATCTCCAAAACTAAAAATAGAGATAAAGAATTTAAAAACAAAGAAAACAATCAATCCTAAGTTTCACCTTGTGTGGCTTACCTTGTTCATTGATTATCTCCTTTTAGTGTAAATTCCTTTTAAAAATGATAGTTTTGTGTGTTTGATGTATCCTAATCTTGCTTAATGAAAAATAAAGGTGAAAAACTATGGTTGGATGGGGCAACGAGATTCTTGTTGGTGATGAAATCCAACAAGTTTGCTCGGGGGTGTTCCTAAGGTGTCTAAGGGCAGATATTTGGTGGATGGAGATGAATGCCACCATCACCAAACCTCAAGCAGCAACCGGTGATGAAATCCAGTTACTACTATTTAGAATGAATCGTGCTTGTGTGTGATTAATTTTAAATTTTTTGTTCTTTATGGTGTACAAACAATGTCAAAGACAAATAGATTTTGCAAATCTAAATCAGAATCCAACACCTAAGATGTGAATTTCTTTGATAGAGTGTGGAGTACACCGCTTAAAACCCCCTACCAAAATTGCAACCGGAGGGTTCATCCACCTCTCTACCAAAGGAGTCACCCAAGGGCAGGAATACTATTCACACTTAAGCATTGTTCCTACTTAGATAAGAAAAATGAGTAGTCCTCAACCCTAAGATGTAGATTCTAGTGAATGACTTTTACTTTCAGATGCAAACAAGAAATGCAAGAATTCACTCAAATTGCAACTTGTAATAACAGAAAATATAAAATATGTGATGGATGAATGCAAGTGACCTAGGTGCAATCTATGATGAGTTTATTTCTAGATTACTTAATGTGTTCATTTTAAGCTTAAAATATGAAAATAAACAGTGAAATAATGAAATACATAAAAATAGAAATTGAAATAGAATGGTTGTAGGGCTTACCCGAAAGCCTAAGCTCTGCTCCAAATCACTGCCAAGCACAGTTGGGTGCCTCTGTAGGTGCAGCAAGGCACGTGTGGGGATGATAAGGTCCTATGGGATCAAAACCCACCTTCTAAAACTATCACAAGACCTTCTAGAAACCCTAATCGATGATTTTGGCTGGTTTTTTGCTTTAGAAAACCCTATAAAATGGAACAATAGAATGAAATTAGTACAACAAAGTAAATTAGAAAGTAGAACCCTTGTGGGGTCCCATCGTGATCACCATTTGTGAAGTGAAAATATGACACTAAAGCAAATATGAAAATAAATAACTCAGAATGAACAATAAATTGCACAAAAGATGATTTTATTCAATAAATGGGGGGGAGCTGAGAAACTCCTTTGTTACAATTGATCTGTTCAACAGAATTATTTTGATACAATAGTTATAGGTGCTAGGGTTCTCCAAAACCCTAGCTACAAAAGATGTAGTGTCTTCAATGTATCTTACTTCCAACATATTGAGTGGGCTTCTTGTTATCCATAATCGGGCCACTCTAGCTTCAACAACTACTCAAATCCTCTTGACTAATGCTATCTGATCCTGCACATACAACAAACATAAAGTAATCAGTAAAAAAAATGAGGGTTCCACAGTGTGAACCCTCAAAAATGCAAACTAAAAACCCTAGATCTACGTAAAAAAATATACATAATCCAAATAACATCAAATAAAAATGCATAAAATACTTACTTTGCTATTGATGATGTTATTCCGTCACTCTGTTGTAGATTGATGGCAGGGTGCCCCGATGACACCTGATGATCTTATGCGAAAGGCTCTGGTTTGTGGATTTGGGGATGGTAGGCTCTGTGCTACACCTACATAATGCAATAGGTGCCTTGTTGCACCTGTGGGATGCACTAGGTGCCCGGGAGTGCCTGCGGGTAGGGTTAGATCTACAGAGGCAGATCAGGGGGTTGCAAAGGGTTCGGTGGATGGAAGACGATGGTGGTGGTAGAAATAGGCTGTGAGGATGGAAGGGATAAGGAAAATCCTAGGGTAAACTAGGGTTTTTGGGGAAGGTTAGGCTAGGGCACAACTAAGGCAAGGTAGGTTGAATTTACTTAGAAAGTAAGCTCACGAAGGTTGATTAGCAAGAGCTCCAGTCAAAGCTAGTTTGAACCAGTTAGCAAAAGTTCCAGGGGTTTGAGCATTGAGAATGCTCCTATTTATTATCAAGCCTAGGGTTTTCTTAGGGTTTTAGCTTAACACTTTTGATCGTGTGGCTAATATTAAAGCGGATCCAAAGGTTGATATTAAACTTTAGGTGTGACACGGATTAAGGAAGATGAACGGTTGAGGTTAATTTGGCTTATAAATATATATTTTATAATAAATATATTAAAATATAATATAAAATATTATATTTAAATATAAATAATATAAAATAAATATAAATAAGTCAAATAGGGGTCAAAAAATGGCGGGAAAGGGCTAAAGTGGGCCATTGGATGGCAGGAAAGGCATGGAATGGCCAATTGAATGGCGGGAAAGGGGGATGGTGGACAAGTGGGTGGTAGAATGACCAGGATGAAGGACAAGTGGCTAGGATTTGGTGTCTACACAATGAAGGTATAATGGGGTTACATTAGAATGTACCAAATAATGTAATATACCTCAACATTTAATTAATGACCTAGAAAAAAATCTATATTAAAACATCTACAATGGAATCAAAACAAAAATCATTCAAAATAGGGCCAAAGGATTTAGCCCTCCCCTTTGTTCATCTAGATAAAAATAACTCATCTACAACATCCCAATATTAGTAGATAAAATCAAAACAATCATTCATATTGTCCACAATATTACTTAGGTCCTTCCTAAATGAATAATCTCATTTTTAATTTCTTGAAACTTTGAAATCGAGCTAAATTAGTTGATTCTCCTATTGTATTAGCACTCTTCATATCCTCTAACATCTAAAAAAATTTCTTATACAAAATAGTCATTTCCACCTTGGCTTTCCTCTACTTCTCAATTAACTCAATTCCCTTAATTAACTATTTGTATTTCATAGACTACCTCTTTGGTATGAATTAGATATAAACATGGATAGAAATAAATACATATAGATAATTAACAACTACATAAGTAAAAAAATTGGACAAATTTTGCATTCCAATATTTGTTAGAGATCCTCAATCTATAGCATCAAAATTGAATCTCAATAAAGACCTAGAAATCCATAAATATCCAAATGAAATAAAGGATCTCAAGAAGCTCATTAAACATGCTCACTCTCATTTAAAACTATAAAAACTAGAAAAAAGAATACTTGTAACAACAAATATCCCATAGAGTTGTCTTACATTTGAGAGAATTAGGAGCATAAACATTAATTAAAACCCAACTAAAGTTTGATAATTTAGAGAAGAAAATAACTAATATAAGCCTTTTAGAATTCTAAATACAAATCTCATCAATTGAATCTAGGTTCCATTAAATCCAAATGCCTCTTGAGGATCCATTCGCTGCTCCAACTACATAGTTTACCTATTTTCAAAAATTATTCTTAACTACAAAAATATTATTGTTATAAATCTTAGTATCTTGAAGAAGAAGAATAATTTTTAGGTAATTATTCTTCATAATATTTTTAATTACCCAATGTTTAAAAGGGGTATATATACCCCTTACATTCTAAGATATGATCTTCATTTCTTACCCTGGGTGAAGGGTTTTCTTTCACTCAAATCTAAAATTATTTAAGGTGTTCCATTTGTTATACACTTTGTAATTTTTCTACTTCCGACTTTAGTTGATTTGGATCTTCCTACTCTAGTCCCACTTCCTACATTTGTTGTTCTTGTTGAGTTTCTAGTGGGATTCATATAAGGGATTTAATTTTTTGTTACCAAGAGGTTGAATTAGAGACTTTTCCAAGGAAATATGAAAAACATAAAAATAAATAGGGACCATCTCTTCAAATTCAAATACCTTGTTTTAAGGAAGCCTCGACATAGTTTAAGTGAGTGCATAAGATATACATGCAATTGATAAGAGAAACCATTAAGGGCCTATGGGCCCATGGTGGAGTCAAAACACAAGAAAACCATGGAATGATGGTAAGATGATGGGAGGATAAAATGGCATGGAAACTCTCTTCACTAAGCAGTTTTAGATACAACCAAAAGAGGATGTAAATAATGTCAATATTATGTCGTTAGATCACTAGTATCTAGGAAAGTAATTACAAACAAAGAGGACCATTTATGCATAAAGGATCACAATAGTTTACAAAATAATCCAGTGGATAAAAGTCCTACCCAACAAGGAAATAGCCCCAAGGGAATAAGAGACCAAGGACCCAGATACAAGGACAAAATCAAAGGAAAATGGATATTGTACAAAAAATCCAAATGACATCAAAGCTCTCCAAACTTGATATTCAAGATCACCCAAAAGAACAAACCATAGTAACGCCTATGAAAGAGAAATATGGGAGATACCCCAAAAAAATGAGCTTCAAATATACCCACAAAGGAGGCCAATGAAGAACACAAGCTTATATTGAGAGGGGGGATGAACATTATAAGACCACTTTTTACTTTCTTTCCAAACCAATATCACTTAATGTCCTTAATTGCAATAACCAAATGTAGCAGTGTGCATTAATAACTCAGATAACAATAGTAAGCAAGAGCAAAAGTCATCATACACAATTGAGACACAAGATTTAATGTGGTTCTCCCAATGTGGGGTACTCCACAAGATAATATCCTTATAATATTTCACACATAAATAAGGATCCTTATCCAATAAATGATTTCTTTGATCTACTCAAAGCTAGGAAATAACAAGCTCATACAAAACTTGTCCAAATATACATAACAAGCTCACATAGAACTTGTCCAAAACTGCTCAACAAGCTCACACAAAACTTGTCCAAATTTCTTTGATCTGCTCAAAGCTAGGCAATAACAAGATCACACAAAACTTGTCCAAATCTGCTCTAGCAAGCTCACCAAGAACTTGCTCAAATCTGCTCCAACAAGCTCATTAAGAACTTGTCCAAATATGCTCTAGCAAGCTTACCAAGAACTTGCTAAAATCTGCTCCAACGAGCTCACTAAGAACTTGTCCAAAACTTCTCTAGCAAGCTCACCAAGAACTTGCTCAACTCTGCTCAATAGGCTCACTCAGAACCTCATCAAAATTTGTCCCAAATTTGTCCACAAATTTGTCTAAAACTGTCCACAAAGTTGTCCCAAAAATTGTCCACAAAGCCTTCTCAAAGGCTCAATCAATCATACACAAACTACCACAAATCTATCTATAAATCTATCCCAAAGGCCTTCTCAAAGGCTCAATCAATCATACACAAACTGCCATAAATATGTCCAACAATCTATCCCAAATGCCTTCTCAAAGGCTCAATCAATCATGCTCAAGTAGTACTCAAATCTCATCCACAAATCTATGAAGGCAAGGCTCAAATATGAACTCAACAATGAATGGTAATGCACTCAAAAATGGATGACAACAATGATCCACAATGATCTCAACTCAACTCAACTTAAATCAATCTCAACTCAACTCAAGTCAACTCATAGAAGCATAAAGAGAATTGTTAGAGACTCAATATGTTCTAAGATCAATCTCAACTCAAATCAACTCATAGAAGCATAAAGAGAATTGTTAGAGACTCAATATGTTCTAATCTCAATCTCAAATCAAATCAGAATTATATAATAGTTTTTTTCATGGGACTTGAACAATCACCTCACACAATCACTTGACTAGGCTTAATCAACTCAACTCAACCAATCACAACAAGGGACAACTCTTTCTCACAAAACCCTAGTCCAAGCATGTATCAACCAACTCAAATATTTCCAACAATGCTCAACCACAAATCTCACATTACAATGATACTCATGTTCTTTACATAACCAATGGGTTTCAACAACTATGCTTATAAAAAAACGTTTAAACACAACTCTCAAACCAAAAAACCTTGAAGCATTCAACCTACCACTTTCGAAAAGGAAACCACAATCAATCCTTTTCACTCCAATGATATTTCAAGAATCAACCACCATAAACAATCAATAGGAGAATGTGCCCATACCTTTTTGATGCCAAGAAGTTGTCCACAAAATCTTTCGCACTAAATACAAATTTCCTTTCCAATCTCAATAAGGGTTAGTGGACTTCAAATAATAATCACAAGATAAAGCATAACTCAATTTACACCTTTTTACTCCAACTTAATAAACACATCCACCAAAGTCCTTTTTTAATAAAAACCCTTATCAAAATAATAATCAATAAACCTCTCAGAAATTATTTTATAACAACTTCTTATTTCTCCTAAATCTTAATTCTCAATTTCATGAACATCAAATTAAATCAACAACTCATCCATATTTGAAATAATAATCACAACCCTTATAAAAACAAAGTTTAATTAAAAACTTTAATTATTCCTAACCACCTTATAAATCTAACTTAGGGCTTACCAAAATTAATTAGAGCAAAAACATATTTACCTCCTTAAGGGGATTCGAACCTTCGACTTGCCCACACCGTGAGTGCCTTAGCCACGGCTAAGGTTGCCACACGAGCTAGCCACTCATTTGAAAGGGAAAGGCACAACATGCCTTAAAACCTTTCCTCCCTTTTCGCAAATCAAAAGTGCTTCGAGCACTTTTCTTCCAATGCCTTCTGAATGCAGTCAAGGGGATTCAAAACCTTGATGTTTCGTCTACCCCACGCCTTAGCCAAAAGCCAATTGCCAATGTGTCACGCTGCCCACTATGCCTTTTGTCTTGACCTCACTTTGTCTTATTCACTGCTTCCGCTTTCCAAAGGATTTTTCATGAGCTCTTATTCGGATTCTTTTTCCAATGATTAATTCACGAGCTCACATTAGTTTATGAACCTTAGGTATCCCCTTTATATAGCCTCCTTATTATTTTCTATGACATCGGTGGAAATCTTGCATATTTAATTTTAAATTTAAATTTAAATTTTAAATAATTAAAATTTAAACTAAATATTAAAAATTAAATATCTCCATCACCGGGGCACCTTTTTCAACGAAAGGAAAGGCCAACTTGGGTTTTAAGAAAAACCTAGTTCAAATCTACCATCCATGGTTTTAAATAAAAACTTTTATTTTGCCTGCCTTGGTTTTCACAAAAACCCTGTATTTATCCATGCTTTCCAAAATATCATTTGGCTACCAAAACTGAATGTGATCCATGTGACATCAATGACAACATAAAATAACTCAATTTTCCAACAGCCAAGTTGAGGCAAGAGGCATTAACAATCCAAGAATTCCAAGAAGAACATTAAGGATGCTAAAGGTGGATCCAAGGAAAATAGAAGTAAGATGCATGATAGTAGTAGATAGGTCTTCGATATTAAAATTAGGACCAGTTGATATCTAGCATGGCATAGATGCCATGGAAATAATGGGTATAATTTGTTGATTTATGGGTTTTCGTGTGATCTAATTGGTGTTCAAGCTATGGGCTATTAAGTAATAAGGAACCAAAGGTGAGTTTCAAATTTCTAATTATCCCAATGGGTATTTTCTAGTTATTTTTACTACAAAATAGTATAGATAAGACATATTTTAAGGAATTTCATGGTTCTTTGGTAGATCAAGGCTCTTCATGAAGCCTTGGCATACATAATTTAAAGTAAAGAAGGAAATGCCCTCAATTGGACCATTTTGAATCAGGATTTTTGATCTACCAATAGAATTTTGGAACTCATGACTCTTGGCTACATTTGGCAATACCCTAGGAACTTTCATGATGATAGTTGATAGTACTCAAAAGTTTGAACATTTTATTTATGTATGAAACTATGTGTTGATAGATTTTGACAAACCCCTCTCAAAAAAGGTCATATTACAATTTGGGGAGGACACAAGGGAACAATATGTGGACTATGAGAATGTTCCCTTTAGATGTAAAATTTACCATGAATATGGTCATATGGCTAAGGATTGCCTACACAAATTGTAGGATTAAAATAAATAATATAAGGAACACGATGGATTCAAAATACCAAAGAAAAAACACACAAATAAAACATGTAACTAAGGAGAATGAAGTGTTTTCCACAAACTTGTTTAGAAGCCTAGCCATGGATGACCTCCCAAATGAAGAAGAATATGGAGTTGAAACATAGAGTTTGTAAACACAATTTGGGGAAGTACAAGTAGAAACAAATATGAAATAAGTCAAAAGATCAACGGAGAAAACATTGATGGGAAAAAGTAGTAATAGAGGAGAACTAAACCAAATGATAATAAACTACTAGAGAAAGAACAAAGAAGAAAATAAAATAAATGGAAAAAAAGTATTTCTTTATATGAAACCACCAATAATGCATTGGTATCCTATACATAGGCATAAAAATCTATGGGGGTGAACCAGGACCATAGTAAAAATATGAAGGTGGGAAGAAATTCCAACCAGCATCATGTGGTGAAGGAAGATCAAAAATTAATTAAGGTAAGGTTACAACTCTTACCCATATTTTTAACCCTAGTTACTGATAAAATTAATTACATGGAATATTAGAGGACTAAAAGGAAGTCCTTCTAAACAAAATGAGATAAAAAGAATGATTCAAATAAATTAGCCATAAATGGTCTTCCTTAAAGAGATAAAGGTATCTTTTAAGGAAATGGATAATAAAAAGGAGGATATGGCAATTCAGTAAAGTAGTATCCTTGAGTTCCCAAAGAGCTTTAGGGGGAGTTACATGCTTGTGGGACCCCATAGAATTAGTGGTACACTATACAGTTGGCAATAAAGGATTGATTGGTGTGGTAGAAAAAAATAGACAATATGACCAACAAATTCTCTATTTGAATGTATATGCCCCAAGAACCATTGAAGAAAGGAGGAAGTTATGGAGAGACATAGACTATATTTCTTCATTTTTTGGAGCATGGATATTGTTAGGATGGAAATTTCAACACCACTCTCTCTATAGAAGAGAAAGTGGGAGTAAAACAAGCTCTAGATGGAGGTACAAATATCATAAGTGAGTACATGGAGCATCTACACCTTGTAGATATCAAACATAATGATGGTTTGATGACTTGGTGAATAAGAGACTAGGCCCAACTTGCATCTTGTAAATACTGGACAGGTTTTTGGTATCAAAAAATCTCTTGATACAAACATATCTTGAAGGTCAAAATATGGGTTAGATCATTGGTCTATAATTATAGAATTCTATAATACTAATCCAAAACAAGCAGCCTTTTAGTTCCAACTCATGTGGCTTAGATATAAATAATTCAAAATATAAATACAACAATGGTGGAAAGAAGGAAAATTGAGACACGGCACAAAAATATTTTATTTTTCCAAATGAATACAATATATAAAAAAAAATATGGAATTGGGAGGAATCTGGGGATGTCACATAAAAGAAAAAGGAATTTATTGAACAACTAGAGGAGATAAATGATGATATAAGAAAGGAGGGGCTAATAGAAACTAGGGCCAAAATAGAATTAGACAAACCAAAAGGAGGAATGGGAAAGAAGGAAGGAGCTATTATGGAAATAAAAATCTAGAATCAAGTGGCTAAGAGAAGGAGACAAAAACATTGGATTTTTCCATAAGTCTCTTTTAGCTCGAAGGACATATAACTTCATCTCTTATATGAAAAATGAACAAGGGGAGATGATTCATACATGGGAGGGCATGAACTCAATAACAATAAACTATTTTGTAAATTTTTTCAAGGTTGAGACCCTAGATCTAACAACCCAACAAGAAATGCTACATGAAATACCCACACTCATTATAGAAGAAGAAAATGATATACTAGGTGCACCAATAAAAATGCAGCAATTGTAGGAGGTAGTTTTTAAAATGTAAAAAGGGAAAATTTGGGTCCAAATGGATTCCCCATTGAATTCTACCAATAATTTTGGGATGTTACGCTAGAATACCTTCTAGATATGGTAGAAGAGGCAAGAATAGCCAAGGAAATATTAAGGAAATAAACATAACTTACATAGAACTAATACCAAAGGCAAGGGAAGTAGAAAATATAACTGGATACTGACCAATAGTATTATGTAATATTTTATTGAATATTATGACCAAGGTAATGGAAAAGAGGCTAAAACCACTTTTGCACATAATAATTTTCCCCAAACAAGGTGGATTCGTAAAGTGTAGATAGATAGTGGATGCGATAGTGCTTTCCCAAGAAGCAATTCATTATATGGAAGAACAAACATCTCCCACTATTTTTATCTAACTAGACCTATCTAAAACCTATGACAAAGTGGATTAGAAGTTCTTAATCTAGGTGAGGAATTTTAGGTTCTTTTAGGAGTGGAAAAACTAGATCAAAGGTTGCATATCATCAATCTCATACTCAGTTATCATCAATGGATGCCCCACAAAGCTATTCCTAGCATCAAGAGGTATTAGGCAAGGGGATCCCCTCTCCCCATACTTATTTATTATTCTAGTTAAATTATTGAGGAGACCATTGGCTAATAATAGAGATACTAAGATACTGGAGGGAGTTTCAATTGCTAATAGAGCTAACCCAATCACCCATCTAAAATTCATTGACAATTCCATGTTGTTAGGAAAGGTAATAGTTAAAGAAGCAATTAGAATAAAGAAAATCCTAAACTATTCTACCAAGGCAACAAGCCAGATGGTGAATAATGATAAATCCAAAGTAATCTTCTTTCATTGTTCACCTCGACAAGAGACCCTAGTACTATATAAACTTAGTTTTTGGAAAACCTCACTCTTAATTATCTACTTGGGGGTCCCAATCAAAACTAGTAGACAAAATAAGAAGGATTGGGCATGGTTGATAGATAAAATCAAGGGTAAAAGTGGAAAATGAACAAATACGTGGTTATCATTAGGAGAGCATATTACCCTAATCAAGTTAGTGTTACAATCTATTCCTATCAATGTGTCATCAGTTTTAGATATCTCAAATGTAGTGCTTTGAGAGCTTGATCACATAAATCATAGATTCCTCTAGACGTGTGCCAAGGAGGAAATAAAATGGACCTTAGTAAAGTGGAAAACTTTATTTTTGTTGAGATAAGAAGAGGGACTAGGTTTTAGATCTACAATAAAAAATAACAAGGCATTGGTTGTAAATTATACTGGAGAATGATTAATAGTACTCAACATAGATTGTCCAATATCAGTTATCTACCAGAGGTTCCCCTATTTTAGCGATACTCAAAATAGGAAATAAAATGGTCAAATAAAGGTTAGTTTGGATAGTTAATAATAGAAAATACATAGATTTTTGGTTAGAATCATGGGATGGACATCCACCTTTTGTGACCAAATATACAAAGTGGACCCTAGTGATGGATGATTTTCATAGAAAGTAATGGATAAAAGTAGAAAAATACTCCAAGGACCAAACACAATGACCAAAAGTTGGAAGATATTGGATTCCATTAGAAGAATGGTCAATTCAACTTCCTAAGAGACTAGCAAAGGAGACTGAACAAATCATACAAATGATATAATTATCATGGCCCTATGAGGATGATCAATTTTTATGGAATAGTAGGAATGAGGGAGTGTATATAGTAGAAAAATAATACAAAGCATTATAACATAGCATCACTTATCCAAATTGGGATCTATTCACACAACTCTGGATGTAGAAGTTATGACCAAAGGTTAGGTTTGTCAATTAGTGACTCCTCCATAAAAGGGTACTCATAGGGGATAACTTATTGAATAGCATAGTCTATGGACATTTTAGATGTACATTATGTATGGAGGAGAATGAAACTTTCAACCACCTTTTTTTAGAATGCTCCATAACAATGAAACTATGGAAAATATTGGTATTTTTGCTAGGTTTGTACTAGACCAAAAATCAGTCTATAGAAAATATTTGAAAAGGATGGAATAATCAATAAGGAGTATATGGTTATGTAGGGTAGATAGTGTGGATAGGGATAACAATACTACCATAGAACATCTAGAAGGAGCAGAATAGAAGGATCTTAAAAAAAGATACTAGAGATATCCATTGTACGTGGGTGAAGACCATATCCAATATAATAGAGACTACTTAATTTATGTTGAAGCAACCACAAAAATCACATCAATGATAGTATCAAATAGTGGCACGACTTAAGATCATCCCCCATATGGATAGAGTTATAAGAGTCAAACCATAGGATAAAATGATGGATAGAACCCAAAAATGGTAGTGACCACCACTAGGATTTGGAAAGATAAATATAAATGGGGCATGGAGGGGCAACCCGCGTAGGACCAGTGTAGGGGGAATAGGTAGACTTACTAGATGGTACCTCAACATTCACATTTGCAGTAAACTTAGGTACACTTTCCAACAACATTTCTAAGGGATATGGCATTTTGATAGATATGCAAGAGGCTCTCAATGCCAAGTGGAATAGAGTAACAGTGGAGTCAGACTCTTAATTATTGATCAACTACCTTAAATACCCATTGAGAATTTGGAATGATAGTTGGAGAATTCAAAGGATTGTAGAGAAAATCAGATGAATACAAGGTAGTTTTATGAGGGTGATATACACCCATTTACCAATAGAATAAAATAAGACAACTAATGGTATGGAAAAATGGACTTTGAACAAGGGAGACCTAATTTGCTATGGGCACCCTCCTAAGTGGCGGGAACAAGAAATATGGGAAAAGCTTCTATATATCAAATATGTTAATGATAAAATTACTGGTGACATGTAGAGATTTAAATTTTATGATAGATTTTTATAGATAGGGATTTTGGTTCTTAGCACAATGGTTGATATAGATAAATTTGATGTATCCAATGTCAAAACATGAGTGAAAATCCTAATGGCTTGGAAAGGCCAAATATGTAATATAAATTGATGATAAATATAATATAATCACTCTTTTTACCAAAATAAAAATACCTTGTTTTAATTGATCTGTACCCTAGAAAGGGGTGCCTTCCATTTGTCAATTTTATCTTGCACTAGCTTTATATTGAGTTGATATTTGCTTAGTATGTTTCATAAAATTAACCTTATCTTTCTGATCTTGGATTTTTTTATTTTTTGGTTCTGCTTTTGGGCTTCAATTTCTATTAGATCACTAGGTTGAAAAACTATTTTTTTCTCCACATTTGGTTTGTTCTCAATTTTTGGTGCTATTTATCCTTCTTCCATCTTCTCATAAAATAGGTGGCTATCATTAGGAGAGTGTATTACCCTAATCAAGTTAGTGTTACAATCTATCCCCATCTATGTGTCATTAGTTTTAGATATCTCAAAGGTAGTGCTTTGAGAGCTTGATCACATAAATCATAGATTCCTCTAGATGTGTGCCAAGGAGGAAATAAAATGGACCTTAATAAAGTGGAAAACTTTGTGTTTATTGAAATAAGAAGGGGGACTAGGTTTTAGATCTACAATAAAAATAGCAAGGCATTGGCTATAAACTATATTGGAGAATGACTAATAGTCCTCAACATAGATTGTCCAATATTAGTTGTCTACCAGAGGTTCCCCTATTTTAGCGATACTCAAAATAAGAAATAAAATGATCAAAGAAAGGTTATTATGGATAGTTAATAATATAAAATACATAAATTTTTGGTTAGACTCATGGGATGGACTTCCACCATTGGTGACCCAATACCTAAAGTAGACCCTAGTGATGGAGGAGCTGCATAGAAAGTAATGGATAAAAGTAGAAAAATACTAGAGATTGACCAAATCATACAAATGAGATCATTATCATGGTCCTATGAGGATGATCAATTTTTATGGAATAGTAGGAATGAGGGAGTGTATATAGTAGCACAATGATACAAATAATTATAACCTAGCACCACTTATCCAAACTTGGATCTATTCACACAACTTTGGATGCATAAGTTATGACCAAAGGTTAGGTTTTTCAATTAGTGAATCCTCCACAAAAGGGTACTCATATGGGATAACTTATTGAATAGGGTAGTCTATGGACCTTTCAGATGTACGTTGTTGTTAAGCAAGGTGTAGCAAAAGTATTTTCATTGTTGTCAACACAGACAGATAGATCAGTTGATGCAATTGAAGCAGGATCAGTTGATGCAGTTGAAGCAGGATCAGTTGATGCAGTTGAAGTAGTGGACAGGAGTTCAGAGATCAGTCAGATCATGTACAGTGAAATTCTAGGAAAACAGAAGTGACCCAGATCCAAAAAATCAAATAAAAAGACAAGTAAGAAAACGCGATCACGACAGGTTGAGAAGTTAGAAGGCAGAAAGAAAAAAAAACGTTGCGATTTCGTGACATGTCGGAGGAGAGAGAAGGCGCAAAGAAAATTGTCATGATTTCACGACATGGATGAGGAGAGAGAATGCACAAAGAAAATTGTCACGATTTCACGACATGGACGAGGAGAGAGAAGGCACAAGCAAAACTTTCACGATTTTGCGACATGTTGGAAGCAAAGAAGGCAAGTAAGAAAACTGTCATGATTTCGCGACAAGTTTGGAAAGAAAGCGCCAAGGATAGAAAGTGTCACGATTTCATGACAGGTTCGAAGAGAAAGCGCCAAGGAGAGAAACTGTCATGATTTCGTGACATGTTCGGAGAAAAAAACACTAAGGATGAAAACTGTCACGATTTCGTGACGTGTCAGATTTTTGAAGGCCGAAGCAAAGTTGGAAGTGCAAGGAACAGAAGTGTAGTAATTTTGCTACATGTTGGATTTTCGCAGGCCGAAGCAAAGTTGGAAGTGCAAGGAATAGAAGTGTAGCGATTTTGCTACATGTTGGATTTTCGGAGGCCGAAGCAAAGTTGGAAGTGCAAGGAACAGAAGTGTAGCGATTTCGCTACATGTTGGATTTTCGGAGGCCGAAGCAAAGTTGGAAGTGCAAGGAACAGAAGTGTAGCGATTTTGCTACATGTTGAATTTTTGTGGGCCGAAGCAAAGTTGGAAGTGCAAGGAATAGAAGTGTAGCGATTTTGCTACATGTTGGATTTTCGGAGGCCGAAGCAAAAGAAAGTGCAAAGGGAAAAAGGTGTAGCGATTTCGCTACATGTTGGATTTTCGTGGGTGAAAGGCAAAGAAAAGTGCTAAGGCAAAAAGATGTCACGATTTCATGACATGGTCCGATTTCGTTGAGACTTGCGAAGTAGAGTGTTCGGCAGCAAAAAGTGTCACGATTTTGCGACATGTTCCGTTTTCGTTGGCCAAAGATAGAAAAGGCACAAGGCAGCAAAAGTGTCATGATTTCGTGACATGTTCCATTTTCATGGGCGGAAGGCAGAGAAGTGTACGAAAGCAAAAGGTGTCATGATTTCATGACATGTTCCTGTTTCGCGGGTAAAAGGCGAGAAGGGCAGAAAGAGACAGAAGTGTCGCGATATCGCGACAGGTCGCAACAGCACGATAACTGACAGTCAACTGGAACAGAATGATAGTTAAAGGGGCAGTTGTAGTGGAAAAGCATGCAGCTAATTTAAGAAGAGTTAACTGAAGTTAGTGCAACAGTTACAGATGCATTTACTACTAGAAATCATGCAACTTTTTCAAGAACAGACAAAAAGGAGAAATCAAATAGTCGCATAATTAGATTCGAAAAATGCATGCATGCACAGAAAAGAAACAAACAGTCATGGTAAAGGTTTATATTGCATGCACATAAAAGAAACAAACAATCGTGTTAAAAGCTTATATTGCATGTAACGTATTTTATCGAAATGGCGGTTCTATAAATAAAAATGGAGTTACATGAAGAGACAGTTATAGTTGACAAGTGGCAAAAAATATTAGTGAAGAAACAGTTACGGGTTGCATGCGCAAATATGATAGCTAAAAATAGAAATAGAACTCGGTTATAAAAGAAGATTTGCATGAAGAATATTGCTGCTACTGCAAGTGAGAATTTTCTGTGCAAAGAGGGTAAGAAGAGAGCCGAGAGAGAAATAAGCAGAGCCGTGAGAGTGTGCAGAGTTTAATCAGGTTTATCTAATTGCAGGCCAGTCAGGGTCGTGTAAACAACGAAGGCATTTTTATGTCACTGAATTAAATCAGAATTGCAATCCAAGTTGGTGCTTGAAATTAAGAGTTGGTGCTATTTCCAGTTGGTGCTGGTAAATCAGGGGTTGGTGCTCCTTTCTGTAGGTGCAGATTAATTGATTGTAAAATTGGTGTTTTGCAAAGGTTGGATTTGAATTGAAGTCCAAGCAGTCATTTTTGAGGAGTAGCCAAATTGATGAACCTCATTACATTGTGTGTTGTGGTGTGCTCTTTTGTGTTTAGTGCTTTATCTGTTTTCTAGCTTTCATTTGCTTCAGTTTTTAAGAATTGTAGATCAGATTTTTAGCTACACTGATTCACCCCCCCTCTCAGTGTCATTGTGAGAATATCAATTGGTATCATAGCAAGGTTCCTGAACAATCTTAATTAGCTAAGGTGATCTTGGAAGGAACACAATGGCAGGAAGTGAAGGATTTTCATCAAATAAAGCTCCTCTATTCAATGGAACTAATTACTCATTCTAGAGACTCAGGATGCAGACATATCTGAGTGCGTTAGGATACAAAATTTTGGAGTCAGTATAAAGTGGATACACAGCACCCACTACTCCTCCAACAGATACTACTAAGAAGAAAAAGGCTGATAATAACTCCAAAGCAAAGAATACCATAATGTGTGGGCTTGTAGATAGTGAACTGATAAGGGTCATGAGCTGTAAATCAACAAAAGACATGTGGGATAAATTGAAGAGCATCCATGAAGGAGACATCAAGATCAATGAAGCCAAGCTGCAAATGCATCGAGATCAGTTCGAAGCATTACAAATGACTGACGATGAAAACATAGAGGCCTATATGCTAAGGGTAAATGGAATCATTAATTCAATCAGAGGACTCGACGAAGAAATGGAAGATGCGGTTGTCATGAAAAAGGTACTTAGAACTCTTCACAAAAGATTTAATTCTAAATTTTCTGCAATAGAAGAGGCTAAAGACCTAAATAATTTTAGCATGGATGAGATGCATGGTTCTTTGACTACATACGAAATGAGAATAGGACAAACTAAGCCCATAGATAGAGAAGTTGCTTTTAAAGCACACAAGAATATAAAAGCTTAACAAGAATCTGAGGATGAAGAAACATCGGATGAAACTGAAGCCAACTTTGTTCGAAAGCTCACAAAGGGAAAAGGAAAATATAGAGGAAAATTATATTTTAAGTGCTTCAACTGTGGAGGGGTCGGTCACTTTGCAGCTAAGTGTCCAATGAATGAGAAAAATGGTGAAGGGTCACACAAAGACAGAAGTGACTAGAAGAAGAAACCAAATTTTAGAAAAAGTAACTTCAAAAAGAAAAGCTTCATATCCAAGAATGTCAGCTCTTCTGAAGAGAGCTCAGGAGAAGATTCTGAAGAAGAAACAGGTGAAGCTTTGTTCATGGCATTTGAAGAAGCAAAAATAGAAGAAAAATAGGAAGATGATACAAAAAATAAGGATGATGCTGAAGTTTATCTGGAAGGTGAGTTGGTTGCGTCACTTAAAGAGTTGAAGTCAAAAATGAAAAATAATAATAAAGTCTCAAGAAAGCTTGAAGATGCGAATGACATAATAAACCGTTTAAAAGTATAGACAGAAGAATTTAAGAAAATGTTTGAAGAACTTGAAGTACAGTTAACCATGTGAATAGATGAGTGCAGCAAATTAGAAGAAGAGATTGTCATTTTAAGAATGCGGCTAGAAGAAAAGAATCAAAAACTGAGCTGCTATCACAAACTTGAAGGAAGTTCTGCAAAGCTTGAAAAGATTATAAATAGTCAGAGGACTACAGACATCAAGTTTGGCTTGGGGTTTGTCGAAGGAGAATCATCAATTGAATAAAAGGCCATAACTGTAGAACCAGTAAAGAAAGAGGATAAAATCAAGGTTGACCAAAGAAAAATGAATCTTGCAAAAGAAAGCAACAATGGCAGGCACGAGAAGACTGTTGACAATGAGGGATTCACAAAAGTCACTCATCAAAGGAGAAGAAAATTGGTGGCTCCTTCTACAAATTGGCAAAGACCAACTCCCAGGTTCAATCATTCTTTTTCTGGTTATTTTTTTAAATGCAATACTTATGGTCATAAGATTTTAGATTGCATTTATAATATAAGACAGAGAAATTTTTCTAGTAGAAATGTATTTTCACCCTTGATAGATTATGCAGTAGAATGCTATAACTGTCACAACCTTGGACATATTGCAAGAAACTGTAGAAGCACATATGTAGCAAATAAATATCAGGGAAGAAGAACTCAACCAAACAATTTAAAGCAAAACAAAAAATTCTCAAATAAACATGCACAGGCCACTGACAAAGAAAAGTCTAAACAAATGACCAAAACTACAACCAAATCAGAATGGAAAGAAAAAGAGCAACTCAAAGAAGAAAAGGAATCCTTGATTGTCCAGACAACATTCAAAGCATAGAACAAATCAACACCATGGATATTGGATAGTGGATGCTCTAGTCACATGACAGGAGATAAACAAAAATTTGAAAAATTACAGAAATATGAAGGGGGCTCGGTAAATTTTGGAAATAATGATGGAGCCAAAATAGTTGGAAAAGGATCAGTCAGGATAAGTGATGGAAAGATCAATTCCAAAGAAGTTCTATTTGTAGTTGGTTTGAAGCACAACTTACTGAGCGTAAGTCAAATCTGTGACAGAGGTCATGAAGTCATCTTTAAAAAGCAAGGTTGTGAAGTAAGAAAAGCACAAAGTGGGAAGTTGGTAGCAACTGGGTCGAGGACTTCTGGAAATCTATACACTCTCTCAGAAACTTTAGAAGGATCATGCTTGACTAGACAGGAAGATGAAAACTGGCTGTGGCACAAGAGGCTCGGGCATATTAGCTTTTACAATCTGGTAAAAATAAGTTCAAAAAGAGCAGTAAGAGATATACCCACCATTGGCAAACTGGTAAATAGCATCTGTGCTTCATGCCAAAAAGGGAAGCAAACCAGATCCACATTTAAGGCAAAGGAATATTTCACCAGAAAACCATTAGAGCTGATACATACTGATTTATGTGGACCCATGAGAACACAAAGCATAAATGGTGACAAATACTTTATGTTATTCATAGATGACTATTCCAGAATGACATGGGTACTATTCTTAAAGCTTAAATCAGATGCCTTTGAGATATTCAAGATTTTTAAAAAGCAGTTTGAGAATCAGATTGGAAAAAGAATTAAATGCCTAAGATCAGACAGAGGAGGAGATTTTATCTCATAGGAGTTTGTAGAATATTGTCAAAAATATGGGATTAGAAGACAATTTTCAGCAGGAAGGACACCTTAGCAGAATGGTGTTGTTGAAAGAAAGAACAGGACTATGCAAGAAATGGCATGGACAATGTTGGCTGAGAACAAAATAGCCGACAGATTCTAGAAAGAGGCAGTTCATACTGCAGTTTACATTCAAAACAGATGCATGCTAAGAACACATGAAAGCAAAACATCGTATGAACTGTGGTTCGGCAGGAAAGCAACAGCAAGATACTTCAAAGTGTTCGACAGCAAGTGCTATATCAAACGAACTGAAGATAATCTCGGTAAGTTCAAAGATAGATCTAACGAAGGTATTTTTCTCGATTACTCAACTAAAAGCAAAGCTTACACATGTTACAACAAGCAGCTAAAGAAAATTATTGAAAGTGTTGATGTTAAAGTTGATGAAGGTAGAGAAAGAGAATTTACATATCAAGAAAACTACCCTATTTATGAAGACATCATTGAAGGAGATGAAGAAATAGAAAAAGAAGAAAATAAAAAAATTGACACAACTGATTTAAGAATCGACTCAGAAGAAGAAGAGAACAATAAATTCAAAACAGGCAGCTGGCAAAAAAATCATCCCAAAGAATAGATTATTGGGGACCCAACAGTTGGTATTCAGACAAGAAGAGCAGTAATTCAAAACTACTCTCTATTATCCAGCATTGAACCCAAAAATATTGTTGAAGCAAGCACATATGAAAGTTGGATGAAGGCAATTAATGAAGAACTAGATCAGATTGAGAAAAACAAAACCTGGGAATTAGTACCACGGCCAGCAAATAAAAATATAATTGGCACTAAATGGATTTTTTGAAATAAATTAAATGAAGACAGAAAGGTTGTCAGAAATAAGGCAAGATTGATCTGTAAAGGCTATGCTCAGGTTGAAGGCATTGATTTTGAGGAAACATTTGCACCAGTTGCCAGACTAGAAGCAATCAGAATGTTTCTGGCTTTAGCAGTCCATAAAAACTTCAAAGTGTATCAAATGGATGTAAAATCAGCATTTCTAAATGGAAAACTAGAAGAAGAGGTTTACATTGAACAGCCAGATGGCTTCCAACTCGATTACAATCCTGATTTTGTTTGCAGGTTAAAGAAAGCGTTGTATGGTCCAAACAGGCACCCGAGCATGGTATGCAAGACTGAATAACTATCTTATTAAACAGGGGTTCAAGAAAGGTATGGTGGACAACAATTTATATATCAAAACTGAGAATGGCCATCTTATTGTACTTGTTGTTTATGTAGATGATATAATATTTGGCAATAGCATGGATAAATTTTGTAGAGACATAGCTAATAAAATGAAGACAGAATTTGAGATGTCAATGATTGGTGAACTTTCTTATTTCCTTGGATTGCAAGTCAATCAAAGTGAAAAGGGTATTTTTATCTCTCAAGTAAAATATGTGAAAGAAATGCTGAAAAAGTTTACAATGGAGGATAGTAAACCTGTCAGCACTCCCATGACAACAAGGTTGCAAGTTGAGCAAGGATGACAAATCTCCATATGTTGATCAAACCATGTACGGGTCTATGATTGGAAGTCTGCATGTATTTGATGACCACTAGACCAGATATATTATAGGCAGTATGCATGGTAGAAAGATTTCAGGCTAGTCCCAAAGAGACTCATGTGACAGCTGTAAAAAGGATTTTTAGGTACCTCAAGGGCACTATGGAGTATGGGTTATGGTACCCAAAAGGTAAGGACTTCACTCTGATTGCATATTCTGATGCAAATTGGGTAGGATGCATTGATGACAGAAAGAGTACCAGTGGAGGAGAATTTTATCTTGGAGATAAGCTAGTAGCATGGCATAGCAAGAAACAAGAATCAGTCTCTCTATCCACAGCAGAGGCAGAATACATTGCAGCAACAACATGCTGTACACAGATTTTATGGATGAGACAAACTCTAAAAGATCTTGGCATTCACTTCAATGAGCCCATTTCAGTTAAATGTGATAACACCAGTCCTATTAACATATCAAAGAATCTGGTTATGCATTCTAGAACCAAACATATCACAATCCGATATCACTTCTTGAAGGATAAAGTTGCAGAAGGAGAGGTCAAATTGGATTTTGTTCCAACTACAGAGCAAGTAGTAGATATATTCACAAAACCATTGCCCAAGGAAGTTTTTGAGTACCTTCGGAGTAAGTTGGGAGTAGTCACATTTCCAAAGAACTAACTATCAATTGGGATCATTGACTTAGGGGGAGTCTACAGAAGCCCTTTGGTATTATTGTCAAAGGGAGAGAAGAAGTACAAGAGAGTGCATGAGTGTTGCCAACAATTCCAAAGGGGGAGATTGTTGAGCAAGGTGCAGCAAAAGTATTGTCATTGTTGTCAACACAGACAGATAGATCAGTTGATGCAGTTGAAGCAGGATCAGTTGATGCAGTTGAATCAGTGGACAGGAGTTCAAAGATCAGTCAGATCATGTACAATGAAATTCCAGGAAAACAGAAATGACCCAGATCCAAAAAATCAAAGAAAACGACAAGTAAGAAAACTGTCGCGATATCGTGACATGTTTTCTGTCGTGATATCGTGACAGGTTGAGAAGTTAGAAGGAAAAAAGAAAAAAAACATCACAATTTCGTGACATGTCGGAGGAGAGAGAAGGCGCAAATAAAATTATCACGATTTCGCGACATGGACAAGGAGAGAGAAGGCACAAAGAAAATTATCGTGATTTCGCGACATGGACGAGGAGACAGAAGGCGTAAGCAAAACTGTCACGATTTCGCGATATGTTGGAAGCAAAGAAGGAAAGTAAGAAAAATGTCGCAATTTCGTGACAATTTTGGAAAGAAAGCACCAAGGATAGAAAGTGTCGCAATTTCGTGACAAGTTCGAAGAGAAAGCGCCAAGGAGAGAAACTATCACGATTTCACGACATGTTCGAAGAAAAAAGCACTAAGGATGAAAACTGTCGCGATTTCGCGACATGTCGGATTTTCGGAGGCCGAAGCAAAGTTGGAAGTGCAAGGAACATAAGTGTAGCGATTTCGCTACATGTTGGATTTTCACGGGCCGAAGCAAAGTTGGAAGTGCAAGGAACAGAAGTGTAGCGATTTCGCTACATGTTGGATTTTCGGAGGCCGAAGCAAAGTTGGAAGTGCAAGGAACAGAAGTGTAGCGATTTCGCTACATGTTGGATTTTCGGAGGCCGAAGCAAAGTTGGAAGTGCAAGGAACAAAAGTGTAGCGATTTCGCTACATGTTGAATTTTCGCAGGCCGAAGCAAAGTTGGAAGTGCAAGGAACAGAAGTGTAGCGATTTTGCTACATGTTGGATTTTTGGAGGCCGAAGCAAAAGAAAGTGCAAAGGGAAAAAGGTGTAGCGATTTCGCTACATGTTGGATTTTCACGGGCGAAAGGCAAAGAAAAGCGCTAAGGCAAAAAGATGTCGTAATTTCGTGACATGGTCCGATTTCGCTGAGACTTGTGAAGTAGAGTGTACGGCAGCGAAAAGTGTCACGATTTCATAACATGTTCCATTTTCACTGGCCAAAGACAGAAAAGGCATAAGGCAGCGAAAGTGTCACGATTTCACGACATGTTCCATTTTCGCGGGTGAAAGGCAGAGAAGTGTATGGAAGCAAAATATGTCATGATTTCATGACATGTTCCTGTTTCATGGGTAAAATGCGAGAAGGCAGAAAGAGACAGAAGTGTCGCGATATCGCAACAGGTCGCAACAGCACGATAATTGACAGTCAACTGGAACAGAACGACAGTTAAAGGGGTAGTTGTAGTGGAAAAGCATGCAGCTAATTTAAGAAGAGTTAACTGAAGTTAGTGCGACAGTTACAGATGCATTTACTGCTAGAAATCATGCAGCTTTTTCAAGAACAGACAAAAAGGAGAAATCGAACAGTCGCATAAATAGATTCAAAAAATGCATGCATGCACAGAAAAGAAACGAACAGTCATGGTAAAGGTTTATATTGCATGCACAGAAAAGAAACGAACATTCGTGTTAAAATATTATATTGCATGTAACGTATTTTATTGAAATGGCGGTTCTATAAATAAAAAGGGAGTTACATGAAGAGACAGTTACAGTTGACAAGTGGCAGAAAAGATTAGTGAAGAAACAGTTACGGGTTGCATGCGCAAATATGATAGCTAAAAATAGAAATAGAACTCGGTTATAAAAGCAAATTTGCATGAAGAATATTGTTGCTGCTGCAAGTGAGAATTTGTTGTGCAAAGAGGGTAAGAAGAGAGCCGAGAGAGAAATAAGCAGAGTTGTGAGAGTGTGCAGAGTTTAATCAGGTTTATCTAATTGTAGTCCAGTCAGGGTCGTGTAAACAGCGAAGGCATCTTTATGTCACTGAATTAAATCAAAATTGCAATCCAAGTTGGTGCTTGGAATTAAGAGTTGGTGCTCTTTCCAGTTGGTGCTGGTAAATCAGGGGTTGGTGCTCCTTTCTATAGGTGCAGATTAATTGATTGTAAAATTGGTGTTTTGCAAAGGCTGGATTTGGATTGAAGTCCAAGCAGTCATTTTTGAGGAGTATCCAAATTGGTGAACCTCGTTACATTGTGTGTTGTGGTGTGCTCTTTTGTGTTTAGTGCTTTATCTATTTTCTAGCTTTCATTTGCTTCAGTTTTTAAGAATTGCAGATCATATTTTAGCTACACTGATTCACCCCCCCCTCTCAGTGTCATTGTGAGAATATCAGTTGTGTATGGAGGAGAATGAAAATTTCAACCACCTTTTTTTAGAATGCTCCATAACAATGAAACTATGGAAAATATTGGTATTTTTGCTAGGTTTGTACTGGACCAACAATCAGTCTATAGAAAATATTTGAAAAGGATGGAAGAATCAATAAGGAGTATATGGTTATCAAGGTAGATAGTGTGAACAGGGATAACAATACTACCATGGAACATCTAGAATGAGCAGAATAGAAGGATCTTAAAACAAGAGACTAGAGATGTCCATTATACGTGGGTGAAGACCATATCCAATATAATAGAGACTATTTAATTTATGTTGAAGCAACCACAAAAATCACATCAATGATAGTATCAAATAGTGGCATGACCTAATATCAACCACCATATGCATAGATTTATAAGAGTTAAACCATAGGATAAAATTATGGATAGAACCTAAAAATGGTAGTGACCACCACTAGGATTTGGAAATATAAATATAAATGGGGCATGGAGGGGTAACCCACGTAGGGACAGTGTAGGGGGAATAGGTAGACTTACTAGATGGTACCTCAACATTCACATTTGTAATAAAATTAGGTACACTTTCCAACAAAATTTCTAAGGGATATGGTATTTTGAGAGAGATGCAGGAGGCTCTCAAGGCCAAGTGGAATAGAGTGACAGTGGAATCAAACTCTCAATTATTTATCAACTACTTTAAATACCCATTGAGAATTTGGAATTCTAGTTGGATAATTCAAAGGATTGTAGAGAAAATTAGATGAATACAAGGTAGTTTAATAAAGGTGATCTACACCTATATACCAATAGAATAAAATAAGGCAACTAATGATATGGAAAAATGGAATTTAGACAAGGGAGACCTAATTTGCTATGGGCACCCTCCTAAGTGGTGGGAACAAGAAATAAGGGAAGAGCTTCTACATATTAAATATATTGATGATAAAATTCTTGGCAACATGTAGAGATTCAAATTTTATGAAATCTTTTTATAGATAGGGATTTTGTTTCTTTGTACAATGGTCGAGATAGATAAATTTGATGTATCCAAGGTCAAAACATGAGTGATAATCCTAATGGCTTGGAAAGTCCAAAGATGTAATATGAATTGATGATCATATAATATAATCACTATTTTTACCAAGATAAAAATACCTTATTTTAATTGATCTGGACCCTAGAAAGGGGTGCCTTGCATTTGTCAATTTTATCTTGCACTAGCTTTCTCTTGAGTTGATATTTGCTTAGTCTTTTTCATACAACTAACCTTATCTTTCTGATCTTGGATTTCTTGTTTTTTGGTTCTACTTATGGGCTTCAATTTCTATTAGATCACCAGGTTGAAAAACTATTTCTTTCTCCACAATTGGTTTGTTTTTGTTGCTATTTCTCCTTCCTCCAAATTTTCATAAAATAAGTGGCTATCATCAGGAGAGCATATTATCCTAATCAAGTTAGTGTTACAATCTATCCCCATCAATGTATCATCAGTTTTATATATCTCAAAGGTAGTGCTTTGAGAGCTTGATCACATAAATCATATATTCCTCTAAAAGTGTGCCAAGGAGGAAAGAAAATGGACCTTATTAAAGTCATAAACCTTGTTTTTGTTGAAACAAGGAGGACTAGCTTTTAGATCTACAATAAAAAATAATAAGGCATTGGCTGTAAATTATACTAGAGAATGATTAATAGTCCTCACCATAGATTATCCAATATCAGTTGTCTACCAAAGGTTCCCCTATTTTAGTAATACTCAAAATAGGAAAGAAAATGATCAAATAAAGGTTATTTTGGATATTTAATAATAGAAAATACATAGATTTTTGGTTAGACTCATGGGATGGAAATCCACCTTTGGTGATCCAATATCCAAAGTGGACCCTAGTGATGGAGAAGATGCATAGAAATCAATGGATAAAAGTAGAAAAATACTCTAGGGACCAAACACGAGGACCAAAAGTTGGAAGATATTGGATTCCATCGGAAGAATGGCCAATTCAACTTCCAGAGAGACTAGCAAAGGAGACTGACCAAATCATACAAATGAGATCATTATCATGGTCCTATGAGGATGATCAATTTTTATGGAATAGTAGGAATGAGGGAGTGTATATAGTAGCACAAGGATACAAAGCATTATAACCTAGCACCACTTATCCAAACTAGGATCTATTCACACAACTCTAGATGCATAAGTTATGACCAAAGATTAGGGTTTTTAATTAGTGACTCCTCCATAAAATGGTACTCATATGGGACAAATTATTAAATAGGGTAGTTTACGGACCTTTCATATGTACATTGTGTATGGAGGAGAATGAAACTTTCAACCACATTTTTATAGAATACCCCATAACAATGAAACTATGGAAAATATTGGAATTTTTGCTAGGTTTGTACTAGACCAACAATCAGTCTACATAAGAGATATGAAAAGGATGGAAGAATCAACAAGGAGTAGATGGTTATGTGGGGTAGATAGTGTGGGCAAGGATAAAATTCCTACAGTGGAACATCTAGAACGAGCTGAATAGAAGGATCTTCAAACAAGAGAATAGAGATATCCATTATATGTGGGTGAAGACCATATCCGATATAATAGAGACTATCCAATTCATGTTGAAGCAACCACAAAAATCACATCAATGATAGTATCAAATAGTGGCACGACTTAAGATTAACCCCATGTGGACAGAGTTATAAGAGTCAAAACATAGGATAAAATTATGGATAGAACCCAAAAATGGTAGTGACCACCACTGGGATTTAGAAAGATAATATAGATGGGGTATGGAGGGGTAACCCGGGTGGTACCAGTGTAGGGAAATAGGTAGACTTACTAGATGGTACCTCAATGTTCACATTTGCAGTAAACTTAGGTACACTTTCCAACAATATTTCTAAGGGATATGGCATTTTGAGAGAGATGCAGGAGGCTCTCAAGGTCAAATGGAATAGATTGACAGTGGAATCATAATCTCAATTATTGATCAAATACCTTAAATACCCAATGATAATTTGGAATTCTAGTTGGAGAATTCAAAGGATTGTAGAGAAAATTAGATGAATACAAGGTATTTTTATAAAGGTGATATACACCCATATACCAATAGAAGAAATTAAGGCAACTAATGGTATGGAAAAATGGACTTTGGACAAGGGATACATAATTTTCTATGGGCACCCTCCTAAGTGGTGGGAACAAGAAATAAGGGAAGATCTTATACATATCAAATATATTGATGATAAAATTCCTGGTAACGTGTAGAGATTCAAATTTTATGATAGCTTTTTATTGATAGGAATTTTGGTTCTTAGTACAATGGTTGCGAAAGATAAATTTGATCTATCCAATATAAAAACATGAGTGAAAATCCTAATGTCTTGGAAAGGCCAAAGATGTAATATGAATTGATGATCAATATAATATAATCACTCTTTTTACCAAGATAAAAATACCTTGTTTTAATTTATCTGGACCCTAGAAAGGGGTGCCTTCCATTTATAAATTTTATCTTACACTATATTTCTCTTGAGTTGATATATGCTTAGTCTTTTTCATACAATTAACCATATTTTTTTGATCTTGGATTTGTTGTTTTTTGGTTTTGCTTCTGGGTTTCAATTTTTATTAGATCACTAGGTTGAAAAACTATTTCTTTCTCCACATTTGGTTTTTTCTCAATTTTTGGTGCTATTTCTCCTTCTTTTAACTTCTCACCAAAATAATATGTTATAGTGCCTTCCATATAAAGGGGTTTTTCCTATACCTTCTTCATCCTTCTTATCTTTCTCTTTGCCCATTTTTCTTTCTTTCTCAAAACTTTATTCAAGGATTTCTTCAAAGGATAATTTTTAGTTGAATTCCTAGATCTATCACACACTCTACATAGATTGAATAAGTTTTCATATTCAATATATAACTTTAAGCACCTAAATTTAGACATAAGCCTTATAGACATCGGTAAAATTTTATCCATGTCAGCATTGACATAAAATCTAGTAAAAATTAGTCTAATTCAAGCTTTTGTTACTGATTCAAAGGAAAAAAAAAATTGATTCCCACAATTATATCTTCATACCAAAAGTTTATAGGCAATCCCAAAATTCTTACCCAAACTAGGGGCAAGATTTATATATTTTAATTTTTGGATTGATACATATTTTCCACCTTCTTAAAGAAACACCCATTCTCCCATGAATCTAGGGTCTTCCCAACAAAGGTTTAACACAACCCTCATAGTTGGAGAAGGTTATTACAAAAAAAATATTTAGGGAGAGTTGCTATTCTCATGTGTCCTTGAGGTTTCTATTTCTTTTCCACACACTTTCTTATAGAGTCTAGATTTGAACAAGTTTCTAAAAAATTTATACCTAGATTGTTAGTCCTTTGATAATCTGGTCTTTTTGCTAGCTTATCTAGAATCTACAAATGAAAACCCCCTTCTCCATCAAAGTGTCATATATTTCTTCAAAATTCAAAGCTTTTACTTTGAACTTATGATCCTAACTAATTAAAAATTTATCCTTGTCACGAGATGTTCTAGGATCAAATTGTCAAGTTCCTCCACCATCAAAAGCCCCTTCACTATCTGGTGGAATAAATATTGAAGTTCCTACACATCTATGGAATTATTTTCCCCTGCCACTTTTGAACTATCCATCTACTCGTAGTCCAAAAAATCCATTACCTTATGACCACTTATTGTTTGTTATTTAGGGTTTAATATTTATCATCTGCTTCAAAAAACTTTCCACCCTCTGACTCTTTATTATTTATTGGTTAGAGATATTACATTATTTAGTCATGCAAAAGTTTAGGATGTGTATTTTTTATATAGTATATTTCATTTAATTAGGTGAGTCAAGCATGCAAGTGTGAGTTGTGCAAGTGTGAGAGTGCAAGGTGTCAAGTAGGCAAGTAAAGAATTATGTAGGAGTTTTTTTATTATGAGATACTTTATCATTATGAGAGAAGAGAGAAGGTCAAGAGACTTGAATATGGAGAGTCTTATGTAATTATATATTGGTGATAAAGCATTGTAAAAATTATCAAAATAACATAGCTTCATGCATGCTAAAGTATACTTTATTAATAATATTTTCAATATTTTGTGTGCATTATTATTGTGAGTATTATTGTATGATCATGAAAAAATTTACTTATGAGGTAATCTGGCAGAATTATCAATAATGGTATTAGATTTATATTGGCAAAATCCATCTTTGTTCATAGCTATAGTTGAGAGATTGATGATTGTGGGAGTGATTGTTGATTGCAATATTGAAGAAGCTATGGTGAGAGAGATCACAGAATTTAAGGAGATAATATTTAGAAGATTATATATTTTGAAGGAGCCAAGTGTTATAGAAGGAAAGTCATATATGCAGAAGACAAGCAATAAGAATATAGTACTTATAAGTGGTCAAGCCTTGAAAAATGATGACTCATAGTGAGAAAACCATAAGTGTAAGAAACCACACCTTGAATAAGGAAGGTTCATGATTGCACTAAAGTTATCCATGAAAATTCAAATATGCAATTTCAAATATTGAAGATTGAAGAAGAAGAAGAAGAAGAAGAAGGAAGAATAAGGAAGAATATTGAAGTAGATAAAAAAGAAGAAGAGAATAATTTAGGTCATCCAAATTGCAAAATATTGAAGAAAGGATTGTCAAGGTAAGAAAAAATTAAATTTAAGAAATTTATTATCAAAGAAGATTGAATTGATTTCAATTTTTGAAGATTTTATTATTTGGAAGAACTAATATTGGAGAGATAAGAAGAACATTTTTATAAGGGGGTTTTTATTAAAAGGAAGATTGAAATGTTAAAGAAAAAATTATTATTTTTAAAGGAAGAAAATTGATTGAATTTGAAAGGAGATATAACGAGATTAAAATTTTGAAACCAAAAGAATTGATTTGATTGAAATTGAAAGAAGAAAATTTAATATTGAAATTTATTGAATTTAATAGTAGATATAAGAAGAATTGTTTTTGAAAATAATAAAGAGACAAAAGAATTTTGGAAAGGAAAATTTATGAAGAAAATAAAGATGCTAGTAATAATAGCATCGTCTTTCATATTTAAATATCCTAGTGAGATTTTTTATACATAGGAGCTTGAAAGGGATTATTTAAAAACAACTCCAATGCATATAAAGAGGGCATATTTTGTAAAACAACCTGTTAAATCAAACCTTAATGGTCTATTAACCTAAAATAAGAGTCTTCAAAGTGACTAGAAACTAATTCCTGGTAATAATGGCACAGGAAGACTACTCATGATCAAGAAACTAGTTACCCTAGGGTAATATTGAGGTTAGATGCCCTTTGGCCAAAGGGCTTAATGATTAGTGGATTCATAGTTGTCATTTTTGTCCAAGCCCGACCAAGGGTGAAGCAATATTTAGAAAACACGACCTCTTTCGAGAGGTACCTTTTGTCCCATTAGGTAACCCATTGCCTATCCACCATCCTAGGAAGTCTTTTCCAGCCATTTTTGTACCACTTCTTGTAAGGGCTATGGGTATAAACACATCATATTATATTACACTTCATTCAACCCATTTGTATCTCTTAGGCTTAGGGTATATCAAACACATAAAAAATAAAACACAACAAAAATAAAAATAAACTATCCCTCATCTCAACTAACACATCATAAACCATTACAAAACCATCCAAAACACAACATGAAAACTTTATAAAAACATAAAAACTCTCAAAAACATTGCAAAACATCACAAAAATTTTCAAAAACATCATTTGCTTGTTTAATTCATTGCATTCTAGTTTTTTTGTTTACATAGGTAGCACTGCTCTTTCACACAAACTTTCTAAACCACTACCACCATATTCAAAACCATTTCCACATCCATCCTTCCTCATTCTAGCACATCCTCATCCACTTATACCCCACGCTTAGGAATAACCTTCCATATAGTGTTCCATCTAAGACCCTTCTCCATCCATTCCAACACATTTGGGGAAGATGCCTTCCACCCCACCTATAACTTCCCCACCATTCGTCCTATCTCATGTCCACCTACTAAGAACACCATGGCCTATACTCTACTGGATCATGTAAAATTAACCATATCATACATATAATCTCATTCCAATGGTTCAATTATTCCTTGATTTTCTCCTATTTATCAATCTGTCTCTTTCATTTATCGACATATCACACATAATAACCAATCGATTTAATACACCTGCATCTTACCTTGCCACAACTCATCTCATTACTTGATTCAAATGATATTACCTGTAAAGATATGAAAACCACACATCTAAAGCTACTGCAACATGATAAGGAATTTAAAGCATATAATCTATGTAATCATTTTTGAAAAAAGGAAATAACAAGAAGGAAAGCTCTCTTTTATTGATCAAATAAATATTTTATTACAATTTGTCCCTCTTAAGGATACCAAATATTTGATACAATGTTACAAATGAAAATAACCCCAAAATGGAGGAAGATGTGCTTCACAAGGTCTTCATATCTCCACAAATTTTCTTATATGAGGGATTACTTAGCCACCTCCATATCTTTAGATCAAGAAACCATATCTTGATGATCCTTTGCTCTATGATGCCCTAAAATCTACACACAAAGAACTTCAAGAAATATTAGCAACATATGAGGCCTCTCAAAATGAGGCTTGTATCTTTGTTAGTGCAAATTGTAAAGCCAAGCATAAATGTGTGTAAATATGCATAAATATGCTTGAAATATTGATAATAAAGCATGAAGCAATGCTTAAAACATACAAAGGAACCTAAATATGCATGTAAACTTACAAATGAAGCATACAGAACCTAATGTATGAAAGCATGTAAAATAAAGTATGAAATGCACAAATGAAAGGAAATATGCCTATGAAATTGATAATGAATCATAGAAATGCAGTGAAAACAACTAATCTAGGCTAAATAAAGCTAAATATATGCTAATAATAGGAAATATACAGCTAAATCAAGAAAAATTGCATGTCAAACCCTGGTCGCTATCACTCATAGCAGTTGGCTCTACTAGCCATTATTGCAATCAGTAGCTAAGCCTATGGGCCACTATTAAAAATAGTGTCCATGAGGAAGGTGTTCTACTCCTTAAATCTAGCTTGATGATGCTCAATTTCCTCGATAAATTGATGGTCAAGGGTCATCTATGTCTCAAACATGAATTTAGTGGTGGATTATTGTAAAATCATAGTCAATTGGTGGAAGAAAGTAGGTTTTCTCTTCAAGTCTATAGAAACTCCATTGATGTAGACATAATTTTCATTCTCCAATTTGGTAGCACTTCACTACTCCACAAGGGTTTCAAAGTCAGTCTTCAAATCAACAGAGCTTCGCTATAGTAAATTCGAGATCTCTTTGTTTAATTTTGGAAGGCATATTATATACTTCATCTATCCTCATCCTGGCTTATCAAGGAAGCCAAGATCAAGAACTTTCCAGCCTTGAGCAGTTAGGGAGAAACATTTGGAGGCTTTGCAACCCAAAACTACTTAAGAACCATTTGCAATTTGGTCAGTTGCAACTAATTTTTCTCAACTTGAGAGGCCAAGTTGGTTATAGGGCTAGCTGATCTCACTCAGCATGACTAGGATCCTAACCGCTATCGATAGGTGTGGCTAGCTCATAGCCACTCTGATTTTCAATGGCTAGGGTCGTAGCTATTGATGCCATCAGTGACTAAGGCTACAAAGGACTAGGCTGCCCTAAATGAGTGGTTAGAACCACTGTTGAGTCTTAGAAAGATCCAATATCATTCATATGGTCTGAAAAATTTCCCATATGAGTAGTCTTCCAAACATGATGTATTTTAGGTATCTACAGATACCCCTTTTGGGATGCGTTGTGTGGAAAACACAATGTTGAGAAAATATAGACCACCTAAAGCCATATTATAGGTTAATTGGTGTTCATTTATCTAGTCAACATTGGATGTGCCAATCATAGAAAGGGCACACATCTTAGAATCATTTCTTCCAACAAAATGAAAGGCTTAGCTTGAGTAAAGATTTGGATGTGACCTACATGAAATCAAAACAAATTGTTCAAATGATAATGACCAAAAAATAGATTGCCAAATATTTAGTTCATTATGTATATTTTTTTCCTAGCAAAATGGTAATCTTGTGATAGTTGTTAGCAATGATTTGTAAGATGAACATAAATTACATAATCGAGTGTTAAATTGTTGATTTTGATTATGAATGTTGTTATTATGACTACCCCCTCAAGCGACGAGTCGATGAGGAAAGGACAAGTGATGAAAGAAATGAGTCGCTTGACCAAGATGATTGATTTGGATAATTTAAGATGTTTAAATTTTATTACATGGCAAGTCCTATTATAGCTATGATTTCAACCATTAATATTAATTGTACATCTCTATCTCATAGATTATTTCAGTCGTAATGGCCTTATTAGAGAATCAAGATGATAGCAATTCAATTAAGCATTGTGTTGAATCACTATGTTTGACGATTTTTTAAAATTTCAAGGAAAAATTTAAATGAACACCTCATTCCCAAGGAGTAGTCTGGTCATAATGGCCTTCTTAGGGATGAATAATTTGCTTCAAATGGTCTTATGGTAATTTACTCATCTTGTCGTATTTTATGGATGTTGGCAATTTTGGGTATGTTGCCTAGCTTCATGGTTGTGAGTTGTCATTGATGTCAAAAGGAGTTTGTGTTGATATCAAAAGGAATTTGTGTTGATGTCAAAAAGAGTTTGGTGCCAAAAAGATCTTGAAAGTTTCATGATGTTTGTTTAAGGGTTTTTAATTAAAACCATGGTGACAAGGTTAAAGGTTTTTCTTAAAACCATCTGGACTCATTAAGGGTTTTTATTAAAACCATATTGGCTTAATGAAAAGGTTTTTGCTCCTTGAAAAGACCTTAAAAGTCCATTTTGATTATTAATAAATAAATTAACTCAAACCTTTGAAAAGGTTTTAAGTTAAGTTTATTATTAATAAAATAATAATTATTAATTTAATAATTATTATTGAAAGGGTTTCTAAACCCTTAGCGACGCCAATGTAGAAGACTTACCTCGTCGACGTCGTTTTTTTGGAAGGAGCACCGACGTCAACTTGCATGGGATGCAAAAGACTATTAAAGGGAATTAATTCCTAAGGTTCAATACACCTTCGATTTGTGCGATTACCTTTGAATTCGTATTGCTTTGTGACCTTCGATTTCGTATTGCTCTATGACCTTCGATTTTGGATTGCTCTATGATTTTTGAGTTTCGTATTGCTCTATGTTTAAGTTCCAATTTCGTACGCCTGTGAGGAAGACATTTGTTTGTCTTTAATTTTGCAAGTAAAGGGAAGGTAAAAAAATGAGTGGCACTTGAGAGTTTTGTTGGGCACTTGTGCTCCAATGGCGGAGGCAGTGGAGCGAAGGCACTCACTAGGCAGAGGTGTCGAGATTGATTCGTGTCGGGTGTGTTTCATTTTTGGTCGCGGATTATTCTGCACGTGGTACAATAGTTGCCTTGGGCCACAAGTTTGGAGGAGGAAGCACCTTGGCACTTATGTTGGTGTCTCCACACTTCTCCTAAGGTTGGAGAATTGATTTTTGGCCAAGGTAGAACTTTTGTTGATAATGTGGAATATTTGATTTGACTTGGCAAATTATTGTTGGTAATTGGATGGAGGTATAATGTTAAATAGAAATATTGCTTTTACATTATTATTATTGATGCTTAATGTTTATGTGGTAAATGTATTTAGAAGTAAATGTATTTTAGGAGTTATAAGGGTTTAAGGAATAATTGTTCTTAATGTCATGTTGGGGTTAGAAAGCCTTTGGAGTTATTGAGTGGATATTCTCTTGTAAATATTTTTGAGGTTGAAGTTATTTTGTGATATATTAAGTAGGAGTTATAAGGTGTAAAGGAATATTGTTGATATGTATATTTGTGAGTTTTGATTATTGATGACTTGGAGTGATAAGGTGTTATTAGGACTCTTATCATTGTGCATTATTCCATTGTTGGTAACTCTAATTTGTGGCAAATTGAGAGTTAGTGTTGTGACAGTTTTTGAGTTCTCCTTCTTCATAAAAGTAAAGGTATGGGCACATTCTTCCAAGGTTATTATTAATTGATGGTTTTTTGAAAATAAGTTTGGAGTGAAAAGGATTAAATTAAGTTTTCTTAGTTGGAGTGGATCTTATTTTTTGAAAGTGGAAGTATTGATTATGCATTATGATATCATGATGATTTTATGAGTTATTGCATAATTTTAGTTTATGAGAGTGGAAGTATTTGAAGTTTTCTTTAGGTTTTTTGAGTGAGAAGCTTATGCCATTGCTATAAGTTGTTGAAACCCTAATTGAGTTGTTTGGTTATTGAGAGTTGAAGGATAGAACATATTGAGTCTCTAACAATTCTCTTTATGCTTCTATGATATTGATTTGAGTTGAGATTGAAAGTTGAAGGATAGAACATATTGAGTCTCTAACAATTCTCTTTATGCTTCTATGATATTGATTTGAGTTGATATTGAAAGTTGAAGGATATAACATATTGAGTCTCTAACAATTCTCTTTATGCTTCTATGAGATTGATTTGATATGATTGGATGAAACACATTGGGTATCTAACAATTCTCTTTGTGTGTTCACATTGGGCAAGTTTCTTGGTAAACTTGCTTGAGCTGATTTGGGCAAGTTCTTGGTGAGCTTGCTAGGACAGATTTGGATAGGTTCTTGTGGAGAACTTGTGGAGTGATTTGGACAGGTTCTTGTGGAGAACTTGTGGACTTATTTGGACAAATTATTTTGGAGAACTTGTGGACTGATTTGGACAGGTTCTTATGGAGAACTTGTGGACTGATTTGGACAGGTTCTTGTTGAAGAACTTGTGGACAGATTTGATGAAGTCTTGGTGAAGACTTGTGAGTAGTTGTGATTGATTTGTTCAAGATTTTGGCTTAAGCTTGGGACATATCTGACAAAGATTTGAGAGCAGATTTGTGTTGGACCAGAGTACTAAGTTTGGTGCAGATTTGTGATAGAGTTTGAGAGGACTTGTGCTGGACCAATTGACTATGTTTAGTATAGGTGTTGATGAGCAACTTTGGAGGTGATCAGTGAAGATAGAAGTCTTTAGAGCTATAGAAAAGAGGAAAATACATATTATGTGGAAAGGAGTTCCACCTACTAGTGGCAGAAGAGGTAGTGATCTTCTGAAGTATCATTTCCAGAGCTTTGGGGATAGGACATCTCCTTTGGATAGGAGGCTCATAAATAATTCTTTGGGGGATAGGACATCTCCTTTGGGCAGGAGGCTCATAAATATTTGATTAGGGGAAGGATTCTCCTTTGGAAATGAATTCCATAAATATTGTAATTGGGAATGATTCCCAAAGGATTTGATTGAGAAAATTAAGTGAAAGATTTTCTCTGTGGATGTAGCCCGTCTTGGGTGAACCACGTTAAAATGGTTCTTCTTTGTGTGTTGCTTTCTGTGATGGTTAATGTTATGGTTATGCCACTGCTATCTAAAGTAAATTTTTTTAAATGGTTACATCTTATACTGTTCACCCCCCCTCTCATTATAAGTCTATGTTCTTCAATGGAGTGCAAGTCACTGCAACCACCAAGTGTGTGGAATAAATAACTAGGTAGGAGGCATATTTAAAATTTGATTTATCTGATTTTTTATTATTTTGATGATTTTTGAAGATTCTAGATCAGTAGATATGCATTAATGTCCATTTTGAGGCTCTTCACGATGAGAAATTGGGAGCATTTATTGCTACCTCTTAGCCACTATCAAAAGTTGTGGTTGTTTTTTGCAATTTCCTTAGCAACTATCGATGTCAGTGGTCGAGTTTATCCTAATTTACGATTGTTGTCATCATCAATGGCTAGGGTAAAATGGAAAATATAAAAGTAAAATTAGGTTTTTTTACTCTTCATTATTTCTAGCTAGCTTGAGTGAAAAGTAGAGAAGGATAAACCTGATACGAAACGCTGTCAAAAATTACCCTTGACCACCATGGTGGATCAGTTTGAGGCCTCTACCAGTGGTGAATCTGGCGCTCCTAAGGTAGGATCTTAATCTCTCTTTAGTAAATTATGCATTAATAAAATGAACCTCACTAAGTAATGAGTGCAAATGAACTTCACTAAACTACAAGTAATGAACCTCACCTTAGTTAGATTTAGCATTAGGCTAGTTTATATGGGTGGGCTTTAATTTGGGGTATTTATGGGGTATGAAATGACCTTGCGTGGGATCTTTCCCGTAGCTATTTTTGATGATGGTGGCTCCTAATTTGCCAAATAGGAGCCTCTATCACTGTGGGCAGCTAGGTTCAAACTCCAACGATTAGAAAATTAACTATTGGCACTAGCTACTGTATATGTTAGAAGAGGCTATGGTATCTTCTATCAACATGAGTGGCTAAGAAAACTTAGCCAAATTTTAATTTTTTATTTTTAAAATTTGAAGTTGATTTATGCTTCTTGAATTGCCCATTTAGACCTTGAAATCATGGGTGCGAGAGCCTAATTTACTGCTTGAACTACTACCCCAGATGGATCAGGTATATAGGGATTGGTTTGGGGTGTTGGGCCTCAACTATGTCATATGATTGTCGATGATTATATTGGATTAGGCCTTCCTAATAGCTTTATTCCATTAATGGGATTCAAAGACTAACATTTTCCATCTCTTTCTAGCAAGATGACAATGATGTCATTGGACATCTACCACATTTTTAGTATCCTGATCGATGGTTGAGCTATCACCTCTTCGATGACTACATCTAGGGTGGTAGTATTTCAATGGGTTTTTGGAGATACGAATATTGAGTAACTAGCAACATTGAGCATGGTGGGATGTCGGTCACTTATTGGTTTAGGGAGGATGTCTTCTCATGATACCAAGCTATACTTATGCACATTATCTGTAATGTGCTTTTGCCAAAAACATTAGCTACAAGGTTCCATTGGAACCTCTTAGAGATGGTTTAGGACCTACTAGATAGCCCTATGCCACTGATTATGGCATGGGATAACATGCTACTGGCATATATCTATGATGAACTATACAAGATTACTAGGTAGGGGTAAGTTGGAGTTGGATGTAGCCTACTTCTACATATCTAGGGGTGAGAGCACATCAAGATAGATAGACCTAGTATATTGCCCTTAGGGATCATAATAATATAAATGATGGCATATTGCTATGGTTCTTTATGGCGATGGGAGGCATAGACACACCAAATAAGATCTCATGCTAAATATCTAGATCATTATATGGGATCACTAATAGGGCTACAGGTGAGCCAAATCATATGGAGATCCTAATTGGATTGTCCAAAATAGGAGGATATAGACAGGTACCTGGACCGAATGAGGTATGATAGATGGGTTATTGGATGCAAGGCCAGGGTGAGAAAGTTCTTCCACTTCTCCTAAGTGACTAGGAAATTTGAGATTAGATAGGATATCCTAGAGGAGCTAGTCCTCTACCACCATCTAAAGGTGGAAATACGAGTCGCATGGCCTCAGGTTACAACTATTACAGAGGAGAACGATGATCCTACAACAGATACAAGGGTAGTGGATGTAGGGACTATAGAGGTCTATGACACTTGGTGGATCTCTAGACTATGGTAGGGTGGGGGTGCTTTGGACCAATTTAGGGATGTGGATGCTACTGAGGTTGTGTTTGAAGACCCATATGGGAAATGAGTGCATCATAGGACAGAAGGCGAGTGGGTCCAGGTTGTAGCATAGATGGATGAGCCATAGTAGGATTGAGGGTGAGGGGGACACCCTAGATGATGAGGAGTCCTAGTTTTAGGCTGATATACATAGCTTATAGGCAGAGCTATAGACAACACAGTGTCATATCCTGGAGAGAGATACATATCTTGCTACAACACAAAGCCAACTGAGTATAGGATAGGAGTGATGGCAAGGATTTGAGGAGAGGACTCTTATCTAGGATTAGGTAGATTAAGCACAAACCTTGATATATAAGGTCACTACCCAGAGGGGTTTTATACAAGCACAACTCGACGCTAGGGCTGTTGAGTGTCATGACCCTCCCTAGCAGACAATTTGGCACAAAGAAATAATGTATTAACCTATGATGTGGTGATACCTAGTTTGAACAATTGAACCAACTATATGATATTTAGTTGATTTATAAGGGCATGTTATTGCTAACATATTGCCAAGTGTGTAGGATCAGGTACACTCATAGGTGGAGAAGGCAGAAACATCCACCATAAATGAGGGTACTTAAGATTAGTGGAAATGATGATTAAGGTACTCATAGGTAACATGGATAGATACCTTCATATAGGCATGCATTATCGAAAGGGATAATCGTCAATGACTGATCGCCTTGAGCCTTAGTTGATAGCCTAGTAGCTATCATAAAATATTCGACTAAGATGGGTGATTGGGTTGATGGAAATATTCCCTCTTTTTTTCTTTGTAAACTTGATTGCTCTTTCCTACATTATGACTTGGGTATCTTAATGTTGGAATTTCAATAGTAGAATAGTTGCAAAATGCATGTAGTTGCATAAAGTAAATGGTTATTTTGAAATGTTATGTGAGCATCAGTTTTTATGAAGAAAAAAAGGATTAGGTTTAAATAAAAATTGAAGGTGCATTTAAACAAATTAATGAGGTTTGATTAAATGATGATGTGAGTTCATTTAAACTCATTAATAAACTTTATCTTTGTGATAAATGAAAAATTCATTTAAAAGTAATTGAAGAAGTTTATTTTAATGATATTGCAAATTCATTAATAAAATTTAGTGAAATGAAATAAATAAGAAAAAAAATGAAAGAAGTCCATTTGATAATAGATAGAAATATTTTATTCAAAAAAAAAGAAAAGAAAACAATTAGGAAATTGTTTTAAATAAAAAAGAAAGGAATATATATTTTTAAGTGGAAATAAAATATCTTGAGGGATATTTTATTTGAAAGGGATGCTACTTTCATTTAAAAATTATAATGTCTTTTCTCCATATGAAGTGCAACCTACGTAAATGACCTGGAGGCTCTATTCTTTTCCAAAATGGAAATAAGGGATAGGAGAATGCGTGTCGTCAGAGTAAGGTGAGATGAGGGACGACAACATTGAAGGGAAAGGAGGTGCAAGGATGGCATGGATCTCAAGATATGTGGATGTATACGGGCCACCTAGGAGCAAGGGTACGTAAGGTAAGGAAGGAAAAAAGAAATGAGAGGAAGAAAGAGAAGGACACAAAGGAGAGAGGTAGAGGAAACGAGAGAAAATGCAGAGGAGCGCACAATGAGCAAAGGAGGGAACTAATGAAGGAGCTATTGGTTTCTAGCACGTAGGAGAACAAAGGTTGGAGGTTTCTAAGCTTACCATTGCATGCTTTATTTTTATGACGTGAAAATAGTATGAAACTTGGTTAAAACCCCCCTATAGTGTGTTAAGTTCCTCTAAATGTTTGAAGCTTAGTTGTTTTAATTTAAACACAGGAAAAAATCTATGGCTAGTTTGGGCTCCCTGTGAGCGTCTTTACTATTTACTTTTATGAAAGTTTAGCCTCACCATAGACCAAGCATTGATGGCAACACTGTGTTTTTCCCACCGTGTGAGGAAGTGTTGTGTCTTGTAAGCCACCAAGCGTTTATGGCAACGCTGTGTTTTTCCCCACTGCGTGAGGAAGTATTGTGTCTTGTAAGCCACCTAGCATTGATGGTAACACTATATTTTTCTCCACTACATGAGAAAGTGTTGTGTCTTGTAAGCCACAAAGCGTTGATGGCAATGTTGTATTTTTCTCCACTATGTGAGGAAGTGTTGTGTCTTGTAAGCCACCAAGTGTTGATGGCAATGTTGTGTTTTTCCCCACTATGTGAGGAAGTATAGTGCCATGTCTAGAAGAGCCACCAAGCGTTGATGGCAACACTATGACTTCCCACTGTATGAGTGAGGAAGCATCGTGTCTAGAAGAGCCAATAAGTGATTATGGGAATATTATAGTTGTGTTTTTCCCACTGTAAGAGTGAGGAAGCACCACGGCTAGGAAGGCCATCGTGCATGCGAGGAAACATTTGAGTTAATGAAACCCTGGGTAGAGTGGAGAGTGGTTGGTTGTCCTCTCCTTGAACTCCAAGGTAGCCATCATTGACCTCCCTGCCAAAGTTATGTTACTTCCACCATGACTTCAGTAATCTAAGGTCTTGGATAATAGTAAGGTGAGATGTCTTATAAAATAAATATTAAGGCAGACCTTTGAATATTATATGATGTCTTATAAAATAAATATTAAGGCAGACCTTTGAATATTATATGATGTTTTATAAATTAAATATTAAGGCAGACCTTTGAATATTATATGATGTCTTATAAAATAAATATTAAGGTAGACCTTTGAATATTATATGATGTTTTATAAATTAAATATTAAGGCAAACCTTTGAATATTATATGATGTATTATAAATTAAATATTAAGGAAGACCTTTATTATTATGAGATATCTTATGGAATAAATATTAAAAATAGACCTTTGATTTTATGAAACACCTTATGGGTCCTTAATTAAAAACAAACCTTTGATGGTTGAAAATTATCTTAGGAGTTTTTAATTAAAGTATGACCTTTAAATAAAGATATAAACTATGTGACTTTAATTAAAGTAAGACATTTGCTCAGTAAGATCATGAAGAGGCTACTTTGTTAATTAAAGTAGTGAGTCTTTGGATAAGGTTAAGAATCTTGAATTAAGGTTATGAATCTTCCAATAAGGTTGTAAATATTTGATTAATTCTATGTTGTAGGTTTTATTTTAGAGTGTTTCATAAGGTAACATAATTTGTTATAGAATTGATGACAAAGTTTATGTTATAGAATTGATGACAAAGCTTTCATGAATTAAATGGATGGTTAGATTTATTCTTCGAATTAAATTTATGGGGCTTTGATTTAGGGAATGAATGATGGGCTTGTTTTAGAGGTTAAAGGTATGGGACTTTAATGCTTTAAAACATGATTCGATTTGATTGATCTTTCATGAATTAAATGGATGGTTAGATTTATTCTTCGAATTAAAGTTATGGGGATTTGATTTAGGGAATGAATGATGGGCTTGTTTTAGAGGTTAAAGGTATGGGACTTTAATGCTTTAAAACATGATTCGATTTGATTGAGCTTTCATGAATTAAATGGATGGTTAGATTTATTCTTCGAATTAAAGTTATGGGGCTTTGATTTAGGGAATGAATGATGGGCTTGTTTTAGAGGTTAAAGGTATGGGACTTTAATGCTTTAAAACATGATTCAATTTGATTGAGCTTTCATGAATTAAATGGATGGTTAGATTTATTCTTCAAATTAAAGTTATGGGGCTTTGATTTAGGGAATGAATGATGGGTTTGTTTTAGAGGTTAAAGGTATGGGACTTTAATAGTTTAAAACATGGTTGGATTTGATTGAGATTATATGAACAAGTGGATGATTAGAATTATTCTTTGAATTAAAGTTATGGGGCTCTGATTTAGGGAATGATTGAAGGACTTGTTTTAGAGGTTAAAGGTATGGGACTTTAATGCTTTAAAACATGAATAGATTTGATTGAATTGAGAACTTGAACTAAGTTTCATATGTTGGATGACTCTCTAAGAGAACATGAGAGGTGAAAATAAAATTAAAGGGTCTTTTATAAAATCCATTATGCATTAGATTGTTGTAAACTTAATAAAATTTTGTATAGTTGTAATTTGGAAAAGTAAATAAATAGATGCATTTAGAGGTATGCCTATCTTGAACCTGTTGAAAATTTGAGTGATTTTATGTTTTCATTGATGTCACATGGATCACACTGAGTTTTGGTGGCCAAAGCATTTCATAAATAAGCATTTATGATATTTTGGAGAGCATGGATATATACAGGGTTTTTGTGAAAACCAAGGTAGGCAAAATAAAAGGTTTTATTTAAAACCATGAATGGTAGATTTGAAATGTGTTTTTCTTAAAACCTAGGTTGGCTTTTCATTTCATCGAAAAAGGTGCCCCGGTGATGGATATATTTAATTTTAAATATTAATTTTAAATTTTAAATTATTTAAAATTTAAATTTAAAATTAAAATTAAAATTTAATTTATAGTGTCGACGTCAAAGAAAGGAAAAGGCATAAAACTAATATTTAAATTATAGCACCAACATCAAAGGAAAGGAGGAGGACATATATATATATACCCAAGGTTTCGATTTATTTCTTTAAGCGCTCGATTTGATATTTGGATTCGAATGGTAAAAAAGAGTTTGTGCATCGTGTGTCAAAGTGTGTGTGAAAAGGGTTTTAAAAGGCTTACGATTTTTGCGTTCGTTGAAGAGAATATTGTGGAATAAAGCTAAACGTATAGGCCTCCTTGGCCTAGTGATTCATGCACTATGTGTAAAGTAAGAGGTCCTGTGTTTGATTCTTTTCGAAGGTGTTTTGTTGTGTTGAAACATGTGAAGCACATTTTATTTTTGAAGGGCACAAATATTCGCGGCATAAGGTTTTGTTATGTGCTCCTTTTGAGCACATGAGGGCATGTGGCCCAACGACAGGTTAGCTGTGGTTAAGGCATTGATAAAGGAAGGTCACGAGATCGAATCCTGTCAGGGACAGAGGTAAGCTAATAATTTTTAAATATATTTTATTTTTCTAAAGTTTCCCTAGGAGGAATAAGGGTTATGATGCATGTTTAAAAAGAGATATTTTTGGTGATTTATTTTTTAGAAGTATATCATATTATATATCGTTGGAAAGATTATTCCAAGGGCTATTTGATTAAATTTCTTAGAGGGAGAAATAAGGTGTGTGTAAAGAGATACTTCTAATTTTTTAAAGATGTTCAAAAGTAAAGGTTGCTTTGTTCTTTTTCCAAATAGATCAATTCATTTATGAAGTGACATGGTGTATGTTATTGAGTAGGAGTAATAAGGTGTTATTTGGATGTTATTATTGTGTTATTAATAAATATCTCTAACCCTTGTTGAAATTTGAAAAGAAAGTGTGTTGAGTGAGACAGATTTTGTGGACAACCAAAAGACTTCTTCATCTCCATAAAAGGTATGGGCACATTCTCCTATTGATTGTTTATGGTGGTTGCTTTCTGAAATATCATTGGAGAGAAAAGGATTAATTGTGGTTTCATTTTTTAGAGTAGTTGGTTGAATGCTTCAAGGTTTTCTGGATTGAGAGAATCTATTAAACCTTATTTTTTAAGCATTGTTGTTGAAGCCATTAGTAGTGTGAAAAACCTGAGATAGGGTTTGAGAAGAACATGAGTATCATTGTTATGTGAAGAATTTTTTATTAGCATTATTGTTGAAGCCCATTGGTTATGCAAAGAACTTGAACTTGAAAAGAACATGAGTATCATTGTTATGTGATATTTGTGGTTGAGCATTGTTGGAAACATTTAAGTTGGTTGATACATGCTTGGACTAGGGTTTGTATTAAAGAGTTTTTTCTTGTGTTAGTTGGTTGAGAAGAGTTGTTTGAGCCTAGTCAAGTGATTGTGTGAAGTGGTTGTTCAAGTTCCATGAAACAAAATATTCTATATTTTGGATTTGAGTTGAGATTGAGATTTGAGGATAGAACATATTGAGTCCCTAAAAATTCTCTGTATGCTTCTATAACATTGATTTGAGTTGAGATTGAGATTTGAGGATAGAACATATTGAGTCTCTAACAATTCTCTTTATGCTTCTATAAGATTGATTTGAGTTGAGATTGGATTTGAGTATAAAAACATATTGAGTCTCTAAAAATTATCTTTATGCTTCTATGAGATTGAATTATTGAGCAAGGTCTTTGTGAGCTTGCTAGTGTAGATTTGGAAAAGTTCTTGGTGAACTTGCTAGTGCAGATTTGGAAAAGTTCTTGGCGATCTTGCTTGAACAGATTTTGACAAGTTTTGTGTGAGATTGTTGAGCAGATTTGGACAAGTTCTATGTGAGCTTGTTGAGTAGATTTGATAAGTTCTGTGTGAGCTTGTTGAGCAGGTTATGAGTGAGCCTATTGAGTAGGTTCTGAGTGAGCCTATTGACAGAGCTTTGGAGGTGACAAAGTGTAGACACCAAAACAACACCAATCTGATTATGTGGCTACAAACACTAATCGAATTGGCATACACAGCCCTAGGGCAGCCCCTAGAGGTTAAACAGTGGTCCTAACCACTCCCAAAGAAATTTTGGAAGGTCAAAGGTCAATTTGGAACCTTTCAAGCACCCTGATCCTTATTTGTTCCACCCTGGGATGATTAGAATGTTATTCACCCCACCCTGGGATGATTAGCAGCAATCGCTCCAAGGTGGGGCGAATAGCAGGTTTGACGGGCAAAAAGTCAAACCTTGACAAATGGTAGCCCAGATCTGCCACTCAACTACACCTTCAATGCATGCGAGTGTGAGTGAGTGTTTCAAATATCAAAGAGGTAGTCATAGAGGCATTCATGGAGCCCTTAATAAGGGAGGAATCTTCTCTCCCCTGACAAGGCATGATGGCCAAGTGGCACCCCTGCATGCACTTTCAAAGCAGACCTTCAGGTCTATAAAATGGTGAGTATTCTCACCCCAAAATGAGGATAGAGTAGGAGCATTTGGAGCAATTGATTGCTACCGAATTATACCCTCACCCTCATTGTGCTTCCTACATCCTTGATCTCTCTTTTGGAAGGGAGGTTATTGGGTGAAAATTAGGAGTGCAATTCAAACCTAAAACCTGAAAAATTGGCTACAATACCACATCCAATTTGCCAACACAACCCCATAGGAGGTTTTGGACCCATCCCAAGTGGATTGGTATCAAAACCAGGCACCAAATGGTGGGCGTCTTGCCCCCGGGTGTTTCTCGCACTGTTGCAGTCCTAATCGATTAGAAATATATAGTAGATTTCTTCACTATTTCTTTTGAATCTTATTTTAGGTTACTCAAATATGCTTCTGTTCAATTTTTAATGCATTCTGACCTGTTTTGACTGTGTTTTCATTGTTTTATGCTTTTACTAACATACATGGAGCGCCTTCGGATACAGGGCGATCGGGGTAGAATCTGCAAAATCCAACCTTCTGAGTCATCTCAAAATGCCCCATTTTGCCTAACCCCAAGTTTGCAGGTTTTTTAGAGACCCCTGGATGGGACATTTGGGAGGTCACTTTTGGATGTTTTATGACAGTCCTAATCGTCCCACCCCCGGAGCGCTTAGAAATATACAATATATTTCTCAACTATTATTTTTGCAATGTGTCCCTGATGGTGTTTACATTATTTTGTTTAAATTTCATTCTGTTCTGATAAGTTTTGATAATTTTTTTAGTTATTTCATGTATGCATTAACCGGAGGCCTTGGGGATTTCATGTTTCCCTCCATACGCATGTGCTATTAATAGTTTGTTTTTTCTCTGTATGCAGGATCTCGACACTAGAGTGGCAGAAAGGAACTAATAACATATACATATTGTTGAGTGGTGTTTTCACCCAATTGTGAAAGCACACTCTTCGGTAGGATCCGAGTCCCAAAATCCTCTGCTTGCAAAGAAATTACAACAGATAATTTCTCCAAGGTTCCTGTTATGCTAACTCTTTGTATATCAATGATGTTGTTTTAATTTGAATGTTGGGAATACCTTAGGGTTACAAGTGGATATTAACAAGGGGCACTGTGGTTTATTTCAATTTGAATTTGCAATGGACTCAAAGTGAATAAATCTAAGAAATAAATATATTTTGATCCTGAGCTTTGATGGATTTTTAGTTATTTATTTGAATGACAGTAATTAAAAATGCAGAAAATAAAATAAGGGTTTGAAAATAAAATAAATGCAAAATGAAAATGAAGCTAAACTATGTCCAGAGTGCGACCATCCTGATTGACAAAACCGAAGATGATGAGGTTTCTGCATGCAACCTAACCTATTGAACCTGCAAATCTACACAATCCAGATAAGCTAGGTGTGGGTTTCTGGGGTTTTTAATGTAATTTCAGATTTAGACATTCGCATGAAGCAACCAAGAACACTTGCATTAAACTTCACCTAAAAGCCTAGAAATATGAAAGGGAAGATAAAACATTAAATCATGCATGCAAAAATGACTCCTTTCTCATCAATGAGATGCCAACTCTCTGTATTTCGTATTAAAATGGTATATCGGTTGCAATTACAGAATGTTCCGGGTATGACAAATCCAGAACAAATGAAGGAAATTGCTCCAAGTGCAGGCCCAGAATGGCTTGCAGCCCTTGTCTCTGCAACTCTGCTAGCAGCAATTTCCAACCCTCTGTTCAATCTGCGCTTCTGATTTTATACTATCTAGCACGGCTCTTCGATTCACCCTGCGTCACTTCGTTTCACCTTCCAGAATGCGTCTTTTCAAATTCCCCACCTTTTCGTTGCTTTTGATTCATGCTCGATGCCGAAACGTTCGAAATCTTCTATTGCATGTAACGCTTCTACAACTCTGACACCTGTATGCCACGTGTCTCACGCTTTCTGCACCTTCTGTAACGGTCCCATGTAAATCGTGATGTTTTTATGCATGCAGCTTGTTCCTCTGCCAACACAGCAAAAATGAAACAGGTCGCGATATCGCGACGTTTTTCGGCCAACAACCTTCTTGCCTTCTTGCCCAGCGAAATCGCGACATGTCACGAAATCGCGACGCTTTTCTGTTTCGTACACTCTCGGCCGCAACCTGTCGTGAAATCGCTACGCTTCTCGTTTGATATGCTTTCGGTCGTAACTTGTCGCGATTTCGCGACGTTTTTCACTCGACACTCCTTCGGCTGCAACCTGTCGCGATTTCGTGACATTTTTCACTCGGCACTCCTTCGGCCGCAACCTGTCGCGATTTCGCGACGTTTTTCACTTGGCACTCCTTCAACCGCAATCTGTCGCGATTTCGCGATGTTTTTCACTTTGGCACTCTTTCTGTCGCATACCTTTCGCTCATGATTTCGTGATGCTATTTTACGCTTCATCGCCCTTTCGCCTTTGCTTTTTGTCGTGATTTCGCGACCATTTTGCGCTTCATGCCTTTCGGCTCAATTTTGTCGCGATTTCGCGACCATTTTATGCTTCATGCCTTCCGCCTGCCTGCAAGCCGCGAAAATCAAACACGTCGCGATTTCGTGACGGTTCTGCCCACCTACTGCCGCTGACTATGTTGACCGTGATTTTGTGATGCGTCACGATTTCGCTATGCCTTTCCATTTTGCCTTTCTCTCTCCTCTTTCGCGTCGCGATTTCACGACATTTTTCTGCTTTGCCCTATTTGACTAGTTTGACCCACGATTTTGCGACACGTCGCGATTTCGCTACGCCTTTCTACTTCGCATTTCTCTCTCCTCTTTCGGCCGCGATGGAGCAACATGTCACGATTTCGTGACACTTTTCTATTTTTGGCAGCGACCGCGCAACATGTCGTGATTTCGTGACACTTTTCTATTTTTGGCAGCGACCGTGCAACATGTCACGATTTCGTGACACTTTTTCATCCTTGTGCATTTTTGCCCCTTTTTCTTGATTTTTAGCATCTGGGTCACTGATATTTTCTTTGAAAGCATCCAAAAAAGGTGGGTCCCCAATTTTGGGGTGTGTTGTGGATCAACCACAACAAATGGTGACTCTACTGTCAAATGCTCTTGAGCATTTGAGTGAGAACCCAACTTGGAAACATATACAAACTCAAAAACATGTGTTAACACATAAGCAATATAAACAAATGCCCAAAGATCAGAAGTACATGAATCATCAGAATCATCAAGTATTAGCTCAGTGTGTGCAATGAATTTCATTCCCTATCATTTGAAATTGATCAACATTCCATTGTCAGTTTTGCATGAATGCATATGTGAGATTGTGAATGATTTGTGTAACCTAATGAATATGCTAGGAGATTTTGCTTTTATAAAAGGCATAGTCTTTCTTCTAGTATTATGTACAAACATTCAAGATTGCCAAACCCTCTTAGGATCCACTAATTAATTGCCTTATTATATCCCAAAGTTGGTTATGAGTCCCTACTATCTTGAACCCATGTGCAAGTGAATGTGAAATCAGAACTTTGGGGAATCAGACTCCCAACCTAACCGAGATGGGAGTTTAACCCTATCCTTACTATTCTGATTTAGAGTTCATTACCTCACTTTGAGCAAAATAATCTAACCAATTATGGAGGAAATGGTCATGCTAGTCTAACCCTTTGGACAATCAGTGGTCTTGTTTTTTAGACAAGACATGTTGCCATGCATGGGCACACTTAACCCCACAATCCAAAACTTATCTTCATTTCTTTGGACCTTGGGGATGACTACCCATCCTTTGCAGAGGACAAGTAGTACGATCCTTCCAATCCAAAATAAAGATGAGGTGGGAAAAATTAATTTTTTTTTTTACTTCTTGGACCTTGGGGATGACTACCCATCCTTGCTAGGGACATGTAGTACGATCCTTCCAATCCAAGACTTATTATGAAATGAGACATAAGAGCTTTGGGGAATCAGATTCTCAACCTAAGCGAGATGAGAATTTATGCCCTATCCTTACTACTCCATGTAGGTCAAATCAAAGCTTTGGGGAATTGGATCCTCAACCTAAGTTCGATGAGGACTTAACCCTATCCTTACTACTCTGATTTTAGGCTTTAAGCTCTATGGAAGTGGTCAAAACCACTATTTTAAGGATCATGTTGCATAATAGGATAGACATGAAAAACATCTTTCGCCCAACCTTTTCTTCCAAGTTAGGTTTTGATCATTTTGCTCAAGATCCTTTTTAATGTATAAAACGTGCTTGGTTCTAGATATCTCAAGACTCAGTTTCCAACCTTAGGATTCTTCTTACATTTATGTTATAACACAACCCTAAGAGGATTTGACATACTTTAATGAATTGTACCTAAGATGCATATGCAACTAAGATGGAATGTATATGTAAAGTGAGATGTAACATGAATGCATTATCTCTTGAATTGCAAATGAAATATTTGCCATACAAAACTGACTACTTCATGCATCACAAACTTCAAACGATATAACTTAAGATGTTTGTGTTACTTGTGGAGCTTTTACAAGACAATTCCAATATTTCATATTCTCCTAGTCTCAAGCATAAGTTGACATCTCAAATTTTTTATTATTTCTTTTTTTATTATTTTTTTATTTATTTATTTTTTTTTTTTTATCAAAATAAACAAAACATGTCAATTGAAATCAAATCCACAACCAAAATCCTAGCTAGACTAACAATCCTAAACAATGAAAACAAAATCTGAAAATCCCCACCAAAACCGAAAGAATAACATCAAACTCCCATAACCTAAGGGCTAAAATAATGCTTCAAAATCTGCCCATTAACCGGTAGCATAAAATCTTTCCCTTCTAAAGTTTTCAGCCTGAAGGTATTTTTTCCAAGAATTTCTGAAATCTGATATGGGCCCAACCAAAGACAATCAAACTTTTGATGATTCCCTTTTTCCTCATGTCTTTTGTCCCATAGTAATACCAAATCTGAAATTCTGAATGACTTAATTTTGGCCCTTCTGTCAAACCATCTCTTGATAACTTCCTGGTGTTTATTCATGTGATACATGGCTTCTTCTCTCTTTTCATCAAGGTGCAACAAATGACTTAACCTGGCTTCAACTTGATCATCTGTCCCCAAGTACTCTTGTATGAAATGCAAGGTCTACAACTTCAAATTTGCAGGAAATATCGGGTCTTGCCCATAGACCAAATGATAGGGAGTATTCCCTATGGATTCCTTTACTCTGGTCCTATCTGCCCAAAGGGCAAACTTTAATTGGTTGTGCCAATCCCGAGGGTTCTTTTCCAGCAACTTCTTAATGGTATTCAACAAATTTTTATTTGAAGATTCGGCCAAACCATTTCCTTGAGGATAATAATTGGATGCAAATTTTAAGCTCACTTTGTTGTCATATGCCCAATCTGCAAATTGCGTAGAAATAAAAGCTTTACCATTGTCACTGACAATAGAATCGGGCATTCCAAATCTTGTTATAATTTGGTCCTCAAGGAATTTTATTACAACGTCTGTGGTGGCATGTTTAGTAGGAATCGCTTCTGTCCACCTTGTACAGTAGTCTGTAGCTATCAATATGAATTTATGAGACTCAGAAGAATTTGGGTTAATAACCCCAATGAAATCTAGTCCCCACTGTGCAAATGGTCTCATTTCAACTACAGGTTGTAATGGCATGGCTGCATTTCTTTCTCTATTGGCAGCCACTTGACAGATATGACAAGATCGTACATGGGCATGTGCATCTTTGAAAATGTGGGGCCAGTAGTATCCTGCTCTCAGGATTTGATGCGTTGTAGCATTCGTCGCACCATGACCAGTTCCATGTTTCCCATGAAATTCTTGCAACACCCTGGCAGCTTCTTCTTTGTTCAGGCACCTCAGGTAGATCCCTTCATGATTCTTCCTATAAAGAACACCAGATTTCATCAGATAATTGATAGAATTAAGCCTTAAAGCTCTTCTCTGGGTTGAATTCAGATTAGAAGGACACTTACCATTCAATAAAAATTGCACAATATCAACATACCAATCATCCTTAGCAATGTATTATGTATTCGAGTATTGGCATGCTATTTGCGAATTATTTTCAGCGATCGCCTTCACCAGTCCCTGTCCTCGAACTAGTTTCATAGGTTGAATTTCGAGATCGAATTCTTGGATTGTGGAAATCCATTTCCCTCTTTTCTCACCTAGTTCATTTTGTAAAAACATGGTCTTAACAGCAGAGTCAGGCACGATGGCAATAACTCTGCTGTGCACAATGTAATGCCTAAATTTTTTCACCGTTTTGAAAAGTGCGTACATCTGCTTATCAAGGATTGAATACCTTAATTGAGCATCTTTTAGAGGGGCACTTAAAAATGCTATGGGGTTTTCAGCACTATCCTCACCTTTATGGGTTAAGACACTCGCGAAAGAGTGTTCTGATGCAAAAGCATAAATATAGAAAGGCTTAGAATAGTCTGGGCTTATGAGGACAGGAGCTCTGGAAATGGCATCCTTTATGTTCTGAAAGGCCACCCTGCTTTCCTCGTTCCACTTAACCTCTACATCTTTCTTGAGCATCTTGTTCAGAGGCTTGGCTATCTCAGCAAAGCTCGAGATAAACTTCCTCACAAAATTAACCTGCCCAAAGAAAGATCTCAGTTCTTTTTTACTACCTGGGAGAGGTAAATTTTGGATAGCTTGTATCCTTTTTGGATCAATGGATATGCCTTCTTTTGAAATGATGTGACCAAGCAATTTTCCTTCTGTTACTCCAAAAATGCACTTTTTTGGATTTAAGGAAATTCCATGTTCTCTGCATCTTTGAAGCACTTTCTTCAAATCTTTGACATGGTCCTCTCTCTTCTTCGAGAATACTGGAATATCATCCACATACACGATGATACATTTTCCTATGAGCCCTTTGAATGCATAATCCATGGCACGTTGAAAAGTTGCACCAACATTTAACAATCCGAACGACATTCTCTTATATGCAAATGTCCCCCACTTGGTGGTGAAGGCTGTTTTCATCCTGTCATTTGGATGTATAAGAATTTGGTTGTATCCAGAATACCCATCAAGAAAGGACATCATTTCAGATCCATTTACCATTTGTAGAATTTCATCGATTGATGGCAATGGATAATTATCCTTTTGAGAGGCTTTATTAAGATTTCGAAAATCTATGCACAACCTAATCTCTCCACTCTTTTTTCTTACTGGAATGAGGTTAGCAACCCAGGTTGAGTGCCTAACAGGAAAAATGATTTTCGCTTCCAATAATATTTTGACCTCCTTTTCGATCAAAGGCTCCAATAGCGGGTTAACAACTCGTTGTCTTTGCCTAAAAGGCTTGGAGTCTGGCTTCAAAGGGATGGTATGTGTGATAATGTCTTGGTTGTATGTTTTCAGCTCATTGTAATTCCAAGCAATGCAATCTATGTAATGCTTCAATGCCTGTATTATGTTGCTCCTTTCTTCATCTGTACATGCCTTTGCAATGTACACCTCCTTTGGATTGTCTGCACTCCCTAGATTAATCGAATTACATGCATCTTTGGGGAGTGGGACTCTTTTTCCTTTTTTGGTCTTGTATCCCATGTCGAACATTTTCTCCAATGAAACCATGTCTTTAGGTATTTTGTTGGATTGACACGCGGTTTCACTCTCGTTTTCTGTTTCATCTTGCCACCTTTGCTCCTCATCAATCACCTGATTTTCAAAAATACCCGAGTTCGTGACAAATTTGAAGATGTGTCTGTCATTTTCAAAAACCTGGAAATTCTTGACATTATCGGGTATTGATGGACAAGGAACCAATTCAATGGAAAACTTTTTACACCTTTTTATGTCAACCGGATTTAACATGCCCACGGCGACTGCAAGAGAGTCTGCTATTCGGTTTCCTTTTCTAGAAATAAGGGCTATATTGAATGCATCGAATTCCTCAATAAGGTCCATAACCCTAGTTCTATAAAGGCTCAGTCTCCTGTCACGGCATGTATACTGTCCTTTGATCTGCTTGACTACCAACTCAGAATCTCCCAAAACCTTCAAGCATTTAACATGTTTGCTCAATGCTAGACGTAAACCAAAGATCAATGCTTCGTATTCTGCCACATTGTTCGTGCAAGGAAATTGCAATCTGTAAGCAGCCAATAATGGTTTACCTCCTGGACCAGTGAGCTCGACTCCAGCTCCTGCTCCCTGTCTAGATTTTGATCCATCGAACCTGAGCAACCATGTGCAATCATTTTCCTCAGAAGAGCCCCCATGACATGTTTCCTCTTTAAGTTTTTTAGTAGCTTCCTCAACATCAAGTGCATAAACCCCCAGTTCTGGTTCAGAAAACTGAACTTCATTCGGCTTGTTAAATTCTGTTATAATCTCCTTAAGCCTCGGTTCATTTTCCACTCTGATTTGATTTGCAATTCCTTTCCAGGGTAGCCACATATGTGAGCAGTCTATTGAAAAATAGCCATTCAGAGTTTTCATCCAATCCCTCGCAAGTAGCATTCCATATCTACTTGGGATATTAACAACCAGAATGTCGACAACCTGTTGGACCCTGGGTTCAAAATTTAATTGAATTTTGACATCATATAGGGTCCCTACCACATTTACCTCTGATCTGTCCAATTGCAGGACCTTGCATTTGGATGAAACAGGTTGCAGACCTAGCATTTGACATATCTCCGAAGGCATGAGGTTGCTCGTGGCACCCGTGTCCACCAAACAGTTATGCAAATTCTTACCCACAATTCTCAGAGTCAATAAGAATGGCGGGACATCCCGTCTCTCCTTTCACAAAATCAGATGGGACTCAACTCCTTTTTCCTTCCACATTTGATCAGGTGAGTTCAGAGCTTTTATCAACGCCTCCTTTTGGCCAGGCAATCTAGCCGCGTCCAAGAACGAAAGGCTATATTTGGACTTCTTTAGATCCTCCACTATGTCATAGTTTGGTTTTTCGAATTTGACTGTCTTCTGCACGTCATTAGACATTTCTTTTCTGAGTGGAGGAGGAGGATTATTATTTGCCTTAGTATCCGGAGGAAGAATAGAGTTGTTTGGAGGTGTTGATGAGGTTTTAGGGGCTTTAGATTTACTTCTCAAATGGTATCCATGATTCCCCTTTCTAAAATCTTGAAAAGCTTGCACCTCCTGTTCCAAAATTTTGTCTTCTTCTTCCTCACTCTCACCTTCTTGATGATATACAGTTTCCATCACCATAATGTTATCATCTTGATGTTGCGATGGACCCTCATTTGATACCGGTTCCAAATCATCAACTTGTGCTCGAAGACAATGAGTGTATCTAGCAATTTCTAGACAATTCCTCTCATTGTGTTCTTTTGTGTTGTGCAACCTACACCCCCTTTCCCATGCCAAATCTGAAAGATACAAAAGGGAATTGGATTGACTAGGTCCTGCAGAAGTGTCTAGTTGATTAGCAATGGGAGCGGGTACTCCCCCATTGTTTGGCTTTGTGTTCCAATGTCTCCCTCTATTGTTGAAATTTCGATTTGAGTGAGGGGCATGGGATTCATACTTACGGCTCGAACCATGTCATTGCTCAGCTTATGCACTATTTTCTTGAGCTCTTCGACCTCTGAATAAATCTCCTTCGACGGAATCACATTGTTATTAACCTCGTTGGATTTGCATAATTGGTGGGGTCTTGATTCAACATTTGGGCCGGGTTTTGAGGAATTTGATTCCCGTATGGATTGGAACTTTGAATCGGAGTTGGATTTGGGAAAGGAACTAGAGCCTAAGAATTAACTTGGATGGTTCCTTGCATAGTCGATTGACTATTCTGCAAAAATGCGAGAACAGGTGGAATGGATGTAATTGGTTGAATTGGAATGGGTGCATACGCAGGTGCTGGTGGATACGGCTGCTGATATGGGAAGGCGTTCATGCTTGGAATTTGCGATGCCATGATCTGATTTTCCAAGGGAGCTTGACCATATGGAGCATACTGTCCCATCTGTTAGCGTACTAATATTATTTTGTCCCTATTTACATTTTGGCATACTGTTACACTGTTGTAACAGTTCTCTGTTTACGTCGTTCAGCTCAGTGCTATTCATGGCCTTTGTAAACTTATTTATTCCGCTGCTGAATAATGAAAAACTAATGCGTGTTTTATTTTATCGTATCATAGCTGCGATCGGGGGCCGCCCGCAGCAATCCGTGGAAAGGTCTTCGAGGGCCCTGCTGACCCTCAAGACCTGCACGGATCCCGATGTGGGCCCTCGCCACGAGGCAACCATAGGAGTCAGCCCACAGGCCTACGCAGATCCCTAGGTGGGACCTCGCCACTAGGTAGCCATGGGAGACGGCCCGCAGGCTCGAAATCTCCCTTCACGAGGTGGCCCGTAGGTCGCGGCGGGGCGCGGCGCGGCGACGGATCCCGAGGTGGGACCTCGCCACGAGGTGGCCACGGGGAGAGGGCCCATAGGCCGGATATCTCATGTCGCGAGGCGGCCCACGAGGATCGGCTAGGCCGATCGCGATCGATCGCATTCGATGACCGGGGTCAACGAGGGCAGGTGCGCCCTCCGACCTCGGTGATCGCGACCAGCCGCCGCTATTACTGGCCCCTGTGGGTCTAGTGCACGGTCGGGAGGGTAGGCGCGCCCTCCCAGGTGGACAGAGGACCCAAACCCGAGGGCAGGAGCCCCCTCGGGTCAGACCGATTCTGACAGGGAGACATCCCGCGGAGGTCCCCCGACGCCCAGACCGGTCGGCGAGGGGTGTGCCCCCGTTGGATCCAACCAGGACAAGACCCGCGAGAGAGCACGTGGCCCGACCGACCACGGAAAAAGGACCCAAGCGACCTCGGGCATAGATCCCGAGGCGCTGACGTGGTGGACGACCACTAGACGACACGATTGGGACCCCGAGCACAAAACCCGAGGCTGACCTAACGCGGACACGTGGACCTCGAGCACGGAACCCGAGGCTGACCAGATGCATACTTGGACCAGACACGTGGCAGATAGCCACTGGACTCAAACCGGACGACCTGACATGTGGACGCCATGTGGCGGACTGGCCACGTGGCACCTGACACAATGACCTGACATGTGGGCGACGCGTGGCGGACAGACCACGCGCCACCCGACCTTGCCGCCACGTGGCGGCGACCAAAAGGAGGAGTGGGCGGCGAACAACCAAAGGGCTTGAAAGCCCTTTTAAACCCCCCCTCCATCCCCCGCGCGGGCAATGTGGGATAAATCCCACAATTTTTCCCCGCCCGTGCGAGGGGTGAAGGGAAAGGGAAAATACTCCCTTCCCTTCACGTCGGGCCAGCTAGCCCGACTGGCGGGGGGGTCCAGCGCCTTAGCGCTGCCCGACGGGAGGTCGGGAGTTCGACTCCCGTCGGGGTCCGAAGGTAATAAATTTTTATTTTTTTATTTTTTTAGTATTTTTTTTAATATTCTTAATTTAATAATATTTTTTTTGTTGTTTCTTTTTTTTTAATCATTTTTTTAAAATGGTTTTTAAAAAAAAAGGGGACTTAAAATATTATTTTATTAAGTTAATTAAAAATTTTTTTTACTAAATTAAATATATTACAATAATTTTTTTTTTCATACCTAAGGACTATTTATGATTATGTTCCTGGTTCAAAGATAGCACAAGGAGTGCTAAAATTGCTACAACAGTTTTGTAGAGGGAAAACACATGTGTCCCTTGGGCAACAACACCACCTTCTCTCTCTCTCTCTTTTTTTAGGCGTCATAAATAGCATAAGTATTTTGGTTTGAAGACCTTACAATATAAGGGGGAGGGGGATTCGGATAAATAGCAAAAACTAGGTGTTTGAAGTACTTGTAACAAGAGGAGAGACTTTTTGTGATGTAAAATTGTCTAGGAGGCAATATTTGTAAAATCCTTCACAACACTCTTGAGTTGCATACTTTTTGCAATTGAGGGGGGATATCCATTTCTATTTCTTCACAATTTTTGTAAATAGGGAAGATGACTTATAAGGGTGCATTTTCGGCTTTGACCGACACCTTAGTCACACTTTCTTCAAAAATTAATTACACTATGTTTTGCAACAAGAAGGGGGAACTTATAAGGGCATTTCAGCTACATTATCTTTTGCAAATTCATATTGTAGATGAATGAACCTTGTATGAAGTATCTATTCTACTACACCTAGCGATTGCACGGTTACCCATGCAAATTTGGTTGGATGATGTGATTACCATAAGGACATTTGTTGACGCGAAGACAAAGCGAGGAATGACCCATCTCTTTGCTTAGGAGCAGAGACATGAGAGCAAAGAACCGAGATCAACACTTCGTATTGGGTTATATACTTTACCCAAATATTGTTGTATGAAGGGATGTTAGTATAGCTAGTAGTTCTATTATTACACAAATAATGTAATAAGGGGGGATGTTAGCGTATATCTTATTGTTATTACATTATTAGTTCAGTTGTTAGTATAGTTACAACTACTACCTATTAGCGACTACCTATAGGCATCTAGGGAAACCCATAGCCCTGTGGTGTCATTTGCTGCTCGATGGTCATGGATTCATTATAGGCTAGAGCTAGCGTGGTGACTTGGGGATTTCGTCTTGCAAACATGGCTGTCATGGGGTCCAATGCCCCAAAATATATCTGCAAAGCCACTGTGAGATCGATGGCAAAATGCCGAATTGCTCTATTATAGCACTTTTGGAATTTTTGATTAAATTTTCTAATTGGTTCACCCTGGCCCCTTTTGCATGTAATAAATTGATTGTAAATGGTTGCGGGATCCAAAGGTGGCCTGAACTGGTTGACAAAATCATTCTCCATTTGCATCCATGAAGTGATTAAACCAGTTGGTAAGCATATATACCATTCATATGTTATTGGATCTAAGCTCATGGGGAAAATTCTGCAAGCCACATCTTCATGTTGGACTTGCAGCCTAATTAAAACATCCCTATAGGCTTGGATATGTTCTTCTACTATTCTTAGGCCATCTGGTTTATATTTAGGCAGAAATATTTCTATGTTCTTAGGGATTTCATGGATATCCCCAGCAATGTTCAAAGGAATATTATTAGCTCCATACCAAGGAGTTGTTGGAGGTTGAGCCATTTGACTCAAAATTGATGAAGACAACCCTACAAGAGCAGTGGAAATATTACTGACAACAGGAACACTAGGGGCAACTGATGTCACCGGTGTAGGTCCACTCGATGTTCCTGGAGAAAACAGGGCTTTTGTGACTGGTAAGCTTACGACTTGCTTGGTTTTGTCCTTGGGAGTACCAGTAAGGTCATGAAAAATGGTTTCCCCGGTTGTTTGGGACCAAGTCGCAATACGACGTGGTGGGTCCAGCCTGCCTGATGAAACCCTCGGTTATTTCCTGCAACAGAAACAAAAACAAATGTTGCAGTTTAGCCATTTGTGAGATTTAAGATACAATTTCAAAATTAAATAAAAAAGATATCACTTATGCATGAAAATCAAAATAAAGTAAACCAATCGGCCCTCCTAGTGCCAATCTGTTGAGTGGTGTTTTCACCCAATTGTGAAAGCACACTCTTCGATAGGATCCGAGTCCCAAAATCCTCTGCTTGCAAAGAAATTACAATAGATAATTTCTCCAAGGTTCTTGTTATGCTAATTCTTTGTATATCAATGATGCTATTTTAATTTGAATGCTGGGAATACCTTAGGGTTACAAATGGATATTAACAAGGGGCACTGTGGTTTATTTCAATTTGAATTTGCAATGGACTCAAAGTGAATAAATCTAAGAAACCAATATATTTTGATCCTGAGCTTTGATGAATTTTTAGTTATTTATTTGAATGACAGTAATTAAAAATGCAAAAAATAAAATAAGGGTTTGAAAATAAAATAAATGCAAAATGAAAATGAAGCTAAACTATGTCCAGAGTGCGACCATCCTAATTGACAAAACCAAATATGATGAGGTTTCTGCATGCAACCTAACCTATTGAACCTGCAAATCTACACAATCCAGATAAGCTAGGTGCGGGTTTCTGGGGTTTTTAATGTAATTTTAGATTTAGACATTCGCATGAAGCAACCAAGAACACTTGCATTAAACTTCACCTAAAAGCCTAGAAATCTAAAAGGGAAGATAAAACATTAAATCATGCATGCAAAAAATGACTCCTTCTTTCTCATCAATGAGATGCCAACTCTTTGTATTTCTGTATTAAAATGGTATATCAGTTGCAATTACAGAATGTTCCAGGTATGACAAATCCAAAAAAAATGAAGGAAATTGCTCCAAGTGCAGGCCCAGAATGGCTTGCAACCCTTGTCTCTGCAACTCTGCTAGCAGCAATTTCCAACCCTCTGTTCAATCTGTGCTTCTGATTTTATACTGTCTGGTGCGGCTCTTTGATTCACCCTGCGTCGCTTCGTTTCACCTTCCAGAATGCGTCTTTTCAAATTCCCTGCATTTTCATTGCTTTTGATTCATGCTTGATGTCGAAATGTTCGAAATCTTATGTTGCATGTAACGCTTCTGCAACTCTGACAGCTGTATGCCACGTGTCTCACGCTTTCTGCACCTTTTGTAATGGTCCCATGTAAATCATGACGTTTTTATGCATGCAGCTTGTTCCTCTGCCAACACAGCAAAAATGAAACAGGTCGTGATATCGCGAAGTTTTCGACCAACAGCCTTCTTGCCTTCTTGCCCAGTGAAATCGTGACATGTCACGAAATTGTGACATTTTTCTATTTCATACACTCTCGGTCGCAACCTGTCGCAAAATCACTACGCTTCTCGTTTGATATGCTTTCGGCCGTAACTTGTCGCGATTTCACGACGTTTTTCACTCGGCACTCCTTCGGTTGCAACCTGTCGCGATTTCGTGATGTTTTTCACTCGGCACTCCTTCGGCCGCAATCTGTCATGATTTCGTGACGTTTTTCACTCGGCACTCCTTCGACCGCAATCTGTCATGATTTCATGACGTTTTTCACTCGACACTCCTTCGCTGCTTTGGGGTCGCGAAACCGCGACCTGTCACGATTTCGTGACGCTTTTTCGCTTCATCCCCCCTTCACTGCTTTCTGTCACGATTTCGTGACCATTTTACGCTTCATGCCTTCCGATCGATTCTATCATGATTTCGTGACCATTTTTGCGTTTCATGCCTTCCGGTCAATCCTCCAAGCCACAAAAATCCAACACGTCGTGATTTCACGACGGTTCTGCCCACCTGCTGCCGCTGACTGCGTTGACCACGATTTTGTGACACGCCGTGATTTCCCTATGCCTTTCTGCTTCGTGCCCCGTTTGCCACTTCCTGTCGTGATTTCGTGACATTTTTCTGCTTTGCCCTGTTTGATTGGTTTGACCCGCGATTTTACGACACGTCACGATTTTGCTATGCCTTTCTTCTTCGCCTTTCTCTCTCCTCTTTCGGCCGCGACGGAGCAACATGTCACAATTTCATGACACTTTTTCATTTTTGGTAGCGACCGCACAACACGTTGTGGTTTCGTGACACTTTTCTATTTTTGGCAGCGATCGCGCAACACGTTGCGATTTCGCGACACTTTTTCATACTTGTGCATTTTTTCCTTTTTCTTGATTTTTAGCATCTGGGTCACTGAGATTTTCTTTGAAAACATCCAAAAAATGTGGGTCCCCAATTTTGGGGTGTGTTGTGGATCAGCCACAACACATACAAGCAGTGGTGACGTTTGGCCCACCCATTTGGAATGTGGGCACGTGAAAGATCCCGAAGGGAAGCACACCATCCATTGGTGTAACAAAATTGTATCGAACACTCTGAGCCCTTGAAAAGTGGAGGGAGACGTATTGTAACCCAATAATAAGAAAAATTAATAAAATAGGTTGCACCTTTGTTTTTTCTTTACATCTCGTTTCATTCATGCTTTGTTTTCCCTTTTTCATGCACTTAGTGTTTCGTTAATACAACTGATTTTTTTTTCATCACACCCGGTGTGCCTGTGCTTCTGTATCTAGTTGCTTTCAATGGCGATCACGGTGGGACCCTATCCCCTAATTTTGGGATCAATTTTTTGATCAAAATTTTATGTTTTTGCTTGCAGGTGTTAATCCTTCAGGCGCTGGACAGATGCTCGTGCCACCCTGTGACGAATACAGAGCCGGTATTCGTTTCACCCAGGGACGAATAGGCATTCATCCCACCCTGTTACGAATACATATCTACTATTCATCCCACCCTGGGACGATTAGCTCTCTGTGCATTTTTTGAGCAAAAACTTAGGGGCATCCAGTTTGGGCAGAGGAGAGGTAGGTTTTCGGAACATCCTTTGTAATTTTTTGTCTTTGTTTCTATGATTTTTTTGTTTTCTTTGCTTGCATAGAGAAGTCTATGTTTTCTTTCTTTGCACAAGTAAAAATAACCACACACACCATGGGATAATATAAACATCAAGGATTTGGTCGTAAAACCCCAACACTTTATCAAGACCAACGGTGGATTTCATCACCACCTTGGCTTGAATTTTGCATACATAACCCCAATCATGATTGTTGCTAGACGTAAATCCTGACAAAAGTTGACCAAGTGTAGATGGGGTGATTCCTAGCACATGAGGATAAGTCTTCTATGGTAGGTTTCAAAAATAGAGCGATTCCCCTTCCGTACTGCCTATGTTCCATGTACTGTTCTGCTCTCGCGTACCAATAGTTTCCCTCATGTAAGGGCGGGTATATTGAGAGGTTTGGTATAATGGCCTAGCAATGGTATATTGAAGGGGCGGCCATTTTGGGAGATATAAGAGCCCTCATATTGCATGTACAACAAAATTTTCTTTACAAGGCTTTCAAAACAAAAATCAAAACACACTGAACCAGATTTAGGGCACACATTTAATCTGTAAACGAGATAATCACTTCTTTGTTTGTGTGGCCCCTTTTTGTTTAGTGTAGCATAAAAAATCATAAAAGAAGATAAAAATCTACATATCTTTTAGAGAACCACCACCATGGTGTACACCCGTATCCAAGCCCAATCACGGGTAGAAGCTACAAAAAGTGTACAATGGGGCACAAGTCACCTCCATTATAGCCCCAAGGACTTCGTTATACCACCTTGGTGGCCTGACCCACAACATAGTCCACATCATACCATGACGGAACAGGACTATAGAGGCACCCCTTTGAGGGGCACTCCCATTCAACACAGACCCTGTCAAGAGGAGTACATACATATAAAGTCCCCCTTAGACACTCATTATGAGTGGCCACCATGTGATGAAGCACTAGAATAGCATAGGGTCCATAAGGAGGGGCCACATGATTACATCATCCCTCCTCTACTCCTTATTACTGTCAGAAACAATAGGCCAAATCCAGAGTGCAAGGCTCTTCAGACAGGGCGTGCCAACTCTACCTAATCCTTTCACATATATGAAAGGAAGCATGAGGAAAACCACTATATTCCTCAAGAGTGATACACAGTGTGGGAGCAATGCACCTCCGCACCTGCTATTTATCAGGATCACCTACTGAGGCCAAAGCCTCGGGTGAATGTTGCTAACCTTGATAGAGGGAAGCAACCTATAGAAATATTGGATCACTACGATCGAGGTAGATATATAGGGAAGGCATCTAGGCATACTAGAACTAATACGGTAGAACAAATCAACTTGGAATTCGCTAAACATACCACCTGCCAAGCACAAATCATGTATCTTGAGCAAGATCAACAACAATTAGAGCACCTATACCATCTTAGCAAAGAACACATTCAACGTCAGACAGATGAGTTGCTCCACAACACTGTGCATGAGAGGATTCCAACCCCTTGCACATATAAGATAGAGCATTATGATAGGCACAACCCCTTGGTACAAGATAGGTCTCCACGACCTTATCAAGCGTTGCCTCCAAGACCTCCTAGACCTGAGCAAGAGGCCACCCCTAGAGCCACTGATGGGCACCCTCCTCGGGCACCCACCCATGTTTATAGGTTACGCCTAGGAACTCCTCAAGAAGCCTATGAGGAATTCAAGCAAGAAGAAGAGTGGGTTGAAACGCCCTACCAAGGCAGGGGGGGCGCTATCCGGCTACCCCTCCATAGGCCTCAAGTTCCTCGCAATTCACAATGGGAACAAACCAAGGAAGAAGAGATCAAATATTTCGATGCATACAAAGCGCTGCTAGAGTGCTTAGAGTCTATGGAGACCAAGACTTTTGGGCCCCAAAAACCCACTTTACGCCAGCTCCATAGTCACCCTGTGCATCCTTCAGTGCCAACACCCCCATACCCTGAACACTTCAAAATGCCTCAATTGGCAATATTTAGAGGGGATGAAGATGCCCAAGAGCACGTGATAATATTCTTGAGCCAATGCTTTGGCATTCAGTACAATGATGCATTGCTTCTAAGAATGTTTATAACCACGTTCATAGGCCCTACCTCGGATTGGTTTACCCAGTTGCCGAAGCATTGCATCAGTAACCTGGACCAGCTAGTGGACGCGTTCCTCAAACATTTTGCCTTCAACACCAAGAATAAGGCATCGTTAAGTGACCTAGGTAGCCTCAGATAGTATGAGGAGGAGACCATGGTGGCTTATGGAAATTGATGGAGAACATTGCTTTCAAAGCTTCCTTACCTCCCTCCCATGGCCGACCTAGCCCAAATGTTCTCGAAAAGTTGCCAAGGTCGATCTCTGTGCTATTGTAGCTATAGCAATATGCCACTCTCGAGGAAGCCCTGGTGTAAGCTAGAATAATTAAGGAGATCAAGATACAGGATGGCGAGATTCCCAATCCACGCAAGAAAGAGTGGCCCAAAAACACCAAAACTGGGTCCACACAACTGAAACCCACTGTAGTCAATCAGGTTGCCATAAACATACCAAAGCCTGCACAGATGACACAACCCCAAAGGCTAAGTATCAGGTAGTTCCTCTTGATAGCTATGAGAAGGAAAATCATAGGCAAGAACAAAATTAGCAGCATCACCCTAGGCAACAATTCACACCCTTCACAGAGTCTAAAGAATCCTTATTTTATCGCTTGTCCATGGAAAACTTGATAAACCTACCAAAAAGTCGACCCATAGACCCCAACACGCCAAAACCCAAGGGCTATAGGGAAGACCTATATTGTAGATTTCATCAACAGAAAGGACACGACATTTACACATGTTGGAAGTTTAAAAGCTTAGTGAAAGACCTAATAGACAACAAAATGCTAGTGGTAGATAATCCTGTAGCACCAAGCAACCAACAAATGGAGGTATTCAAAGACCCCATTCCTACCCATGATGCACAGGAAAAGACTCTACAAGTAAATTAGGTGACACAAAACTGCCCCATGCAGGGGTATGTAGGGATGATAAGCATAGTGACACGAAACAAGAGGTACCCAAGCACAGCTGCCCCCGTTGCAGCTATAGGAGAGGTTCCATCAACATCACAACCTCAACAACACCCTACACAACCTCCCCCGCCTAGACCAGTGGCCATGATTCAGACTAAACTTACCCAAAGTTTAAGGACCACGTCGGCTAGGCTCTCCATATATGAGCTCATCCAACAATCACCACCCCATTGGGAGGCTCTAATGGAGATACTAAAAGCCATCAAGCTACAGCCCCATGAAGCAAACTCTTTCAACAAATTTGTGGGACATGTAAAATGATGTACAGAACCAGTCATCACCTTTAGAGAAGATGAACTAAAATTGGTGACTAGTGATATGGAAGATCCACCCCTGCATGTTATTGCGTGGGTCAATGGGATTCCATTTAAGAGGGTGTTGGTGGACACTGGCTTGTCTAGTAATATCATCACAACAACAGCATTGAAACATCTCAAGTTGCCAGCATCTCACATCGTGGCCTCCACCTATACTCTATGAGCATTCAATGATGCGATATGCTCGATGGTTGGCACAATTTTCCTACCCATCCAAGTGGGACAAAATACTATTCCTACATTGTGCCACATCCTGGAAGGTGAGATGGCCTATAACATCTTGCTGGGCCGGCCTTGGATCAGGGACATGAAGTGTGTCCCTTCAATATCCCATCAATGCCTAAAGTATACATTCGAAGGGCAAGTGCATGTAGTCTCGGTAGACTTAGAGCCCTTCAAATATTGCAATGCGGTGCAGCTGTTGCCACAATCAACCCTCCCATCGACACATTTGGATTTTCAGTTGAATCCATCCAAACAGGGTCCGATTCCACATACATCCCCACTGTTAAGTCCCTAAAATCACCAACCGGGCCCATCTTCATCGTCCGGTCCTTCACCACCGACGCCACCTATGGTGGCTACACATCGAAGGACAAAGGCAAGAAACTCGATGAGTCACCCCTGGAAGAGATACCACCAATTGTATCAACCATCTCTACCGAAGAGGTGCCTAGCCGAATGGAAGTCGAGACGCTTGGTTCACCCAACATGGAGTGGACCCAGGAAGAACTCCCATTCCCTCCCCTCAACCACCAATGATCACTCGTTGAAATGGCCAATACGGGCTTGGGGGAGTATCTAGTGTGGAACATTGTAGCAACACCCACGCTTGAGTCCATGCAAGACATGGGGAGACCTCGCCTCCCCATCGACACTATTGTCCCTTTAGGCTACCCACCAAATCAGACAAATTTTGTGTATGGGGGCCTCGATAATGGCATTGAAACTTACCTGCAAGAGGAAGAGGACGAAGAGCCCTTTGCCGAGAACATCAACTATATGTCCAACCCAAACTTCGCTTTGAGATACCTTGGCCAATGTAATTGGCATGGATATGGGTTGGGCAGATATGAGCAAGGAGTGCATGTTCTTTGCCAACCAAGATATTAGATGTCATATGACAAGTATGAAGTAGGGTTCAACCACCCTCCGCCCCTAGACATCTTGGTGGAAAACATGCAAGGCCTAGGGATAGGCAATAAGGGTGGGTTGGCACAAGATCCATATGCCAATCCTAACACAACATATACATTGGGGGATTATCTCCCATTGCTAACAACCAACCTTGTTGGCCTCAACAACTCCTTCCCTTTGATCAAGAAAGAGGCAAAGTTCAAGGACTCGCCTCCAAGAGGGATATAGACAAGGCCAAGAAGGATCTTCGGAAGATGAGTCAGAGTATGAAGGTAGCACCTTGGGATCCCTTTCGAGTCCGATAGCAATCACTCGCAAGTGATCCCCATGGATGACCATCAAGAGAACTTCATGGCAGTGTTCCCCTTGAATGCTCCAATTGAGCAATTGCCACCCCAAGAGAATCAGGTCCTCTCGTAGAGAGCATAACAACCCCGATGGGACCAAATTAACTTGCTCAAGTAGAGCGAGCTCCACATGCTGCAAATAGTTTTTAGATCCAATGAAGGCCTATGGATCTCTGATAGCAATTATGAAGATGAGACCAAGATGGCATATCTCAACCATATGCGATAGAGGCAACAAGAATACCCCTTGGACATTGATGATATGTTTGAACAGATTGGACATGGGGCCAGGGCATGGGTGGCACCTAAACCAAGCACAGTTGGACCAAGTGTTGCACCCGCCACTCTAGGCATACGGAGAGCACCCTCCGCCTGCGAGACCCTATGGAGCCATCGGTGCCAAGGGTAGACCCTATCCTTTTATCTGCACATAGGGTTGATCCATTTGTGCCAATACCCACAGAGCTAGATCTAGGGTATAAATATCACCAAGGAATTCTGAGTCAACACTCGCATGGTAATGGAGACCAAAATCATTTCATCAACATGATCTCCATTGACTTAATCACCCCCATCCATAATCCAACCGATCCAGCATGGCCATTGTATCTAGACCTAGATGCCATAGACTGGGATCGTGCTAACTCGCCACCATCCCCATCAGAGTACTGGCCTTGCGATGAGATGCTTCATTTCACCCCAGGACCAACTCAGGATATCTTCCATGCTAAAGAGGAACCCGATGTTCCAAACATAGATCTAAATTTAGCAAATGATATCCACTTGATCCCAACTCCACACCAGTTGGAGGATGGATCCCACATGTCGATCGAGGAGACGACTGACGTAGACATCGGCTCGGATCCAATGAATCCGCAAATCATCAAGCTAGGGGTAAATCTATCCCTTGAAGAGCAAGCCAACTACATTGCCCTTATCAAAGAGAAGAAGGAGGTTTTTGCATGGTCATACAAAGACATTTCGGGGCTAGACCTACAGCTAGTCACACATAATCTAATGCTTGATCGATAGTCAAGCCAGTCAAGCAAAAACTATGTAAGATGCACCCAACAGTGGCCTTAATGGTCAAAGATGAGCTACAAAAGTTGTTGGATGCATAGTTTGTCATTTGTATGGATTACCCACCATGGTTTTCCAACATGGTACCCGTCAAGAAGCTAGATGGGAGGATTCGCATATGCACCAATTTTTGAGATCTAAACAAAGTGAGTCCTAAGGATGATTTCCCCTTGCCAAGCATCGACGCATTGGTAGACACTACAACAGGCCACGAAATGCTATCCCTCATGGATGGTTTCTTGAGATACAACCAGATTCGTATCAATCTCGAGGATCAACTCAAAATGATGTTCATAATGCCTTGGGGGACATTTTGTTATAAGGTCATGCCTTTTGGCCTTAAAAATGCTGGTGCCACCTACCAACGTGCTATGACATACATCTTCCATGATCACATGCATAAAAAATTGGAAGATTACATGGATGATTTTTTGGCCAAATCTCTTTTGTGCCCAGATCATCTCGATGACTTAAGCAAGATCCTCGATCGCCTCATGGAGCACAAAGTCAGACTAAACCCCAAGAAGTGCGTCTTTGGCATCACATCTAGAAAAATCTTGGGTTTCATAGTCTCAAAATGAGGCATCGAGGTGGACCCAAACAAAGTCAAGGCAATCCTTGAAATGCTTCCCCCAACTACCATCAAGCTCAGTTGGGGAATGTTGCATCAATCAATCCTTCATAGCACAGCTATCTGACAAGTGCCGACCCATGAATAAATTATTGCACAAAGGGGTAGCATTTCACTGGGATGACGAGTGCCAGTCAGCCTTCGACGACATTAAACAATACTTGGCTTCACCACTAGTATTGGCACCACCTAGACCAGGAGTGTCATTCTACTTATACATCTCAGCTACTGAGGTGGCATTGGGTGCCATGCTAGCCCAGAAAAATGAACTACACAAAGAACATGCTACTTATTATCTTAGCCGCACCCTGGTTAGTTATGAACTTAACTATGCATACGTCGAGAAGCTATGCTTAGTAGTGGTATTTTCCATCAAAAAGCTATGCCACTACATGCTAAGCAATAGGACGTATGTTGTGTCTAAGGAGAATCCATTACGGTACATGATGAGTCATACTTATCATAGTAGCTGCACGATAAAATGGATCATGTTGTTGACGAAGTTTGACATCGAATTCATTGGATAAAAATCCATAAAAGGTCAAGTCATTGTCGATCAACTAGTAGAGGCTCCTCTCGAAGAAGATCAACCTCTAACCATAGAACTGCCCGATGCTGGGGTCTTCCATGTCTCAGAATTGCCAGATTCTAATGAGCCTGAGTCACAGGTCGACATAACCCTATTTTTTGATGGTTCTAAATGTGAGCAAGGGGGTGGCACGGGAATCGTATTCTTCACATCCCAAGGGGCTCCAATGCCTCTATCATTTAAACTTGATTTCTCATGCACCAACAATAATGCCCAATATGAAGCCTTGCTCATAGGTCTTCAGACAACAATCACCATGAACATCAAATGCTTGAACATCTTTGGTGATTTGCTATTAATTTTCAACCAAGTGAAAGGGATATTCCAATGTAAATGCCTAATTCCACAGGACTACAAAGCCCTTGTGGATAAATTACTAGTAAAGCTTGAATGGTACGACATCGAGGCACTCCCTCGATCATCGAATATTTTTACGGACACTATGGCCTCCTTGGGGTCACTAATCCCACAAGACCCTTTTGGTGAGATGACAACCATTCAAGTCAAAACATTATTGCAATCCATGATGGAGCGTGCAAGCTCTGACTTAGCGCCAAGAATCCACATGATCCATATTGAACCATCTCAGGATAAGTTCTCTCGAATCCACGATAATTTGAATCATGCCAACTAGGGGTCCTTGTTCTCCCCTACTCCTCTTAATAGCAACACAATGCTATTCTTACAAGTTCTTTCCCGCTCAACTTTTGTTAGGGATGAACTTCAAGAGGGATTGGTCGTTCATACCATCGAGGTTTCTGATCAGTAGGATTGGTACACACCCATAAGGGACTACCTCAAGTTAGGTATCCTCCCACTTGGACTTTCGCATGCCACAAAAAGATCATTCAAATAGAAATGGCAAAACATGTCTTGCTAGGAGACATTTTGTACCGTCGAAGCTATGAAGGGATCCTCCTCCGTTGCTTGGACCAGTAGGAGTCCACTTGGGAGATCACCCAAGCGCACGATGGTACATGTGGTGGCCACTTCAATGGTATGGCCATCGCAAAGTGCATCCTTCGCATGGGCTATTATTGGCCATCTTTAGAGTGAGATTGTTGTGCATATGTGAGGAAGTGCGCGAAGTGTCAACACCATGCTAATTTGACACACGTACCTTCTCAAGCCTTGCATGACCAATCCAATCGGCTTGGACATTTTTGTAGTGGGGCTTAGATCTAATCAAAAATATCTCCCCTACGTCGTCGAGTCATCACATGTTCATCATAACGGCCACAGAGTATTTCACCAAGTGGGTGGAAGCAATTCCACTTACCTCTACGATTGGACCCCGCATTGTGGAGTTTATTTTGCATAACATCATATGTCGTTTTGGTATTCCATCCAAGATCATCTCGGATAATGGGACGTCATTCAAGAACAAAGACGTGCGTGCTTTGACCACAAAGTACAAAATTCAGCATAGTTTTTCAACACCCTATTATCCGCAGGCAAATGGGCAAGTAGAGGTGTCAAACAAAATGCTAGTTGCCATCCTTAAAAAGACGGTCACAGATAGTCATAAGGATTGGCACATTCAAATCCCGCTTGCCCTATGGGCTTATCGCACTAGCATTCAGATGCCCACTGGGGCAACTCCATTTTCGCTAGTGTATGGCTTTGAGGCAGTCATGCCTCTCGAGTTGGAAATCCCTTCCCTGCGCATATCAATGCAAGAGTTCATCGATGATGACACTACGCAGCAGGCTTGGTTAGACCAGCTTACGTTGCTCGACGAACGATGCATCAATGCTCTCGAGCATTTACGTATCTATCAAGAGCGACTTAAGAAAGCATACAACATGAAAGTTCACCTGAGGGACTTTTAGGTTGGTGACTTGGTCTTAAAAGGAAACCAACAAAATTCTAAATTGCCGCCCCATCTAAGGGACAAGTTCACAGCAAAATGGTTAGATCCTTATGTAATTGACAGTAAAATAGGACCTGGAACATATCGGCTAGCCTCTCTTGATGGAATAAAGGAACTAGAACCCTTGAACATCAATCATTTGAGGCCATTCCACATTTAAAAGAGCCATGGCCACCCCAAAATGCTCCAAGGATTCCCACAATCACTTGGTCAACCCAAAAATGCCCCAAAGGTACCTATAATCCCTTTGGTCAATCCCAAAAGCTCCAAGGATTCCCATAATCGCTTGGTCAACCCTAAAATGCCCCAAAGATGCCCATAATCCCTTTGGTCAAACCAAAAGCTCCAAGGATTCCCACAATCGCTTGGTCAACCCCAAAATGCCCCAAAGGTAACTATAATCCCTTTGGTTAAACCAAAATCTCCAAGGATTCCCATAATCGCTTGGTCAACCCCAATATGCCCCAAAGGTGTCCATAATCCATTTGGTCAAACCAAATGCTCCAAGGATTCCCATCATCACTTGGTCAACCCAAAATGTCCCAAAGGTACCCATAATCTCTTTGGTCAACCCAAAAGCTCCAAGGATTCTTGCAATCGCTTGGTCAACCCCAAAATACCCCAAAGGTATCTATAAAACCTTTGGTCAAACCAAAAGCCCCAAGGGTTCCCACAATCGCTTGGTCACCCAAAATGCCCCAAAGGTATCTATAATCTCTTTGGTCAAAACCTCCAAGGATGCGAAAGAATCACTTGGTCCGCACCCACTGGGGATAAACCAACCATAACGAATTTTCAAAAACAATAAAATCATCAAAAATAACAAAAAAAATTGCATCTCACTTCCATGCATACTCATAAAAATCAATCCATCAAAAACACAAAAATATAAGTTGCATTAGGCATCACATCCATACATTGCATATTTGTTGGTCATACAGGTCAAAGGCACCATAGACTATAATTACTCGACAATTCCATCATTTTCCATATTTCTCCATTTTGTAAGTAGTCCATCAAAAATAAACGCCATCCACATTTTTCACCATATCATAATTAGTTGTCTTCTAATGTATCCAGGGCTTTCGCCATTCAGTTGTATTTAGATTTCTAGCCAAAAACTGTACAAAGTCAAACAAATTTTTACAAAGGTAGAGTTTTACTTGGATCACACCTTGTTACGTAGCATCCCAACACAAATTAAAACACAAAAAAATTCCCAAGTTGTGTGAATGAAAGATGAAACTTGCAAAGCAATCTAGGATACCATAAGTGAAAAGGTTATCTCGCTCATCCCCTTGTGTGAATGACCCCAAGGATGCTGAGATTTGGCAAAAGGACAAGCATCTTCCCTACCCAATTCCCCAAGCATCCCAAATTCTCAAAAAGTTTCAAATATCCAAAAAAATTGCAAAACGTCAAAGTACAAACTCCAAAGTTTGACATCAAAACCCACACAGTGCATACATAAAAAAGCACAAGAAATAGTTGATGGCAATTTTGGGTACTTTGGGTACATTGCCTTTGCTCAAGTGTATAAGTTGTCATTGATGTCAAGAAGCTCTTGAAGGAATTTGATTTGATGTCAAATAATTTGTTTTGATGAAGGTTACTGGCATGACAGTTTCAAAGGTCTTTTGCAAACCCCAAGTTGGCAGGTTTAGAGATTACAGGTGGATGCATTGGTTTAATGCATTTGGGTCCAGGAGGAAGTATTTATTTAAATAATTAAAAACCTTGTTAAGGTTCCATTTAATTATTTTTAAATAAATAAATTATTATTTGCAATGGGTTCTCCTAATCCATGGCGCAAATGTTTTAACATTGTGGGCGCTAGCCAAGACCTCCGTCGACGTGTTAAACTCCTCGTCGACGTCAAAGAGCTTATGGTAAATTGCATATAAATCTCCCTCGATGAAAACAAAGATTTATCCCATCCGAATTTTGAAAGGAGTTGCTCGCTGTAAATTCGACTGTGTCTTCGCTGATTTTTGTGGATCCGTTGTTCGTTTGTCTGCACTCACCGTTTGTCGAATCCGTCGTAAAGTTTATTGTCATCGTGTCACGGCAGAGGAAAGGAAGGGACTGTGGTTTCATTTTATCCCTGGTGCAGAAGGATCAAGGTTAACAACGTGAGGTTTAAACCTCACCGGGTGCCTTTGGCGCACCGGTAGCGGCTAGGTTGTTGGCGCGCTACCCGAACGGGAGGTTCCGCGTTCGAATATCATGAAAGGGTTTTTCGTCGTGAAGTGGACGCAGCAGGTGGTGTTAGAATTCATGCGCAAATTTCTCCATAGCGATTTTTGATGTTGGCTAAGGTATTTTTGAAATTAATTTTTGCTAAGTGTTTTTGCGGATGGAGGAAGTTTGTTAGAGGGAAAAACAGCTTAGGAGTTATAAGGAGTTTAAAGCTTGTTTGTATTTTGATAAAAGATTCTTTTTGAAGATGTTGTTGAAATATCTTATTGCATTCTTATGAGAGATAAATTTTATTTGTGATAAGACTATAAGGGAGAAATAAGGTGTATAAGGGTTAAATATTTCTTGTAATGTTGAGAGTGCTTTTGGTTGTTTATGGAAATGAAAGCATGATGTTTTAAGGTCAATTGCTTCTTGTGTGAAGTTGTGAAACCTTAAGTGGGCAGCTTTGAGATTGATATTTGCTTTCATTAAATTGGTAATAATCAAGCTATTCTTTACTTGGTTAAAGTGTTGGGCTTACTCCTTTATTGATGATTTGAAAAGTTGTGTGTGCTATTGTGAGTTGAGTTGGTGGATGCTTTTGTTCAAACAATATTGGAGAGAAAAGGAGTTCTACTTGTTTCCTTTTCTCATGTTGATTGTGAAATGCTTCAAGGTTGTGTTTTGAGCTGAATGGTGTTGATTGAACCTTGTTTGATGAGCATTGTTGTTGAAGCCCTAATTGATGGTGAAAAGAACATGAGTATCATTGTTATGTGATTCTTTGCATAGTTGGCAATTGTTGGAGTTTCATGTTCTTGAAAGAAAGCATTCTATCCTATCCATTTCAGATATTGAGTTGAGTTTTCAGATTTGAGATTGAGTTTGAGTTGAGTTGATTTGAGTTGAGTTTTGAGATTGGGAGTTGAGTATAGAACATATTGAGTCTCTAACAATTCTCTTTATGCTTCTATGAGTTTGAAAAATCACATTGGGTCTCTAACAATTCACCTTGTGATTTCCTACTAAGAAAGTTTTTCTTGGTGAGCTTGCTGAGGTTTTGGACAGGTTTCGATGGGGACTTGTGAGCAGGTTTTGGACAGGTTTCGGTGGGGACTTGTGAGCAGTTTTGGACAGGTTCCATGGGGACTTGTGAGCAGTTTTGACAGGTTTGGACTTGTGGGGACTTGAGAGATTTGGACAGGTCCTAGCAGAGGACTTGTGAGCTGAGTTTTGATAGTTCTATCAGAGAACTTGAGGACAGAGGAGCACTGGTTCTTTGAGAAGAACCTGAGGATAGATTTGGCAAGTCTTTGAGAAGGCTTGTGTGTAGAGGATTGATTTGTTCAAGTGTTGGACAGATTCCTGACAGACAGAGGAAGACTTGTACTAGACCGACTGACCGTGTTTGGTACAGGTTGTTGAGCTACTGTGGACGTGATCATAGAAGGCAGAGGTCTCTTAGGCTAAGCATTGAGGACAGGAGGTCTTCGATGGAAAGGAGTTCCACGTGCTGGCAAGAGGTAGAGGCAGTTGATCTTCTGAGGGATCATTTCTAGAGCAGAGGGGAAGGTATCTCCTTTGAGCAGAGGCTCATAAATTTAGATTGAGGGGAAGGTATCTCCTTTGAGCAGAGGCTCATAAATTTTGATTGGGGGAAGGTATCTCCTTTGGGCCGAGGCTCATAAACATTGTAATTGGGAAGGATTCCCAAAGAACTTTGAGATAACTTTTAGAGAAAAGTTTTGTGGACGTAGCTCAACCATTCTGGGTGAACCACGTTAAAATTGGTGTCACTTTGTGGATGATATTGTGCATTGCTTTGATATTGCTTTGGGTATATTGCTTTACTATTTTGAAGTATAAAGGAAAAAGTAAAAAGAGGTCTTATACTGTTCACCCCCCTCTCAGTATAAGCTTGTGTTCTTCAATTGGTATCAGAGCAGGTGCCTTCGAAAAGTTTAACAGCTTGAAGGAAAAGCTAGTAAAGAACACAATGGATCATTCAAGTAGTAATGCAGCACCTATTCTTGATGGGTCGGATTTTGGTCTTTGGAGTGCAAGGATGAAGGTTCATCTAATGGCACTTGGTAATGAGGTATGGGAAGTGATTGAAGATGAGTACACTATTCCTGTACATGGTCCTAATACTAAAGAAGAAAGGCTCCTACATCACAGCAATTCAAAAGCAATGAATGCAATCCTGAAAGGCTTACAGAAAGCAGATCTCACCAAAGTGATTCACTGCAAGACAACTAGTGAAATGTGGAAACAGTTGAAGGTGGTTCATACAGGTGATACAAATGTCAGAAAAGCCAAGTTAAGACACTTCAAAGGTATGTTTGAACAACTCAAGATGAATGATGATGAAAATATTAGTGACTACATGCTTCGTATGGATGAGGTTGTTAACTCCATGAAAGACTTAGGTCTTGAGCTTGCTGAAAATGATGTTTGTGATAAGATTTTAAGATCTCTTCCTAATAGATTTAGTGAAAATATTTCTGCTATTGAGGAAGCTAAAGATTTGGATAAGTTGAAAAAGGATGAGCTCCATAGTATACTTGCAGCATTTGAGTTGAGAACTCAAGTGAAGGTTGATGTCAAGAAAGAGGCAACTTTCAAGGCTACCAAGGAATCCAAGGGTAAACAACTTCAAGATAGTGATGAGTCTTCTAGTGATGAAGAGGCATATTACAGCAAGAAAGGCAAGTTCTCTAGAAAACACAAAAGTATGAAAAATATAAGATGTTTCAATTGTGGAAAGTTTGGTCATTATGCTACTAACTGTACTGTTCCCAAGAATGAAAGTGATGAAGATAAACAGGATTCTAAGAGCAAGGATTCTGAAAAGCACAAGCATCACAAGGAAGATCAAAGATGAGCACAACAATCAAGGAAAGAGGTATTCTCACAAGCACAAGAAGAGTTTCTACCTAGACAAAGCAAGTAAGTGTTCTAGTAGTGATAGTGAAAGTTCTTCAAGTGATAATGAAAATGAGATGTTGTTCATATCAGAAAAAAGAGGAAGAACCGAAACATAGATTCATTATCATGAAATGTCTTAGATGTGGAAATTTTGGTCACCTTGAGGATGATTGCACAAATAATGATTTGGTTTCTAGTATGTATGAGGATGCTTCAGAAAACTATAAGGAAGATGCATGTATGGTTTTTGAAAAGGGTAGCACCTCTAGTGATAAGAAATCTGAAAAAGGCTTTGATGATTCAAAAGGCAATCAAATAAAGGATCTTGAAAGTGAACTTATTAGTGCTCTTAGTGCTTTGAAAAAGGAAAGAAAGAAGAATGCTAGACTCAAGGATAAGTTAGATGAATGTTGTATGGAGAGAGATGATCTTATAGAAAGTCTTGACTTCTCTATAGCTAAGACACAAGAACTCAAGGATGAGTTAGAGTCTAAGGTTCTTGAGTATAGTGAGTTAGAACAGAAAATGGCTTCTTTGAAAGAGGAAACTAAAGAGTACAAGGATAAGCTTTACAGGTTTCAAGATAGCTCCAAAAAGGTTAAGTCACTCATCAAAGGTCAAAGAAAGACAACAGATAAAACAGGCCTTGGTTTTGTTAAGCCACACAAGGAACAAGTTGGAGAGTCTAGTAAGAGACTCCAAAAGGAAGAGAGTTCTGATGAGGAAAGTACTTCAGAAAAGGAGTCCTTGAATGATAGATGCACAGAAATAGAAAACAGAATTCAGAATGAGAAGAAGAAGTTTTCAGGACCCAAGAGGTCAAATAAAGGAAAGTTTCAAGGCAGATGTTTTGCTTGTCACAGGTTTGGTCACATGGCTTCACATTGCATGGCTCAAGTGAAGAAGGTAAATGACAATTTTAGAAGTGCTAGTTTCTTTCAAGGGTATTGCTACTCTTGTAAATAGTTTGGGCACAAGGCAGTCTATTGCAAGGTAAATAACAGGAACAGGTTTGATCAAAATAGGTTTGGTCAGAACAGTTTGGTCAGAATAGGTTTGGCTAGAACAGGTTTGGTCAGAACAGGTGGATTCAAAGATCAAGTTTACCTCAGAGAAACAACATCATCAAGTGTTTCAAGTGCAACAATGAAGGTCACATAATCAGACAGTGTAGAGCTGAAATTCTAGAATACAAGAACAGGAACAGTGGCATGATCAGGTCCAAGGATCAAGGCATGGACAAGAACAGGGATGAGAACAAGAACAAGAATAGTGACAAGAACAGGAATATGGACAAAGAGTTCAAGAGAAGGCCCGACAAGGAAGTTATAGACGCTGATGATGATCAATGCCTAATGGGAGTTTTACTCCCACCCCAGAATTAATCACCTCATCAGGAGGTGGGGGAGGGACTAAGCTAAGAGGCTCATTCTTAGTCCCGAGCCCCAAAGGTGGCCCTTTGCCATTGATGACAAAGGGGGAGAGATATGAGTAAGGGGGAGAGCTTCAAAGTGAAGAGGAAAGCTTCAAGTCAGGGGGAGCAAAACTTCAAAGGAAGATTCTCAGTTGTGGGCACAGTTTCTCAGTTGTTAGCATAGTTGGTTTCAGTTTTGGCTCTTGAGAAGTGTTTTCAGTAAAGGTTTGCCATCAATGACAAAGGGGGAGATTGTTGGCAATTTTGGGTACTTTGGGTACATTGCCTTTGCTCAAGTGTATAAGTTGTCATTGATGTCAAGAAGCTCTTGAAGGAATTTGATTTGATGTCAAATAATTTGTTTTGATGAAGGTTACGACATGACAGTTTCAAAGGTCTTTTGCAAACCCCAAGTTGGCAGGTTTAGAGATTACAGGTGGATGCATTGGTTTAATGCATTTGGGTCCAGGAGGAAGTATTTATTTAAATAATTAAAAACCTTGTTAAGGTTCCATTTAATTATTTTTAAATAAATAAATTATTATTTGCAATGGGTTCTCCTAATCCATGGCGCAAATGTTTTAACATTGTGGGCGCTAGCCAAGACCTCCGTCGACGTGTTAAACTCCTCGCCGACGTCAAAGAGCTTATGGTAAATTGCATATAAATCTCCCTCGATGAAAACAAAGATTCATCCCATCCAAATTTTGAAAGGAGTTGCTCACTGTAAATTCGTCTGTGTCTTCGCTGATTTTTGTGGATCCGTTGTTCGTTTGTCTGCACTCGCCGTTTGTCGAATCCGTCGTAAAGTTTATTGTCGTCGTGTCACGGCAGAGGAAAGGAAGGGACTATGGTTTCATTTTATCCCTGGTGCAGAAGGATCAAGGTTAACAACGTGAGGTTTAAACCTCATCGGGTGCCTTTGGCGCACCGGTAGCGGCTAGGCTGTTGGCGCGCTACCCGAATGGGAGGTTCCGCATTCGAATATCGTGAAAGGGTTTTTCGTCGTGAAGTGGACGCAGCAGGTGGTGTTAGAATTCATGCGCAAATTTCTCCATAGCGATTTTTGATGTTGGCTAAGGTATTTTCGAAATTAATTTTTGCTAAGTGTTTTTGTGGATGGAGGAAGTTTGTTAGAGGGAAAAACAGCTTAGGAGTTATAAGGAGTTTAAAGCTTGTTTGTATTTTGATAAAAGATTCTTTTTGAAGATGTTGTTGAAATATCTTATTGCATTCTTATGAGAGATAAATTTTATTTGTGATAAGACTATAAGGGAGAAATAAGGTGTATAAGGGTTAAATCTTTCTTGTAATGTTGAGAGTGCTTTTGGTTGTTTATGGAAATGAAAGCATGATGTTTTAAGGTCAATTGCTTCTTGTGTGAAGTTGTGAAACCTTAAGTGGGCAGCTTTGAGATTGATATTTGCTTTCATTAAATTGGTAATAATCAAGCTATTCTTTACTTGGTTAAAGTGTTGGGCTTACTCCTTTGTTGATGATTTGAAAAGTTGTGTGTGCTATTGTGAGTTGAGTTGGTGGATGCTTTTGTTCAAACAATATTGGAGAGAAAAGGAGTTCTACTTGTTTCCTTTTCTTGATGTTGATTGTGAAATGCTTCAAGGTTGTGTTTTGAGCTGAATGGTGTTGATTGAACCTTGTTTGATGAGCATTGTTGTTGAAGCCCTAATTGATGGTGAAAAGAACATGAGTATCATTGTTATGTGATTCTTTGCATAGTTGGCAATTGTTGGAGTTTCATGTTCTTGAAAGAAAGCATTCTATCCTATCCATTTCAGATATTGAGTTGAGTTTTCAGATTTGAGATTGAGTTTGAGTTGAGTTGATTTGAGTTGAGTTTTGAGATTGGGAGTTGAGTATAGAACATATTGAGTCTCTAACAATTCTCTTTATGCTTCTATGAGTTTGACAAATCACATTGGGTCTCTAACAATTCACCTTGTGATTTCCTACTAAGAAAGTTTTTCTTGGTGAGCTTGTTGAGGTTTTGGACAGGTTTTGGATAGGGGTTGGGGACTTGTGAGCAGATTTGGATAGGTCCTAGCAGAGGACTTGTGAGCTGAGTTTTGATAGTTCTATCAGAGAACTTGAGGACAGAGGAGCACTGGTTCTTTGAGAAGAACCTGAGGACAGATTTGGCAAGTCTTTGAGAAGGCTTGTGTGTAGAGGATTGATTTGTTCAAGTGTTGGACAGATCTGACAGACAGAGGAAGACTTGTACTAGACCGACTGACTGTGTTTGGTACAGGTTGTTGAGCTACTGTGGACGTGATCATAGAAGGCAGAGGTCTCTTAGGCTAAGCATTGAGGACAGGAGGTCTTCGATGGAAAGGAGTTCCACATGCTGGCAAGAGGTAGAGGCAGTTGATCTTTCTGAGGGATCATTTCCTAGAGCAGAGGGGAAGGTATCTCCTTTGAGCAGAGGCTCATAAATTTAGATGAGGGGAAGGTATCTCCTTTGAGCAGAGGCTCATAAATTCTGATTGGGGGAAGGTATCTCCTTTGGGCCGAGGCTCATAAACATTGTAATTGGGAAGGATTCCCAAAGAACTTTGAGATAACTTTTAGAGAAAAGTTTTGTGGACGTAGCCCAACCATTCTGGGTGAACCACGTTAAAATTGGTGTCACTTTGTGGATGATATTGTGCATTGCTTTGATATTGCTTTGGGTATATTGCTTTACTATTTTGAAGTATAAAGGAAAAAGTAAAAAGAGGTCTTATACTGTTCACCCCCCCCTCTCAGTATAAGCTTGTGTTCTTCAATTGGTATCAGAGCAGGTGCCTTCGAAAAGTTTAACAGCTTGAAGGAAAAGCTAGTAAAGAACACAATGGATCATTCAAGTGGTAATGCAGCACCTATTCTTGATGGGTCAGATTTTGGTCTTTGGAGTGCAAGGATGAAGGTTCATCTAATGGCACTTGGTAATGAGGTATGGGAAGTGATTGAAGATGAGTACACTATTCCTGTACATGGTCCTAATACTAAAGAAGAAAGGCTCCTACATCACAGCAATTCAAAAGCAATGAATGCAATCCTGAAAGGCTTACGAAAGCAGATCTCACCAAAGTGATTCACTGCAAGACAACTAGTGAAATGTGGAAACAGATTGAAGGTGGTTCATACAGGTGATACAAATGTCAGAAAAGCCAAGTTGAGACACTTCAAAGGTATGTTTGAACAACTCAAGATGAATGATGATGAAAATATTAGTGACTACATGCTTCGTATGGATGAGGTTGTTAACTCCATGAAAGACTTAGGTCTTGAGCTTGCTGAAAATGATGTTTGTGATAAGATTTTAAGATCTCTTCCTAATAGATTTAGTGAAAATATTTCTGCTATTGAGGAAGCTAAAGATTTGGATAAGTTGAAAAAGGATGAGCTCCATAGTATACTTGCAGCATTTGAGTTGAGAACTCAAGTGAAGGTTGATGTCAAGAAAGAGGCAACTTTCAAGGCTACCAAGGAATCCAAGGGTAAACAACTTCAAGATAGTGATGAGTCTTCTAGTGATGAAGAGGCATATTACAAGCAAGAAAGGCAAGTTCTCTAGAAAACACAAAAGTATGAAAAATATAAGATGTTTCAATTGTGGAAAGTTTGGTCATTATGCTACTAACTCTACTGTTCCCAAGAATGAAAGTGATGAAGATAAACAGGATTCTAAGAGCAAGGATTCTGAAAAGCACAAGCATCACAGGAAGATCAAAGATGAGCACAACAATCAAGGAAAGAGGTATTCTCACAAGCACAAGAAGAGTTTCTACCTAGACAAAGCAAGTAAGTGTTCTAGTAGTGATAGTGAAAGTTCTTCAAGTGATAATGAAAATGAGATGTTGTTCATATCAGAAAAAGAGGAAGAACCGAAACATAGATTCATTATCATGAAATGTCTTAGATGTGGAAATTTTGGTCACCTTGAGGATGATTGCACAAATAATGATTTGGTTTCTAGTATGTATGAGGATGCTTCAAAAAACTATAAGGAAGATGCATGTATGGTTTTTGAAAAGGGTAGCACCTCTAGTGATAAGAAATCTGAAAAAGGCTTTGATGATTCAAAAGGCAATCAAATAAAGGATCTTGAAAGTGAACTTATTAGTGCTCTTAGTGCTTTGAAAAAGGAAAGAAAGAAGAATGCTAGACTCAAGGATAAGTTAGATGAATGTTGTATGGAGAGAGATGATCTTATAGAAAGTCTTGACTTCTCTATAGCTAAGACACAAGAACTCAAGGATGAGTTAGAGTCTAAGGTTCTTGAGTATAGTGAGTTAGAACAGAAAATGGCTTCTTTGAAAGAGGAAACTAAAGAGTACAAGGATAAGCTTTACAGGTTTCAAGATAGCTCCAAAAAGGTTAAGTCACTCATCAAAGGTCAAAGAAAGACAACAGATAAAACAGGCCTTGGTTTTGTTAAGCCACACAAGGAACAAGTTGGAGAGTCTAGTAAGAGACTCCAAAAGGAAGAGAGTTCTGATGAGGAAAGTACTTCAGAAAAGGAGTCCTTGAATGATAGATGCACAAAAATAGAAAACAGAATTCAGAATGAGAAGAAGAAGTTTTCAGGACCCAAGAGGTCAAATAAAGGAAAGTTTCAAGGCAGATGTTTTGCTTGTCACAGGTTTGGTCACATGGCTTCACATTGCATGGCTCAAGTGAAGAAGGTAAATGACAATTTCAGAAGTGCTAGTTTCTTTCAAGGGTATTGCTACTCTTGTAAATAGTTTGGGCACAAGGCAGTCTATTGCAAGGTAAATAACAAGAACAGGTTTGATCAAAACAGGTTTGGTCAGAACAGGTTTGGTCAAAACAGGTTTGGTCAGAACAGGTTTGGCCAGAATAGGTTTGGTCAGAATAGGTGGATTCAAAGATCAGGTTTACCTCAGAGAAACAACATCGTCAAGTGTTTCAAGTGCAACAATGAAGGTCACATAATCAGATAGTGTAGAGCTGAAATTCCAGAATACAAGAACAGGAACAAGTGGCATGATCAGGTCCAAGGATCAAGGCATGGACAAGAACAGGGATGAGAACAAGAACAAGAACAGTGACAAGAACAGGAATATGGACAAAGAGTTCAAGAGAAGGCCCGACAAGGAAGTTATAGACGCTGATGATGATCAGTGCCTAATGGGAGTTTTACTCCCACCCCAAAATTAATCACCTCATCAGGAGGTGGGGGAGGGACTAAGCTAAGAGGCTCATTCTTAGTCCCGAGCCCCAAAGGTGGCCCTTTGCCATTGATGACAAAGGGGGAGAGATATGAGTAAGGGGGAGAGCTTCAAAGTGAAGAGGAAAGCTTCAAGTCAGGGGGAGCAAAACTTCAAAGGAAGATTCTCGGTTGTGGGCACAGTTTCTCAGTTGTTAGCATAGTTGGTTTCAGTTTTGGCTCTTGAGAAGTGTTTTCAGTAAAGGTTTGCCATCAATGACAAAGGGGGAGATTGTTGGCAATTTTGGGTACTTTGGGTACATTGCCTTTGCTCAAGTGTATAAGTTGTCATTGATGTCAAGAAGCTCTTGAAGGAATTTGATTTGATGTCAAATAATTTGTTTTGATGAAGGTTACGGCATGACAGTTTCAAAGGTCTTTTGCAAACCCCAAGTTGGCAGGTTTAGAGATTATAGGTGGATGCATTGGTTTAATGCATTTGGGTCCAGGAGGAAGTATTTATTTAAATAATTAAAAACCTTGTTAAGGTTCCATTTAATTATTTTTAAATAAATAAATTATTATTTGCAATGGGTTCTCCTAATCCATGGCGCAAATGTTTTAACATTGTGGGCGCTAGCCAAGACCTCCGCCGACGTGTTAAACTCCTCGTCGACGTCAAAGAGCTTATGGTAAATTGCATATAAATCTCCCTCGATGAAAACAAAGATTTATCCCATCCAAATTTCGAAAGGAGTTGCTCGCTGTAAATTCATCTGTGTCTTCGTCGATTTTTGTGGATCCGTTGTTCGTTTGTCTGCACTCGTCGTTTGTCGAATCCGTCGTAAAGTTTATTGTCGTCGTGTCACGGTAGAGGAAAGGAAGGGACTGTGGTTTCATTTTATCCCTGGTGTAGAAGGATCAAGGTTAACAGCGTGAGGTTTAAACCTCATCGGGTGCCTTTGGCGCACCGGTAGCGGCTAGGCTATTGGCGCGCTACCCGAATGGGAGGTTCCGCGTTCGAATATCGTGAAAGGGTTTTTCGTCGTGAAGTGGACGTAGCAGGTGGTGTTAGAATTCATGCGCAAATTTCTCCATAGCGATTTTTGATGTTGGCTAAGGTATTTTCGAAATTAATTTTTGCTAAGTGTTTTTGCGGATGGAGGAAGTTTGTTAGAGGGAAAAACAACTTAGGAGTTATAAGGAGTTTAAAGCTTGTTTGTATTTTGATAAAAGATTCTTTTTGAAGATGTTGTTGAAATATCTTATTGCATTCTTATGAGAGATAAATTTTATTTGTGATAAGACTATAAGGGAGAAATAAGGTGTATAAGGGTTAAATATTTCTTGTAATGTTGAGAGTGCTTTTGGTTGTTTATGGAAATGAAAGCATGATGTTTTAAGGTCAATTGCTTCTTGTGTGAAGTTGTGAAACCTTAAGTGGGCAGCTTTGAGATTGATATTTGCTTTCATTAAATTGGTAATAATCAAGCTATTCTTTACTTGGTTAAAGTGTTGGGCTTACTCCTTTGTTGATGATTTGAAAAGTTGTGTGTGCTATTGTGAGTTGAGTTGGTGGATGCTTTTGTTCAAACAATATTGGAGAGAAAAGGAGTTCTACTTGTTTCCTTTTCTGATGTTGATTGTGAAATGCTTCAAGGTTGTGTTTTGAGCTGAATGGTGTTGATTGAACCTTGTTTGATGAGCATTGTTGTTGAAGCCCTAATTGATGGTGAAAAGAACATGAGTATCATTGTTATGTGATTCTTTGCATAGTTGGCAATTGTTGGAGTTTCATGTTCTTGAAAGAAAGCATTCTATCCTATCCATTTCAGATATTGAGTTGAGTTTTCAGATTTGAGATTGAGTTTGAGCTGAGTTGATTTGAGTTGAGTTTTGAGATTGGGAGTTGAGTATAGAACATATTGAGTCTCTAACAATTCTCTTTATGCTTCTATGAGTTTGACAAATCACATTGGGTCTCTAACAATTCACCTTGTGATTTCCTACTAAGAAAGTTTTTCTTGGTGAGCTTGTTGAGGTTTTGGACGGTTACGGTGGGGACTTGTGGGGTTTGGACAGTGTGGGGACTGGTGGTTGGAAAGATTTGGACAGGTCCTAGCAGAGGACTTGTGAGCTGAGTTTTGATAGTTCTATCGGAGAACTTGAGGATAGAGGAGCACCTGGTTCTTTTAGAAGAACCTGAGGACATATTTGGCAAGTCTTTGAGAAGGCTTGTGTGTAGAGGATTGATTTGTTCAAGTGTTGGACAGATCTGACAGACAGAGGAAGACTTGTACTAGACCGACTGACTGTGTTTGGTACAAGTTGTTGAGCTACTGTGGACGTGATCATAGAAGGCAGAGGTCTCTTAGGCTAAGCATTGAGGACAGGAGGTCTTCGGTGGAAAGGAGTTCCACGTGCTGGCAAGAGGTAGAGGTCGTTGATCTTCTGAGGGATCATTTCCAGAGCAGAGGGGAAGGTATCTCCTTTGAGCAGAGGCTCATAAATTCAGATAGAGGGGAAGGTATCTCCTTTGAGCAAAGGCTCATAAATTTAGATTTGGGGGAAGGTATCTCCTTTGGGCCGAGGCTCATAAACATTGTAATTGGGAAGGATTCCCAAAGAACTTTGAGATAACTTTTAGAGAAAAGTTTTGTGGACGTAGCCCAACCATTCTGGGTGAACCACGTTAAAATTGGTGTCACTTTGTGGATGATATTGTGCATTGCTTTGATATTGCTTTGGGTATATTGCTTTACTATTTTGAAGTATAAAGGAAAAAGTAAAAAGAGGTCTTATACTGTTCACCCCCCCTCTCAGTATAAGCTTGTGTTCTTCAATAGTGATTATCATCACTCAAAATTCCAATCCCTTTCTCAAAAGAAAAAATAAAAATAAACAATGATTTTTATCACTACATACGAGAGCAAGTATCCCAATAAAAGTAAAGAAAATAAGGGAGTCAAACTTGAATCCTTGGAACTCTCAGCATTTGGAAGGTCATGAGGTGATCCTCAGTACCGGTTTGGTGGATAGCCTGCTGGTCACTGGCGACAAACCTCCCACATGACGATATATCTATCGCATTAAACTGTGTATAGATCAATTTTTGCTTGTGGATGAGCTAGCTTATGGTATCCTAGATTGCACCATAGATTAACCTTACTAAATACAACAAAGGATTTAGTGGAGCTAATTAGGTGATCCTCAGTACAGGTTTGGTTGACAGTCTATCTGGCACTGGCAGTATCCTGAAAACTACCACATAAACAAATTCAATCGCACACACAGGGATGTGAAATAACCTGGTCAAACTTAAGTCTGATTCATATCTTGTTCAAAAGTCTTGTGAGATAAATGTACAGTCTTGGCTAGTTACTTAAAACATCTAAGTCTCAGAAAAACCTTAACTACATTCTAGAACACCTGTGGTACATTCCATTCTTACATGACCATCAATAAATACAAACAAAAAAATATTACACATGCAAGGTCATTCCACAAAGCAATCACATAGTACAGAAAGCCAATAAATCCTATACAGTCTACGGTGCCACCACCAAGTTATCAACAAATTATTTCATCCCTTCCATATGCATATATCATATAGTAGAAACACTCGCATTCACAATAACACATGCATACATCAACGTAAATAAATGTGCATAATATAAACGATAAATCACCAGTGTATAATTAAAAAGAGAGTCATGTATATATATCGCCAAAAATTCCCACAGGTTACAATAATTCAGTCCTCTGACCTCACAAAAAAATCAAAAACTCAAAACCCCAAGCCTAGGGAGTCGGCCACCATGATCACATAGGATCAGTGTGACTATAACTACCCCCAGTGGTGTGGGTCCTATGGGACCTCTCAGGGCGGCTGCTACCATCCCCCACATCATGTCCACTAGTGCTACCCTCACCCAGCCACCTGCAAAGAGAGGATGCTAACTGCTCAATCTCACTACCTCTCTTATGGTGTGATGATCCACCTCCAGTGAGCTTAGGTAACTGCCCATCGAGGCAAAGAATCTCAGCCTCCAACTCCACTCGACACTGACCCCACTCCACATCCTACTAGTGGTATGCAGCCAATGCATCATCATGCTATGCCAACTGAGCCCGTAGGTGATCCCTCTTGATGCTATGCTCCTCATACCATCTCCATAGTAGGTCCTCCAATCGTGCTATCTCAACACAAAACCTAGCCTCCATATCCCCCCGAACTGCCTGAGACATGGGCATCTCTGGGACGACATGCTGCTCTAGGATGTCCTAGTATTCGACTACTCCAAAACCCCTAAATCATCCCCAGTCAAGTCATCAACCTCAAACATATTTGCATCATCGAGTGAAGCCCCCCAACCCTCCCCTGGTGCCTCTGTAACCCCATCGCTTGCTGCTACTGCATCCGGACCTCCTAGAGGCCCCTCACCCCACCATCATATCATCGTCCACCACTGGTCATACTCTGTAGTCACCCTGACATTGTCCACATCAGGGACATCAATCATTGCATCAGACTCCTCACCTAGTGGCTTAATAATCATCCAGGCTAGAGTCCTCTCATCGCCCCGATGTCGATAGATCAAGGGCTCACCAGGAAATCCCTGGTGCACCCCAAAATGTTGAGTCACTCAGACGTACAAGAAGTAGTCCTGCTCTGTCCCATGTTGCCCGATCAACCATCTCCTCCTGCACACCTATCGAAGCCACTCTCTAGCCTCAAGCTAGGCTGGATAGTCCTGGTATGGCTGCTAGAACACCTCCCCTGGAGCTAGGTGAGAGAAGGCATCAGTATAGTGCCCTACGACACCTACCCACCACCGACTCTGCCCCTCCTCCTTTGACCTCTACCATAGAGTAGCATACCCAATCTCCTTGTCCACAATCTCTCCTCGAGTGGTCCAAGGCAACCCCTACGGCCGCTCCACAGCTATGTGCTACCACCCCCAGCACTGCAACAAATAGCTACACCCAATCCCCTTCTACCTCCAGTAGTGAACCTTGTACAACTCATCATATAGCTGTGCCAGTAGTGTCTGACCCCACCTCATATCAGTGGTGCTACTATCAGACACTCCACCAGTCTAAACACCACCTCCAAGAGGTTCTAAGGGAACCTCATACCTTAGGAGTCAGGAAGCAGCATATTAGATATGAGGGTCATCATCAGAGCATGCCTCACCCCTAATACGCCCTTCTCAAACCACCACCACCACACTACAAACCCACCAATCAGGTAGTCCCCCTCTGACCTCTCCATCGCCCTATCCACCCCCATCCCCACTATATGCCCAAAGCACCATGTCAACACCACCGTCCGCTGATCCTGAGGAGTCATCCAAATGGGAAACCCGTCTATCAAAATCCATAGAATCTGATACACGTCCTCTAGAGTCACTGTCATCTCCCCTATTGGGAGATGAAAGGTGTTGGTGCGGGGATCCCATAAATTGATCAGGGCAGTCAGATATGCCCGATCCCCCACCACAGGCTCCAATCGCATCACTTTCTTGAGCCCAAGGGCATCAAGCCAATCCTAATCCGCCATAGTCAACGCATATCGTGCATCAAAAAATACCGTCGATTGACAGTATTGACTCTTCACAACCTGAAAAACAAAAACAACACAAAAACATTAAAACATGAAAAAAAAAAAAAATTGTATAACAATAAAACGAATGTACAGCAATGTATACAAACAAAAACAAAAAAAAACAAAACAAAAATTAACTAGGGCTTAACATTAGTCTAAACGAAAAACAAAAAATACAAAAAACAAATTTTAAACTAGGGTTTTAACCTTAGTCTGAACACAAATACTAAACAAAAAAACATTCAAAAAAATCAAATAAACAACACAAAAAATACAAATTTTAAACTAGGGTTTTTAATCTTAGTCTAAATGAAAAAAAACAAAATAAAACAACAAATTCATCCTAGGGTTTTTAACCTTAAGTGTGAACAAAAAATCAAATAAAACAAACAAAATCATACTAGGGTTTTTAACCTTAAGTGTGGACAAAAAAAAAATCAAATAAACAACATAAAAAATACAAATTTTAAATTAGGGTTTTCAATCTTAGTCTAAATGAAAAAACAAAATAAAACAAAAAATTCATCCTAGGGTTTTTAACCTTAAGTGTGAACAAAAAATCAAATAAAACAAACAAAATCATACTAGGGTTTTTAACCTTAAGTGTGGACAAAAAAAAATCAAACAAAAACATTAAAACTATACTAGGGTTTTTAACCTTAAGTGTAAACAAAAACAAATTAAAACAAAAAAATCATCTAGGGTTTTTTTTTAACCTTATTATGAACAAAAAAAAACAAATAAAACCACAACATTCATCTAGGGTTTTAACCTTAATGTGACAAAAAAACAATGATAAAATGCGAGTTTTAAAAATTCATATAAAAACAAACAAATAACAAGCAGAAGGAAGGAGCACCTACCGGTCTCACCTTGGCTCCGCCACTCGAATATCCAATCCTTGCACTCATTGTGTCCACAAAAATTTTGTAGAGCTCCACTACACAAATTCAAACTCCTCCTCCTCACAGCTCCAAATCGCCAAAAAAACAATTGCAAATGACCCCAAAACCTAGTTTTGGCCCTTTAATAGGCTGTTAGGCTTATAATCGTCCCACCCTGGGATGAGTGCCATAGTTGGAACTTGTCCCACCCTATTACGATTACCAAATTAGTATTCGTCCCACCCTGGGATGATTACATAGCAAGAAAATAAAAAACAACCAAAACTGCATCCAAAATACACCAAAAACAACAATAAAACTGCCGAACAAAGGCACCTTTGCGCCTACGATTCATGGTATCCAAAACTGATTTTGGGGTCACAAATCCTCACTATCCTACTCCCTAATAAGGCTACCATAGCTGGACCACTCCACGAGAGGACGGATTTTTGACAATTTTAGCCCCAATAAGCGTCACAAAAAGGGTCAAAACCCACCAAAAAACAACAATAAAACTGTCGAACAAAGGCACCTTTGCGTCTATGATTCATGGCATCTAAAAATAACATTGGGGTCAAAAATACTCACTATCATACTCCCTAAGAAGGCTACCATAGCCATACCACCCCACGGGAGGACATATTTTTGACAATTTCATCCCCAAAAGGCGTCACAAAAAGGGTCAAAACCCACCAAAAAATAGCAATAAAACTGCCGAACAAAGGCACCTTTGCGCCTGCGATTCATGGCATCCAAAACTGACATTGGGGTCACAAATCCTCACTATCATACTCCCTAATAAGGCTACCATAGCTGGACCACTCCACGGGAGGACAAATTTTTGACAATTTCATCCCCAAAAGGCGTCACAAAAAGGGTCAAAACCCACCAAAAAATAGCAATAAAATTGCCGAACAAAGGCGCCTTTGCGCCTGACATTATTGGCATAAAAAACCAACGTTGGGGCCACAAATTATCAATATCCTACTTCCTAATAAGGCTACCATAGCTGGACCGCTCCATGGGAGGACATATTTTTGACAATTTTAGCCCCAATAAGCGTCACAAAAAAGGGTTAAAACCCACCAAAAATAGGTCCGATTGTTGGGAAACTGCATAAGCATTCAATGGAAAACAACTAAAGGCACCCTTACAAAATTCATCTTGGGTCAAGTGACTCGTTGCTTTTCTCATTTCATTCATTCCCTCATCGATTCGTCGCTTGATGGGGTAGTCACACTTAGTCACCAATCAACAAGTACACACCCAATCAAGGAAATGGCATGTATTCAAAGAATCATTGACAAAGACAATCACGCTCCTGCTTGGGGCAGCAAACAAGCAATAATCACAAGCTGATCAAACACTTGGCATTCTAGAATCATGAACTCAAATTTCCCACAGACAAAAGGTTGTGCCCTTTGCCTATTCATTACTAAAAAATGTCCAAGATCAAGTAACACCTCACCGAAAAAGGTTAACACTTGAATTAAGCTCCTTAGCTCGTCAAAAGTAAGGATTCAAGAATGCATGCCCTTTCCATACTTGGGGCATCAAAATTTGGTTAGGTTACTGATAAACCCTAATAATTAAGTGCTTTGGTTATCTATTTTTGCTCAGCACTGTGCCACGCACAACACATCCCAAAAAGGGGCATCTGTAGACACCAAAATAGCACCAATCTGATTATGTGGCTACAAGCACTAACCGAATTGGCATACACAGCCCCCAGTCTATCCCCCAGAGGTTAAAAAGTGGTCCTAACCACTTCCAAAGTAGTTTTGGAAGGTCAAAAGTCAATTTGGCACCTTTCAAGCATCCTGCTCCTTATTCGTTCCACCCTAGGATGATTAGAATGCTATTCGCCCCACCCCGGGACGATTAGAAACAATCACTCCAGAGTGGGGTGAATAGCAGGTTTGATGGGAAAAAAGTCAAACCTTGACAAATGGCAGCCCAGATCTGCCACTCAACTCCACATTCAATGCATGGGAGTGAGAGTGAGCATTTCAAAACTCAAATAGGCAGTCATAGAGGCAGTCATGGAGCCCTTAATCAGTGAGTAATCTTCTCTCCCCTGATAAGGCATGATGGCCAAGTGGTGCCCCTGCATGCACTTTCAAAGTAGACCTTCAGGTCTATAAAATGGTGAGTCTTCTCACCCCAAAATGAGGATAGAGCAGGAGAATTTGGAGCAACAGAGTGCTGCCGAATTATACCCTCACCCTCATTGTGCTTCCTACATACTTGATCTCTCTTTTGGAAGGGAGGTTATCGGGTGATTATTAGGAGTGCAATCTGGACCCAAAACCCAAATAATTGGCTACAATACCACACCCAATTTTTTGACACAACCCCCTAGGAGGTTTTGTACCCATCCCAAGTGGATTGGTGTCAAAACCAAGCACCAAACGATAGGCATCCTACCCCCGGGACCCCCCGCACTGTTGTAGTCCTAATTGCCCCACCCCGGAGTGATTAGAAATCTATAGAATATTTCTTCACTTTTTCTTTTGCATCTTGTTTTAGGTGACTCATATATGCTGCTGTTCAATTTTAAATGCATTCTGACTTGTTTTGACTGTGTTTTCATTATTTTACGCTTTTACTAACATATAGGGAGTGCCTTCAGATACAGGGTGATCGGGGTAGAATATGAAAAATCCAACCTTCTGGGTTGTCTCAAAATGCCCCATTTTTCCTAACCCCAAGTTTTTAGGTGTTTTGGATTCCCCTAGATGGGACATTTGGGAGGTCACTTTTGGATTTTTTATAACAGTCCTAATCGTCCCACCCCGGAGCGATTAGAAATCTATAGTATATTTCTTGACTATTATTTTTGAAATGTGTCCCTGATGGTTTTTACATGCTTCTTTTTAAATTTCATTCCATTCTGATAAGTTTTGATCACTATTTTAGTTATTTCATGTATGCATTAACCGGAGGCCTTGGGGATTGCATGTTTCCCTCCATCCGCATGTGCTATTAATCATTTGTTGTTTCTTTGTATGTAGGATCTCAACACCAGAGGGTCATAAAGGAACTAATAATGTATTCACACAAGTGACGGTGATGTTTGGCCTGCCCATTTCGAATTTGGGCACGCGGAAGATCCCGAAGGGAAGCGCACCATCCGTTGGTGTAATAAAATTATATCGAATGCTTAGAGCCCCTGAAAATGGGGGGTAGATGTATTTTAACCTGATCATAATAAAAATTAATAAAATATGTTGCACCTTTGGTTTTCCTTTACATCTCGTTTCATTCATGCTTCATTTTCCATTTTTCATGCACTTAGCATTTCGTTAATACAACTGCTTTTGTTTGCATCGCACCAGATGTGCCTGTGCTTCCATATCCAGTTGCTTTCACAACATACAGAGGATATATTCTTAGTGTATAGAGATCTAGAATCCAACACAATTGAAGACAAATTTGAGTGATGATTCTTCAAGTGGAGAGATATCCACCAGTCAGTGCAGTAGAGAGGCAGAGTCTTCTAGAAGATCACTAGCCAGAGCAGAAGGAGAAAGAGTTCTCCTATGGAAGAGATCCATGAACTTGATATTAGGGTATCAGCATCTCCTTTGGACAAAGATCCATAAACATTGTAATTGGGAAGGATTCCCAAAGAAATTTATTGAGAAAGTTTTAGTAAAAGATTTTCTCCGTGGAGTAGCCCACATTGGGTGAACCATGTAAACTATGGTGTATCTATTATGAATGGTGTTTTGTGCATTGCTTTATTACTTCTATTGATATTGTTGTCTATACACTGCATAATATTGAATTAAAAAAAAAACTAAAAAGTGGTATTATACTATTCATCCCCCTCTCAGTATAAGCTTGTGTTCTTCAATTGGTATCAGATCCAAGTTCCTTCAGAAAGGCTAATAGCTTGAGGGCGGATTCTACAAGAATACAGATGGCTTCACATAATGGATCATCTAAAAATGAGGTTCCACTATTTGACGATAACAACTATGCTTTCTAGAGCATGATAATGAAGAACTACTTGATATCAGAAGGATATCAAGTATGGCAGATGGTTACAAAAGAGTATAAGGTTTAAATTGATCCCGAGGCGGATAAGACTATCAGGAAATTGGTTGAGATCAATGCGAGGGCAATGAATTGTATTCTGATTGGGCTACGTGAGACATATTTTACAAAGGTCATGGTATGTAAATCAGCAAATGAAATGTGGACCAAGTTGCGGAATACCTATGAAGGAGATTCCAAGGTAAAGTTGGCAAAACTACAAAATCATAGAAAACTTTCAAGAAAAATTAGGGGATTTAAATATTAGGTTGGGTTACGGGTTCATGAAGGGTTCATGAGTCTCTCCTTAGGAAAAAAAATCTATTTTTTTATGTTTTTGTTTGTGTGTTTTTGGGTCATTACACTGAGAGAGATGCTCTCATAATACAACTAGGGGATACCCTTACTTCTCAAGCCAATCGTACACTCCAGTAACTCAAGGACCAGTAGGTTTGGATGTAGATGCAGATATTAGGTGACTATGAGATCTGCTATAGTAGACCACATCTTAGATGGTAGCCAATTCTACATACATGGTCACTCTAGAGGGTTAGATCAAGATACTAGGTGGTACTCTTTTAGGGCGATCTACACTAGGTAGCTCCCATCAGAGTAGGCGGATTGAGTTTGGGTAGTCTTTAGTATGGCCCAGTCATAGGTCAAGGATACAATCAAAGATATTAGCGGGTACTAGCTCCAGGAAGTCTCACAGAGAGGGAGCTGAGGGTGGAGGTGACTCTGGGTGTGCAGGCCCCATTTGATACATCATGGTTGTATCATTTGTGAGTGTAAGGTTTGATGACCTACACTATTGTAGCCTACGAGAATTTTTGTACCTCTATGTATATTTTGACACTCTACATATATATATGATACTTTGTTATTTATCATTATGTGTATTATGTTGTTGATTTATATTCATGTGATGCAAATATGGATGCAATGCTTATATGATGTTTTTATTATGCTATATGGATGCAATGTACTGATGACATGCACTAGATAGATGATAGATGCTATGATCTAGATGTATAGATGCACTACTATGTATGCATATATGGATGCAATGATGTACATTAAATGCATGTTTAATTTGTTTCAATTATTTATGCATTTAATCTATGTGATATGTGCTATGATAGATGATGTGTATGGAAATACATTTACATGATGATGATCTAATGCAAATGAACATGTATGCTTTAATCACTTAAAACATAGGGAATGAATATAATATTTATTACAAACTAATGGATGATGCCATTGAATGTATAAAAATCATAAATAAAAATGGTAACTCTTATCATAATAATTAATCATTTAAGAATCCATATATGATATGAGATTATGTGAGATGTATAGTTTTCCCGTATAATCTTTTGTAAATATCATTGTTCATATCTATCTGGTATCCATCATATTCCATGAACACCCTCTAATAAAAAAAACCTCATAAGGAAATTAGTGTATGATTTATGAACTAATTTGTTTCTATAAGGGATTTTTGAGGTTTTCCATGAAACTCAAACACCCTAGTTGATTAATAAAAAGTTGTATAATGACTACACAAGACTCTTGAAAGATAAAAGCTTTTTTTATGAAGACCAAGATATTCATTATCCCTGTGTGTGCAAATGAATATATTAGATGAGATATAAGACTACCTCATTTCCATGCGGGATTCATTTAGCCCATTTTTGTAATGAGGATCACCAAATGTTCATCATGATCCTAGATTTAGATGTAGTTGGACTAGACTACTAGGTAATACAAGCCACCTAAAGCTAGCTCATTTGTAAATTGCTTATAACTATCCCATTTCCAGGAGGGATTCATTCAACCCATTGTTGTAATGGGGATCACTCAATGTCTTCAAAGTATTGACCATTCCAGGGATTCAAGATCTTCACCCCTTTATTTTCTTTTCATTTATTGGGATACTTGCTCATGCTTAGTGATGAAAATCACTATTTATTTTACATTTTTTTCTTTTGAGCAAGGGATTTGCTTTGATTTTGGAATTTTGCTTATTTTGTATGAAAGTAAGGGATTTCTTTGGGTAGGGAGGAGCTTGTCCTTTTTCCAATGATCAACATCCTAGACCATGCGCATCACAATATGAGCAAGTAAAAACATTTCGCTTAAGGTGAATAGGACCACTTTGTAGTGTTCATATTTCCTTGTTCAAACTAGGATTGTTAATGTTTAAATTGTGATAGGATTTGAAATATGCAAGTTGCTATCAAAAATAGACCTGATATCCAAAAGCAAAGATAGCTTTCTACAAAATCTGAGAATATCACTAGGTGAATGACCAAAAAACCCTAGTATATACCTTATAGCAACTGGAAGGGTTGTGTTGAAAAACATAATTACTCACAAGGGTGATGGATGATAATGAATTAAATATGCATGATTAGCATACAAACGTGGTGTCATTTGTAAGATTGTAAACACAACCTATCCTAATGCAAGTGCAATGGATGAACATGCCTAATGCAATGCAATTACATGAATGCATATAATGTAAATGTTTTTGTATTTTTGATGTATTGAAATGTTTTTTATTTTTATTACTTTTTTATTTGTTTGGATTTTTTGATTTTTTTAATTGTTTTTGTTATTTTGAGTGCTTTTCAAATGTTTTTGAATTTTTTATTTTATTTATGAAATACCTCTAGATGAAGGATTTTTAGAGATTCAAGCTCTTCAACACTTTCTAGCGATGTTAGGCAATAAGTCCTTGGTCCTATCTTCTCTAAAATGATAAATAAACCTAACTAGTTGGCCATAAATTTGTCTCGTAGATGTAGTAGAATGTTTGAGTTCTATTGGATTTATTTTAACATAAGATATCCAACTTTAAAGTCTCTGAGGTGGAATTTATTATTGTAAGATCATTTTATTTAATCTTGGTAAACTCAAAGATGCTCAAGAGCATTCACTTGACATTCATCAAGAAGCATCAACTTATCTAGGTGAGCTTGCCACACAGTGTCATCATCGATGAACTCTTTCAATGCAATGCGCAGTATTGGAATTTCCAATTCCAAGGGCATGATGGCCTTAGCATCATATACTAGTGAGAAAGGTGTTACCCTAGTGGGCATCTGTATACTAGTTTTGTAAGCCCATAATGCAAGAGGTAGTTGAATGTGCCAATCTTTATGATTTTCTTGAACACTCTTCTTTAATATAAATACCATTATTTTATTTGAGGCTTCTACTTTCCCATTAGCCTACGGATAATATGGAGTTGCCCAACTATATTGAATATTGTATTTGGAAGTTAAAGCCCTTGTAGTTTTTTTTTAAATAAACTTCCATTATTCGATATTATTTTGAATGGTATTTCAAAATGACATATTATATTATGGAGTATGAACTCTGTAATACGTGCTCCTATCATTGTAGTTAAAGGGATTTCCTCCACCCATTTGGTGAAATACTCAGTGGTTGTTATGATAAACATGTGTCAGCCCGAATATGGAGGAGATATTACCAATTATATCCAAACCCCACTGAGAAAATGGACAAGTCACTTGGATAGGCTATAAGGCCTACGAGGGAAGATGTATAACATTAGCATGGTTTTGGCATTTAATGCATTTCATAACATACGCTATGTAATCCTTCTCCATGGTGGGTCAATAGTAACCCATTTGAAAGATGCACTTGATTATGGTCATTCTACTAAGATGGCCATCACATGTACCATCATGAGCTTGTGAAATTTTCCAAGATGATTCTTGAGGCTCAAGGTAATGAAGGAGAATTCCATTATAGCTAATATGATACAAGTTGTCTCCTAATAAGACATATCTAGTAACTTTTTGTTTAAATGCTCTTTTTTTGCATGCAATAATCCCTGTGGGATTACTCCAACCTTAATAAAGTTATGTAATTTTGATAACCAATATTGATAAGTGATGGCTTCAACTGACCGAATGATGTGTTACTATTGTAATTTGACTTGTACAAATGCAGATTGAGAAAAAAACTTATGGAGAATAGTGGTACTATTCTCCGTAGGACCCTGTGAGATCAAGGACCCCTAGGGTACCTTCTTCAAAAAATATCAAGATCTATAGAACCATTCATGGTTTAGTTCTATATGAATCATGTGGAATGATTTATGATTATCTTGAGCCTCACATAGCATCATGGATTGTGATAGAGTCTTCATGTGGATGGTAGTAAAGTCAACAAATAAATTTTGAGGGATTAAGGATCCCAAATATACCATGGTTTCTACAAAAAAAATTGTTGTACGAGGGATTTCCTTGATGTCATACCACTCTAGATAGGCTAAGTAAGTGTCCACAATTTCCTTGTATGCTTTCAATATGCGACACTTGCAGTAATAAATTCCCTTAACTTGATTAAAAATGATAAGGGAGTTACCAAATATATTTAGCTTTATAATATTTTTGATTGTATTCAATTTTGTTATTGGTGCAAGGGAAGGTGATTTTAAATGACAAGGGCATTGGAGCACGTTGTGGCATGAAAAATACAATCCCTGTGCCACCCCCTTGATTGCATTTTGAACCTTTGAAGAATAAAGACTTATCAGCTTTATTATTTGGTTCTTTAGGTTCGGGTGACTCTAATAATGCAAATATTACATCATTGAGAAGTTCTATGACAAGAGGTATATGATCCTGAAGAGGTACCTCTGCCAGTTGATCAGCTATGAATTTTCCTTTGATTGAATTTTTACTAATAAATTCTAGGTTGAATTCTATCAATAGCATGATCCACTTTGCAGTACGTGTGTTATGATATGTCCTGCTCATCATGTACTACAAAGGATTTTGTTTTGATATAACATACGTTGTATGACTCAGCATATAGTGGCACAACTTCTTAGTTGCAAAGACCACTTCTAAGCACAATTTTTCTACGTATGCATATCGTAGCTCATAACTCACCAAGGTGCGAATTATGTAGTATATCACCTATTCTTTGTCTTGTTTATTATCCTGGGCTAACATGGTTCCCAGTGCAAATTTAGTGGTAGATATATACAACAAAATGACACATCTAGCCTTGGAAAAGCTAAAACTAGTGGTATGACTAGATATTGCTTGATCTTAGTGAGGGATTTTTGACAGTCTTCATCCTAGTTAAATGGGACTCCCTTGTGTAGCAGTCAATTCATGGGTTGATATTTATCTGATAACTTCACAATGAAGCACTTTATAGATGCTACTTGCCCTATAGGCTTCTTAATTCCTTGATGTTTGTAGGGGATACATTTCCAACATAGCCTTGACCTTTACTAGGTCTACTTCGATCCTTCATTTAGAAACAATGAATCCCAAGAGTTTACGTGAAGTTACGCAAAAGACACATTTCTTGGGATTCATCCTAACATTATGCTCTATCAGGTGATCGAAGACTTTTCTAAGGACCTTTTTTTAGTCTTACAATGGCACTGAGAGGGGGGGTGAATCAGTGTAGCTCTTTTAATCTTGAATTTACAGCTCTTAAAACAGCAGCAATTAAAACTTATAAACAGATACAACAAGTATAGCAAAAGAACATCACACAACACAAGATTTAACGAGGTTCACCAATGTGGCTACTCCTCAAAAATGACTGCTTGGACTACCATCCAAATCCAACCTTTGCAAAGCTACAACTTTACAAACAATTTACCAGCACCCACTGGAAGGAGCACCAACCCCTGATTTATCTCGCACCAACAGAAAGGAGCACCAACCCCTGATTTACCAGCACCTACCGGAAGGAGCACCAACCCCTGATGCCAAGCTGCAACCTAGACTTCAATTTAGAATCTAGAAATTTAATAGAAAATACCTTCGCTTTTACAAGACCCTGATTGGTCTACTTCACCTTTGCATGCTCTCGTGCACTCTGCTCTCTCTCGCAATCACTTCGCACACTCGACTTCGTCATAGCAAATCAAACTTCATGATCGTCTTCTTCCTCTTGGCACTGCGCACTCCTTTCCTTTACCGCAATTTCACACTTAGCATGATTCGACACGACTTGCTCTCTGTGCTCTACGACCGAACTTCGCACATCTCAACGCGCATTCAACGAAGTGTTCAACACACTCAACTTCTCCAAACAACCCTCCTTTTATAACAATATTTTCATGATGAAAACTCTAATCTCAGTCGGCTGTAAACCCTAATCTTAGTCGACTGCAAACCCTAATCTTCTTATCTGCAAACCCTAATCTTCATCGGCTTACATCGGTCTTCATCGGCTTCAACTGCCCCTGTAACTCTTCTGTTGTTGTTGCCATGAAAACACATGTCGCGATATCATGACACTTTCGCCTCCGTACGCTTACTCTTAGCTTTGGCCTGCGAGAATACAACATGTAGCGATATCGTGACACTTTTTCCCGTACGCTTTCTCTTAGCTTTGGCCCGGAGAATACAACATGTAGCGATATCGCGACACTTTTTCTTCCGTACGCTTTCTCTTAGCTTTCACCCATGAGAAATACAACATGTCGCGATATCGCGACACTTTCGCCTTCATACTCTCCTTTACTTTTGTCACAAAATCGTGACACTTTGCCTTCTTACTTTCTCTCTCCTCCTTTAGTCACGAAAATGCGACATGTCACGATATCGCGACACTTTTTCTCCTTAGCGCTTTATCTTGCCTTTGGTCGTGAAAATGCGACATGTCGCGATATCATGACACTTTTTCTCCTTAGCGCTTTCTCTTGCCTTCGGGTCGCGAAAACCTGACATGTCGCGATATCGCGACACTTTTTCTCCTTAGCACTTTCTCTTGCCTTCGGGTCGCGAAAAGTGACATGTCGCGATATCGTGACACTTTTTCTCCTTAGCGCTTTTTCTTGCCTTCGAGTCGCAAAAAGCGACATGTCGCGATATCGCGACACTTTTTCTCCTTAGCGCTTTTCTTGCCTTCGGGTCGCGATATCGCGACACTTTTCCTCCTTAGCGCTTTTTCTTTCAACATGTCGCGAAATCGTGACACTTTTTCTACTTGCCTCTTTTTCTTTCAACATGTCACGAAATCGTGACACTTTTTCTACTTGCCTCTTTTTCTTCCCACATGTCGCGAAATCATGACACTTTTTCTTTCGTACTATCTCTCTTGCAATATGTCACGAAATCGTGACACTTTTTCTACTTGCCTTTTTCTTTGTCAACATGTCACGAAATCGTGAACTTTTCTCTTTTCTAAAAATTTTCTTTCTTGCAACATGTCGCGAAATCGCGACATTTTTCTTACTTGCCTTTCTCTTGCCAACATGTCCGGAAATCGTGACAGTTTTTCTTTCTTCTTTCTTCAACATGTCGCAAATCGCGACCTTTTCTTTCTTCTTCTTTCAACATGTCACGAAATCGTGACAGTTTTTCCTTGTCTTCTTCTCTCTTCCAACATGTCGCGAAATCGTGAGTTTTTCTTTCTTCTTCTCTCTCTTCCAACATGTCGCGAAATCATGACAATTTTTCTTTCTTCTTCTCTCTCTTCCAACATGTCGCGAAATCGTGACAGTTTTTCTTGCCTGTTGTATATGTCGCGATATCGTGACACTTTTCTTACTTGTCTTTTTCTTTGATCTTTTGCAAGTGGTCCACTTCGGTCTTCTTGGAAAATCACTGTACATACTCTGAGTAACCTTTGAACTCCTGTCTTCTGCATCTGACTAGCTTTTGAACTTCCTGTCCACTGCATCAACAGATCTATCTGACTGTGTTGACAACAATGACAATACTGTTGTTGTACCTTGCTCAACAATCTCCCCCTTTGGAATTGTTGGCAACACATGTGCAATTTCCTGTAACTCTTCTCCCCCTTTGACAATAATACCAAAGGGCTACTGCAGACTCCCCCGAGTCCATGCACAACATTCTCAGGCACAATTTATTACACTTAGCAAAAATCATGAACATGAGCAAAAAGATAATCAAATACTTAAATGCTCCCCCTGAGAATGTGATCTCTGTAGCTAGTCAATTCTTGGGAAGTGTGACCACTCCCAATTTATTGCGAAGGTACTCAAAAACTTCCTTGGGCAATGGTTTTGTGAAGATATCTGCTACTTGCTCTGTAGTTGGAACAAAATCCAACTTAACCTCACCTTTCGCAACTTTGTCCTTCAAAAAATGATACCCGATAGCAATGTGTTTTGTGCGTGAATGCATCACCGGATTCTTGGAGATGTTAATGGCACTGGTGTTATCACACTTAACTGATATTGGCTCACTGAAGCTAATACCAAGATCTTTCAGGGTTTGTTTCATCCACAATACCTGCGTACAACATGTTGTTGCTGCAATATATTCTACCTCTACTGTCGATAGAGAAACTAACTCTTGTTTCTTACTGTGCCATGCGACCAATCTGTCTCCAAGATAGAATGCACCTCCACTGGTACTCTTTCTGTCATCTACACATCCTGCCCAATCTGCATCCGAATACGAAATAAGGGTGAAGTCTTTACCTTTCGGATACCATAACCCATACTCCATAGTACCTTTGAGGTACCGAAGAATCCTCTTCACTGTTGTCACATGAGTCTCCTTGGGATTAGCCTGAAATCGTGCTACCATGCATACTGCCTACAAAATATCTCGGTCTGGTGGCTGTCAGATACAGTAAGCTTCCAATCATAGATCTGTACATGGTTTGATCAACAGTTGGAGATTTGTCATCCTTGCTCAACTTGCAACCTGTTGTCATGGGAGTGCTAACTGGCTTACAATCCTCCATTGTGAACTTTTTTAACATCTCTTTCACATATTTAACTTGAGAAATAAATATGCCCTTCTTATTTTGATTAACTTGCAACCCGAGGAAATACGAAAGTTCACCAATCATTGACATTTCAAATTCTTTCTGCATCTTATTTGCCAAATCTTTACATGACTCATCTTTGTCTGCCAAATATGATATCATCTACGTATACAACAAGAACAATAAGATGCCCATTTTCTGTTTTGACATACAAATTACTATCCACCATACCTTTCTTAAACCTTTGTTGAGTGAGATAGTTGTCTAGCCTTGCATACCATGCTCGGGGTGCCTGTTTTAAACCATATAATGCTTTCTTCAATTTGCACACCAAGTTGGGATCATCACCAAGTTGGAAACCATCTGGTTGTTCAATATAAACCTCTTCTTCAAGTTTCCCATTCAAAAACGCTGATTTTACATCCATTTGATAAACCTTGAAATTCTTGTAGACTGCTAAAGCCAGAAACATTCTAATTGCCTCTAGTCTAGCTACTGGTGCAAACGTTTCCTCAAAGTCAATGCCTTCAACTTGAGCATAACCCTTGCATACCAATCTTGCTTTGTTTCTGACTACCTGTCCATCTTCATTCAATTTGTTTCAAAAAATCCATTTGGTCCCGATTATATTTTTGTTTGCAGGGTCTAGGTACTAACTCCCAAGTTTTGTTTTTCTCAATCTGATCTAATTCTTCATTTATTGCCTTCATCCAGCTCTCATCTTTGCTTGCATCAGCAACATTTTTGGGCTCAATGCTGGATAGCAGAGAGTAGTTACTTACTACTCTTCTTCTTGTCTGAACACCAACTTTGGGGTCTCCAATTATTTGCTCTCTAGGATGATTTTTCTACCAGCTGCCTGTTTTGAATTTCTTATTTTCTTCCACTTCTGAATCATCATCTGAGTCAATTTTTTGTATCTTTTCAATTTCGTTTTCCTCATCTCTTTCAATAACCTCTTCATAAATTGGGTAGTTCGTTTCATAGCTAATTACTCGTTCTCTACCTTCATCAAATTTAACATCGACATCTGTCCACAATTTTCTTTAGCTTCTTATTGTAGCATTTGTAAGCTTTGCTTTTTGATGAATAACCAACAAAAATACCTTCATCCGCTCTATCTTCAAACTTACCAAGATTATCTTCAGTTCTTTTGATGTAGCACTTGCTGCCAAACACTTTGAGGTATTTTGTTGTTGCCCTTTTTCCGAACCATAACTCATAAGGAGTTTTGCTTTCATGTGTTCTCAGCATGTACCTATTTTGGATATACACCGCAGTATGGACTGCTTCTTTCCAAAACCTGTATGCTAGACTGCTTTCATCCAGCATAGTCCGTGCCATTTCCTGCACTGTCCTGTTCTTTCTTTCTACCACTCCATTCTGCTGAGGTGTCCTGGTTGCTGAAAACTGTCTCCTAATACCGTATTTTTCATAGTATTCTGTAAACTCCTCTGAAATGAATTCTCCTCCTCTATCTGATCTTAAACATTTGATCCTCTTACCTGTTTCATTCTCAACCTGGTTTTTGAAAATCTTGAACATATCAAAAGCTTCTGATTTATGCTTTAAGAAAAATATCCATGTCATTCTGGAATAGTCATCAATGCACAACATAAAATATTTGTCACCATTTATGCTTTGTGTTCTCATGGGTCCACATAAATCAGTGTGTATTAGTTCCAAAGGTTTGCTTGTGTAGTATTCTTTAGTTTTGAATGTGACTCTAGTTTGCTTCCCCTTTTGGCATGAAGCACAAATGTTGTTTGCAGGTTTGCTGATGGTGGGAATATCTCTTACAACCCTTTTTGAGGTGATTTTTACTAGATTATCAAAACTGATATGACCAAGTCTCTTGTGCCACAACCAATTTTCTTCTTCCTATCCAATAAAACAAGCTCCTTTTGAAGTCTCTGAGAGCGTGTACAGGTTGCCGGATGTCCTTAATCCAGTTGCTATCAATTTTCCACTCGTTTGTTTTTCCGACTTCACAACCCCGCTTCATAAAAACTACTTCATGACCTTTATCACAAATCTGACTTACGCTTAATAAGTTATGTTTCAACCCATCTACAAACAGGACTTCTTCTCGACTTAATTTTTCTATCACTAATTTTGATAGAGCCTTTGCCAACTATCTTAGCTCCATCATTGTTTCCAAACTTTATTGAACCACCTTCATATTTCTGCAACTTCTCAAACTTCTGTTTGTCACCTGTCATATGACTGGAGCATCCACTATCAAGTATCCATGGTACATATTTATTCTGTGCTCTAAATGTTGTTTGTACTATTAAGGATTCCTTTTCTTCCTTAAGTCGCTCCTTTTCTTTCCACTCCATTTTGATAGTAGATTTGAGCTCTTGTTTAGCCTTTCCCTTATCAATAGCTTGTGCTTGTTTTTTCGGAAGTTTTCTATTTTGTCTCATCCTGTTTGGTTGAATTTTTCTTCCCTGAAATTGATTTGAAGCAAATGTACTTCTACAGTTTCTTGCAATGTGCCCAAAATTGTGACAGTTATAACATTCTACTGTATAATTCATCAAAGGAGAGAAAGCATTTCTACTGGTGAAATTCCTTGGTCTTACATTATATTTGCAGTCTGAGATTTTATGTCCATAGCCATTGCATTTAAAACAAAAACCAGAAAAGGGATAATTGAACCTGGGTGATGGTCTTTGCCATGTTGCCGTAGGAGCCCTAGGTCTTCTTCTTCTTTGATGAGTGACATTGGTGAATCCATCATTGTCAATTTTCCTTTCGTGCCTGGCATTATTGCTTTCTGTTGCATGAGATGTTTTTCCTTGATCAACCTGTTTCTTATCTTCATTCTTTATGGATTCTACATTTCTGGCCTTTGATCCATTAGATGATTCTCCTTCGACGAAACCCAGACCAAATTTGATGCCTACAGGCCTTTGGTCATTTATGATCTTATCCAGCTTCATAGAACTTTCTTCACGTTTGTGATAGCAACTGATTTTCTTATTCATCTCTTCTAGCTGCATTCTTAACCCAACAATCTCTTCTTCTAGCTTGCTGCAATGATCTATTTTCATGGTTATTTGCACTTCCAGATCTTCGAAGATTTTCTTGGATTCTTCTATCTGTACTTTCAAACTGGATATGATTTCATTTGCATCCTCAAGCCTTTTTGAAAGTTTCTTATTCTTTTTCCTCTCTATTTTCCACTCTTCAAGTGCAGAGATCAACTCACCTTCTAGATCTACTTCAGCCTCAGGGTTTTCACCACATACTTCAGAGTTCACTCCTTCTTCCTTTTCTTCTTCAAATGCCATGAAGAGAGCTTCACCTGTTTCTTCTTCAGAATTCTCACTGGAGCTGTCTTCTGATGAACTGGCATTCCTTGCTTTTGAATTATTTTCAAACAGTTTCATTTCGTCAGCCTCTTTTGGAGGAGTGATGGGTATTGTGTATCTCCTGACTACTGAATCCCAGATGTCGTATCCCAAAGCACAGAGATATGCCTGCATCTTGATTCTCCAGAACGCGTAATTAGATCCGTCAATCAATGGTGCTTTGTTTGATGAGAAGCCTTCACCACCTGCCATTGTGTTACTTCCAAGATCACCCTAGCCGGTTAAGCTTGTACAGGAACTTAGCTCTGATACCAATTGTTAGTCTTACAATGGCACTGAGAGGGGGGTGAATCAGTGTAGCTCTTTTAATCTTGAATTTATAGCTCTTAAAATAGCAGCAATTAAAACTTATAAACAGATACAACAAGTATAGCAAAAGAACATCACACAACACAAGATTTAACGAGGTTCACCAATGTGGCTACTCCTCAAAAATGACTGCTTGGACTACCATCCAAATCCAGCCTTTGCAAAGCTACAACTTTACAAACAATTTACCAACACCCACTGGAAGGAGCACCAACCCCTGATTTATCTGCACCAACAGAAAGGAGCACCAACCCCTGATTTACCAGCACCTACTGGAAGGAGCACCAACCCCTGATGCCAAGCTGCAACTTGGACTTCAATTTAGAATCTAGAAATTTAACAAAAAATACCTTCACTTTTACAAGACCCTGATCGGTCTACTTCACCTTTGTGCTCTCTACGCACTCTGCTCTCTCTGCAATCACTTCGCACACTGCTTATATCACTTCTTCTTCTCCTTCCCTTAAACTTCCGATCATCTTCTCCTCTCACTTCTGCTTCTTTTGTGAATTTCACACTTAGCACGATTTGACACGACTTGCTCTCTGTGCTCTTACGATCGAACTTCGCACATATCAACACGCATTCGACGATCTGTTCAACACACTTCAACTTCTCCAAACAGCCCTCCTTTTATAACAATATTTTTCATGATGAAAACTCTAATCTCAGTCAGTCGTAAACCCTACTCTTAGTCGATTGCAAACCCTAATCTTCATCAGCTGCAAACCCTAATCTTCGTCGGCTTACATCGGTCTTCGTCGGCTTCAACTGCCCCTATAACTCTTCTGTTGTTGTTGCCGCGAAAACACATGTCACGATATCGTGACACTTTCGCCTCCGTACGCTTACTCTTAGCTTTGGCCCGCGAGAATACAACATGTAGCGATATCGCGACACTTTTTCCTCCGTACGCTTTCTCTTAGCTTTGGCCCATGAGAATACAACATGTAGCGATATCGCGACACTTTTTCTTTCGTACGCTTTCTCTTAGCTTTGGCCCGCGAGAATACAACATGTAGCGATATCGCGACACTTTCTTCTTCGTACTCTCCTTCTTTACTTTTGTCACGAAATCGTGACACTTCTGCCTTCTTACTTTCTCTCTCCTCCTTTAGTCGCAAAAATGCGACATGTCGCGATATCGCGACACTTTTTCTCCTTAGCGCTTTATCTTGCCTTTGGGTCACGAAATGCGACATGTCGCGATATCGCGACACTTTTTCTCCTTAGCGCTTTCTCTTGCCTTCGGGTCACGAAAACGGACATGTCGCGATATCGCGACACTTTTTCTCCTTAGCGCTTTCTCTTGCCTTCGGGTCGTGAAAACGCGACATGTCGCGATATCGCGACACTTTTTCTCCTTAGCGCTTTTTCTTGCCTTCGGGTCGAAACGGACATGTCGCGATATCGCGACACTTTTTCTCCTTAGCGCTTTCTCTTTCAACATGTCACGAAATCGTGACACTTTTTCTACTTGCCTTTTCTTTCACATGTCACGATATCGCGACACTTTTCCTCCTTAGCACTTTTTCTTTCAACATGTCACGAAATCGGGACACTTTTTCTACTTGCCTCTTTTTCTTTCAACATGTCACGAAATCGTGACACTTTTTCTACTTGCCTCTTTTTCTTCCAGCATGTCACGAAATCGTGACACTTTTTCTTCCGTACTATCTCTCTTGCAATATGTCGCGAAATCGTGACACTTTTTCTACTTGCCTTTTTCTTTGCCAACATGTCACGAAATCGTGACAGTTTTTCCACTTGCACTTTTTCTTTCTGAAGAACACAAGCTTATATTGAGAGGGGGGGTGAACAGTATAAGACCTCTTTTTACTTTTTCTTTTATACTTCAAAACAGTAAAGCAATATACCCAAAGCAATATCAAAACAATGCACAAAATCATCCACAAAGTGACACCAATTTTAATGTGGTTCACCCAAAAGGCCTGGGCTACGTCCACAAAAATTTTCTATAAAAGTTATCTCAAAGTTCTTTGGGAAACCTTCCCAATTACAATGTTTATGAGCCTTGGCCCAAAGGAGACACCTTCCCCCGATCTAAATTTATGAGCCTCTCATCAAAGGAGATACCTTCCCCTCTGCTGAATTTATGAGCCTCTGCTCAAAGGAGATACCTTCCCCTCTGCTCTGGAAATGATCCCTCAGAAGATCAACTGCCTCTACCTCTTGCCATCACGTGGAAATCCTTTCCACCGAAGACCTCCTGTCCTCAATGCTTAGCCTAAGAGACCTCTGCCTTCTATGATCACGTCCATAGCAGCTCAGCTACCTGTACCAAACATAGTTAGTCGGTCTAGTACAAGTCTTCCTCTGTCTGTCAAATCTATCCAACTCTATGAACAAATCAATCCTCTGCACACAAGCCTTCTCAAAGACTTTCCAAATCTGTCCTCAGGTTCTCTGATAGAACCAATGTACCTTTGTCCTCAAGTTCTCTGATAGAACTATCAATCTCAACTCACAAGTCCTCTGCTAGGACCTGTCCAAATTTGCTCACAAGTCCCCACCGGAACTTGTCCAAAACCTGCTCACAAGTCCCCACTAGAACCTGTCCAAAACCTACTCACAAGTCCCCACCGGAACCTATCCAAAACCTGCTCACAAGTCCCCACCGGAACCTGTCCAAATCTGCTCACAAGTCCCCACTGGAACCTGTCCAAAAAACCTCAGCAAGCTCACCAAGAAAAAACTTGCTTAGCATGAACTCACAAAGAGAATTTTTAGAGACCCAATGTGATTCATAAACCTCATAGAAGCATAAAGAGAATTGTTAGAGACTCAATATGTTCTATACTTAACTCCAAATCTCAAATCTCATAGAAACATAAAGAGAATTGTTAGAGACCCAATATGTTCTATACTTAACTCCCAATCTCAAATCTCATAGAAACATAAAGAGAATTGTTAGAGACCCAATATGTTCTATACTTAACTCCCAATCTCAAATCTCAACTCAATATCAACTCAATCTCAACTCAAACTCAATCTCAAAAGAATAAGATAGATGTAGTAGCTTTTCTCAAGAATATAAAACACAACCCAACAATTGCCAACCATGCAATATCTCATATAACAATGATGCTTATATTCTTTTTACCAACAACTAGGGTTTCATCATCTCAATGCAAGTAGCAAGACTTATTAACATAAACCCTATTGCAAAAATGCTTCTTCTTCCTCAACCAGAATTATGCATTCACCCAAATATTCAACAATAACTTTAATTCATAAACAATCTTCAATATCCAAAAAATAAGATTTATACCAATAATACCTAGTAGACAACCTTTTCACTCCAAACTCAATTTCAGAAAATATACCATAAAAAACATACATGGAAGAAGTTTCCCATACCTTTACTTTGATGAAGAAGGAGAACTCAAAATCTGTCACAACACTAACTCTCAATTTTCCACCAATTAGAGTTAGCAACTATACAATATTACACAATATTAAAGAACCAAATATAACACCTTATTTCTCCAACTTAGTAAAAACCACCAAAGTATAATAACATACAAAATAACACCTCTTTACACCTTATTATTCCACATAAACATTAAACATTAAACATCAATGTCAAAACAAAAAGATACCTTAACCTTATACCTCCCGCGCATTCACTGCCACCATTCTATGCACATCGTGACCAAAAATAAATCCCCAACGAAGAGAATCGAACTCAGCACCTCTGTCGTCTAGCGCTTTCGCTTAAACACCACCGTCGTTGGGTCACAAGAGCCCAACAAAATAACAAACCGCTGCCCTCTCTTTTATCTTTCTTTGATGCCAAAATCCTAGAAAATGTAAACGTCTTTCACAAACCGCATGCAAACAAACCATTGCTGTCAAGCCAAAAGGTAAGGATACAACCCAAGCTCAAAACTGAGATTGCCAAGCATAGTCTCCATGATGCAGAACATGCACGATCTCAAAGACGTCAACGGAGATCAAAAACACAGAGCGAGCTCAAACGAAGACACCAAGCGCTTTTCTAAGGATGTAGAGCAATGCAAGTCACAGACGCCAAGCGCAGATCGAACGAAACGATGCAAAATCAAATCATATATGCCAAGCGTAATTCGAACGAAATAGCGTAAATCAAATCGAGAAGCCAAGCGCAAATCAAAAAAATAGAGAACCACAAATCACAGATGTCCAAATAATAATCGGTGGTGTTCACTTTTAAAAACCATGCCCACTTATATAGCAATTTATCCATCACTGATTGATGTCGGCACTCCTCCAACGATGGCAATAAAACGACGACGCTTAAGGGTTGAAAGACCCTTTAATAATAATTAAAATAATAATTATTATTATTTTATTAATAATAAATTAAACTTGGACCTTTGACAAAGGTATGAGTTAATTTAATTATTAATAATACACATGGACCTTTGCATTAAGTTAAGCTTGGTTTTAATAAAAACCCTTAATGAGTCCAAATGGTTTTAAGAAAAACCTTTAGCCTTGTCACCATGGTTTTAATAAAAACCCTTTAACACAATGAATCTTCTCAAGATATTCTTGACATCACACTCTTTTGAAATCAACACAAAAATGCCTTTTGACATCAATGACAACTTATACATTTTAGCAAAGGCAATGTACCCAAATTACCCAAAATTGCCAACAATCTCCCCCTTTGTCATTGATGGCAAACCTTTATCGAAAACACTTCTCAAGAGCCAAAACTGAAACCAACTGAATCCATCTGAGCTAACAACTGAGAATCTTCCTTTGAAGTTTTGCTCCTCCTGACTTGAAGCTTTCCTCTTCACTTTGAAGCTCTCCCCCTTACTCATATCTTTCCCCCTTTGTCATCAATGGCAAAGGGCCACCTTTGGAGCTCGGTACTAAGAATTAACCTCTTAGCTTAGTCCCTCCCCCACCTCCTGATGAGGTGATTAATTCTGGGGTGGGAGTAAAACTCCCATTAGGCACTGATCATCATCAACGTCTATAACTTCCCTGTCGGGCCTTCTCTTGAACTCTTTGTCCATATTCCTGTTCCTATCACTATTCTTGTTTTTGTTCTCATCCCTGTTTTTATCCATGACTTGATCCTTGGACCTGATCATGCCATTGTTCTTGTTCCTGTATTTTGGAATTTCAGCTCTATACTGTCTGACTGTGTGACCTTCATTGTTGCACTTATAACACGTAACAATGTTATTTCTTTTAGGCATACATGTTCTTTGAATCCACCAGTTTTGACCAAACCTGTTCTGACCAAACCTATTTTGACCAAACCTGTTCTGACCAAACCTATTCTGACCAAATCTATTCTAACCAAACCTATTCTGACCAACCCTTTTCTGATCAAACCTGTTCCTGATATTTGCCTTGCAATAAACTGCCTTATGCCCAAATTGTTGACAAGAGTAGCAATACCCTTGAAAGAAATTACCACCTCTGAAACTGTCATTTACCTTTTTTACTTGAGCCATGCAATGTGAAGCCATGTGACCAAACCTGTGACAAGAAAAACATCTGCCTTGAAACTTTCCTTTATTTGACCTCTTAGGCCCTGAAAACTTCTTCTTCTCATTTTGAATTCTGTTTTCTGTTTCTATGCATCTATCATTCAAGGACTCATGATCTGAAATACTTTCCTCATCAGAACTCTCTTCCTTTTGGAGTCTCTTACTAGACTCTCCAACTTGTTCCTTGTGAGTCTTAACAAAACCAAGACCTATTTTATCTGTTGTCTTTCTTTGACCTTTGATGAGAGACTTAACCTTTTTGGAGCTATCTTGAAACCTGTGAAGCTTATCCTTGTACCCTTTAGTTTCCTCTTTCAAAGAAGCCATTTTCTTTTCTAACTCACTATACTCAAGAACCTTAGACTCTAACTCATCCTTGATTTCTTGTGTCTTAGCTATAGAGAAATCAAGATTTTCAATAAGATCATCTCTCTCCATACAACATTCATCTAACTTATCCTTGAGTCTAGCATTCTTCTTTCTTTCCTTTTTCAAAGCACTGAGAGCACTAATAAGTTCACCTTTGAGATCTACTTCACCTTCCTCTATATGTTTGCTATTAGAATCATCAAAGCCTTTTTCGGATTTCTTATCACTAGAGGTACTACCCTTTTCAAAAACCATACATGCATCTTCCTTATAGTTTTCTGAAGCATCCTTATACATACTAGAAATCAAATCATTATTTGTGCAATCATCCTCAAGGTGACCAAAATTTCCACATCTAAGACATTTCATGATAATGAATCTATGTTTTGGTTCTTCCTCTTTTTTTGATATGAACAACTTCTCATTTTCATTATCACTTGAAGAACTTTCACTATCACTAATAGAACACTTACTTGCTTTGTCTAGGTAGAAACTCTTCTTGTGTTTGTGAGAATAGCTCTTTCCTTGATTTTTGTGCTCATCTTTGTTTTTCCTATGATGCTTGTGCTTTTCAGAATCCTTGCTCTTACAGATCTCGTTTATCTTCATCACTTTAATCCTTGGCAACAGTACGATCAGTAGCATAATGACCAAATTTTCCACAATTAAAACATCTTACATTTTTCATATTTTTGTGTTTTCTAGAGAACTTGCCTTTCTTGCTGTAATATGCCTCTTCATCACTAGAAGACTCATCACTCTCTTGAAGCTGTTTACCTTTGGATTTCTTGGTAGCCTTGAAAGCTGCCTCTTTCTTGACATCAACATTCACTTGAGTTCTTAACTCAAATGTTGCAAGTATACTATGGAGCTCATCGTTTTTCAATTTATCCAAATCTTTAGCTTCCTCAATAGCAGAAATATTTTCACTAAATCTATTAGGAAGAGATCTTAAAATCTTATCACAAACATCATTTTCAGTAAGCTCAAGACCTAAGTCTTTCATGGAGTTAACAACCTCATCCATACGAAGCATGTAGTCACTAATCTTTTCATCATCATTCATATTGAATTGTTCAAACATACCTTTGAAGTGTCTCAACTTGGCCTTTTTGACATTTGTATCACATGTATGAACCACCTTAAACTGATTCCACATTTCACTAGCTGTCTTGAAGTGAATCACTTTGGTGAGATCTGCTTTCTGTAAGCCTTTCGAATTGCATTCATTGCTTTTGAATTGTTGTGATGTAGGAGCCTTTCTTCTTTAGTATTAGGACAAAGTTCAGGAATAGTGTACTCATCTTCAATCACTTCCCAAACCTCATTCCCAAGTTCCATTAGATGAACCTTCATCCTTGCACTCCAAAGACCAAAATCGACCCATCAAGAATAGGTGCTTGCATTGCCACTTGAATGATCCATTGTGTTCTTTACTAGCTTTTCCTTCAAGCTGTTAAACTTTACGAAGGCACCCACTCTGATACCAATTGAAGAACACAAGCTTATACTGAGAGGTGGGGTGAATAGTATAAGACCTCTTTTTACTTTTTATTTTATACTTCAAAACAGTAAAGCAATATACCCAAAGAAATATCAAAACAATGCACAAATTCATCCACAAAGTGACACCAATTTTAACGTGGTTCACCCAGAAGGCCTGGGATACGTCCATAAAACTTTTCTCTAAAAGTTATCTCAAAGTTCTTTGGGAAACCTTCCCAATTACAATGTTTATGAGCCTCGGCCCAAAGGAGACACCTTCCCCTGATCTAAATTTATGAGCCTCTGCTCAAAGGAGATACCTTCCCCTCTGCTAAATTTATGAGCCTCTGCACAAAGGAGATACCTTCCCCTCTGCTTTGGAAATGATCCCTCAGAAGATCAACTGCCTCTACCTCTTGCCAGCATGTGGAACTCCTTTCCATCGAAGACCTCCTGTCCTCAATGCTTAGCCTAAGAGACCTCTGCCTTCTATGATCATGTTCTCTGATAGAACCAATGTACCTCTATCCTCAGGTTCTCTGATAGAACCAATGTACCTCTATCCTCAAGTTCTCTGATAGAACTATCAATCTCAGCTCACAAGTCCTCTGCTAGGACCTGTCCAAATATGCTCACAATTCCCCACCGGAACCTATCCAAAACCTACTCACAAGTCCCCATTGGAACCTGTCCAAAACCTGCTCACAAGTCCCCATTGGAACCTGTCCAAAACCTGCTCACAAGTCCCCATCGGAACCTTTCCAAATCTGCTCACAAGTCCCCACCGGAACCTGTCCAAAAACCTCAGCAAGCTCACCAAGAAAAAACTTGCTTAGCATGAACTCACAAAGAGAATTGTTAGAGACCCAATGTGATTCATAAACCTCATAGAAGCATAAAGAGAATTGTTAGAGACTCAATATGTTCTATACTTAACTCCAAATCTCAAATCTCATATAAAAATAAAGAGAATTGTTAGAGACCCAATATGTTCTATACTTAACTCCCAATCTCAAATCTCATAGAAACATAAAGAGAATTGTTAGAGACTCAATATGTTCTATACTTAACTCCAAATCTCAAATCTCATAGAAACATAAAGAGAATTGTTAGAGACCCAATATGTTCTATACTTAACTCCCAATCTCAAATCTCATAGAAACATAAAGAGAATTGTTAGAGACCCAATATGTTCTATACTTAACTCCCAATCTCAAATCTCAACTCAATCTCAACTCAAACTCAATCTCAAAAGAATAAGATAGATGTAGTAGCTTTTCTCAAGAATATAAAACACAACCCAACAATTGCCAACCATGCAATATCTCATATAACAATGATGCTTATATTCTTTTTACCAACAACTAGGGTTTCATCATCTCAATGCAAGTAGCAAGACTTATTAACATAAACCCTATTGCAAAAATGCTTCTTCTTCCTCAACCAGAATTATGCATTCACCCAAAGATTCAACAATAACTTTAATGCATAAACAATATTCAATATCCAGAAAATAAGATTTATACCAATAATACCTAGTAGACAACCTTTTCACTCCAAACTCAATTTCAGAAAATATACCATAAACAACATACATGGAAAAAGTTGCCCATACCTTTACTTTGATGAAGAAGGAGAACTCAAAATCTGTCACAACACTAACTCTCAATTTGCCACCAATTAGAGTTAGCAACTATACAATATTACACAATATTAAAGAACCAAATATAACACCTTATTTCTCCAACTTAGTAAAAACCACCAAAGTATAATAACATACAAAATAACACCTCTTTACACCTTATTACTCCACATAAACATTAAACATTAAACATCAATGTCAAAACAAAAAGATACCTTAACCTTATACCTCCCACGCATTCACTGCCACCATTCTATGCACACCACGACCAAAAAGAAATCCCCAACGAAGAGAATCGAACTCAGCACCTCTATCGTCTAGCACTTTCGCTTAAATGCCACTGCCGTTGGGTCACAAGAGCCCAACGAAATAACAAACTGCTGCCCTCTCTTTTATCTTTCTTTGATGCCAAAATCCTAGAAAATGTAAACGTCTTCCACAAACCGCATGCAAACAAACCACTGTCGTCAAGCCAAAAGGTAAGGATACAGCCCAAGCTCAAAACCAAGATTGCCAAGCGCAGTCTCCATGACGCAGAACATGCACGATCTCAAGGACATCGACAGAGATCGAAAATACAAAGCGAGCTCAAACGAAGACACCAAGCACTTTTCGAAGGATGTAGAGCAATGCAAGTCACAGACGCCAAGCACAGATCGAATGAAACGGTGCAAAATCAAATCATAGATGCCAAGCATAATTTGAACGAAACGATGTAAAGCAAATCGAGAAGCCAAGCGCAAATCGAAAAAACAGAGAACCACAAATCGCAAATGTCCAAATAATAATCGATGGTGCTCACTTTTGAAAACCATGCCCACTTATATAGCAATTTATCCATCACTGATTGACGTCGGCGCTCCTCCAACGATGGCAATAAATCAGCGACGCTTAAGGGTTGAAACACCCTTTAATAATAATTAAAATAATTATTATTATTATTTTATTAATAATAAATTAAACTTGGACCTTTGACAAAGGTATGAGTTAATTTAATTATTAATAATACACATGGACCTTTGCATTAAGTTAAGCTTGGTTTTAATAAAAACCCTTAATGAGTCCAAATGGTTTTAAGAAAAACCTTTAGCCTTGTCACCATGGTTTTAATAAAAACCCTTTAACATAATGAAGTTCTCAAGATATTCTTGACATCACACTCTTTTGAAATCAACACAAAAATGCCTTTTGACATCAATGACAACTTATACATTTTAGCAAAGGCAATGTACCGAAAATTGCCAACATTGCCATCATGTCGTGAAATCGCGACAGTTTTTCCACTTGCTTTTTTTCTTTCCAACATGTCACAAAATCGCGACAGTTTCTCTTTCTTCCAGCATGCTCTTCCTGCAATGATGACTTTACTAGTAAGTCATCAATGTAATCTTCTAATATCTTATGCATATAGTCAAGAAATATGTATTTCATAGCCCATTGATATGTGGCACCAGCATTTTTGAGGTTGGATGGTATAACTTTATAGCAAAAAGTTCCTCATGGAGTAGTGAAATTAGTTTTGTTCTGATATTCTAGTTTAATCTGAATGTGGTTGTAACCAAAAAAACCATCCTTGAGTGAGAGCATTTTGTGACCTATAGTTGCATATATAAGAGCATCAATATTAGGAAATGGAAAATAATCCTTGGATGTTGCTTATTAAGGTCCTTGAAATCTGTGCATATGTAGATTATTTCATTAGTTTTTCCTATGGGTACCATGTTTGATACCCATTTTGGATAGTCAATGGAAATTATGAACTCTACATCCAAAAGCTTTGGTAATTCATCTTATACCATCAAGGTGATGGTTGGATGTATTTTTTTGAGTGTTTTCTTGACTGGTTTCTTGGTGGGGTCCAATGAAAGGTTGTGAAACTAATTTTGGATCCAAACCCGAAATGTCCTTATAATTCCAAGCAAAGATATCAAATCTCTCTTTTAATAGAGAAATAAGGATAGCTCGTTCCTTAGGAGATAAGATTTCTTTGAACCTAAATTTATTTGGATTAGTGGTATATTCATTGATATCCACTTCAAAAGTTTCCTCTATTGACATATGTGATACATCCTCAAATTTATGAGGTGTAGGGATCAAATGTATGTCATCAGCTATGTTTATAGGTTCCACCAAATCAGGATTGACCTCGACATGATAGACATCATGTGCATAGCCTAGCACAAAATGGAACGGTTGCAATATTTCTTCGTTAGGGAATAAATATTCAATATCTAGGGGTGAATTGATGAGATCAAAATCAATGGCCTCATGATTGAGGTATAAAGGTTTTGAAGGGTCTAATGGATTTTGTAGTAGAGTGGTCAGGTTGATAGATATCATGTCGATGGAATGGAAGAAATATCCAAGACCACGTGGATATGACTCACTATTGTTGGGTTGCTCCCTATACTTAATATGTGGCCTAGGAGGTATGGAGATGATTGGGTCCAAAATAGGAACAAAAAAGACTATTGGATACTCAAGGGGAAGCAATTGCCTTAAGTTTGAAGGACCAAAAAAAGCTATGTGATATATCTCTTCTAAATTTACTAGTCTCCTTTGGATGTGAGGAACCAGGAAGACTGTACAATATACTTTCTCCAAATACACAAGTAGTAAAATATGACATAAATATCGAGGCCCTAAGTAGGCCATCTCTATTTCATCTTCATATTCATCATCATCTGAGAAGTACTCATCATCATCTTCTTCAGAGTTGTGCCCTGATTTATCTTCTTTAGAAATGGATTCTAAATCGGACTCTTCCTTTATGTTAGGGCTATGAGGTTCAATGCCAACATCATTGGCATACTCATTATTTATAATAACCCAATTGATCCCCGGGATACTTTCTAAATTATCCTTTGCAAGGATGTTCTCATGATAGACTAATGGCAGTTCTGTGGTAACCATAGTTACAGGCAAGTTACCCCTCTACGAATGCGAAGGGTTGGGGTGATAGGGATTCCAATCAATGTCCTCCCCCAAGCCTAGATTCAGATGATCTCAGGATTTTTATAATAATTCATCTTGTCCTTTAATGAAATATCCAAGGCCAAACCTGTCAGTCGATAATTGGTACTGCGGTTGATATAGAGTTCTACACCCTTTTTCGAATAAACCTAACCCATAACCATGCCAGTGATGATGTTAAAAATACCTAAGGGTGAAATTCGGGTTGGAAAGATAATGAACGTTAGCAAAAAATGGTTCATTTTCATCATCATCCATAGGCAAGTGATATGTAACTTGATCCAAGCCCCCATAAATGAAATTAGTCTGATTGGGTGGCACCCCTAGTGGTACAACCTTTCCAATAGGAAAATAGGGGGCTTGAGGCCTCCCCATGTCTTGCGTAGACTCTATAATAGATGTGAAAGTTACATTATACATAATATATTTAGCTAACCTGGGGTTAACTAAATGAATCATCACCTATGGTGCATATGACACGATTGATGACACAGGCGAGGTAGGTTGAGGAACCTCCTTGACTACATTGTGAAAAAAAATTTCTTCCATAAGATTTGGAAATTTTGCAGTTGTAATATTTGGGATCACCCTAGGTTCCTTCTCACCTAAAATTACCTTTAGCTTTTGATCATTCCTTAGTTTTGATAATGTTGTAGGCTTTTCATAAGCAGTTGTTGTACTAGAGGTTGGTTGTGGTGCTGACGTAGAAGGATATGTATGCACTAAATTTGATTTACCCACTGAATATGTAGGTAAATATCCAAGTGAGTAGATTTTAGGATGAAGTATCTCAAAAATTCAACCTGATTTACATATTTAAATGGTTCTTAATCTGATGAGACCACATGTGCTTGTCCCTCGTGCACATACTTGATGTATTGGTGCAAAATCAAGGGGAAACAATGCATGTACCTTATCCATAGTTGACCTAGGAGAATGTTGTACTGCATAGCACCCTCTAGAACATGCTACATCACTGAGATGGTTTTTAATCCAACCTAAATAGGAAGGACTATTGTGCCTACTATCGAGCACAATGCATCATTGAATGCTCATAGCATAAAATTTGAGGCTAAAATATGTGACTTAGGGAGGTTCAGGTTTCCTAAGGCCTTAGTGGTTATTATATTGATTGATGATCCTATGTCAATCAATACCCACTTTAAGGGAGTGTGATTAACACATGTGATGATATGTAGTGGCAGGTCTTCTATGGCAGTGGATATCATTTTGATTTTGTGATCATAGAATCTGATCATAGGTTTCGACAGTGTTGCACATGCCCCACAAAGTTAGTAAAAGCTTTGATATTCTGGGATTGAAGTTCTATGGCTCTCAAGATTTCCATTAATGTATTCCTATGCCTAGGAGGTTGCTACATAATCTTATATATTGATAGCTTTTCCAGTTTTTTTTTTATAGTCTATGTGAGTCTATTTATGATCGTAACCACTGGTCTTATTGGTGGGTCCAGTAATTGGTTTTACACTTGCCTTTACTAAGGTATAGCTTGGATACGAATGGGAGTTGTAGGTGGCTCTTATTAATTATAACTTATGTACCTTGTTACCACATTTACCATACCAAAAAATACTTGAGTAGGTGGTTCTATTCACACTTGGTTGACTTGATCAACATGGTTCCTTGGTAGCTCATGATTAGGTAAGGGATCCTTGAATATTCCCATGTTTTGGTTGTATGGAACCAAGGGGTTGTCGATACACAATTCATCCTTATCAATAATATTCTACACCATATTTTTAAATCCATGGCACACTTCTATGTCATGCCCTTTCTATTTGGGGTATGGGAAATAGTGATCTTCCTTAAAACCTTTTAGTTTAGGGTGATTAGGGTTCAGTAGCTACACTTCTAGTAATTTTAGGGCCTTAGCCTCACACAACTGATTAAATATTGATGCCAAATATTCTGATAATGGCATGAATTGGCAAGGTGAGCGGTGTTGCTTATCATTGCCTTGATTCTTGTTGCACTGATTGTACTGCATAGGAGGTTGAGCTTGATAATTCTAAGGTTGTTGAATCTTGTCCCATTTTGGAATATTTAATATGACTTGATTAATAGGCATAGGCTTACCCTGATGTTGTTGGTTTCTTGTGTTCTTATTATTCCATTATTTCTTAGTACATATATTAAGATCTCTTTCTTGTATCTTTATGTCCTTGATTACCTTGGCTTGCACCAAGGCCTCCTCAAATGTTGTATATTGTTGTAGTTGGAGCAAAAACAATCTGTACTTGGCATAAATTTTTGTGAACATTTGAGTGAGCTCTATGGTGGGAATGGAAAATGGTAATTTAGCCATCTATTTCCTCCATCTATTCCCATAATCTATGACTGGCTCATCATCATATTATCATAAAGCATCCAGGTTTGTCATATTAGTTTTTATTCTTGACGTTAAATGAGAAGTGTTAAAGAAAAGAATTTTCCAGCTGCTCAAAGCTAGTAATGCTATTATTTTTTATTTGAAAGCACATATTCATAAAACTGGTTATGTGCTCTTGGGCATCATCATCACCTCAAAACTTATCCAGTTTTGGCATCTCAAAGTGATCGAGATAAGCCAAACTTGGCATTTGAGGGATACAAAGGTTGATTGTGGATCTTACTAAGATTAGGTTTTTTTTAAGTTGTTCCCTATTTATTAAGAGATTTTATTTTCTCAGCAATAACTTTATAAGCATGAGAGGATATGATTTCCTCTTCCCTAAGTGACCTTTGTGGTTGATGCAGAGGTAAATTCCTTTGTGATAAATATGGTCGATTATACCCATCAACCATGTCTATTGAAGATGGTTCAGGATACTACTAATCCTGATCATCTTGTACTGACTCCTCATACTGACTTGCCTTAGGTTGATATAGTGTTTTATGTTGTTTCCTGGGTGTGTGATGGAGGTATGACAAGCACAGTGCTCTCCCTACATAGTCGATAGCTCTTGATGTGATATAGCATGTCTAATATTGTATTGCTATTTGTACTCACTAGGGAGAGGTAGGTTAGCCTGAGCTAGCCTATCCTCTCTCTCTCTTCATACTCCTTTTTGTCAAGGATGCACTGATCTCTCAAGAAATGCTCATACAGATGTTGTTGAAGTAGCATCTATCGTTGTGTGTCTTCCTGTTCTAACCGCTCATGCTCTACACAAAAATCCTCCAACTGATTATGGATAATTTTTTGTCTCTAATATGAAAAAAACCTACGCACTCAATCTACATGGTCTATTGTATAGGGTATTTAGCTTTGTAACTCTATGTGAGGATTTTTATGAGTATGAGCCCTAACAGAAGGATCTGGTATATTCTTACTTTTGTCTATAAAAATTGCATTGGTAGTACATTGAGACCTTTATTCTGTGCTTGCATACATAGATGGGACATTTTTACTATGTGGTAATTTTGAACGCTCACCCTGGGCATGTGTGTGCCTCACTATGTTGCCACTACGTACACTCTTAGAATTAGAGTGAGCAATAGAGGTGGCCCTACGCTCTGATATTTTGAAAGCTTTCTCTAGATGATTAAGCTGACTAGTCATCCATGGTTGACCAGGAGGTGTACCATTCACTATGATACTATGAAGATCTATCAAATATCCTCTCTACTCAAGGCATTTTGGAGCTCTTAGGGGAATGTGATCAGACACACCCCCTCTATGTTGCCCCTCGTTGGGTTGGTTTGGTCTCTAACCATTGTGTGAAGACTAGGGTCTTGAAACCCCTTGATTGGATCACAAGAAGATCCTAGATTGGGTCCTCTAGTTGGGGTGTCTCGATGAGAACCCCTGTGAGTTGAGTTGTCACCTCTAAGACTACCTGAATGTCATTCATGAGTGTTTTGTGTGGGTGGCTCAACTATAGTGTTGTTTGTGTTAGGTGGAGCATTTGCTTCCACCTCAAGTGTGGATTTAGGGTGGCCTCGTGTGTTGACCATAGCTTTGTGAAATTATCTCTTATGTAAGTTTTAAGATCAAACAAAGTATACAAGGTGATTATCTCTTTTAAGTTTTCTTTGTGAATCCTAAAACTTGTTTTGTGTGTTTTTGATTTGTTGTGAATACAATCTAACTCTTATCATGTTTTCAATAGTTGATGTAACTCTTAGATTTTTTAAGGTTTTCACCTATATACTTACAAAAATAAACTCGGTAATGACATCCAGGATGTCTATCCATCAAACTATGGAGAAGAAACCCATATTCGATCAAGGAGCATAGGTACTACCAATTCTCACCCAGCACATCGTATGCAGTGATATACCTTTCGAAGAAGAGTACATGTTATTTTCTATGGATAGGATAGATCTTGAATTGACCTTGTCCATGGATTGGTCCTGGTGATACAATGTCAAATAAGCCAACCGAGTGGTAATGACATCCACCGTTGGTCTTGATCAGTGGGTTGGATGTGAAAGTCCAATGTCACTGTTGTTTACTTTGGAATGTGGTGTGTATGTGTGTTCATTTTAATTTACATGAAATAAATGTGCATCAATAAGAATTCCAATGATTTTTCTCTATATGCCTAGAAAATACGTTTTATTTTTATAGAATGCACAATTAAATGCTATTTAATTTTAGAGAATTCAAAATGTAGATTTAATCATAAAAATAGCCTTTGATCAGGCCTCAAGCAAGTATACCTAAGCACACAAATTCAACATTGGTTGTTGTTTTATATAGCAGGCAATAGACTCAACTGCTATATAGAGTAGCAATCAAAAATCCTATCCATTGGATTCTAGGGCAGTCAATAGTACAGGCTGCTATTCCTAGTAGCAACTAGCAGCAAACATGGTATTTTTATGAGTTACCCTTAATTTTTGCTATGTTTGCTACTTAATTATATAATTGTGTTCACACATATAGAATATAGATATAAAAACATAAAATATAGAGAAGACCACTTACCATGGAATCCTCATTTGATGAAGAAACAAGTTGTTGACCATTTTTACTATGTTTTCTATTGGCCACTAACGATCAGAGCCGCTATCTCTACTGGCCACTAATGATTATGGAAGCTAGCTCTGCTAGTCGATATAGTTGATATTATTTGGGACATCTAGCCATTTTCTCTCATATTGGATGTGCTTGCAATAAGAAAACATAAAAAATATGAGTTAGTAGCATAAAAATAGGGCATCCCATCGTGATCACCACTTGTAAAGCTATGAAAACCACACATCTAAAGCTATTGCAACATGATAAGGAATTGAAAGCATATAATCTATGTAATCATTTGACAAAAGGAAATAACAAGAAGGAATGCTCTCTTTTATTGATCAAATGAATATTCAATTACAATTCATCCCTCTTAGGGATACCAAATGTTTGATACAATGTTACAAATACAAATAACCCCAAAATAGGGGAAGATGTGCTTCACAAGGTCTTCATGTCTCCATGAATTTGTTTATATGAGGGATTACTTAGCCACCTCCATCTCTTTAGATCAAGAAACTAGATCTTGATGATCCTTTGCTCTATGATGCCCTAAAATCTACACACAAAGAACTTCAAGAAATATTAGCAACATATGAGGCCTCTCAAAATGAGGCTTGTATATTTGTTAGTGCAAATTGTAAATCCAAGCATAAATGTGTGTAAATATGCATAAATATATTTGAAATATTGATAATAAAGCATGCATCAATGCTTAAAACATATAAAGGAACCTAAAGATGCATGTAAATTTGCAAATAAAACATAAATAAACTAATGTACTAAAGCATGTAAAGAAAAGCATAAAATGCACAAATGAAAATAAATATGCTTATGAAACTGATAATGAACCATAGAAATGCAATTAAAATAGCTAATCTAGGCTAAATAAATCTAAATACATGCTAATAATAGGAAATCTACAACTAAATCAAGGAAACTTACATGTAATGGTCACTATCGCTCATAGTAGCTAGTTTTGCTATTCGTTGTTACAGTCAACAGCTAAGAGTATGGGCTACTTTTAAAAACAATGATCATGAGGAAGGTGGTCTACTCCTTAAATATGGCTTGATGATGCTCAATTTCCTCGACAAATTAATGGTCAATGGTCACTTGTATCTCAAACATGGATTTGGTGGTGGATTGTTGTAAACTTGTGGTGAATTGGTGGGAGGAAGTAGGTTTTCTCTTCAAGTATGTAGAAAATCCATTGATGTAGACATAGTTATCATTCTCCAATTTGGCAGCACTTCAATACTCCTCAAGGGTTGCAAAATCAGTCTTCAAACTGACAAAGGTTTGCTATAGTAAATTTAGGATCTCTTTCTTCAATTTTGGGAGGCATCTTATAGACTTCCTCTATCCTCATCCTGGATTCTCAAGGAAGCCAAGATCAAGAACTTTCCAACCTAGAGTAGTTAGGGAGAAACATCTGGAAGCTTTACAACCCAAAATCACTCAGGAACCATTTGCAATTTGGTCAGTTGTTGGGAGGTCGAGTTGGTTATAGGGCTAGCTACTCTCGTTTAGCGTGGCTAGGACCCTGACCACTATCAACAAACATGGCTATCTCATAGCCACTCTGATTGTTAGTAGTTGGGGTCATAGCTACTAATTTTGTTAATGGCTAAGGTTGTAAAGGACTAGGCTACCCTAAATGAGTGGTTAGATCCACTATTGAGTCTCAGAAAAGTCCAAGATCATTCATAAGGTCTGAAAATATTCCCATATGAGTATTATCCTAAACATGATGTATTTTAGGTGTCTAAATTACCAAATAAATGTTGTTATGAACCTACCCAATATCCAACACCCATTCTTATAATTCATGTCTATCCAAGAACCTTACCTGTGACCATAGGTCAAAATGCAAAATTTTTCTTCTCAACACAAACTCTAATAAAATTTGATTCACTATTCATAATGCCATGTTTGTAGTAGTTCTATATGCCTATGCTACAATCAAGATGAAAAATTGACCAACCACCTACAATTGATTACAACATCATGAGGACACTGACCACATGGCTGGCTTGTTTTCCACCTCAAATGTGCTCAAAAATCTATCAACAACATGGTTCAAAGATATTCATCACTTTCATCACTACGACATCTCACATTGGTTAAAATTCAATACAATCGTTAGTATCCTACTTAAGTGTCACTTCATCCCTTTACATCCATCATCATCCTATTGCTCATCAATTTTATTTTTCCCACTCTTTCCTCCTCTGCTAGCTTGGGAGATGCATTCACCATTCAAATAAATTTCTAACTAGGGGTATTTTCCCTCTTGTTTGTCTTCTTCCTACATTCTCTTGGTTTGGGGGGTGCCATACCTTCATTTACCTCTAATTTTATCACATTCCATCATGACTACAACAACTCACACACCACATATGCACAATTTGCTAATATTTCACTCTTCACTTGGCTCACATTCGCTCTTCAATCAATCTACATCTTGATGCTACTTTGATTCTTTTTTTATTTATTTTCATCTATTTCATTAGGTTTGGTTTTGTTGTCTTAATTAAGGGCATATCCATCATTGTATTTGTATTGTCTCTCTGTATGCTCATTACCACCATGTTCTTTGCTCCCATAGCCATCTATAATAACCCTTGTGTCTATTCATACAACCCATATGACACCTTGTCTCTTTTGAAATATTTGGTTCAATGAGTCTCTATATTATTTCGATTGCTCAACCATGCCTAGTTTCTCAATCCAACCTCCATTGAATGTCTTCTAGTATTTGAGTGTTATAGGTCTTTTCTAGTTACCTCAGCTATTCTCTTGGACCATGCACATATCTCACACATTAATTATATTTTCAGTCTAGGGATGATGATGTCATATATCACTCTTCCCATAAAGCGAACGGTTTCTCTTACTCATCCTATCATGAACATAATTCAAACCTGGGGATACACATTGCATATATATCACAAAAAAAATCAAAATCAAAATCAATAATGACATATATTGTCATGGATCCTTAGGCATTTTAGACATCTCCATCAGGGCTATAGACACATTACTAGTAGTGGATCAACATCAATGAATTATAGGGCTATAGACACCTAACTGTTAGTGGATTATACCTTTTGCATGGTGACATATCTATCACATTAATAATATTTTTTTGTACAAACCTCTGATCCCTCATGGATGAGCTAGCTTATATTGACTTGAGTTACCAAAAATTAGTTCTACCTCACTCAAAATTAGAAATGAACATTCACTACACACACTTAGGTCCTTGAGAGACTTGACTCATTGGACTGGTCTCAGTATCTTTGAGCACCTATTTGATTAGTAGATGATTTTGATCAATGTCACTAGGGTTTTTGAGCTTCTTGAAAGCACTTTATGCTTCTTCCTTCCTAGGACATGTGCACTAACAATTTTTGTCACATTTGCTTCAATGTCCTATTCACCTTATGAATATTTTGTGTCCCACTTCCTACCATCCATCCTACAATTATGTCATTTCCTCATGTCGATGCTCTTGAGTAAGCAATCAAAGTTGTGCATAGCAATCTGTGTCTACGTGCTTTTTGAACAATAGTCAAACACTCATACATGCATTTATTCTATTATGTCTATCATATTCACCACAATAAGTTCTTATATATTCTAATTGTATCATCTAGACACTCTATCATGCATAATTCAGCACCTCATCCACCATTTGCATCATAATTCATACCAACTACCATAACATTATTATCTCATCACATATGTCTCTCCAACATTACACATCAAATTAAAACCTAAAGTTCAAAATGTTGTATCCTTTTGTCAAAGGTTGCACCCTTTCCCTTGCATTCACATCTCAAAATAAATCAACTGTCAGGTTCAAAAGATTGCATCCTTTTGTCAAATTTTGAGCCCTTTGCCTCACTGTATCAAAAATCAAATTCTAGTTCAAAGGCCCTAAGGGTACCAAATCCCTTTGGTCACATTTTTGTTCAAAATTCCCAAAGGCACAAAACCCCTTTGGTCAATAATTTTTATTTTAGTTCAAAGGCTCTAAAGGCATCAAACCCCTTTGGTCAACATTTAGAATAGCTTTTTCTTTTCTGCAATAGCTTAGGATTTATTTTCTTAACATAAATTAGCTAGCCTTAATCCTCAAGTGAACCTCATATCTAGTGATCTACTCTAGTCCTATGGAAATTGCAATGAATAGTTATCCATGCAATTTAGTAGGATAGGTAGATTACCATAAGGAAATTTGTATCAAATAAAAAAACACAAACCAACAACACACAACAACAACAACCACCATATCCTCTTCCATTTCATGCCAAACTTAACTCTTTGACTATCCCATCTCTATTATTCCATTTTTTATTCCACATTGTGTTAAGCGGCTCATGGTTGTCATCCATTTCTTCATCCCACTTTTTGCTTTAGGGGGTAGACAATACCCATTAAATTTTATCCCAAATAAGTCAAATATCCAAACACCCATTTTTGAAATCTACATCTATCTCAAAACCTTGTCTAAGACTATCATTCACATAATATTATTTTAGCATAGTTCTTAGCGCATTGGCTTAAATCCCATGTCTCATTAGCATAGTTTTAGCATAGTGACTCTGGTCACATTATCATAGTGACTCTAGTCACACTAGCATGATGACTTTGGTCACATTAGCATAATGGCTTATGACTCAATAGTTTAGTTATTAATCTATATTAGCATAGTTATTTCAAATGAACTCATTAGTTCATCAATGACAAGGTTCATAGATATTCATCATTTTTATCATTGGGGCATCCTAAATTGTCCTTTATATTGAGTAACCTTATGTTGTCACCCTCCTCAAGCTCAAAATCTACTTTCATCATGCACTAGTTAGTCATCATCACCTATTCATTGTCATGCATCATCAATCCAACTAACTAGGTGTCATTTATTTTTGTACTGCATTGTGTTTTCATGTAATACAATACAAAAGGGGTATCTGTAGACACCAAATTTTAGTCATTTGCATAACCAATCCATCAAAACACTTCAAATCCCTACCAACTCACCAAAACCCTCAATTTTCCACTTAATCCATAATTTATCCCTAATCTTCTCATAGTCCTGCTTATCCACTAATTAAATCCCTCTAATTTCCATTGGACACCTATATTAAATGCAAAATCCACTTTCACACTCCATATGGTTTAAACTCAAATTTATTTGAAATTAAAATTCCCATCGGTGATCGAAGTCAAAAATATTAAATGCCTCCAAACCCTCCATTTCATCGTTTCACACTACCAAAAAAATTTATTTGAATTTAAAATTCAAAATGGAGGTCCAATCTACACACATTAAATGCGCATTAAATTTCTAAACCCCTTTTCACATAGGGTAAAAATAGTTACTCCAAATATTGGGTACCATCCCCTCTCCCTTGCAATTTCCTATAAATAACCCTTCTTTTCCTCAAAAATACAAACATGAACGATAGGAGTTCTATGTCTAAATATTTCCAATTCGGTTAGACATGAGATATGGGGGAAAGAAAAAACTAGAATATACCTACATGCTGCTCAAATTTCTCTAGAACCTACATATGCATTTCATAGCATATTCTTATATTATGTTATTTTTCTTATATTTAATTATTGTATTTTTATGATTTAGTACCTCATCTCAAAATACCCCCATGTGCTACTAATGTTTTTTTTTGGGCTATGTGCAGATGCCATGCAGGAGCAAGTAGCCTAGGGTGCTCTAGTTATCATAGCCATCCAAATCCATCTGCACTTTGACAGAGCTAGGAAAATGAGTTGCAGTGTCATTCAATCATTTTTGTAAAAAATGGAAAATTTCCTCTTTGGAAATCCTTGATTTGTAAGCCCTTAAGGGAATTATGTTAATATATATTATTTTGTAACAATATTATGATACCAATGTAATGACGCATTTTTCATTGTCTTCACCTATCTTTCTAAAAAATAAAGGTAAAGGTCCCTTTCAAAATATTTTTTTATTATTAATAGATCTTTGATATGATCCTTAAAAAGAGGAGGACTATGAGGAAATACCAAGTCCTCTAAATAATTATTCCCTTTTCTAAGTGTTTGTTAGAAGGTTAAAACCATCTACTTCAACATTTAGTTTCCTGTATATGTGCTTGTATGACATTTTTGTTATAGAAGATTCTAATAATTTCACTTGCTCATAGAAAGGACTAAGGAGCAATTTTTTTATCTCAACATGATCTACAACCCAACTTATCACTAATTTTGAATCTCCATAAATTTATAAATTTTTAATTCCTTGCTCCACTAATATTCCCATCAAAAGGATCAATGCTTTCCATTTTGTTATATTTTTTGTTCCTTCCCATAAACTTGCCTTGAAAGTGATCTTATGATTTTTATTAAAGTGCTTCCCCTGTCCCACACCTACCTAGGATGCCCTACAAAGCTCCATCAAAGAAGGCTCATGGCTTCATAGGATCCACTATTAGTGCTCCTATATGCTTGCTCAGTTTTGGTTTTTGGGAGATTTTTAGACTTTCAAAAATGGATTTAATTTGCATGTACATGAATCACTAATCCAATCTACAAAGTACATGGTGCCTAAATATTTATCTTGAATTAATTCCTTCCATAATCCTATGTGTTAGAGGTATTACATTATTTGATACCATTGAGTACTATTGTAAATATTTAGAATAGAAATTTGTTTAATATTTATGTCAATGTGTCATATGAGTTGTGAGTTATAGTTTTCAAGTGTGCAAGTGTCATGTGTGTAAGTGAAGAGTCATAAGTAATAAGTGTCAGCTATGGAAGTGAAGAGTCATGTGAGATGTGTCAAGATTAGAAGTAGGAGGTTATGTAATCATGAGAAGCTTTGTCATAATGTAAGTGTTAGTTATTTGAGTTATTTTATGTTGTCATTGATGCCACATGGATCACTGATGTCACATGGATCACATTGAGTTTTGGTGGCCAAAGCATTTCACAAATAAGTATTTATGATATTTTGGAGAGCATGGATATATATAGGGCTTTTGTGAAAACCGAGGCAAGAAAAATAAAAGTTTTTATTTAAAACCATGGATGGCAGATTTGAAATGGATTTTTCTTAAAACCCAGGTTGGCTTTTCATTTCATCAAAAAAGGTACCCCGGTGATGGAGATATTTAAATTTAAATATTTAGTTTAAATTTTAAATTATTTAAAATTTAAATTTAAATTTTAAAATTAAATATATTAATTATAGCATCGACTAAAGAAAGGAGGAAATGCTATATTAATTTATAGTACCGACGTCTAAAGAAAGAGGAAAGGCATATATATGCCAACAAAATCTTAGACTTTATGACCCCTAAGGTATATTTTTCGAATGCCTTCGATTGGGAAACGAATTGCGAAAAGAGAGAGAAGTGTGACTTTGGTCTACTGAAAAATCATTCACGGAGTTTAATAAGACGCATAGGCATATTTGGCCTAGTGGTTTGTGCACTGTGTGTTACGCAGGAGGTACTGCAATCAAGTCCCATCGTGGTTATTTTCTTTGTTGAAGCGCTCGAAGCGCTGTTAAGTTTTTTGAAGGGTGCAGAAGTTTATGATATAAGTTTGTGTTCGTGTCCCTTTGGACACGTGAGGGCATGTGGCCCAATGGCTAGCTGGCTATGGTTAAAGCACTAAGCAAGGAGATGTCACGAGATCGAATCTCGTCAGGGACAGAGGCAAGTTAATAATTTTTTAATATATTTTATTTTTCTAAAGTTGCCCTAGGAGAAATAAGGGTTGTGATGCATGTTCAGAAAAAGAGATATTTCTGGTGTTTCTCCTTTTGAAAGTATATCATATTATATATCATTGGAAATATTATTTTGAGGGCTATTTGATTAACGTGCTTGGAGGGAGAAATAAGGTGTATGTAAATATATATTTTTGTTTTTGTAAAGGGTTTCAAAAGTGAAGGTTATTTTGTTCTTTTTCAAAGGTGATTAATTCTTTTATGAGGGGCCATGTTGTATCTTATTGAGTAGGAGTGATAAGGTGTTATTTGGATATTATTGTTGTGATATTAATCATGATATCTAACCCTTGTTGAAAGTTGAAAAAGAAGTTTGTTGAGTGTGGCAGATTTAGTGGACATCCAATAAGGCATCAAAAGGTATGAGCAATATTCTCCATTGACTTTGTTATGGTGGTTGATTTATAAAATATCATTGGAGAGAAAAGGATTGATTATGGTTTCCTTTTCAAAAGTGGTTGTTTGAATGCTTCAAGGTTTTTTGGTTTGAGAGTTGTGTTTAAACCATGTTTTATAAGCTTAGTTGTTGAAGCCCATTGGTTATGCAAATAACTTGAGTTAGAAAAAAACATGAGTATCATTGTTATGTGAGATTTGTGGTTGAGCATTATTGAAAACATTTGAGTTGGTTGATATATGTTTGGACTAGGGTTTTGTGAGAAAGACTTATCCCTTGCGGTGATTGGTTGAGTTGAGTTGATTGAGCCTAGTCAAGTGATTGTGTGAGGTGATTGTTCAAGTCCCATGAAACAAACAACTCTATAATTCTGATTTGGGTTGAGATTAAGCTTTGAGATTAGAACATATTAAGTCTCTAACAATTATCTTTATGCTTCTATGAGATTTGAGTTGAGTTAATATTGACTTGAGTTAAGTTGAGATTAATTTGAGTTAATATATTTGTGGATAATTGTTGTCATCCATTGTAGAGTGCATTGCCATTCATTGTTGAATTCATCATTGAGCCTTACCTTCATATATTTGTGGATGATATTTGAGTGCTACTTGAGCATGATTGGTTGAGCCTTTGAGAAGGCTTTTGGGACATATTTGTGGCAGTTTTTGTGTATGATTGATTGAGCCTTTGAGAAGGCTTTTGGGATAGATTTGTGGATAAATTTGGGACAACATTTGAGCAAGTTCTTGGTGAGCTTTTTGAGCAGATTTTTAAGCAAGTTTTTTGTGAGCTTGTTGAGAAGATTTTTTAGCAAGTTCTTGGTGAGCTTGTTGAGCAGATTTTTAAGCAAGTTCTTGGTGAGCTTGTTGAGCAGATTTTTGAACAAGTTCTTCATGAGCTTGTTGAGCATATTTTGAGCAATTTCTTAGTGATCTTGTTGAGAATATTTGAGCAAGTTATTGGTGAGCTTGTTAAGCATATTTTGAGCAAGTTCTTATTGAGCTTGTTGAGCATATTTGAGCAAGTTCTTGATGAGCTCGTTGAGCATATTTTGAGCAAGTTCTTGGTGAGATTGTTGAGCAAATTTTGGGCAAGTTCTTAGTGAGCTTGCTAGAGCACTTTTGGGCAAGTTCTTGGTGAGCTTCCTGAGGCAAATTTTGGGCAAGTTCTTAATGAGCTTGCTAGAGAAGATTTTGGGCAAGTTCTTGGTGAGCTTGTTGAAGCAGTTTTAGGCAAGTTCTTAGTGAGCTTGCTAGAGCACTTTTGGGCAAGTTCTTGGTGAGCTTGTTGAAGCATATCAATGGATTGCCTACCTGAGTAGATCAGTGTATTACCTATATTTGAGCAGATCAAAGTAATCATTTGTATTGGGATAAAGATCATTATTTTTGTGTGAAATATTATAAGGAGATTATCTTGTAGAGTATTCTACATTGGGGGAACCACGTTAAATCTTGTGTCTCAATTATGTGTGGTGATTTGTGCACTTGTTTACTATTGTTATCTATGTCATTAATGCACACTGCTATATTTGGTTATTGCAATTAAGAACACTAATTGATATTGGTTTGGAAAGAAAGTAAAAAGTGGGTGATATACTGTTCACCTCCCTCTCAGTATAAGCTTGCATTCTTCAATTGGTATTAAAGTAGATTCCTTCAGAAATGCTAATAGCTTTATGGTAGATTCTACAAGAACACATATGGGTTCACAAAATGGATTATCTATAAATAAGGCTCCACTGTTTGACGGTAATAATTATGCTTTCTAGATCATAAGAATGAAGAACTACTTGATATCACAAGGATATGAGGTATGGTAGATGGTTGAAAAAGAGTATAAGGTTGAAGGTGATCTCGAGGTAGATAAGACTATCAAGAAATTGGTTGAGATCAATGCAAGGGCAATGAATTGTATTTTGAGTGGGCTACATGAAATAAATTTTGTAAAGGTCATGGTATGTAATTCAGCTAATGAAATGTGGACCAAGTTGCAGAATACTTATGAAGGAGATTCAAAGGTAAAGTTGGAAAAAATACAAACTCATTGAAAAATATTTGAGGAATTAAAAATGGAAGATTTTGAAGATATTGCAAAGTTTTTACTTCGAGTTGATGAGATTATTAACACCATGAGAGGCCTATGATTTGAGATGAAATAAACAAAAGTTACTCAAAAAGTTTTGAGATCACTTCCCATGAAGTATGATGCAAATGTTTTAGTAATAGAAGAAACAATAGATATCAACAAGCTAACAATGGAAGAACTACAAGGAACTCTCACAACTTATGAGATGAGGGTGAGTAAGCATTAGGTGCCAATAAAAGAGATTGCATTCAAGGCTTCAGAGAAAAATAAATGGAAAGTTCCAGAGATAGATAGAGATTCAGATAATGATGAGGAATCTAACTTTATCAAAAGGAAAAAGGACTTAAGAAATTACAAGGATATAAAGAAAGTCAAATGCTACAAGTGTGGTGATTTTGGTCACTATGCACACAAGTGTCCACATGAATAAAATAGTGATGATGAAAAGTAGGGTCACAAAAGAAAAGAATATGGAAATCATAAGCATGACAAATACAAGCAAAATAGGTATGAGAAGAAGAAAATTTTTCGTAAAATAAAGAAAACTTTCTACATTGAAGAAGCAAGTGATGGTTCAGTTCACAGCAATGAAGACCAGTCATATGAAGAAGAATGTACATTCTTTGGAATAAGTGAAGAAATGCAAGAACATGTATTCCTAGGTATTGAAGTTAAATAAGAGGATATATCTATCAAAGAAATACATGAAGAGTTTGCCATAGCCATTGAGTAAACAAATAGGTACAAGAAAGGTCTAAGAATACTAAAATGCTTCATATACAGAGATTTTGGATATATAGATGATGATTGCACATACTACAAAAATTGCAACAAGGAAATTTTGTTTGTTGAAAAAGAAAGCAATAGTTCCAGTAATAGTTCTAGTAGCAGTTCTAGTGACAATTCCAACAGCAGTGATGATGAAGAAGAGGAATCCACAAAATAAGACAATAAAATCAGGATATTGGAAAGGAAAATCAAAAGGCTTGAAAATAAGGTTCATGAAAATGAAAAGGTCAAAATGATGCTTAATCAACACATTCAATATTTGGAAAAAGAGCTTCAAGAAACAAAAGAGCTTGGCATCACTATTTTTGAGCAATTGAAGGAGAAGAAAGAAAGAAGTAATTAGTTAGAAGAAAAAGACCGAAAATGTTTGGGGATCTACATAAATGAGTTAGCATGATTTCAAAGGAATTCAAAAACTCTAGATAATTTTTTGGATTTACAACGAGATCCATTTATAAATATAGGGCTTGGTTATGAAGAAGGGAAATAAAAAATAAGAACACAAGGACCTATATTTGTATCAAGAGGATTTGTTTCAGAAAACTATAAGGAAGAACCAATTCCCAAAAAAAAAGAAGCAGCAAAAATGGATACTTGTATTTTAGAGGCTATAGAGATGTGTGCCAATTTGCTATTTGACACAAATGAAGAGAAATAAGAGGAAGGCCCCAAAGCACCAAAGGTCTCATATTTTAGGTTTGGGGAATCACACTTAAAAATAAAGTAAGTTCTAACAGATGAAAGCAAGGAAACACCTAAGTTTTATGAAGAAAGTTCCAAAGTTCCTATGTCTCCTAATATTCAGTTTGGATCTTGTTTTGAGATAGGTGAATCAACTTCAAAAGGTAAAGAAATTATTGAAGAGGAAAGCAAGGAAGAAACTAAGGAAGAGTATTTAGATACTACAAAGAAGATTCAAGGATGCAATTCACAAGTTGAAAATGATCATAAGGATAATGGTCAAGAAAGGTATGAGGAACCAAGGCATGAACAAAAGACTTTTCAAGGACATTGTTTTTCTTGTAATGGATTTGGACACAGGGCTATACACTGCAGGATCCATGGATCAAAGAAGTTTGATTTTGCTAGAAGAAACTTCAAAGGAAGAAGGTATGGTTTTTAGGGACATTACTTCTTATGCAATAGGATTGGTCATAGAGCTCCTCAGTGCAAATAAAATGAGCAACATGGTTTTGGTTTTAGAGCTACACAAATTAGAATTCATGGTCATAATGGTCATGAAAACAAAACTTCACAATACAGGGTTCAGGAAATGAATGGATATGGAAATTATTTCAAGAAAGAATTCAGGATATGGGCACCACCCAAAGACTACAATATCAAGTGTTTTAATTGCAATAACTTTGTACATATTGCAAAATGGTGTAGGACTCAATTCGAAACAGGTTCAACACAAGAAGGTCAAACAGGTTCAAGAAAAGAAGGTTAAACAAGTTCAAGACAAGAAGATCAAGTAATTCATCAAGAGAAGGATATCAAAAAAATATGGAAGGAAGTTTACAGAGAAAAAAAATAATGTAATATGGGAGTAAAAGTTCTCCCACCCCAAAATTAATCACCTCAAGAGATAAGGTGGTGAGGGGGCTAAGCTTAAAGATTCATATATTTTAGCCCCATAGGTGTCCATTTTGCCATTGAGGTCAAAGGGGGAGAGATTTGAGCAAGGGGGAGAGCATCGAGTTAGGGGGAGCATGTTAGTCTTACAATGACACTGAGAGGGGGGGTGAATCAGTGTAGCTCTTTAAACTTGAATTTACAGCTCTTAATACCGCAGCAATTAAAACTTATTACTAGATACAACAAGTATAACAAAAGAGCATCACACAACACAAGATTTAACGAGGTTCACCAATGTGGCTACTCCTCAAAAATTGACTGCTTGGACTACCATCCAAATCCAGCCTTTGCAAAGCACCAACTTTACAATCAATTTACCAACACCCACTGGAAGGAGCACCAACCCCTGATTTATCTGCACTAATAGAAAGGAGCACCAACCCCTGATTTACCAACACCAACTGGAAGGAGCACCAACCCCTAATTTATCTGCACCAATAGAAAGGAGCACCAACCCCTGATTTATCTACACCAATAGAAAGGAGCACCAACCCCTGATTTACCAGCACCAACTAGAAGGAGCACCAACCCTTGATGCCAAGCACCAACTTGGACTTCAATTTGAATCTATAAGTTTGACAGTAAGATACCTTTGCTTTTGCAAGACCCTGACTAGTCTTCTTCACCTTTGCATTCTCTATGCACTCTGCTTTCTCATGCAATCACAACAACACTTGGTCAAACTTCAACCTTTTTGCTCTCTATGCACTCTACTCTCTCTATGCAATCACTTTGCACACTCTACTTCGTTACAGTCAAACTTCACGATCGTCTTCTCCCTTTTGTGCACTCTGCTCTCTTTGCAAATTTTACACTTAGCACGATTCGACACGACTTGCTCTCTACGCACAACGACCATATTTCACACACATTCAACACACCTTCAATTCTCCAAATAACCCTCCTTTTATAACAATATTTTTTATGATGAAAACCCTAATCTTAGTCGGTTGTAAATCCTAATCTTAGTCGGCTTTCATAACAACTGTAAACCCTAATTTTAGTCGGTTGTCATCGGTCTTCATCGGCTTCAACTCAAGAAGATGTTCGGTTTATCCATCGCTTGATGATTTCATTCTGGACAGACCTTGTAACCGCCATACTGACTTTTGATCACTCTTCATATTTTAGCAGTATGAAATCACTCTGTAACTACCCCTGTAAATGTCGTAGTGATGTCGGTCCACTATCATACTTCTCATTTCAGTCGGGTTCTCCTTCTTGACTTGCGCATTTAACCTATCACGAAATCATGACATTTCTGCCTCTATAGCTTCTTTTGTTGTTGTTGCCATGAAAATACATGTCGCGATATCATGACACTTTCACCTCCGTACGCTTTCTCTATTATTTTGTCATGATATCATGACATTTTTGCCTCCGTAGACTTCATCTTTTCTTTTGTCATGATATCATGACATTTTTGCCTCCGTATACTTCGTCTTTGCTTTTGTCGCGATATCGCGACACTTCTGCTTCCATAGACTTCGACTTTGCTTTTGTCACGATATCGTGACACTTCTGCCTCCGTAGTCTTCAACTTAGCTTTTGTCGTGAAATCATGACACTTCTGCTTTCGTACTTAGCTTCTTTGCTTTTGTCATGAAATCATGACACTTCTGCCTTCGAAGTCTTCTTCTCTACTTTTGTCATGAAATCGTGACACTTCTGCTTCCATACTTTACTTCTTTGCTTTTGTCATGAAATCATGACACTTCTACTTCCGAAGTCTTGCTTTCTGCTTTTGTCATGAAATCATGACAGTTCTACTTTCGTACGCTTCCTCTCTTTCTTTTGTCGTAAAAATGCGACATGTCGCGATATCACGACACTTTTCAAACTTACTTTCTCTCTCCTATTTTAGTCACAAAAATGCGACATGTCACGAAATCGTGACACTTTTTCAACTTACTTTCTCTCTCCTATTTTAGTTGCAAAAATGCGACATGTCACGAAATCGTGACACTTTTCCAACTTACTTTCTCTCTCCTATTTTAGTCGCGAAAATGCGACATGTCATGAAATCGTGACACTTTTCCAACTTACTTTCTCTCTCCTATTTTAGTCACAAAAATGCGACATGTCACGAAATCGTGACACTTTTCCAACTTACTTTCTCTCTCCTATTTTAGTCACGAAAATGCGACATGTCACGAAATCGTGACACTTTTCTTACTTGTTCTCTTTCTTCGAACTTGTCGCGAAATCGTGACACTTTTTCCTACTTTCTCTTTCTCTTCCAACATGTCACGAAATCGTGACAGTTTTTCCACTTGCATTTTTCTCTTCCAACATGTCACGAAATCGTGATAGTTTTTCCTACTTTTTCTCTCTCTTCCAACATGTCACGAAATCGTGACAGTTTTTCCTGCTTTTTCTCTCTCTTCCAACATGTCACGAAATCGTGACAGTTTTTCCTACTTTTTCTCTCTCTTCCAACATGTCACGAAATCGTGATAGTTTTTCCTACTTTTTCTCTCTCTTCCAACATGTCACGAAATCATGACAATTTTTCTTGCCTGTTGTATATGTCGCGATATCGTGACACTTTTCTTACTTGTCTTTTTTCTTTGATCTTTTGCATATGGGCCACTTCGGTCTTCTTGGAAAATCACTGTACATACTCTGAATAACCTTTGAACTCCTGTCTTCTGCATCCGAATAGCTTTTGAACTTCCTATCCACTGCATCAACAGATCTATCTGACTGTGTTGACAACAATGACAATATTGTTGTTGCACCTTGCTCAACAATCTCCCCCTTTGGAATTTTTGGCAACACATGTGCAATTTCCTGTAACTCTTCTCCCCCTTTGACAATAATACCAAAGGGCTACTGCAGACTCCCCATGAGTCCATGCACAACATTCTCAGGCAAAATTTATTACACTTAGCAAAAATCATGAACATGAGCAAAAAGATAATCAAATACTTAAATGCTCCCCCCTGAGAATGTGATCCCTGTAGCTAGTCAATTCTTGGGAAGTGTGACCACTCCCAATTTATTGCGAAGGTACTCAAAAACTTCCTTGGGCAATGGTTTTGTGAAGATATCTGCTACTTGCTCTGTAGTTGGAACAAAATCCAACTTAACCTCACCTTTCGCAACTTTCTCCTTCAAAAAGTGATACCGAATAGCAATGTGTTTTGTGCGTGAATGCATAACCGGATTCTTGGAGATGTTAATGGCACTGGTGTTATCACACTTAACTGATATTGGCTCACTGAAGCTAATACCAAGATCTTTCAGGGTTTGTTTCATCCACAATACCTGCGTACAACATGTTGTCGCTGCAATATATTCTGCCTCTACTGTCGATAAAGAAACTGACTCTTGTTTCTTACTGTGCCATGCGACCAATCTGTCTCCAAGATAGAATGCACCTCCACTGGTACTCTTTCTGTCATCGACACCTCCTGCCCAATCTGCATCTGAATACGAAATAAGGGTGAAGTCTTTACCTTTCGGATACCATAACCCATACTCCATAGTACCCTTGAGGTACCGAAGAATCCTCTTCACTACTGTCACATGAGTCTCCTTGGGATTAGCCTGAAATCGTGCTACCATGCATACTGCCTGCAAAATATCCGGTCTAGTAGCTGTCAAGTACAATAAGCTCCCAATCATAGATCTGTACATGGTTTGATCAACAGGTGGAGATTTGTCATCCTTGCTCAACTTGCAACCTGTCATCATGGGAGTGCTAACTGGCTTACAATCCTCCATTGTGAACTTTTTTAACATCTCTTTCACATATTTAACTTGAGAAATAAATATGCCCTTCTTATTTTGATTAACTTGCAACCCGAGGAAATACGAAAGTTCACCAATCATTGACATTTCAAATTCTTTCTCCATCTTATTTGCTAAATCTTTACACGACTCATCTTTGTTGCTGCCAAATATGATATCATCTACGTATACAACAAGAACAATAAGATGCCCATTTTCTATTTTGACATACAAATTACTATCCACCATACCTTTCTTAAACCCTTGTTGAGTGAGATAGTTGTCTAGCCTTGCATACCATGCTCGGGGTGCCTGTTTTAAGCCATATAATGCTTTCTTCAACTTGCAAACCAAGTTGGGATCATCACCAAGTTGGAAACCATCTCGGTTGCTCAATATAAACCTCTTCTTCAAGTTTCCCATTCAAAAACGCTGATTTGACATCCATTTGACAAACTTTGAAATTCTTGTAGACTTGCTAAAGCCAGAAACATTCTAATTGCCTCTAGTCTAGCTATTGGTGCAAAAGTTTCCTCAAAGTCAATGCCTTCAACTTGTGCATAACCCTTACATACCAATCTTGCTTTATTTTTGACTACCTGTCCGTCTTCATTCAATTTGTTTCAAAAAATCCATTTAGTCCCGATTATATTTTTATTTGCAGGTCTAGGTACTAACTCCCAAGTTTCGTTTTTCTCGATCTGATCTAATTCTTCATTTATTGCCTTCATCCAACTTTCATCTTTGCTTGCGTCAACAACATTTTTGGGCTCAATGTTGGATAATAGAGAGTAGTTACTTACTACTCTTCTTCTTGTCTGAACACCAACTTTGGGGTCTCCAATTATTTGCTCTCTAGGATGATTTTTCTGCCAGCTGCTTGTTTTGAATTTCTTATTTTCTTCCACTTCGAATCACAACTTAAATCATCTGAGTCAATTTTTTGTATCTTTTTCATTTCGTTTTCCTCATCTCCTTCAATAACCTCTTCATAAATTGGGTAGTTCTTTTCATAGCTAATTACTCGTTCTCTACCTTCATCAAATTTAACATCGACACTGTCCACAATTTTCTTTAGCCTCTTGTTGTAGCATTTGTAAGCTTTGCTTTTTGATGAATAACCAACAAAAATACCTTCATCCGCTCTATCTTCAAACTTACCAAGATTATCTTCAGTTCTTTTGATGTAGCACTTGCTGCCAAAAACTTTGAGGTATTTTGTTGTTGCCCTTTTACCGAACCACAACTCATAAGGAGTTTTGCTTTCATGTGTTCTCAGCATGTACCTATTTTGGATATACACCGCAGTATGGACTGCTTCTTTCCAAAATATGTCTGCTACTCTACTTTCAGCCAACATAGTCCGTGCCATTTCCTGCACTGTCCTGTTCTTTCTTTCTACCACTCCATTCTATTGAGGTGTCCTGGCTGCTGAAAACTGTCTCCTAATACCGTATTTTTCACAGTACTCTATAAACTCCTCTGAAATGAATTCTCCTCCTCTATCTGATCTTAAACATTTGATCCTCTTTCCTATTTCATTCTCAACATGGTTTTTGAAAGTCTTGAACATTTCAAAAGCTTCTGATTTATGCTTCAAGAAAAATATCCATGTCATTCTGGAATAGTCATCAATGCACAACATAAAATATTTGTCACCATTTATGCTTTGTGTTCTCATGGGTCCACATAAATCAGTGTGTATTAGTTCCAAAGGTTTGCTTGTGTAGTACTCTTTTGTTTTGAATGTGACTCTAGTTTGCTTCCCCTTTTGGCATGAAGCACAAATGTTGTTTGCAGGTTTTCTGATGGTGGGAATATCTCTCACTGCCCTTTTTGAGTTGATTTTTACTAGATTATCAAAACTGATATGACCGAGTCTCTTGTGCCACAACCAATTTTCTTCTTCCTGTCCAATAAAACAAGCTCCTTTTGAAGTCTCTGAGAGCATGTACAGGTTGCCAGATGTCCTTGATCCAGTTGCTATCAATTTTCCACTTGTTTGTTTTTCTGACTTCACAACCCTGCTTCTTAAAAACTACTTCATGACCTTTATCACAAATCTGACTTACGCTCAACAAGTTATGTTTCAAACCATCCACAAACAAGACTTCTTCTGACTTAATTTTTTCGTCACTAATTTTAACTGAACCTTTGCCAACTATCTTAGCTCCATCATTATTTCCAAACTTTACTGAACCACCTTCATATTTCTGTAACTTCTCAAATTTATGTTTGTCACCTGTCATATGACTGGAGCATCCACTATCAAGTATCCATGGTACATATTTATTCTATGCTTTAAATGTTGTTTGTACGATTAAGGATTCCTTTTCTTCCTTAAGTCGCTCTTTTTCTTTCCACTCCATTTTGATAGTAGTTTTGGGCTCTTGTTTTGCCTTTCCCTTATCAATAGCTTGTGCATGTTTTTTGGGAAGTTTTCTATTTTGTCTCATCCTATTTGGTTGAAATTTTCTTCCCTGAAACTGATTTGATGCAAATGTACTTCTACGATTTCTTGCAATGTGCCCAAAATTATGACAGGTTATAACATTCTACTGTATAATTCATCAAAGGAGAAAAAGCATTTCTCCTGGTGAAATTCCTTGGTCTTACATTATATTTGCAGTCTGAGATTTTATGTCCATAGCCATTGCATTTAAAACAGAAACCAGAAAAGGGATAATTGAACCTGGGTGATGGTCTTTGCCATGTTGTCGTAGGAGCCATAGGTCTTCTTCTTCTTTGATGTGTGACATTGGTGAATCCATCATTGTCAATTCTCCTTTCGTGCCTGGCATTATTGCTTTCTTTTGCATGAGACATTTTTCCTTGATCAACCTGTTTCTTATCTTCATTCTTTATGGATTCTACATTTCTGGCCTTTGATCCATTTGATGATTCTCCTTCGACGAAACCCAGACCAAATTTGATGCCTGTAGGCCTTTGGTCATTTATAATCTTATCCAACTTCATAGAACTTTCTTCGCGTTTGTGATAGCAACTAATTTTGTGATTCATCTCTTCTATCTGCATCCGTAAACCAACATTCTCTTCTTCTAGTTTGCAGCAATAATCTATTTTCATGGTAATTTGTACTTCAAGATCTTCAGATATTTTCTTGTATTCTTCTATCTGTACTTTCAGACTGGTTATGATTTCATTTGCATCCTCAAGATTTTTTGAAATTTTCTTATTCTTTTTCTTCTCTATTTTCCACTCTTCAAGTGCAGAGATCAACTCACCTTCTAGATCTACTTCAGCCTCAAGGTTTTCACCACATACTTCAGAGTTCACTCCTTCCTTTTCTGATTTTACTTCTTCAAATGCCATGAAAAGAGCTTCACCACCTGCCATTGTGTTACTTCCAAGATCACCCTAGCCGGTTAAGCTTGTACAGGAACTTAGCTATGATACCAATTATTAGTCTTACAATGACACTAAGAGGGGGGGTGAATCAGTGTAGCTCTTTAAACTTGAATTTACAGCTCTTAATACCGTAGCAATTAAAACTTATTACTAGATACAACAAGTATAACAAAAGAGCATCACACAACACAAGATTTAACGAGGTTCACCAATGTGGCTACTCCTCAAAAATTGATTGCTTGGACTACCATCCAAATCTAGCCTTTGCAAAGCACCAACTTTACAATCAATTTACCAGCACCCACTAGAAGGAGCACCAACCCCTGATTTATCTGCACCAACAGAAAGGAGCACCAACCCTTGATTTACCAGCACCAACTGGAAGGAGCACCAACCCATGATTTATCTACACCAATAGAAAGGAGCACCAACCCCTGATTTCACCAACAAAAAGCACCAACCCCTGATGCCAAGCACCAACTTGGACTTCAATTTTGAATCTATAAGTTTGACAGTAAGATACCTTTGCTTTTGCAAGACCCTGACTGGTCTTCTTCACCTTTGCATTCTCTATGCACTCTGCTTTCTCTATGCAATCATAGCAACACCTAGTCAAACTTCAACCTTTTCACTCTCTATGCACTCTACTCTCTCTACGCAATCACTTCGCACACTCTACTTCATTATAGTCAAACTTCACGATCATCTTCTCCCTTTTGTGCACTCTGCTCTCTTTATAAATTTTGCACTTAGCATGATTCGACATGACTTGCTCTCTACGCACAATGACCGTATTTCACACACATTCAACACACCTTCAATTCTCCAAACAACCCTCCTTTTATAACAATATTTTTTATGATGAAAACCCTAATCTTAGTCGGCTGTAAATCCTAATCTTAGTCGGCTTTCATAACTGTAAACCCTAATTTTAGTCGGTTGTCATCGGTCTTCGTCGGCTTCAACTCAAGAAGATGTTCGGTTTATCCATCGCTTGATGATTTCATTCTGGACAGACCCTGTAACCGCCATACTGACTTTTGATCACTCTTCGTATTTCAATAGTATGAAATCACTCTATAATTGCCCCTGTAAATGTCGTAGTGATGTCGGTCCACTATCATACTTCTCATTTCAATCGGGTTCTCCTTCTTGACTTGCGCATTTATGACCTATCACGAAATCATGACATTTCTGCCTCTATAGCTTCTTTTGTTGTTGTTGCCATGAAAATACATGTCACGATATCATGACACTTTCACCTCCATACGCTTTCTCTATTCTTTTGTCATGATATCATGACATTTCTGCCTCCATAGACTTCATCTTTTCTTTTGTCACGATATCATGACATTTTTGCCTCCGTATACTTCATCTTTGCTTTTGTCATGATATCACGACACTTCTGCTTCCATAGACTTCGACTTTGCTTTTGTCGCGATATCGTGACACTTCTGCCTCCGTAGTCTTCAACTTAGCTTTTGTCATGAAATCATGACACTTCTACTTCCGTACTTAGCTTCTTTGCTTTTGTCATAAAATCATGACACTTCTACCTTCGAAGTCTTCTTCTCTACTTTTGTCATGAAATCATGACACTTCTGCTTTCATACTTTACTTCTTTGCTTTTGTCATAAAATCATGACACTTCTACTTTCGAAGTCTTGCTTTTTGCTTTTGTCACGAAATCATGACAGTTCTGCTTCCGTACGCTTCCTCTCTTTCTTTTGTCATGAAAATGCGACATGTCGCGATATCGCGACACTTTTCAAACTTACTTTCTCTCTCCTATTTTAGTCATGAAAATGCGACATGTCACGAAATCGTGACACTTTTCAAACTTACTTTCTCTCTCCTATTTTAGTCATAAAAATGCGACATGTCACGAAATCGTGACACTTTTCCAACTTACTTTCTCTCTCCTATTTTAGTCACAAAAATGCGACATGTCGCGAAATCGTGACACTTTTCCAACTTACTTTCTCTCTCCTATTTTAGTCACGAAAATGCGACATGTCATGAAATCGTGACACTTTTCCAACTTACTTTCTCTCTCCTATTTTAGTCACAAAAATGCAACATGTCGCGAAATCGTGACACTTTTCCTTACTTTCTCTCTCTTTCTTCCAAAATACATGTCACGAAATCATGACACTTTTCTTACTTTTTCTCTTTCTTCCAACATGTCGCGAAATCGTGACACTTTTTTCTATTTTCTCTTTCTCTTCCAACATGTCGCGAAATCGTGACAGTTTTTCCACTTGCCTTTTTCTCTTCCAACATGTCACGAAATCGTGACGCTTTTTCCTGCTTTTCTCTCTCTTCCAACATGTCGCGAAATCGCGACAGTTTTTCCTACTTTTTCTCTCTTCCAACATGTCGCGAAATCGTGACAGTTTTTCTTGCCTGTTGTATATGTCGCGATATCGCGACACTTTTCTTACTTGTCTTTTTCTTTGATCTTTTGCATATGGGCCACTTCGGTCTTCTTGGAAAATCATTGTACATACTCTGAATAACCTTTGAACTCCTATCTTCTGCATCTGAATAGCTTTTGAACTTCCTATCCACTGCATCAACAGATCTATCTGACTGTGTTGACAACAATGACAATACTGTTGTTGCACCTTGCTCAATAGATCAGCCTCCAAAGAGAGCATTGAGTTAGGGGGAGTAGCCTCCATAGAGAGTATTGAGTCAGGGGGAGCAGCTTTGATTCTCAGAGATGGTTTTTGTAGTGATTGTGGTTTTTGCATTAGAGGTGTTGCCATCAATGAAAAAGGGGGAGATTGTTGGAAATTTGAGTTATTTTATGTTGTCATTAATTTCACATGGATCACATTGAGTTTTGATGGCCAAATCATTTCATAAATAAGCATTTATGATATTTGGAGATCATAGATATATACAGGGTTTTTATGAAAACCAAGGTAGGCAAAATAAAAGGTTTTATTTAAAACCATTTATGGCATATTTGAAATGGGTTTTTTCTGAAAACCCAGGTTGGAATTTTGTTTCATCGAAAAAGGTGCCCCGGTGATGAAGATATTTTATTTTAAATATTTACTTTAAATTTTAAATTATTTTAAATTTTAATTTTAATTTTAAAACTAAATATATTAATTATAGTGCCGAATAAATAAATGAGGAAAGGCTATATTAATTTATAGCACCAACATCTAAAGAAAGAGGAAATTCATATATATGCCAATAAAAGTTAGACTTTATGACCCCTAGCGCTTATTTTTCGAATGCCTTCGATTGGGGAACGAATTACGAAAATAGAGAGAAGTGTGACTTTGGTCTATTGAAAAATCGTTTGAGGAGTTTAATAAGACACATAGGCATATTTGGCCTAGCGGTTAGTGTTTTGCGTATTAAGTAGGAGGTTCTGCGATTGATTCCCACCATGGTTATTTGCTTTGTTGAAGCGCTCGAAGCACTGTTAAGTTTTTTGAAGGGTGCAGAAGTTTATGATATAAGTTTTTGTTTGTGTCCCTTTGGACACGTGAGGGTGTGTGGCCCAATGGCAGGCTAGTTGTGTTTAAAGTGTTGAGCAAGGAGACATCACGAGATCAAATCCCATCAGGGACAGAGGCAAGTTAATAATTTTTTAATATATTTTATTTTTCTAAAGTTGTCCTAGGAGGAATAAGGGTTGTGATGCATGTTTAGAAAAAGAGAGATTTATGGTGTTTCTCCTTTTGAAAGTATATCATATTATATATTGTTGGAAAGCTTATTTCGAGGGCTATTTGATTAACTTGCTTAGAGGGAGAAATAAGGTGTATGTAAAGAGATATTTCTATTTTTGTAAAGGGTTTCAAAAGTGAAGGTTGTTTTGTTCTTTTTCAAAGGTGATTAATTCTTTCATGAGGGGACATGTTGTATCTTATTGAGTAGGAGTGATAAGGTGTTATTTGGATATTATTGTTGCAATATTAATCATGATCTCTAACCCTTGTTGAAATTTGAAAAAGAAGTTTGTTGAGTGTGGCAGATTTAGTGGACATTCAATAAGGCTTCAAAAGGTATGAGCAATATTCTCCATTGACTTTGTTATGCTAGTTTATTTTTGAAATATCATTGGAGAGAAAATGATTGATTGTGGTTTCCTTTTTAAAAGTGGTTGGTTGAATGCTTCAAGGTTTTCTGGTTTGAGAGTTGTATTTAAACCATGTTTTATAAGCATAGTTGTTGAAGCCCATTGGTTATGCAAAGAATTTGAGTTAGAAAATAACATGAGTATCATTGTTATGTGACATTATTGGTTGAGCATTATTGGAAACATTTGAGTTGGTTGATACATGCTTGGACTAGGGTTTTGTGAAAAAGAGTTTTCCCTTGTGGTTATTGGTTGAGTTGAGTTGATTGAGCCTGGTCAAGTGATTGTGTGAGGTGATTTTTCAAGTCCCATGAAACAAAAAATTCTATAATTCTGATTTGGGTTGAGATTGAGTTTTGAGATTAGAACATATTGAGTCTCTAACAATTCTCTGTATGCTTCTATAAGAATTGAGTTGAGTTAATATTGACTTGAGTTGAGTTGAGATTGATTTGAGTTGAGATCATTGTAGATCATTGTTGTCATCCATTGTAGAGTGCATTATCATTCATTGTTGAATTCATCATTGAGCCTTACCTTCATAGATTTGTGGATGAGATTTGAGTGCTACTTGAGCATGATTGGTTGAGCCTTTGAGAAGGCTTTTTGGATAGATTTGTGGCAATTTTTGTGTATGATTGATTGAGCCTTTGAGAAGGCTTTTGGGACAGATTTGTGGATAGATTTGGGACAACATTTGAGCAAGTTCTTGGTGAGCTTGTTGAGCATATTTTTGAGCAAGTTCTTGGTGAGCTTGTTGAGTAGATTTTTGAGCAAGTTCTTGGTGAGCTTGTTGAGTAGATTTTGAGCAAGTTCTTAGTGAGATTGTTGAGCATATTTGAGCAAGTTCTTGGTGAGCTTGTTAACCAAATTTTTAGCAAGTTCTTAGTGAGCTTTTTAAGCATATTTGAGCAAGTTCTTGATGAGCTCGTTGAGCATATTTTGAGCAAGTTCTTGGTGAGATTGTTGAGCAAATTTTGGGCAAGTTCTTAGTGAGCTTTCTAGAGCACTTTTGGGCAAGTTCTTGGTGAGCTTACTGAGGCAAATTTTGGGCAAGTTCTTAGTGAGCTTGCTAGAGCAAATTTTGGGCAAGTTCTTGGTGAGCTTGCTAAAGCAATTTTGGGCAAGTTCTTAGTGAGCTTGCTAAAGCAGTTTTGGGCAAGTTCTTGGTGAGCTTCCTGAAGAAGATCAGTGGATTGCCTACCTAAGCAGATTAGTGTATTGCCTAGCTTTGAGAAGATCAAATTAATCATTTTTATTGGGATAATGATCCTTATTTTTGTGTGAAATATTATAAGGAGATTATCTTATGGAGTACCCCACATTGGGGGAACCACGTTAAATCTTGTGTCTTAATTGTGTGTGGTGATTTGTGCACTTGATTACTATTGTTATCTATGTCATTAATGCACACTGCTATATTTGGTTATTGCAATTAAGGACACTAATTGATATTGGTTTGGAAAGAAAGTAAAAAGTGGGCGCTATACTATTCACCCCTCTCTCAGTATAAGCTTGTGTTCTTCAGTAAGAAAGGCATGTAAAATTTTGCATCTCCTATAAGTTTGAGAGAAAACGTTAGGAGCATTGAAGAGTCTTTTGTAAGGTTATATATTGGAGATAAAGCTCCATGCTATGTAATATAGTAACAGATTTGTAATGAAGCTTGTATTAAAATATTTTTATTATAAATATAATGGTATTGTGGGATTAATTGCAAGTATTTTTTACAATCCTGGAAACCTAGACCTATGATATTCTTAGGATCATTTCCTAAGAGTGGTAACAAATCTACTTTAATTAGTCTATATAGGGTGGAAAGAGATAAGAAGAGTGAGAAGTTTGAAGAAGAGGAGAATGTGAGTTTAGAATTATATGAGTAGAGATCATTGTAAGGAGATATTGTTAAATATAGTTGCTAGAAGACATGGAAGATATTATTGTATTCATAGGAGATTATTAAAGGTGTATATTGGATGTTGTAGGAGAACAAATAGTTGTGCAATGAAGAAGATTTTTGAAAGACATGTATTGGAAAATCTGAGGAGGAAGAGAATTATTGAAGGGGAAATATTTTTGGATGTTATTTTTGAAGAAAACATTTTCCAGAGAGAATGAGAAAGAAGACATGAGAGAAATCATTTCCTAGAGAGAAAGTTTGTTGTTGAAGAATTTTTCTAGAAAGCATAAGTGCAAGCTAGAAGAGATTAACCTAAGCATGCATAGTGAAATCAAAGGACAAGGAGCTAAGTAAATAGAAGCTAGAGGATGTTGTTAAGATATAGACCTAAGGATATTGAAGTTTAAAGACATTGGACATAAATAGAATAGAGAGAAGTCAAAGAGAGCACAACATAATTTAGGAGTTTTGGCTTGATGTAATGAAGCCAAAGAGAGCTCAACAAAATTAATAAGATTTGTCTTAATTCAAATAAGACGAATAGAGCATAGTAGACTAATTGGACTATAGTAACACCTCTTGAAAGTGAACAATACAGATAATGTTTCTTTCAAATGCTCTAATTGTATTTGAATTGAGACATGGTGGAGACCAATTTAAAATATTAAGTTTTTAAGATTATTAAAGAGCGCATTTGATTTATGAATTGCTTTGAGCACTTTATTTGAAGGAGATAATTGATGTTACTAAACTTTAGTATTTATAAGAATTGAAGGATAAAATTTGGAAGCTATAAAAGTGTTGATAATTAAGGTTAAACTTGTGAGTTAAAAAAAATATTTAAGAAATGAATTAATTAATTTGAGGTATAAGGAAATTAAACATATGAAATTTGAGTTGCAGATTGAATTAATTAGGGTTTGTTTCAAATAGAAATTTGAAACTGAAATAATGAAATTAAATTAGGGAGACAAAATAATTTTGAAATTTTTTATTTGTAGAAATTAAAATTTGATGTTTGAAAAAAGAGAAGAATTTGAAATTAAAAATTTAAGAGTTATAAGAAGAGGAAAAATGAATTGAATTTTATTGATTTGAAGAAAATTATTGAATAAGTTCTATTATGCAAAATATTTCCTTGTTGAATCACAAATTTTGAAAGGATTTACAACATCGAAAATAAAATCAATTCTCATTGTTGAGAAACTTTGGGATATAGTAAATGTAACAAAGGACATGCTAGAATATGAAGTTGGAAAACAAAAATTTAAGGATGATGATGCAAAATCCCTTATGCTAATCACATTTGGCATAACAAATTAAATTCAGCCATATATAAGTGAAACAAAGACTTCAAAAATTGTCTAGGCAAAACTAGTCAAAATAATTGAAGGAAAGAACGAAGTGAATATTGGTCCAAAAATTGCCTAGTCTATGAAATACACCCTAGACTTTGGCCAAGATTGGATGACTAGGATTTATCCCAAGCTCAAGATCCAAAGAAGGTCAGCTCCTTGTAGTGCTTGTAGAATAAAAATAGGGATTAAATACTTGAGGAAATAATGGAAGGGTTAGAAAGAGATAAGGATTTAGAAAAATGCTTAAAGTTGGATGGAATATAGTGTAACAACAATGAAAATATATTGCATACAAGTCATACAATCAAATTTAAATGAAACTTAATAGACCAACCATTAATGAAAGCATACAAAGTTCACCAAATCTCAATTATACACTTTAAGCATTCCAAATTGTATGAAGAGTAATCCAAATAGCAATCCAATCTAGTAGAATTTTCATAGAAAAATTTACTAATCATAAAGTGCAATAGAAATGCATTAAAATATAAAATTCATTTAAAAAAACTAAAAATGCAATCACAATGGAGGCCAAAAAACTTTCACTTTTCATTAATTGGTAGCATTATCATACAATATACAATTAAGCAACTACATAGCCAACCCCAATTATGAGGTGCACTGGGTTATTTATAAGCTATTATATGAGTCTTGTGGCTCAATATTTTTAAAAGTTTATTATAGTTATGTTAGAAACAACTCGTAAATATGCTAATGGGAGAAAATAAATTTTTCATGCTCTATGTTGTTCTATTGATGTGGCAAGTCTAGATTTTTTCCTTCAGCATTGGGTCCTATGTGCCTTTAGTAGGTCCATAGATCTTTGATCATCATTTTCTATAATTTGCTTAGCCATTGCAATACTCTATCAGATATGTCTTATTTTCCCTCAATGATTAGGGTTTGAATGATCAGAAAGTGTTTGGGTAGTTATAGATTTTGATAAGATAAATCTTGGACAAGAAGGACATTCTAAGTAGACTTGAGTTGATGTCAGTACTTGCAATGATGTTGGGTTATTTTAATTATTTTGGAGGCTTTTTGAACCAAACATGGAGTTTCAAGAAGGGTTGGTTGATGTCATTCCTTAGATAGCATGAATTCTCATATTTCTAGATGATTTTTTTCTTTTTGTGCATATTTGAACTCTCACAAAGCTTATGTTGACATAAACACTTGAAAAACTTGACTTTGTGTTCATCTAGTTTTGTGCTTCAAAATTCTTTAACTTAGTTAATTTTGAGGCCATGCTATTCTATTTTCTTCATTATTAGACTTTGCTAGAGCTTTGTGTGATGCCATACCTTGGAAAATTTTGTAATGGATCAATCCCAAGTTTGTGTTGTTGGAACCTTTTGGGACTTAACCATTTTTATTCTACTAAATTGTATTATACTTCAGTGTCTTTCCATGATTTAAAGTTTTCTAAAAAGTGCTTTGACTACCCTATAAATTAGCTTTAAGTTGATGTATTTTAGCTTCTTCTAGCTTATTTGTGTTGTTATAATACTTTGGTCAACCCCTAGGTCATTTTCCTTAGCAAAATTTGATAAAGTATTTGGCAAAATGGCTAGATGGAAAGCTAACTTGATTTACAAGGATCTGTGAATGTAGGTAATCATACTAACCTATATTCTTGGTGCCTCTTAGGAAATTTTATTTGCATAAATAGAGAACCTATAGAGCCTTATTTATTGGATACAATACTGCAATATAAGTTGACAATAATTGGAGGTTTAAGAGGCAACATAGCTTAAGGTAAGGAGAGATAGAAGAAATACAAGATGGGATATTGGGGAAGAAAATGTGGAGATGCGAAGGAGATGAAATTTTATGGTTTAAGTAAGCATTTTATATATAACAATAATAGAAATTACTATGATGTCCTTATCAAGCCAACATATCATTCAGGTATAAAAATTGGTATAATCTATAGCATTTGGCAGAAGAAAACTACAAGAAGTGAGAAAGGTAGGGATGTTGGAAAATGGGAAGGCTAGTAATGGTGGAGGGGGATATAGGTAGATAAGGTGTGAAGGTAGAAAGAGGAATAAAATATAAAAAGAGGAATAGAAAGGAAGGGAAATGGAGATACCTAAAAAGTGGTACCTCCTACAAAAATAACACTTCTCTGAGCATAGTCCACCATAATTTAGAGTTGCTTTATATCCAGATAAATTACCTTAGGTAAATATTCTAGAAACTCACAAATTGGAGCCTTTCATTACTCTATGTATTCATTTTATTCACAAATTTGTATAGGTATTCTTATTTTACGTTGTGGGTATCTATACAACATCCCAGTGCCTTGGAGGAATACCTGACTACTTTACTATCAAAAGCATTATATTTAAATTTATACTTTAATTCAAACCTGGATCTCCTTATATAGCTGAGTATCACAATAATTATGGTCATCATTTTTTGAACTAGTGTTCTTGTCAAGAATCAATGACTTGTGTGGGTGGTTTGCTTGCATGCTTTTATTTTTGCATGTTCAATAGCCTTTTTCCAATTGGGTCCTTCTTGTTCAGATACCTTATATCTACTTTTGTCATCAAGGTATTAAAATTTTGTACAATGTGCTTCATACATATTTCCCTCATGTTTATATGTCATCTTATCATATTCTCCCAATTAGGTCAGAGCACCCTTTCTAGGGCATAAATTGGTTAGTTTATCCATTGGGCTATAGAGTCATAAGGAAGTAATGGAGTGGTTGAAGGTATAGGAATGTTAACTGGTCTTATGAGGTAGGGAGAATAGGGGTAATGAACAAGAGTGTGTAGAGTGATTGAGAGGAAGGGGGTGAAATGGGATAAGGAGGGTGATATAAAACAAGATATGATAAGTAAGAGTGGAGGGTATAGTGATATAGGGATGGAAGAAATAATACTTGGACGATGATAAATTTTCCTTCAATTGAATTTGATGCTTGTATTTAGTTTTTAGCTTTACCTTTCTACCTTATTGCTATTTGGATGTGAACTATAGCAAAAAAAATAAGGCAAGAAAGGTGAAGCTTCCCACATTTGATAGAGAGACCTTATTTTTTAGGCTTTTCTTATTGTATTGATTCAAATAAATCTTGGTTTAGTCAAGTTTAAAGAGTGTCTAGAGTTACATATCTTGATAGTTTGTTGTATTCTTCAAGATATGCACTCTGCACTCTCCTTAAGCTCAACCAAACAAAGCTCCTCTAAACCTATGGTTGTCTTCATTTATGTGGTCAAATTACAAAGGTAAAGAAACCATAGGCTTGTTAGTGTTATCAACCTTTCTTATTGTCTCTCTTATTTCCTTTTATTTTTCTCTTAGAATTTGTCTTTTTGATATACTTTTAATGTCCTTGAGATATGGTATACTTTTTATGTCCTTGAAAGATGTAAAAACCAGAGGATAGGATAGATAAAATAAGAGGGACTATCAGAGAAGTATGGCCATCCCTGTTATACCCCATTTGAGGTTGAAGAGCTTATGAAAATTATGCCAAAAGGGCATAGACTCTAGCAATATCATGATCAATGTTGCAATTTCAAGGGATAGGCCACTTTATATAAGTTTTTTGTTTAGAGGCTCCACTGATCTAGCATTAGGTTATCCTTATTTTTTTAGCATAGAGATTGTTTTATTTTCAAGAAATAATATTCTTAATATGATTATATTAGCAACCCACAAAACATGCCTTAGGATTTAGAACTCCATCCATGTAATCTATCTAGTGTTCTTTTCAAAGTATCATTTCTATAATTCAACTACCTATTTTGCCAACAACCTTATTCTTATCTATATATGCCTATCTATTGGCTTTACTTACATGTCAACTATTTACACAAATTTGTGTCATACCTCTCAAGCTACTGGAGCTGAGCTTTACCTTATGATCAAAATTAACAATGATCTAACCATATGATGTCAAATTTGAGCTTATCTCTTTAATACACTTATTGAAGCATGTAGCTTGTTCTAACTAGGCACTGGCATTGGGTTGACTTTGCACAATGTTTAGCTCCAAGGATTTTTTGTCACAAGACATCAAGAATTAACATAGGAAATTTCTCTTAAGCACATGAGTCACTAGGAATTTTCCCCATATGCATTGGTTTGTGTGCTATATTGACAACCAATATTTGTAGAGTTCCTTGGAGTATGTTTATCATCAATTTTAGGTGCAACATATAACATTCTTCTGCTATACATATTTTTTATGTGCATTCCCTTGATTTCCTATCCATGTTTATTGTAAACTATGACTCACCAAGCCTTTAAACTGCTTGTATCTGGCCATTGGATTTTGTTTTTTCTCAAGTTTAATAAAATCCCTGCTTTAGGACTATGACCACTCAAGAAGAGCTCAAACCAGATTTATTTTCCTTATTTTTTGGAAAATAAATTACTTCCACATATGCATGCTTTAGAACTTCCTCCATTGGATCTATTTTTCACTCTCCACACATTTCAATATGATATGACTTGAGCTTCTTAATGTATATTTAGACCATATTTTAGATGTAGGGGATAGTCATGTGATCATGATCTAGTGTTAAGTGTCCCCTTAATTTCTCCAAAAATTGATTTGATAGGCATATCCCAAACAATGGTAACAAATCAACAACTATCATGTTTACTACAAGGTCTAAGCATCTAAGTAGCAAAATTGGAACCTTTTCTATGACACCAACTATCCAAATTTTCATCTCATTGAGTAACAGTATCCTGAAATCCAACTCAACATAATCTATGCACATGGCATTGTAGATTGCCTAGGGCATAATCATGACAATAGTTTTTGGATCTACTATAAATTTATATAACACCTAGCTTTCTATGTACACAGATAGATAAAATGGAAAAGACTTCATCTTATACATGCCAAGAAATGACTATTTATGCACTGATTTTTAATCCTAGAAAATAATTTTATCACCTTCTAATCCCTTTAGAGTCACTTCAGCCAAATTCGTTTTTTCAAAAATCAACAAAAACAAAATTAGCTTTTCTCTTTCTTTCATAATGTTATCGTCAATTTTATTTAGTAGTTTTATTTATTGTACTGAGCATTTGAACAATAATTTGTATTGTTTAGCTATTTATTCCTTCTACTTCTAGGTTATGGTTGGACAATATAACTTTCAGTATCTTTCCTTCATTGGTTCAGTTGCAATGTTTTTGGACATAGCATTCCTAAACCTAGTATCCCAACACACAACTCTAACTTTATTTTCTTCTATTACCCTCTTTATGGATATGGTGTTGGTTCTAGATATTTTTATTTTAGGTTTTTCCATCATTTACTCTATTCTTCACCTGATGTCTTCAATATTTTTGGTCTTCTTACCATATGCTAACAAAGAAACAAGACCAAATATTACATTTCGATTGACTAGACAAGTTGTGGTGAATCCCTCTATGAAATATTGTATTGAATCCATTGCAATGGCTACAATATTACTTTTTCCTTGAGCTACATTTGAGTAGGAGTGTGATTGATAGGTCTTGTAATTATTACCTTGATGATAACTATGAAATATTGAGCACCTAGTCATGACTAAGACAAGGGATTCTTCCTATCTTTGATCTCCTCCACTAGTTTTGTTACTACACATCACTTGATCTTTTGGGTGATATATATTTCAATTATATGCCTCAATACCCACTTTAGCATATTGTCCTCCACAACATTGGGCTCATTAGTCAAGCAATAAATCATATTTCTTGGTTCTTACACTTTTTGGGATTTTAGGGTGGACACAATAGGCATATTCTCTGTTGAGCATGGATAATAGGGATATTTTTTGGGTGACATATCACGTGCAAAAATGATAGGACCAAAACAAAATTTTATGATTTTATTTGATGGGTTTGGGGGGTGTTTAGCATGGTGATTCTAGGAGAGAGATTTCCTGTTGAGATAAGCATATTCTTTGCTATGATGGCCACTTGGAAGATTTAGAGGAATATTTTTCATTAAATTGTTGGATCAGAAGGCTTAGGTCTAGGGTAAGGGTATGAATGCAATAGATATAGACTTGGGCATGTGATGCTCATATTTCTTGAGGGATCCCTCTCTAGGTTCTTTTGAATCAAATAATAAAATTGGTAATTCTCTCTTTAGTGTATCTTTGAATAAAGGAAAATTGGGTGATCAATAATAATGGGTCTCTTAGGTTTTCAAACTCCAATGTGATAAGTTTAGCTAGGTCAACCCATGCCCTAATATTTTTTCCTCTAAGAAGTGATACATGGTAGCTAGGGTAGCAATATATTGATAATATTCATAAGCCATCTAACCACTACCATCATAAATGGGTAAGGCTTTCAAAATAGCTTAGGGAATCTTGTGTAAATCTAGAAGGTTGAGAGATCCAATACTATTCAAAAGCTAGAAATATTCATTCAACCATGGCTTGATGGATGAATTTTTTAAGCTAACTATCTCAATGTCCATTCCTATCACTTATACAATTATGGATTCTACCACTAACAAAGTTGCCAGTATTTTTGGTTTTTTATTAGTGGAGTTGTTAGGTGAACATGTACTCTCCGCTTAAGAGGTCAATATTATTCACCAAAATCTTGATTCCTCTTGGTGAGCGAGATGAATTGATGAAATCTATCCCAAAATTCTTGGGTAGCACTGTGGGTGTATACTTCAAAAATCTCAATATGCCAAAAACCTTGGTCCAAAATCAACCTAGTCTATGAATTGTACCATAGACTTTGGTCAAGATTGGGTGATTAGGAATTTTCCCAAGTTCAACCTCCAGATAATGCCAACTCTTTATAGTGCTTATAGAACTAAAACAGGGATTAACGACTAAAGGAAGAAATGGAATTGAAAGAGATAAGGGTTTAGAAAAATGCTTAAATATAAATAGAATATAGCATAAGAGTAATAGAAATATACTACATAAGAGTGTTACACAATCAAATGTAAGTGAAACTTAATAGATCAACCATTAATAAAAGCATTACAAAGTTCATTAAATTTCGATTATACACTTTAAGCATTCCAAATACTATATGAAGAGTAATCCAAATAGCGATCCAATTTAGTAAAATTCACTAATCATAAAGTGTAATAAAATACATTAAAATATAAAAATTATTCATAAAAACCTAAGAATGCAATCACAATGGAGGCCAAATAGCTTTCACTTTTCATTCATTGGCAGAAATCATCATACAATATACAATCAAGTAATTCCTAAAGAGTTGACCCTCATTATGAGGTGCATTAGGCTATTTATAAGATATTACATGATTCTTGTGGCTCAAGATTTTTAAAATTTTGTTACATGTTTGTTAGAAACATCCTAGCATGAATACTTATGGGAGAAAAGGTCACTTTCATACCCTACACTTTTCTATTTATGTGATAGGTCTAGATTTCTTTCCTTTAGCTTAGGCTCCTATGTGCCTTCAACAGGTCCACAAATATTCAATTGTCATCTTCTACATTTTTTTATTTGTTGCAAAAATCTATCATATATGTCTTCTTCATTTTTCAATGATCTATATTTGGATGGTTGGGTAGTATTTAGGCAGTCATAGATTCTAACAAGAGCAAACTTTGATGAAAAGGATGTTCCCAAGTAGACTTAAGCTCATGTCAAGGTTTGTAGCAATGCTAGGTTCTTTCAATTGTTTTAGAGGCTTTTTGAACCAAATATAGAATTTTGGAAAGGCTTGGTTGATGTCATTCCTTAGATAGCATGGATTTTCACCTTTCCAAATAATTATTTTCTTTTTATGCATATTTAGACTTTCACAAAGGTTATGCTAACATAAGCACTTGAAAAACTTGGCTTTATGTTCATATGGTTTTGCCATTTTATCCTAGTTTCCTCTCTCCCAGAATTTGCTAGAGCTTTGTGTAATATCAATCCATTGGGAAAGTCTAGAATGGATTGATCATAGGTTTACACATTGTCAAAACCTTTTGGCACTTTGCCTTTTTTTTTGCTAAACTATATTATGCTTCACTGTTTTTCCATGATTATGGGTCCACTAAAAAGTGCTTTGAATGCCCTAGAACTAAATTTAGGTTGATGTATTTGAGCTTCTACTAGATTTTTCATGTTGTTATGATGCTTTGGATGACCTTCAAGTTATTTTTCATAGCAAAATTTGAAAAGGTCTATGGAAAAATGGTTAGATGGGAAGTTGACTTGATTTGCAAGGATTTGTAAAAGTAGGCAATCATACTGACCTACAATGACTATCTTGCATTTGTAATCACAATTATACTCTTTAAAGGTTCATAGTGGAGAAAGTATATAAGTTTTTTTCAAAGGATAAAGGAATAAAACTATGGGAGAAAAGGTAGAAGACAAGTTTATTGTTCAAGACATATTAAGAGCACTCCCAAAAAAATTCAAAATTTAGTCACTTCTCTTAAAGTGCTAAATAAAACTATATCCTTTGATGAATTGGTTAATGTGCTTCAAGAGTATGAAGTAGAAAATCTAGTCAGAGATGAAATGACTAATAATGCTCTAATATCAAAGAAAAATGCATTAAATAATATTGTAACATCATCACAATCTCAACCTAAATGGAGAAGAAAATATTGTCACATGCAATATAGAAGGTCACACCAAAAGCTATTATAGATAAATTCTTTGTATCAAATAAATCAAATGAATAAACCTTTTCAAAGGTATCAGCAAAGAAAATATTAGCCTCGATATCCATCTATGCAACAACAATGACCAAAAGAAGAAAATAAAAAAGGAAACTTAGTTCAAGAAGTTCAAGAAACAAAAAATGAGGGTGAAAATGAAATAAGAGCCCTTACAAGAAAAATTATAGACAAGAATTGGGAAGTGTGACAAGAATGATAATACAAATCATTCAAAATTTTCTAAAAGCACTAATGAAAAGGAGATAATATAAATAAATAAAACATGTGGATTAAAATCAATAACATTTCAGAATTGCAAGGTCTATGAGAAGACCAAACCAAAAACATATCACAAAGAAAAAATTGAAATACATTATGGATGGATCAATAAATTAGGATGGAACATGATTATGGACATGTTAAAATATTTTTATGAACACAAAGAAAGTCTAACAAATATTGCAATAAATAGGTTAATAGAACAATGCCAAAACTTCAAATAATGTGAAATTCAAAACCAAAGAATAAATACAAGAGTCAGAGATTGAAGGCTAAAAGCCTTCATACCATATAATGTAATACAGGGGGGTATTAGAGGTATTACATTATTTAGTACCATTGAGTACTATTTAAAATATCTTTATTAGGAGTTTTTTTAATATTTGTGTCAATATGTCATGTGAGTTATGAGTTATAGTTATCAAGTGTGCAAGTGTCATGTGTGCAAGTGAAAGGTCAAAAGTGATAGGTGTCAAGTGTAGAAGTAAAGAGTCATGTGAGATGTGTCAAGATTAGAAGTAGAATGTTATGTAATCATGAGAAGTTTTTCATGATGTAAGAAATGCATGTCAAAGGTTGCATCTCGTTGGATTTTGAGGAGATAAAAAATTAGTAGTATTGAAGAGCCTTATGTAAGGTTATATATTGAAGACAAAGATCCATGCAATGTAATAGAGTAACAAGGTTGTAATGAAGTTTGTATTAAGATATTTTCTTAATCAATAAAATGTTATTTTGTGTAATATTGGTGTTGTGGGATTATTTGTAATTAAATTTTACGATCCAAGAAACCTAGACCTGTGATATTTTTGGGTTCATTTGCTAACACTTTTCCAGTTATCAATATCCGTAAACTTTTTTTTGATAAATATTTTCTAAAATTATGTATATTCTTGAGGCTGCATCCTTTGTTTAATTTTGATTTAGCTATTTTGTTCCATTTAACTAGTTCCATTGCATCCTGTAGCACCCTAAAATTGGCACGGTCAAAACCTTAGTAAAAGATAAAAGATAAAAATTTAAATTTTAACCCCAAAACCGCCTGTTACCCGCTTTCCCCATTTTTCGTGCCATTTTTAGGATTTGTTTTGACCGTTGGACGATATCATCGTAGATCAGACGAAATCATCCCCGATCTGACGAATTCATCTGGAACAGAACGTCCAGACGATTTCGTCCCAAAATCGAATGTTCATAATTAGCTTCTGTTTCAATAGCCTCTCCAACTTGGGCAGAAGCGTGTCTGCGCAGTTGGAGATTTCCCTGTTGGAGATCTCCCAGATTGGGATGATCCCCAACCTCCTAGCCTCCCCCTAATCCTATATAAACTAGGATTTTTCTAGTTTATCCCCCTGATTCTGATTCCCCTGAACCCCTTAGCTGACGGATTTAGATCCTTATTCACTAGAGCATCCTCGTACTACTGTATGTATTCTGCATTTTGCATTTTCTTGTAGGAACCCTACTATTTTTCAGTCGAAGCTAGTTCGGATCATCGCAAACGATTCCAGACTATCTCGGATGATCCTGTCGAGGAGCATAGATGATTTCGTACAATTGGAGGCGATCCTGACTGTAATCTAGATTGGGGGCAATCCGAGCCCAGAGTTTGCATTTTCTTAACTTTCCTGCATTTTTCCATTATAATTCTGCATTATCTTGGGTTATTATGTTTATGCATCTTGGAGTTCACCTCATCTAGTGTAAATGCACGATAAAATCAAAATACATTGTTAAGTTGATGCATTTCTTCTTTGATTTTTATTTGGATTTATCATTTAGGTAAATTTACCATTACTTCTATCATTTCCCCTGTGTTTTGGTACTCGTATTTTGGTATTTTGTATCTGTTTCTGTGATTGCAGGTTTTTGACGAATTCATCAGATCCACGATGATCTCGTCTGATCTCAGATGATCGACTGTGATCTGAGATGATTATGTCTCCTTTCAGACGATTACGTGTAGTTTGAGATGATTCAGACTGCTACAAGACTCAGAACCTTCATCAGACATCCAAAATCAGGTATGATCTATCCTAATCTGCATATTCTCTATGTTTAGCACCCATTTCTATTTTTTGTATCCATTTAAATCATTATTGGCATATAGAATAGTTTAGATTCATTTTGGCCAAACCTAGGAATTGAATGATTGAGTATAAAACGAACACATCAAACCCATTCCCAACCTAGGCATGGAAACTGCCACTCAAAAGTTTCCTGGTGAACCCACCATCCGTCGAAAATTCACCTTTATACTCCTCCCCCGAGAGGCGGGACCTTCAAAGGGCCTCTCAGTCCGAGGTATTGTCCCATCCTTCTCGCATCCCCCTTCTGGGCGCGGATCCTATAGCCTGAGGGTAAGGATGCAAAAATTTTGGAGCGATACATTTTGGTGAACCCGACGTGAATAACATAGGCATATTTCTGATTCAAAAATATAAAAAAACAAAAATATATATATGTATACAAGAAAAACAAAAACAAAATCATCATTTCAAGTTTGTATGTTTTAGATTCAATTCTAAATAGTAGATACTAAATATTACTTTTAGAAGTACTAAAGAAACCATGAGTTTTTACTCAAATCAATATGAGCCCATCAGTAGTGTTGGAAGAATTCAGCCAAATACATTTGTTGATTATGACCAACCTCATCCCTATTCAACACCACCTCCATCACACTTTTCTCATTTTTCATCCATACCCCAACAGGACAATCCCTTTTCCAATCCTCTTCATAACGATATTATCTATTCTCCCATATATCCATATTATGTCTATCAATCCACATACAATCCTCCTCCACCCCTTCAATATTCTTCTTTCAATACAACACATCCATTTCAACAAGAAAATACTTATTCTTCCAATCCTACCATGCACTCACATCATACTTCACAATCTTCCTATCATCATTCTACCCATAACAAAGAAAAGAGAGGTAAAAAACCATTAGGTCCTTTTATGACTGAACTCCTAAGGCACTCATCAAAAACCTCTCGAAAACCTTCATCACGTACATTTACAAAGCTCAATCAACCAATGGATATAATTCTCAAGCATTTACTTGATACAAATAAGATTGAACTCCCTTCCATAAGACAACTTGATGCCACAACAGATTGGTTTAAACCTGAGCTACATTGTGAATATCATAGAATAGATGGACATATGACACAAAATTGTAAAGATTTAAGATGTGCAATTCAAGATTTGATTGATGAGGGTCTTTTTAATATAAAGGAATTACAATCTACAACTGATTATAAATCTCCAAGTAAACTATCAAACTCCTACACAACAAATACCAATAATCAATCAAGACATGGGGATCTCCCAAGAACCCCTATTCAATTATCAACAATAGGAAACCAATCAAATATTGCATGTTAATGTGTCCCATCATGATGATATTACTCATATTGTAATAGAAACTACAAATGAGCAACCTCAAGTTCAATCAACTCAATCTGATATTCAAGAGATGGATTCCTCATTTGATCAACCTTCAAAACTATCTTTGGCTCTAGAGAATGATCCAAAATGGAATGTAAGCATAGAAAGCTCATCTTTAGAATCAAAATCTCAATTTGAAATCCACTTTGATAGCCAACAACAAGTGATTAATCCTCAAGCAAAGATATCTCTTTTAGAAGTATTACAAAGTTCTCATAAGGAAACTTTGTTCAAGATACCTAGCCAACAATTTGTTCCTCATCATATTTTCTCTAAGAACATAATTAATGGTGTAAGCCCTCTTGAGGTTAACCATATTTCATTCTATGATGAGGAGATTCCTTCTCCACAAGAAGGCTCCTATCTTTACATTACAGGATCTAGTAAAGAAACACCTGTTAAAACTATCATGGTAGATAATGGCTCCTCTCTTAATTTATGCACTTATCAATTATTCCAAAAACTCAAATTAAAGGAAGAAGATCTTAATGAATCAAATGTTATTATAAAATCTTTTAACAATGAAATTCAAGAAGCTCAAAGTACTATAATTCTTCCTCTTAATATTGGATCCAAGATCCTGGATACTTTGTTTTATGTAGCATATTGCCCTTCACCTTACAACCTACTCCTCAGAAGTCCTTGATCCATACGAGATTCATACGAGGGATGTCCCCTTCCACTCTTCACCAATGTTTAAAGTTTGAACTTGCAAATAAAATTGTTACCATACATAATGACCCAACACCATTTGAAGAATATTTAACGGTTGAAACATCAAGTTCTATACATTCTCTATTGTCACAATTATCTTCTATCCATCACTTTTCTTCATCCATATATGATCATCCTTGTTTACCAAATAACACCCATGCATATCTTTCATATATGCTCCCTCCATCTTATCAAGACTTGGAAGATAGTGATAAGAATGAAGAACCTTCTTATCCTTCTGACATTTTATTTTGTAACATGATCAATTTTACACATATAAAAGTAAAATCTTTTGCTACATTATTCTACATTATAACAAAGCTTTTGTTATCGCTACCTTTTATTCATCACCTTTTGTTCTTACCTTCAACACAACCAAATTATCCTTCAAAACCTCCTTTGATTTTGAAGCAACCTTAGACACACTATACTCAAATAACCTTGTATAGTGTATATAGATCATCTTGTATATACCACCAATTCCATCATCAAAAATAAAAAAAATAATAATAATAATTTCAAAAAATAATCACATTATGTATCTTCTCAATTCATCAATCAAAATCAAAATATAAAAACATCAAAATCTTCAAAAACATATTTTATTTTCATACCTGTCAATTCTTGAAGTATTGCAGTTATATTTTCAATTATTTTGGATAAATTAGCATTTATTTGGAATCCCGCACTTTCACACTCACATGCATAAATATCTTGATTTTATTTAGTATGATTATTAATCTCTCTTATATCAAAGTCCACATTTGCATTAAATAAAGTTTTGAGCATAGAGAACTGATCTTGTTATTTACTTGAACCAAGTATATCTTTTCACATTAAAATGATTTCATTGCAAATTCAATATGATGCTACATAGTAGACGTGGTTTCTTGAGCGAAAAGTTTCCCCTGCTATCCTATCATGCACATGGTCTAGAATCTTTGAGAATTGACAAAAGGACAAGCTCACCCCTACCCAGAATAAAAATCCCTTGCTCTACAACCAATCCGAGCAAGTATCCCTAGCATAGGAAGAAAAAGAAAAGTCAAAGAAAAATGAGAAAAAGAAAAATATCATTTTGTACCATCGCAACAATATTCCAAGCAAAAATACAAAAAGAGAAAAAAAGAAAAGCAAAAGTGAAACGAAAAAGCAAAATGCAATAAAATCCCTTTCCCTACCCCTTGAAAAGAAAAGAAGGGTGAATGAGCTTGAATCCCTGGAATTCTCAATTATTCGAAAACTGTGAGGTAAGCCCCATAACAGGTGGTTTGTGCCCAACCCGCTTGGCCTTGGGTAATTCCTAGCGTGGTGATATGTCTGTCACATTAGCGACCTTCTTTTGTACAGACCTATGTCAGCTTATGGATCAGCTAGCTCTTGATAACCCGACTTACATAGTAGTCTGGTACGGTTATATGCATATAAATCATGGTTAAGGAACACTCATTTGGTTAAGGCAAATTGCTTATATCAAATTATCTTGCTCAAAATTGGTGAATGAACAATACAATCGCACACACATTTGTATTTGAGAGATTTTGTATCATTATGATAAATCAAGATCGGTAATGAACTCACATTTGCACATGAGGATCCCTTATAAACCTACATTTGTTTTTGAGATAATTTAAAATATTTCTGTAATTCTTTTTGGAATAATTTTATCCTCTTATTTCAGAATTTTGTTTTGTATAAAAACAATTATATACATTGTTTCACAAAATCGCAAAATGATTTCAAACAACATGTTCATCATATTATTATTTTCTGTTTATCAAAAATCAAAAATCAAAAATCAAAAATCAATCATGCAATAAAACTAAAAATATCAATTTCTTCTTTGGATTTCGTGATGATGGTATAAGTCTATACCTATAAATTCTATGCCTAGCGCAAACCATTGTTCTAATTTTATTTTCCCATCCATTTTAAAAACACATATGGCTTACATCATTATGTTACACAATTGTGCTTCAAAACGAACGAACACTTATTCTATTTCATGTCATTATGTCAAACATTCCATTTTGCAACCATGGTATAATTTCTAAGGAATTATTCAAAAATTTATCACACTTAGGAATTTATGCCTAGCAAAAATCACTTTTAAATATATTTCATGCATAATTTTGATGAAAAATCTGAAAACAAATCATCACCATCATCATTTTCATCATCACAACACCAAGTCTTAAGACAGTCTCTTAAGCACTCTTTTACTTTTAGCAATATTTCTATACTAGGATTAGCTTGACGACCTAGCGAGTGGCGACTCCATGAAACGGTCTATAACAACGACAATGTCCTTTGAAATTATTGTTAGAAGTCCCTTTTATTTTTCATCAAATCACACCAAAACAACCAATTTATGCACATCAGATTATTTCATTTACAATTTTATGGCATGACATAACATTATAATTTATTTCCAATGACATAATTACATGAATCAACAATTCAAGCATCATACAACAGATACACAAGTCATATCATCAAAAATACAATCTATATATATCATCAATCAATTATGTACATCATCTGGATTGGTATGCCACAATCAAAACCCTGGCATACTCAATCCCCTCAAAAACAAATATATATATACATATATAATAATGCAATCTGCACTCTACAGCAGCTAGCCTCGAGAAGCCCTCGAGCTCTCAGCCTCATCTCCTCCCCCGCCCTGACGTGGAGGAGGTGGTCCCATAGAGGTCCGGGGCTGTGTCCTGGGTCCTCGTCGTCGATCGTGAGGATGTCCTCGATGATCCCATCATAACCGGCTCTGCAATGGGGGCTGGCAATGGTATCCTCTGTCCCTCTGGGACCGCCTGATAGTACAACCCCTGGTAGAATGCGGTCTGAGCAATAGACCATGCCAGATCCTGAGTGCTCGCTCCTCCGCCCCGAGCTCTGAGCCGTGTAGCCTCATCCTGCAGTGTCTGCACCTGAGCCCGAAGGCGGGCAACCTCAGCCCGGAGAGCCGTCGTCTCGCTGCTCTCCCCTACCTCAACACCCTTGCCCTTATCGGGCGATGGTGGTCTCTCCCCCTGCTACGAAGGGAATCTCTCCTCCCTCCGCCCTGTCTCCTATGGCCTCTATGGAGCCTGACCCATCCGCTGGCATCTCTCCTATGGGGATCACCGTTGCTCTCTCCCATCGTGACCCCACGCTACCTCAATGGAAGCCTGGCACCGCCTCCCCATCCGTCGCACAACCGCGTGCACCGAACCCTATGCCCTCGTCATCCGAGGAGGGCGGATGCCTGCGTACCAGGCATCGTAGCCATCTGCAACCCCAGCGTCATCACCATCCACTGGCTGGATGGGGGCATCGTTCGCGTCCTGACTCCAGAATCGTTGCATGTCTGGAGCCCCGCTCAGCGTAGTACTATCTCGAATAGTCCGAGAGTACTCGTAATCCCTGAGAGAAGGGATCCCCTATTGTAGACCAAACTGTCATAGTACCCGATCGTAGCGGTGGAGCTCTACCTCTCCCCGCTCCATCCTCAGCCAGCAGACTCGCCTGATGCGAGCCAGCTCCTGCCCATCCTCTGCCCACCCGGGGTGCTCTCTCCATGGCCTCCAGGTGATCTGGTCTAGGATGAGGTCGTCCAACAACCTCCGAGACATCGACAGATCTATCCGCCGTTGTGACCCTCTCTGTAGCCACCAATAGTAAACCCGGGGCCTCTCCCGGTCAACCCCTGTCAATGGGAGCCCTACCGGCCTCCGCACCGTGATGTGCTCCCAGCACCAAATCTGTAGCAGCGATGTCAAGACCAGACATCGACCTCCCTTGTATACGACCCCATGTAGGATCCTATACAAGCGACATAGTACAAAGCTACCCCATGTAAACCTGTACCCGTGGTCTCTCATGTCGCAAACTATGTCTGAGAGCACCCACGGTAGTCTGCACCCGCTCTGGTGGCACAGCAGTAAGCCATCGACCACCCCTACCAAAACTCGAGTCAGCCTAGATGCCCTAGGCATCTACCGTAGAGACTCGATGTTCACTCCGCCCTTCTCCAGGGCGAAGCTCGGGTCTCCAGTCAATCTCATCATCGCCTGGCCCTGATTGGCCGTAGGCATCATGAGCCATCCCTGTATGGGGATCCTCATGATCCTCCATACGTCCTCTAGTGTGGGAGCCATCTCCCCTGTCGGTAGCCAAAAATAGGATGACCCCGGATACCATCTCTCTGCTAGGGCTGGTCGAAGCCCTATGTCAGTCGGTACTTGTGGCATCTCAGCCACATGTTGTAGCCCGACTTGTGCTAGTTGGTCATGCTCTGCCTGGTCGAGAGCGGCCAAGTCGTCTCTCAGCCCACCGTATTTCCATTCCCGGCTCTTTAGTAATCCCCTCTGCAAAACAAACAATAAACAACAAAATTTATTAATAACCAATCATTAAAATAAAATTAAAAACATTTTAATCAAGCTTAATTTCTTAACAAGATGATATCGTCCACCATTGGATTATATCGTCCCAAATTGGGCAGCATCGTCCTTTGTTAGGATGAAATCGTCTCCGATTTCGCAACTCGCGGATCGCCCCTTGTTGGACGAGATCGCCCCTAGTTCGTCGATTTCGCCCTCAGACGAAATCGACGATCTAGAGACGATTTCGATGAAATAGGGACGATTTCGTCCCGACGTCGTCGACGGCCTAAAAACGGCCGCGATGCCCCAAACAATCAAAATTTAAATCCAAAAATTGCACAAAGCAAAATCAAACCTAATCTATTAGGATTAGATCCTTACCCGTAGCCCGCGTCGGACCTCTGTCGCTCTGTGCGCTGTCTCCACCATTTTTTGTCTGCAGAGCTCTAAAACCAGTAAAAATGAATAGTAAAAAAATGAATTAGGGTTTTCCCTATTTTTCTTAATTTTATTCAAAACCAGCAACATTTTAAAATTTTGCTTTTTCGCGTTTTTACCTCAAACGTTCGATTTGGGTAAAAACACGGAGGGGGCACCATAGTCAGCATTCGTACGATTCGACGAAGAATCGTCGTCTAAAAAATTGAGTACATTTTTTGCTTTCTCGTAAAAACGGGAAAAACTCGTCTTTAACGCATTTTCTTCGAAAAATTCGCTAAAGAGGGGGCAAAATGTAGCACCCTAAAATTGGCACGGTTAAAACCTTAGTAAAAGATAAAAGATAAAAATTTAAATTTTAACCCCAAAACCGCTTGTTACCCGCTTTCCCCATTTTTCGTGCCATTTTTAGGATTTGTTTTGACCGTTGGACGATATCGTCGCAGATCAGACGAAATCGTCCCCGATCTGACGAATTCGTCTGGAACAGAACGTCCAGACGATTTCGTCCCAAAACCGAATGTTCATAATTAGCTTCTGTTTCAATGACCTCTCCAACTTGGGCAGAAGCGCGTCCGTGCAGTTGGAGATTTCCTCGTTGGAGATCTCCCAGATTGGGATGATCCCCAACCTCCTAGCCTCCCCCTAATCCTATATAAACTAGGATTTTTCTAGTTTATCCCCACGATTCTGATTCCCCTGAACCCCTTAGCTGACGGATTTAGATCCTTATTCACTAGAGCATCCTCGTACTACTGTCTGTATTCTGCATTTTGCATTTTCTTGCAGGAACCCTACTATTTTTTAGCCGAAGCTAGTTCGGATCGTCGCAAACGATTCCAGACTATCTCGGACGATCCTGTCGAGGAGCGCAGACGATTTCGTACAATTGGAGGCGATCCTGACTGTAATCTAGATTGGGGGCAATCCGAGCCCAGAGTTTGCATTTTCTTAACTTTCCTGCATTTTTCCATTATAATTCTGCATTATCTTGGGTTATTATGTTTATGCATCTTGGAGTTCACCTCATCTAGTGTAAATGCACGATAAAATCAAAATACATTGTTAAGTTGATGCATTTCTTCTTTGATTTTTATTTGGATTTATCATTTAGGTAAATTTACCATTACTTCTATCATTTCCCCTGTGTTTTGGTACTCGTATTTTGGTATTTTGTATCTGTTTCTGTGATTGTAGGTTTCTGACGAATTCTTTTGATGAATTCGTCAGATCCACGATGATCTCGTCTGATCTCAGATGACCGACTGTGATCTGAGATGATTATGTCTCCTTTCAGATGATTACGTGTAGTTTGAGATGATTCGGATCGCTACAAGACTCAGAACCTTCATCAGACATCCGAAATCAGGTATGATCTGTCCTAATCTGCATATTCTCTGTGTTTAGCACCCATTTCTATTTTTTGTATCCATTTAAATCATTATTGGCATATAGAATAGTTTAGATTCATTTTGGCCAAACCTAGGAATTGAATGATTGAGTATAAAACGAACACATCAAACCCATTCCCAACCTAGGCGTGGAAACCGCCACTCAAAAGTTTCCTGGTGAACCCACCATCCATCAAAAATTCACCTTTATACTCCTCCCCCGAGAGGCGGGACCTTCAAAGGGCCTCTCAGTCCGAGGTATTGTCCCATCCTTCTCGCATCCCCCTTCTGGGCGCGGATCCTATAGCCTGAGGGTAAGGATGCAAAAATTTTGGAGCGATACACATCCTTTTTTTTGTTCATTAACCAAAGAAATTGGAGACACTTCTTCCTTATTTTCTCTACTATTGTGATGTGAATGTAAGCAAAGGAACGCTAGTAGACTAGGATGGCTTCCAAAAATGATTTTATCAACATAAGGCAAATCCAAATGATAGCCACTTAGTGCACCAAGTGTTGATCTTCTTTTCTATTTTGGTGTATAACCAGATCCAATATCAGTACCCATAATCATTAGGTTTTATATGAAAGCAAGAATATTTTATCCCTTTATCAAAGTCTACTTGCTTGAAACAAAAAAATCTCATTACTTCTTCAATTTGCCCTAGTAGAAACTTATGGAAGGCTATTGCCATTTTTTGTAGATTTATTTCCATTTCTATAGCTATACAATAAATGTCCAACATACTTAAAGGCTTTCCTTCAATATCCCATTTCCAAAATTAAAACATAATGTGCAAAGAGAAAATGGGTTACCTTTAAAGAGTTACCAATTTTGACCCTTGCTCATTTTCTATATTTTTTGTTCCTAATCAGTCTACTCAAACCTTCTACTACCAAAATAGAGAGAGGAGATAGACAATACCCTTGTCTCAAACCTCTATAATCCTTGAAAAAAATAGAAGTTGGGCCATTGATAAGTACAAAAAAGATGTTTAATTGATACATCTCAATTCAACTCATCACGCAATTCAAAAATGGAATGCTACATCCTATTTGAATTAGGCTCAATCTGATATATAACCAATTTATTTTATCAAAAGCTTTTGCTAGATCCAATTTTATTACCATTGTTTGTTGCTTCGTTGTCTTTATTGAATGTAGTCCTTCTTGGGCTGCTCTATTGCTTCATGAAACTACCTTTTACTTAAAACCTCAAACTGTTCTTTTGAAAAATTGTTTGTGAAGATCCCTTTAATTCTATTAGCTATAATCTTTGATATGATTTTGTAGAGGGTATTACATAAAGAGATAGGTCTATAATCGTTGAAAGATACTAGATTATTATTATTTTTAAATGAAAGCCAAGAAAGTGAAGTTTATGGATCCTAGAAATTGTCCCTTAATCCTTGATTCCTCTACCACCTTTAAAAGATCCTTCTTCAATAGTTCATAAAAATCCAAATAATAACTAATTATCCATCCATCTAGACCTAGAATTTTCCCTTTTTGGAATGATTTGACTATTGAATGTAACTCCTCATTGGTGATTTATGAGAACAAAGCTTCTTTTTGTTCCTTATTGACCATCTTGGGCAAATTTAAAATTAATTTGATTGTCTCTACAACAGTTTCTCTGTTTGGATCTGCTTACAAGTCTTTGAAGTAATTTACTACTACTAGTTCCAACTCTTGGAATCTTCTCAAAGTGTTTCCATTCTCCTCTTTCATTTCCCAAATTGTGTATATTTCCTCTATTTTGTATGATTTTGAAAAAAATTATATTTTCACCCCCCTGTTCTAGCCATAAAACATTGTATTTCATTCTCCATTTTACCTCCTCCCATTCAAGTAATTCTTTCTTCTTATTTTTTCTTGTTTTTGACTTGCATGATTTCAATTTCTAAAACAACTTAGTTACCTCTAGTATTGTAAATCTGATTTAGAGTAGATTCAATTTCAATAAGTCTTGCCTCTGCTTCCCAATATTTTGCTTTAGCCCAACCTAATGTGATTGGTTTTATTCTCCTAAGATTACTAGTAAACTAAAACATGGTTCTCTTCTGAGGTTGGATCATAATGCCTCCATTTTGTTCTTACTATGTTATAAAATTCTTCATCCCTTAGCCAAATAAGATTGAATTTGGAAAGACGTTGTGGTTTATCCTCATCCTTTTCTAACTATAAAAGGATTAGAGAATGATCTAATCCTCCCCCTTGATCTATCTAGGTTCTTATCTCATCAAAAAAAAGCTAAGAGATTCCTTGAAACTAGAAATGTGTAACTCATAGTACTAACATAAAGTAAAATATATGATAGCAATAATTACCTTCTAGCTTCATTTTTATAATTATGAAAGAAAAAATAAAATTAAACTATAAAAAAACTTTTAAAATTTTAAGTTTAAAGTAAATTAATTTATTCCCTTTCCTAGTGCTTTCAGTGGCGTAAAAGGTTTAAAATGATTATGGCATGGTGGTTATAGGGGCGGAGCGCGAAGATCTGTGTGGCGGCTTCTAGGGCGGACAACGCAGAATACTGTGGCGGCCATAAAAATCCGGACAGCCTGCCCGGATTCGTGGCGGCTACCGATTCCACCATGTAAATTCAAAAAAAAAAAAAAAAAAGTAAATTAATTTATTGCTTTAAAAAATATTTACACACATTAAAATCATTGTATGTATAATATTGTGTAAACTTAAAAAAAAAAAAAAAATGCAACCAATATAATATTAATGTAAATAGTCAAGTGGCATTAGCTCACTTGTTAGATTCCTCAACATTTTAAGGAAGAGACCCAATTTAAGAAAGAGACCCCCGACCCCCCACGTTCAAGGAGACCCAAGTTCAAATCTTGCCAAATGATACATGAATAAAATCCAAGTTTTGTTGTAATACAACTATGTAATGATGATGTAATACAAATGGAACCCTTTTAATTCCATACATTAAAAATATATATATTAATATTAATATAAATAATAAAAATAAATTAGTTAACAATACTTATAATAACAATAATTATCTTATATATTTTTATAATATATAAAAAGAAATAAAATTTAAATTGGTTAAGGAAAAAAATCCACACCATTAAGTGTGCATATAATCTTTTATAAAATAAAATTAAAAAAAAAAAAAAATTTAACCTTAAAATAATATAAATTTAAATAAAAATAAAATAATAAAAAATAGTTTTTAATATATAAAATTATTTATCAATTAAATTTTATATATATTTTTAAAAAATTTCAAAAACTTTCCTTATTTCCATTATTAAAAAATTAAAATTAAAATGTATTAATGCAATGCAAGGATGAAAGGCAGAGAAATGGTACGACGACATTCCATCAGACTGACTGTCTAACTGAGCTATTGTTTATTTAACGCCTTACTATGATATGTTCTTTAATACTTCTCCAACGCCCTCTTCACATATGCAGAGCACTACGAAGAAAAGACGGACTTGACTCCCCATGCCAAAGCTATGTTGTTGTCACCTCTGTGAACATGACTATGTCAGAGGCTTTTTCTTAAGTAAATAAAATTTTATAATTTTGAAATAAAAATTTAAAGTTTAAATTTTGTATTTTAATTTTAATTTCATATATTTTATAACTTTATAAACATAAAAAATTAATTTATTTTATTATTGTCACTTCTGTGAACATGATTATGTTAGAGGTTTTTTCTATGATACTATTTGTAAAGTAAAGCAAATATGATATCATTTGTAAGTAAAGTAAATCTTTTAATATTATGTTCAAATAGATAACTTTGAATAAAGGTTCAATGATCCAATTCTGTAAGATAAAGCTGTACAATATGTTTAAAGTAGAGTTATACACTATGTTTCAGTAAAAAATAATCACATAATAAATAAACAACACTTTTCATGAAAATAGTTTCATATAATTTGTAACCTTGTAAACATAAAAAATTACTTTATCTATGTGAACATGTCTATGCCATTGGCTTTCCTATGATACCATTTGTAAAGTAAATCCTTCAATATTCTGTTCAAATAAATAACTTTAAAGAAAGGTTTAAAGTTTCTAAAGATAAGGTTATACACCATTTTTGTTGAAATAGATAACTTGGAATAAAAGTTTAGAGTATGTAAAAATAAAGTTATATACCATATTTGAAGTAAGATTATACACTATATTTTAATAACAATAACCATATAATAAATAAATAACACCCTTTATAAAAAAAAAAAAAAATTTATATAATATATAACCTTATTTTAATAACAATAACCATATAATAAATAAATAACACCCTTTATATAATATATAACCTTATAAACATAAAAAATTACTTTAAGGGTGACTGACTGTCTTTTCTAAAACATGACCAGTCAACTCTCTTTTCTAAAGCACACCTTTCCTCTTTTGACTTAGCAGAAAAGCAAAAGGCGAAAAAAGAACATGCATGCCATGAATCTCGTTGAATTGAATTGAATTCTGTTGCTGTACTCAGTTCTATCACTCTCTGACGCCATCACTGATGAAAGCCCACGCTTAACATAAGAGGCATTTTCCTGTTAAATGGAAGACACGTACAGTTTCCGCATTCATTCTTTCTGGTCTCTCTTTGCCTTTCAAAAATAAAAACATGCCGGAGGGAGGTTAGAATACACGATAGGTTTTTTAATATATTAAAATTTTTAATTATAAAATTTAAATTATAATTGTAATATATTTAAAGTTGGATGAAGCGTTTAAGATGGTCTGGACTCCCCTTCAGTAAGTTGTAAAGATGGTTGAAGACCTTAAGAATGAAGGGCGCCTTCAGGTGATCAATGAAAAGCAAGGAGTGGTGGAAGTTTTTATTTACCCTAGTTTACTTTAGCTGTTTTTTTGCATGTTTTTTTTGGGGTCCTCCTTGTTTGGTTTCTCTGTTTTTGTTGTGGCATCTCTTTGTGTTTTCTTCCTTCGGGCTGGTGTCTGTTGTGTTGTTTCGGGGTTTTATCGGGTTTCCTTTTTGTTGTGTTGTTTCAAGGTGATTTCCTTACTGTGTCTTTTCAAGATGATCTCCTTGTTGTGTTGTTTTGGGTGTTCTTTTTAGAAAAAGGTTTTCTAATATGTCGTTGTTTTGATCTTGGTCCTTCTGTTGTGTCAAGTGGTTTTCTTGTTGTGTTATTTTAGGTGTTCTTATTAAGTTTTTTAATATATTGTTGCTTTGATCTTAATCCCATAGAGGCTATCTTTTTTTTGTTTTTCACTTTTTTAAAAGATTTTGGGTCCCTTTCAAAACCTCTTTATAAAAAGAAAGAAAAATTGAATGAGGCTATCTATTTTTTTTTGGATGAAAAAGCCATTATATTAATAAAATAATGTTTAATCATACAAAAAAGGGTGAGTGGGATTATCACACCCTGTAAACCAATACATTAACCATTGTGGTTAAGAGTAAAGCAGTGAGGCTATCTATATTTTACTTGAATGGTGAGTGATACAATTATAAAGTAATGCAAGTTTTAAAGTTTAAGAGGTTATATGGACAAATATTTTATTTAAATATAAAAAATTATAGTATATAGACTTATCCTTTTGATGTTGAATCTCAAACCTTCTATTTAAAGTTTTAAATTAACCTATTTAAATTAAACCTCTATAAAATTTATATATTATAATGAAAGAAGCTTTATAATAAAAAGATAAAAAAATAACATACAAATAAAAATAATAATAAGAACAAGACCATAATCATGTATTATATATAGGTTAAGATAAATTCTTACTAGAACTATCAATTTAATAATTCAATGTAAGTATGAAAAAATCTTTAGATTTAATTTTCTATTTTATTAGAGAATATTTATTTTCAAGTGCAATTAGATGTATAAATGTTAACAGTAATGAAAAGTCAACAAACGATAGTTATATTCAAATAACAGTGGAGATAATAGTAAAAGTAAAAGTAGTTGGCTTCTCGGATGGTAGTTTGAAAATGGTTTCTACTTAGAAATTAGGTTAGTGTGAGAGAAAATCCTAGGAGCTAAGAATCTGTCTTCATCCTTTTAATGGTTACCGCTTAGATGGTAGCTTCAACTTATGTTGAAGTTTCCGGAGTAAGGAATGACATCAAGGAAGAGATCTCGCAAGTTCATGCCGAAATTTTTCCACGAGGTAACAATGTCAATCCTGTTGTTGAAATTCCCATTATTGAGTTTGATAATACATGTAAGTGGCTAGAAGAGCATACCCTTATAGGATATTTCCTAGGTCATATTTCGAATGATACTCTAATCTGATCTTGGATTCAGCAGTATTGGTAACTTATGGCATTAAGATAGAGTATATCCAAAAAAATTCAAAAGGGTTTTTCATTTTTGCTTTGCTGATGCTCAGCATGCACAAGAAGTTTTTTTTCGGGGTCCTTGGTATGTCCGAAACTCTTTGCTTATCTTTCAACAATGGTCTAGATATTTCTCTATCAATGATGAGGCTTCTCTGGAAGTGTTTGTTTGAGCTGAGTTACCTGGTATTTCAACGAAATTTTGGCCATTCCTGCAAAGTATTGCTTCCACCCTTGGGAAGGTGGTCTACTTAGAACCAAATAAATTCTATAATATCTGCCCTAATAGGCGTGTGTGTGTCAAATTCAATATTTCCAAGGACCTTACTGAGTCTATTGACCTAAATATTGGTGACAAGGTTTTTACGCAATGTGTTGTGTACATTAATCTACCCAACACCTGCTACCGTTGTCAATCCGTAAAGCACAAAATTAAAGATTATCCACTTATGGCTAATAAGTTCAAATCGTGCAATGTTGTTGTTCCTCCCCCTACTTCGATAGCTCCAGCTCTAGGAGCCAAGAATCATCTAGATGAATGGACTACCGTGATAAACAGGAAAAACTATCAACCTAAACAGTCGATGTTACAGGGAGGTTGTAGTTCCAACCCTTCGATACAACAACCCTCAACACCACACATGCTAGCCCTTTTGGCTCCCATTTCTCTGGTGCAACCATCTCCCTCGGCACCAGGATGGTCCTCCTTTGTACCTGTTTCATATGGAGTTTCACCACCTCTAGTATTTTCTTCTTTCGATGATTTTTCTACTTCCATTATTAAGCAAGCATTACCAAAGGATGTGTCATTCTCCAGTCCCACCGTTCACATAGTCCAGCTCATGATGGGTTACATCAAGAAAAGAGACATCAAACTAACTTTCTTAGGGAAAATCATGAACGATTTCTCATCAATTCGTTCACTTCCCTAGGAGAGTTGGGAGATACTGAAGATGTTCCCGAGGGAATGAACCTCGATCGTCCTCAATGATTTTTTTGTCCTAGAATGTAAGAGGACTAACAGACCCAACCCAAAAATATCAGGTCCATAGAGAGATTCAGAATGTTGCTCGCCTGCAAGGTAGTTTGGATTTTCTATGTTTGTAAGAAATTAAAGTTGTTGACTTCATTTTGGATAGTACCTATACCTTTTTATGATCAACAAGTAAGTTTTTTTGTTCCCATCATACTCCTGGTAAACAAAGAGTTGTCACTTTCATTTCTCTTAGTGTAATAACTCTCCAAAACTCTACTTTGTTATATGCCTAATTTATCTGTAAGGATGAGATACTGCTAATGTATCTATGGATGTAGAGGACAGGTATTGTACTGGCAAGGACAATGCAAAAGAAGGATGTCTTCTCAATGGACTACAGGATTATCTGGTGTAAGGTAAGTCAAGGGAAATGATGAGCAATGGTGTATTCACCGGTTGATAGGGACAAAGAACCCTATAGGTAATGCATTCGCCAACGGTCCATATAGATGCATATCATGTAGCTGCATTTGTAGGAATGTTTGATGCTTGTCAAATTGTGAAATTGTGATGTTTGGTTGGCAATGAAGATGCTTAAATGCATGGGAGCCAGAGATAAAAATGGAGTTATGGTATGACTATTTTTGTGCTAGGAATCTAAAAGAGAATATAAAAAAAAAATACAAAGTAAGGCAATTAATAATCCTATACTTATGCGGTGTTTTTTGAAGAATATATTTATAATATATATATATATATATATATATATATATATATATATATATATATATATATATATATATATATATATATATATGTATATATATGTATATATATATATATATATATGTATATATATGTATATATATATGTATATATATGTATATATATATGTATATATATGTATATATATATATATATATATATATATATATATATATATATATATATATATATATATATATATATATATATATATATATATATATATATGTAGATATATATATAAACTAATAAAATATAATATATATCATATATAGCTATAAGTATAAAATATCATATAAGGGCATTGGCAATAATTAATAATTATTATTTTAAATAAGGAATGCCAAATACCATAACCATTAATATTTTAATGAAATAAATATTAAAATGTTGGCAAAATAAGTTATTGCTCAACGTTTTTAAAACAAAAAGAAAACCATTTGAAAATTATCGACAATTCAAGCAATTATTACTTAGCCTAAGTTGTTGAACGCGGATGGCGTGGTTTTACACTTGGTAAGTTTTACATGGAAATAATCTCCAACAAATGAGAGTTGGCTAGCAGGGAAGAGGGAGATGTTTCTTAAAAGTGAAGGTGGAGAAATAAGGGAAGGTAAACAGGTCTGGTGTGTTTTTTAGAAAGTAGAGACGACGAAGATCAAAGGGTTCTAGGAAGCAAGGACAATGGACTGCGTAAATCAGTAAATGCATAGAAGAAGATAAAAGGAACAAAAGGAAATGGATTGCTTAAATTCTTTGTTTGTTCTCTTCTGCATACGAATTGGGTTAACGTTTGCTTGTAATGGAAGAGAAAAAGAATTATTCATGTGCATGTGTGAGAAGATTTTATATACAATGTTTGTATGTGATTAATGTATATTCTCTACTTTGTAAATATTTAAGAGAAATTATATTTTTCTATGCATGAGTGGATTAGATCAAAAAAGAGATGCATGTATTGAATGAGTGTGGAAAAATAAAAAAAATATGGTTGTGTTATGGGTCTGAGTTATTAGTCCATGATAGAGCTTATTCTTTCTTTTGCATGTTGTGTGGTAAATGCTGATGTGACTTGCATGTTGTGCTGAAATCCCATAGTATGATGGGAGTTTTTTGAAATCTTGTATGTTGTATGGAAAAAGAAAAAAAAAACTTGTTTGCATGCTAGGAATAGCTACATTTCATATTAGCTCGACCGCTCTGACCCCTTGAGATGTCACCAGAAACCTTCATCTGAAAATTGGAGCATGGTGGAGATAAATCCATAGACTTAAAATTGTTGTTGGAAGATAGCTTGCATCAAGCATAAAGGGTTAAATGTTATACTAAAATGATACAAGCCAACTGTAGATGTTGATAGAGATTTCTCAGCAAAATGTTGAACCTGAAATGTGGGTGATGCCAAATCCAATGTTGAAATTGTACTTAATATAATATTTAAGAAAAATGTAAAATCTGGGAAATTATATGATAGCTTGTACATCCTTTGATGTAATGGAAAAATATATCGGTCATTATCTTTTGAAATATTGTTGAATATGCATGCACTCAAGGAGGAGTCTTACGTTTCTTCTTTATAATTCGTTTGAACGATGTATTATGTCGACATGAAGATTTATTTTGAGTTAAAAATCTATTATTTTAAATATTTCTTATTATTCATGGTTTATATTTTTGCATACTCTTAAACTATGTGTAAATTGATGAACAACTATTTGAATATATAGACTAGGCAAGCGGCTAAGGGAAATAGTAATTTATAGAATGTTTTTCTTTTATGCTTTAAACAATTGTATGTTGTGTTTGGTTTCGGTTGATGTGTAGCAATATAAATGAAAGTTCGTAATATTTTTTTCCTACAATAAACTTGAACCTATAATTGCACGTAACAAGGTTTGTTGATTTGACTATGTCATAGAGAATTGGAAAAGACTATAATTTGAAGGACTTACCTGTCCAAAGTAGTTGATAGGGTTTGTAGCATGTTGATAAGATAAGTTGTGTAGTGGGAAGTATTCATGACGGTTGGGGAAACTATCACTCGCTTGGTGATATAACAATTTTGAAAACATGAAAAAACAATAAAAAGGAAAGAGTGTTGTTTGTGTAGGGCTTCAAACCAAATTGATGTTTGAAAATAATGCATTGAAAATTGTGGAAATACTCATAGGAATTTATTATTAGGCAAACAATGTTGTATTGGTCTTTGATTAAAAAAATATAGAGGCAGTGTAAAATCCAAATCTAAATTAGGTACTTAGAAGCTCTGTTAATACTATAACTTTGTGAAAGAATTGCTATTGTTATAAAGGTATGATGTTCATAACGTAGCTAATTTAAAATGATAATGTGAATATGAATTTACTTAAACAAATCCATGTGTCCATGTGGGTAAGGAGGAGTGAGGTTATTTTATTGAATAGCTTGTGTAGTTTACTTTAGATTAGGTAGCGAAAGACTGAAATTCTATTGAATTCTTTTGAATTATATAATAAAACCATAATTAATGTGAAGTTGCATTCTTACTTTATTTTGTGGAGTAGACAATTCTAGTTTTTGATTTTTTTTTTTTTAATAAATTCTATGGAGTAATAAAAGAAAGTGATTTGTGGATATAATTCTTAGTGTAGCACTTACTCCAAATGAAAAATTAATTATAAGGAATTCTAAATAAATTTATTCCAGCAGATTATGGGATTCTTTAGTTTGGATTGCAATGTTCTAATAATATTTCTATCTTTAATCTTCCTCAATGTAAAACATCCAAGTAGCCAAAATAAAAATGGTAATATTTTAAAACTTAGTACAACTTTTGAGCAACTACGAAACCGTACTCAGTAGTAAACCTTTGCATAGATAAACCCTTCTAAATAAACCAAGCTTAGAAAAACCTTAGGTTAAGAAATTCTAAGATTGTGGAAGGGGCTATCTTATCTCACAACCCAAGGTTGTGGGTAGGACAACCTTGATTTTGTTTCAAGATTGTGGGGAGGATAATCTTGTAAGATAACTACTAATGATGTTTGTGGGTAGGCAATCATCATAAATCAGGGCTCTAACTATACTTCTGATAGAAAAAGGTCATAATAGGAGGTAATGAAGGGTTGTATGGGCATCTCTTCTAGGTTATCCCTGCTAGTAATGATTGGTGAATTATGTTTGACTAGGTAATATCAACATCGCGATGGTATGGGATACTATTTTTGTTAATCAACACAAAACACCGAGTGTTTACCAGGGTATTGGTAAGACCCTAGACGGTGCTCCAAGGAAAATGGTTGATCATATAGCTCGAGCATGTATGCGCTACGTCTTATATTATATAAATACTTGGGATCATGTCAAGACATGGGGAAAGTATGCGCCACACCTCTAGGTGATATGGGCCCTAGAATAAAAGGAACCCCCTGCCTAAACTTAGGATCTCAGGTGGAGAGTGAAGTTCAAAATGGGCAACTACACGGGATTTGGCCAATCTTGATCTCATGAGTATTTCTGCTACAGCGAAATGACACTCATGATGGATATAGGATGTTCATACTAGAAAATAAAACAAAAATAAATCAAAATAAAATAAAAAAATTCTCTTACTATAACCTTTGATGTTGGAAAACCAAGTGGGTTGACTTGGGGTGTTTGGACAACCAAGTGGGCAAAATTGGGTTGTTACATTTGTTATCAGAGCTAAGGTTGCAAATCTATATGCAATAGAAAAATTAGAAAGTCGATGACTAACTTAAATTATGTCAATAATGTGTTCACCTAAACTCAAAAATTTGACAAGACTCTTTGTTTTGCTGAATAGGTAATGGCATCTAGACAAAATGTTAGTTCCTAAAAAAGAACTGCAATGGATCAGTGGGAAGGGCTGACTGAAAACCCTATAAGAGTCATTCAAAAATTTATGAGACTTGGGGCATCAAAGGAAACCGTAAAACATCCTTGGGAAAAGAGGAAGGAAAAATAACCAGTCAATAAAGATGATAAAATGGTCTAGATGGTACAACTATTGCAAGAGAAAATGAGCCAACAGAAAGAAAAAATGGAGCAACAAAGTGCTCAAATGGCTGAACACATGGCACAACAAAATTCCCAAATGATAGAGCACATGGAGTAGCAAAAATCTCATCTAGCTCAACAGCAAGAAATGATTTCCCATAAACAGAAAATAATTGAAATTTTATCTAAGGGAAAGGAAATGATAGTAATTGAGGATGAGACAACTATTGACCTAGGAAGGAAACAAATAGGTTTTGATTTGTACAAGGATATGTGAAGGCTCGATATTGCCAAATTTTATGTCAAAGGTGATGGGGAATAGGTTGAGATATGGTTAAACAATGTGGAAGCATATTTTACGGTAAAAACCTTGTCATCTAAATCAAAAACCTCATGGGCAGTATTTCATTTGACTAGAGCTGCCACTGATTTGTGGGATACTTATAGGAAAACTCATAATATGGAGGTTTTTTATGTTCTTTGGGAAAAATTTGTATTAGAATTCAAAGATATTTTCTTAACACCGCAATTTTACCTTGAAAGGACTACAGAATTTTCAAGGTTAACTCAGGGTAATATGATTGTAATTGAATGTTATTAGTGATTTGTACAATTTCTCAAATACATGCCTGAGTATGAGCAGCAAAGTGAGATCAAAATTCAAAAATTTCTCCTAGGATTACATCCAAAAATTGGACACCTGATTCTTATGTTGAAACCTACTACCTTAATTGCTGCCTGTGACTTGGCTCGATAAAAAGAAGATAATATCAGGGTCAAGAAAGCTTATTATAAACAATCCTCTGAAAATAGAGTCACAAAAAAATAAAAATTTGGGTCCAAAAAAAGGGGATAATAATTGTACTAAGAATCGTGGCAATGGGAACCGAAACGGGTTTGATAGGAATAAGAACAAGTACTAAGGAAACAGGGGAAATCCAAACTATCGAGGTGGCCAAAAAAAATTTAGGGATAGGAATGATCAAATAGCTAATACACCAATAGCTAGTATTCAGAAAGATAATGAGGGAAATAAGAAAGAGAGGGCACCAAAAACTGGTTTCTCGATTTGTCAAGAACCTCATTATGCTGATAAATACCCATTGCGAGATGATAAGAGGAAAGAACCTGTGGAACCTGCTCATAAGATATATGTAGCAACAGGTAATTTCAAACTTAATGGTCAAGAAATACCTTTCCCATTGAAAGAAAAAATTTATAATAGAAATGTTTACATTTTAGTTGACTCTGGATCAACTAATAGTTTTATTTCACCAAGTATTTTGAGGGACATATCGAAAAAACTTGGATTTATGGCCAATGGGTGGAAATTCAAGTATGGTTTTGGTCAAACTTATACTATTAACCAATGTCTATTTGACCCTCAAATAATGCTACCTCAAGGATAAACTCGATGGCATTTATATGTAGCTCCATTTCATGATTTTGATATAATTTTAGGTATTGACTGGCTCAAGGCACATAAAGCATTGTTAAAATTTGAGGAAAGATGGATGGAATTTACTGATGACACCAAGCAAAGGATCTGGATTTTTTATTGACGTGAATTAGTGGAACCACATCTTTTGATAGTAATGCAAGTTAAAAGAGCATTGAGAAAGGGTAGTAGAGTCTTTGTGGTCAAACTTAATAAAAAGTAAGAAAACGAGTCCAAAGCAAGTCTTTTCCAAACCTATCTGGTATTGAATAATTTTTTAGATGTCTTTCCTAAGGATTTATTGGGTCTTTCACCCCAAAGGCAATTTGATTTTACTATAGAACTTTTACCAAGAGCAACCCCTATAGCTCGAGCACCATATAGGATGACTACAATAGAGTTGCAAGAACTTAAGACTCAACTTCAGGAACTTTTGGAAAAAGGACATATTAAACCTAGTGTCTCATCATGGGGTGCACCAGTTCTATTCATGAAAAAGAAGGATGAAACATTAAGGTTATGTATTGACTACAGAATGTTAAATAAGATGACTGTTAAGAATAAGTACTCTTTACCCAAGATAGATGAATTGTTTGATCAACTAAAATGAGCTACAATTTTCTCCAAAATTGACCTTAGATCAGGTTATCATCAATTGAGAATCCGGGAATAAGATACCCATAAAACTGCTTTCTAAACTAGATATGGTCATTATGAGTTTACAGTGTTGCATTTTGGATTGACCAATGCACCAACAACTTTTATGAATTTGATGAATAGTGTATTTCATGAACAACTAGATCAGTTTGTGTTGATAGTCTTAGATGATATACTGATCTACTCCAAAAGCAAAGAAGAGCATGATCTTCATATGAGAACTATTTTTGAAATACTTGGAAATAATCAATTATATGGAAAATTGTCCAAGTGTGAGTTTTATGCAACCCAGATTCAGTATTTGGGTCATGTGATATTTGTAGAAGGGGTGTCTGTGGATCCAAAGAAAATTAAGGCTATTATTGATTGGCCTGCTCTAATCAATGTTTCTGAAGTATGGTTGTATTTTATGGGTATGGTTGTATATTATCACCGATTTAGATAGTGTATCTAATAACCAATCTCCAAAAGAAAGGAAAAGCTTTTAAATGGACGGAATGGTGTGAAGAAGCTTTCAAGATTCTTAAAGAAAAGTTAACAATAACACCTATTCTTATAATAGCATATCCCACATGACCATTCATAGTATGTACTGATGCCTCCATGGAAGGATTAGGTGGGGTTCTTATGCAAGAGAATGGTGTTGTTGCTTATGAGTCACGAAAACTTAAGAAACATGAAATTAATTATGCCACACATTATTTAGATTTGATTGCAGTGGTACATGCTTTGAAAATGTGGTGACACTACCTACTTGGTAAATATTTTGAGCTTAGAACAGATCATCAAAGTTTGAAATATATCTTTACTCAACCAATGCTTAATTCTAGACAAATAGGCTGGATAGAATATCTAGCAGAATATGCTTTTGGTATAGAATACATAAAGGAGAAAGAAAATAAATTAGCAGATGCTTTAAGTAGAAGGTGACATATCAATGCTATGTCCTATTGTCAATCTGATATAAGTGATCAAATCATAAAATTGCAAATTCAAGATGAATATTTTCAGAAGTATCGAGAAATGGTACAACAAAATTCTGATAAAATAAGAGAATTTAGAATCTAAAAAGATACATTACTTTTTAAGAAGAGGATTGTAGTACCTAATGATCAATATTTGAGAAATATGATACTGCAAGAGGTGCATAGTGCTCCTTATTCCGCTCATCAAGGTTATGTAAAGATGTATGAAAATTTGAAAAAAGAATATTATTGGCCAGGAATGAAAAGGGACATCACTGGATTTGTGGCTAGATGTTTAGAATATCAAAAAGTGAATGCGAAACATTTACATCCAACTAGACGTTTATTTTCGCATGACATTCCACAACACAAGTGGCAGGTTGTGACTATGGATTTTATTGTTGGATTGCCTAAAAATTGCTTTCAACATGATGCCATATTGGTGGTAGTGGATAAATTGACCAAAGTGGCACATTTTTTTCTTAAAAATATTAAATATATATCCCCCACTATAGCCCAAAAATTTTCCAAGGAAGTGGTATGGCTACATGGTTTTCCTGAAACAATTATATCAGACAAGGATTTCTGATTCACATCCAAATTTTGGCAGACATTGCTTTAGGCATGGGGAACAAAGCTCAACATTAATACTGCTTATCATCTTGAGACGTATGGACAAACAGAAAGGGTGAATCAAGTCTTAGATTATATGCTCTGCATGTATTGTATGGATAATCAAACGAAGTGGGAAGATTACCTTTTTTTGGTAGACTTTTCTTACAATAATAGTTACCATACTTCTCTAGGTATGGCTCCATTTGAGGCTCTATACGGGAGGGGGTCCATAATGCCATTATCATGGGGTAATTTGGAGGATCGAGTGATGATCGGGTTGGATATGGTTAGAGAAATGGAAGACCTCAATTAAATTCATCAAAGGCTCAAAGAAGTCTTATATAGACAAACAGTTATGTGGATCTTAAGAGAACACCCAGGGAATTCACTATGGGAGATAGAGTATTCTTAAGAGTTAGACCTACCAAAAGTTCTATTAAATCCTCTAAGCTTAGTCCATGATTTGTAGAACCTTTTTAAATTGTTAATAAATTAAATCCAATAGCCTATGACTTGCCACCCAATTTGTCAAAAATTTATGATGCATTCCATGTGTCCCTTCTGAATAAATATGTTCCTGACCCCTCGTATGTTTTGCATGTTACACATTTGCAGATGTACGATCCCCTGCACATTGAAGTGCAACCTATTAAGATCCTTGGTTATTGAACAAAGAAATTGAGAAAGCAGAATATTGAACAGTGCAAGGTCCAATGAGACCAATTTTCTAAAAATAGTGCCATGTGGGAAGATGTGTCCATCATGAGAAGACAATTTTCATTTTTGTTTGAATAGTATTTGAATAGTGTTATATCCATGACATGGTTTTATTTTGTCTCAACAATGATATTATCATATATTGGTTTGTGAAGTATGCTAAATATATTTGATGTGGTGTATGTTTGATATTAATAATACTTGATGATTCAGTTTTGGAAAAATGTAAATTCATTGATGTACTGTATTGATTTTCTATTATTCATGATCATATTGTTTTTTTTTTTAAATGCATCAATGGGAAATGTAAACACAGGTATTGTGTTTAATCTTAGGGGGGGAGTATGTAATAACCCTCCAAAACTCTACTTTTTTATATGCCTAATTTGTCTGCAAGGATGAGATACTACTAATGTATCTGTGGATGCAGAGGATAAGTATTGTACTGGCAAGGACAATGCAAAAGAAGGATGTCTTCTCAATGGACCACAAGATTTTTCGGTGCAAGGTAAGTCAAGGGAAATGATGAGCGGTGGTGTATTCACCGGTTGATAGGGGTAAAGAATCCTATAGGCAATGCATTCGCTAGTGGTCCATATAGATGCATATCATGTAGCTGCATTTGTAGGAATGTTTGATGCTTGTCAAATTGTGAAATTGTGATGTTTGATTGGCAATGAAGATGATTAAATGCATGGGAGCCATAGATAAAAATGGAGTTATGGTATTAGTATTGTTGTGCTAGACATCTAAAAGAGAATATAAAAAAAATAAGGCAATTAATAATCCTATACTTATGCGATGTTTTTTTTTTGAAGAATTTATTTATAAAAATATATATAAACTAATAAAATATAATATATAACCTATATAGCTATAAGTATAAAATATAATATAAGGACATTGACAATAAATAATAATTAATCTTAAATAAGGAATGCCAAATACCATAATCATTAATATTTTAATGAAATAAATATTAAAATGTTGGCAAAAGAAGTTATTGCTCGAAATTTTTAAAACAAAAAGAAAACCATTTGAAAATTATCGGTAATTCAAGGAATTATTACTTAGCCTAAGTTGTTGAATGTGGATGGCATGGTTTTACACTTGGCAATATTTACATGGAAAAAATATCCAACAAATGAGAGTTGGCTAGCAGGGAAGAGGGCGATGTTTCTTAAAATTGAAGGTGGAGAAATAATGGAAGGTAAGCTCGTCTGGTGTGTTTTTCGGCAAGTAGAGACAATGAAGAATGAAGGGTTCTGGGAAGCAAGGACAATGGACTGCGTAAATCAGTACGTTTGAACTGGAAAAATGCATAGAAGAAGATAAAAGGAACAAAAGGAAATGGATTACTTAAATTCTTTGTTTGTTCTCTTCTACATACGAATTGGGTTAATGTTTGCTTTTAATAGAAGAGAAAAGAATTGTTCCTGTGCATGTGTGAGAATATTTGATATACGATGTTTGTATGTGATTAATGTATATTCTCTACTTTGTAAATACTGAAGAGAAATTGTATTTTTCTATGCATGTGTGAATTAGATAAAAAATGAGACGCATGTATTGAATGAGTGTGGAAAAATTAAAAAAATATATAGTTGTGTTATGGGTCTGAGTTATTAGTCCATGATAGATCTTGTTCTTTCTTCTGCATGTTGTGTGGTAAATATTGATGTGACTTACATGTTGTGCTGAAAGCCCATAGTATGATGGGAGATTTTTGAAATCTTGTATGTTGTATGGAAAAAGAAAAAAAAACTTGTTTGCATGCTAGGAATAACTGCATTTCATATGATCTTGACCACTTTGACCCCTTGAGATGTCACCAGAAACCTTCATCTAAAATTTGGAGCATGATGGAGATAAAGCCATAGACTTAAACTTGTTGTTGGAAGATAGCTTGCATCAGGTGTAAAGTGTTAAATGTTGTACTAAAACAATACAAGCCAACTATAGATGTTGATAAATATTTCTCAGTAAAATGTTGAACCTGAAATGTGGGTGATGCCAAATCCAATGTTGAAATTTTACTTAATATAATATCTAAGAAAAATTTAAAATCTGGGAATTTATGTGATAGCATGTACATCCTTTGATGTAATGGAAAAATAGACCAGTTGTTATCTTCTAAAATATTGTTGAATAGGCATGCACTCAAGGAGGAGTCTTATTTTTCTTCTTTATAGGTCATTTGAACGATGTATTATGTCAATATGAAGATTTAATTTGAGTTAAAAATCTATTATTTTAAATATTTCTCATTATACATGGTTTATATATTTGCATGCTCTTAAAATCTATGTAAATTGATGAACAACTATTTGAATATACAGACCCAAATATTGTAGGTGATTTGGAGAGGAGAGGGCAATCCTCCAAGGGAGGTCCTAGGTTCAAATCTCCACCCTACCAAAAAGCTAAATTGGGTATCCAAAATCCAATTGATAATGTTGGTGCGAGCAGGGTCGAGTGCGACTCCCGGGTGACTTTGATGGTGTAGAACCCCCTATTCGTGGTCTCTCAAACCAAGGCGGCTCTGCAAGGGGTTTTTTGCTTAAAAAAAACTATTTGAATATATAGACCAGACAAGCGGCTAAGGGAAACAATAAATAGAATGTTTTTATTTTATGATTGAAACAATTGTATGCTATGTTTTGTTTCGGTTGATGAGTAGCAATATAAATGAAAGTTCGTAATATATTTTTCTTCCAATAAACTTGAACCTGTAATTGCACGCAACAAGGTTTGTTGATTTGACTATGTTATAGATAATTGGAAAAGACCATAATTTGAAGGACTTACCTGTCCAAAGTAGTTTATAGGGTTTGTAGCATGTTGATAAGATAAGTTGTGTAGTGGGAAGTATTCATGATGGTTAGGGAAACTATCACCCACTTGCTAATATAGCAATTTCGAAAACATGAAAAAATAATAAAAAGGAAAGAGTGTTGATTGTGTAGGGCTTCAAACCGAATTGATGTTTGAAAACAATGTATTGAAAATTGTGGAAATACTCATAGGAATTTATTGTCAGGAAAACAATGTTGTATTGGTCTTTGACTAAAATATATATATATAGAGGCAGTGTAAAATCCAAATATGAATTAGGTACTATATCGCTCCAAATTTTTCGCATCCTTACCTTCAGGCTAAAGGATTTGTGCCCAGAAGGAGGATGGGAAAAGGATGGGACAATACCTCGGACTAAGAGGCCCTTTGAAGGTCCTGCCTCTCGAGGGAGGGGTATTAAGGTGATTTTTTGATGGATGGTGGGGTTCACCAGGAAACGTTTAGTGGCAGTTTCCACGCCTAGGTTGGGAATGTGTTTGATGTGTTCAGTTTTAGCTTTAAACATCCAAGTCCTAGGTTTGGCTAGATGAATCTAAGTTGTTCTATTATGAAAATGCAAATTAAATGAAGACAGTAAACAAATTTAAATAGAAAGCACAGAGAATAATTAAGTGAAAATATCCATACCTGGTTCCGGATGTCTGATGGAGGTTCTAATTTTTGAAGCAGTCAAGATCATCTGGAATTTGACATAATCGTCTCCGATCTGACAGGATCGTCTGAGATCTGACGAATTCATCAGACGAATTCTTCAGAGACCTACAATCAGAGAAATAGATACAAAATATAGAAAATGCAGCTATGCCAATAGAGGGCAATGATGTAGAATGACAGTAATAATATTAAAATGATAATAATAAACAAAAACACGAGTGCATTACAATGATTTAATGACAATTTATGATTTTATTATGCATTAAGACTATATGGGTGAACTCCGGGATGCAAAATAATAATAAGTTTAACTAATGCAAATCAAAATAGTAAAAAATGGAGAAAGAATGCAAACTCAAGGCACTGATTGCCCCCAATGTTGACTGTAGTAGAAATCATCTCGGATTGGTACGAAATTGTCTCGAATTGGATAGGATCGTCTGCGACAATCTGATCTTGCTCCAGCTAAAGAATAACAAAGTTCTTGCAAGAAAATTCGAAAAGAGACAAAGGCAAACAATGGTCTAGGATATTCTAATGCATGTAAAACTCGAAGTGCAGAAAAATTCAGCCAGGGGGATGTCAAGGGGGGTCCTAAGGTTTAAATAAGCTTAGGAGGGAGGTTAGGAGGTTGGAGATCATCCTAATCTGGAAGATATCCAACGGGGGAGGTCTCTAACGACGTAGACACGCTTCTGCCCAGATTAGAGACGTCGTTGAAACAAAAGCTAATTATGAAAAATCAGTTTTGGGACGAAATCGACTGGACGTTCTGCTCCAGATGAAATCATCCGATCTGAGGTGATATCGTTTGATCGGAGATGATATCATCCAACGGATGAAACAAACTCTAAAAATGGCATGAAAAATAAGGAAATGGGTAGCAGGCGATTTAGGAGCAGTTTTGGGGTTTAAAATTTGAATTTGAATAATTACTAAGGTAATTTTAATTATTTGCTAAGGTTTACTGTGCCAATTTTAGGGTGCTACAGGTACTTATAAGCTATGTTAATACTATAACTTTGTGAAAGAATCGATATTGTTATAAAGGTATGATGTTCATAACGTAGCTATTTTAAAATGATAATGTGAATATGATTTTACTTAAACAAATCTATGTGTCGGTGTGGGTAAGGCAGAGTGAGGTTATTTTATTGAACATCTTGTGTAGTTTATTTTAGATTAAGCAGCGAAAGACTGAAATTCTGTTGAATTCTTTTGAATTATATAATAAAATCATAATTAATGTGAAGTTGCATTCTTACTTTATTTTGTGGAGTAAACAATTCTAGTTTTTTATTTTTATTTTTTAATAAATTCTATGGAGTAATAAAATAAAGTGACTTGTGGATATAATTATTAGTGTAGCACTTACTCCAAATCAAAAATTAACTATAAGGATTCCTAAATAAACTTATTCCAGCAGATTATGGGATTCTTTAGTTTGGATTGCAATGTTCTAATAATATTTCTATCTTTAATCTTCCTCAATGTAAAATATCCAAGTAGCCAAATGGAAAATGGTAATCTTTTAAAACTTAGTACAACTTTTGAGCAACTAAAAAACTGTACTCAGTAGTAAAACTTTGCATAGATAAACCCTTCCAAATAAACTAGGCTTAGACAAACCTTAGGTTAATAAATTCTAATATTGTGGAAGGCGCAATCTTATCTCACAACCCAAGGTTGTGGGTAGGACAACCTTGATTTTGTTTCAATATTGTGGGGAGGACAATATTGTAAGATAACTACTAATGATGTTTACGGGTAGCCAATCATCATAAATCAGGGCTCTAACTATACTTTTGATGGAAAAAGGTCAGAACGGGAGGTAATGAAGGGTTGTATGGGCCTATATTCTAGGTTATCACTACTAGTGATGAGTGGTGAATTGTGTTTGACTAGGTAATAATGACAACACGATGGTATGGGACATTGTGTTGGTTAATCAACACAAAACGTCAGGTGGTTACCAAGGTATTGGTAAAACCCTATATGGTGCTCCAATGAAAATGGTTGATCATCTAGCTCAAGCATGTATGCGCTACTTCTTACATGTCATCTCAAGTTGTGCAGGAGCCAAGGCTATAGACCACAAGGAGTGGGTGCCATCTCGAGCCTAGACTAGAGAAGTTCAAGCATTAGTACAGAAGGTGCTACCTCTAATGCTTACACCTTTTTACAAGGAGGGGAGGATCTATACCTAGGTGGGGACACCAGGCTTGAGGAGGGAGAATTCTTGCACCATTTTTGTGTCTCTAAGTGCAACAACCAAGAGCCAAACCATCTCCATGATGGCTTAGCTAATTAGAACCCAGTTCCTAAGGAGGTCTTGTCAGGAGCAAGATCAATTAATGAAGCCTATGAGTAAAAATGTGTGACAATGATGGAGGTATACCAATTAGAATTTTACAATAGGAAGATCCCAAAAATTTGTAACATGAGATCCTGTTGCCAGATAAACCAGTACAAAAAGAGGATTTCCATGTGGTAAAATTTATTGCCATATTGGTCATCAATTGCATAAGTATTGGTGTGCAAGATGATCCACCAAGTTGTGAATACTTCATGATTTGGAAAGGATGGCAATGTCGACCAGACTACAAAAGGTACCTCAAGTTTAACATCATATGGTCCGGTCATTGTAGATTCACTGGATGACATCCAGGATGAGTCAGAGGTGGCGGTATGACGGTCACACCATTTTGTGTACATAAGTCGGTTAGTAAATAAAAGTGTGTAAGGCATATAGTAGTATCATCATTTGGTACTTTGTAGCTAAAGGAAATGACTAGTAGCATGCTTCATTCTTGAGTCACATTCATCCTTTTTATGTTTACCCATAGTTTTTTGTTATGACCCCATACCCAATGGATCTAAGGCTCGTGATTAAAGAATCTTTGCACGCAATCTTGTAAAGAATACCCCACTTTTTGAAAGCGTTACCCACTCCTATGATGGGAAATTTGGTCTATAAAAGACACCCCCAAGGGGTAAAAGTAGCACAAGATAAGAAATGTCAAGCCAAAAATGGTATTGCGACTAAATTTTTCTTAGGAGGGTGGAAATAAACTAACAAGGTTCTTGTGATATTGCGTCAGAAAGAGATGTTGGGAAAAATCCTCTTGGCATTCTGTCTCTTCTTGAATCCGCCATGATCCATAATGGGGTTTGTTGATGGGAGTATGATCTTTTGGGGTGTCCTGTGGATCGCCTCCCCTATTTTCTCTTTTGCCTTTTTGTCTCTTCTTTTCCTTTCTTCTCCCTTTTTTCTCCCACCTCACTAACTTTATTGAATAGTGAGGCTTTTCCTCTCGTCTCTTCCTGCATTTTCCTCCCACCTTCATTTCCCTCTTGTTTCCCTTTCTCAGTTGCATTGGTTGTCCCCTTCCTCTTATCCTCTCCTGCCATCTTCCCCTTGTTCTCTTTCTGCCTTTGGCCTTCTTTGATGTGCAAATTTCCCCATATACTTTTATTTATGCCCTCTTTGTCCCCTTCCTCATTTTATTTTATTTCTTTCATAATGTAGTATTTTGGGTCCTCCTTCCCGTAAGGAAAAAGTCCTTGTGAGTCACCAAGAGTGTGGGTTCAATTTTGCACCCTCATCCTTTTTGCAAAGATGATGGTTCTATTCAAGGATCTCATAAATTTTTGAAGGTATGAATGGATAGGCAGAAGGTACCAAGTGGAGGTGAAGGTATTCATGAGCATATCAAAGTGTTGGATGAATGACAGAATGAAGTGAGGTGGGCCATAGCATGGGAGGACCTTTTCCTAAAATTTTGGGTGGAACATTCCAAGAACCTCACCCAGCGGATAGCAAGTGTGGAAGAATTGGTTGACCCCAACCTCAAGGATAAAAGGAACACCCACCCATTTCAGGAAAGGAAATAAGAGCATGATATGGGTGGATTAACAAAGAAATGCCCATCCTCTCTTCCTACTACCACTAAATATGGAAATAAGAACAAACAAAGTGCCCGTTCGGTATGCAAAACTCCTGCCATCACCCAAAATCTAAAGGAAAAATTGTTTGCTACCATAGTGGGTCAAGTACCTGACAATGTACACATAAGTGACAGGTTTTTAGCACGATGCTCTCGAGGGCTTGTGGTGCCTGTCATGCACCACCTAACCAGGGGATCACCATTCAATGAGAAGAATGAGTTAGCTAAGCAATAATGAGCTCGACATCAGATCAAAGGTTCTAGATTGATCCAAAAGCACCTACCACCTTCTAGAATATTGGTGCTTCCCAAAATAATAGTGTACCAGAACGATGCTCATCGATTGCAAAATTCCTATTCGCACCTACCATCATTAATGTCTATATTTTGAAGCTTTTGTAAATATACCTATAAATAGTGGAATTCTAGTCATTCCTAAGGGTCGATCTTTAGCCATTAAAATTCTTATGTAAGGTTTCCTCTCTGTAAATATAAATTTTACACTATTTGGCCTCTAACTGTGTTTTCTTGTTCTTCATTAAATGTATGAATATTCAATTATTTATTTGCTTAAGTCATCTTGTGTTATTCTAGTATCTAGATTTTGTGGGGTGTGCTTGAGTGACTAAGGGAGAGCGTGTTCATTATATGGGTTGGGGTTTATTTTTTCTAATGTTGACTGAGTAGGAGTGCTTTGATTTTGCATCCTAGATCTCATGCACCCACTCATTGATATTGGAATTCACCTCCCATCCACCATTGATAAAGATCTAGTACAAGGACACTATTGGGTGATCTAGGATAGGGCTTGTTTTTTGGATGGGGTGTCATGCCTGCATAGGTCTTGATGCAGTTATACCTGTCCTTGTGATTTTTGGCTATGGCATTTTATTTCTTTCTTTCCTCTTCCATTTTTCCTTTTCTTTTGTGGCATAAAGTAGTTGGAAGCACCCAGAAGGAACCAGCCTTCTCCAAATATCTACCCCATTCTTTCAATACGATGGCCATTCTACGTTGCTTGATGTTTATCCATCTACATCATCCTATGCATAGTGCCATATTATCGACCAAAAGGTACCTTATTTTCACCAAATAGTCATTTATCAACTTCTTGTGCATCCTCACTCTACGACCTTCTTCATCGAAATGTCGACTGTGGCCCTGGTTCTCCTTCCTAAAATCTCACATCTTATTGCTCTAGTGTCTGACTCCCATCCTCTACACCCCTTTGTAACCTACCTATTAATTTTTTAGGTGTTACCATCCACTCACTATTTTCTCACACTGTTCTTCTATAAATGTCTTCCCTTATTTCATTGTTCTCTTTAACCCTTGGTGGTGGTTCTTGTACCCTTTCCTTTGTATCTACCAGCAACATATCACACCTTTCAGTATATCCTTCTTTTGCAGTTCATACTTGTTCAATTACTGGTTTATTCATTGGGTTGTTCATGGTCTCCCTTTGAGAAATTCTTGTGCTCCTTCTAACTAGGATTTTCTCCTCTCCTTGATTCCATCTCCTACATCCTCATGAATTTGTATCTATCATTCACCTCCAATTGGTTCTTATTCAAAAAAATTGTCACCTTACGAGTCCTTTTTGACCCAATTTTGATAAAATTATCAAGGTTCACTTAGGCAATGGTGTCAAATGTAGCATAGGGGATATTATTACTAACTAGGAAGGTTTTTTCAAATATCTGGAGATGATTCCCAGTGTTTTGTAACAATTTTCACTCAAATCTTACAACTTGTACAATTTGCCTTGTATAGTTTGCAAAAGACTCAAAATTGGCTATACGATAACCAAATTGTACAACTTGTATGATCCAAATCATACAACACTACAAATTGTATGATTTTCCACTTATTCAATTCATTGGAAGTGGTTTTGTAACCCAAATTGATCAGTTTTGTAATCAATTTCTTCGAAACACTAGTTTTCCATATTTGGCAAGTTCTAACTATGCAATTTCATTCACAAAGTAGGAAAATGATTTGTTGTACGGTTTTGTGGTCAGGATGTACAGTTTCACCAAACCCTTTCTGAATTCTCCATTTATATATTTTCCAATTTGTACCACATATTTCTTCAAGGTAAGTTTTGGGATGTTTTCCTATTGCAATTGCCAACTTTTCCTCCAACATACAAACCCTAATTCAGTACCATTGAATTATTATTATCATCAACATTTTCAAAAATTATACAACTATCATAATATATTTTTGTACAACAATAATCACCCATGAATCAATTATATATCAGCCTATTGAGTTATAGATTCACTAATAAGGCAATTCCTTTGTATCAAACCACAATATCCTGGCCATACTTGCACAGAATATACAATCTGGTTCTACCAGTCACGTACACCATGGAATTCACATAACTCACAACTTGCAATATTGTCCTCATTAATATGGTTGAATCTGTATAATTACCATGAACAATTAGGAATGAACTAACATAAATTGTACTATTATGAACAATAATAACAATTATCATGAACCATCGATGAACCAACAATAAACAACCATAAAAATTGAATGGGGGTTCTTATAAAGCCTTCCCAGGTCATTCCAAAGTGGTTTCTAAGACAACCACCATTTAAAAATACCATCCCCGTAACAATCAACTTGCATTAAGGTTTCCCTAAGTCTAATTTGATTATTATCAAATTCACCTTAAATGCACATTTCACCTAATTTAACTTTAATTTCTAATTGCACTTTTTATGACTTTGTAAAATTACACCAAATTATACGTTTTCTAAATTTTTATTTGTACAGTTAGATAAAACCTCACATGTGTACATTTTGACAATTTTTCATCTAAAAATTTTGACAATTAGCAAAATTGTGCAAATCCAATGTTCACTTCTTCTAGGAAGTGGAATTGATGCCTACAATATGACACCTCACACTCATAACTCTTCACTTACATACATGACACCTCACACTCATAAAAAATACTTGATTACATGACATATATCCACATTTCACAACTTGAAGCATGTTATTGACTCAAATAATAAACACACACCCAAATCTAAATATTTACAAAGGTACTCAAGGTACCAAATAATGTAATACCTCCAACATAGGGTAATATCTATTGATCGCATCTCCTTATGGTAATCTTATTAACATAACTATTATATTAAAAAATATGTATTCATACCATACATTAATAGCCTATTAGACCAACTCTAATTATCATAATACTTCATAAAGATAAACCTCAAGTTAGGTTACCATTAGGTTCTTATCAAGCCCAATAAAATATGGAAGATATCATTCAAATTAAAGAGGTATTGTATGAGTGGTTGGTTATTCAACATGATCAATATTCTTGTGGCATTCATGTATCTGATTAATGATGTTCTATAACCATTTATAAGGTTGTTTCTCATATTCTATTTGGATGATATCCTCATATTCAATAAAACCTAGGAGGAGCATCTACAACATGTGCACCAAGTTCTAGACACTTTGCACTATCATAGGCTTCAAGCCAATTTGAAAAGGTGTACCTTCAACATCATACAAATATTTTAGGTAGGCTACATCACTAATAACTAGGGCATACATGTGGACTTGAAGAAGATTCATACTATTCAAAAGTGACCAACTCTAAAGAATTTAATAGAAAATAGGCCTTGCTAAATTCTACCATAGGTCCATTCTAGGTTTTTTTCTATGTTTTATGACCTCTCAATCAGATCATGCATGGGATGGTGAATTGTTTTTGGACTTCATAATATTTATTTAATGATCTTAAGCGATGTCTCTATTCATATTCATTACTTTTCATGACAAAAAACAATTATCAAAGTTGATATTTATGCATTACACTATGCACTCAATGTCAAATTAATCTAGAATGGGAATCTAATGATATACTTGTTAGAATTTATTACATTATTTGTTATATTATTAAATTACTTGATATGATGTAATTATTAGGGTATGATTGATGATGCCACCTCATGTAAGGTTGGATAGTCACATCTCCCATGAGAAATTTGAGAAGATGAAAAGACATGTTGAAGGTGAAACACTAAAGGGTGAAACACCAAGGGTCTCTTGAATCAAAGAGACACCATATTGATGTATTAATATGTATGTTGTATGTAAGCTTAGGATGGAAAATTTGTATGATAGAATGTGAAGGAATAATATGAAATATTTGGTGGAAATTTTGTGTCAAATTTATTGCTTGTTAATAATATTCTATTTAAATATTAGTCTTCCCCCATTTCCAACATCTGGTATCAAAGATAAGTTAGAGATTTTATAATATTTTTTAGAAGGGATAATCATTAAAATCTAATAATATGCCCTTCTAGTTTCTTTTGTGCAGGTTGAATCGGATCCTCAACTTATTTGGCATAATTTTGAGACATTCTTAGTTTGCTTGCAAGGCAAGAAACTCCAATGAAACTTGTTGGTGGTTGGATTCTTGAAGGAAACACCTTATGAAAACAAGAGCCAGAAGAACGTGGTAACATTTATCATAGAAGATGAATTCATGCCTAAAAATAACTTGAGAAATTTTATTTTGTAATTCTGCCCTAGTAGAAATTAGCAATGAAATCAGGTAACCAATGTGAATGCATGATCAAGAAAATTTAAGCAAAGAAGAAATTTGACATGAATGCATGAGTAGGAATGTGTGAGTAGAGAAATTATCAGGGGGATTTTTTTCTTTATGATCTTGTATCTACTCATTATTTTATTTATTGGCACTTATTACTCTATTATTTCCCAAAGCTCTATTTTTAAACAATGTTTGTATTAAAACCTAATAAAAAATTACAGTAAAATGCTCATAGGAATTTTGAAGGAAAGTTCTATGATTTATAGGTAACAATCTTGATAGCTTACCAAGATATATAATGTGTCTAAAAAATGTTATTCTTCTACTTTAACTAATAAATATTTCCAATGGGTATACAAGTAATTTGTTCTACACTGAATTTATACTTCAAAAGTTTAGTGCTTTTATACAAAATGTAATGTCTCTCCATTATATTATAAATTCCATAGTGGGTTAATTGGTTATTGAGATAAAGTAAAAAAAAATTGAATAGTGGGCATGGGTTCAATTCCCTTAGGCACCTATTAGAAAGAGGGATTTACAAATATTTTTCTATAGTTATATTTTTCTTAAAAAAATAGAAAGGAAAAAGAAAATTTTAATATACTAGCTATAGAAAAAATCTACAAAATAGAAGAAGATAGGGAGTTAAAAGGTGCAAAAGTGCATTATTTTTTTGGTGTAATGGGTCATTTTTTCCGAAAAAATGGAAATAAATATTTGAAAGAAAATTGGAAGTTTTTGAAGTTAGGGTCTTCTAATGGATATTTTTGCAAGGAGAACAATATTTTTTATGTAAAAAAATCCATTTTTTGTAGTGACCAATAGTTTATTTTTCTCAAATAAAATTTGCATCAAAAATAATTTTGTACACAAAAATAAAAATTAAAACATGTACTTTGCATAATTGTAGTGTTCAATATAAACAACGCCTCTAACTTACATTTATAGATAATATTATCATGTTAAGTTATTGCGCCTAAATCCTAATATAGTTTCCATAATGACGTATGGGCATCGACTCTATAAATCATTAGGGAGGAATAAGGACATATTTTTGTGATATTTTGTTTCACTCCATTATTTACCCCATTTGTTATTATTGTTAGATGTAAACCCTAAAATTGATAAAATCCAAGTATAAGGGAAGTTACACCCATGTATGAGGACTTATCTTTAAGTAGTTATCATTGAAAGAACAAATCATTTTCAGCACTACCTTTGTGCCATGTATCAATTTTTTTCATGTACCTTAAGTCCTCTCTCATTCTGGTCGCATATATCAAGAGGACTAGCTTCTTCAATGTATCGATAGGTATATTGGAAGAACATGTATATTGAAAGTATTAGTATATAGGGCTAATGATATATAGAAAAGGGAACCATTTTTAGGATATATAAGGAACCTTCACCATGGCTATGTTAAAAATATTTCTCACAAAATTTCAATTGCTAAAGGGTCTAAATTTTACACCATTGAAAAAAAAAATGAGAACAATACTAATGGTTGAAAAACTTTATACCATATTTTCAGGAAGAAATGAAGTCACAATCCTTCATATTCAATCACAACTACATACGTTTAAGGGTCCAATATGGAGAGTATCGAACAATTCCTTTCAAGAATTTTATTTTTGATATCAAGGTTGAACACCATAGGAGAAAAGGTGGAAGATAAGTTCCTAGTCTTAAATGTACTTAGAGATCTCCTTGAATTATTCAAAATATTGGTGATATCTCTCCAAGTATTAAATAGAAGAGTGTCATTTAAATAATTGGTTAATATCCTTCAAAAATATGGAGTAGAAAATTATTTGAGAGATAAGTTGTCCAATAATTCGCTTATCTCCACAAAGAAATCACAAAAATGTTTGAAGCATCTTTCTACCCCATCATCACAAAATTAGTCTCAATTGAGAAATATGTATTGCTATATTTGTGAAAAAATATATAATACAAGACTTTGTAAATATAATTCACTAGCTCGAAGGAATCAAGATTGTATAACTTCTCAAAGGAATCTATAGTTTCAATCACAATATCAACAAAGGCCATAGTAGTAGGGGCATATTGCATAGTGTGAACTAGAACCTGACTATGAAGAAGAATGTGAAATAGCACATAAGATCCTCATGCCAAAAAGAATTCAAGACCAAGAAATAAAGGTGATGGTAAAAAAGACAAGAAACAAAGTGAACTTTAAAAGCATGTGTCATCAAAATATTGTGAAGGTGGATAATTTTCAAAATAAAGATATTTTTTATAGGCAATACTTAGAAAGGTTTGTGAAGGATACTTTAATAATGGTGTGACAATATCCGTTGGTGTAGTGAGAAGAATTTGCATGGTGCTTTTCACTCTTGATATCCTTAAGGTGCAATGAAGAAAGAAAATTAAAATAATTGAAAAGTTAAATGATAATCCCATGATGAAAGATATTCATTATGACATGAGTGATCTTCTTCAAAAAATAAATATCATTTATGATATAGGTGATTTGAGGCCCATTAAGGTAGATGGTTGTTATGATACATGTGATCTTGTTGAAAGAGAAGATATAGCTTATGATACAAGTGATTGAAGATTGTTTATGAGAATAGAATTGTGTACAAGATGGTTGTGGTAGCCATGAAAAAGGCCATATTATCAAAGTTGAAAGTGATAATGACTATTTAGATTGTGTTGAAGGCCATTTTGATAATGATGTATGGTATTTTAATGTTCTTGGTGATAGTAGGAGAAATAAAAGTGGTGATGAAGAAATTAGGTGCTTTGAAAAATATACTAAAGGAAGTGGTTCAAAATTGATGAGAAAAATAGGATATGATGGTATAGGTCTACGAATATATGGGCAAGGTATGAATATGCCCATAATGCCAAAAATAAGGCCAAAGAAAGAATACCTTGGATATATAGGTCAATCAAAAATCAGTGAGACCAAATTTGTGAAGAAAGAATAATATGCATAAGTTCCTAAGGTAGGTTGTCGTAGTCATTGTGAAAGATTTGTACTTGTGATAGATAGGTGTTGGAGTTGCATTCTTGTGAAATTTTTGGAGATAATAATCACTCTAGAAGTAAGTGTTGATACAAAGAGAAAGTTACTAAAAAAATGCATATGAATTGTGGATGGATGAATGTATCAGGATGGATAAGACAAGAGAAATGTTGAGTGGTTTCTATAGGAGACCAATTTTGGTTTTTGAAAACATTATAGTTTGTTGAATATGAAGAATGCAAGTTTTTCCGTGGAAAAATATCTTGAAAAAATTAAGATAAGTGATTTCAATATCAGAAGAATATAACCCAAACAATGCTTGGAGGACCTATAGTGAACCGTTATGTGAAAGACTCAAAATATGTGGAAGATTATAAAGATATATTTTAGTGGTAATTTACCATAGGTTATGACCTAAATGTATATCTAGAGGTTGACCTTGTTATAATATGATGCTGACCATGTGGAATTTCCAAGTCAACAAAAACAAAGTAAAACAAATATGTCCCCTATTTTGTAACTGTAGAATAAAAGAATATGTAATTGTAGGAAGATTTCAGTTTGTAACAACTATAGACTGTTACACTTCTTATAATAGATTTATAATCTTTGTATTAGGGAGAATAGTGTAAAAATATATTATGGTAACATTTTGTAGAGAGGAGAAGTTGAATGGAATAGTGAAAAATGAAAAACGAAGCTCCAATCTTGATATTTTCTGTGCAGTCATGTTTCTAGAAAAAGTGGTTAGTAGCCTACTTTGAGAGGCTATAACTTTTAATTTACAAATCCTTTTCCATTGATTTTTGGATATTTTATTGAAATTACTTATCTCTCTAAGCTGTATAAATTTCACGTGATTATGATAAGTGGAAGGCCTTCATTTCATCTTCCAAAAACTGCTTCGTCCTCATTTTTACTATGTTTTCTAGTTTTGGAATCTGCTTCATTTTTTATCTGTGTTTTATGTTATAATATTCATTTGGTATCAAAGCTTGGTAGATTGAGTTGTTGGGTTTGAAGGTTGTGGGTTGTTCTTGAAGTTTTAATTTAAAATTTCTTGGAGATTTCTAGTTCATTGTTGCAGATTGTTGTAATGGCAAGCAACTCAAACTCACATCCAATTCCATAGTTTGATGGATCAAACTATGAATATTGGAGCATCAAAATGAGGACTTTGTTAAAAGGAAAATATTTGTGGAGCATTATTGATGAAGGTTACACAAAACCATCAGATTGGGTTGTGTTAACACCAGATGCAACTAAAGATATGAGGGAGAAAGAGAGCAAGAATTGTCTTGCTTTGTACCATTTGCAATTTGCTCTTTCTGAGAGCATTTTTCCAAGGATTGCAAATTGTGTTTCTGCACAAGAGGCTTGGAAAGACTTGAAATAAAATTATCAAGGAAATGATAAAGTGAAATAGGTCAAGCTTCAGACCTTGAGAAGAGAATTTGAGAACCTCTGGCAGCAAGATAATGAAGATGTAGGAGATTATTGTGTGAGAGTAAAGGCAGTGGTAAATAAAATATCCACTCTTGGTGAAGATGTGGAGAAACTAGTTGTAATTAAGAAAGTTCTCAGAACTTTGACAGAGAAATGGGATAATGTTGCCCTTATGCTTGAAGAATCCAAGGATTTTTCCACCATGGACCTTGACCAATTAATTGGTACTCTTACATCTCATGAAGAAAGAATTTGTAAGAGAGAAAAGATAAGAAAAGAAAAAGCAAGCCAGTTCTAGTGAAGAACAAGCATTTTCTATCAAAGGAAATGATGCACATGGAAGAGGACAAGGAAGAGGCTCTAGAGGAAGAGGCAGAAATGGAAGAGGAGGAAGAAGAGGCTCCTTTGGTAGAGGAAGAGGCAGAGATCAGAATTCTGAAGGTGATCATCAAGCCAATGCTTCAAGAGGAGGATCAAATGCAAGAGGAAGAGGTAGAGGTAGAGACATGAGAAATGTTCAATGTTATCATTGTAACAAATATGGCCATTTTGAGAAGGATTGTAGGCTGAAACAATCCTCTAATAGATCAACAAATTATGGAGAGGAAGACTTCTTTGAAGATGAGACATTGTTCTACTCAAATGAAGATGGAGCGCTCCATGAAGAGCAAGCATTTCTCTCCTATGATAGACCAAAAAGTTTCACCAATGAGACATGGATCCTTGATAGTGGGTGCACAAACCACATGACTGGCAAGAAGGAGTTGTTTTCTTCTCTTGACCATTCTTATCATTCAAGTATCAAGCTTGGAGATGAGAAGAGCTTGGAGGTGGTTGCAAAAGGGGACATGGAGGTTCCTACAAAAAGAGGTAAATTGAAGGTAAAAGATATTTATTATGCACCTGATTTGAAGCATTCTTTGATGAGCATTGGGAAAATGTTAGAAAAAGTTTACAAATTCGTTTTTGAGGATAAAATGTGCAAGATTTATGATAAGAATAGAAGGTTGATCACAAAAGTGTAGATGACTAAGAATAAATTGTTTCCATTGAGGTTTGTTGAGCAAGGGGGAGAACTTACTTGTGTGGGTATTGAAGATAAAATGAGGCTATGGCATTTGAGATTTGGGCATTTGAATTTTCATAGTTTGAGGATGCTTTCACCACTTGTGTATGGTTTGCCAAAAGTAGAAGACACCAGGGAGATTTGTGAGGGGTGCTCTCTTGGTAAACAAACAAGGGGGCTATTTCCCAAAGGTGAAGCATGGAGGGCCCAATATCCACTTCAGCTGGTTCATAGTGATATTTGTGGACCAATGCCAACTCAAAGTATTGGTAAAGCTTCCTATTTTCTCACTTTCATTGATGATTTTTCAAGATATTGTTGGGTTTATTTCCTTAAGCATAAATATGAGGCTTTTGTTTGCTTCAAATATTTTAAAGCACTTGTTGAGAATGAAAGTGGGCATACCATAAAATGTTTGAGGAGTGATAGAGGAGGTGAATTTTGTTCTAATGAATTTGAAGAGTTTTGTAGGGAGTTTGGCATCAAGAGGCAAAATACCAGCCCCTACACACCTCAACAAAATGGGGTGGCTGAAAGAAAGAATAGGACTTTGGTGGAGATGACAAGATGTATGATGCAAACTAAAGGTTTGAGTTCATTTTATTGGGCTGAAGCAACTAGGATTGCTAATTATATTCTTAATAGAAGTCCTACTAGGAGTCTAGAGCATAGTACTCCTTATGAATGTTGGTTTGGAAAGAAGCCAAATGTACAACACTTTAGAGTTTTTGGGAGTGTTGCTTTTGTGCATGTGAATGATGAGAAGAGAAAAAAACTTGATGCTAAGAGTGAGAAGATGATTTTCATTGGTTATAGTGAGAAATCTAAGGCCTATAGATTCTTTAATCCTCATTCTAGAAAAAATATTGTATCTAGAGATGCAATTTTTGATGAAGGGGGAAATTGGAAGTCTCAAAAATTATGTGTTGATGATGATGTGTTTGAAGAGATTGTTCCAAGTAGCCAAGCAAGTGTTCAGCCCAGCCATGTTTCTACTAATAATTCTTTGTACATAAGCACTTATTTTGGGTCACCATCTCACATGGGATCCACAAGTTCATCTTCAAGTCCAAGAGCAAGCCAAGAAGAAGTTCCTACAAGATTTTTCGCACCTCCATCACCAGCTGCAAATGTGAAGAGAAAGATATTGTTGAAGGATCATCCACCATCTCAAATCATTGACACCAACTTCAATAGAATATTGACAAGAGGCCAGCATCAAGAAATGAACCAAGTCTTGCAAAGGCTTGAGAATTTGCACTTGTATGGAGATGAAGACAATGGAGACCCCAAAGGTGATATTGTTAATTATGCTCTTGTTTCAAAAGTTGTTGATGATTTTGAACCTTCTTATTATGAACATGTTGCTTCTAACAAGTTGTGGATGAAGGTAATGAATGAAGAAATGCATTCTATTGAAAAGAATGACACTTGGGAATTGTGTGAACTGCCCAAAGATAGAAAATGTGTTGGCTGCAAATGGGTCTACAAGATCAAAAGGCATAGTGATGGTTCCATTGAGAGATACAAGGCTATATTGGTTGCCAAAGGCTTTACACAAAATTTTGGCATAGACTATGAGGAGACTTTTGCTCCCGTAGCAAGGCAAGAGACAGTGAGAATGGTGCTCTCTTTGGCTACTCACAAAGGCTGGAGTGTGCACCACATGGATGTAAAAAGTGCTTTCCTCAATGGGTATCTTTATGAAGAGGTGTATGTGACACAACCTCAAGGTTTTCAGGTCCATGGCAAAGAATATCGGGTCTATATATTGAAGAAGGCTTTTTATGGATTAAAGCAAGCTCCAAGATCTTGGTACCAAAGAATTAATGAATACTTCCAAAGGTGTGGCTTTCAAAGAAGCAAGAGTGAGCCTACATTGTACTACAAGACACAAGGTAATGACATTCTCATTGTGTGATTGTATGTTGATGATTTGTTGTTTATGGGAAGTAGTCCTTCAATGAATGATTATTTTAAGGAGGACATGAAAAGAGAATTTGATATGACTGATCTTGGTTTGATGAGTTACTTTATAGGCATGGAAGTACATAAAACTAGTAATGAGATTTTTCTTTGTCAAACAAAGTATGCAAAGGACATGTTGAAGAAGTTTGGTATGATTGATTGCAAGCCTGTAGCTACTCCAATTGCACATGGAGAGCTTTTGTGTTTGGATGATGGGGATGATCATGCAAAAAAAATGAATATAGAAGCATTGTTGGGAGTTTAATGTTTCTTTACAATACTAGGCCTGATATTTGTTATGCAGTATCACTTTGTTCAAGGTACATGGCTGATCCTTCTGTAGACACCAAAATCTAGGCATTTACAATTCATCGCATAATTTTGCATGATAAAATATATGCCTAGGTCTAAAATTAGGTATATTAATTCATGTACACTTCACCCACATTGCACACCACAATTATGCATAATAATATATGCCTAAGTCTAAACTTAGGCATAAAAATCCTGCACATTATCCTATTTTCTAGATTTTAATAAATCTGGAAAATCCCCCTAGGATACCCTGCCTACCCATTAGACATGTGTCCTAGCCACCTCACCACCCCACCTTGCCACATCTCACACACCCTTGTCCCCTTTGTCCCTTCACATGGAACAACCCTTACACCTCACTCCACTTGCACCCACATCACCCCAGTTAAGTGAGACACCCTGGGTGACTCACTCTAACTACCTCCTCCATTTGGCATCCCAGGACTGCCACTTGGGAGTCCTGGCTTGCCACCTCTCATTTCCCTCCAAAACCTAAAATTACCTATAAAAGCAACACCATTCCATCAAGCAAGGGGGTCTGGAAAATATGTCATTATGTTGTCAAAATCATTGTAGGGAATCACCAACGATCATGGAGTTCGAGCCATCGAGGTCCCGGATCTGAGTTTCGAAGGGTTTTTGCCTTCTCTGCACAACCGTGCATCCACGGTTACACAGTCCCAAATATAGGCCCACATTTTCTAAACCACATACCCATGATTACACAATCACAACCACAATCCCGCGGTTTCTAAACCGCAAACCCGCGGTTACACAGTCACAACCACGGACCCGCGGTTCTACAGAAACTGCCAAACTTGTTTTGGCCATATCTCCCTCATCCGAACTCGGATCGAGCTAAAATTTTGAGGGTAGGTTCCTGACATCCCCTAGAACATCTCCACAAATTTTCAAGCCATTTGGAGTAGCAAAGATCAGTAAGTTATTCATTTTTTAGCAAGGCATTTTTAATTACTATTTCTATGTTTTCTGCAAGCATTCCTTCAAGGGTTTTTATCTGTACTTGTTTCTAATCATGTATACAGGTGCTACTAAATCTTGTTTGACTTTCATGTGTGTAGGATATAGGTATCTAAAGGTATATTGAAGCTATGAGTGGCCCATCATTGGATACTCAAGCCCACTCACCAATTGGATTGGAGCGAAAGAAGACCAAAGACACCACCAATAATTTGATTAGCCAAAGGGGTTTTTCCCCTCTTTGTGCTCATTCTATCATGTGAAAGCAAGCATTAACTTATATTGTAATTCATATCCCTTATGCACTTGGGGTACAATCACTTGTAAAAAGGAGACTAAGGCTCCAATAAAATTGCAATACAAAATCCTTTACATTCTCCACATTTCTTGATTTTCATAATTTTAACCGCCCCCCCTTGTCACCTGTTGTCCCTTCTCTTGGAACAACCCTTCACTCCACTTGCACCCACATCACCCCAGTTAAGTGAGACACCCTGGGTGACTCACTCTAACTGCCCCCTCCATTTGGCAGCCCAGGATTGCCACTTGGCAGCCCTGGCTTGCCACCTCTCATTTCCCTCCAAAACCCAAAATTGCCTATAAAAGCAACACCATTCCATCAAGCAAAGGGGGCTGGAAAATACGTCGTTACGCTATCAAAATCATTGCAGGGAATCACCAACGATCGTGGAGTTCGAGACATCGAGGTCCTCGATCTGAGTTTCGAGGTTTTCTGCCATCTCTGCACAACCACGCATCCGTGGTTACACAGTCCCAACCGTAGGCCCACATTTTCTAAACCGCATACCCATGTTACACAGTCACAACCGCAATCCCACGGTTTCTAAACCGCAAACCCGTGGTTACACAGTCACAACCGTGGACCCGTGGTTCTGCAAAAACTGCCAAACTTGTTTTGGCCATATCTCCCTCATCCGGACTCGGATCGAGCTAAAATTTTGAGGGTAGGTTCCTGACATCCCCTAGAACATCTCCACCAATTTTTAGGCCATTTGGAGTAGCAGAGATTAGTAAGTTATTCATTTGTTAGCAAGGCATTTTTAATTACTATTTCTATGTTTTTTGCAAGCATTCCTTCAAGGGTTTTTATTTGTACTTGTTTCTAATCATGTATACAGGTGCTACTGACTCTTGTTTGACTTTCATGTGTGCAGGATATAGGTATTTGAAGAGCTATTGAAGCTAGGAGTGGCCCATCATTGGATACTCAAGCCCACTCACCAATTGGATTGGAGCGAAAGAAGACCAAAGACACCACCAATAATTTGATTAGCCAAAGGGGTTTTTCCCCTCTTTGTGCTCATTCTATCATGTGAAAGCAAGCATTCACTTATTGTAATCATACCCCTATGCACTTGGGGCAAATCACTTGTAAAAAGGAGACTAAGGCTCCAATAAAATTCAATACAAAATCCTTTAATTCTGCAATTGCTTGTTTTCATTATTTTACTTGCAAGGTGTTGTCTTCTTTTGCTTACAAAATGGCGATCACGGTGGGACCTCCCAAGGGTTCCATTTTGTTTTGCCTTGCTTTATTTTAATCTTACTAATCTTTGTTTGCATGTACAGGTGCCGAGGATTTGAAACACATGAGAATTTGATTTTGAATTGTTTAACCTGTTACTATGGAACCACGCATCCACGGTTTACCTTATGAGGAAACGCTCATTCGTGGTTGCTGCACTGTTGAAACGTGGACCGACGGTTGAAAGCTAGAAGGAGCAGCAAAAGGAACATAGGTCTGTACCCTGTGCCATCTTTTAAAATTTTTCCTTTAATGCTAGTTTTAGGTTGCATTTAAGTAGATTAAGAGTCTTAGTCCTGTATGCCTTTGTTTGCATTTAGGTCTTAGGAATAGAAAAACTTACTTAAATCTTGCATTCATACACAAAATAATAAAGGGAAATAAATGAGAATTTGCATATGCATAGTAGGGAATAATCATCTTGCATATACCAGGTTAGAAATAACCTAGGTATTTCTTTTTTGGGGTTTGGGCTTGTATTCGGATTTATTCTATTGATAGAAAGGACCCGCACACCCGTGGTTGGGATTTCCCAAATACGCATGTGCGGTTGGAAAACCACGTACCTATGGTTTACCAGAACTAACCGCCCACCCGTGGTTAGCCCTGTTAAACAGAATTTGGTCGAGTCTTACCTGAATTTGCAATTTTACCCCTGATATGATTTTGTCTGCTATTCTATGTCTTTCCTACTTTTTGCATTAGGCATAAAAATATAATTGCATGTTATATTTGCATCGCACAATAGAAAACAAAACCTTCATACACACACGTATAATTAAAACATTGGTCCAGTTGGATTTCATCACCAACCCCCAATTCAGACCGGTGACATTGGAATTCATCTCCTTCCATCGGCTTGCCCCCTAGATCATCCTTAGACAGGATAAAAGCACTCTTTAAGCTGGTATAAGTCATTGGTGTTCAAGTTGTCTCCCACTATTGGAACGATTGTTGAATCAGAGTGGAAGAGCTAGGCGAACCCCCCACTGGGATTTAAGCGGTGTACCCTAGCTTCTTTTGAGAAATCATGCTTGGTGCTAGTGTTCTTAATCACCATATTCATTGAGTTCTATTATTCTATTCCAAAAAGAACAAAATCTCTTCAAAAACTTCAAAAAAAACACACACAAAAACACACCAAAAAAAAAATTCAAAAACTTAGTGCAAACTAGGGTCAAACACTTTGTATGTTTATTTGCTTGGCATGTTGTATTGCATTGTACTTTCTTTTTCATTCACATAGATTGCATATTAGCGTACGGTAGTAACTCATAGTCAAGCAAGAAAATTAGCATTGATCCAGAGTCAGTGGTCCTCCTCCATGGCAACCCAGTCTAGTGAGGCCCCTAACACTTCGGTGCTAGGGCAAGTCAACATGCCCTCTACTATGTCCCAAAGCCTAAATGTAGGACCCTCTAGCGGTGCCCCCATTTCAAACATAGATATTATGCATAGGGCTACTCACACCGCTATTCCTGAGACTCCTAGGAGTGAATCACCTACCATAACTGATGATCGTGTCACACTTGTAGACGTGGATGCAGTTAGGATGTACCTGAGTGCAGCTAGAATGGTTTTTCCATTGCTACCACCGCTTACCATTCCACCCCATACCATCCCATCATTCCATCAAGAAGTCACCTTCCCACACCCACAATAGTCTAGCCAAGCCTTTGCGAATCCACTTTTTGAGCACACTGCTACCACCATAGCCCATACTCATTCATCATCATCTAATCAACCTCCCATCATCATACCAAATCAACAAGTCATTTGCACCAACCCCCTTTATGAAGCACCCATTAGTGTTGCTTCACAAATCCCTATGCCCATTCCATCCATAGCACCCATAAGCACCATGGTCCATAACCCCCCTCCTTTAGTAGCAATGCAATCTTCCACTTACCCACCATCAACATCCCATCAACCCCCCACCTTCTTCACCCAAGATCCATCTTGGGTGTTGCACCCCCCAACTATAACCATACCTACACATCCAATCAATCACATGTATGGTGCTTCATCAACACAACACACCATCATTCCACCATCTCCTCATCAACAACTACCATTTCACCAATGCACTATGCTCATTTTACAACAAATATTGAATCTCCTCACAAGCATTGAGCTACAATTGAGTCATCATCAACTTCATCAAAATCACCCACCTCAAAAACCTCATCAACCTCGTCCACATGGCCAATCTCATACAAATCATCAACCCCGTACTTGGACCCCTCTATCCGAGCCCATGTCAATCATCTTTCAAAAGCTGTAGGATGCAAAAACAATCGTTTTACCTGACATACGTCCTGCAGATACCAAAATACATAAACCTAGGTCGTATAGGGAAGATCGTTATTGTCTCTATCATCGACAAGTGGGCCATGACATCAATGATTGCAAAGCCTTTAAAAAGGTGGTCCAAGATCTTATCGACAAGGGGGTCTTTTCCATCGAAAGTCCACTCATCGTATCTGATCAAAACCCTGATAGTCAACAGAACCATTGTGGGGATACTCAAGGCATCGCACCTTCCCCACTCTCACCAGGCACAAAACATTGTGGGGATACTCAAAGCATCACACCTTCCCCATGCTCACCAAGCACAAAACATTGTGGGGATACTCAAGGCATCGCACCTTCCCCATGCTCACCAGGCACAAAACATTGTGGGGATACTCAAAGCATCACACCTTCCCCATGCTCACCAAGCATAAAACATTGTGGGGATACTCAAGGTATCACACCTTCTCCATGCTCACCAGTCACCAAACAATTTGGGGATGATTAAGGTATCACATCTTCCCCATTCAAAAAAAAAAAGCTCCAAAGGAACCAAATCCCTTTGGTCAATTCAATCCAAAAAGCCCCAAAGGGGACACCCCTTTGGTCAAATAAAAAAAATAATAATAATAAAAAATCTCCAAAGGAACCAAATCCCTTTGGTCAATTCAATCCACAAGGCCCCAAAGGGGACACCCCTTTGGTCAAATCAAAAGAAAAAAAAACTCCAAAGGGGGTATCCCTTTGGTCAACTCCATTCAAAATGCCCCAAAGGAACCTAACCCCTTTGGTCAAAACTCATCTCAAAATGCTCCAAGGGAGGCACTCCTTTGGTCACATACAATTCAAAAGGCTCCAAAGGAACCAAACCCCTTTGGTCACATTTTTAGTTCAAAAACACCTAAAAAAAAACAATAATAATAAATATAAAAAAATAATAATAAATACAAAACACAAAAATATGTTCATACACATTGCATTTTTAATACATCGCATTCAAAATCCCACTTTCATTGCATTCACATGTTCCACTTTCATTGCATTCACACGTTCCACTTTCATTGCATTTGCACATTTGTATCGTTTACATCCATTCATGTCGCTTACCATATTAATTGTCATCCACTCAGGTTAGATAATTGTTCATTCACTAAGTCTTGTTGTCTTAATTAGGGGCACCTACGGTCTAGCATTAGTCCAATTTTGCCATCTAAAACCATGTCAAAATAGAAAAGAAAAAAAAATTAAATAGCTGCAATAAAACCCCATAGCAATTTATTTCTTTGGTGGTCTCTATTTTGAGGAATCTCTAGGGGTTTTCGATCACTCAACCACTCCTAGTGATTTAAGCAACCTCCAAAAAATATTTTGAATTCTTTTAGGACCATTGCACATATATACACTAAGCAAATCTTGAGTAATGGGAATTGATTTCAAAAACATTCTTGAACCAAACACAACTTCACATCTTAAAAACATCTTGTGTCAAATAGGGATAACACCATACTTGGTAGGAACCTTGAGGTGAAGAGGGGCATCCTTGCTTGTCCCATTATGCAACATAGTCCATGACAACAGTGGTTTTCACTACTATCACAATTGCTTCTAAATTCAAAAGGTAGAGTAGTAAGGATAAGGTACAATTCTCATCACACTTAGGTTGAGAATCTGATTCCCCAAAGCTCTAAAACTTTTACATCACACACCACTGATTAAATGGGTTGTAAGGATCGTACTACATTTCTAGTCAGACGGTTAAGTAGTCATCCCCAAAATTCAAGAAATCAAAAACAAAAATCATGGACTATGGAGTTAGCCTCCACCGGAGCTATAGACGCTTGACTGGCAAGTGGAGTACGCTCATGCATGGCGACATGTCTCTTTTAAAAGAGACCTCTGACCGCTCATACGGACAAGCTAGCTTCTTGGTTCCAACCATAACAGGTCTACCCAATTTACTCAAGATGAGTTAATGAACTCAATTACACACACACTGGTTCTTTATGGTTTAGAGTCATTACCATGCTCTTGATTCGGTAAATGAATTCACTGCACACACATTTGGTCCTAGAAGAATTAGATAATTTGAGAGAGTTTGTTTGATATACTAGGATGTTTGAGTCTTTGCAAAACAATTCTAGATCCTTTATCCTTAAGGCAAACAAATTCATAAGCAAGTTTCCATTCCATACCACCATCATATTGCCACACATATATCATAGTCCATTTCATCCTACAAATTGTGGTCAAACCATAGTATCGTATTGGTGCCCCTGATTAAGCAATAAAGGTAAAGTTTGCTTAACAATGGTACATAACTTATTTGCATGACAATTAATAAGGTAAAACCATTCATTCATTTGCATACATCACCATCAATTGCATTCATTCATAACACATGCATTCATAACACATTCATTCATAACACATGCATTCAAACAAAAACACAAAAAAAAAAACACACAATCACCTAAAAAAAAAATTGAACAAACCATCATTACACATGTACATAAACAATAACAAAAACACCAACTAGGGAGAGTTCAAGGTCTTACACCTTCCCCATCAAAAACATCAAACAATCAATCAAGCAACTTGGGGGAGTTCAAGGTCTTACACCTTCCCCATAAATAACATCAAACAAATCAAGCAAGGAGTTCAAGGTCTCCCCATCAATAACATCAAACAATCAATCAAGCTACCCTAACAATCACATTAAACATTCACATTTCAAATCATATGCTAGGTTCAAAAGGTTGCACCCTTTTGTCAAAGGTTGCGCCCTTTGCCTCCCATTCATGAACACAACACATCCAATTCAATTTAGTTTCATGCATTCAACAATTCAATTCACTAGCTTAGATCCCCAAGTGAACCTCGTATCTAGTGATATACTCTAGTCAACTAGCGGTTGCAGCGACTGGTTATCCATGCAATCCGGTAGGATGAGTAGATTACCATAAGGACACTTGCAATTACATCAATTCAAAAGGATCCAAAGGAACTCCAAAGGAACCCATACCCTTTGGTCAAGATTTTAATTCAAAAGGCCCCGAAGGAACCAAAACTCCTTTGGTCACAATCAAACCAAAAGGCTCCAAAGGAAACAAAGTCCTTTGGTCAATTCAATTCAAAAGGCTCCAAAGGCACCTACCCTTTGGTCAAATCAATCCAAAAAGCTTCAAAGGTACCCAAATTGAAATTCCTTTGATAAAAAAAAAAAAAAAAAAAAACACCAAACACCAAAAACATTGCCATGAATATTTTGTCATACAAAAACATAAAACACCAAAAATATTTCCATGCACCTTTTGTCTTAAAAAAAAAAAACACAAAACACAAAACAATCATGCATTCACAAAAAAAAAAAAAACAAAGAAAAAATCCAAAGGTACCTCAATTCCTTTGTTCAAAAACAAATTCAACAGGCTTCTAAAAGAATAGAAGTGCCCTCATCTCAACTCCCTAAGAAGGCCATACGGCTGGACTGCTCCAAGGGATAGAGGTGTACATTTCCTTCTTCCACTTAGCCTCAAGTGATCCTTGTATACAGTAACTTATCCTATATACCTGGCGGTTGTAGCGACTAGCAATCCATGCAATTCGGTAGGATGGATAGGTTACCATAAGGCCCTTGAAAAGTGATTCACCTCATGCAAAAATTGAATTGTTATCATCTCAATTCCCTAAAAAAGCCATAAGGTTGGACTGCTCCAAGGGATAGAAGTGCACAATTATCAACAAAGGTCAAAATCACAGTTGAAACAAAAACAAAAACATTTATTTCATTCCAACCATTATCATTTGTTTCATTGCATTCATCATTTCATATCTTCTACATCGACTCATCGCTTAAAGAGATAGACAAAATCAACAAATTTGAGTTTCATAATCAAAGTCAACACTCAAAATACTCAATTATGCAAATTACGCTCATTAAAAATGAGCATCTTTTCCATGATTGGGGTAACACAAGTTGAATTTTATTTGTGACCATCTTACACAACTCCCCTTCAAATGCAAATGGCTACAAAAATATTGCAAACCCCACCAAATCATCATCTCGTATCATCATCATCTCAAGTGAACCTTGTATCTAGTGGATTACCCTATACACCTAGCGGTTGCAACGACTAGCAATCCATGCAATCCGGTCGGATGGGTAGCTCACCATAAGGAAACTCATTCAAAATCATTTCACATCAAATCACTATGACATTAAATCAGGTAGATCCCTCAATCTTTGAGTGACTTGCATTCAAGCAGATTTGTCCAAGGTTGTCATTGACGCCTACTCCATGGGGTTACAAAACATGGAAAACTTATATTTCATCATTTGCATTAAGGAATTGCTAACAGTCACTAGGACAATGAGCTCCTATGGTTATTGGTTCATTTACTTCATCATCTTGCATGTCAATCAAACCAAAAGGTAAATTTACGACAACATAAGTCCACCTCAAACTTGGGGCATCCAACTTGATATTGATTTACAATATTTATATCAATCACATCATGCATTTCCACAAAAAAATCTTCATCATCATCATCATCACATCATATAGTGAACCTTGTATTAGTGGATTACCCTATAAACCTGGCGGTTGCAGCGACTAGCAATCCATGCAATCCGGTCGGATGGGTAGTTCACATAAGGAAACTCATTCAAACATTCAACATCAAATCACTATGGCATTAAATTAGTTAGGTCCTGTTGGTCACGAATCTACCACAGGAAAGGATTTTCTATGTCTATGCGCCCTAGACCCGGCCAACATTGAAAGGTTGGGAGAAAGAAATGTCTCCCAGACCAATCTCCAGAGTGGGCTGGTTCCCTTACTAAATCTAAGCTTGATGAAGACTAAAGTTGCAGGAAAGGAATTATAAATGTGCAGAAAGAAATGGGAAATATAGCCGTAGGCCGAATTTATCAGATCGGGAAAGAATAACAGCAGATCACTTTAAGTACAACAACAACATATAACATAAGATATCAACGTAATTCACTTACAACCTTGCGCAGAAAATCCCTCCAAGATCACATTCCAGAACTCACTCCCTCACAAGCAATATTTAAACTCAACATGCAGAATTCAAATGAAGCAGCAAATAAGAAATATGAGTGTATATTAGGAATGTATATAATAGAAGGAAAAATCACACAGATAGCTGCTTGCAAAACCAGAGGCCAAGTATCTTTCATTCATGCAATGAACTTCAAAGCTTTCAGCAAAATTTTCTCTCTCGATCCCCTTTTCTGAGATCTACATTGGTTTATATAGAAGTCTTGCTTCTTTACAATCATTAAAAACTTGCGACGGACTTCCTCGAGATCTACAAAGTGTGCAACGGAAACAAGGAAATGATCCCCTTAATCCCGCCTCGGAGAAACCAAAAATTGAATGCAATAAGGAGTCGGTCGTCTTCATTAAATGGTCGTTCTTGAAATATGCTTGGACCGTTAGAAAAATCGTGAACAACAGCTTCGAATAATGGAGCATATTTAATTTTGGTGGCTTGAACACGTTCTTCTACCTTGTTGGCATTGGAAAGCAACAAAACATTCAATTTTGGAGTGCTTTTAATTCTTGAAAATCGCAAAACTGCATCGGGCCGTTTGAACTGCGTTCTGGCACGAAACTGTAACAGGTCACGAAAACGCGACATGTCACGAAATCACGACGTATTTTTGCTCCGTACACTTCTATCACCTTGGAACCACGAAAACCAACCATGTCACGAAATCGCTACCGATTTGGCTCCTTTGTCTCCTTCGCAACCTTAACTCGCGAAAACGTGATGCGTCACGAAATCGCGACGTTTCGTACCATTATGCTCCTTTTCTGCTCTATTGCCGTGAAAATGTGACAAGGCACGATTTCGCTACATTCTTCATCTTTTGTTCTCTTCGCTGCATCGAATCGCGAAAACATGACATTGCGCGATTTCGCTACACCTTTCTCTCTTCGGCTTTATCTTCCTGATACGTCGCGAAATTGCGACATTCGCCTTTGTTGGAACTTCCTTCCCACAACATGTAGCGAAATCGTGACATGTTCTTTCATCTGCCTTCTTCATTTCTCCAAGTCACGAAAACAACACCATGTCACGAAAATAAGACATGTCGCGAAATCGTGACAATTTTCATCCACCCTGTACGGTCCTGCTTCTAACCCGTGAAAACATGACAAGCTTGCCTCAAGTGCTTCGTTAATCTCCATCATGTCGTGAAATCATGACAGGTTCTATCTCCTTAGACTTTACTGCTCTTGACCACAAAAATTCATCATGTCGCGAAATCGTGACGTTCCGTACAATTTGGTTGTCTTCTTGGTTCCTCCTCGCGAAAACACGACAAGTCGCGAAATCGCTACCACTTGCTGCTCTTGGTTCTTCCGCTCCAAAATGTCGCAAAATCGTGACATTTCTACGTTGCTTGACTGCAGCTTCACAAGTGTCACGAAATCGCGACGCCAACTTCTTTCTTGCCCTCATCTCCAGAAATATTGCGAAATCATGACCTATTCATGCCTTAAGCTTTTCTATCTCCACCTTGCCACGAAAATGTGACACGTAGCGATTTCGCTACATCTTTTGTCATCCATACTGTGTGCAATATTATGTCGCGATATCGCTACAAAGTTGATTCTCATTGCCTTTCACTTGGTTATGTCGCGATTTCATGACCTTTTCACTGTGCTGCCCCCATTGACCATTTTGACTACGATTCTCCAACACGTCGCGATTTCACGACAACCTTGCTGCTTAGCTGCCGTTGACTGCGTTGACCACGATTTTGGAACACGTCGTGAAATCATGACAATTTTTGACTTTGCTCTTTTTTGCCTTTTGTGCCGCGAAACTGTGACAGGTCGCGATTTCGTGACACCTTTGGCTTTTGTCTTCTCTCTCCTCATCAGACCCGCGATAACGCGACATGTCGCGATATCGTGACGGTTTTTTAACTGTGTCCTCCATGCTGATTTTTGTCGTGATATCGTGACAGTCTTTGGACTTAGCCTTTTTTGCATCAAAACCTGTAAAGAAGTGAGAATTACAACAACTTATGCATGAATAATCAACAATCAAATAAATGTGGCAAAAATGCCAACATTCTTGGTGGCTCGTGGGGTATACAGTTCTTATGTATGTAAGAATCCCAAGCCTGAATCCATTGGGCAATAGAGTCATGAGAAACTGAGAACAGAAAGCTGGCTACTGGGGTTCATCTCGACGGACTGCTGCAACAACTCTTGCTGAATGAATGAAACTCAAAGAATTTGTATATGGCTTAACTGACCAGGTGCTGTAAAAGAATCTCCATGAAAGCACCAGGGGTTGCAAAATGAAAATGCATGAAATGAGATCTTGTGGATGCGTAGACTGTGGAATGCGAATGGAATGGTGATATGATGGAATGATGGAGGAGAGGAGTGATGCGGTAGATACAGTAATAGAGTGTCCCTGTGTTACCAGCTGCTATACAAAGGAAACAAAATAATGGAATGGAATGGAAGTGATGAGATGATGAAAGAGGTGTGAACCGTGGATAAATACTAAAACAACAATGAACTTAGAAGAAAAGGAAAAGAAGAAATGGGAATAGCAGGAAGGGAAAAAGAAACAACAGCAGTGGCTTGATTACTTGCAGAAGAAAAAGGAGTAGGAGAAGAAGGGAATAAAGAAGGGAAGGGAAGAAATAGTAAGGAAGGGGAAGGAAGAAATTGATAGGAAGCCACTAACTGCTAGGAAGGAAGAAGAGAAAGAGAAAGAAATACACGTACCTGCGGGCTCGCATGCAAAAAGAGCCAAAGTTGATAAAGGAAAACAATACTTTTTTTTTCTTTTTTTTTCTCTTTTTTTTTTTTTTTTTTTTTTTTTTACTATGTACAATAGTTTACGACATGATTGGCATGTCGCCACCACAAACCCAGTCTCAGAGGGTTATCCGATAAATCGGCAGTGTCCTGACCAGATCCGATCATACTTGAGTCGGTCCTTGAAATTGGGATGACCTCTTCCTAAAATTCTCCATGTTGCAGACATGGGCAAGTTATCCTACATGCCAATACCCACACAATCGACAAATAATGTAGCAAAGAAATTTGCCACATGGAGGGCTCCTGTAGGTACCAGTTGTAGTAATGACTGAAGCCAATACCACCATCTTGAAGGGTTCCCTGGTTGTGAACTAAGAACGGGTTCCTCCAACTCCTGGATCCGATCACAGAAATTGTCCAGCAACAGTCCTTTCTCTAGGATCTCTTCAGACTCTTCCTCTTGATGAGGCATGCTCAATAGGTTTCGGCTAAATACTTGCATGTTGTGCACAGTTATGCCCTCTTGGTGCTCAGGTTCTGGAACTTGAATCTGTTTCTCTCCTTGGCCCATCTCCTGATAGAAATTGCAAGCAACCATATTGTTCATTGTTGGGAAAGTACTTACATATTCCCATCATTGGCTTTGGATGAAATCTACCTCTTGAGTTCCACACAACTGCATTTCTAGTCTCTACATAGTATGTGGGATCTGCCATGATGAATACTGCATAGGGTAGACAGGAGTGGTGACTATCGGATAAGGTAATGGAGCTTCTCCCCACGGTAATTTCTTGGATAGGAGCAAAAGCTGTTCCGCTTGCAATGCTTCCTCAAAGATTTGAGGGAATCTACGTTCACCTGATTGCAACAAGAGGAGGCCTATGTCCGGATGGAAAGCTCGAACATAGAAGAGGTGGGCTTGGGTGGGTGTCGGTCGGATCATCTCTGGAATTCTCTTCCAACTTCTCTAGAATCGGACATTGAAGTCCGTGATGCTCTCCAGAGGTGCTCTCGTGATGTACATTAAAAGCTGAAAGGGATCCTGAGAGCCGTTAAAGGGATCCTCATCAAATCTTTTGATTAGTGCTCCCGCTAGATCATCCCATGAGCTGATGCTTTGACGCTCGAGCAGTTTGTACCACTGTAACGCCCTTCCTTGCAAAGACAGAACTAGAAGTCTGATCATGACATCTTCATGAACTATATCATGTATGGTCGACAAAGCGGCAATATCTTCAACATGCTCTCGGGCCATTCCTTGGGTGCCATGATATTTTGTTAGGGCTTTCAAGGCACTTTTGGGAATCTCATGCCGAATTTGGAGATTCAGAGGGCTAGGATCATCCCATCTAGGACAACATACCCTTGCCATTATGTATCTTCTTTTAGCTTTAAAAAGGCTCCACGATCAAGAAATTCGGATCTTCAACTCAGCAAAGTCGCCAGATGAACTTACAAATCTTCGCTATGAGGTCAAGACAGCTCATCAAAATCTTGAGACCTCCGGGTATGAAACAATAAAATAATCAATCTCACCGATTATGGATCTTTTGAGACAGAAGAAGTCTGTCCCACCGGGCGTGCCAAAAACTGTTGGTCACGAATCTGCCACAGGAAAGGATTTTCTATGTCTATGCACCCTAGACCCGGCCAACATTGAAAGGCTGGGAGAAAGAAATGTCTCCCAGACCAATCTCCGAGTCTCCAGAGTGGGCTGGTTCCCTTACTAAATCTAAGCTTGATGAAGACTAAAGTTGCGGGAAAGGAATTATAAATGTGCAGAAAGAAATGGGAAATATAGCCATAGGCTGAATTTATCAGATCAGGAAAGAATAACAACAGATCACTTTAAGTACAACAACAACATATAACATAAGATATCAACGTAATTCACTTACAACCTTGCGCAGAAAATCCCTCCAAGATCACATTCCAGAACTCACTCCCTCACAAGCAATATTTAAACTCAAATGCAGAATTCAAATGAAGCAGCAAATAAGAAATATGAGTGTATATTAGGAATGTATATAACAGAAGGAAAAAATCACACAGACAGCTGCTTGCAAAACTAGAGGCCAAGTATCTTTCATTCATGCAATGAACTTCAAAGCTTTCAGCAAAAGTTTTCTCTCTCGATCCCCTTTTTTGAGATCTACATTGGTTTATATAGAAGTCTTGCTTCTTTACAATCATTAAAAACTTGCGACGGACTTCCTCGAGATCTACAAAGTGTGCAACGAAAACAAGGAAATGATCCCCTTAATCCCGCCTCGGAGAAACCAGAAATTGAATGCAATAAGGAGTCGGTCGTCTTCATTAAATGGTCATTCTTGAAATATGCTTGGACCGTTAGAAAAATTACGAACAACAGCTTCGAATAATGGAGCATCTTTAATTTTGGTGGCTTGAACACGTTCTTCTACCTTGTTGGCATTGGAAAGCAACAAAACATTCAATTTTGGAGTGCTTTTAATTCTTGAAAATCGCAAAACTACATCGGGCCGTTTGAACTGCGTTATGGCACGAAACTGTAAGAGGTCGTGAAAACGCGACATGTCACAAAATCGTGACGTATTTTTGCTCTATACACTTCTGTCACCTTGGAACCACGAAAACCAACCATGTCACAAAATCGCTACCTGTTTGGCTCCTTTGTCTCCTTCGCAACCTTAACTCGTGAAAACGCGACGCGTCGTGAAATCACGACGTTCCGTACCATTATGCTCCTTTTCTGCTCTGTTGCCATGAAAATGTGACAAGGCACGATTTCGCTACATTCTTCATCTTTTGTTCTCTTCGCTGCATCGAATCACGAAAACATGACATTGCGCAATTTCGCTACACCTTTCTCTCTTCGGCTTTATCTTCCTGATACATCGCGAAATCATGACATTCGCCTTTGTTGGAACTTCCTTCCCACAACATGTAGCGAAATCGTGACATGTTCTTTCATCTGCCTTCTTCATTTCTCCAAGTCATGAAAACAACACCATGTCGCGAAAATAAGACATGTCACGAAATCGCGACAATTTTCATCCACCCTGTACGGTCCTGCTTCTAACCCATGAAAACATGACAAGCTTGCCTCAAGTGCTTCGTTAATCTCCATCATGTCGCGAAATCACGACAGGTTCTATCTCCTTAGACTTTACTGCTCTTGACCACAAAAATTCATCATGTCATGAAATCGCGACGTTCCATACAATTTGGCTGTCTTCTTGGTTCCTCCTCGCGAAAACGCGACAAGTCGCGAAATCGCTACCACTTGCTGCTCTTGGTTCTTTCGCTCCAAAATGTCATGAAATCACGACGTTTCTACGTTGCTTGACTGCAGCTTCACAAGTGTCACGAAATCGCGACGCCAACTTCTTTCTTGCCCTCATCTCCAGAAATGTCACGAAATCGTGACCTATTCATGCCTTAAGCTTTTCTGTCTCCACCTTGCCGCGAAAATGCGACACGTAGCGATTTCGCTACATCTTTTGTCGTTCATACTCTGTGCAATATTATGTCACGATATCGCTACAAAGTTGATTCTCATTGCCTTTTGCTTGGTTATGTCATGATTTTGTGACCTTTTCACTGTGCTGCCCCCCGTTGACCATTTTGACTGCGATTCTCCAACACGTCGCGATTTTGCGACAACCTTGCTGCTTAGCTGTCGTTGACTGCGTTGACCGCGATTTTGGAACACGTCGCAAAATCGTGACAATTTCCAAATTTTCTCTTTTCTTCCTTTTGCGCCGCAAAACTGTGACAGGTCATGATTTCGTGACACCTTTGGCTTTTGTCTTCTCTCTCCTCATCAGACCCGCGATAACGCGACATGTCGCGATATCGCGACGGTTTTTTAACTGTGTCCTCCATGCTGATTTTTGTCACGATATCGTGACAGTCTTCGGACTTAGCCTTTTTTGCATCAAAACCTGTAAAGAAGTGAGAATTACAACAACTTATGCATGAATAATCAACAATCAAATAAATGTGGCAAAAATGCCAACGAGGTCTCTAAATATTGGAGCTTAGATATGTCCAAAACATATTTGCACAAGGTTATCCTTCAACCCCTTCCATTGGGTCAAAAGCGGAAAACAACCAAACACAATTTGGTAATAATCAAAAATCACTTGAGTATCAAATTCCCGAATGACTGGTTCCTTGAACCCATCATTTGGAAGGAATTGCTAAAGTCACATTGGAACAAGAACTCTAAATGTGGTCAAATATTTTACCACATATTTTGCACATCAACGAAACCAAAGGTAAATTTGTAAGAACATAAATAATACCAAACTTGGAGCATCAAATTGATCAAAATGTCATACATTTGCATACACAATTCACCTCATGCAACCATCCACCACCTTCTTCATCCACATTTGGTCAATTGGCTCATGGGTTTCATCCTTTACCCATTCACCAATTGAGGGGGTAAGAAAACAAATCAAAATTTTCAAAAGTCATTCATTCTTGTGCGTCAAGAATATTTGATTCCATTCATCCAATAAAGACAGGTGTCATTTGTTTTTGCACCGCATTGTATTTCATGCAACATGGTACAAAAAGGGGCATCTGTAGATACCAAAATCTAGGCATTTTCAATTCACCGCATAATTCTACATGATAAAATATATGCCTAGGTCTAAACTTAGGTATATTAATTCATGTACACTTCACCCACATTGCACACCACAATTCTACATAATAATATATACCTAAGTCTAAAATTAGGCATAAAAATCTTGCACATTATCCTATTTTCTAGATTTTAATAAATCTGGAAAATCCCCCTAGGATACCTTGCCTACCCATTAGACATGTGTCTTAGACACCTCACTACCCCACCTTGTCACATATCATACACCCTTGTCCCCTTGTCCCCTTCACATGGGACAACTCTTACACCTCACTCCACTTGCACCCTCATTACCCCAGTTAAGTGAGACACCCTGGGTGACTCACTCTAACTGCCCCCTCCATTTGGCAGCCTAGGACTGCCACTTGGAAGCCCTGGATTGCCACCTCTCATTTTCCTCCAAAATCTAAAAAACAACACCATTCCATAAAGCAAAAGGGGGCTGGAAAATACGTCGTTACACTATCGAAATCATTACAGGGAATCACCAACGATCGTTGAGTTCGATACATCGAGGTCCCCGATCTGAGTTTCGAGGTTTTTTGCCTTCTCTGCATAACCGCACATCCATAGTTACATAGTCCCAACAACAAGACCACATTTTTTAAACTGCATACCCATGTTACACAGTCACAATCACAATCCCGTGGTTTCTAAACCACAAACCCGTGGTTACACAGTCACAACCGCGAACCCGCGGTTCTACAAAAATGGCCAAAATTGTTTTGGTCATATCTCCCTCATCCGGACTTTTGATCAAGCTGAAATTTTGAGGGTAGGTTCTTGACATACCCTAGAACATCTCCATAAATTTTTAGGCCATTTGGAGCAGTAAAGATTAGTAAGTTATTCATTTGTTAGCAAGGTATTTTTAATTACTATTTCTATGTTTTCTACAAGCATTCCTTCAAGGGTTTTTATCTGTACTTGTTTCTAATCATGTATACAGGTGCTAATGACTCTTTTTTGATTTTCATGTGTGTAGGATATAGGTAGTTGAAGGGATATTGAAGCTAGGAGTGGTCCATCATTGGATACTCAAGCCCACTCACCAATTGGATTGGAGTGAAAGAAGACCAAAGACACCACCAATAATTTGATTAGCCAAAGGGGTTTTTCCGTATTTGTGCTCATTCTATCATGTGAAAGTAATAATTCACTTATTTTAATCATACCCCTATGCACTTGGGGCAAATCACTTGTAAAAAGGAGACTAAGGCTCCAATTAAATTCAATACAAAATCCTTTAATTCTGCAATTGCTTGTTTTTATTATTTTACTTGCAAGGTGTTGTCTTCTTTTGCTTACACCTTCTAAATTGCATTTGAATGTAGCTAAGAGAATACTAAGGTATGTGCAAGACACAATTTATTTTGGTATTCATTACTCCTCATCTCAGAATTTTAAGTTGATTGGTTTCAGTGATAGTGATTGGGGAAGTAATCTTGATGACCGAAAGTCCACTAGTGGAAATTATTTCTCCCTTGGTTCATGATTTATTACTTGGAGTTCCAAAAAAAACTACTATTGCATTACCTTCTATAGAATTTGAATACATTTTAGTCACATCAGCAAGTGCACAAGCCTTGTGGCTTAGTAAAGTTCTTGGAGAGATTGGGGAGAAGTAAGGAACTCCTACTACGCTTTTTTGTGACAACACAAATGCCATTAAGTTGGTACAAAATCCTGTCCACCATGTCTGGTCAAAACACTTTGACATCAAGTACCATTTCATCAAGATTTTGTGGAGAATAATATGATCAAACTGGGCTATTGTGACACCAAAGACCAAATTGCAGACATATTCACAAAACCAGTTGTAAAGACTCAGTTTTTGATGTTGAGAGACCTGATTTTTGGCCCTCTCAACATCAAGGGGGAGAATATTGGAATATGATGCTGACCATGTGGCATTTCCAAGTCAGCAAAAATGAATCAAAACAAATATGTCCCCTATTTTGTAACTGTAGAATAAAAGAATATGTAATTGTAGGAAGATTTCAGTTTGTAACAACTATAGACTGTTACACTTCTTATAACAGCTTTATAATCTTTATATTAGGGATAATAGTGTAAAAATATATTATGGTAACATTTTTTAGAGAGGATAAGTTGAATGGAATAGTGAAAAATGAAAAATGAAGCTCCAGTCTTGATATTTTTTGTGCAGTCTTGTTTCTGGAAAAAGTGGTTAGTAGCCTACTTTGAGAGGCTATAACTTTTGATTTAAAAATAATTTTCTACTAATTTTTGTATATTTTATTTACATTACTTAGCTCTCTAAGCTGTATAAATTTCACATGATTCTGAAAAGTGGAAAGCCTTGATTTCATCTTCCAAAAACTGCTTTGTCCTCATTTTTACAATGTTTTCCAGTTTTGGAATCTGCTTCGTTTTTTATCTATGTTTTATGTTATAATATTCAGACCTAACTTTAATGATAACCTATAGGTAACCCAAAGGTAATTATGACCCAAATATGACCCAAAGGCAAAAAACCTAGAGGTGATGGTGACCTAGAGGTGACCTAGTTGTAAGGACCTAGAGATAACCCAAAGGCAATGATGACCTTGAGGTAAACCTAGTGGAGATTACTTATAGAGACAACTAAGCCAGAACAATAAGAGTTAGAGCTAAAGCTAGAGCATAAGTCCAATATAAAACTTCTTGAATCGTGGGAGGGCAACAGTAATGATCCTTATACCAAATAATGGAATAAGGAGGGTGTTATACTTTATTACACTATTTTCATATTATTAAATTACTTGATGTGATGTAATTAGTAGGGGATAATTGATGCTACCACCTCATATAAGGTTGGATAGTCACATATCTTATGAGAAATTTGAGAATATGAAACGACATTTTGAAGGTGAAAACCCAAAGGGTGAGACACCAAGGGTCTCTTGAATCAAAGCGAAACTGTATTAATGCATTAATATGTATGTTTTATGCAAGCTCAAGCTAGAAAATTAGTATGACATAATGTGAAGTAATAATATGGAATATTTGTTGGAAATTCTATGTCAAATTTATTACTTTTTTATAATATTTTATTTATATATTAGCCTTCCCCCATTTCCAAAAAGACTATTTTAACATAATTTCTAAAAAATCTTGGTGGTGCTCAATGTACAAGAAGAATTTGTGCAACTTTATTCAAGTTGTCCAATAGTAGCACCACTATATAATAGCTAAGAAGACTATCATCCACTTTGATCATAGGCCTTTACAATTCTTTTACATATAAAATAAGCTACAAAAAATGCATACCACATGAAGTGGATGACATACCTACGATAATTCTATATTTTGATCAAACACCATAAAGACAAGGAGAAATAGCAAGTAAACTATCTAAGTCATCCATTAATGTAGAAATCCTTGATAGTTTTGGATTTTTTAGGACATGACACCAATGATTATCAGGTGTTATACCTAGGTGATGGCTAAAATCCATTAGAAAATGATACATGATGAGGCCAATGCCAAGCCACCATCTTCAAGATAGGTTATTATATCATCCTCGAATGCTTTGTGTGTCATTTGATATACCATGCTAATTGGTCATCCAAAAATCATAATATTTCAAAGCATCTAGAAATATTAACATTAAAAAGACACTTGTGACACTATAATAGTACTGTCATTGTCCATAAATACACCAATAAGTGAATCGTTACATTAGATATTGTACTTTATACACATTGTAAATCCAACCAAAAGGAATCTAGGGCTTTATGCACCACTGGTAGTTTGGGAATCCATTAAAATGGATTATCTCTTAGGGTTTCCAATCACAAGGTATCAACATAGCTATATTTTCATGGTTATAGATAGGTTTACCAAAATGACATACATCATGCCTTACAAAATATGCATCGATGTAGTTGAGATCATCATATTGTTCTTTTAGCAAGTTTAGTTCCACTTTGGCCTTCCAAGCTCAATTGTTTTAGACCAAGACTCTAGTTTTATTATCAACTTTTGGAACCATCTCTAGGATCAACTAGATATCAAGCTTCAACATTTAACTTCCTTTCATCTATAGATATATGGACAAATTAGGGTCACGGGTGCATCTACTATGGATATACAACCATCAATATCATTAGAAATGGAATGAGAGTCTACTATACATCTAAAATTCTTATAATAGGGTCCTCCACACCTCCACAAGTTCTAACCTATTTTAGGTATATTTTGGATTGTAGCCTAGCACCCCCACGGATATCACCTTCCACATTTCAACTAGCACCATGACCCCAACATAGATTAAAGAGGTGAACAAGGTTGAGAAATTTTTGCATCAAATGTAAAACATTAAAATATAAGTACAAGAGATCTTATAGTGCCAATTACACGAATATAAAGAGTATCATGATCAATGCAAAATACTACATCAGCTTTAGGTTGGATAGAAGATTTTGATCCACTTAAAGAAGGAAAACTTCTTTAATCTATATTAAAATATCAAACTATGCTATGGTCCTCACACCATTTAACATATGATAATTATAGTGTTTTTGTTCATGATTTGTCACCTTACTTCTAGATGTATTTAGTGTTTATGTAGAACTCCTCAAATTATGCCATCCTCCTCTGATAGAGCCTTTAACAATACACCACTCAATAGATTTAGACTCAAATTAGTTGGAACCTATAAAAGTAAATCAAATAATCAATGTCACAAGCAAGCATGCTCCCTAAAAATATACCATCTATTCATAGTTGTCAAGCAAGGTTAATTTTTGGCTTAGTCTAAATGGTATAAACTTTAACAACTCAAGCATAATTTTCCACAGTTGGAGACTAACATAATAGAAACCACCATTCCCTAGAAGAGACAAATAATATAAGAAAAGTAGGGGTTCTCCAGGCTCCAAGGAAGATGACAACACATTACTTTTAGTTTGTAGACCTTGATGCCCAACTGGACTTATGACTTGGTAGACAAATGTCATTTCTTCCTATGTCATTAGACTTCCTCATGGTACTAATTTGACTTATAACTTCATGATCACTTTAGCACTAGCCTTTCCATGACACGAACTCTAGTGGAGCCAACACACATAGGCAAAGAGACTTATGTCACCAAATCCATTTTCCACTACCAAATACCATAATATAAAATAACAATTATTCTAGTGCTAGGCATCAAGGACATGTATACACACATTCAATCTCTCTAGTTGTCACTTCATAGACTAGTGCAAATTATAGTGGAAGTATAATGGATAATTTTGTAACTACCATTGAAAACTACTTCTTAATCAATTGGAAAACTAAATTGTTTCACCTCCTAACTACTTTATAATTGTTTTACATTTGTACATAGGTTAGAATTATCTCATGCTAGTCCATTTTCTCTTTTTATTCTTCCTCTTATGCATTGTCATCTTGATGTATACTTCCTTTCTTTCTTTTTCACTTTACAGACTTAGATTGTCCCTATAGTAGCTAAGCATTTATTTTGTTACTTATTTTACCACATGGTAATAGAGTACCCTAGGCCCTACAACACTACATACATCATGTACTAAGAATTTATTCCATTTACAACATGGCTTCATAACCCTTGTATTTTTTGGGAAACAAACATTATTTTATTCAACAGTGATGATTTTATACAATGAAAAAGCTTAGATTAGCTAGTAACAAACAATCCAAATATGCAAAATAAAATATTCTGCAACTCTAATTAACCAAGCTAACTTAGGTTATGCTAAATATTTATTTGCATGTTGGATTTTAGAATGCCAACTAGATGTGCACTCACAATAATGTAATAATAAAATATACTACAGCCTAACATCCCCCCTTATTACATTATTTGATGTACATAGAGAGTTGTAAAATAACTCAAATTTGACACGTGCAAGTACCTTAGTGAAAATATCCATAACCTATTCATCGATAGGAATGTACTAGAGCTAAATCTTGTGCTTTGGAACTTCATCTTGAATAAAATAACATTGAGTGTCAACATGCTTTGTTCATTTATGGAACACTAGATTCTTCACTAGTTTTAGAACACCTTGGTTATTGTAATTCAAGTGTATTGGAAGATTATTTAGAAGACCCATACTTAAAAGAATACGATGTAACCATATCGCTTCACACACTGCTCCATGTGCGCCATGATATTCTACCTCTGTAGATGAAAGTGCAACAACTTGTTGCTTCTTGTTGTACCAATAGATAGGTCTAGATCCAAGATGAAATATTATCTTGATGTTGATTTATTTTCATATATAAATCCAGCATAATCTAATTCTATGTATCCTTGCAAGAAGAATTTATTTTTCTTATTGTACTCTAGATCATATTCTTTTGTACCACGAACATAGTTTAAAACTTACTTTACTACCTTTTAATGATTGATCTTAGATTCTTGCATTAACCTCAAAAGATAGCTTACAATAAAGCTGATATCCGACTTGGTATTAGTTAGATATATGAGACTCCCAATCAACTATCAATAGAGAGTTCCATCTACCTAAGGAGATTTTTCATATCGAGACAATTGTAACCTTGTTTCCATTGGAGTTGCTTTGGGCTTACAATCTATCATGCAATATTTTTCAATTAGTGCCTTGGCATATTTCATTTGTGTGACCCTGATGTGGTTCTTTTTTTCACAACTTCCAAGCCAAAATAATAATGTAGAAGTCCCAGATCTATCATTTCAAATGAATTCTTCAAGTCACCCTTCATTGCTTCTATCATCTATTTTGAGCTACCAATGATGATCAGATCATCAACATAGAGCACAAGTATCACTATTTTAAAACCAAATTTCTTGAAATAAATATTGGCATTTGAGGGACTTCTATTGAAACCATGTTGCAGGAGGTGATTATCAATTTTAATGTAGTAAGCTCTCAGATCTTGTTTCAACCCATACAAGAACTTTATCAGTTTGCAAATATTTTACTCTTGTCCTTTAACAACATATCCTTCAGGTTGAGTAATGTACACTTCTTCTTTGATATCACCAATCAAGAAGGAACTCTTCACATCCATCTGATGAAGCTTCCATCCAAACTAAGCTATTATTGAACAAAGTACACAAATGGTTATCATATTTATCATTGGTGTGAATGTCTCTTCATAATCTATGCCTTATTTTTTAGCATAGCCCTTTGCAACAAGGTGGACTTTATGCTTTTCAATAGTTCCATCTACCTTATACTTGACTTTGTATACCCATTTGTAGCCAATGGGTTTCTTTCCAGTAAGCAGATCAACTAGTTCCCATGTTTTGTTATTCATAAGAGACATATGTTCTGCATCCATAGCTACCTTCCATTGAGGCATACTAAGTGCTTATTGCACTAAAGTAGGTTCATGCTCCACCACTGAAGTCATCAAACCTCTATCTTCCTCTTTACTCCTTTCTTCTAAATCATAATATTCTTCTTCATCATATTTTTCTCTTTCCTGGCGTGACATACTTTGAGTACGTGGCCGATTGAAATTGAGATCAGGAGGTGCATCCAATTTTCATCTTATATTGTGCTAGTATACCATTTTAGAATTTTCTTCTATTTTAGGGGAGCTCTTAATTTAGGCTCTTCAAGTTCTAGGTGTAGAATAGGAGATGTATCTTTGCTAGATTCTAGTATATCCAACTTGGGATCTTCGTAAAATACCACATCTCGACTTATATGAATTTTCTTGGTTATAGGATCAATCAACCGATACCTCTTAGATTCTTCATCGTAACCAAGAAAAATGCATTGCAGAGTTTTCTTATCTAGTTTTATCCTTTTCTTCTTTGGAATGTGCATGAAGGCTTTGCATCCAAATATCCTTAGATGAGAAATGGAGGGCTTTCTTCTACTCTAGGCTTATTCTAGTGTGACTCCTTGAAGATCTTTTGTTGGTGCTCAATTCAGGAGATACACGACTGTAGTGATAGCTTCTGCCCACTACTATTGCCCAAGATGTGCACTTGTGAGCATACATCAAACCATCTTCATGATGGAACGATTCCTCCTCTCAACAACTCCATTTTGTTGAGGAGTACAGGCTATAGTAAGAGGTCTTTTGATCCCATGTTTGGTGAGAAACCTTGAGAAATTGTTGGAGGTGAGTTCCTCCACGATCTGAGTGGAGGGACTTGATAGAATATCCTAATTCCTTCTCAACATGTTTCTAAAACTACTAAAAAAATAAGAAAACATCTGACTTCAGTTGTAGGAATAAGACCCACATCTTGTGGGATTAATCATCAAAAAACAACTAAAAATACTTCTTTCCACCACAACTGGCTGGCATGGGTCCGCACGGATTAGTGTAGATTAACTCCAATGGTGCGCTCGTGAAGAGCTCAACTCAAATGGAACTCGATGTTGCTTCCCTGCCAAGCAATCTAAGCATACAAGCAAAGTATGTTAGATGTTGGGCTAACCTAACACCATATCATTCTTACTCATCTAAAGTAAATAGCCTAAATTGAGATGCCCATACCATTTGTGCCATAATGAGGTAGCTTATTTTATGTTGGTAACCATGGCAACATGAGAGGTATAAATGGCATCTAAAACAAACAACCCATGTTTGTAGGAAGTTATTGCAATGTGTTTACCATGTTTGGTAATGAAGCAACACTTTTGTCCATCAACAACTTTAAAGTCAACCACCATATTTTTGTCCAATATTTGGGGTATAGACAAAAAAATTTTGGCCAATCCGGGCACATAAAGAATCTTCTCAATTTTACATTACCTCTTTATTACCTATTTCTTGGTTGTGATTTGAATTTCTCATTCTTCTTTTATGGTTGATTATTTTTGTCATCTTTGTTGAAAGAATTGAATCAACATTTCTTGGTGTCATGATTATCCATATCACAAATGTGGTAATACCTCTTTTGTTGTTGAGGTATCTTTTGTGAAGAGGATGTGGTGTTAGAACCCTTAGAGGAAGATCCCTTCTGAAAGTATCCTTGTTTCTTAGCTCCAGATTTGTTTGAGAAAAATGTTGTGTTGGACATTTGGTCTCTTAGGTTTGTATTTGCTTCTTCTTGTTGTAGCAAATTAACCAACTCCTCAAAGAGACTTGTTGATTGGACACTTGAAGGAAAGTGACTAGCATTCTAAAAGAATCTGGTAAAGCTCTCAAAATAAAGGAGGTTAAGAGCTTAGCTTCCACTTTTTCTCCCATAGAATGCAATTTGGCTCTCAAATCAGTAACCCTACAAAGAAACACCTCTATACTTTCTTCATTCTTCATACTAAGAGTGTGAAGTTGGGATTGAAGGGTAAGAATTGTTGTTTGATTATTTCCCTCATAAATGGTGGTCAATCCATCCCATGCATCTTTCACTTTTTTTTTTCACAAATATGCGATTGAATCTCATCAACAATGGCAAGAACTATGGTCATTGATGCTTTGGCATTTGCATCATCATAAGATTTTCTATCATTGTCTCCAATTAGTGGGTGTGTGACTCTACCATTCACGATGTCCCATAACATAATACCTGTAATATTATCCTCATCTTTGTATTCCATGGAGAAAAATTCAAACCTTTCAAGAGCTATGAATTTGAGATATAGACCTTTGCAATGGGTATTGTGAAGGTTATTTATAACATCAAATGGTCCCCATTTCTTTATACTACTAGTTTGATAGACCTGACCTATCCGATATATTCACTTTTCCTATAATACTCATTGGTACGTGGAATAAGCTGGTCCCCTCAATATATGCGATCATACGCGAGGGAGACTTTAAGGTATGTGTAACAGATCAATCCATGGCACATAAGTAGTATTGAAAGGGATTCACTCTATCTTTGACACCTACTTAAAAATACTTTCGCATACGTAGGGTAAAAAAACCCTTAAATACTTGGAAGAACTTAATTTTAAGATTTGCGTCAAGCGATTAGTGAATAGGTTAATGATGGAGTGAATATCAATATTAGCTTTCCTTACATCTCTTCGATGTTTTATAGAGAATAATAGCTCAAATGTTATTATTGCAGCGATATTAGGTGTTATATATAGTAGCCCAAGCATGACAACATCACCTGTAAGTGTGGGCTAGAGGTACCATTTTTACTGAACGTTGTTTTACGCAATAAATTGCACAAAAATAGGGTATAAATTTGGGGTCTTTTGTTGCCATTATATATTAATGCATAAAATAGAAATTGAAATGCATTCATACATTCCTTATACCCACAAATTTATGATATTTTTGAAGGTGTCAGATTCCACCGAAAATGCACCTTTTACAATGCCAATTTTATTTCAAATTATTTTTGCACTAGGTTTTGATTTGATGGCTAGTTGCAAAAAAATTGATCTTCACTAATTTTTGCTCTTGTTTGTGTTTGTAGCAAAATCCAAAAAATTATGTTTCCCCCTTTGGTTTGGTTTTGCAAAAATACAAGGTGATTTTTTTTTTTTTTGTAGCCCCTATGATTGTGCAAAACAAATGATGTTCCCTTTTTGATTTTGTAGCCCCCCTTGATTTGGAATTTGAAGGTTCAAAACCCAATTTGCATTAAATTTAAATAAATTAATTAGTTATTTAATTAATTTATCCTTAACTAATTAATTAATTAACTAAAAAATAATAATTAATTAGAAAAAAAATTAATTATTTAACTAAAGCATTGACTTCTTCAATTGGCAGTCAACCAATGGATAGCTTGAATTCAACAAAAGGTGCAATATCCAACCAACCACAATAGTCAACAACAGGCAGGGTTTGGTCAACAGGTTGTCTCTAACAGATAGCGCACTAGAGAGGGTGCACAACACGTCGATACAAAGTATGAGCGTCCGTACATATAAACCACCATAATATCTCTTGCATCATCAATGTGGGATAAATTCCCAAAGAAAAACAATTGTCTTCCTTTGCTTGCATCAAACCCAATCATAATTGGCCATGTGGCTTTGAGCGGTTGGAGGGATTTTTGTGCAGTGTGATTGGACATCAATAAAAGCTTAGAAAAAGTTTTAATTTTTTATTTTTTTCTTTGAATCCTCCTTTGTTTTCCTACGCAAGCCGATCGGGGCCTATGGTATTCAGTGGCCCTAGTTGGGCTTTTCCTGCACTGTTGTGGTTTGGTCAGGTTGTATGGCTTGTGGTTGCGACCAAGGTTGGGCCACACTTTGGCCTACGAATGGGGCTTGTGATACGGGCCTTATAGTGGTTGATCTATGCCTTTGTAGGCCCTAGAGAGATCATAGCCCTAGGAATATCGTAACTCAGCGGTTGTGCATAGTATTCTATTACACGGGCAGAGTTGGGCTACCTATGGTTCTTAGGAACAAGTCTAAGACAGATCTGTAGCCCTAAATTTTTTGTTTATATATATATAGCACACATGGACTGCAAACAAGAGTAGCGAACAGGGTGAATCACATATTTTATAAATTCTCTATCACTGAGAATTATTACAACATTTCGATTAGACCTCTAATCTGTCCATCAACTACAAATGTTCTACCTCCTTTGTCCATCTGCAGCCTCGTCAATATAAGCACATAGTGAGATGTTAGGGACATGACACAGTACAAGTGTCATCGATCAATTGCTGTGATACTACTTTAGGAAATGAATAGTATTTTGTTCAACAATGATGAATTTATACAATGAATTGGCTCAGATTAACCAATAACAAACAATCGAAATATGCAAAATAAAATATTATGCAACTCTAATTAACCAAGCTAACTTAGGCTAAGCTAAATAATCATTTGCATATTAGCTTCTCGAATGCCAACTAGATGTGCACTCACCATAATGAAATAATAAACTATACTATAACCTAACAATATTTTATTGTATATTTATTTTTGCATTATTTGTAAGTTGTATTCTTGTGAGAGATTATGTTTTACCTTATTTTTATTGCATAACTCTAAAGCATACATTTATGGTGCTACAAACTTCTTCAAGAAGTTATCCTTTGCACCACCACATGTAAGACACCATAATAGTAATCAATAAATCAAAAACATCAAAACACCTAATTTAAAGATATAAAATAACTTAAAAAATCATAATAATTTTATTTTTCTAATTTTATTCCATAAAAAAAATTACTTAAAAATTTATTTAACTATTAAAAAAATCATTTTTTAAAATTTAAATTTTATTTCAAAATGTTTTAAATATAATATTATAAAATTTCTAAATTCAAAGATACACGTCATACTTTATAAACCTAAATCAATTTTAAGGTTCGAATACTCTAATATACAACTATAAATATATATGCTTTATTCATACTACTCTCACTAGAAGTTGCTAAAAATGTTGAGATTAAACATATAGGAGAACCAGTATAGATAAACTAGATTTATAAGACCAATAATCATTATGAAAAAATAAATAAAGATGAAATTAAAAATAATAAAGGATACCTTAATTGAAGACCACTCTTTTCCTTGTTTATGATATATTAGGGCTAATATGGTTGATCTTGGGAATTATTTGGGTAGCAAGTTTTTTTTTTTTCCTTTCTATGAATTTTTATAATTTTAAAGATTAAGTTAAGAGGATTGTTGATTATTTAAGAAATTGAATTAAGATTGTTGATTATTTAAGAAATTGAATTGGGGTAGTTTACTTGCAAGCATTTGTATGCTATCAATGATTTTTCTTTCAGGTAAAATTTGTGTGTAAAAAATATTTGTTTTTGTGGGATCTCAGTTCTCTTGTATCGGAATTTGAATTTGAGTTTTCTAAATGAAAACCTTAAAACATACCACTACAATATCCCTCATACAAAATGTAAAGGAGAGTATTTGTTGATATATTATATTTGTATGTCTTTAAACTATCATTTAAAATACTTATGTTCAGTCTCAAGGAAACAATGCAATAGTTCAAGTTTTGGCTCTTCTTTAGGAGGTCTAAGGTTAAAACCATGACGTGGGTGAGTGTGCGAGGGGTGGGTGGGTGTATGGTTGTGTGTCTGGCCCCTATTGATAAGCTCAGGTCTCACCCTTATCAGAGGTCATGGTTGGGATAACCCTTATAAGCTCAGCTCTCACCCTGATCAAAAGTCAGGTAAAATTAGTCGTAGGGGTTTCTCACACTAACCTCAAACAAAAAATACTTATGTTCAAATTACGAGAAAGATGGTTTTGTTGCACCTCAAAGAAAGTGGAATGACCCCTATTGATAAGCTCGGCTCTCACCCTGATCAAAATTCAGGTAAAGTTGATCGTAGGGGTTTCTCACACTAACCTCAATCAAAAAAATACTTATTATGTGAGGGGATGGGTGGGTGTCTAATTATACATAACCAAAAAAAATCAAATTACCAGAAAGATGGCTTTATTGTACCTCAAATAAAAAAGTGGTCCCAATTGTGCTAGGTTGTACTTTTTCTTCCTTGAAAACAAAAAAAAATGTTAAATGTTAGGGACGAGTAACCACCGTTAAAGACCAAAAACAAATTAAAAAAATTACTTAGACTTTGTCCCTCAAAGAAAGTGGTCCAATTGTGCCAGGTTGTACTTTGTCTTCTTCGAAAAACAAAAAAATGTTACGGGGACGGTTAACTACCGTTAGAGACGACGAGGCCCTGATATTCGCGTGCGGGGATTCGGGACGAGTATGGCAAAACGTTGTAATAATGACTAAAAGTGCGGCCGGCGGCGGGATGTCGAGCGAAACCCGGCAGTCACTGGACGACGCCGCCGACAACGCCTACCAATCGGCTGGGCCCATCCTCGAAGTTCCGGCGGACGGAATGTCTTGAGACGTCCTTGCTTTATCTGGCAATCATTTCTTGCGAGAGGAGGAGGTGGGCGGTGGGCGGTGGGCCCCGCCCCTGCTGCGGCGTCCCGTTGAATCCCAGCACATGTGTGCCTCCACTTTGGTGCAATCCCACGTCAGCCTTCCGTAATGTCATTGGTCCGCAGAGGCGAGTGGCGAGCTATACCTATCATTGTGATGTCAACGTCAGACTTTCCACGTCAGCCTATTAATGCCACCGGTCCCCGCCAACCTACGTTCTTGCTGCACTGTACCTGCCTATTCAGAATATTCTGCATTTATCAATAGGGATACAAGGGTTGATAGTTACTGAGTGCTCGAGGGAGGATTGTTCTGGTTCAATTTCCTAAACAGTTTTGTGCTTGAGGGAGGATTGCTCTGCCCTAAACAGTCCAAGTTTCTATTGACATCGTTTTTTTTTAGCAAGCTAAGGTTTATAAAGGTTTTTTACACAATTTAAAAAAAAATTATTTATATTTTCATGTAACAAAAAAAAAATTCTATATTTTATTTTATATATAAATAAATAAATAAAAGGCAAAAAGTAAATAGTTTTTAAGGTTCACAAGACCATAGGTTATATGAGAACTTTATAATTTATAAAGAATGTTGTTTGTATCTATATCTATATGATTATCCAACTATTACTCAATATATGTTTTTATATCTCACATTGGTTGTTGAAGTTGTATAACTTTATTACATTATAATGTATATTTTTTTAATATGTTAAATCCAAAAACTTAGTGTGGTCTAAGGTTAACACAATATGACGTGCAATGGTCCGCCTTGTGTGTTAGCCCAAAAAAAAACATAGTGTGTTATCATTTTTTAATTGTAAGTTATATCAAGAAAATATTATAAATCCATAAACATAGTGTGTTTGATCCAAGGTTCAAATCACAAATAATTATCTTTTGTTTCTTTTTTCTTTGGAAAAAACTTGTAATTTTATATTGAGTAAATATAAAATTACATTTTTTATATATTTCTTTGGCATTTCTTCATAATTTCAATAATGACTTGAAAATCAAGTCATTTATACATCATAACTAATTATTTCTATCATGTTTAGTTTTATCTTTAGACCTTTCTTAATTTATCAAATAGTATCTTTTAAAACACTAACTTTTGAGTTTTTTTGAAAAAATTGTTTTATTTGTGCTTGCTTTAACTAGAGTGTATTAATCCCTTAGATATAGATTTGGACCAATTGCAATGCATTGCCCTCATTGAATTCTTGTACTAACCACATACCTGGATCAATCTAAAGTGGCTTCTTTTGGAGTTCATCTGCTTCCTTATTTAGTTCTTTATAAATATGCCAAAAAGTAAAAGATTCGTGTTGATCCAAAACTTCTTTTATTTGAGAGCAGATGGGTTGCAGAATCATGTTTTCCATCCTTAAAACACCAAGCATCCAGTTTATTACCACCTCCGAGTCTCCGTAAATTTGAATTTTTTGTGTTCCTTTTGATTTTACCAACTGAACCAACAATTTGAGGGTCATAATTTCAGCATAATTATTAGAACCTTCTTCCAATCCAACCTTGAATTTTAAATAATGAGAGCTAGAAATATATAGTAATCCTCCTACTCCACAAACTCTAGGACCCCTTGTGTAGCCCCATAAAAAAAACCCCAAACCCTTGATTTATCATTTTTTGGAGGGATGATTTATCTATTTACCTTTGTTGTTTTTGAAACCTTATAGCTTTTTAAACTTCCAATGATTTGGGAGGAGACCTGCCAAGTAGGCTTCTCTTGATCCTGAAAAATTATTGCATTCCTAGTTAACCATACTTCCCAAGACACAAACAATGGGAGAGCTATAAAACCTTTGTAAGACCTATTTTCAAACCAAGATTTTAAGCACTCTCCTAAGGAATCTTCTTGCCATCCTATAGGAAGCTTTAATTGTGCTATAACCTTCCTCCAAACCGATAGGAGCAAGCAACCAGTAAATTATCAATTGTTTCATTGTTTGACTTACATAAATGACACCTTTTTGGACCATCCTAATTCTTCTTCTGTAAAACCTCCCATGTTAGAACCTTATTTTGAAGAACACAAACCTATACTGAGAGGGGTGGGTGAACAGTATAAGACTACTCTTTACTTTTTCTTTTCCAGTCAATATTATGCAATGTATAGATAGCAATATCAGCAGCAGTAATCAAAGCAATGTACAAAACACCACACACAATAGAGACACCATAATTTACATGGTTCACCCAATGTGGGCTACTCCACGGAGAAAATCTTTCACTAAAATTTTTTCGATCAATCTCTTGGGAATCCTTTCCCAATTATAATGTTTATGGACCTTTGTCCAAAGGAGATGTTGATCCCCTAAATCAAGTTCGTGGATCTCTATCCATAGGAGAACTCCTCCTCTGCTCTGGTTGGTGATCCTCTAAAAGACTACTGCCTCCACTGCATTGGCTTGTGGATCTCTCTCCATTGAAGACTCTTGTCCCCACTCAGAAGACTTGTCCTCACTGCCCTGGCTGATGGATCTCTATCCACTGGAGACTATTATCCTCTCTGCTCTGTCACCTCCAAAGCTCTGTCTCAAATCTACACTAAACACAATACTTAGGTCTAGCACAAATCTACTCAACAAGTCCACACAGAATTTGCTCAAATATGCTCAACAAGTCCACACAAAACTTTCTCAAATATGCTCAACAAGTCCACACAGAACTTGCTCAAATCTGCTCAATAAGTCCACACAAAACTTGCTCAAATTTGCTCAACAAGTCTACATAGAACTTGCTCAAATATGCTCCACATGTCCACACAGAACTTGCTCAAATTTGCTCAACAAGTCCACATAGAATTTTCTCAAATCTACTCAACAAGTCCACACAGAACTTGCTCAAATATGTTCAACAAGTCCACACAAAACTTGTCCAAATCTGCTTAACAAGTCCACACAGGACTTGCTCAAATCTGCTCAACAAGTCCACACAGAACTTGTCCAATATCATAGAAACATAAATAAAATTGTTAGAGACTCAATATGTTTTATACTTATCACAATTCTCAATTACTTTCAATCATTATCTTAGAAACATAAGGAGAATTTTTAGAGACTCAATATGCTTCAAATTCAACTCAATGCTCAATCACTTTCTCAACTCAATTCAGAATATAGAATAGTTTGTTTTATGGAAATTGAACAATCACTTCACACATCCACTTGACTAGGCTCAACCAATCACTTAATGAAACACCCCTTTCTCACAAATCCTAGTCCAAGCATATAACCACCAACTCAAAATATTTCCAACAATGCTCAACAACTAATCTGACATAACAATGATATTCATGTTCTTTTCAAACCCTAGTTCAAGCTCTTTGCATGACAACCCACTTCAACAACAATGCTTATAAAACAATATTCACATAACAATGATACTTATGTTCTTTTCAAAACCCTAACCCAAGTTCTTCACACAACCAATGACTTCAACAACAATGCTTATTAAACAAGATTCTAATCACAACTCTTTATTCCAGAAAACCTTGATGCATTAACTCAAACGCTCTAAAAAAGGAAACCCCAATCAAGTCCTTTTCACTCCAAACTTATTTTCTAGAAAACGAACCAATCAATTTTAATTTTGGAAAATGTGCACATACATTTTTTTTGATGATGAAGGAATCTTCTAAATATGCCAAAATCTCAAACACTTCTTGCCAATCTCAAAGAAATTATAAGGTGATTAATTTCCTCGAATTACAATGCAAAAATGAAAACATACATACACCTTATCACTCCATCTTTAATAAAACATTCATCAACATTTACAAAAAGTAAATTACCACTTACACCTTATAATATCCCACTAATATTCAATGCACTCTTTTGTTCAAAAACAACCTAAAACAAGAAGCTCCCTTTATCCTTTTAATATTTCAATAATTCAATATGCCAAAACACTTTATTAAAATAAAACTTAACACCTTATTCCTCCAACTAATAAAATCATTTCCAACTAATAAATCTTCCATGCATCATTTTAACTCCAAACTTTAGGCATCACACAAAATTAAATTTCAAAATTAATTGCATTGCCTTGGAGGGGATTCAAACACACCACACAGCCTCAATCGACACCCTAGTCGTGGCTCCCAATGTTGTGCAAGCTAGGCACTTTCTTGGGGATAAACGAGCACCATGTGCTCAAAACCTTCCCCGCTCACATTGCGCAAAATGTGCACCTTCCTTGGCGCTCAACACAAATGCAACTGCCACAAACAAAACATTGTCGCTGAGTTTCGAACACAGACCTCCTTGCACCCAACACCCCAATGTTATCCTCTTTGCCACTAGGCCACTTGCCTCATTGGCACTTGGTCTTTTGGTGCAAGTCCCTTTGACGTTATTCGATGGTGCTTAACAAATATGTTTGTTGCTTCTTTCTTCCTTACAAATTCAAAACACTATTGCACGCTTTTATTATCGAGCAAAAGGATAATTTCAAATGCCTTTACGGCATAGCTTATATACCAAATTTCTTCTTCCATGCATGACATCGACGCTTGATTTACCCTCAACGATTTTTGGATGTCGGTGCTCGAATTATCTTTGGAGATTTATTAATTTATAAAATATTTAAATTCATTTGAATTTAAATTTTATAAATTAATTCTTTAAACCCTATGGTTTTATTTAAATCATATTTCACTTTGCACCTTGGTATAAATAATATTTATTTATAAAATTTAAATTCATTTTGAATTTAAATAATTTATCAAATAAATATTAAATCTTCCTTTACCTTTTCAAATAAACTTTCTTGGTTTTTTATGAAAACCATTTAACTTATGCTTCCACATAATATTTAAAAATATTATGGAGCCCTTTGCCTTTAACCTTTGCATTTTTCCTCTTGACCTTTGAGTTTATTAGAAGCTTCTTCCTGAATATCAATGACAACTTTGATAACTTGTTTCTTGACAAATTTTTGGATATTAATGACGACTTACTTTCTTGACATCTATAGCACCCTAAAATTGGCACAGTTAAACCTTAGTAAAAAGATAAAAATTTGAATTTTAACCCAAAACCGCCCGTTACCCGCTCCCCTTGTTTTTCGTGCCATTTTTAGGATTTGTTTTGACCGTTGGACGATATCGTCGCCGATCAGACGAAATCGTCCTAGATCTGACGAATTCGTCTGGAACAGAACGTCCAGACGATTTCGTCCCAAAACCAAATTTTCATAATTAGCTTCTGTTTCAATAGCTTCTCTAACTTGGGCAGAAAGCGTGTCTACGCAGTTAGAGTCTCCCCCATTGGAGATCTCCCAAATTGGGATGATCTCCAACCTCCTAACCTCTCCCTAATCCTATATAAACTGGGATTTTCTTAGTTTATCCCCCTGAACCCCCTGGCTGACTGATTTCCCTGCAACCTTAACTTTTTGTGCATTAGAACACCTTCATACTTTCATTTGCATTGCGTATTTCAAGTTTTCTTGCAGGAATTCTACTATTTTTCAGTCGGAGCAAGCTCAGATCGTCGCAGACGATTCCAGATGATTTCGGATGATCCTATCGTAGATCGGCGATGATCTCGTACGATTTGAGGTGATCTCGACTGCAGTCCAGATTGGGGGCAATCAGAGCCCGAAGTTTGCATTTTCTTATCTTTTCTCTTCATTTTCTTATGCATTAGCTTGGTTTATTTTATTCCTGCATCCTGGAGTTCACCTCATTTAGTATAGATGCATGCTAAAGTTAAAATAAATTATTAAAGTAATGCATTTTCCTTTAATCGTTATCTGGATCTATCATTTAGGCAAATTTACTATCATTTCTATCATTTCCCCTTGCTTTTGTAGTTGCATTTTTTGGTTTTTGGTATCTGTCTCTGTGACTGCAGGTTTTTGACGAATTCGTCTGATGAATTCGTCAGATCGACGATGATCTCATCTGATCTCAGATGACCAACTGAGATCTGAGATGATTCTATGACATTTCAGATGATTACGTACGATTTGAGATGATTTGGACTTCTACAAAACTCAGAATCTGCATCAGACATCCAGAATCAGGTATATTCTATCTCATTTAGCATATTTTCTATGTTTAGCACTTATTTATGTTCTTTGTATTCATATAAATCAGCATTGGCATATAGAATAGCTTAGATTCATCTTGGCCAAACCTAGGATATGAATGATTAAAGCACAAAATGAACACATCAAAACCATTCTCAACCTAGGCATGGAAACTGCCACTCAAAAGTTTCCTGGTGAACCCACCATCCATCAAAAATTCACCCTTATACCCCTCCCCCGAGAGGCGCGACCTTCAAAGGGCCTCTCAGTCCGAGGTATTGTCCCATCCTTCTCGCATTCCCCTTTCGGGCGTGGATCCTATAGCCTGAAGGTAAGGATGCGAAAAATTTGGAGCGATACATTTTGGTGAACCCGACGTGAAAACTAAAAACCTTTTGAAAACAATCCAAAAGAAAAACAAAACATAAATGCATTTAGAATCATCAGAAAAACAATTAAAGATTGCATATCATATTTAGATGGTAGATTATAATAAAAGACGAGTCTGTCACCGTTAATGTTGAAAATCAATTAGCAGACCATAGAGATTACTTCTTTGCTTAGAGTATCTCAAACATATAGAGTCCCACCTTTATGGGACGAACTTAATAGGAGATTGAATCTTATTTCATCTAGATCAACCGAACTTAGGCAAATCAAGAGGTTTGTCCTAGATAGAATCCTGGATCCTGATCAGGTGACTTTGTACCATGAACTTCAGAGAGCTTGCCATAGGTGGTTAGCAGATAAAAGAGCCCTTGTGTCTTTCGAGTTGTACACCTTTGAGGAATACCTCGACAATGCAGTTGTAGTACATAAATTTCTATCTCGTATAGAGGATCAAGAGGTCGTTCTTACGGATAGAAAGAGATGGAATAGAGTTCCTAGAGCTGTGTTATATCGAGAGTATTGCCATGAGCTCTATTTTTACAAGTCAGAGTTAGAAGTAGATAACATCACCATAGCACACTTTGTCAAATTCTTGAAAAACCATTTCCAATTTGAAGAGGAGCATTTCATGACTCCTGATGAACTTGATCCCATCAATGACATCTATAAACTATTTATAGAAAACTAAGCCATTCTTTTATTATTTCTTGCATTTAGTGTGTTGTTTGTTGTCTTTATAATCATAAAAACATAAAATCACAAAAACAAAACAAAAATATAACAAAAATTAAAACGTTTTCTTTTAAGTATTATAGTAGGTATATAATTAAAATATATACCTCCCAAACTTGTTGCAAATATATATATATATATATATATATATATTTGCTAAAATCTAAGTTTAAGCATAATGACTAGACTTAGGAATGGAAAACAGATTGAAGTAGAAGAAGATTGGTTAGGAAAACCAGTAAATAAACCAGATGTCCTTCCTGAAGACCCAATTCAGGAAGAAGGAACACTAGACCAACAAGAAGAAGAGTTTGCTGAAGGAAATGAACAAAGAGAAACTGTTAGAGAGGAAGGATCCTCATCCCCTAAAATGTCTCCGGAAGGAGCTGTTACTTTTGAGAACATGGAACATTTCTGGAAGTTCCTCAATACTAATATTGGCACTCTTAATAGAGCAATCCATATGGACAAGGATCAAATTAGTGACACTCAAGCAACCCTAGAAGAAATATATCACACACGCACTAATCCCTTGTCCTTCGTTGATCAAGAAAGTGATCAAGCTGGACCATCCAATTTGGATATGGCCGCTATAATCCAGAACATGCAACAACAAAAGGTTACCCAACCACCTAGAGTGCTTGTTACCAAGCCTAGAGTTATTCCCACACAAAAGAAACCTTCATTCACTGCTCTATTTTGCCAAGTTATTGATCAACATACCTCAAATCAACAAAAGCCCAAAATGAAACCAAACACCAATTTCCAACAATCTGGGATACAACATAATGCTACTACAAATCTTCTTCATAATACTCTCCCTACCAACCATTTGCATAATAGCAATATAGCATCCAATCCTTACGTCACGCCATCATACGCTCATAAATCACACGCTCAAGTACCACCAAACCAATATGGTGGACAAACTAGTAATCTGGAAGCCATGGTGAAACAGTTAGTCTCCCGCATGGACCAGGATAGATCCCTACCGTCCCTCGTACAATTATCGAGAGATGTGTAGTCAGCCTCTAGATCCTATAGTTGTAGCACAACCATATCCTAAACACTTTCCTATGCCTGTCCTACCTATATACAAAGGAACCGAAGATCCCATAGAGCATCTTCGTATGTTTAGGATAGCATGTCATGATATATCACATGATGACTTGTTATTACTAAAGATGTTCCCAAAAAGTTTAGGAGGAATGGCATTGGAGTGGTATTATCAACTACCCACTCATTCTTTGAGGAATTTCGAAGAAACCGTCGAGTCTTTTGTTCATCAATTTAGTGCCTACATCGAAAGGCATGTGACCATTAAATATTTGTACAACTTAAAACAAGACAAAGATGAATGTTTTGCTGATTTCCTAGCTCGGTGGAGACAGTTGATAGGAAAATTACACTTTGTGTTACCTTATCGGGAGATGTTGGATATCTTTATCAATAATTTACAAGAACAACTATCCTATGAGTTATCAACTGCTACCTTGACCACCTTCGATCAAGCTATAGACTTAGCTCGAAGAGTGGAAGATGCTCTCATTAGGAGAGGTCAGCTTAAAAAGAAAGATGATGAGAAAACATCCAGAAATCAATATAAAAATAAACAAGTTGTGGGTGATGGAGTCACTGATAGCAGAAACGTCGCCAATGTTAATACTACGAAAACAACGGAGAAGTTCATATTGAAACCTCTTGATAAACCACCTCGAGAATTTACTAGGTTAAATCAACCTCTATCAACCATTCTCCCGCAATTACTAGCACGAGGTTTGATCCAATTACCAAATATCCGGGAACCCGATCCAACTATACCCGGATACAGAGCTGATTTACACTGTGATTTCCATAGAGGACCTGGACACGCTACCAACTCTTGTAAAATATTAAAACATAAAATACAAGACTTAATTGATAACAATGAGATGGAGGTGCAAGCCTTCCAACCTAAACAAAATCCTCCCAATAATGCTCAAAAGAACATCCCCCAAAATCAGAATCAGAATGCCAATCAATCATTGGACATATTTCAACATCCTTTACCAAAGCATGGCAAAGAAGTGGCTAATCAAATTGAGCATCATAATGTTCCCCCTCCTACCCGATATGTAGGAACTATTAGTGGGCATTTACCTACTCATGATTTGGAAATATTTGACACAACTTTATCCATGGTTACGACCAGACCTCTATATAACACTCAGACACCTGATCTTAGTGATGTAGAATATGAGACTGAAAGTGACATGGAAATCACTTCAAATCAATCGAATAGCTCTGAAGATGAATCAGATCCTATTCAACCTATCACAAGTTCTATGGTTCCAGAAGAACCATTTCCAAGAAGAGTCACTACTAGACCATCTTCTCACCAATTACTTTCTAATGAACAAGCCATAAATGCTAGACCAAGACCTATTCATCATCTGCAAAATAATATTGTCGGTACCATCGGAGCTGTTACTAGACAACAAGCTCAAAATTCTCAACAAGATCAAACTCAGAATGATGGATCAGCTCCATTTGTTTTGAAAGTTCCTAATAAAGGGAATCATGCGCCTAATGTTCAACCTAAACCTCCTTATAATATTAATGAACAATTATCAAATACCATAGCTAGAATTTCCCTTTTGGACCTTTTAAGATCTTCTCCTACACATAGGGATGAATTAATGCTCACATTAAGCCAAATGATGGTACCACAAAATATTCAACTCTGAAGCCATGGCCAATACTATCATAACTCGAGAAGTCGATTGTATTGACTTTCGGGATAGAGATATACCACAACATAGTTTACATAAGGATAACCCCTTATATATTACTGCCCTAATTGGAGATGTAGCAGTTAAACGAGTCTTGATTGATAATGGTTCATCTTTAAACATTTGCACTTTTGACTTCTACCAAATATTTGGGTTTAGAAGTGATGAGATGAAAAGAACTGATATGATCATAAAAGCCTTCAATGACGAAACACAAGAAACGTGTGGAGTTATTACTATACCATTGCAAGTTGGTCCTAGAACCTTAGACATGACCGTGTTTATTGTACATTGCCCTGCATCGTACAATATACTCTTGGGTCACCCTTGGATCAACGTGATGCGAGCTGTTCCCTCAACTTTACATCAATGTGTTAAATTCAAATTTAAAAATCAGTTGGTTACCATTCATGGTGATCCCAGACCCTTTGATATGTGTGCTTTGGCAGAACCTGTTGGAGTTCAATTTTGCCCTGCTTTGTCATCCACACATCCTAATTCTAATCATCCATCTAAACGTGTGAAACACACACCCATAACATCATCTACTTCTACTCCATCAACTCCACCTCTACATATAGTTCAACCATCTTCCGAGCAAACCACATTAGGACCCCAAAAGGATCCTAAACCCACAACCAATGCTTCTTGTTTTACTCCTATAACTTCCATACCTATAGACCCATCCATAGACATCTCTACAACGTCTACACCTACCAGAGGCATATTTTCTGCATCCAAAGATGTAGGAAATGTTCCTTCTACCTCTTACGCTCTTACTGATGAGCTCTTACCCGATTTATCTAAAATTCTTATATCAGAAAAAACAAACGTTGCTATGCAAAATTCCCTTATTTTAAATAATTTGCCATCCTCTCCTCGTACTTTGGGCCTCCCACAGCCTATGGGAAGTATTTACCAAGTCGGGAGCTGTGCTTTTATTTACAAGGGATATGACTGGGGAAGAATACCTAGAAACATCAAGACACATTATGATGGATATGCTCGATGTTATTTTGCTAATGAGTATATTAAAGCTAAGCCTATAATGCTGAAATTGGGATATAAAGGGAAAGGTTTGGGACCTTCCCAAAATGGTATGAAAGAACCTTTTGAGGTAGAACCATGGCCTGCCCGATGTGGTGTGGGCCTATTTCCTAGTAAAGGTCAGCCCTTCCCATTTGAGGATGATGACCATCTCATATCTTACCAAGATTATTTGGATGAACGTGATCCTTTGCATTTAATAAATAAGCCATTTACATGTAATATGCTATCCATAGCTTACCCTCAGATGATCGTTGAATCCGACGATGAGTTGGAGGGAGATATTTTCCATGATGTCTCCATTGAGGAATTATTACATAACGGATTTTATTTCGATGGCTCTATACCTAGTATAGCCCAGCTTGAGGCCACGACTCCTCAAGAGGAATTATCCAAGCTAACCTTGGAAGAATTACAAGAATTGGGCGTTTCACCCGCCCCACCTAATTTTGAGAGAGATCTACACATGGAAGTAGAGAATGTCATAAAAATTAACATTGGAACCAACGATAACCCTCACATAATCAACATTGGATCAGAATTAAGTCAAGAAAAACAAGATAAATACATTGCATTTCTTAAAGACTATGAGGATGTCTTTGCTTGGACATATGAAGATATGCCAGGTTTAGACCCTTCTGTAGTTATGCATCACCTAGTCGTCCATCCGGATGCTAAACCCGTTAAACAGAAACTTAGAAAAATGCATCCTAAAGTGGCCTTACTAGTCAAAGGGGAATTAGAAAAACTCTTGAAGGTTATTTTTATACAAGCCATTGATTATGCTGAATGGATCTCGAATGTAGTTCCAGTAACTAAGAAAGAAGCTACCAAAGTTAGGGTTTGCACAGACTTTAGGGATATCAATGTTGCATGCCCTAAAGACGATTTTCCTCTTCCCAACATGGATCAGATCATTGATTTTACTACTGGGAGTGGAATGATATCCCTAATGGATGGATTCTCTGGTTATAATCAGATCAGGATAGCTCCTAAAGATCAGGCTAAAACAACCTTTATTACCCCTTGGGGGACCTTTTGTTGGAAAGTGATGCCATTCGGTTTGAAGAATGCAGGTGCAACTTATCAACGAGCCATGACTTATATCTTTCATGATATGATGCATGATATTCTACATGATTATGTAGATGATATTATAGCTCGTTCCACCAAAGAAGATGATCATTTAGATGATTTGAGAAAAGTCTTTGATCGGTTAAGGGAATATCTTATCCGACTGAATCCAACTAAATGTATATTCGGAGTTAAGTCCGGTAAATTATTAGGGGTTATAGTTTCTTTACGTGGCATCAAAATTGACCCTCTCAAGATCGTGGCTATCACTGATATGCCCGCACCCACAAATATATCTGAATTACGAAGTCTACAAGGTAAACTTCAAGCTATTCGTCGCTTTGTCGATAAGTTGGCGAACAAAACAGGACCCTTTCTTAAGCTTCTTAAGAAAGATGTCTCTTTTCATTGGGACGACGAATGTCAGGAAGCATTTGACCTCCTCAAACAATATCTCCTTAACCCTCCTGTGCTTTCACCACCTAGATCTGATCGCCCATTTATCTTGTATATTTTTGCTTCAGATTTTGCCTTAGGAGCTATGTTAGCTCAACTTGATGATGAGAAGAAAGAACGTGCTAATTATTACATTAGCCGAACCTTAATCAGTTATGAAACTCGCTATACAGTATTAGAGAAGTTATGTCTAGTAGTCATATTTTCTACACAGAAATTATGCCATTACATGCTCAGTCAGAAAACGTATGTTATTGCTAAATTCGATCCTTTGCGGTATCTCATGAGTCGCCCATACTTATCTAGTCGCACCGCAAAGTGGGTTCTTGCGCTAAGCGAGTTTGAACTCATATTTATAGGACAGAAGTCTGTTAAAGGTCAAATCATAGTAGATCAATTAGCTGTTGCACCCTTAGAGTCTACCCATCCCCTCATCATTGAGTTTCCCGATGAATGCCTTAAACTAGAGGTAGACCATCCAGAGCAATGGTCCCTATACTTTGACGGAGCCCGATGCATGAGTGGGGCTGGTGCAGGTATTATTTTAATATCTCCGTAGAAACATCTTATACCTCTGTCCTTCAAATTAACGTTTGCTTGCACTAATAACACTATTGAATATGAGGCTCTAATCCTTGGATTACGAGCTGCCTTGGCACTAAAAATTAAAAATTTATTAGTTTTCGGTGACTCTCAACTTGTCATAAATCAAATCAATGATGTTTATCAGACCAGAGATGATAAATTACGTCCATATAAAGCATATGTCCTACAATTATTATCTTTATTTGATCAAGTTACCTTGGAAGCTATTCCTCGAACTAGCAATCGTGCGGTTGACGCTATGGCTGCAATTGCATCTCTTTTGCCCTTGGAGTTAGATGACGAATATGCTACCATCATTATTCATCGACTCCAGGAACCCACTTCAAATAAATCATGCTTAGAACCTTTGGATGTGTTTCTAATCAACGAAACTACTCCTGAACCTTGGTACACTGATATATTTAATTTTCTTCAAAATGGGACCTTCCCTGAAGGTTGTAATAGCAACCAGCATCGGTTATTACGTAGACGAGCAAGTCGCTTCGTAATTATTGGTAATACCTTGTATAGGAGATCTTTTGAAGGCATCCTATTGAGATGTTTGAATCTAGAAGAATCTAGATCAGCTTTGAGTGAAGCCCACGATGGATCTTGTGGGGGACATTTCAGTGGTAGTGCCATTGCCAAGAAGCTCCTTAGGATAGGATATTTTTGGCCTACCATGGAGAATGATGCACATGATTATGTGCGCCATTGCGACAAGTGCCAGAAACATGCTGACCTTGTCCATGCGCCTGCACAAGAGCTACAGGCTATTTCATCTCCTTGGCCCTTTTCAAAATGGGGCTTAGACATCATTGGAAAAATCAACCCTGTGTCATCTGATGGACACAAATTTATCATAACCGCCATCGAGTATTTCACGAAGTGGGTTGAAGCTATGCCCTTAGCTTCTTGCACTGGAACCCAAGTTTCTAAGTTTATTTTTAATCAAATTATTTGTAGGTTCAGAATTCCTGCAAATCTCATCTCAGATAATGGAACTTGTTTCAAAAATAAAGATGTCAAGAAATTATGTCAAAAATATAAAATTCAACATCGTTGGTCCACTCCCTATTATCCTCAGGGTAATGGCCAAGCAGAAGCATCTAATAAAACATTAATCAAAATCCTCAAAATACTGGTCAATAAATCTGGCCGAGATTGGCACATCCAATTATATCCTGCTTTGTGGGCTTATCGAACTAGTGTTCGCACTCCCACGGGCACTTCACCTTTTGTTTTGGTCTATGGCGCTGAAGCAGTTTTTCCCTTTGAATTAGAAGTTCCTTCTTTGGCTCTGCTACTTCAAGATACTGAAGTAGGAGATGAATATCATGCTGGCAGACTTAGTCAGCTGGAACTCCTAGATGAGAAGCGCATCAATGCTTTGGAGCATCTTCGTGCCTACCAAAACAAGCTCAAGCGAGCATACCTCAAGAAAGTTCATCATCGATCCTTTGAGATCGACGACCTTGTCTTGAAAGAAAATCAAAAAAATACTAATGCAACTAAAGATCTTAAAGGTAAATTTGAACCTAACTGGCTTGGGCCATATATCATCACTGCTAAATTTGGCTCAGGAGCATACCGATTAGCTACCTTAGATGGTAAAGATCTTAAAGAACCTATGAACATTATGCATCTTAAGCGCTATTATGCATAACATTTGGTCATTTCATCATTTGTATATATTGTTATTTTGCATATTGTTTCATTTTCGTCATCCATATAAAAATTTCAAAAAATAGTAATAGTATTTATTCTTTCCATTCATAAATTAAAATCAAAATATAAAACTTTAAAATCATCAAAATCTTCAAAAACATCTTTTATTTTCGTACCTGTCAATTCTTGAAGTATTGCAGTTATATTTTCAATTATTTTGGATAAATTAGCATTTATTTGGAATCCCGCACTTTCACACTCACATGAATAAATATCTTGATTTTATTTGGTATGATTATTAATCTCTCTTATATCAAAGTCCACAGTTGAATTAAATAAATTTTTGAGCATAGAGAACTGATCTTGTTATTTACTTGAACCAAGTATATCTCTTCACATTAAAATGATTTCATTGCAAATTCGATATGATGCTACATAGTAGAAATGGTTTCTTGAGCGAAAAGTTTCCCCTGCTATCCTATCATGCACATGGTCTAGAATCTTTGAGAATTGACAAAAGGACAAGCTCACCCCTACCCAGAATAAAAATCCCTTGCTCTACAACCAATCCGAGCAAGTATCCCTAGCATAGGAAGAAAAAGAAAAGTCAAAGAAAATGAGAAAAAGAAAAATATCATTTTGTACCATCGCAGCAATATTTCAGCATTATCTCAGTTCCAAGCAAAAATACAAAAAAAAAAAAAGAAAAAGAAGAGAAAAGAAAAAGCAAAAAGCAATAAAATCCTTTTCCCTACCCCTTGAAAAGAAAAGAAGGGTGAATGAGCTTGAATCCCTGGAATTCTCAATTATTCGAAAACTGTGAGGTAAGCCCCATAACAGGTGGTTTGTGCCCAACCCGCTTGGCCTTGGGTAATCCCTAGCGTGGTGATATGTCTGTCACATTAGCGACCTTCTTTTGTACAGACCTATGTCGGCTTATGGATCAGCTAGCTCTTGATGACCTAACTTACATAGTAGTCTGGTACGGTTACTTGCATATAAATCATGGTCAACGAACACTCAGTTGGTTAATTCAAATTACTTGTATCAAATTATCTTGCTCAAAATTGGTGAATGAACAATACAATTGCACACACATTTGTATTTGAGAGATTTTGTATCATTATGATAAATCAAGATCAGGAATGAACTCACATTTGCACATGAGGGTTCCTTATAAATCTACATTTTGTCTTTAAGATAATTTAAAATATCTCTGCAATTCTTTTAGAACCATTTCATCTTCTTATTTAAGAACATTTGCTTAGCATCAAAACAGTTAAATATATTTCTTTCCACAAATCCAAAATTTTTTTTCTTTTCGCAAACATCTTCAAAAACCTAGTAAATAAAGTCATGTTTCTATATTATTCTTTTTTGTTTATCTCAAAAATCAAAAATCAATCATGCAATAAAACTAAAATATCAATTTCCTTCTTTGGATTTCGTGATGATGGTATAAGTCTATACCTATAATTCTATGCCTAGCGCAAACCATTGTTCTAATTTTATTTTCCCATCCATTTTTAATTCATAAAAACTTATGGCTTACATCATTATGTTACACAATTGTGCTTTCAAAAGAACGCAAATTTTTCTATTTCATTTCATTATGTCAACATTCAATTTTGCAATGATGGTATAATTCCTAGCGAATTATTCAAAAAATTTATCACACTTAGGAATTTATGCCTAGCAAAAAAACTCATATTTCTTTTAATATCTCATGCATAATATTTTTATGAAAATCTGAAAACAAATCATCACCATCATCATTTTTCATCATCACAACACAAAGTCTTAAGACAGTCTCTTAAGCACTCTTTTACTTTTAACAATATTTCTATACTGGGATTAGCTTGACGACCTAGCGAGCGGCGACTCCATGAAATGGTCTATAACAATGACAATGTCCTTTGAAATTATTGTTAGAAGTCCCTTTTTATTTTTCATCAAAACACACCACCAAAACAACCAATTTGTTTACATCAGATTATTTCATTTAAATTTTATGCCATGACATAAAAATTATAATTTATTTCAAAACGACATAATTACATGAATAATCAATCAACAAATCCAAAATTAAAGCATCATACAACATATACACAAGTCATATCATCAAAAAGACGATCTATATATATCAATAAATTATGTACATCATCTAGATTGGTATGCCACAATCAATACCCTAGCATACTCAATCCCCTCAAAAAATAATAATAATATATACAATCTCTGTGCAATGAGCGGCTAGCCTCGAGAAGCCCTCGAGCTCTCCGCCTCATCTCCTCCCCCACCCTGACATGGAGGAGGTGGTCCCATAGAGGTCCGAGTAGTGTCTCGGGTCCTCGTCATCGATCGTGAGGATGTCCTCGATGATCCCACCCTGATCGGCTCTGCAATGCCAATTGGCAGCTGCAACCTCTGGCCCTCTGGAACCAGTTGGTAGTATACTCCCTGATAGAACGTAGTCTGAGCCATAGACCATGCCAACTCCTGCATGCTCGCCCCTCCGCTCCGAGCCCTGAGTCGTGTAGCCTCATCCTGTAAAGTCTGCACCTGAGCCCGGAGGCGGGCAACCTCAGCCCGGAGAGCCATCGTCTCGCTGCTCTCCCCTACCTCGACACCCTTGCCCTTATCGGGTGATGGTGGCCTCTCCCCCTACTGAGAAGGGAATCCCTCCTCCCTCCTCCCTATCCGTTATGGTCTCTACGGAGCCTGTGGCATCCTCTAGCATCTCTCCTATGGAGACCACCGTTGCTCTCTCCCATCGTGACCCCGCATTGCCTCAATAGCAGCCTGGCACCGCCTCCCCATCCATCGCACAATCATGTGCATCGGACCCTATGCCCTCATCATCCGAGGAGGGCGGATGCCTACGTACCAAGCATCATATCCGTCAATGACCCTAGCATCATCTCCATCCACTGGCTGGATGGGGGCATCATCCATGTCCTAGCTCTAGAATCGTTGCATATCCGGAGCCCCGCTTAGTGTAGTACTATCCCAAATAGTCTGGGAGTACTCATAATCCCTGAGAGAAGGGATCCCCTGCTGAAGACCGAACTATCATAGAACTCGGTCGTAGCGGTGGAGCTCTACCTCTCCCCGCTCCATCCTCAGCCACAGACTCGCCTGATGCGAGCCAGCTCCTGCCCATCCTCTGCCCACCCTGGGTGCTCTCTCCATGGCCTCTAGGTGATCTAGTCTAGGATGAGGTCATCTAGCAACCTCCGTGACATCGACAGATCTATCCATCACTGTGACCCTCTCTGTAGCCACCAATAGAAAACTCGGGGCCTCTCTCGGTCAACCCCTATCAGTGGGAGTCCTACCGGCCTTTGCACTGTGATGTGCTCCCAGCACCAAACCTATAGTAGCGATGTCAAAACCAGACATCGGCCTCCCTTGTATACGACCCCATGTAGGATCCTATACAAGTGGCATAGTACAAAGCTGCCCCATGCAAACCTGTACCCGTGGTCTCTCATGTCGTAGACCACATCGGATAGGAGCCAGGGTAATCTGCACCCACTCTGGTGGCACAACAGTAAGCCACCTACTATCCCGACCAAAACCCGAGTCAACCTAGATGCCCCAGGCATCTGCCTCAGAGACTCGATGTTCACTTCGCCCTTCTCCAGGGTGAAGCTTGGGTCTCCGCTCAGCCTCATCATCGCCTGGCCCTGATTGGCCGTAGGAGTCATCAACCGTCCCTGTATGGGGATCCTCAAGATCCTCCATACATCCTCTAGTGTGGGAGCCATCTCCCCTATCGGTAACCAGAAGCAGGATGACCCCGGATACCATCTCTCTGCTAGGGCTGTCAGTAGCCCCATGTCTATCGGTACTTGTGGCATCTCTGCCACATGTTGTAGTCCGACCTGTGCTAGTCGGTCTCGCTCCGCCTGGTCGAGCGTGGCCACGTCATCTCTCAACCCCCGTATTTCCACTCCCGACTCTTTAGTAATCCCCTCTACAAAACAAACAATAAAACAATAAAATTCATTAATAAACCAATTATTAAAGTCAAATAAATGCAATTCAAACAAGCTTAATTTCATAAAAATGATGATATCGTCCACCATTGGATGATATCATCCCAAATTGGGTAAAATCATCCTTTGTAGGATGAAATCGTCTCCTATTTCGCAACTTGGGGATCGCCCCTTGTTGGACGGGATCGCCCCTAGTTCACCGATTTTGCCCTCAGACGAAATCGATGATCTAGGGACGATTTCGATGAAATGAGGATGATTTCATCCCGACGTCGTCGACGGCCTAAAAATGGCCGCGATGCCCCAAACAGTCAAAATTTAAAACAAAAATTTGCACAAATCAAATTCAAACATAATTTACTAGGATTAGATCCTTACCCGTAGCCCGTGTCGGACCTCTGTCGATCTGTGTGCTGTCTCAACCATTTTTTGTCTGCAGAGCTCTCAAACAGTAAAAATGAACAGTAAAAATGAATTAGGGTTTTACCCTATTTTTCTTAATTTTATTTAAAAACAACATTTTTAGTTTTTGCTTTTCCGCGCTTTTACCTCAAACGTTCGATTTGGGTAAAAACACGGAGGGGGCACCATAGTAAACAGTCGTACGATTCGACCAAGAATCGTCGTCTAAAAAATTGAGTAAATTTTGCTTTCTCGTAAAATGGGAAGAACTCGTCTTTAACGCATTTTCTTTGGAAAATTCGCTAAAGAGGGGGCAAAATGTAGCACCCTAAAATTGGCACAGTTAAACCTTAGTAAAAAGATAAAAATTTGAATTTTAACCCAAAACCGCCCGTTACCCGCTCCCCTTGTTTTTCATGCCATTTTTAGGATTTGTTTTGACCATTGGACGATATCATCATCGATCAGACGAAATCATCCCAGATCTGACGAATTCGTCTGGAACAGAACGTCCAGACGATTTCATCCCAAAACCAAATTTTCATAATTAGCTTATGTTTCAACAACTTCTCTAACTTGGGCAGAAAGCGTGTCTGCGTAGTTAGAGTCTCCCCAATTGGAGATCTCCCAAATTGGGATGATCTCCAACCTCCTAACCTCTCCCTAATCCTATATAAACTGGGATTTTCTTAGTTTATCCCCCTGAACCCCTTGGCTGACTGATTTCCCTGCAACCTTAACTTTTCGTGCATTAGAACACCTTCATACTTTCGTTTGCATTACGTATTTCAAGTTTTCTTGCAGGAATTCTACTATTTTTTAGCCGGAGCAAGCTCAGATCATCGCAGACGATTCCAGATGATTTTGGACGATCCTGTCGTAGATCGATGATGATCTCGTATGATTTGAGGTGATCTCGACTACAGTCCAGATTGGGGGCAATCAGAGCCCGAAGTTTGCATTTTCTTATCTTTTCTCTTCATTTTCTTATGCATTAGCTTGGTTTATTTTATTCTTGCATCCTGGAGTTCACCTCATTTAGTATAGATGCATGCTAAAGTTAAAATAAATTATTAAAGTAACGCATTTTCCTTTAATCGTTATCTGGATCTATCATTTAGGCAAATTTACTATCATTTCTATCATTTCCCCTTGCTTTTGTAGTTGCATTTTTGGTTTTTGGTATCTGTCTCTGTGATTGCAGGTTTTTGATGAATTCATCTGATGAATTCATCAGATCGACGATGATCTCGTCTGATCTCAGATGACCGACTGAGATCTGAGATGATTCTGTGACATTTCAGATGATTACGTATGATTTGAGATGATTTGGACTTCTACAAAACTCAGAATCTGCATCAGACATCCGAAATCAGGTATATTCTATCTCATTTAGCATATTTTCTATGTTTAGCACTTATTTATGTTCTTTGTATTCATATAAATCAGCATTGGCATATAGAATAGCTTAGATTCATCTTGGCCAAACCTAGGATATGAATGATTAAAGCACAAAATGAACACATCAAAACTACTCTCAACCTAGGCATGGAAACTGCCACTCAAAAGTTTCCTGGTGAACCCACCATCCATCAAAAATTCACCCTTATACCCCTCCCCCGAGAGGCGCGACCTTCAAAGGGCCTCTCAGTCCGAGGTATTGTCCCATCCTTCTCGCATTCCCCTTTCGGGCGCGGATCCTATAGCCTGAAGGTAAGGATGCAAAAAATTTGGAGCGATACAACATCAATGACAACTTTGACTTGAGGACTCAAAATATTCAACAATCTCCCCCTTTGTCATTGATGGCAACCCAAATTCTTTTTATCGAAAACTTGACTTTTTCTGTTTTGCTCCCCCTGGTACATTGCTCCCCCTAGTTCAATGCTCTCTTCAAATACCAAATCTCTCCCCCTTACTCAAATCTCTCCCTATTTGAAATCAATGGCAAAGGGTCACCTTTGGGGCGCGGAGCTATTTTTGAACCCTTTCATCTTGATATTGTAGTCCTCCAAATATTCTCTTAGTAGTTCCACCTCTTGTGCTAACTTCTCACATTCTAAGATCTTTGCTTCTAACTTATCCTTGAACCTTTTTTCCTTAGCCTTTGATTTTTCTAAATCCTCTATAAGCAAACTTCTCTCTTCATCACATTCTTGGAATTGAATTTCAAGTTTAGAGTTTTGCTTTCTTACCTTCTTTACTATTTCAAGAGCATAGATAAGTTCTCCCTTGAGATCATATCCATCCTTTTTTTAATATTCCTCTATTTTTTTGCCTTTGTCTACATCTTCATTTTCTTTTGTCTTGTATTCTATGGAATTACCTTCTTTATCTTCCAATGCCATTAGAAGATTTTCATATGGTCCTTCAAGTGCATCTTCATATTAATCATCACTAAAACTATAACCATCCTTTGTACACCTATCTTCAAGATGTCCAAAGTTACCACATCTAAAACACTTGAGAATGATTGGAGTCCTTTTCTTAACTGGTTCTTTTTCTTCAATCATAAATAGAACTTCATATCTATCATTGTCTGAAAAACTAGCATCAATACCACTTGAGTACTTACTTGCCTTATTCGCATAATAGCTTCTCTTTTTCCTTTGAAAGAACTTCTTTCCTTGTCTAGTTTGTCCATCCTTGCTTTTTTTCTGGTGTCTGTATCTTTCTAATTCCCTGTTTCTATGATCCTATTTTTCTTCACCATTGTTGTTCTTGGGTTCTTGACAATCTGTTGCAAAATATCCATACTTTCCATAATTAAAACACTTAACCAATCTTAGATCTTTGGATCTTCTATAGTCCTTATCTCTTCTACCATAATTAGCTTCTTCATCACTAGATGACTCATTGTTTGATTCTAACTTCTTACCATTTATCTTATTGATTGCTTTGAATGCTGCTTTCTTCTGGAGAATAGGATATTTTGTTCTTATATCAAATGTTGTGATCATACCAAGCAACTTATCTCTTGTCAAAGTATCACCATACATTGACACTTCTATAGTAGAAACCTATTCACTAAATATTTTTGGAAGAGATCTTAATACTTTATCACAAACATCAGATTCATCAATATTCATTTCAAGTCCTTGCATACCATTTACAACCTCATAAATTCAAAGTAGATAAGCACTAATATTTTCCTCATCGTTCATTCATAATGCTTCAAGCTATCCTTTGAGATTTTGCATATTTGCATTTTTTACAATTTTATTTCCTTCATATATATTTTGTAATTTATCCCACATTTCTTTTGCAGTTTGACAATGCATAACTTTCATAGACTTTGTTCTATGCAAACCTATCAAAAGTGCATTCATTACTTTTGAATTATAGAGTTGTAGAAGCTTACCTTCCTTATCTGTAGGAGGATTGACTAAGGGATTGTATCCAAATTCTAGTACTTCCCAAATGTCATTGCCAAGTGAGAAACAATGGTGAAATTGTTCTATTGATCAACAATGCATTACATAGTTTTATAGTTCTTGAAAGAACTAAAAATAGACACGGTGGTTGAGAGAAATCCTCTCAAACTTATTACAACAAACTAACTTAAAGATAGCTCTTATCCTAACAACATTCTAATCTTGGACTATGGTCAAACATTGACCAACCAAGCCAAAACCTCAACGTATGCTAATCAAATTAACTAGAAATATGTAAATCAAAACATTAAACTAAAACTAAATACTAGGACTTAATACTTAGGACTAAGGAGGCAATGTTGAAAATATTCCAACATTCTCCCCCTTGATGCTAAAGACACTCATGCAAGAGTTCTTTAAGCATCACAGAGTTGGAAGAAAATATTTCTCTTACGTTTCCTCCAATCTTGAATCAAGAAATCAAGAATTTACAAAATACTTATGGTGGCACTCCTTCCACTCTTCATGTGGAATTTCTTGCAAATGCTTGAGTGCCTTCTTTTGTTGATTAGCTCCCCCTTCAACAAAAGTATCTCCTCTTGTGGTTTTCAGCAACCACTCTCTTACATATTTATCATTATGGTCTTTAAACCATGCTCTCACATTTTGATCTTCTTTTACATCTTCAACACTAAACAATACTCCACATGAGTATTTACAATTAATCATCTCACATAGATGATTATACCATACAACTCTTTCACATATTTCCACACAAAATATCACAACAAATATGGCCATATAATGACCAACTACATATGCAACATAAAGTTGCTCCTCACACAAATATTCTCTCAAAACAATGACTTTACAAGAATCCTTCTCCCAAGGAATTTTGAACACATCATTTTGATCCATGTGACCCAAGTTCTCCATCACTTTATTCTCTCCAAGAAGACTCTTCATCAAAGTTGTCTCAATGAGACAATCACCTCTCACCTTCATTCTCCTTTCTTTTCATTCCTGCTCACAAAAAACAAATCATTAATCATAAAAACATTACCTTTAGTATGAGTAGATTTGGTGCTTCCCATAAAGCTATTTTGTAGCAGTTCTCCTTCATTGTATGGTGCTTCAAGATCAACCATCAACTCTTCACTAAGAGTTCTCCTCCTTTGTTCAATCCATGTTGGTGTGTTGAAACACCATTCATTCAAGCAATCATACATAGTTGCCTTTTCAAGACAACTCTCTTTCTGCAATGTAGTCACTCCAAGTGAGTGATCTTCATCCATGAGTGATGTTTCCTTTGCCATTACGACAAGAAAATCAGCAATCTCATTTCCATTTTCTGTTTCTATCCCATTTTCCCTCTCACTTTCCATATCCCAAATGAGAGAGTCTTGTGTGTTCTTTTCTTCACACAACACATCCTTCACCCTTGATGAGTGATCTTCAAACAAGAAGCCTATCGCTTCCATCTCCTCTTCATAAAAATTTTCTTGTGGATCATCATCCCACATTACTTTATTTGTTCTTTCAAGAGAGCACACATCCATTCCAATTGAATGGTCTTCAAGCCAATGATCATCCATGAACATTGCTTCTCCATCATCATCTTCTTTATTCTCCTTCATGAGAATTGTAGATGCATTCTCCATAATACACTCTTCATTTATCTCCTCCATGAGACATTCTTCATCATACATTTCACTTTGATGGTCTTCAAGCAAGGAACACTCCAATGTGAGTGTTTCTCTTCCTTCATCTTCAAAGTCTTCTTCCACTTTTGAGTGGTCTTCACTACAAGGTCCTTGAGCAATTGTATCTCCATTGAGACATCCATCCTCTTTGCTATCAATGTGAATGCTTTCCAAGCATGCCATTCCTACAAAAAAATTATTAGTACAATTTTTCTTTTCATATTTTTCTCCTCCTAAAAGAAATAATTGACTATTACAATTTTCCATGCCATTACAAGACATGTCTGCAACTATGGGTGTCTCACAATAACTCTCTCCAATGAGAGCTATACAAGGCTCCTTCGCCTTCTCATCCTCTTCTCCATGAAGGGATTCCTCATCTTCGTATCTCTTCTCTTCAAGAAGTTCATCATCACTCTTTTCTTCAAACATGTCTTCCTCTTCAAGGAAGAATTCACCATCATAAGAATGTATGTCTTCATATGAGTCTTGAAAAGACTCTTCAAAAACTCCTTCAAAAGGATCTAATTCAGAAACTTCTTCAAGGAAGCAAGGCTCCTCCTTGATTAAACAATATTCATGATTGTCACACATGGCTTTATGGGTGTCCTCATCAAACCCATAAGCATCCTTCAACACTTTCCATGCCATTGTAGCTGATCTACAATTGGCTATGAGAGGAAAAACATTCTTTTCCATTCCTCTCCTCAAATCCATAAGAGCTAAGCAATTTGCATATTGCTGCTCCTTCTTCTCTTTTCTCTCCTCACCTTGTAGCTTGCTCCAAGAGGGTTCCTCATAGCCTTCTTGAACTATATCCCATAAGTCTTGAGCCTTCAAGAAGGTCTTCATCATTATGCTCCAAATAGCATAATTATCTCCATTGAATTTGGGTACTTCCAATTCTTTATACATGGTGGCCATTCTGCAATCCACCACTCATCAATATTCCACCTAGCTCTCAGCCACTCCTTTCCTGTAGACTTCTGATATACTTATCTAAAAATCCACTAAATTTTAGAAGCAAATTCACACAAATGAGAAATATGTGATCAATTTACTTTTGCCCTTTCTAGATCTTAGAGTGTTTTTGAGACAACTTCAATGTTTTCACATAAATCAATCCATACAACTCCAAAATTTCTGAAAATTAAACTCTGTATTCCTGAGACAATAATCTGAAAACCCTCTAAATTTTGGAAGAAAATTCACAAAGGTGAAAAATATGTGATCATTTACTTTTTCCCTTTTTATCACAATTTCGGATCTAGGATTTTTGAAGAAAAAAATAAATATTCACACAAATCAATCAATACAGATCCAAATGACCTTGAATTTTTTCTGAATTATGATTTTATCTAAATAATATTTCTCCCAAAATTTGAGAAGCAAATACCCTGTATTCCACCTTATACAACCATTTTATTGAAAAACTCAAAATGCTAATAAAATTAGCAAATTAGCTCCAAATCACCTAAAATTTTGACTACATCCTCTTGATACAATTATCTAACAACCCTCAAAATTTCATAATCAAATACCTCAGGATTCATGAGATATTAATGATTTACTCGAGCTCTTCCTTGCAAATCTATTGAGTGCTGGCCACTTGAGTTTCTCTAACAAAGTGTGTGCTTTAGATCTCTTCACGCCACTCTCCACAGGTTTTGATCCATTTGAGAAAACCTGCTCTGATACCAAATGAGAAACAATGGTGAAATTGTTCTATTGATCAACAATGCATTACATAGTTTTATAGTTCTTGAAAGAACTAAAAATAGACACGGTGGTTGAGAGAAATCCTCTCAAACTTATTACAACAAACTAACTTAAAGATAGCTCTTATCCTAACAACATTCTAATCTTGGACTATGGTCAAACATTGACCAACCAAGCCAAAACCTCAACGTATGCTAATCAAATTAACTAGAAATATGTAAATCAAAACATTAAACTAAAACTAAATACTAGGACTTAATACTTAGGACTAAGGAGGCAATGTTGAAAATATTCCAACACCAAGTGCCATCAAGTAGATCTTCATCATCATACTTCAATACATATAGTCACTTTCATCAAATACTGGTGCTAAATTATTTTAGGATACCTCCTTAGGATCCATTGTGTTCTTGTTAGATTTTCCTTCAAACTGTTAATATCTTCTGAAGAAACCTACTCTGATACCAATTGAAGAACACAAGCTTATACTAAGAGGGGGGTGAACAATATAAGACCATTTTTTACTTTTTCTTTCCCAATCAATATTATGCAATGTATATATAGCAATATCAGCAGCAGTAATCAAAGCAATATACAAAACACACACATAATAGAGACACCATAATTTATGTGGTTCACCCAATGTGGGCTACTCCATGAAGAAAATATTTCACTAAAATTTTCTTGATCAATCTCTTGGAAATCCTTTCCCTATTACAATGTTTATGGATCTTTGTCCAAAGGAGATGCTGATCCCCTAAATCAAGTTCATGTATCTCTATCCATAGGAGAACTCCTCCTCTGCTCTAGCTGGTGATCCTCTAGAAGACTACTGCCTCCACTACACTGGCTTGTGGATCTCTCTCCACTGAAGACTCTTGTCCCCACTCAGAAGACCTGTCCTCATTGCCCTAGCTGATGGATCTCTATCCACTAGATACTATTATCCTCTCTACTTTGTCACCTCCAAAGCTTTATCTCAAATCTGCACTAAACATAGTCCTTTAGTATAGCACAAATTTTCTCAATAAGTCCACACATAACTTGCTCAAATCTGCTCAACAAGTCCACATAGAACATGCTCAAATATGCTCAAAAAGTCCACACAGAACTTGCTCAAATTTGCTCAACAAGTCAATACAGAACTTGCTCAAATTTGCTCAACAAGTCAACATAGAACTTGCTCAAATATGCTCAATAAGTCCACACAGAACTTGCTAAAATTTGCTCAACAAGTCCATACAGAACTTGCCCAAATTTTCTCAACAAGTCCACATAGAACTTGCTCAAATCTACTCAAAAAGTCCACACAAAACTTGCTCAAATATGTTTAACAAGTCCACACAGAACTTGTCCAAATCTGCTTAACAAGTCCACGCAGGACTTGCTCAAATTTGCTCAAAAAGTCCACACATAACTTGTCCAGTATCATAGAAACATAAAGAGAATGCTTAGAGACTCAATATGTTATATACTTATCACAATACTCAATTACTTTCAATCATTCTCTTAGAAACATAAGGAGAATTTTTAGAGACTCAATATGCTTCCAATTCAACTCAATGCTCAATCACTTTCTCAACTCAATTCAGAATATAGAATAGTTTGTTTTATGGAACTTGAAAAATCACTTCACACATCCACTTGACTAGGCTCAACCAATCACTTAATGAAACACCCCTTTCTCACAAACCCTAGTCTATATAACCACCAACTCAAAATGTTTCCAATAATACTCAACAACTAATCTCACATAACAATGATATTCATGTTCTTTTCAAACCCTAGTTCAAGTTCTTTGCATGACAACCCACTTCAAAAATAATACTTATAAAAAAATCTTCACATAACAATGATACTTATGTTATTTTCAAAACCCTAACCCAAGTTCTTCACACAACCAATGACTTCAAAAACAATGCTTATTAAACAAGGTTCTAATCACAACTCTTTATTCCAAAAAACCTTGATGCATTAACTCAAACACTCTAAAAAAGGAAACCCTAATCAAGTCCTTTTCACTCCAAACTTATTTTCCATAAAACCAACCAATCAATTTTAACTTTGGAAAATGTGCACATACCTTTTTCTTGATGATGAAGGAATCTTCTAAATCTGCCAAAATCTCAAACACTTCTTGCCAAGCTCAAAGAAATTATAAGGTCATTAATTTCCTCAAATTACAATGCAAACATTAAAACATACATACACCTTATCACTCCATATTTAATAAAACATTCATCAACATTTACAAAAAGTAAATTACCACTTACACCTTATAATCTCCCACTAATATTCAATGCACTCTTCTTTTCAAAAACAACCTATGACAAGAAGCTCCCTTTATCCTTTTAATATTTCAATAAATCAATATGCCAAAAAACTTTATTAAAATAAAACTTAACACCTTATTCCTCCAACTAATCAAAAATAATCTCCAACTAATAAATCTTTCATGCACCCTTTTAACTCCAAACTTTAGGCATCACACAAAATTAAATTTCAAAATTAATTACCTTTCCTTGGAGGGGCTTCGAACACACCATGTAGCCTGAACCGGTGCCCTAGCCGTGGCTCCTAATGTCGTGCAAGCTAGGCGCTTGCTTGGGGATAAAAAAGCACCATGTGCTCAAAACCTTCCCTGCTCACCTTGCGCAAAACTTGTGCCTTGGCACTCAACACAAATGCAACTGCCACAAACAAAATGCTTCCACCAAGTTTCGAACATAGACCTCCTTGCGCCCAACATCCCAACGCTATCCTCTTTGCCACTAGGCCACTTGCCTCATTAGTGCTTGGTCTTTTGGTGCAAGTCCCCTTGACGTTATTCGATGGTGCTTAACAAAGATGTTCACTGCTTCTTTCTTCCTTACAAATTCAAAACACTATTGCATGCTTCGATTATCGAGCAAAAGGATAATTTCAAATACCTTTAAGGCATAGCTTATATACCGAATTTCTTCTTCCATGCATGACGTTGGTGCTTGATTTACCCTCAATTATTTTTGGACGTCGATGCTCGAATTATCTTTGGAGATTTATTAATTTATAAAATATTTAAATTCATTTGAATTTAAATTTTTATAAATTAATTCTTTAAACCCTATGGTTTTATTTAAACCATATTTCACTTTGCACCTTGGTATAATTAATATTTATTTATAAAATTTAAATTCATTTTGAATTTAAATAATTTATCAAATGAATATTAAATCTCCCTTTAGCTTTTCAAAAAAACTTTCTTGGGTTTTTATGAAAACCATTTAACTTATGCTTCCACATAATATTTAAAAATATTATGGAGTCCTTTGCCTTTAACCTTTGTATTTTTCCTCTTGACCTTTGAGTTTATTAGAAGCTTCTTCTTGAATATCAATGACAACTTTGATAACTTGTTTCTTGACAAGTATTTGGATATTAATGACGACTTCCTTTCTTAACATCAATGACAATTTTGAATTGAGGACTCAAAATATTCAACATATTTTTCATGGCAAGCCACATGAACAATCTTGTCTTCAATGGTGATTTCTGCTTCCAAAGTGTATGAAGAACACAAGCTTATACTGAGAGGGGGGTGAACAGTATAAGACCACTTTTTACTTTTATTTCCCAATCAATATTATGCAATGTATAGATAGCAATATCAACATTAGTAATCAAAGCAATGCACAAACCACCACACACAATAGAGACACCAATTTTACGTGGTTCACCCAATGTGGGCTACTCCATGGAGAAAATCAATCACGAAAATTTTCTCAATAAATCTATTGGAAATCCTTTCTCTATTACAATGTTTATGGACCTCTATCCAAAGGAGACATCAATATCCTAATTATGTTCATGGATCTCTATCCATAGAACTCTTTCTCCTTAGCTCTAATTGGTGATCTTCTAGAAGAATTACTACCCCCATTGCACTGGCTAATGGATCTCTATCCACTAAAGACACTTGTCCTCACTACCCTGGCTAATGGATCTTCATCCACTGGAGACTATAGTCCTCTATACTCTGTCACCTTCAAAGATATATCTCAAATATAGCACAAATATGCTCAATCTCTATCTCTGGTCTGGCATAAACCTATCCTCAAATCTACACCAAACTCTATCCTCAAATCTGCACTAAATACAGTCCTTCGATCTAGCACAAATCTATCCTCAATCTCTATTATTTGATCTACACTAAACATAGTCCTTTGGTCTAACACAAATCTATCCTCAATATCTATCCTCTGATCTATACTAAACATAGTCCTTCGATCTAGCATAAATTTATCCTCAATATCTGTCCTCTGATTTGCACTAAACATAGTCCTTCGGTCTAGCACAAATTTATCCTCAATTGAAGAACACAAGCTTATACTGAGAGGGGGGGGTGAACAGTATAAGACCGCTTTCTACTTTTTCTTTCGATTCAACTTGCAGTTCAAAATTATGTAGTGAATATATAACAACATCAAAACAGAAATCAAAGCAATGCACAGAATATCATCCACAATAGAGACACAACAATTTACGTGGTTCACCCAACGCGGGCTACTCCACGGATAAAATTTTTACTAAATTTTATCACCTCAAATTCTGGGAAACATGTCCCGATTACAAAGTTTATGGGCACCAACCCAAAGGAGATACCTTCCCCTAGCTCGCTTAATCCGGTGATCCTCTAGAAAACCTCTCGCCACTGCAGCCCTTAGCAAGTGGAACTCTATCCATAGAAGACACCTGTCTTCCCTACTCTAGCTGGAGACCTCTGTCCTCAACTCTATCACCACACAGTCGGTCCTCTTATCTGCACCAAAACACAGTCCTTCGGTCTAGCACTATTGTCCTCGAACTTGCACCTCTGCGCAATTACAACACTTGTTCAAATATCCACTTATGCACCTCTGTGCAAACACAACAGCAATGTCTTCGCACACTTTGCTCTTCGACGATCGAACTTCTCCCCTGCACTCTGCTTCTACGAAAGTCGCACTTCGAACGCACACTTGATCGATACTCAAACTATTCAAATAGCCCTCCTTTTATAGAGTAAGATTCAAGATCATTACATTCAATCTTAGTCGGCTGTTACTCTTCAACTGCGTCGATTGCAAAACCCTACGTTGCGTCGGCCCATATTTTAACTTTGTCGGCTCAAAGTTAACTCTGTCCTTCAACCGCCTCTGGTTCTGTAGCTGTCCCTACGAAACTACAACATGTCGCGATATCATGACATTTTTACAGCCGTACACCTTCTATAGCCTGCTGTCACGAAATCGTGACACCTTGGCCTTTGTCGACTTCCTTTGTGCTTCTGTCATGAAATCGTGACACCTTTGCCTCTTGCTGACGTCATCTCACTTCTGTCATGAAATCGTGACACTTTAGTCTTCATGGCCTTCCTCTCAGCTTTTGTCATGAAATCGTGACACATCTGCTTCTGCTGACGTCATCTGCAACTCTGTCACGAAATCATGACACTTTAGTCTTCATGGCCTTCCTCTCAGCTTTTGTCATGAAATCATGACACATCTGCTTCTGCTGACGTCATCTGCAACTCTGTCGTGAAATCGTGACGCTTTTGCTGCCTTAAGCTCTTTTCTGCCATATGCCCGTGAAACTAGAACATGTCGCGAAATCGTGACGCTTTCGCCTTCGAGCTCTTCCTTCTTCAATTCGTCGTGAAATCGCGATGCTTCTTCTATTTAAGACTTGCTAACTATTTCTGTCATGAAATCGTGACACTTTCTCCAACTGCAAGCTGCCAACTCAACCTGTCATGAAATCGTGACACTTTCTGCATCCGTACAACTTCTTTGTAGCCTGTCACGAAATCGTGACGCTTTCAGCTTTTGAAAGCTTTCTCTCGCTCGTCACGAAATCGTGACACTTCTGGCTTCCGTACGTTTTCTTTACTGCTTGTCGCGAAATCGTGACACTTCTGGCTTCCGTACGATTTCTTTTGCAGCTTGTCGCAAAATCGTGATGCTTCTCCTTTCAGGCTCTTCCCTTTGCTGCATGTCACGAAATCGTGACATTTTACATGTAACTTTCTCTCTCTTCGAACTTGTCGCGAAATCGTGACAGTTCTTTTTGCGGACTCTCTCTTCAGCATCATGTCGCGAAATCGTGACACTTTTTCGTCCGAACAACTTACTTTGTAGAATGTCACGAAATCGTGACACTTTTCCTTCTCTGCCTTCCTGCACTTTCCGAGTCGCGAAAATGCGACATGTCACGAAATCGTGACACTTTCCATCTGCTCTTCTTCCCTGCCAACATGTCGCGAAATCGTGATAGTTTTGCCTGCTTTGTCTCTGTCTTCCAGCATGTCACGAAATCGTGACACTTTTGCCCGAACTTTCTCTCTCCTCAAACATGTCACGAAATCGTGACAGTTTTGCCAGCACTTTCTCTCTCCTCAAACATGTCGTGAAATCGTGACAATTTTTCCAACTGCCTGCATACTTTTTCTTACTTGTCTTTTTCTTGATCTTTTGCAACTGGGCTACCCTGATCTTCTTGGAAACTCACTGTCCATGCTGAAACCTTCATCAAGACACATTCTTTGACATCAAACCAAATTGCTTCAAGACCTTCTTGACATCAATGACAACATCTACACTTAGAGTAAAGGCAATGTACCCAATGTACCCAAAATTGCCAACAATCTCCCCCTTTGTCATTGATGGCAAACCTTAACTGAAAACACAAGTCAAGAGCCAAAACTAAAAACAACTGATCCAACAACTGAGAATCTGCCTTTGAAGTTATTGCTCCCCCTGACTTGAAGCTCTCTTCTTCACTATGAAGCTCTCCCCCTTACTCATATCTCTCCCCCTTTGTCATCAATGGCAAAGGGTCACCTTTGGGGCTCGGGACTAAGAATGAGCCTCTTAGCTTAGTCCCTCCCCCACCTCCCGATGAGGTGATTTAAAACAAGGGTGGGAGTGAAACTCCCATTAGGCACTCATCATCATCAGTGTCTACAATTTTAGTGTTTCTGTTCTTGTCACTTTTCTTGTTCTTATTCTCATATCTTTTCTTGTCCATACCTTGATCCTTGGACCTGTTTATACCACTTTTCCTATTCCTGTACCTTGGAAGATCAACTCTGCACTGTCTCGGCTGTGTGACCTGCATTGTTGCACTTATAGCAAGTAACAATATTATTTCTTTCGGGCATAGCTGTTCTTTGAATCCGCCTGTTCTGACTAACCCAGTTCCTGTTATTTGCCTTGCAAAAAATTGCCTTGTGCCCGAACTGATTACAAGAGTAGCAATACCCTTGAAATAAATTACGGCCCCTAAAATTGTCATTTATCTTCCTTACTTGAGTCATGCACTGCGAAGCCATGTGGCCAAACCCGTGACACGCAAAACATCTATCGTGAAATATTCTTTTGTTTGACCTCTTGGGTCCCGAAAACTTCTTTTTCGTATTCAGAATTCTATTTTCTATTTCTGCACATTTATCACTCATGGACTCTTTCTCTGAAATACTCTCTTCATCAGAACTCTCTTCTTTCTGAAATCTCTTACTTGATTCCCCAACTTGTTTTTTGTGTGGTTTAACAAAACCAAGACCTGTTTTATCTGATGGATTTCTTTGACTTTGGATGAGAGACTTAACCCTTTTGGAGCTATCTTGAAACCTGTACAACTTATCCTTGTATTCTTTATTTTCCTCTTTCATGGCAGCCATTTTCTGTTCTAATTCACTATACTCAAGCATCTTAGATTCTAACTCATTCTTGAGTTCTTGTGTCTTAGCCATAGAGATGTCAAGACTTTCTATGAGTTCATCTCTCTCCATACAACATTCATCTAACTTATCCTTGAGTCTAGCATTCTTCTTCCTTTCCTTTTTCAAAACACTAAGAGCATTAGTAAGTTCACATTCAAGATCCTCTATTTGATTGCATTTTGAAATATCAAGGCCTTTTTCAGATTTCTTATCACTAGAGGTGCTACCCTTTTCAAAAACCATACAAGCATCTTCCTTATCATTTTCTGAAGCATCCTCATACATACTAGCAACCAATTCATTATTTGTGCAATCATCCTCAAGGTGCCCAAAATTTCCACATCTAAAACATTTCATGACAATGAATTTATGTTTCGGTTCTTCCTCTTTTTTGGAAATGAACAACATCTCATTTTCATCATCACTAGAAGAACTTTCACTATCACTGCTAGAACACTTACTTGCTTTGTCTAGGTAGAAGCTCTTCTTATTCTTGTGTGAATGCCTCTTTCCTTGATTGTTGTGCTCATCTTTGTTCTTTCTGTAATACCTGTGCTTTTCGGAATCCTTGCTCTTAACATCCTGTATATCTTCATCACTTTCATTCTTGGAAATAGTACAGTCAGTAGCATAATGACCAAACTTTCCATAGTTGAAACATCTTATGTTTTTCTTGCTTTTGTGTTTTCTAGAGAACTTGCCTTTCTTGCTTGTAATATGCCTCTTCATCACTAGAAGACTCATCACTCTCTTGAATCTGTTTGCCCTTTGATTTCTTGGTAGCTTTGAAAGCTGCCTCTTTCTTGACATCAACTTTCACTTGAGTTCTCAGCTCAAATGCAGCAAGAATACTATGGAGCTCATCCTTTTTCAATTTATCTAAATCTTTAGCTTCCTCAATAGCAGAAATATTTTCACTAAATCTATTAGGAAGAGATCTTAAAATCTTATCACACACATCATTTTCAGCAACCTCAAGACCTAGATCTTTCATGGAGTTAACAACCTCATCCATACGAAGCATGTAGTCACTAATATTTTCATCATCATTCATTTTGAGTTGTTCAAACATACCTTTAAAATGTCTCAATTTGGCCTTTCGGACATTTGCATCACCTGTATGAACCACCTGCAATTGTTTCCACATTTCACTAGCTGTCTTGCAGTGAATAACTTTGGTGAGATCTACTTTCTGTAAGCCTCTCAGGATTGCATTCATGGCTTTTGAATTGCTGTGAAGCATGAGCCTGTCTTCTTTGGTATAAGGACCATGTTCAAGAATAGTGTATTCATCTTCAATCACTTCCCATACCTCATTACCAAGTGCCATTAGATAAACTCTCATTCTTGCACTCCACAGACCGAAATCTGATCCATCAAGAATAGGTGCTGCATTGCCACCTGAAAAATCCATTGTGTTCTTAACCAGTTCTTCCTTCCGGTTGTTAAACCTTTTCGAAGGAACCCGCTCTGATACCAATTGAAGAACACAAGCTTATACTGAGAGGGGGGGTGAACAGTATAAGACCACTTTCTACTTTTTCTTTCGATTCAACTTGCAGTTCAAAATTATGCAGTGAATATATAACAGCATCAAAACAAAAATCAAAGCAATGCACAGAATATCATCCACAATAGAGACACAACAATTTACGTGGTTCACCCAACGCGGGCTACTCCACGGATAAAATTTTTACTAAATTTTATCACCTCAAATTCTGGGAAACATGTCCCGATTACAAAGTTTATGGGCACCAACCCAAAGGAGATACCTTCCCCTAGCTCGCTTAATCCGGTGATCCTCTAGAAAACCTCTCGCCTCTGCAGCCCTTAGCAAGTGGAACTCTATCCACAGAAGACACCTGTCTTCCCTGCTCTGGCTAGAGACCTCTGTCCTCAACTCTATCACCGCACGATCGGTCCTCTTATCTGCACCAAAACACAGTCCTTCGGTCTGGCACTATTGTCCTCGAACTTGCACCTCTGTGCAATTACAACACTTGTTCAAATATCCACTTATGCACCTCTGTGCAAACACAGTAGCAATGTCTTCGCACACTCTGCTCTTCGACGATCGAACTTCTCCCTGCACTCTATTTTTGTGAAAGTCGCACTTCGAACGCACACTTGATCGATACTCAAACTATTCAAATAGCCCTCCTTTTATAGAGTAAGATTCAAGATCATTACATTCAATCTTAGTCGGCTGTTACTCTTCAACTGCATCGGCTGTAAAACCCTGCGTTGTGTCGGCCCAGATTTTAACTTTGTTGGCTCAAAGTTAACTCTGTCCTTCAACCGCCTCTGGTTCTGTAGCTGTCCCTGTGAAACTACAACATGTCATGATATCATGACATTTTTACAGCCGTACACCTTCTATAGCCTACTGTCATGAAATCGTGACACCTTGGCCTTTGTCGACTTCCTTTGTGCTTCTATCGCAAAATCGTGACACCTTTGCCTCTTGCTGACGTCATCTCACTTTTGTCACGAAATCGTGACACTTTAGTCTTCATGGCCTTCCTCTCAGCTTTTGTCATGAAATCGTGACACATCTGCTTCTGCTGATGTCATCTGCAACTCTGTCGCGAAATCGTGACACTTTAGTCTTCATGGCCTTCCTCTCAGCTTTTGTCATGAAATCGTGACACATCTGCTTCGCGATGTCATCTGCAACTTCGTCATGAAATCGTGACGCTTTTGCTGCCTTAAGCTCTTTTCTGCCATATGCCCGCAAAACTGGAACATGTCACGAAATCGTGACGCTTTCGCCTTCGAGCTCTTCCTTCTTCAATTTGTCATGAAATCATGACGCTTCTTCTATTTAAGACTTGCTAACTATTTCTGTCATGAAATCGTGACACTTTCTCCAACTGCAAGCTGCCAACTCAACCTATCGTGAAATCGTGACACTTTTTGCATCCGTACAACTTCTTTGTAGCCTGTCACGAAATCGTGACGCTTTCAGCTTCCGAAAGCTTTCTCTACTACCTGTCGTGAAATCATGACACTTTTGGCTTCCGTACGTTTTCTTTACTGCCTGTCGCGAAATCGTGACACTTCTGGCTTTCGTATGATTTCTTTTGCAGCTTGTCACGAAATCGTGATGCTTCTCCTTTCAGGCTCTTCCCTTTGCTGCATGTCACGAAATCATGACATTTTACATGTAACTTTCTCTCTCTTCGAACTTGTCGCGAAATCATGACAGTTATTTTTGCGGACTCTCTCTTCAGCATCATGTCGCGAAATCGTGACACTTTTTCGTCTGAACAACTTACTTTGCAGAATGTCACAAAATCGTGACACTTTTCCTTCTCTGCCTTCCTGCACTTTCCGAGTCATGAAAATGCGACATGTCGCGAAATCGTGACACTTTCCATCTGCTCTTCTTCCCTGCCAACATGTCGCGAAATCGTGACAGTTTTTCCTGCTTTGTCTCTATCTTTCAGCATGTCACGAAATCGTGACACTTTTGCCCGAACTTTCTCTCTCCTCAAACATGTCACGAAATCGTGACAGTTTTGCTAGCACTTTCTCTCTCCTCAAACATGTCGCGAAATCGCGATAGTTTTTCCAGTCGCCTGCATACTTTTTCTTACTTGTCTTTTTCTTGATCTTTTGCAACTGGGCTACCCTGATCTTCTTGGAAACTCACTGTCCATGCTGAAACCTTCATCAAGACACATTCTTTGACATCAAACCAAATTGCTTCAAGACCTTCTTGACATCAATGACAACATCTACACTTAGAGTAAAGGCAATGTACCCAATGTACCCAAAATTGCCAACATCAATATCTGTCCTCTGATTTGCACTAAACACAGTGCTTTGGTCTAGCACAAATCTATCCTCAGTATTTATCCTCTGATCTACACTAAACACAGTCCTTTGGTCTAGCACAAATCTATCCTCAATATCTATCCCCAAGCCTTAACACAAAGCTTGACTTAATCTCAAATCAACTTTGCTAGATATGCCCCAAAAATTAACTCAAGGTTTGAACAAATCAATAAATTAACTCTACTCTCAAGTCTTCTTAAAGACTTATCTCAAATCTACCTTGTAAGCTTCCACAAAATCTCACACTAATCTGTCCACAAGTCCTCTCTATAACTTGTCTAAATCTGCTCAACAAATCCTCACTAGAACTTGTCCAAATATACTCAACAAGTCATAATTAGAACTTGTCCAACTTTGTTCTTAATCTCTTTCCTCAAATATGTATTGTAAGCTTCCAAAAAAGCTCACATAAATCTATCCACAAGTCTTCTATAATACTTACCTCAAATCTTCTCAACAATTCCACACTAGAACTTGTCCAATATCATAGAAACATAAAGAAAATTGTTAGAGACTCAATATGCTTCATATTCATCACAATGCTCAATCACTCTTTTTATCACAAAAACATATAGAGAATTGTTAGAGACTCAATATGCTTCACATTCACCACAATTCTCAATCACTTTCAATCAGTATTTTTACCACAAAAACATATAGAGAATTGTTAGAGACTCAATATGCTTCACATTCACCAATGTTCTCAATTACTTTCAATCACTCTTTTTACCATAGAAACATATAGAGAATTTTTAGAGACTCAATATGCTTCATATTCATAAACTCTCAACCTCTTTCTCAAATCAATTCAGAATATTTTGTTTCATATAACTTGAACTATCACATCAAAAAATCCACTTGACTAGGCTCAACCAACTCTTATCAACCAATGACTCATGAATTAATCCTTGCTCACAAACCCTAGTCCAAGCATATGAATACTCACTCAAATGTTTCCAAAAATGCTCATCAATAAATCTTACATAACAATGATACTCTTGATCTTTGCAAATCCTAGTTCAAGTTCACTCAACTTTATCACTTCAACATCAATGCTTATCAAACAAGGTTTTGTTAACAACTATTTATTCTAGAAAACCTTGAAGCATTAATACAAAACACACTCAAAAATGCTTACCAAACAATCATTTTTACTCCAACATTGCATTCACAACATTCAAAAATCACTCACTAGGAAGATGTGCCCATACCTTTTGTTTGATGTAAAAGTACCCTTAGAAAACCTGTCTCAATCACAATTTTCTTCTTTCCAATTTCAATGGTTAGATGACAAAATATCACTTCAACACTTTCTCAAAATATTCCTTAGACACAAAAATAATCAAAACTCAATTATACCTTATTGCTCCCTTTTAGAAATAACATCCATCAAATCATATATAAAAATTATTCACTTTGATACACCTTATAATCTCCAACTTAAAATAATATCCAACACCACAAGACTTTAAACAATCTTCCTAAAACACCTTACTACCCTTTCCAAAAATTAGAGCAAATAACACCAAAAATTTAATTTTGCATAAGCCTTATAACTCCCCTTACAACCTTACAAACCAAATCAAATATGCAAAAATTAATTTTTAAATGCTCAACTAATACCCCCAAAATTTTCAACACTCAACTTTAAGCATACCTTTGTTTTCACCCAAAAGGATTTTGACGTGATTCGATCCGTCGTATCCCCAAGTCCAAGCGCCTTAGCGCTTTGGAGCCCACCGCGTGGGCTATTGGTGCCCACATGAAGGAAGGAGGACTTCCTTCCTCTTATACCTCCGTGCGTCGTTGACTTCCCACAAAAATAAAAAAGCACTCCTCTTTGTTGCAGCATGATTCGCACAAGCTCGCATTAATTAAATTCGAAGGCATGGTAGTTTTGGGTAAGGTGGGTAATCCCCTTTTTATACACACATGGGTATTTTCTCCTTATGTCGGCACTTAAGAATTCAAATTTAATTTAATAACCCACCTTAGGGTTAGTTAAAATTAATATAAATTAACTTATAACTAATATTAAAATTAATTAATAATTAATTTAAATAAAATATGAGTTAAATAAATAAATAAATAAATTAATTTATAATAAAAATTGTATTAATTAATTTATAATTAATTTAAACTTCCCTTTATAATATTATAAAAAATTATTATAATATTATTCACCTGGCTTCTTCTTTGCACTTTGGACCATATCTGATTTCCTGGAACCGGGTCTTGATTAACTGAAACCGAACTATAATTTTGCACTTATTGGAGAACACGAAACTGATGCTACCCACTGAAACCACCACTGAATTATGCTGAAAGGTTAACATCAATGACCACTCAATCTTGACATCAATGACAACTCATCTACTCAAAATGTCCAACAATGTATTCCACCACCATGTTGGATTGTCATTGCTATCTTCCAAAAGAGTTTTATACCCCTATTTTGGAGTCTACTCCCTCGTACCTCCATTATTTTTCTAGACCAATTAATCAATTTTCTATCACAACTTGATATGTCCAGCTTTAAGTCTCCCCATATATTCTTCCCATTGGTGTGCCTATTGGCCCTCAAGCCCTAACACTATTGCGTCCTTCCATCCCTAACTCTAATTTGTATAAGATTCTGAGTTAGCTGCTTGGGCAAGATTTCCAATCCCTTGTGCTCTTAGGATTTGAATTATATTATTTGGTAGTCTATGCATATCACCACAACCGATCTAAGGGTCTAATCCTAGTCTTATCCTTGAACCATCCCCTATTTTCCAAGCAAGCCATCACCAACAATTTAAAAGGCTTGAATCGTTGCCTTCCAACAAATTGAAACATTACGGGTTTGCTTAATTGGGGTCCTTATCCACTCCTCAATTATGAGTGGCTCTAAATACTTTTCATGTATAATATTATTCCATAAGTCTTCCTTTGATATTATCTTTCAAACACACTTTGTTTCTAGAGCCTTGCTAAATAGGAAGATGTTCTTAAGTCCCCATATCTATTTTCCTTGGGCTTAAATAAGGATTGCCATTTAACCAAGGGAATACCTTCCATTTCCCTTTTTCCTATCCATAATATTTTTTAGCTTATTTGTCTAATTTTTTCCAAAACTCCTTTTGGTATATGAGCCAAATATTGCCAATATACTAGTATTGCTACCAACACAAACTTGACCAAAGTCAATCTCCCCATGAAGAGAGCCATTTGTTGCACAAAATATTAATTCTTCCTTCCACATTTTTTATCAACTAGTTCCAGACTTGTTTAGTGTAGTCATTAGGTTTCAAAAAGAACCCCAGATATTTAAACTGCTCTTGAAGATCAAATTTCTTGAAGGGAAAAAGTTGACCTATTTTTATGGTTTGATTTTGTTTCACACAGTTAAAAGAAATGTTTGACTTCTGTGCATTAATCTACATACCTATTGCCAAACAAAAAATATATGAAGACTATTTTAACTTCTCTGCAACTCTTACTATTCCATCTGTAAAAAGGAGAACATCATCTACAAAAATTAAATGGGTGACTTCCACCATTCTACCTATTTTAATTCTCTTTGTTGCTCCTTCCCTCTTGGCTTCTAAAATACACTTAATCCCTCAGCTACCAAAATAAATAATAGTGGTGACAAGGGGTAACCTTGTATAATACCCTGATAAGATTTGAAGAACTAAGAGGCTGACCCATTAACCAAAACTGCAAAAGAAACAGAATAAAGACATCCCATAATCCAGTTTACCATATACACACAAAACCCAATATGAGCATCATTCTTAAATATAGCCAATTTACTCTATCAAAAGCCTTGGAGAGATCCAACTTCATCACCATTGCTGGTAGTTTCTTTTGATTTATGGTATGAAGAATTTCTTTAGCAGCACCAATTGCTTCATGAATTTGTCTACCATGTAGGAAATCAAATTGCTCAATAGATATAGAAGCATAGAACCTTTTAATTCTTGAAGCAATTATTTTTGCTATGATTTTATACACACAATTACATAAAGAAATGGGTCTAAAATCATCAAAGGAAGAAGGATTGTCCTTTTTGGAATAAGAGCAATGAAGGTAGAGTTAAAAAATGCATTTACCGTTCCTTTTAGCAAAGATTCCTCCACAACCTTGAGTAGGTCAGACTCCAAAATTTCATAGAGCCTAAGAAAGAATTCCACGGTCCACCCATCAAGTCTTGGACTCCTATATTTTTAGAGTGAGGTTAAAACAACTTTGAGCTCCTTCTTTGATACTTAATCAACTCATCATTGGCTTCCTCATCTATAAATATGGGAAAGAGAGAAACTATTTTAACTATTGCAATTATATTAACTTGACTAGGATCCTTGTACAGTTCACCAAAATGCCTTGCACCCATATCTGCTATTCCTTTAAAGGAGGAGATTTTACTTCCATCTTGTCCCTATAAATCCCAAATTGTATTTTTTTTTTCTATAGTTTGCAAAGCTATGAAAGTTTTTAGTGTTCTCATCCCCATTTGCAATCCATAGTGCTTTGAATTTTAATAAAATAATAAAATCAAACAAATTGAATCAAGTATTTAAATAGTCAATTTAGATATTTTTCTATTTTTATGATAATGCAATTCTAATATAAAATAGATTATTTTGGAAAAAAAATCATTTTGATAGAAGCACATGGCATGGTTAGCACTAGAAACAATGTCATAACACTAGTAGTAATATAGGATCCATCCAACACTATCTCATAGAATAAAGGGGCATGCAACTTTTCCTAATGGAAATAGCAATTGAGTTTGGAAGTTAAGTAGAATCTCAAATGACCTTTAATTAGATGATTTATATTTTATACAAAAGCACCAAAATTAATAAACACATGTAGAAGCATTGTAGTACCAGCAAAAAATTGTAGCACTTTATGTTATGTACTAATAATAAAAAATCATAATATAGTTAAATTTAAAGGTCTAAGGATGCAGATAATTGTGCTAATGATAAAAAAATATAATTATAATAAGATGGGTAAGACAAAAAAAATATTACACATGGATTTTAATGTTTTTTGTTGATTTTGATGTTTAAGGATGCCCTCATCTAATTCCTTCTAATGTGATTTGCAATGACATGATCCTACACACATTACACTAGATAATAGTTAGGTGTTTAGGGGTTTGACTCAATCAAACCCCATATTTACATTAGATAAACAAAATCAATGAATGTTTGGGAAGAGTAAGAGATCATACCTTCTCTTACCTACTAGTTGACAAGGATGTTGGATAGATATATTATTACAATTGATGTTGATAATGATATTGTAGAATTTGTAAAATACCTGTAGCAATATATTTAAATAAGATACAAATCTATTCTAGATATGTGTTATAAGTTAGATACATAAACCAAACTAACATAGATACAAACTTATCTATTATCGATGTTATCATTCGTGCAATAGAGCTAATGGAAGCATTATAACTCTATGGCAATATCGACTATAAAATTATAGAACTTATCTACTAAAATTATTTAAATAGATAATATAGTAGATGATCATAATAATTGCAACAAATTTAAGTTATGAATTGCTAAACATATGAATGCAAATAGATTAATAATAATGACCTTGAACAATAATAAAATAGTTAATGATTAATATAGAAAATGATACCTAAATGATATAAACAATCTAGCATTGCAAATAGAAGCACTGAACTCTAACTACATTAATAAATATAGTGTTGTGATTTCAAAAGGGTAGTCATAGGGTACTGTTATTGCTTGCTATAACTATAGCCATAAATTTGAAGCCAAAAACCTATAGTATAATGAATTTAATCCTATAAAACAAAGTTGAAGTGCAACAAAATTATAAAAAAATGATTTTTATGAACATTTATGGTCCAATAAATAAGGATTTATTACTCTTGTTGGGCTTCCTCCAAAGCTTCCTACCAGAAGCTTGAAAAAATTCTTGGAGCTTCCTTTGAGCAAGGGAAAGGCTTTCATCATGTCACCTGGAAATTTTGTTGTCTCCCACACAACTATATAGGTATTGGACTCTTCGACATCCATTGCTAGGGGCTTGCCCTCTATGCAAAATGTGTCATTCAGGTTCTATAAGGCAATAAATCTTGGAAAGTTTTGCTTCATCACTATATTGCTTCAAACACTATATATGGTTGATATACCTAAAAGAAACTTGGCCTTCAGACCATCCTTACTCTCAAGGTGCTTGTCAAAATTTAGGGCACCTTTGTGGCCAAAAGCATATGGAAAGCCTAGGAATCCATTAAACCATGGCTACTTTAGAATGGAAATAAATTTAGTACTAGACTTTTAGTTAACTAGCAATATTTGTTGTGGTCATCTATAATCACTCACTTAGGCCAAATCCTTGCCAAGGTCCCATGGATTCATGATTTAAAATTCTTTCATCGAGGGATTTGAGTGGTTTCAAACCTCTTTTCTAGAGCAACAAGAAATTTTCTTTCCTAATTTAAAGCCAAAGCCAAATTTATATTGGCTAATTAGGGTATAGAATTCTTCTAGGTAGTTATGGACTCTGCACTTCCATAGATGCTTCATATAATTGGGATCAAAGCCTCCCAACCTTGGTGGATAGACTAGAAATGATTTCCAAATACCCCATTTCGGAGGTACAAACCTAATAAAGGATATGAATGGCATTTACCTCATATTTTTATGGTACAAAAACTTAATGACATATGGAGGCTATGGTCTACTAATATAAGTTGGCAATACAAATTTTAAATTGTCTAGTCTACCATAGTGGAATCCAAATTTACCTATTTTTCTTGGTGTATCCTCTACCAAGGTCCCCCCCTTAGCGATAGATTGGATCATTTAGGGGTCATCAACTCACAATGCCCATTTTGTGGGCAACATGAAAAACCTCAAACATCTCTTTTGGTTGTCCTATAGATCAAACTACATGAACATGGATTCATAATTTTTTAAAACCTTTTAAGACCCAAGCTTTTCTCTTGGCACGCGATTCTTTTGGGTGACTGGCCCAACATGCCAACCAAATACACCTAGCTATGACAAACTTTTAGAGTGGAAATTTTATTTGATATCTAAAAAGATAGAAATTCCCCTATTTTTCTAGAGCATTTGTTGACACCCATTTGTCATTGATTACTAAAGCTAAAATTTATTCCAATGTGCTTTTACAATTATAGGTATAGGGGAATAAGGTGACATTAGATGTGGCTCATTTAAGACTTTTATGAACCAATGGGTTAGTACCCCATGCATGGTGGCTTACATCTTGCCAACATCTCCTCCATGTAAGGCTCGGTCCCATAGTCACCATAGTGAGTATTTACAAGCTCCTCAGGATAGATCTAGGGACTAGAATCACTTTCCACCTTCTCCCTCTCATCCTTATGATTAAGGAACCTAGGGATGGAACAACAATGAAAAATTACCCTATCTCAACCTTACCATCTCCTTGAGGAGGGATGCAAAATATAATTGAGTAGATGAACCAACTAGCGAAGGTACCAACTTGGGTTGGGATACTTCACTGAACACTCAAGATCCACCTTCTAGATGGGGAGGCCCCTCAAACCATGATCCACCACCTCCTTCTGGATCCATAGCTCTTGTTGCATAAATAGCTCATATTTGATCCACTATGTATAATTTTATTTGATAATTTTAATTTAATGGCTCTTCCTAGCATAGACTTTGGGGTGTGATCTTTTGTCCACCCATTTTTTTGTGTATTAGTGTACTATATTTTTTTTCTAAAGCAATATAATAATTTCATTTTTTCATTAAATAATAAGGATTAGATTAAAAAGCAATTGAAACAATGATAAGATTTAGTAATATTATAAGATTATACAACACTATTAGACTAAGTTAGATAGTAAAACATAGGTTAGATAGTAAAACATAGATTTTAAATAAGCACATCTAATGTTTGTACACTAAAAAATGTGTTGCACCTTAAATATTTGTAGCAATTTGATAAAATTTTGTTATGAAGATTATATTTTAACTGTAACAAAACTTTGTTAGCAATAAATTGTGTTACGATTCAAGGCATGCATGTATGATTTTATAGAAATAAGGAATATGGATGGATTAGTTAATAAATTAAACAAATAAAATAGTTTCTTTCTTGCTTAGATTAATGTTTTGGTGAACATAGTGATAAATCACTACAATTTATCTAGATTGCACCCTAGAAGATTATGAAGATCCTGAGCCTAAACCAGAGGGTCATAATCCATGTCAACCAAAAGGGATTCCATGTCAAATTTCACCAAGCATATATCTCCAAGGGTTAAGGATGGGTGTAGAAACCCTCACCCTATGTGGGAAAGCTAATCACCTGATAAGAAAAAGGTCCACAATGAGCAATCCCAAATATTTTTAGTGATATCTGAACTAGGACTCACTCTTAATAAAATATGATGAGCCTTTTTAGTGATAACTATAAAGACTCCATTATAGAAGGAGGATAAACCCAAACATTATTGATGGTAAAATCAGCAAAGTTCACTATCATATACATTGGTTCAGGTAAGTTGCCCCTGGCACCTCATGCATCATCTCACCACAAAACATTCAAGAATATTTTGAATGGTGGGGGAGGCTAAAGAGAAAACGAACAACTAGGGGAAGGAGAGGGATCCTTATGATCACTCTATGCTGATGGAAATCAAAAGATATATACTTCCCCACATGCATCAAAAGAGGGACCACTAAGGTGAAAGCCTCTTTGACTCAACAACATAGGTAATTGAACTATTAGTAGATTGGTACACATGGAAATATCTTGGGCATAGATTCCTTTTTTGCAAATCAAAAAATGGTATAAAAAAAAGGGAGAACAAATCACAAAATATAATAGAGATAAAAACATAAAGTTATAATCAAGGAAAGGATAATCAAGAGTTCTGATGAGACTTATAGTGGAATAGAAAAAAATCTGATAGAGTGGCTTATAGAAACTCATAAAATTTTTGAGGATGAGGGGTAAGAAAAATTCCTAATCACACACATAAGAAAACCTCAATAACATGAACAAAAGGATCAGGGAAAGGTTTCAAAATAGTAGATAGTTTTGGAAGTAGAAAAATGCACTAATTCTAAGGGGACGGTAGGTGAGCGTATGGATTCCCAAGAAGAATAAATGAAGAAAGATAGTGTGCCATTATTAAGAATAGGTGGGCTATCTACCAGGAACACCTCATCTCTGTAAATCAAGGAAAGGTAGGTGAACCATTAAACGAAGGAATGAGGACCTACAACAATGACAACTGTAGACTAAATAAAGCAATGGCCAAAGGTAACCTCATTCAATATTCAGAATTCCCAAGAAAAGGTGTAGTCAAGAAGTCAAATCATCCAGTAAAATTTGGATGGAACATTTCCCTAATGTAAATCTATAAATAGCTAAAGTATAGGCTATAAAAATATTGGCAAGTTTGCAATTGCATACACTTGTAAGCTTTTTCTTCATTTATTTTTATAAAAATAGCAGGCTTCTAAGCATCTTATGGATAATTTTGAACCACCACTTCTAGCATAATATTTTTAAAAAATTGCTTGCATATATATATATATACATGGGAGCATATGTCAATTGTTTGATATAGCCATTTCTGACGTCCTGCTAACCCATTTCTATGTGTATGTATTTTTTTGTAATGTTTTTCCTATTATTTGATTTTTATTAAGTATATGCGTGTTTGAGGGGCCTACATCCATTTTAAAACTAGTCACTTGTTTGTATCTCATGTGGGACCCACCTGCTCATGCTTACATACAACTAGTAGATCTTATATATGCTTCACTTTGTCAAGGAGAGGAAGTGTTCATCATTGGCACATAGTGTTCAAGCCTAATTTTGTAGGAATATCTTAGTTGATCTCTTACCACATTACCACCCCCTATTTTTTATTTTTTGTGTTATTTCATTTTTATCTCTCGCATCTCTTTTTTCTTTGTTGAGCACAAGTGCACCTTGAAGATCACATCCTAACAAGGATCCAACCTTTTTAAAAATATTAAAAGCTTCCAATTGAGCCAAACCTTGTGCTATTAGTGGTGGCCCTGCTGTGTCGCTCCTTGTGAGCATGATTTCATCACTAGGGATAATCAAAGATGATAATAGTTTAATGGTACACTCGGTGGGACCCCAGTGACATATCATTGATCCTAGAATTACAAAAAGGAGTAGGGTTTAGATTTGGTGAGGGTCTTTATCTATTCTCGCTTGTTGAAGTACCTCTTCACTCACCTGGTGACTCTACTTTAGAATGAATATTAGAAGAAGCCACTACTATAGATATCAGACTGAAGTTTGGGTGAAGAGCTCAATCTATCTACTTCTTAGAAGCAAGAGGTATTCACCTAGTGAATACACCTAGAAAAAAGAACCCATAAGTAGTCAAATAAAGAACCAAATATTAAGTTTTACATCTACCAAATATCATAAACGTCGTTATCACCACTCATAACCATTCTAAGAAGAAGAAAATCCATAGTCTATAATATGGTTTCCATACCTCCACAAAAAATTCCTAGAGCATTCCCTACTTAGAATGACAAAGGTTCTTTGGTTCCACCAACACTAAATAAGGTATGAGAGGAGACACCTCAAACAACTTTGAATTCATTCACTTATTTTATTGGGGAAGATATCACCATACCCATCGAGCTTCTCAACCATGTAGCAAGCCTATGCATGATCCATAATATATCATAGCAAAACATGGCTTTAAGGTTGCTGGAAACATCCTTTAGAGAAAAATCCCAAGAATGATACATAATTTTCTATATTGAATCAATCACCTATTGGGACTAGCTCAACAATGTTTTCATGGAGATATTCATAGAAAAGGAAGATGGGGTATTGCTCTTGCAACAACTAGCATCAATCAAAAGAGCTCCCATTGAGGCAGTATACGACTTCAACCTTAGATTTCATAAATCTTACCACATAATACTTGAGGATATGCATCCCCCACCAAGTATGGAACTTATCTACTATTTCAAAGCTTTGGATTTTGAGATTTCAATGATGATTAAATCCATAGGAAGAAACTCCCTACCAGAAGCATATGAATTAGCAATTCAAGCCAAACATGATTTAATTTATATCAAAGACTAGCCCCTAGGCCTCTTATGCTTCCCAATGTGCCCCCACAACCCTAATTACTCAACCAACAATCTCTCAGTCACCCTCTCATTCATCCTTAGTTGTATTTGCATAAAATTTGGCCCCATCAATTGCTAGAATTCTAGAAAATGATGCATCCCACAAATTAATTACCTTTATAGCTAACAAAATGCTAATTATGATAAGAGAGAAAAATGCCATAAAATATCCCTATTAGAACAATTATAGAACCCCATTCCATAAGAAAACCAAGGATATAAAAACATGTCCACTGAATATTTAGTCCTCAATTCCAAAATAATCGAGAGAATGGCCAATTTCAAGCCTATATCAACAAATAGTCTTGGTGGTGACCCCTTTGCAAACAAAAGTTCCTAATCATGCTAGGGAAATAGCCCCTATACAAAATAACTACATAGAGGATCCTACCATATGGTACTACCTACCTCCAAAAAACTCCCTCAACCAAGTTAATATGGGTGAAACATCATAGCTCTTGGTCACTTAAACACCTGAAGTGATGTCATCTAACTCATATTCAAAAGTTGAGGGCTAGGTGCCAAAGCATATCTATATGTCTTCCACCATAGAGCTTGGCTATGTTTCTCAAGATCAAATATTAACAACATGGGATGAAGGATAAGTCTATGTATTTTTTGACCAAATGGATAATATAATGACTAAAATACCTCAGGTCCAATAATATTATCTCACAAGCTCTAAAAATCAAGCAATGGAGGAAAGGGATACAAATAATACACCAACCCCTAGCAATCAAAATAGGTCAACCCAAGTAGAACAATAGCCTTTGACTATAACATTATAATGGTAAAGGACACATGTACCTCCTACTATCCCATAAGCAAATGGTCTAAGGATCCCAATAAGCTATATTAGAGTAGCCAAAGATGTCTCAAGACCAACAACAACTATACCATCAAAAATTTTGGCATATACTAAATAAAATACCCCAACAATCTTGAGGTTGTAGTCAATGCCACCATAACCAACTAGGGATATTCGACCAATACAAGAAATGTCATGCTTTATTCTTCATAGGGTGATATCTCTAAGATCTTTTAGCATAGTGGACCACTTGAAAAAATCATTGTACCAGTCCTAGTTTGGGAAATTCTAGCCATTCTAGGGTAGAAAGAGAATTTGTAAAAAGCCCTAAAAGAAGAAAGGGGAAGCAGGTAGTCACAAACTGTGACTATGTTATAAATCTCATCCCTTGGATCTAACAAGCTCAAGCCTCCTATTCTATCTAACCCTTCTCTACCAAGACAAATTAATCCATAATTTTACTATAGACTTTAGGGCCATCACATCGGTTATGCCAAAATCAATAGCGTATACATTAAGATTGAGATACCAATCAATAAATAAAAGAGTCATACAATTGGACAACAAACCAATTCAAATACTGGGAGTTGTGAAAAAGTTTTACTTTTTCCATATGCTTGCCCAAATCAAATAGTTACACAAGATGTGTCAATAATTGATATTTCTCCTTCTTTTGGCATATTCTTATCTAGAGATTTCACTTCCAAATTAGGAGTCTGTATATATCTATATCTATATCTATATATATATATATATATATATATATATATATACGGATTGGTTTTTTATGGTGCTAAGGACAATACATGATACTGGAATTAAAATTTTGAGTGAATCACAACATCCTCATTATATAGAAACATTGTCACCATCTGAATGGAGTAATGAATTGGTAACCAAAAAGGAATGGTCAAACTATTAATGAGGAATTATGACCAACTACTTTAGAAGATATGATGAGACAAGGGGTTATAGAAAGTTGGGATGTTGATCCACCAAAAGTATATGAATAAACATCCATGGGATAGGAAAAGTTTGAAAAGAAACTCAACCCTTGGGTCATGTAAATACCAAAAAAAAATTATTAATATTTTGCTTCATTTTCTTTCATTTTAGAGGATATATTTCAAAAGGAAAATAGACACAAAATCCATCATTGGGGTTATTCTTGAAACTAGCACTGAATATAAATAATTAGAATAAGTGGGGTAGAAGGCTTGCATTAGTCAAAATAATTGCATATAAGACAAAGACAAGCCAAAGATTTCACCAAGTCATCTTGGGTACAAAAAGCAAAGATTATCCCAATGAAAATATAAGAGGAATGAGGAAAGGTATTGACTCAAGTGATGTGAAACTAAAAAAATAGTTACCCCAACCCCAAAAAAGAGGCTATAAACTAGGACCAACATCCTCCAAAAGGCTATGTCCTAGCAACTCTATTCCCAATGGATATAGTATTTTTAGTTTTTGAGTTTGTTTCCTTTTGCAAGTAGAAGGCCTCTTGAGAGCCACCAAAATTGTAGTGATAAATCACTATAATTCATCTAGATTGCACCCTAGAAGATGATGAAGAACCTAAGCCTAAAACTAGGGGGTTGCAATCCATGCCAACCAAAAGAGATTCCATGTTATATTTCACCAAGTAGATATCTCCAAGGGGTAAGAACTTTAGGTCAAAATGACTACATCTCTACTTAGCCAAAAAAATTACAAAAAATTGACTAAGTATGGAGAAAAACACAAAAGCGCTGGAAATCATCTAAAATAGAGAAGTGCTAAATTCAGCTTAAAAATGAGAAGCGGTATGAAGCCATGTTTCTCTATCACCTTTGTATTCATCATGCAAGTTTGAAATATGTCTAAAACGGAAGTGCACCGCGAGAGGGAAAAAACAAAGAAGTGCTAAAAAGGGGCCAAGATGAAGAAGGAAGGTAAGTCGTGTTTCTCAGCTGCCTTTACATTAGTGTGCAAACAAGAAGTGCTAAAAATAAGCTAGGATGAAGAAGGAAGGTGAGTCTAATTTCTCTACCACATTTGTATTAAGTGCACAACGAGAAAGCACTGAAAATAGGGCAAAATGAAGAAGTCAGGCAAGCCACATTTCTCTACCACATTTGCATTTGTTGCACAAATTAAAAAGTGATAAAAAAGGACCAAAAGAGAGAAGAACCAGAAAGGAAGCAAATTTAAGAAGAGCGAAGACTCGTGCTTTCTTGTTTCTTCATAACCATTGCACAAAACCAAAAGTACCAGAGGTTAGTTAAAGCAAATAAGCATTGAGAAGTTCCAAAGATAGAGAAGTTCCAAAAATAGGCTAAATTAGAGAAAGTTTAGTGAGCAATGCTTTCTTATCCATTTCGTATTCAACATGTAAATCTGAAAAGCATGAGAAAAGACCGAAAGCTAAGAAACTCAAAAGAGTATGAAGCTATGTTTCTAAAACTCCTTTGTTGAGAGCATGCAAAATGGAAAAGCATTGAAGAATAGTAGATCGCTAGAAAAAGGGTAGAAGAGAGAAAAAGTGATTAAGGAGCAAAAGGTCATGATTCTCTATTTCCTTCATTACCACCATGCAAATGTGAAGCAGTGCTACATATGACCAATGACAACCATTTGATAATTAGATCTATGATAGATATTAAACCCCTGTCTTCCATGCAGATTTTTGATGAATTTTTGTGCACATAATTCAAAGAACAGGAAAAAGTTAAAACTGACACCATAAAAGGTAAATCAAACTATTATAGTCCAAATCTAGAACCTCATGATGAACTAGATTTAGTTGTAGATCAGTGGATGAGGATGGATTGCAAGAACCATCAATGGTGATGATGAGCTCAACCCAAATATAGTTGTAACAGAATCAAGAAGATGCAGCTGGTGGGCACCATGAATGATAGAGTGGCCAAGAAGATCAAGAAAATATCAAATTCCCTATAATTCTTAGAGAGAAATATTATTGTAAAATCTATAAATAAAGGTAGTGACCTCCTTTCAAAAGGTCGGCTCTAAAGTGTTTGCTTGCACTACTATGTATATTCTCTACAAATTGATGAATGAAGCATTACAAGGGATGTTTACCTCAAACTTGCACCTGTGTTGAATGGTTGATATAATTCTTTGAAATTATCTCCTCCTTGTTGCTATGGTTAGTCTATTCTGTTAATTTGAAAAGTTGACTTAGAGTAGATTGAGATAATCGGTTCTGCATACATGCTTTTTGAGAATTCTATTTTTGTTAATCAAGGCATTGATCTTATTCTATTAATTTGAAAAATTAATGCTTTATATGTTTGGAATAATTATGTGAGCATGCAAAAGGCCATTAATACTATAATTGTATAGTTTTGAATGTTGTTAGTCCCGAATGTTGCTTTTGAAATCTAATTTGTCAGGGATATTATGTGGATGTCTATGTTGTTAGCTTCACTCATCCATTCTATATTCATACATTTCTAACCCTACCATTTCTATCCCTAATATTTTACTATTTGAGCTAAATAGAGTCAACATTCATTAAGTTGACAAGGTATACCAACCTTCTCTGGAGGTTGAATCAAAGTAATTTGATTCTTCCAATGTTTAGTCTGGGTTGTGATTAGTGGGTGCTCACCTTCAAATTCTCAGAGATGATAATCATAGTTCTAGCATTGGCTAGATGACAAATTGGACTACAACAGTTTTTGGCACACCCAGTGGGACATTATCCATAAGAAATTAGAAGATTAGGGAAGTGGTGACCCCTAGTTTTTCAAAGAATTCAGATCTACCTAGCGACTCTGCTAAGAAGGAGCCTTGATTTAGTAACTGGTTGTCTTTAAGATTATAAATATTTGTGGTTTAGAACTCAATAAAGATCATCCGAGAAGGTCAAGGATAGAATTACCTTGATCCGATAGGCAGAAAACCTTGGTAAATATGGTGACTCTACTAGGGAGAAAACTCAAAAGCCACAACATGGCTCTATTTATTCCCTAAAAATTACTTACTACATTCTGGGTTCAATGGCCTATCAAGATTATCCTCCATGGTATGATACAAGACCATTAAATATCTCTATCCTCCATGAAATTTTGAAGATCACTTTGAAAAACCTACCTAGCTACGAAGGAAAAGAAAAATCAGCAAAAGAGCATTATCGAGATATAGCATGGTTGTCCTTAGTTTACAATGTTGTGGATGAAGATATCATGATTAGACTACTTGTTTTATCTTTTAAAGGGAAGGTATTGTTATGGTATAAGTCCCTAGAGGATAAAAGCATCTACATTTGGATGGAATTATCCAAAGCCTTCATTGATGAGTTCGATGATCCAGGAGATCCCTTTTTACTGCTCACTCAGTTTTCACTTATGAGAAGGGATCCTCAAGAAAGTCTTCCTAAGTTTAATATCTATTTCAAAAGGACATGGAGGAGGATACCCCAAGAGTACCAACCTTCCCATTCACAAGCATATCTCTATTACATTCATACCCTCCACCCTAATCTAAGTATCTTGGTTCAACAATCCAAAGAGAGGAGGTTCCCTCAGGTTTTCAAAGAGGCTATCCAAGCTGAAAATATATTAATCATAGCTGGTAAGATTCCCCCTAGAAAGGTCAACTCTACCTTCAATAATAGATTTTATGAAGGAGCAAAGGTAGTTTCACACTTGGGAAGAAAGGATGAGTGTACCCTTGATTACCACAGAGATTATTATCTCACGGATCAAGAGTCGATATTCAATGGAACAATGCTCTAATTGGTGGGATGGATGCAAAAAATTAAATTCACTAGACGAGCAAGAACTCTAGGACTATGGTGAAGAGAAGGTTGAAAACAACTTGGCTTTAACACCAATTTTAATAACCAACTTTATTCAAATAGAATTCCTACAACCTAAAGAGCAAGGAAGAAATTCATGTCAAGATCTGGATATCAGCCATGGGAAAAATAAGAATAATGATCTCCAAACTCCCTTAGTTCAAAATAAAGTTGTTACCAAAAAGCAAACAGAGATTCAAGAAGTAGTTCCACCAGTAATTACTCAAAGACAAGAAATATTTGAAGCTTGTAGAGATTTATACTTTTCGACTCTAACCCTAGAGGGAAGAAAAGAAAGGGTGGAATGATTCCAAAAATTACTCAAACCCCCTTTGCAATCTAGATAGAGTTTGAGAGAATATTTTCTAGTGCGATTAGAGGTTAATTTGGTTGACACTTCTTTCGGGTTTGAAGAGAGTGCCACATCTTTGAAGAGCAGAACCTTGAGTTCCCAAGAGGATGAGAAGGGGATATGTTATCTATTATTTTTATAGAAGGGGGTATTTTGCACAATTGTATAATTGATCCCAAAGCTGAAGTATCAATAATACCCCTGATTATCTGTGAGACTTTGAATTTGGTTGTGGAACAGGTGGAATCCAAATGGCTTAATTTTAAGGGAAGGACTATAAGAGTCATAGGCATTTTGAGGCACTTTGTAATGATGTTATACGGACAACCCGATCTGGCTATGGTGCATGACATAATAGTGGTAGATGTCCCTCCTCTTTTTGGTATATGCCTTTATGGGTATGACTTTAGCAACTCAGGGTTTCACCTCGAGGATGAGATAAAGCTGATTAAAATAATCGAAGAAAGGGAAAAATTCAAAATATTTCACAAGGTTCTCTACCCATTCATCATAGAAATATATAAGTGAGATCAGTCCTACATGCCTCCAGACGTCATCAATGATGTTGAAACAATGGTAGATATCTTCCCCAAGGAAAATCTGTTACCATGTCATCCTAGGCATTGTGAACAGTTGAGAGTGATGAAATTATCACATCAGGAATCATTTGATGGTCATCCTTTTCTTTTTCACATGAGCGATAATAGAAGTGTGAAGTATCCAGACTTAGGATTTTTGAATTTGCATATGTGTGAATATCTACAGAAAGATATGACGGCTCAAATACCTCACTAGGAACAAGTGTGTCAGGTCTCCAAGGTGGATGAGCCATCATTAGTTACATTCATTCATCACCCAAAGAGTGATACAAAATTTGATTCTTGTTCAAATATAAAGGAGTTCTATGAAATATCTAATCAAGGATACAAAGAGAAGTACAAATTTAGAGTCATATGGTCAGGACATTGCAGATTCAGGGGATAATTTATAAAATAAATTTTGAAGCTAGGCATGGGCTCCTCCATGCCAATTTTTGTGTACATAGCTGGCAAGTAAATAAATAGTTGAATATGGTCATAATAATTAGAGTAGGACAACTCCTTGGTGGGATATTAAGCCTGATAGTAGTTTACACGCATGTTCCAAGTGAGTGATGAAAGCTTGTAGAATTAGAGCATAGGTATAGGCTTTGGAATGAATTATGTTGACTTTGTTGCCCAATGGATGAAACTAAAGTGATTTTGAAATAGAAGGAAGAAATTTCAAGAAAATATGAAGATCACAGGGATGGAACCAAATGAAAGATGTCATACCCCATGTAAAATGAGCTCAGTAGAGAGCAGAGCAACATGAGTGAAAGGAATCAAGGGTGAGGCATCAGATATGGTCTGAAAATATCAAATATCTTACAAAAATCCTTGCAATATTATATCATGGTCATTAGATGATGCAAGTACCCACCCTCACTATAAAAGGAAGAGTGTCACTTAAAAAAACAAGATTTAAGATGTCATAAGAAAAATGGGTCTCAAAATGCAGATAGGAAGTTGTAGGAAGGTGTGTAATTGGCTGAGGAAGTTGCATTTTGGTCATGCTAGAAGTAGAGAGAAACACAAAAAATCTAGAAAATTATTCACATTATGGCAATCTATCTGCCTTGGAAGTGCCTCTATGCCCCGATGGAATATACATATGCAATTTTCACCTTGATGGAGTATACATATGGAGGTACAATATCATTCATAATTTTATCATTTTGTGTACCTCCAATTCTCTTGATTTCTTTCCTTCCTTTCCCATTCCCCAGTGTGTTTGTATTCCTTCCTCCGTCCCTCCTATAAAAGCTTACTTTTTGGTCTCTTCCTTGTTTTCCTCCTTTGTCTTATGTAGCTTTTTGTGCCTTGTTTTGTTCCTCTCCTTTCCTTTCCTTTCCTTTTCATGTGTATTATGAGGTTCATTTTGTAGTCCCTCAAACCTTCACATATTTCTTTTATGTTTTAGCATCACTCTATCCTATTTTCTCCTAAATATTATAGTCGTTGCACCTAGTATCCTTTGCCTTCCTCAATGTTCAGTAAGGTTTTGTCGCATTCCCAAAGGAATTGTTCATTCAAGGATAAGGTTGTCTGAGTTCTATGACTTTCCAAGTAAAGTTCCCCAAGAGGCACCATAATGTAGGCCAAAAATTGGCTACATCTCTACCTAGCCAAAATTTTACAAAAAATTGACTAAGTATGGAGAAAAATGCAAAAGCACTAAAAATTGGCCAAAATAGAGAAGCATTGAATTCAACTTAAAAATGAGAAGTCAGGTGAAGTCGTGTTTCTATGTCACCTTTGTATTCACCGTGCAAGTTTGAAAGACATCTAAAATAGAAGTGCACCACAAGAGGGAAAAACAAAGAAGTGCTAAAAAGGGGCCAAGATGAAGAAGGAAGGTGAGCCGCATTTCTCTACCACCTTTGCATTAAGTGCGCAAATGAGAAAGTGCTAAAAAGAGGACAAGGGGCCAAATGAGAAAGCACTAAAAAAGGACCAGAAGAGAGAAGTGCTAAAAAGGAAGCAAATTTAAGAAGAGAGAAGACTTGCACTTTCTTGTTTCTTCATAATCATTACACAAAACCAAAAGTCCCAGAGGTTAGTTAAAGAAAAGAAGTACTAAGAAGTTCCCAAGATAGAGAAGTTTCAAAAATCACCTAAATCAGAGAAAGTTTATTGACCAGCGCTTTCTTGTTCAATTCGTATTCAACATGTAAATCTAAAAAGCATGAGAAAAGACCAAAATCTGAGAAACTCAAAAGAGTACGAAGCCACATTTCTTAGACTCCTTTTTTGAGAGTGTCCAAAATGAAAAAGTGTCAAAGAATAGTAGATCGCTATAAAAAGGGAAAAAGAAAGAAAAGTGATTAAGGAGCAAAAGGTCACAATTCTTAGTTTTCTTCATTACCACCACATTAATATGAATCAACGCTACATGCGACCAACTACAACCATCCGATAATCAGATCTATAACATATATTAAACCCCTATATTCCATGAAATTTTTTGATGGATTTTTGCATGTGCAATTCAAAGAACAAGGGAAAGTTAAAAATGACACCATAAAAGGTGAATCAAGCAGTTACAGTCTAGAACCTTCCAAAACCTCCCGATGAACCAGATTCAGTTGCAGATCAATGAAAGAGTATGGATTACAAGAACCTTTGATAGTGACAATGATATAAATCCAAATATAGCTGCAATCGAATGAAAAGATGCAGCTGGTGGGCACCATGAACAACAAAGTGATCAAGAATATCAAAATCCCTGTAATGCTTAGAGAGAAATATTATTGTAAAATCTATAAATAAAGCTAGCGACCTCCTTTCAAAAGGTCAGATCTGAAGTGTTTGCTTGCACTACTATGTATATTCTCTACAAATTGATGAATGAAGCATTACAAGGGATGTTTACCTCAAACTTGTGCTTGTGTTGAATGGTGGATATAATTCTTTGAAATTATCTCTTCTTCTTGCTATGGTTAGTCTATTCTATTAATTTGAAAAGTTGACTTAGAGTAGATTGAGATAATCGGTTCTACATACATACTTTTTGAGAATTCTATTTTTTTAATCAAGACATTGATCTTATTCTATTAATTTGGATAATTAATGCTTTAGATGTTTGGAATAATTCTGTGAGCATGCAAAAGGCCATTAATATTATAACTGCAAAGTTTTGAATGTTGTTAGTCCCTAAATGTTGCTTCTAAAATCTAATTTGTCAGAGATATTGTGTGGATGTCTATGTTGTTAGCTTCACCCATTCTATATTCATATATTTCTAACCCTACCATTTATATCCCTAAGATTTTACTATTTGAGCTAAATAGAGTCAACATTCATTAAGTTGACAAGGTATACTAGCCTTCTCTGGAGGTTGAATCAAAGTAATTTGATTCTTCCAATGTTTAGTCTAGGCTATGATTAGCAGGTGCTCACCTTCAAATTCTCAGAGATGATAATCACAATTCTAGCATTGGCTAGATGAAAAACTAGACTACAACAAGAATGGGTGTGGGCAAGCTGATCACCTGATAACAAAAAGGTATACAATGAGCAATCCAAAGAAATATTGATGATATCTAAGCTAGGCCTCATCAAATATGATGATTCTTTTCAGTGATAACTAAAAAGACTCCATTATAGAAGGATCAACCCAAACATTATTGATGGCAAAATCAACAAAGTTCATTATCATATGCATTGGTTTGGGTAAGCAGCCTCTGATACCTCAAGCATCATCTTTCAACCAGATATTTAAGAATATCTTGAATGGTGGGAGAGGGCAAAGAGGAAACCAACAACTAAGGGAAGGAAAGGGATCCTTACAATAATTCCATGGTAATAAAAGTCAAAATACATGTACTTCCTTATATTAATCAAAAGAGGTACCACTAAGGTGAAAGCCTTTGTGACTCAACAAAAGAGATGATTAAATTATTAGTAAATTGGCACACATGAAAATATCTTAGGCATATGAACATTATTCGTAAATTGAAAGCTGGTATAAACAAAAGGAGGAATAAATGATAAAGCATAATAGATACAAAAACATAAAGGTATAATCAAGGAAATTATAATCAAGATTTTTGATGAGACTCAATGGAAGAGAAGAAAGTTTGATGAGAAAGTCTAGTGGAGTGGCTTATAAAAACATATAAAAGTATTGAGGATGAGGGGTAATAAAAATTCCAGATCATACACATAAGAAAACACTGATAACATGGACAAAAAGCTAAGGGAAAAGTTCTAGAACAATGGATAGTTTTGGAAATAAACAAAAACACCAGTTTCAAGGGGAGGTTAGGTGAGTGCATGGATTCTCAAGAAGAATAAATAAAGAAATACAATGTGCCATTATTAATAAGAGGTGGGCTATTTATAGGAAACACCTCATCTCTATAAATCAAGAAAAGGTAGGTGAATCATAAAATAGAGGAATGAAGACCTATAACCATGACAACTATAGACTGATAGAAGCAATGGTCAAAGTCATTCCATATTCAAAATTCCCAAGAAAAAAGGTAGCCAAGAAGTCAAATAATCCTACAATTTTTTGCAAAAATATTTCCCTAACGTAAACCTATAAATAATAGTAGTATAGGCTGTAAAATAGATTGGCAAGTTTACAATTGTATCTATTTGTAAGCTTTTCCTTCATTTATTTTTCATAAAAATAGTTCTCCTGAGTAGCTTGTGGGTAATTTTGAACCCCTTATTTTTATACAATATTTGTAAGACATTCCTTGCACACATATATATACATTAGAGCCTATGCCAATTTTTTGGTATAGCCATCTATGGCCTCCTATTGACCCATTTTTGTGTGTATGTATTTGTTTTTAATATTTTGCTTGTTATTTAAGTTTTATTAAGTATATGTGTGTGAGGGGCCTACATCTATTTTCAAACCAGTCACTTGTTTGGATCTCCTATAGGACCCGCCTGCTCATGCTTTTATACAACTGGTAGATCTCATATGTGCTTCACTATATTAAGGAGAGGAAGTGTTCACCTTTGGAACATAGTGTTCAAGCCTATTTTTGTAGGAAGATCTTAGCAGATATCTTGGTGCAACCCTTTTTTTTGTTGAGTTATTTTATTTTTACCTCTCGCATACCTTTTCCCTTTGTTGAGCACAAGCACGCCTTGAAGATCATATCCTAACAAGGATCCAACCTTGTAAAAAATCCCAAAGACCCTTGATTGAGCCGAACCTTACACTATCAGCTGTGGTCCCACTGTGTTGCTCCATATGAGGCGTGATCATCCTACTAGGTATAATTGGAGATGACAATAGTAAAAAAATAGCAAGTTGATCAGATTAGTAGTTAGCTTGGTGTAGGTTTATAAGGTTTGTAAAATCAAATTTGATTCAACATGCAGGTGCCTGTAAAGGGAAGAGTTGGGGAAACATGGGGGTAGGTAATCAATGTTAGTTGACTACATTATTTTTTTATTGTTTTCTTTTTTAATAATAACGTTGTTGATCAAAATCATTGTTGTGTTATTTACAAGGAAAATAGGCTAGTGGGTCATCATGACAATCATTAAGAATATCTAAAATTTAAACAATGGCATTGGCCATTCATAATAGTTCCATAGGACTATTATCTAAGAGATATTATTTTTTCTAATGGATTGTGAAGTGATTATTTTCAATCTAATTTAGGTTCTTGATTTGATGTTTGATGATGTTGGATGTTTTTCATATTACATAGGATTGGTTGTATTGCATTAAAATTTGATTTTTTCAAATTTGTATGACTACATTCATGACAACACCAATCATCACATGATAAGGTTTTTATAAGAAAAAAGGATAGCATGGTCTTTCCTAATCATCCTATAACAAAATTAAGAAGTGGTTATGCATTTTTCACCATACCCACGTCATTAAATATGAATATAGAAATGTAATTAATAGAAAATTTGTCCAACAAGGCTTGTTGTGACTAATAGAAGCCACTATATATTAAAGTCACATACCTAAAATGAAAGTAATCTTACTTACTAGCATAATTTTAAAACTCTTCACCTACACAATGTGTTTAGGTGAGCAACCTAGAAATTTAGTCCTTAATATTAATTTTTCATACCTAGAATTCAGTTAGTGTCATTTGGACAAGTTGAGTATTATCTAGAATTATTTTTGTGCTTCCTTTGAATGTAGACAACTTAGACATACATAATGAATTCAATAGCTTTATAATATTTCTAGAATTCAAAATTCATCAATTAGATTTGGAAGGAAGATTAATTTCATTTAAAGAAAAGAAAAAATCTCCCTTAATAAAATTGAGCATCAAGAAATTTGATTAGACATCATCCGGTTTGAACTAATATTCTTCTATTATAAACCTCCTCATGGGAAAGGAAATAATTCCATTATAATATCTCCCTTCCTCTCTTTTTTTTTGGACCAATGGAACGTTGGACAATTTTATTATATTGATGTAATATGGATATATTCAATTCATAATCAATTTTTTGTTAAGAAATGACATAATCAAATGAAGTATTTATAGCATTCACCCTCTTATTACAAATCTTACATACAAGTGAAATACCATTCGTAATTAGATTAGGACAAACAAGATAGTACAAATATCTCTAATCACTTGATGAAATTTGACATACACATAGTTCATCAAGATACAAAAAATTATGGATTAGGATACACATACACTAGTTCATGACTTACATCAATTCTACATAGGGACACACACGTGTCCACAACACCTCTATGACTATGGATGCAATAAAATAAACATATATACAACACTCTTCTTGTGGACAAGTACAAAGACAACCATTCATAAGATCATATATGAGTAGAAACACACTCTACTATCTATAAACCAATAGTTGGATTGGACCTCCACTTCTCTCAAATGAAGCATTAACAATGCACTCTAATCTAGATTTGTGAAATGGATTAAATAGATGATCCCTCTCAAAAGAAATAATGTCTTGATCATGTGGTTTTCTAATCCTTTAACATACTCTAGCATATTCTTTTCAATGGGAATGGCTGAAAAAATACTTTTTAGTGAGTATATTTGGATATACTTGCAAAATAATATTGTACCGTTTAGTAAAAATTATAATCTTCAAGTATATTTCAATGTTCCAACAAAATAATTTTAAATGAAATTCACTTCATTAGGTGAAGATTAATTTATTTAAACACTAAAAATATCCTTTACACAATGCATGTGGGATAAAATATGTTCCTCTACTAAAAAACTTTGAACTTCTTTAAAATAAGTCAAATTTACCTTAGAATGTCCAAGTGCTCATTATTCTACCACGTCAAACAAATTAAAAAACTTAATGTACGACAAAAACAAATAAATATAAAACCACTTTGTATGTGGGTAATTTGGGGCAAGTGAATTTTTTACCTTTCAAAATATACCTTGAAAATATGATATGCTTATATTAAGAATTTTATTTATGCCAATGTGTAACAATTTGGTGCTAGTATCTCAAGATGTAAAACTACTTAGAAATTGTTTACATCACCAAAGGCTTGGCTCCTTCTCGATCTCCATGCCTGAAAACCTATACAATATGACAAATTTGACAAGGATATACATATTTTTCTCTCCTTACAAAAATTTCTTGCCACTAAAAATTTAGGGTTGGTTCTCTTAAAAAACACTCCAACATCGATCTTTTAAATCAAATGGATTTTATGAGAAATACAAACACCATAATAATCTCCACTATTGGTTATTATGATCCAAGGACTTACACTTTTAGTTTTCTATAATGTTTGGTTCACTTCTAAATTTTCATGAACAAATCCCACCAAAGTGAATGCACCTTTGTTTTTGAACAACAATGTCTACTCTTTATCTTACCATATTCAGTTACCTATAGGCATGCCTCAATTGAAACATAATTAGTACAAAATAATATCTCATATTTACGTAATAAACAAACTTCTCCTTCATATATTGTCATAGGATTTTATTCATAGCATGAAATTTTGTAACACAAGTGCAAGTGCAGACAAGATTCAATTAATTTGGATTATATTACCATGCAACATCTTTTTAGGTTTAATGATGAATATAATTATGCAAATCATAGCTCACAAAATTTTACAAACATATTGAATTATGTCTCACTGTTATAAACAATGTTTTCTCGACTTTTTTCCAAGTTGTTTTGAAAGGATAAGGACTACAATAATTCTACATATAGCTATATCATGCAAATAGAGAACAACTCGTGAGTTGAGCCTTTTATTCTACCTCAACATCAATTCATGAATACAAGCTTCATTAACAATACTTCTTATTAGAAAAACATAACTATACTAGTTTATTAAAAAATAAAACTATCCGATCATGTGAAACATTCTCAACAATGATTATGAAATTAAAAAATATGACTCCTTTTCTTAAAAATGTGCTTAAATGGGTCATACAATTTCCTTTAATATTTTTTCTAATAAATGATATTTATCATGCCTTATAACTATTGAGACAAGAAGAAAATCCTCAAAACATGCTTATGGCTACACATTTTGGTATTTTCAACCTCTATTTGCACCTACAAATTACCATATTATATTCTATAAATAATCTCCAACATATATTTATGTGGTTCTACATTTGTCATATTTTACCATGTTGAAATCCTTAGTTTAATGCATAAAGGAATGCTCACAACCAAAATAACCATCACCCTATATTTCAATTCATAAGTTTTTTTGCTACCTTACTCAGAGATATTTATTAGAACTCAATCCTTTAATACTTTGCATTATGAAATGGTAGATATTTAAAAACATAGAATTCCCAAATTTGACACAAATAATCCACTAACTAGTCTTGCAACTACCTTTATCCTATAGAGCATGCATAGACCTTGTGAAGGGTGGTTATATTGCATTCCATTTCACATGGACAATGATGTAATAACTCCTAACATACCCACCCTCTATTTATTATATCATAGTCATGGATCTATCTATTTTATGACCAAAAATAATTTCTAGGGTGATGCTAGAATCTATAGATTTGAGAGAGAAATTTCTCCCTTAATATAGACTATATATTAAAATACTTAGGAGTATCGGGTTCCACCGATCATGCACTTCAAAACACATTTATTACAAATAACTTACACTTATGGATTCAATGTATTAAATGTGATCCTCCTCTAAAGTCTTTATAGGAAGGAAATTCATCAAGTAAATTAAATATATCAGTTGTTGATGAGACCAAATGCTCTCCATCCATGTAAACGTGATACCAAATCTTATCTTGAGCAATATATTCTACTATGGTGAGGTTAATTACCTCTTATTTTTTCTTCTTTTCCATATATTCATTCATTTTATTAAGCCTTTGATTATGATAAATGATGTATTCATGCTTCTTTTAGTTTTTGGCATGATATGCTACCATGCATCCTGTGTCGATTATTGAATTGACCGGTCACCAATATTTATTATGTGTTGCTAGATATTCTATGTTGATTTATCTCTATTTTATATTTTGATCATCACTTGATGTACTGGGATCAATCATATTCTACTTATTTGTCCTATAATTTTTTATCTAAAGAAATTATTTATAGAAAGTGATGTATTCACACTTTATTTGGTGTGCTATTTATGGTTGAATATTGAATGCTTATGCATTGATTAATTATTATATTTGCTGAATTCTACTTCAATTTCTTTTATGGATGGAGAAGAATCACATTTAGAATATACATCTTCAATCTTGAGTGCTTGATGATGCAAAATTTGATCATTCTTGTTCTCCTATGACTTGGAGTGATCAACTAGGCTCTTGGTATCTCTAGTTGAGTTATATTGTAGGGATATTTTTCCTGTATGACTTGGATAATTTGGATGAATCCAATTTTTTTGACCATACCTTTGGTTGCTTCAAAGTCATACCAAACATTATAGTGTTGACTTCACTAAACTTGTGCAATAAACACATGTTCATCTTGGCTAAACTTAACATTTTTCTTCTTCATATTTAATTTGGTTCTCTTTGGCTACATTATTTTGATGTGCCTTTCTCCAAATTTGATTTTGCTTGTTTGATGATGACCTGTCTTCTTGTTGGTTCATCTCTTGTAAAGGAGATCCATTTTTGAATGTATTATGATAACATTCCTTCATTGTGTTGACTTGGCTAAACTTGATCTTTTTCTTCTTCATATTTAATTTGGTTCTCTTTGGCTACATTATTTTTTAATGGATTATGACAACATTATTTCATTGTGTTGAATTGGTTAAACTTGATATTTTTGTTCTTCATCTTTAATTTGGTTCTCTTTGGCTACATTATTTTTATGTGCCTTTCTCCAAATTTTATTTTACTTGTTTGATGGTGACATGTCTTGTTTCTAGTTCATATTTTGTGAAGAATATCCATTTTTGAATGGATTATGATAAAATTCCTTCATTGTGTGGCTATTTATACAACAAATTTCACATATATTTTACATATGAAAAATATTTCTTTAAGAATAATTTATTTAATTATGATATCCTTGAGAGTTGTTTCTTTGTTGGAATTGTTGTGGAGGTCTTATGCCTCTTTTGAATGGATACTTTACCTTTTGATTTATAATAAGTAATTGTTCTTCTTCATCTACTATATGTGAGGCCTCTACTTTTTGAAGTAGGTTCACCAACTTTTCAAAGCTTGGTGTTTATTCAATGATATTTAATGTTATCATAAAAACATCATATTTTGAAGGGAGAGATCTTAAAATAATTGGAACTAGTGTTTTGTCAGATACCTTTTGTTCTAATGCTTATAGTGATGCTTGCAATTATGTAATTATCCTCACGAAAGATTCAAGTTTCTCTCTTCATCTTCAAGCAATGGATTTGGCTCTAGAGAAATAGAATATAATTGTCTAAAATTCTCCCATGCATCTTGGGCCATGGTTTAATCTTGAATATATGCCTATAATTCATTTGATACTCAAAATATTATGATGAACCTTACCTTTATCTCTACCTTGTCAAACTTTATTTGATCTTCATTTTCTTCTTCAATATGGATAATGGTCCTATCTACAACTTCCCATGCTTCTTCAAACTTGAGTTGTATTCTAAGTTTGGTCTTCTAGGAAACATAATTATTCCCCCTTAATAGTTGGGAATTGGGAAATAGAAACTTTGGTGCTCCATTAGCCATAGTAAATCTTCATAAAATTTAAATATTTTTCTTTCACTAAATCAACCTCAAAATGCTTTTTTATGGGTATATATAACCCTATACTTGTATTTCAATTGATGCCTCGACTTACAAGAATAATAGTATCTCATAAGGCAAAAATAATAGCTAGAGGTAATATTATTCATCTAAGGAATATTCTCTAGAATATTATAGTATTTTTTTCTATTCAAAAACATAAGTCTTTCCTTTTATCTTGCAATTCTAGATAAAGGAGTGAATGGAATTTTATTTCCTTCAATGTTCTTCCCACTACCAATGTAACATATTTCTCTTTAGATTGAGCCCATCCATGTAGACCATTTTCTTCACACATCCATGTGTCATATCCTAGGTAAAAATTTCATTCATCTATTTGCTCTTGAGGCATAATTTTTTAATTTTTTTTGGTGTCCAAGCTATTCAAACAATACCTCAAGTGATACGTCCAATTAGAGAGGATGCCTTTATTTTTTTGGTGCAACTTTCTTTGACTATATTTCTTGCTCATTTTGCCTAGTAATTAATTCAACTTCTTCAGTAACATGTTTATATTGATGGTGACTTAGTTTGATGTATGATATATTCCTTATTAGATGGCCCAAATGATTGATTTCATCCACCTCACAATGGTAGATTTTGAATGTTTTATCTTCTAGAGTATTCAAAAGTATAGAGGATTGTAGGTCAAAATATTGTCCACATTGTAAGTCTTGAAAATTAGGCCAATATGCCAAAGATATCTAAACTCACCAAACAATCAACTTAGATCTGTTTAAGTAGTGTAGCAAATAAAGCAAAGACTCAAATGCATCTAAGTCAAGCTATGTTCTGAGGTAAGATACCTTGCAATAGATTTAGGACCATGATAAATGAGAAAACATAGTGTGATTTGAGTCGTGGGTAGACTAAGTCCTAAAATATTCGATAATACTCCAACCCAAAAATGATTAATTTTAGACTTTCACGAGGAGTGACATCAGCAAAATATGCAACTAAGTCCAAAATCAAACAAGTAGGAATAGTTTGACTCTGATATTGCATAAAACCAAAACAAAATAAAGATAGACCTCCTAAGTGACATGACCCAATTATGCATGAAGCTAGAAATACAACAAGGATGGACTTTACTAGTATTTACATCAATATGAGCCTAGCAAAAGCCTAAAAATATGCAAAATGAACAATTCCAAAAAGCAATAATGCATGAATAAAATCAAAAGAATAGAAGCTGCACAAACCTAGACCTTGAAAAGATGATGTTAGCCAAACCTCTCAAAAGTTAAAATATGCACAAGATGACCCAATTGGATCCCTCCATGTAAAGTGCCACATATGCCTAAGATGTACAAAATCAAAGGAGGCATAAGTCCAAAGGTTGCCAATCTATGATGTCAGCTAGACCTTTTTGAAAGTCTAGATTTGATACCAAAGGCTCCTAAAGTAGTCAAATAAGCCCAACATTGTTACACCTAATATTAATACAAGATCCACCCAGGGAGACACCCTCCATCCAATTCACCTCCCTCTAAGTTATACCTGCCCCAGTGCTCACTAGTTATTCAAACTAAAGATATTAGATATTGAAAGCATAAACTTTGATAGGTAGTTATAGTGGCCAAATGATTATGAGGAGTGATAGTTACAAATCAATGGGTCTACTAAATACATATAGGAGTTAGATAAAGATGAAGGATCTTAGACCCATCACATTAATAGAAGCATCATGAAGCATGAAAGTGATATCCACTACCATGAACATCATTGTTAGGCTATTTCCCTAAAATACCTATAACAATATCGTAAAGCTTACACTGCAAGATTAAAAATAGCCTATAAATAGTTGAATGAATCCTAAAGTAAAGATTGACTCTATAATAATTTGCATAGGTACATGTTGTGTAATCTCTACTAGTTAATGAAAGGTAAAAGTTGTTTGACCTCCTTTGTGATTATAATTATAGTTTTTAATGAATAAATGATTATGTTTAAAGTCATTTTTGTTACACTTATAATTAGTTTATTCTTCTAAAGCAAATTTTGCTTTTTGGATTATTATTGGATTTATTTACAACAAGTCTTTGGAATGATTAAAATATATAATTATAATTGATGAGCTTTGTTATACATTTGATAATGGCTAGTCTGTTAAGTTTAATAAAAAGTTAATTGTGTTAGATTTTTATGCAATATGTATCCAATATAGTTATGCTATACCCCATCCATCATTCAACAATTTATCTAAACCCTTACTCCTTTCTAACCCTTCCATTTCTTACTTTTATCTTAAACCTTTGTTTTGATTTTATAAGCATTTTAAGGAGCCAACCTTCTCCAAAGGTTGAACTTGAGAGAAATATCAAAAATTCAACATTGGCTAAATTCTAAGGTGCTCTTCATAGACTTAGGTAGATTTTAGACCAATATTTTTTGGCATGTCAGGTGGGATAATTTTATTAATTCGTCTCATCTACCAAGAGGACTCAAGATTTGATGAATATTCTTGACCTCTTAAGTAGAGAATACATGTTCACCTGATGAATCCACTAATAAAAAACTAGAGAGATGGATGACTCCTTGAAATTCCAACCCTCCATGAGGTCCCTAAGGCCACTCTAAAAGCTCTATCCATTTATAATGGTAGTGAAAAATAGCTTATGAGCACTATCAAGACATAGCCACCCTGGCTACCACATACAATATTATCTTCAAAGATGTAATGGCCAGATTACTTGTTCAATATTTTTGGAGTAAAGTGTTGCTCTGGTATCATTATTTAGAAGACAAAAGAATTAGGACCTAGGATAAATTGGTTGAACCTTTCATATCAGATTTTGATGAACCCAAAGATCTATTTTTTCTACTCACCCAATTTTTCTTCATTCAAAGAAATCCTCATGAAAGCATCATTGATTTCAATATTTGGTTCAAAAGAACTTGGAAAAAAATTCCCCAAGAAATACAACCATCTCATGCCTAAGCATATATTTACTACATCCATGCCTTTAACCCTAACTTGAGTCTTCTAATCCAATAGTCCAATGAAAAATGATTCTCATAGATTTTTCAAAAGGCTATAATAGTAGAAAATATGCTTATTACAACAAAAAAACTTCCCCCTAGAACCACCATATGAAAAACCTTTCAAAATTATCTAAATAGTCCATAAGCCACATTTCCAAGTATATCCCATCCACCACACAATAATACATTAGAGTCATGTTCATCTCGTTCATCCATGATAGAATTCACTCCCACCATACCTATGTGGTACTATTAGATAGCACAAGAGTTGAAAGCCTGAGCTTACCAATTGACTAAGGAACTTAATAGGGTGGAAAGATGCGATGCCGAGGTAGAGGTTGAGGTAGACCCTCAAAATATGTATATCCTAAAATACCAAACAATGTATTGTTGGAAATTTTTAGTAGATGAGTTGTTATTGATGTGAAGAGTGAGTGGTCATTGATGTCAAGCTTTCAGTACCAGTGAGTGGCAGTTTTAGTGGGTAGCATCAGTTTCAGGTTCTCCACTCAGTGCAAAAGGAGAGTCCATTTTTAGTTGACCAAATTTAGTTCTAGGAGGTGAAGATGAGGTCCAAGGTGAAAAGAAGAAGCCCAAGCAAAAACATTATAACATTTCTTTATAATATTATACAAGGAAGTTTAAATCAATTATAAATTAATTAATATAATTTTATATTTAATTAATTTATTAATTAATTTACTTAACTTATAAGTTATTTAAATTAATTATTAATTAATTTTAATATTAATTATATATTAATTTATGGTTATTTTAATAACCCTGAGGTGGGTTATTAAGGTCGAAATTTGAATTTTCAAATTTGACCATCGAGCACCGATGTGGGAGTCATATGGCAAAGCATGTATAAAAGGGAGTCCACCACCTTTAGCCAAACTCTCGTGCATTCAAATTAATATCTTGTGCTATGCGAAAAATGTGCAAATTATCAACTTAAGGAAGATGGTTTTCATTGGTTTGAAAGTGCCACGAGGTAGGTGGAAGAACAACACACACCAAGGAAGGTGCCTTGGTCACCAAGGACAGGTAGCATAGTTGGCAACCACGGTAAAAGCAAAGAGCAAGGGGCAGCGATTGGCACAGGTTCGAATTCATAAGAAGTGTTTTGTTTTGGTAGCGTCATCGATGGACAAAGAGCACAATAGGAAGGAAGCTTCCCTTCCTTCTCGTGGGTGCGTATAGTCCACATGGTAGGCACAAAAGTGCTAAGGCACTTGGTGGTTAGGAGACGGTGGTTTGAAATATGCCGAACCCCCTTTTTGGGAAAATACAAAGGTATGCATTATTGTTTGGCACCGGGATTTTCAAAGAAGTTAATTTGAGCCCTAAAGTTTGAAATAATTTTATTTTATAAATTTTAAGGGGAGTTATAAGGTGATGAGAATTATTTTTATGTGATTAATTTTTGTAAAGGGCATTTAAGTGGTAAAGTGTTATATCCTTGATATTTGTGAGTGGTTAGAAAGTTAGAGGTGGATTAAATTTTATTGTACTTTTTGATCAAGAAGAATATCCTTGTGAGTGTTTTGAGATAAAGTTGTTGTTATCTAAAATTGAATTGGCACAAGATGGTTTGGCTATTCTGAGACAGGTTTTGAAGACACTTCTTCATCAGTAAAAAAGTTATGGGTACATATTTCTAGTGAGTGTTTGTTGAATTTTATGAAAGCTAAGTTGGAATGAAAAGGATTGATAGGTAAGCATTGTTGAGTGTATTTTGAATTAATGCTTCAAGGTTTTCTAGAATAGAGGTTAAAGAGAGTAACCTTGTTTTATAAGCATTGTTGTTGAAGTGATTGGATGAGTGAAGAACTTGAACTAGAGTTTGCAAAGATCATGAGTATCATTGTTATGTGAGATTGTTTTATAAGCATTTTTGTTGAAGTGATTGGATGAGTGAAGAACTTGAACTAGAGTTTGCAAAGATCATGAGTATCATTGTTATGTGAGATTTTTTGATGAGAATTGTTGGAAATAAGTGAGTGAGTGTTCATATGCTTGGACTAGGTTTTTTTAGCAAGGATTATTTAATTGAATAATTGGTTGAGTAGAGTTGTAAAAGTTCTGTGAAACAAATTGTTCCTAGTCAAGTGGTTGTGCTAAAGTGATAGTTGTTCAAGTTTCGTGAAAAAAATTGTTCCATATTCTAATTTGATTTGAGAAAGATATTGAGTGTTTGTAAGTGTGAAACATATTGAGTCTCTAACAATTCTCTACATGTTTCTATGGTAAAAAGAGAGATTGAAAGTGTTTGAGCGTTGTGGTGAATGTGAAGCATATTAAGTCTCTAACAATTCTATTTATTTTTCTATGAGATTGGACAAATTCTAGCAAGGACTTGTTGAGAAGATTTGAGGCAAGTTCTAGAGAGGATTTATGGACAGATTTGTGTGAGATTTTATGGAAGTTTACAATACAGAGTTTGAGGACAGAGATTGTTGAGAAGATTGGACAAATTCTAGAGAGAAATTACGGATATATTAGTGTGAGCTTTTGTGGAAGCTTACAAGGCATATTTGAGACAAGTCTTTAAGAAGACTTGTGAGCTGAGTTGATTGATTGATTTGTTCAAAACATGAGTTAACATTTGGAGCAGATATAGTAGAGTTGATTTAAGATTAAATCAAGCTTTGTGTTAAGGCTTGAGACAGATATTGAGGACAGATTTGTGCTAGATCGAAGAACTATGTTTAGTGTAGATTTGAAAATATATTTTGGTGCAGGAGGATAGGTTTGTGCCAGACCAGAGACAAATATTGAGTAGATTTGTGCTAAACTAAAGGACTATGTTTAGTGTAGATTTGAGACAAAGTAAAGAGTAACCTTTAGAGGTGATATAGTATAGAGGATGACATTCTCCAGTGGATAGAGATCCATTAGCTAGGGCAGTGAGGACAAGAGTATTTAGTGGATAGAGATCCATTAGCCAGTGTAGTGGAGGTAGTAGTTCTTCTAGAAGATCACCAACCAAAGCTAAGGAGAAAGGAGTTCTATTGTGTATAGATATCCATGAACTTGATTAGGGGATTGGTATCTCCTTTGGATAGATGTCCATAAACATTGTAATAGGGAAAGGATTCCCAAGAGATTGATTGAGAAAATTTTAGTGAAATATTTTCTCCGTGGAGTAGCCCACATTGGGTGAACCATGTTAAATTGGTGTCTCTATTGTGTGTGGTGATTTTTGTATTGCTTTGATTACTATTGTTGATATTGCTATCTATACATTACATAATATTGATTGCAAAGAAAAGTAAAAAGTGGTCTTATACTATTCACCCCCTTCTCAGTATAAGCTTGTGTTCTTCAATTGGTATCAGAGCAAGTTCCTTTAAAATATTTTAATAGCTTGCAGGAAAAGCTTACAAGAACATAATGGATTCTAAAAATGGGTCCTCATATAATTCAACACTAGTGTTTGATGGAAGCAATTTTATATTTTGAAGTATGAGAATGAAGATTCACCTGATGGCACTTGGCAATGAAATATGGGAAGCAGCTGAAAATGGCTACACACCACCAGCTACTCCACCTAAAAATAAATATGGTAAGCTTCTACATCATTACAATTCAAAAGCAATGAATACAATTTTGAGAGGTTTGCATAGAACAAAGTTCATAAAGGTTATGCATTGCAAATCAACAAAAGCAATTTGGGATAAGTTACAAAGCATATATGAAGGAGATAAAAGTGTCAAAAAGGCAAAGATACAAAATATCAAAGGACAATTTGAAGATTTAAAAATGAAGGATGAGAAAAAAATTAGTACTTATCTACTTCAGGTAGATGAGGTTGTTAACGCCATGCAAGGACTTGGACTTGAGATTTAAGAATATGATGTTTGTGATAATATCTTAAGATCTCTTCCCAAAAAGTTTAGTGAAAATATCTCTGCTATAGAGGAATCAAAATATGCTGATATTTTGACAAGAGATATGTTACTTGGTATTCTTACAACTTTTGATTTAAGAACAAAAGAGGAACCTAATATCTGAAAGGAAGCAGCATTAAAAGCTACTAAGAAGACAAAGGGCAAGAAGTCAGATTCAAGCAATGAGTCATCTAGTGATGAAGAAGTAAATTATGGCAGAAGGAATAAGGATTCAAGAATATTTAAAGATGCAAAATATGTTAGATGCTTCAATTGTGGAAAGTATGGTCACTATGCAACTAATTTTCAAGAAGCCAAAAATATCAATGATGAATAAAAATAGGATCATAAGAACAGGGAATAAGAAAAATACAAGTACCAAAATAAAGGCAAGGATGGGTAAGGCAAACAAGGAAATAAGTTCTTTCAAATACAAAAGAGGAGCTACTATGAAGACAAGGCAAGTAAGTACTCAAGTGATAGTGATAATAGTTTCTTAGATAATGATAAAGATAAAGTCCTATTTCTGATAGAAGAAAAAGAAGAAGTTAAGAAAAGGTCACTAATAATTCTCAAGTGTTTTAGATGTGGTAATTTTGGACATCTTGAAGATAGTTGTACAAATAATGGTTTCAGTTTAAGTGATGATGAATATGAGTATACACTTAAAGGACCAGAAGAGAATATTCTAATGGTACTAGAAGAAGAAAGAGAATATTCTAATGGTACTAGAAGAAGGAGGTGACCTTATAGAAGACAAGTCAAAAAATAATGAAGATGTTCTCAAAGGTAAAAAAATAGAGGAAGAATCATAAAAAGGAGAAGTTTATCTTGAGGGAGAGCTTATTTATGCTCTTAAAAATTTAAAGAAGGTAAGAAATAAAAACTCCCAACTTGAGCTTCAGTTTCAAGAATGTTATGAAGAGAGAGGAAATCTTATAGAGGATCTAAACAAGTCAATGGCTAAGACAAAGAAGTTCAAGGATAAGTTAGAAGCAAAGGTCTTAGAATGTGAAAAGTTAGAACAAGAAGTATCCCTAATAAGGTAAGAAGTAGAGAAGTCTAAGGATAAGCTACACAAGTTTGGAAGAAGTTCAAAGAATTTGGATAAGATTATCAAGTCACAAAATCCTACATCAAGCAAAACAGGTCTTGGTTTTGAATAGGCTCAAAAGAAACAAGAAGAAGAGTCAACCTTAAGTTCTAAAGGAGAATAAAATTTAGAAGAAGATAGTGTAAGAGAAAGTGAGACTTATGAATATGAGTTGGACAATATAAAGTTCAACAAGGAAATAAACAATTTACAAAAGAGGAACATATAGAATAAGAACCAGAATAGGGTAAGAGAGACTAAGAGAACAATGAGGTCAAGGCAAAGAAGCTTCAATGGATGATGTTTCTCATGTCACAAATTTGGGCACAAGGCTTCACAATGCATGACACATGAAATATAGGAATAAGGGAACTTGAAAAGTAGGCAACATTTTCATGGGTATTGCTACTCATGTAATCAGTTTGGTCACAAGACAATGAATTATAGGGTCCATTATAGGAATAGATATGGATTCACCAAGAGAAATCCTAAGACATCTGTACCTCCAAAGAATAATAACATTAAGTGTTTTAAGTGCAATAATGATGGACAAACAAAAAAGTGGTGTGGAGCAGACATTCCAGAACTAAGCATGAATAGGAACAAGATATGGACATGAACAAAAATAGGAACATGGACATGAACAAGAATAGTTAGAGAAATTAGAAGAATCAAATGAGAAGGAAAGAGGAAAAAGGTAAATATTAGTGTATGCTGGGAGTAGAAATACTCCCACCCCAGAATTAACCACCTCAAGAGGAGGTGGGGGGAGGGCTAAGCTAAGAGACTCATTATTAGCCCCGAGCCCCAAAGGTGACCCTTTTCCATTGATGTCAAAGGGGGAGAGATTTAAGTAAGGGGGAGAGATTTGGTTTAAGAAGAGAGAATTGAATTAGGGAGAGCAATTTCCCAGGGGAAGAACAGGAAAAAGATCAAGTTTTGGTAAAAGGAATTTGGGTTACCATCAATGACAAAGGGGGAGATTGTTGGACATTTTGAGTAGATGAGTTGTCATTGATGTCAAGAGTGAGTGGTCATTGATGTCAAGCTTTTAGTACTAGTGAGTGGTAGTTTCAATGGGCAACATAAATTTCAGGTTCTCCAATCAGTGCAAAAGGAGAGTCCGTTTTCAGTTGATCAAATTCGGTTCTAGGAGGTCAAGATGAGGTCCAAGGTGAAAAGAAGAAGCCCAAGCAAAAATATTATAATGTTTCTTTATAATATTATACAAGGAAGTTTAAATTAATTATAAATTAATTAATATAATTTTATATTAAATTAATTTATTAATTAATTTACTTAACTTATAAGTAATTTAAATTAATTATTAATTAATTTTAATATTAATTATATATTAATTTATGGTTCCTTTTGTTGGGACTGAAACTGACGGGATTATTTTATTGATACAAATGGTTACAATATATAGGCATAAGCCTATATGAAATGCATGACACTTGTCAAGTGAAACTGACAAGTGTCAAGGAAGGCATAGTGCACATTACATTAATTCTAACATTCCCCCTTAATGTGCACTATCCTAACTAAAGAAAAAAAACAAGTCAACATTAGGTAACATTCCCCCTTAATGTTGACTTCTCTAAAAAATTCTACATCCTCCTTTATTGCTGATTTGGTCTAGGTTTGTGCTCTTTGTGCTTGGCTCTCCAACCGTGAATAATGCTAGATTCACTGTGTATACATCTTAGTCTGTTGCCTCAGGGTTAGCCACTTCCACGGGTCTGTTGCCACTGGGTCAGTCGTCTAAGTGCCTCAGGGTCATCATGGGTGCCTCAGGGTCAACCACTTCTAGGTCTGTTGCCTTTGCAGGTCATCCTCAAAGGATGTTGCCTCTCATAGGTCACTGACTAGATCCACCATGAATATCAAGTCCCTCCTCATGGTGAACTCAATCTAGAAGGTGTCGGTCTCTGTAAAAAATGCACCTTAATACAAAGAAAAAAATGAGCCATATAAGAGTGTCGGTCTCTGCCGAAAATGCACTCAATACAATAAAATGAGCCATAGATCCAAATATGGAGGAGAAGAAGAAAGAATAGAAGATAATATTCTGAAGTGTATTTGTCTGTAGTCTTCAGAAGTAGATCCAAAAAAACCTCGGATAGAATCTAGGGTGTCTATGTCTATAGTCCCTAGAATAAGTGTCCTTATGGTGACCATGTCATCCCACCGAAATGCATTGGTAACCAGCCGCTGCATTCGCCAAGTGTATAGAAAAGATCACTAGGTACAAGGATCACATATAAAATTACCTTGGGAGTGTCGAGTTCAATCGAGAGTGCACTCCAAGGTAGAAAAACTTTGAGGCTAAAAAACTGAATTAAAACAACCTCAAAATTACAATATGACACCACCATTGTATCCGTCGTGGAAAGACATTTCCAACGACTATAAATACCCCTATATTCCACCATCAAAGGGGTCTTCATCATGAAAAAAAACAACATGCCTCTCTAAGGCAGCAAAATCAAACATTGCACAATGGCGGCATCACTCTCTGGTGGGAAAAAACAGCATCAATATCCCCCTTGTGGAAATACATTAAAAAAATGGCCAAAGGGGCCATTTTATCGGGTAGTAAAAATCTTCACCATGAAAAATTTTCCCTCCAAAGAAAAATTACAATGTTGAAAAATTTGGCCATGTGGGCCTCTTCACTTCCACTACCCATGTGGAATATATATTTAAAGATGGCCAATGATGTCAGCCATAAACACTGAAAGCGGTTTCCTCCACTTTAATAAAGGCTAAAGATAGCCCTGCCATAAATGTCCCCCCATCATTTTGAAATAAATAACCCTCATTTTAATATGAATCATGGGACTTTCCACCTCCATGTGGAAAATAACGGCCAAAGTGGCCATATTGATAGCCAAGTTCCCCATTCAAATTATAATATAAAGTGCCCCTTGATTTAAAAACAAACATTTCACATGCCCATATCTCCTCAATGCCCAGCGCATCCAGCGATTTTACAGACAGTCACGAATTACAGGTCACCACGGGATAGGGTCGGGCATGGGACCCACATGGCTTCGACAGCGAAGGGGCAGGAAACTCTAGCGTGCTATGCGATCCCAAAATAGATGGCGCAAAATATTCCATAGACTAGCTCCATTTGCTCCGGTGGCTGGCAACTTTGCGGTACGTGGTGCCATCCTCCTTGACGACCCAGCAGCTTAAAACTTGGCTTTTCAAAGTGCAATTGGCATTGTTGCAATACAGATATCACATGGCAATGTCACATGCAGTCCTCTATTGTTAGAAGATTGTGAAACAAAAACTTCGTAGAAGCAACCGTATCCACAATATGCAGTACATGCACAGGAAGTTCGGCCAAACAATGACAGTGATCTGGTGGGCATTAAAATTTTTACAGCCAGGTATCTTTGATCAAATCACAAATTTTTGTAAATCACCAGAATTATGGAGGGAAGCCGTTATGAAGCCTCAGAAAGGACAGCCTGATAGCACGATTTTTAAAGATCACCAGATGCAGATTTTACATATCTCCACATGCGCGCAGCAACTGAGAGTGACAGCAAACACGCTGTGTCCTCTTGCGCTTTGCCAAAAAATTAGGGACCTGGCGGGAAAATCACGGATTGGAACACATCGTCTTTCTGTAGCCAGAGAACCAAAGGGCTCTGAATCTTCGACGATTCGGATGGCCGCCATAATGTCATAGCAGAGCTGCGAGGTGAATCGGTGCTTGCTTTCACCTACGAATTTAGCACGAAAACTGACCTGTGGCTCGTTCCATTCATAGTTTCCTCTTTGATGGCTAGTAAATCTGAACTCTTTAAAAATTTTGGTACATTTCGCTTCACCAGCTGCTTGCTTCCTCCAGTGGCACATCGCTCAGAATCGAGAAGCTTTTACAGCATGACACAGAAATGGGACCCTAACATTTTTGCTGATACAAGAATGCATTCTTCAGGCCATCGAGACCGCAATGATGTTGCTTGAATCCCATGTTGTCGAGTTCTACTCTGCAAAGCCGCTTCAAATGATCATATTTCACCATCTCTTCGAGTTCTAAGAACTGGCAGCCATGATTTTTCAAAAATCTAGTTTTTGATTCATCCATCAAGGATGAAGAGCATACTCCCTATTTTGAAAAAAATGGGGGAAAATAAAAATATGAGGGGGAGGGAGGATTTCCATGAGGGAAATCCCCCCTCAAGCTCACAAGGCCAGAGAAAGCCTAGAACTCTATTAGAATTAGAGTGCACTATGCCTTCTCCTTGACACTTGTCAGTTTCTCTTGACAAGTGTCATGTGTTTCATATAGGCTTATGCCTATATATTGTAACCATTTGTATCAATAAAATAATCCCATCAGTTTTAAGTCCCAACATTTGGTATCAGAGCAGGCTTTCCCTGCCCTGTGAAACCCCTTGAGGGGGGATTTCCCTCATGGAAATCCTTCCTCCCCCTGTTTTTTTTATTTCCCTATTTTTTTTTACCGAGGGAGTGTGCTCTCCATCATTGATGGATCAGAAACTAAATGGAAAGAATTTTTAAGTTTAGGAATTTTTTTCAAAGGTTCTCTGCCTGTCTGCCATTGTTTTAGAGTAAACTAAGTTTTTTTTACAGATCGGGTTGTACGTATGACATTACGAGATCCGTTCTTTTTGGATCTCATGACATGTGAAGGGATGTGGAGATAGATGGTGTGTTCTTGCTGGACATGGTCATGGACCATGTGTCAGGCCTTAGGAGCTGAATCTATACCCATGAATGCCACATCGGAGGAGTAGGACGCGCCGTTGACTTTCTCTGCAAATTTTTTTCAAGATTGACTACTCGTCTCCATTATTTTGCATGATGTTATTTCTTTAGCTTGGGATCTTTTGATGGCTGGAATACCTGCCCCGGTGCAATCAGTGCTTTCATTGCATCATGCAGCATTGTATACTTCTTAGTAGCTACTGCACCCGATATAGTTGCATCCTCATGGAGTATTGCAGCGGCGGCGACCTCCACACCTTCAGGCAGCGCCAGGCGGCCAAGCATTTTTCTGAAACTGTCGTCCGATTTTACACATCAGAAGTCCTTATTTTTTCAACCGCAAGGCCTGCTACGAGATCCAGAATTGAACCTGGGACATCGTGAATAAGGTGATCGAGGGTTCCTACAAGATTTTTTAGGGATCTGATGACGCAGATGGAGCTGCAGTGGTAGTAGTCGGTGCCGGTGAACGGTGGGGTGCCAATGCTACATCCTGTGCCTGTGCATTTAGTTCGTTATCGGCCAAAAATGGCCATGCCAAGAGGGTGCCCAATGCATGTTTGACGTTTTCTAATGTCTCGACATGTCATTCCATGGGGATTCGAACCCCTCCCTACGGCTATGCGGGTTGTCCATATTTTCCCTACAATGAAGGCGAAGAAAAGGAATCAATCTCTCTCGAGGAATGTCGTAGTAACACCTCGTGATTCAACATGGAACGACGACGTCAAAGGAGAGGAGGCCGAAGAGGAGAATACCAGGGCAAATGGGTACCGCAATTCCTCTCGAGAACTTTCCGTATTTGTGGGCAATCTTTCGTTCAACGACGACAGTGCATTTTGCAGTGAGAAATGCCGGCAGCAGCAGATTACTATGGATGAGCAGATGGAGAAAAGCTTTGCGGGTGTGATGGGCTTGAAGATAGGACAGGTGCCGTCTCACATGTGCCCTCGCTAGCTGTTGTTTGCTTCGGATGCAGACACCCCAGAATCCGCCATTTAATGAAATACAGCTGGTATTTCCTAAGGTTTTTCCTATGGTATTAAAGTAAAAAATGTAGATGTCAAGTTTGGTGCAAATGGAGGCAAAAAATTTTGTCATATTTTTTTTGTGAATAGCCAGTCTGGCACAAAACTACACGGCAGTTTTAGATGTGCCACGTCTCCATAAACATGTGCCACATGGTGTGAATATCCTTGATCGCCATTTTTTCAAACCCTTGTGTAATTCGTGGAGTGGATGAGGTTGGGCGACGGGAAGAGCCGATGGTTTGCCGAGTTGCATTTGGAGGACCCTGTAACTTGAAAGGAAATGATGCATAAAGCCAATAATTAAATAGGGAAATGCCCCACTTGGATGTTTATTATAGGCATTATTTTCTATTTTCCAAAGTTGTGATTTTAAATTTTCCATCTACTTTGTTGGTAGAATTTTTTTTATAAAACTCCCAAGTTAAGCATTTATCCCAGAGTAGCACTCGGATGGGTGACCACCTGGGAAGTCCCGGAGCTGTATACATTTGGAGTGTCATTATATTTTTGCTTTGTTAAGCATCAATTTGTATACGACTATAGGCTTATTTATAGTCGTTGGAAATGTTTTTTCCAAAACAGACACAATGGTGGTGTCATATTGTAATTTTGATGTTGTTTCATATGAGTTTTTTAGTCTCAAAGTTTTTTCTACCTTGGAGTGCACTTTCGATTGTACCCAACACTCCTAAGGTACTTGTAAGTGAACCTAGTATCTAGTATTCACCTCTTTCTACTTGGCGGATGTAGCGGCTGGTTACCCACGCATTTTGGTAAGATGAGGTGACTACAATAAGGACACTTATTCTAGGGATTACAGACATAGACACCCTAGACTCTATTCGAGGTTTTTTTTAATCTACTTCTAAAGACTACAGACGAAAACACTTCAGAAGATTCTCTTCTTCTCTTCTTCTCCTCCATATTTGGATCTATGGCTCATTTTATTGTATTGAGTGCATTTTCGGTAGAGACCGACACTCTTATATGGCTCGTTTTTCCTTTGTATTAGGTGCATTTTTGGCTGAGACCGACACCTTCTAGATTGAGTTCACCATAAGGAAGGATTTGATATCTATGGTGAATCTAGTCAGTGACCTACGAGAGGCAACATCCTCTGAGGATGACCTGCAAAGGCAACAGACCTAGAAGTGGCTGACCTTGAGGCACCCATGATGACCCTGAGGCACTTAGACGATTGACCCAGTGGCAATAGACCCATGGAAGTGGCTGACCCTGAGGCAACAGACCGAGATGTATACACAGTGAATCTAGCATTATTCACAGTTGGAGAGCCAAGCGCAAAGAGCAAGAGCCTAGACCAAATCAGCAATAAAGGGGAATGATAGGTTGCTTTTAGAGAAGTCAACATTAAGGGGGAATGTTACCTAATGTTGACTTATTTTTTTCTTTAGTTAGGATAGTGCACTTTAAGGGGGAATGTTAGAATTAAAGTGCACTATGCCTTCTCCAAGTGCACTATCCTAACTAAAGAAGAAACAAAACAAGTCAACATTAGGTAACATTCCCCCTTAATGTTGACTTCTATAAAACAACCTATCATCTTCTCTTATTGCTGATTTTGTCTAGGCTTGTGCTATTTGTGCTTGGCTCTCCAACGGTGAATAATGCTAGATTTACTGTGTATACATCTCGGTCTGTTGCCTCAGGGTTAGCCACTTCCATGGGTTTGTTTGTTGGCAATTTTGGGTATCTTGAGTACATTGCCTTTGCCTAAGTTTAATTGTTGTCATTGATGTCAAGGAGCTATTGGTAGTTGTTGTTTTTGATGTCAAGGAGTTCTTGGAGCAATTTGTTTTTATGTCTAAGGATGTGTTTTGATGAAGGTTTCAGCTGGTCAGTAAGTCTCCAAGAAAATCAGAGTAGCCCAGTTGCCAAAAATCCAGAAAAAGATAAGTTAGAAAAAGTTTGCAGGCTGCTGGAAAAACTGTCGCGATTTCGCGACATGTTTGAGGAGAGAGAAAGTTTGGCCAAAACTGTCACGATTTCGTGACATGCAGGAAGGCAGAGGCAAAGCGGGCAAAAGTGTCACGATTTCGTGACATGCAGGAAGGCAGAGGCAGAACGGGCAAAACTGTCACGATTTCACGACAAGTTTTGAAGAAGTTGTACGGATGCAGAAAGTGTCACGATTTCGTGACAAGTTTCGAAGAAGTTGTACGGATGCAAAAACTGTCGTGATTTCGTGACAAGTTGAGTTGGCAGTGTTGAGTTGCAGGAAGTGTCACGATTTCGCGACAAGTTTTGAAGAAGTTGTACGGATGCAGAAAGTGTCACGATTTCGCGACAGGTTGAGTTGGCAGCTTGCAGTTGGCAAGAAAGAGCTTAAGGCAGCAAAAGCGTCATGATTTCATGACATGTTTCATTTTTGCTAGTGCAAACCAAGAAAAGGATGAAGAAGCAAGAGGTGTCACGATTTCATGATAGAGTTGCTGATGACGTCAGCAAAAGGCAAAGGTGTCACGATTTCGTGATAGTAGCGGAGAAGAAGACTTTGAAGTCCAGAGCGTCATGATTTCATGACAAGAATCATGATGACGTCAGCAAGAGGCAAAGGTGTCACGATTTCATGATAGTAGCGGAGAAGAAGGCTTTGAAGTCCAGAGCATCATGATTTCATGACAAGAATCATGATGACGTCAACAAGAGGCAAAGGTGTCACGATTTCATGACAACAACAGAGAAGAAGGCTTTGAAGTCTAGAGCGTCATGATTTCATGACAAGATTTACGATGACGTCAGCAAAGGCTGTAGTGTCACGATTTCGTGACAACAAACCAAAGAAGGTGTACGGTAGTCAAAGGCGTAGCGATATCATGACATGTTTGAGTTTCACGTGAGAACAGCTATAGAACAGCAGAGGCGGTTAAAGCCGATGAAGTTAACCTTTGTCGACGAAGTGTAAGGTTTTACAGTCGACGTGTTTGGAGATTGAACAACGACTAAAGAACAAGATTTCATCTTAAGATTGTGAGTATTAAAGGAAGACTGTTTGAGCAATTTTGGGCATCGATCGAAGTGTGCATTCGTAGTGAGGCGTTCGCAAAGTTAGTGCGACTAGTGAGGTTCGATCATCGAAAAAGTAGAGAGCGAAGTTCGACTACAGCATTAGAGTGGATTTCGTTGAATCTTCTAAGTATCAAAGACTTGTCTATGTTCATAAGAAGACTATGCAAAAAGTATGATGTGGTGGTTGTACATAGGCGCATAAGTTGTTGTGCGTTCGAATGCTGCAGTGTTTGCGAAGATCATGAAAAGGGTGGAATTTGATCTAAGGACAGTTGTGATTGCGACTGTGTTCACGCAGTCTGTGTAAAAGAAAGCAAAGTGCGTGAAGTAGATGCTACTGTAATTGCGAATAGTTGTGAAGGACAAACGGTGATCAAGTGCTGCTGTAATTTGAGAAGACTGTGCTATTGTAGCTACGCAGGCAGTGAAAAGTTGTTTTCAACCAAGTGCAAAAAGGAACAGAGGAAGAGGACAATTGTGCTAGACCGAAGGACTATGTTTGGTACAGAAAAGAGGACCAGCTTTGCAGTAATAGAGTTGAGGACAGAGATCTCCAACCAGAGCAGGGAAGACAGGTGTCTTCTGTGGACAGAATTCCACTTGCTAAGGGCAGAGGAGGTAGAGGTCTTCTAGAGGATCACTAGCAAAGCAGAATTAGGGGAAGGTGTCTCCTTTGAGCTGAGGCTCATAAACTTTGTAATCGGGAAGGATTCCCAGAGGTTTTGATATAATTTTTAGAGGAAAGTTTTATCCGTGGAGTAACCCACCTTGGGTGAACCACGTTAAAATGGGTCTTTTATGTGTAATGCTTTCTGTCTTGTTTAATGTTATGTTGATGCCATTGCTATCTGAAATTAAAATTATTAAATGGTTTAGTCTTATACTGTTCACCCCCCCTCTCAGTATAAGTTCATGTTCTTCAATTGGTATCAGAGCAGGTCTCTCCAAAAAAAGCCTAACAGCTTGGAGAAGGATCTAACGGAGGAACATATAAATTCAGAAAAGGTTGAATTCGATCTCAAGAATGAATTCTTCTTGGCCTTACGAAAGCTTGAGAAACTCAGGGAAGAGAATTCTGTCCTTAAGCAGCATTACCAAGAAAAAGAGATAGCAAGATCAGAATTGGCTCAATGTGTTATAGATTTCAAAATTCTAGTCGAAGAAAGGGAAGAGGATTGAACAAGTTCTAACAGAGGTTCTAAAAGGAAAGGTGGCTGATTGTGAGAAACTAGAAGGAGAGATTATGTCTCTTAGAGTGAAGTTAGAACAGTCATCTCTCAGACAAAATTTTTCGTATGAAAAGAAGGATGGCATCATCTTACATGAAACAGGGTCTTCAAGCAAAGACAATCTTCATTCTGAAGAGCAATGGATTCCAGTTGATCGCAAGAAGAACAAACTTCCAGGGCATCAAAACAGGTTACATAATACCTTCCATGGATATTGTTTTTCCTGTAAAAAATTTGGTCACATAGCTATGCATTGCAATAAATCTCTGAAGAGTCGTAGTAAGGAAAATGTTAACTCATTTGCACCTCTTATGAATAAAAATATCATGTGTTACAAGTGCAAGAATTTTGGGCATATAGCAAGGATGTGCAGTTTGGATAAATTTAGTTTTGAGTTCTCAAAAAGGAGGAATGAGATAAAATCTAAGTCAATGATAGTTCAAACTGCTTTTCATGCTCAAGACAAAGTAGAAAAATGGTATCTTGATAGTGGCTGTTCAAAACATATGACTGGAGAAAAAGAAAAAATTTTGTCTTTAAAAGAAGCAAACAGAGGAACAGTCAGTTTTGGAGATAACAGGTCCGCAAAGATCTGTGGTAAAGGGTCTCTTAGTTTGGATGGGAAATCCAAAATAGAAAACGTGCTTTATGTAGAAGGGCTAAGACATAATTTGCTTAGTGTGAGTCAACTTTGTGATCAAGGGCACATAGTATCTTTCTTTTCAGATAGATGTGAGATAAGTAAAGAATTAAATGGAAAACTTATTGCTAGGGCTACAAGGACTCCAAACAATCTTTACATGCTGAGTGAGATAAAAAGAGAAAAATGCTTTCTAACTCAAGAAGATGAGAGTTGGTTGTGGCATAAAATATTGGGACATTTGAGTTTTGATAATCTGGTCAGTATTAGTAACAAGGAAGCAGTTAGAGACTTGCCCAGAATAAAAAGGCCCCAAAACATCATTTGCGGTCCTTGTCAACATGGTAAACAGACTCAGAACCAGTTTCAAATCGAAAGGGTATACATCTTCCAAACCCTTGGATCTTATTCATACCGATTTGTGTGGCCCCACCAGAACTCGGAGCATTCAGGGAGATAACTATTTCATGTTGTTTATAGATGATTACTCAAGAATGACTTGGGTTACTTTTCTCAAAGAAAAATCTGAAGCTTTTGAAAAATTTAAAGTTTTTAAAGAAATGATTGAAAATGAGACTGACAAAAGAATCAAATGTTTAAGATCAGATAGAGGAGGAGAGTTCACTTCAAATGAGTTTGTGGAATATTGTGAACAACACGGAATTAAAAGAGAATATTCAGCAGCAAGAACTCCTCAACAAAATGGAGTAGTTGAAAGAAAAAATAGAACTGTTGAAAATATGGCTAGAGCAATGTTAAATGAGTCAAATCTTTCAGATGGTTTTTGGAGAGAAGCAGTAAATACAGCAGTTCACATCATTACCAGGGCTCAACTCAGAGTCAATCATCATAAAACTCCCTATGAGCTGTGGAAAGGAAGACCAGCTACAGTTAAACACTTCAAAGTGTTCGGGAGTAAGTGCTTCATTAGAAGGGAAGATCAAAATCTGGGTAAGTTTGATCCTAGATGTGATGAGGGAATTTTTCTTGGATATTCCAGCAAAAGTAAGGCCTACAGATGCTTCAACAAAAGAACTCATACCATTGTAGAAAGCATAAATGTAACAATAGATGAAAAGACAGGGATAAGAGAACCAGTCAAGGAACTCAGTGATGAAATCTGTCAAGAAGAATTCAGAGAAGTGTCAGATGAAGAAGAGGAAAGACAACAGCTGCTTCCCAAAACTCCTTCACGGTATGTTCAGAAACATCATCCCAAAGACTTGATCATTGGTGATCCAAATAGCAGGCAAACAAGAAGAAGAGTCATTCCTTCACATGAATCTGCTAATGTTTCATTGTTATCTCAGATTGAGCCAAAAAATTTTAGTGAAGCATGTACAGATGATTTTTGGGTAAAAGCAATGGATGAAGAGCTAAATCAAATAGAAAAAAGTGAAACCTGGGATTTGGTTCCAAGACCTAAGAACAAAAATGTCATTGGCACAAAATGGGTTTTCAGAAATAAACTTAATGAGGATGGAAATATTGTCAGGAACAAAGCCAGGTTAGTCTGTAAAGGATATGCTCAAGTCGAAGGTGTTGATTTCGAAGAGACGTTTGCGCCTGTTGCACGTCTTGAAGCAATCAGAATGTTTTTGGCCCTGTCTAGTTTCAAATCTTTCAAAGTGTTTCAAATGGATGTAAAGTCTGCATTTCTAAATGGGGTGTTGGATGAAGAAGTCTATATAGAACAGCCAGAAGGTGCGTCTCTTTCAGAACAGCCAGACTATGTGTGTAAATTGAAAAAGGCATTGTACGGGTTAAAGCAAGCACCCAGGGCTTGGTACTCAAGACTTGACGGGTATCTTTATGAACAAGGTTTCAGGAAAGGCATGGCAGATTGCAACTTGTACATTAAGAATAAAGGTGATGATATAATTATCGTAGTTGTTTATGTCGATGACATTATTTTCGGAGGAAATAATACTCAGATGTGCAAAGTTTTTGCTAACACCATGCAAAAGGAATTCGAGATGTCTATGATTGGAGAGCTGTCATTCTTTTTAGGACTGCAGATTGCGCAATCAAAAAATGGTATATTTCTCTCTCAGGAAAAGTATATCAAAGAGATGTTAAAAAAATTTGGGATGATGGACAAGAAACTCGTATGTACTCCAATGATTACAGGGTGCAATCTGAGTAAGGATGATAAATCTCCAACAGCAGATCAGAAATTGTACAGATCTATGATTGGTAGTTTACTATATAGTACAACTACCGGACCGGATATCATGCAGGCCGTTGGATTAGTAGCAAGATTTCAGGCAGCTCCAAAAGAATCTCATGTTATAGCAGTCAAGAGGATATTCAGATATTTGAAGGGCACTATGGATTTTGGGCTTTGGTATCCCAAAGGCGATGATTTCACCCTCACAGCCTATACAGATGCAGATTGGGCAGGCAGTATTGATGATAGAAAAAGCACTAGTGGTGGAGCATTCTTTCTGGGAAAGAGTCTGGTTTCTTGGCTGAGTAAGAAACAACCTTCTGTTTCCTTATCTACAGCAGAAGCAGAATACATAGCAGCAGTGGCTGGGTGCACTCAGGTTTTATGGATGAAAACAACTCTGGAGGATTTCAAAGTCAAGCATGAACAACCTATCCCTATTCTTTGTGATAATTCAAGTGCCATAAGTATTTCTAAAAATCTGGTAATGCACTCAAGGACGAAGCACATTTCTATCAAATATCATTTTTTAAGGGAAAAAGTGCAAGAGAAGCAGGTCAAGCTAGAATATGTACCTACTAAAGAGCAAATTGCAGATATCTTCACCAAACCCCTTCCAAGAGATACGTTTGAGTATCTAAGGGAGAAATTGGGAGTTGTACTTTTACCTCAAGGTTAGTCACCTCATCAGGAGGTGGGGGAGGGACTAAGCTAAGAGGCTCATTCTTAGTCCCAAGCCCCAAAGGAGACCCTTTGCCATTGATGACAAAGGGGGAGAGATTTAAGTAAGGGGGAGTGTTTTCAAGTGAAGAGGAAAGCTTCAAGTCAGGGGGAGCAAAACTTGAAGAGATTGATTTCAGTTTTGGCTCTTGAAAGCTGTGTTTTTAATTAAGGGTTGCCATCAATGACAAAGGGGGAGATTGTTGGCAATTTTGGGTATCTTGAGTACATTGCCTTTGCCTAAGTTTAATTGTTGTCATTGATGTCAAGGAGCTATTGGTAGTTGTTGTTTTTGATGTCAAGGAGTTCTTGGAGCAATTTGTTTTTATGTCTAAGGATGTGTTTTGATGAAGGTTTCAGCTGGTCAATAAGTCTCCAAGAAAATCAGAGTAGCCCAGTTGCCAAAAATCCAGAAAAAGATAAGTTAGAAAAAGTTTGCAAGCTGTTGGAAAAACTGTCGCGATTTCGCGACATGTTTGAGGAGAGAGAAAGTTTGGCCAAAACTGTCATGATTTCGTGACATGCAGGAAGGCAGAGGCAAAGCGGGCAAAAGTGTCACGATTTCGTGACATGCAGGAAGGCAGAGGCAGAACGGGCAAAACTGTCACGATTTCATGACAAGTTTTGAAGAAGTTGTACGGATGCAGAAAGTGTCACGATTTCGTGACAAGTTTCGAAGAAGTTGTACGGATGCAAAAACTGTCACGATTTCATGACAAGTTGAGTTGGCAGTGTTGAGTTGCAGGAAGTGTCACGATTTTGTGACAAGTTTCGAAGAAGTTGTACGGATGCAGAAAGTGTCACGATTTCTGACAGGTTGAGTTGGTAGCTTGCAGTTGGCAAGAAAGAGCTTAAGGCAGCAAAAGCATCACGATTTCATGACATGTTTCATTTTCGCTAGTGCAAACCAAGAAAAGGATGAAGAAGCAAGAGGTGTCACGATTTCGTGATAGAGTTGCTGATGACGTCAGCAAAAGGCAAAGGTGTCACGATTTCATGACAGTAGTGGAGAAGAAGACTTTGAAGTCCAGAGCGTCATGATTTCATGACAAGAATCATGATGACGTCAACAAGAGGCAAAGGTGTCACGATTTCATGACAGTAGCGGAGAAGAAGGCTTTGAAGTCCAGAGCATCACGATTTCATGACAAGAATCATGATGACGTCAGCAAGAGGCAAAGGTGTCATGATTTTGTGACAAAAGCAGAGAAGAAGGCTTTGAAGTCTAGAGCGTCATGATTTCATGACAAGATTTACGATGACGTCAGCAAAGGCTGTAGTGTCACGATTTCGTGACAACAAACCAAAGAAGGTGTACGACAGTCAAAGGCATAGCGATATCATGACATGTTTGAGTTTCACGTGAGAACAGCTACAGAATAATAGAGGCGGTTAAAGCCGATGAAGTGTAAGGTTTTACAACCGACGTGTTTGGAGATTGAACAGCCAACTAAAGAACAAGATTTCATCTTAAGATTGTGAGTATTAAAGGAAGACTGTTTGAGCAATTTTGGGTATCGATCGAAGTGTGCATTCGTAGTGAGGTGTTCGCAAAGTTAGTGCGACTAGTGAGGTTCGATCATCGAAAAAGCAGAGAGCGAAGTTCGACTACAACATTAGAGTGGATTTCGTTGAATCTTCTAAGTATCAAAGACTATGCTGTTGTTCATAAGAAGACTGTGCGAAAAGTATGATGTGGTGGTTGTACATAGGCGCATAAGTTGTTGTGCGTTCGAATGCTACAGTGTTTGCGAAGATCATGAAAAGGGTGGAATTTGATCTAAGAACAGCTGTGATTGCGACTGTGTTCATGCAGTCTGTGTAAAAGAAAGCAAAGTGCATGAAGTAGATGTTACTGTAATTGTGAACAGTTGTGAAGGACAAACGGTGATCAAGTGCTACTATAATTTGAGAAGACTATGCTGCTGTAGCTGCGCAGGCAGTGAAAAGTTGTTTTCAACCAAGTGCAGAAAGGAACAGAGGAAGAGGACAATTGTGCTAGACCGAAGGACTGTGTTTGGTACAGAAAAGAGGACCAGCTTTGCAATAATAGATTTGAGGACAGAGATCTCCAGCCAGAGCAGGGAAGACAAGTGTCTTCTGTGGACAGAATTCCACTTGCTAAGGGTAGAGGAGGTAGAGGTCTTCTAGAGGATCACTAGCAAAGCAGAATTAGGGGAAGGTGTCTCCTTTGAGCTGAGGCTCATAAACTTTGTAATCGGGAAGGATTCCCAGAGGTTTTGATATAATTTTTAGAGGAAAGTTTTATCCGTGGAGTAACCCACCTTGGGTGAACCACGTTAAAATGGGTCTTTTATGTGTAATGCTTTCTGTCTTGTTTAATGTTATGTTGATGCCACTGCTATCTGAAATTAAAATTATTAAATGGTTTAGTCTTATACTGTTCACCCCCCTCTCAGTATAAGTTCATGTTCTTCACTGTTGCCACTGGGTCAACCGTCTAAGTGCCTCAGGGTCATCATAGATGCCTCAAGGTCATCCACTTCTGGGTCTGTTGCCTCTGTAGGTCATCCTCAGAGGATGTTGCCTCTCGTAGGTCACTGACTAGATTCACCATAAATATCAAATCTCTCCTTATGGTGAACTCAATCTAGAAGGTGTCGATCTCTGTCAAAAATACACCTTAATACAAAAGAAATACGAGCCATGAAATACAATAAAATTGTGCCTTAGAATCCAAGTGTGGAGGAGAAGAAAGAAGAATAGAAGAGAATCTTCTAAAGTGTCTTCGTCTATAGTCTTCAGAAGTAGATCCGGAAAAACCTCGGATAGAGTCTAGGGTGTCTATGTCTGTAGTCCCTAGAATAAGTGTCCTTATGGTAGTTACCTCATCTTACCGGAATGCATGGGTAACCAACCGCTGCATCCGCCAAGTAGAAAGAGGGTACTACTAAATACTAGGTTCACTTACAAGTACCTTGGGAGTTTCGGGTACAACCGAAAGTGCACTCCAAGGTAAAAAAACTTTGAGGCTAAAAAAACTTAATTAAAACAGCCTCAAAATTACAATATGACACCACCATTGTATCCATCATGGAAAAATGTTTCCAACGACTATAAATAACCCTATATTCCACCATCAAAGGGGCCTTCATCATGTGGAAAAACCATCATGTCTATCTAAGGCAGCAAGTAATCAAACATTGCACAATGGCGGCTTCACTCCTTGTGGAAATACATTAAAAAAAATGGCCAAAGGGGCCATATTATCGGCCAATAGGCATGGGCACTCTCCAAGTGTCATAAAGTGGTCTCTTCACTTTATAAAAAAACAATGCCCCTCACTAAAAAACAAACTGAGCCCACCCACTATGGTCAAATACAATTATATAAAAAAATAAAAGGAATTATTCCTTTTAATGTAAATGTTCCCTTCTTAAAATAAATATCCCCATGATTTTAGTTGGCCATGTGATTTTTCAAATGCATTGTTGACCGCGAGATCAGTGACCAAGGCCTCTAGGCAATATTTGCAATTGCAGAGCGGAGAGTACATCAAAATCAGTAACAAAACAAACACATGGCACCCCCAGCATCACGTGCTCGACCAGTGCCTCATGTAGGCGCTTCAGTTCATCGACCCGTGGAATGGATCATGGTTCTGGCTCCATGACGTGGTGGAAATGCAATAAATATTACACAACAACCATTGTTAATATTAGATAACACTCACATTATCATCGAACACCAGAACTCCAGCAGTTGCAGTTCAGATCTGTAGAAAATCACTGTGCAAAAATTCTGTAGCTACCCCCTGGACATGCGTGCCAAATGGAAGGTGATGGAGAAGAGAAAAAAACACCGCATTTGACTCCTCTCATCTATTCTGATTGTAGCCATTCCTCCTCCATGCATTGGCATCGACGTACTCCCTAACTGTAGCGGATTCGACGTCATCTGATGCGACGCCTCCGTCATCGCATAGGCCTCCAACACTGCCATTGACGTCTTCCTTGACTCCTCTCAAGTTCAATCCCTGGACTTTTGCAATGTTGGTGCCTCTTTTGTAGGACTGCTACGTCGAGCCCATTGACATGCCGGCGAGCACCAACACCTTCGAGGTAGATATCCAAGCTAGCATTGCTCATACTTTTTGGAAGCTTCTGAAGAAAGGCTAGCAACCACGGAGGACTATTATCCTCTGTAGTTGGGATGCTGAGGAGTATGGATATGTTGGATCCATCGAATGGGTGGAGGAAAACTTTAATTTATTATACACAAGGGTTGTTGCATATATCAATGTGGATGTAGCAGTCGTAGGACCCAGCTTTTTTGCCTTTGCTACACCCCAGTTGGATAACCTTCTGGAAGAGGCTATACAGAAGGTGAAATATCTTGAAGATGCGTCTCAAATGGTGTATCAAGCATGGTGCTTATCTAACATGAATTCTTAGTCTTCGATTGGTAGATTAGGAGGCGGTGGCTCAAATTTTGCCTCTTTTCTTCATCATGTTGGTGTGCCTGCAATGGACATTTATTTTGGAAAATATTACCCTGTTTATCATTCTCTATACGACAATTACGTATGGATGGGAAATTTTGGAGACCCTCTATTTCACAGACATGTTGCAGTAGTAGCTATATGGGGACTAGTTACACTCAAGCTCGTAGATGAAGAGATTTTGCCTTTCAACTATGAAAAATATGCTAAGAACTGTAGTCGTATATAGAAACTTTGGATTCACGACTAAGTACAGTATGCGCCTCTCAACATTTAACAACATCTCTGTTACATCTCTCCATTTTTGAACTTAAGATGGCTCTTCAACAAATCCAGAATCAACTTCTTTAGCACCCTCAGTGACACCGCCGCCTCCCTCAAGTTCCTGAACACCAGAATTATGCGCCCGCTAGCGCCCAACGTCAGCTCCGTCTCCATATCCAATTTCATCTCCCCCATTAAAGCCTAGAGAGCACTGATCTTTATTAATTCTCTGCCTCTGCTATGCTCTCTGCGATGTTATGTCATCGATTCTGTGAGAATATCTCTTCGATTCTGGAGAGGTATGATGTAAATGCTTGGTCACGGGGTCGAATTCGTGCAAACGCAAAATATCAAAGACAACATAGCAACAACGAATCCTCGCCCTCATTCTAGCGCCATGTAGACAAAACATCACATTTCTTTGTGACAGAACTGCACTGATGCAGATACAGATCTCTCCGTGAGCCTCAACACCATATAATATTTTCGTGAGCAAGTTACAAAGAAGTGACCCAATATAATATTTCTCCTCCATCGTAAACTCCAGCAACTAAGGATTCAAAATGACAGAGGAAAAATAACCACTAAAAAAAAAAACTAATTTTTTTTTTTTTATCCATCTGGTTTATGATCCATCAAAAGATGGAGAGCATACTCCCTCGGTAAAAAAAATGGGAGAAAATAAAAAAATGGAAAATGGGGGAAAAATATGGGGGGAGGGAGGATTTCCATGAGAGAAATCCCCCCTCAAGCTCACAAGGCCAAAGACAGCCTGGAGCTCTGATACCAAATGTTGGGACTGAAACTGATGGGATTATTTTATTGATACAAATAGTTACAATATATAGGCATAAGCCTATATGAAATGCATGACACTTGTCAAGTGAAACTGACAAGTGTCAAAATAGAGGCATAGTGAACATTACATTAATTCTAACACCTTTAATAACCCTAAGGTGGGTTATTAAGGTTGAAATTTGAATTTTTGAATTCGACCATCGAGCGTTGATGTGGGAGTCATATGGAAAAGCATGTATAAAAGGGAGTCCACCACCTTAGCCAAAGTCTAATGTGCATTCGAATTAATATCTTGTGCTATGCGAAAAATGTGCAAATTATTTAGTGAAAGGAAGAGGGTTTTCATTGGTTTGAAAGTGCCATGAGGTAGGCAGAAGAACAACACACACCAAGGAAGGTGCCTTGGTCACCAAGCATAGGTAGCGCAGTTGGCAACTGCAGCAAAAGTAAAGACCAAGGGGCAACGATTGGCACAGGTTTGAATCTGTAAGAAGTGTTTTATTTTGGTAGCGTCATCGGTAGATGAAAAACATAATAGGAAGGAAACTTCCCTTCCTTCTCATGGGTGCCTATAGCCCACGTGGTGGGCACCAAAGCGCTAAGGTGCTTGGCGGTTAGGAGACGGTGGTTCGAAACTCGGTGAACCCCTTTTTGGAAAAATACAAAGGTATGCATTATTGTTTGGCACCAAAATTTTTGGAGAAGTTAATTTGAGCCCTAAAGTTTGAAATAATTTTATTTTATAAAGTTTAAGGGGAGTTATAAGGTGATGAGAATTATTTTTATGTGATTAATTTTTGTAAAGGGCATTTAAGTGGTAAAGTGTTATATCCTTGATATTTGTGAGTGGTTAGAAAGTTAGAGGGAGTTATAAGGTGTAAAATTTGGATTAAATTTTATTGTACCTTTTAATCAAGAAGAATATCCTTGTGAGTTTTTTGAGATAAAATTATTTTTATCTAAACTTGAATTGGCAGGCTATTTTGAGATAGGTTTTGAAGACACTTCTTCATAAATCAAAAATGTATGGGCACATATTTCTAGTGAGTGTTAGTTGAATGTTATGAATGCTAAGTTGGAGTGAAAATTATTGGTAGGTAAGAATTGTTGAGTGTGTTTTGAATTAATGATTCAAGGTTTTTTGGAATAGAGGTTAAAGAGAGTAACCTTGTTTTATAAGAATTGTTTTTGAAGTGATTAGATGAGTGAAGAACTTGAAATAGAGTTTTCAAAGATCATGAGTATCATTGTTATGTGAGATTGTTTTATAAGCATTGTTGTTGAAGTGATTGGATGAGTGAAGAACTTGAACTTTGGTTTGCAAAGATCATGAGTATCATTGTTATGTGATATTTTTTGATGAGAATTGTTGGAAATAAGTGAATGAGTGTTCATATTCTTGGACTAGGGTTTGTGAGCAAGGATTATTTTATTGAGTGATTGGTTGAGTAGAGTTGCGATTGAGCCTAGTCAAGTGGTTGTGTTGAAGTGATAGTTCAAGTTATGTGAAACAAATTGTTCCATATTCTAATTTGATTTGAGAAAGAGATTGAGTGTTTGTAAGTGTGAAACATATTGAGTCTCTAACAATTATCTCTATGTCTCTATGGTAAAAAGAGAGATTGAAGGTGTTTGATCATTGTGGTGAATGTGAAACATATTGAGTCTCTAACAATTCTCTTTATGTTTCTATGAGATTGGACAAGTTCTAGCAAGGACTTGTTGAGCATATTTGAGGTAAGTTCTAGAGAGAACTTGTGGATAAATTTGTGTGAGCTTTTATGGAAGCTTACAATACAAAGTTTGAGGATAGATATTGCTAAGTATACTGGACAAGTTCTAGAGAGAACTTATGGATAGATTAGTGTGAGCTTTTATGGAAGATTACAAGGCATATTTGAGATAAGTCCTTGAGAAGACTTATGAGCAGAGTTGATTGATTGATTTTTTCAAACCATGAGTTAAGGTTTGGAGCAGATCTAGCAGAGTTGATTTGAAATTAAATCAAGATTTGTGTTAAGTCTTGAGATAGAGATTGAGGATAAATTTATTCTAGACCGAAGAACTATGTTTAGTGTAGATTTGAGGATAGAGTTTGGTGCATATTTGAGGACATGTTTGTGCCAGACCAAAGATAAAGATAGAGCAAATTTATGCTAAATTGAAGGATTGTGTTTAGTGCAGATTTGAGGCAGAGCAAAGAGGAAGCTTTGGAGGTGATAGAGTATAGAGGATGATAGTCTCCAATAGATAGAGATGCATTAGCCAGGGCAGTGAGGATAGGAGTCTTTAGTGGATAGAGATCCATTAGCCAGTGTAGTGGAGGTAGAAATTCTTTGAGAAGATCACCAACAAGACTAAGGAGAAAGGATTTCTCTTATGGATAAATATCCACGAACTTGATTAGATGATTGGTGTCTCCTTTGGATAGAGGTCCATAAACATTGAAATAGAGAAAGGATTCCCAAGTGATTCATTAAGAAAATTTTAGTGAAATATGTTCTCCGTGGAGTAGTCCACATTGGGTGAACCACGTTAAATTGGTGTCTCTATTATGTGTGGTTATTTGTGCATTGTTTTGATTATTGTTGTTGATATCACTATCTATAAATTGCATAATATTGATTGAAAAGAAAAGTAAAAAGTGGTCTTATCCTATTCACCCCCCCTCTCAGTATAAGCTTGTGTTATTCAATCGGTATCAGAGTGGGTTCCTTTGGAAGAGTTTAACAACTTGAAGGAAAACTTACAAGAACACAATGGATTCTAAGAATAGGTTCTCAGATAATTCAACACTAGTATTTGATGGAAGTGATTATATATTTTGGAGTATGAGAATGAAGATTCACCTGATGGCACTTGGAAATGAAATATGGAAAGCAGTTGAAAATGGCTACACACCACTAGCTACTCCACCTACAGATAAATATGGTAAGATTCTACATCATTACAATTCAAAAGTAATGAATGTAATTTTGAGAGGTTTGCATAGAACAGAGTTCATAAAGGTTATGCATTGCAAATCAGCAAAATCAATTTGGGATAAGTTACAAAGCATTTATGAAAGAGATAAAAGTGTCAAAAAGGCAAAGATACAAAATTTTAAAGGAAATTTTGAAGATTTAAAAATTAAGTATGATGAAAACATTAGTACTTATCTTCTTCGGGTAGATGAGGTTGTTAACATCATGCAAGAACTTGGACTTGAGATTGAAGAATCTGATGTTTGTGATAAGATCTTAATATCTTTTCCAAAAAGGTTTAGTGAAAAGATATCTACTATAGAGGAATCAAAATATGGTGATATACTGCTAGGAGGAATGACAGAATCATTTGGAGTGGTACAGAGGATGGGCTATTTTCTGTTAAATCTACTTATGAGTTTCTCACCACCAATACTGCTCTCGACTACAGGTGGAATACTATTTGGAGGAAAGGGGTCATCCCTAAAATCAACTTTTTTGCGTGGATCGCTTTCCACCGCTTTCCACAGCAAAGCCTTAACTATTGAAAACCTTCACAAGAGAGGTTTTTCCTTCCCCAATAGGTGTTACTTGTGTCTTGCAGATTACGAGACGAGGGATCATTTATTCTTGCATTTCTGGTTTTCCTACTCTATTCTTAGCTTTGTCCTATCCTCCTTCCAAATCCTTTGGTGCTCTCCCCGTTCTCTCAGAGATTCTTTCCACCAATGGCCTAATCCTTTCAAGAATCCTAAACTCCATTTCCTCCTTGAGGCCTCCTTCCACCATTCAATTTGGCAAATTTGGTTAGAGAGGAATGCCAGAATCTTCGACAGAGCTCCTAGAGGGCCTCCTTCTGTTGCTCAAAGGGCGTTATCCTATGCCATCGAGAATTCTATTGTTGTTCCCAGTCCCTGTCCCCACATTTTGAGCGAAGAAGCGATTCTCAAAATAATGAATCTCTGGCCGTTTCTGGATGTTGTTAAAGGGCCCTGTCGAAGGAGTGTTGTTTGGACCATGCCCCCCATGGGGTGGATTAAATTAAACTTTGATGGAGTGGCTAAGGGTAATCCTGGGCCCGCTGGTGCTGGGGGTGTTGTTAGAGATCATGATGGGAATCTTGTGATGGCCTACTGTGAAGATTTGGGCTCCCAGACGAATCACTATGCCAAAGCCCGAGGTGCTTTGAAAGGTATTCGAATACTCTTTGAGGACCCTCGGCCTCTAATTATTGAGGGTGGCTTGCTCAACATCGTGAATTACCTCCTTGGCACCAAAAATCCTTCTTGGAAAGTCTACAACATCATCCTTGAGGTAAGAACGCTTCTCTCCCATCATGGTAGGTGGAAAGCAAACCATATTTTGAGAGAATGTAATCGCATGGCTGATCACATGGCCAACAAAAGGCTCGCAACCATGTGTCCGGTCGTGTTGCGGTCTCGCTTCCCATCCGAGGTGGAAAGGTTGGCCAGAGCGAACATCCCTTCATGAGGTTTACCTCACGCAGTTTTTGGAAAGCCCCTTCTGACGCATATCAGGATGGCGTGGCAATTCTGTCTACTCCCTTGGGTGAGTGTGGGCGCAATTTTCTTGTGAAGTGCACCCATGTTTCCAAAGCTTTTTGTTTTTCAGGCCTCCAGGACACACCAGATTTGGTGCCTGGTAGGCTCTCAACACATTTTTCTCCACCAAGGTGGTTTATCTATTTTGTTCGATTCTGGCATTGGTTCACGGTTGGCATTTCAAAGTAAACCTTTCCAACGATGCCCAAACGTGTGTGGATTATTGGTGGTGTGCGGGAATGTTTGGGCTTGGATCTTGTCAAATCCTTATTAACTCCATGATTACAATCTTGAAGCAGAACCAGAAGCACCAAAATTCGGAAGGACAGGAGTCGTGATTAGCTGTCCATGGTGTCTGGTCTATTTTGTTTTCTGTTTTCCTTGTTTCAGTTCTTCAGCCTCTACTTGGTGTCCTCTCGGGTTTGTCATGTTTCATTTTTTCATTGGATTTTTAGGCCTAAAATACCTTTCTATAGTCTCCAAGTCTTTAGCATTAGGATGGCTTTACTTGCAATTAGGCTTATTGTTACAGCCAAGAGGTATGATGCATTATTAGAATTGTGGCTAATTTTGTACATAAGGTTTTGGGATCCTCTATAAAAACCCACTGTTAATACATTAAAATAATTACCAAAAAAAAAATATGGTGATATTTTGATAAGAGATATGTTACTTGGTATTATTACAACTTTTGAGATAAGAACAAAATAAGAACCTAATCTCTAGAAGAAAGCAACCTTCAAAGCTACTAAGAAGAAAAAGGGTAAGAAGTCAGATTCAAGAAATGGGTCATACAGTGATGAAGAAGCAAATTATTGTAGAGGAAATATGGATTCAAGAATATTTAAAGATGCAAAATCTATCAGATTCTTCAATTGTGGAAAGTATGGTCAGTACACAACTAATTTTCAAGAATCCAGAAATAGCAATGATGAAGAAAAATAGGATCATAAGAACAGGGAATCAAAAAATATAGTTACCAAAAGAAAGGCAAGAATGGGCAAGGCAAACAAGGAAATAAGTTCTTTCAAAGAAAAAAGAGGAGCTACTATGCAGATAAGGCAAGTAAGTACTCAAGTGATAGTGATAATAGTTTCTCAGATAATGATAAAGATGAAGTTCTATTTATGATAGAAGAAAAAGAAGTTAAGAAATATGAAGTGTTTTAGATGTGGTAATTTTGGACATCTTGAAGATAGTTGTACAAATAATGGTTTCAGGTTTCAGTGATGATGAATATGAGGATACACTTGAAGGACCAAAAGAGAATATTCTAATGGCACTAGAAGAAGAAGGAGGTGATCCTATAGAAGACAAGTTAGAAAAGAATGAAGATGTTCTCAAAGGTAAACAAATAGAGGAAGAATCAGAAAAAGGAGAAGTTGATCTTGAGGGAGAGCTTATTTATGCTCTTAAAACTTTAAAGAAGGTAAGAAAGCAAAACTACCAACTTGAGCTTTAGTTTCAATAATGTGATGAAGAGAGAGGAAAGATTATAGAGGATCTAAAAAAGTCAATGGCTAAGACAAAGAATTTCAAGGATAAATTAGAAGCAAAGGTCTTAGAATGTGAAAAGTTAGAACAAGAAGTAGCCCTACTAAGGGAAGAAGTAGAGAATTCTAAGGATAAGCTACACAAGTTTGGAAGAAGTTCAAAGAATCTGGATAAGATTATCAAGTCACAAAATTCTACATCGAGCAAAATAGGTCTTGGTTTTGAACAGGTTCAAAAGAAACAAGAAGAGTCAACCTCAAGTTATGAAGGAGAAGAAACTTTAGAATAAGACAGTGTAAGAGAAAGTGAGACTTCTAAAGATGAGTTGGACAATAGAAAGTTCAACAAGGAAAGAAAAAATACACAAAAGAGGAACATATAGAAAAGGAACAAACATAGGGTAAGAGATACTAAGAGACCAATGAGGTCAAGGCAAGGAAACTTCAATGGATGATGTTTCTCATGTCACAAATTTGGGCACAAGTATTCACAATGCAGGATACATGAAAGACAAGAATATGAGAACTTCAGAAGCAGACAACCTTTTCATGGATATTGCTACTCATGTAATCAGTTTGGTCATAAGGCAATGAATTTTAGGGTCCATGACAGGAATAGATATGGCTTCACTAGGAGAAATCCTAAGACATTTGTACCTCCAAATAATAATAACATTGTGTTATAAGTGCAATAATTATGGACATACATCAAAGTGGTGTAGAGAAGATGTTCCAGAACCAAGCATGAATAGGAACAATAATATGGACATGAAAAGAAATAGGAACATGGACATGAATAGGAATAGTTAGAGAAATTAGAAGAATCATATGAGAAGGAAAGAGGACAAAGGTAAAGATCGAGTGTATGCTGGGAGTAGAAATAATCCCACGCTAGAATTAACCACCTCAAGAGGAGGTGGGGGTGAGTAAGGTGCAGCAGGAGTATTGTCATTGTTGTCAACACAATCAGTTAGATCTAATAATGCAGTGGAAAGGCAGTTCAAAAGCCATTTTAGATGCAGAGGACAGGAGTTCTAAGGTTTCTCAGAGTATGGACAGTGAGTTTCCAAGAAGACCATAGTGGCCCATTTGCAAAAGATCAAAGAAAAAGACAAGTAAGAAAAGTGTCACGATATCGCGACATATACAGCAGGCGAGGAAAACTGTCATGATTTCACATGTTCGAGGAGAGAGAAAAAGTTGGAAAAACTGTCGCGATTTCGCGACATGTTAGAAGAGAGAGAAGAAGCACGAAAAATAGTCATGATTTCATGACATGTTGGAAAAGAGAGAGCAGGAAAAAAAAAGAAGAGACACCAAGGAGAAAGAGGAGAGAGAAAAAGATGTGATTTCATGACATGTTTCATTTTCGCGGTCCAAAGTGAAGAAAAGAGGAGAGAGAAAAAGGTGTCGCGATTTCACGACATGTTTCATTTTCGCGGTCGAAAGCGAAGAGAAAGAGGAGAGAGAAAAAGGTGTCACGATTTCGTGACATGTTTCATTTTCGCGGTCCAAAGCGAAGAAAAGAGGAGAGAGAAAAAGGTGTCGTGATTTCGTGACATGTTTCATTTTCGCGGTCCAAAGCGAAGAGAAAGAGGAGAGAGAAAAAGGTGTCACGATTTTGCGACATGTTTCATTTTCGCGGTCCAAAGCGAAGAAAAGAGGAGAGAGAAAAAGGTGTCACAATTTCGTGACATGTTTCATTTTCGCGGTCCAAAGCGAAGAAAAGAGGAGAGAGAAAAAGATGTCACGATTTCGCGACATGTTTCATTTTCGCGGTCCGAAGCGAAGAGGAAGGCAGAGAAAGAAAAAGTGTCACGATTTCGCGATAGGTTCGAAGAGAAAGCGCCAAGGAGAAAAAGTGTCACGATATCGCGACATGTCGGGTTTTCGCAACCCGAAGGGAAGAAAAGCGCCAAGGAGAAAAAGTGTCACGATTTCGCGACATGTCGGGTTTTCACGACCCGAAAAGGAGATAGAGTGTTCGGAGGCAGAAATGTCACAATTTTGCGACATGTTCCGTTTTCACGGGCGAAAGGCAGAGAAAGGCATAAGGCAGCAAAAGTGTCATGATTTCGTGACATGTCATGTTTTCGCGGATGCATGCCGAGAAAAGTGCAAGGAAGCGAAAAGTGTCACGATTTCGTGACATGTCATGTTTTCGCTGGTGCATGCCGAAAAGAGTGCAAGGAAGCGAAAAGTGTCACGATTTCGTGACATGTCATGTTTTCACTGGTGCAAGCCAAGTAAAGCATACGAAAGCTGAAAGCGTCACGATTTCACGACAAAAATAGAAAGCAAGACTTCAACAGAAGAAGTGTCATGATTTCATGACAAAAGTAGAGAGCAAGTCTTCAGAAGCAAAACTATTGCGATTTCATGATAGGATCAGAAAGCAAGTCTTCAACGACAGAAGCATCGTGATTTCATGACAAAAGTAGAGTAGAAGACTTCGAAAGTAGAAGTGTCATGATTTCGCAAAAAAAGCAGAAAGGAAGTCGATGAAGGTAGAAGTGTCACGATATCGTGACATAAGGAAAATCGAAGGCTACGAAGACAGAAGTATCACGATATCGTGACAGAAAGAAAGTCAGAGGCTACGAAGGTAGAAGTGTCACGATATCGTGACAAAAGTAAAAAGGAAGTCTAAAGAGGTAGAAGTGTCGCGATATCACGACAAAAGGAAAAAGGAACAGTATAGAGACAAAAATGTCACGATTTCGCGATAGGTCGTAAGTGCGCAAGAACAAAAGGTTAACCCGAACATCTTCATGAGTAGAAGTCGACACAGTTCAATCACAACCGACTAAGATTAGGGTTTGCAGCCGACTAAGATTAGGGTTTGCATTTGCATAATCATCCGACTAAAATTAGGGTCTTCATCTTGAAAATACTCTTATAAAAGGAGGGCTGTTTGGAGATTTGGAAGGTGGAGTTGAGTGAGTATCGAATCGAGCGATATGCGATCGTAAGAGCGCAGATAGCGTAGAAGCGGTGATAGATGGCGAAGAGCGCAGAGTGAATGCAGAGGCGACGAAGTGCACAGAGTGAGCAAAGAGTCATGTCAAATTATTCTAAGTGTGGCTACGAATGCACACAGAGAGCAGAGTGTGAAAAGAGCGGAGACGACAGTTCAGCTGGAACGACGTAGAGTGTGCGAAGCGTGTGCACAGAGAAAGAAGAGTGTGCAGAGAGTGTGAGGGGCAAAGTCAATTGCTGATTTTGGCTGTAGCAGTGCAGTAGATGCCTGTGTCTTGCGAACAGTGAGAGAGTTCGAGTAAGCTTTAGACTAGTCAGGGTCTTGTGAAAATGAAGGTATTTTCTTGTCAAACATTTACATTCAGAATTGAAGTCCAGGTTGCAGCTTGGCATCAGGGGTTGGTGCTCCTTCCAGTAGGTGCTGGTAAATCAGGGGTTGGTGCTCCTTTCTGTTGATGTAGATAAATAAGGGGTTGTTGCTCCTTCCAGTGGGTGCTGGTAAATGATTGTAAAGTTGGTGCTTTGCAAGGGGCTAGATTTGGATGGTAGTCCAAGCAGCCATTCTTTTTGAGGAGTAGCCATATTGGTGAACCTCGTTAAAATCTTGTGTTGTGTGATGCTCTCTTGTTATGCTTGTTGTTTCTGGTTTTAAGTTTTCATTATTTCAAAATTAAGAGTTGCAGATTTAAGTTTTAAAATGCTTAACTGATTCACCCCCCCTCTCAGTGCCGTACTAAGTACAACAATTGGTATCAGAGCCAAGTTCCCTTCAAAGGCTAAATCAGCTAGGGTTGATCTTGGATTAGTATGCAATGGGTAAGAAGAATAGATCTTCCTCCAAAAGGGCATCTCAGTCAGTTTCAGTTCCTGTAGAAGAGAAAATTGAATCAGAAGAGGTTGAAGGTTTTTTATCAAACAAAGCACCTATGTTTGATGGAACAAATTACACAACCTAGAGAATTGGGATGCAAGCATATCTTTGTGCTTTGGGATACTACGTCTAGGATTCAGTTATCAATGAATGCACAATACCCATCACTCCTCCAACCGATGCTGTCGGTAAGAATCTGGTTGAAAATGACTCAAAAGCAAGGAATGCTATCAGGTGCGGATTAGTAGACAGTGAGCTGATAAAGGTCAAGAGTTGTAAAACGGCAAAAGAAATATGGGACAAACTGAGGAATGCTCATGAAGGAGATGATGAGATCAAGGAGGTCAAGTTGCAAACACATCAAGCTCAGGTCGAAGCTTTAAAGTTGAATAACGATGAGAACATAGAGGTATATATGTTGAAAGTCAATGAAGTCCTAGAGGATGAAACAGAAAAAGAATAGAAATGTGATGAAGAAGAAATTGATGCAAAAATAAATTTGAAAGAGGAACTAATTGTAGCTCTGGATGAACTGAAGATAGAAAGAAAAAGGAATAAGGAAATCTCAAGAAAGCTTGAGGATGCAAATGAAATAATAACCAGTTTGAAAGTACAGGTGGAAGAACTCAAAAGGATTGAAGAAACTCTCAGGTCACAGATCAATGAGAAAGAGATTGGTTGCTGCAAACAAGAGGAAGAGATTGTTTTATTGAAGAAACAACTAGAAGAGGCCAATACAAATCTCAAATTCGAGAAGAGCACATAGTTGCTAGATAAAATGATAAGCCAACAAAGAAGCTCCATGGATAAGCATGGTCTTGGATATGAAGTTGAACAACCTTCATCTTCCAACTCTGCAGAGAAGAAGAAGTTCACTGTTGAAGGATCGAAGCAAGAAAAGTTTGAAGCTGAATCTTCAAAAGGAAGAAAATATCAAAGGAGATCTACAAGCAAAGCAGCCACAACAAAAGAGGTTCTATCACTCTCACTCTATTCATTCTAACACTTTTAATGGCTATTGTTTCGGATGCAACCAGTATGGTCACAAGGCAACTTATTGTGGATTGAATAATAAATCAAAGAGTTATGCTGGTAGAAATACATCTGCGTATCTGAGTGAACACTATGTACAATGTTTTCAATGCAATGGTCATGGGCACATAGCAAGGTTTTGTCCAAGCACTTTTGTATCTAATCTAAGGCAAAATAGTAGATTTCATCAGACACAAAGAATGCAACACAGGCAGGGAATAAATCAGGTACATAAAAGAAAGGAAAATAATCATTCATCATGGATGCATAAGAGACAACCACACCAGAGAAATGTTTGAGTTCACGAAAAGGTGCAAAACAGGGATGCAGTTGAAAAATCCAAGCCCGAGTTCAAGAAAGTTTGGAGAAATATAGAAGAAAGGAAATCGTGTCTCCTTGGACTGAAGGAGACTACTCCTCTGATGCACTAAGCAACTCCAGGTAGCACATCCTCAGGGGGAGCAATCTTATAGTTTTATTTTAATGCTCCTATGTATGTGTTTGGGTTTCTGAGGATGAAAGGCAAGTAGTTAGGGGGAGTTGTCGTATAGTTGTCGAAGTATGTTTTCAGTTCATGGAGTTTTGTGGAAGTGCCTTGAAGGGTGGTGATTAAAATTGAGAGTTGTCATTATTGGTAGTATTGCTATATGTCATTGTTGTACTGGTGATGGTTCTTACTGCCACTGTCCAAAGTTAAGGATTATAACAGTTCAGATATTTTGGTTAGTGAAAGAATGTTGCTCTAGCCGCATATATGTGTTTCGATAAAAGCAGTGGGTATTTGAACTACACATTGATGTGAAGATTGTTAGATCCATTATGACGCAGTAGTGAGAAATATTGAAGTCTGATTATTGATTCATGTTCAGCTCATCAAGATGAGCAACTTTGCTTTGTGAATCATACCTATCCGAGGTCCAGAAGTATGAGTTTGAGTAAGGTGCATTATAGTTGGCCGTGAAGTGGTTAACAAAATATTGTTTTCTGATTCGAACAATTGATAGTAAGGTGTGACCAGCGGTGACTGCAGAAAACATAGACCAAGCTGAAAATGTAAAAAGGGATTTGGTTGGTGTTGTGATACTGTGTTTGGTGCTTGCACTGAATTGACAATAAAATTGCAGTGTTGGTACAGTATTGGACAAAAGTTGGTACAAGTGTGAGTCACTTGTCAATTTTGTTGACAGATGTGAAATCAACATTTTTGATTGGAAGCTTACTGTATCTGACAGCTACCAGATCAGATAGTGTGCAGGCAGTATGCATGATAGCACAAATTCAGGCTAATCCCAAGGAGACTCATGTGACAGCTTTATAGTGGTTGATTTCTGAAATATCATTGGAGGCAAAATGATTGTTTGTGGTTTCGCTTTCAAAAGTGGTTGGTTGAATGCATCAAGGTTTTCTGATTTGAGAGTTGTGTTTAAACCTTGTGTTATAAGCATTGTTGTTGAAGCCCATTGGTTGTGCAAAGAACTTGAACTTGAGTTAGAGAAAAACATTTTGAGTTGGTTGATACATGCTTCGACTAGGGTATGTGATAAAGAGTTGCTCATTGAGGTGATTGGTTGAGTAGAGTTGATTGAGCCTAGTCAAGTGATTGGATGCATGTGGTTGTTCAAGTTCCATAAAATAAACTTTCCTTGATTTGAGTTGAGATTGAGATTTGAGAATAGAAGATATTAAGTCTCTAACAATTCTCTTTATGCTTCTATAAAGTGGATTTGGTTTAAGACCGTCATTCATTGTTGAGTTCATTATGAGTACTACTTGAGCATGATTGATTGAGCCTTTGAAGAAGGCCTTTGGGAAATATTTGAGGACAATGCTGGGACAGATTTGAGGACAGTGTTTGGATAGTTTCTGTGTGAGCCTACTGAGCAGGTTCTTAGTGAGCCCATTAACAGAGCTTTGGGTGGAGACAGATTGGTCGAGTGGTTAAACTTCCCAAGAATTGGCTAACCATAGGGATCACATTTTTAGGGGGAGCATTTAAATATTTGATTATCTTTTTGCTCATGATCATGATTTTTGCTAAGTGTAATCAATTTTGCCTGAAAATGTTGTGCATGGACTCAGGGGGAGTCTGCAGTAGCCCTTTGGTATTATTGTCAAAGGGGGAGAAGAGTTACAGGAAATTGCACTTGTGTTGCCAACAATTCCAAAGGGGGAGATTGTTGAGTAAGGTGCAGCAGGAGTATTGTCATTGTTGTCAACACAGTCAGTTAGATCTAATAATGCAGTGGAAAGGCAGTTCAAAAGCCATTTTAGATGTAGAGGACAGGAGTTCTAAGGTTTCTCAGAGTATGGACAGTGAGTTTCCAAGAAGACCATAGTGGCCCATTTGCAAAAGATCAAAGAAAAAGACAAGTAAGAAAAGTGTCGCGATATCGCGACATATACAGTAGGCTAGGAAAACTGTTGCAATTTCGTGACATGTTCGAGGAGAGAGAAAAAGCTGGAAAAACTGTCACGATTTCGTGACATGTTAGAAGAGAGAGAAGAAGCACGAAAAATGGTCATGATTTCACGACATGTTGGAAAAGAGAGAAGAAAGAAAAATGTCATGATTTTGCGACATGTTAAAAAGAAGATTGAAAAACTGTCGCAATTTCGTGACATGTTGGAAGAGAAAGAGGAGAGAAAAAGATGTCGCGATTTCGCGACATGTTTCATTTTCGCGGTCCAAAGCGAAGAAAGGAGGAGAGAGAAGACATGTTTCATTTTCGTAGTCCAAAGCGAAGAAAAGAGGAGAGAGAAAAAGGTGTCGCGATTTCACGACATGTTTCATTTTCGTGATCGAAAGCGAAGAGAAAGAGGAGAGAGAAAAAGGTGTCACGATTTTGTGACATGTTTCATTTTTGCGGTCCAAAGCGAAGAAAAGAGGAGAGAGAAAAAGGTGTCACGATTTCATGACATGTTTCATTTTCGTGGTCCAAAGCGAAGAAAAGAGGAGAGAGAAAAAGATGTCACGATTTCGTGACATGTTTCATTTTTGCGGTCCGAAGTGAAGAGGAAGGCAGAGAAAGAAAAAGTGTCACGATTTCACGACAGGTTCGAAGAGAAAGCACCAAGGAGAAAAAGTGTCACGATATCGCGACATGTCGGGTTTTCGCAACCCGAAGGGAAGAAAAGCGCCAAGGAGAAAAAGTGTCACGATTTCGTGACATGTCGGGTTTTCGTGACCCGAAAAGGAGATAGAGTGTTCGGAGGCAGAAATGTCACGATTTCGTGACATGTTCCATTTTCACGGGCGAAAGGCAGAGAAAGGCATAAGGCAGCAAAAGTGTCACGATTTCGCGACATGTCATGTCTTCGCGGATGCATGCCGAGAAAAGTGCAAGGAAGAGAAAAGTGTCGCGATTTCGCGACATGTCATGTTTTCGCTGGTGCATGCCGAAAAGAGTGCAAGGAAGTGAAAAGTGTCACGATTTTGCAACATGTCATGTTTTCGCTGGTGCAAGCCAAGTAAAGCGTATGGAAGCTAAAAGCGTCATGATTTCGTGACAGAAACAGAAAGCAAGACTTCAACAGAAGAAGTGTCATGATTTCACGACAAAAGCAGAGAGCAAGTCTTCGAAAGCAAAACTGTCATGATTTCATGACAAGATCAGAAAGCAAGTCTTCAACGGTAGAAGCATCATGATTTCATGACAAAAGTAGAGTAGAAGACTTCGAAAGTAGAAGTGTCACGATTTCACGACAAAAGTAGAAAGGAAGTCGACGAAGGCAAAAGTGTCGCGATATTGCGACATAAGGGAAATCGAAGGCTACGAAGACAGAAGTGTCGCGATATCACGACAAAAAGAAAGTCAGAGGCTACGAAGGTAGAAGTGTCACGATATCGTGACAAAAGTAAAAAGGAAGTCTAAAGAGGTAGAAGTGTCGCGATATCGCGACAAAAGGAAAAAGGAACAGTATAGAGACAGAAATGTCATGATTTCATGACAGGTCATAAGTGCGCAAGAATAGAAGGTTAACCCGAACATCTTCATGAGTAGAAGCCGACGTAGTTCGATCACAATCGACTAAGATTAGGGTTTGCAGTCGACTAAGATTAGGGTTTGCATTTGCATAATCAACCGACTAAAATTAGGGTCTTCATCTTGAAAATACTCTTATAAAAGGAGGGTTGTTTGGAGATTTGGAAGGTTGTGTTGAGTGAGTATCGAATCGAGCGATATGCATCCGTAAGAGCGTAGATAGCATAGAAGCGATGATAGATGGCGAAGAGCGCAGAGTGAATGCAGAGGCGGTGAAGTGCGTAGAGTGAGCAAAGAGTCGTGTCGAATTATTCTAAGTGTGGCTGCGAATGCACACAGAGAGCAGAGTGCGAAAATAATGGATACGACAGTTCAGCTGGAATGACGTAGAGTGTGCGAAGCGTGTGTACAGAGAAAGCAGAGTGTGCAGAGAGTGTGAGGGGCAAAGTCAATTGCTGATTTTGGCTATAGCAGTGCAGCAGATGCCTGTGTCTTGCGAACAGTGAGAGAGTTCGAGTAAGCTTTAGACCAGTCAGGGTCTTGTGAAAATGAAGGTATTTTCCTGTCAAACATTTACATTCAGAATTGAAGTCCAGGTTGCAGCTTGGCATCAGGGGTTGGTGCTCCTTCCAGTAGGTTCTGGTAAATCAGGGGTTGGTGCTCCTTTCTATTGATGTAGATAAATAAGGGGTTGTTGCTCCTTCCAGTGGGTGCTGGTAAATGATTGTAAAGTTGGTGCTTTGCAAGGGGCTGGATTTGGATGGTAGTCCAAGCAGCCATTCTTTTTGAGGAGTAGCCATATTGGTGAACCTCATTAAAATCCTGTGTTGTGTGATGCTCTCTTGTTATGCTTGTTGTTTCTGGTTTTAAGTTTTCATTATTTCAGAATTAAGAGTTGCAGATTTAAGTTTTAAAATGCTTAACTGATTCACCCCCCCTCTCAGTGTCGTACTAAGTATAACAAAGGGCTAAGCTAAGAAACTCATTCTTAGCCTTGAGCCCCAAAGGTGATCCTTTGCCATTGATGTCAAAGGGGAAGAGATTTAAGTAAGGGGGAGAGATTTGGTTTAAGAAGAGAGCATTGAGTTAGGGGGAGAAATTTCCCAGGGGGAGCAGAACAAGAAAAAGATCAAGTTTTGGTAAAAGGAATTTGGGTTGCCATCAATGACAAAGGGGGAGATTGTTGGACATTTTGAGTAGATGAGTTGTCATTGATGTCAAGAGTGAGAGGTAGTTGATGTCAAGCTTTCAGCACCAGTGAGTGGCGCTTCGATGGGCAGCATAAGTTTCAGGTTCTCCAATCAGTGCAAAAGGAGAGTCCGTTTTCAGTTGATCAAATTCGGTTCTAGGAGGTCAAGATGAGGTCCAAGGTGAAAAGGAGAAGCCTAAGAAAAAATATTATAATATTATACAAGGAAGTTTAAATCAATTATAAATTAATTAATATAATTTTATATTAAATTAATTTATTAATTAATTTAATTAACTTATAAGTTATTTAAATTAATTATTAATTAATTTAATATTAATTATATATTAATTTATGCTTACTTTAATAATCCAAAGGTGGGTTATTAAGGTCAAATTTTGAATTTTCAAATTCGACCATCGAGCGTCGACATGGGAGTCATATGTCAAAGCATGTATAAAAGGGAGTCCACCACCTTAGCCAAACTCGTGCATTTGAATAAATATCTTGTGCTATGTGAAAAATGTGCAAATTATTCAACAAAAGGAAGAGGGTTTTCATTGGTTTGAAAGTGCCATGAGGTAGGTGGAAGAACAACACACACCAAGGAAGGTGCCTTGGTCACCAAGCATAGGTAGCATAGTTGGCAACCACGATGAAAGCAAAGAGCAAGGGGCAGTGATTGGCATAGGTTCAAATCCACGGGAAGTGTTTTGTTTTAGTAGCATCATCAGTGGACGAAGAGCATAATAGAAAGGAAACTTCCATTCCTTCTCGTGGGTGGCTATAGCCCACGTGGTGGGCACCAAAGTGCTAAGGTGCTTGGTGGTTAGGAGAAGGTGGTTTGAAACACGCTAAACCCCATTTTTGGGAAAAGACAAAGGTATGCATTATTGTTTGGCACCAGAATTTTTGGAGAAGTTAATTTGAGCCCTAAAGTTTGAAATAATTTTATTTTATAAAGTTTAAGGGGAGTTATAAGGTGATGAGAATTATTTTTATATTGACTAATTTTTGTAAAGGGCATTTAAGTGGTAAAGTGTTATATCCTTGATATTTGTGAGTGGTTAGAAAGTTAGAGGGAGTTATAAGGTATAAAATTTGGATTAAATTTATTGTACTTTTTGATCAAGAAGAATATCCTTATGAGTGTTTTGAGATAAAATTGCTGTTATCTAAACTTGAATTGGCACAAGAAGGTTTGGCTATTTTGAGATAGGTTTTGAAGACACTTCTTCATCAATCAAAAAGGTATGGGCACATCTTTCTAGTGAGTGTTTATTGAATGTTATGAATGCTAAGTTGGAGTGAAAAGGATTGGTTGGTAAGCATTGTTGAGTGTATTTTGAATCAATGCTTCAAGGTTTTTTGGAATAGAGGTTAAAGAGAGTAACCTTGTTTTATAAGAATTTTTGTTGAAGTGATTGGATGAGTGAAGAACTTGAACAAGAGTTTGCAAAGATCATGAGTATCATTGTTATGTAAGATTGTTTTATAAGCATTGTTGTTGAAGTGATTGGATGAGTGAAGAACTTGAAATAGAGTTTGCAAAGATCATGAGTATCATTGTTATGTGAGATTGTTTGATAAGCATTGTTGGAAATAAGTGAGTGAGTGTTCATATGCTTGGACTAGGGTTTGTGAGCAAGGATTATTTCATTGAGTGATTGGTTGAGTAGAGTTGTGATTGAGCCTAGTCAAGTGGTTGTGTTGAAGTGATAGTTCAAGTTATGTGAAACAAATTGTTCCATATTATAATTTGATTTGAGAAAGAGATTGAGTGTTTGTAAGTGTGAAACATATTGAGTCTCTAACAATTCTCTATATGTTTCTATGGTAAAAAGAGAGATTAAAATTGTTTGAGCATTGTGGTGAATGTGAAGCATATTGAGTCTCTAATAATTCTCTTTATGTTTCTATGAGATTGGACAAGTTCTAGCAAGGACTTGTTGAGCAGATTTGAGGCAAGTTCTAGAGAGGACTTGTGGATAGATTTGTGTAAGTTTTTGTGGAAGCTTACAATACAGAGTTTGAGGACAAATATTGCAAAGAAGATTGGAAAAGTTCTAGAGAGAACTTGTGGACAAATTTGTGTGAGATTTTATGGAAGCTTACAAGGCATATTTGAGAGAAGTCTTTGAGAAGAATTGTGAGCGGAGTTGATTGATTAATTTTTTCAAAACATGAGTTAAGGTTTAGAGCAGATCTAGAAGAGTTGATTTGAGATTAAATCAAGCTTTGTGTTAAGGATTGAGAAAAATATTGATGATAGATTTGTTCTAGATTGAAGGACTATGTTTAGTACAGATTTGAGGATAGAAATTGGTGTAGATTTGAGGACAGTTTTGTGCTAGACCAGAGATAGATATTGAGCAGATTTGTGCTAAATCAAAGTACTATGTTTATTGCAGATTTGAGACAAAGCAAAGAGCAAGCTTTGGAGGTGATAGAGTATAGAGGATGACAGTCTCCAATGGATAGAGATCCATTAGCTAGGGAAGTGAGGATAGGAGTCTTCAGTGGATACAAATCCATTAGCAAGTGTAGTGGAGGTAGCAGTTCTTCTAGAATATCACTAACTAGAGCTAAGAAGAAAGTTCTCCTGTGGATAGAGATCCATGAACTTGATTAGGGGATTGGTGTCTCCTTTGGACAGAGGTCCATAAACATTGTAATAAGGAAAGGATTCCCAAGATATTTATTGAGAAAATTTTAGTGAAATATTTTCTCCATGGAGTAGCCCACATTGGGTGAACCATGTTAAATTGGTGTCTCTATTGTGTATGGTGATTTATGCATTGCTTTGATTATTGTTGTTGATATTGATATCTATACATTGCATAATATTTATTGAAAAGAAAAGTAAAAAGTGATCTTATATTGTTCACCCCCCTCTCAATATAAGCTTGTGTTATTCATGTATAGTAATCATGCCAGTAGAAAAGTAAAAAATAAGAAGAATTCATGCTTTGACTGTGTCCAAATATTTAGTGTTCAACAAAAGCTATAGAGATAATAGTTGTTAGCTCTATCTCCATTCAAAGAAAACTTTAGCAATGGGTGATGTGGTAGCTTTCATAAGGAATTTGGGGAAATACTTCCTAAAATAAAAAATTCCCACAATAAATTTGATGGATATGAGTGGGAAGTTTAATACTATTCCTATGTCATATCATGATTAAAACATTAAAAATCAAGGAAATAGAGAACAAGACAAATAAAAAGAGTTAGAACCAAAGTCATATCTACAAAAGAGCCAACAAGAAAAGGGAGGTCCAAAGCCACATGCTAGAGCACCAAGTCTAGAAACATGGTAGTTAAGTCAATAATGGATTGATGTCTATCGAAAGTTGTGTTTCTTGGCCATGAATCAGACACAGAGGGTAAACATAGCTAAATAACACCAAAATCTATTCAAACCATTAGTCTCAGAACTAGAATCATCAAATTAATCAAGAGATGACTCTACAAGAAAGGTACAAGACCTAAGAAAATATTTGTTTGTGTTTGAATGAGTGAACTTGATCCAGCTAGAATTTAAAGTATCAGAAGATAAGGATACTTTATCGAATCTAACAAGCAATAAACCATAATTAAGCATGGAAAAAACCTGGTCCTCCCCCTTTTATTTATCTCTCTACTTGGAAGTTTGGATACTATATAAATGCATGATAGATTTGAAAGTTGATATCATAGTTATACCCAAAGAAGTTTGTAATAAAATACACTTAGACTACATTTGATTAGAACCTAGAATATTGTATTTTAATGGAGTAAAAATCAAAGTAATCAGTCTCATATAAAAAGTTTCAATAATTTTACATAAGTGTTTGGACTTCACAATTTTCTAGGATGTAATTGTTGATTTACCACCCTTGTTTGGGGTATGTTTATCCAAGGAATATTTGAAGAAACTAGGGTATACTTGGTCCCAAACCATAGCCATGTAGTTATCCCTTGCACTAAGACATTGGTTTGAATATTTAACCAAAATATCAAGCAATACCATATCAAAATATATGAGGAAAAAAAGCAAATTCAAGAGAAGACACCTTCAAAAACACATGCATGGAGATAGTTTATTGACCAAAATAAGGACATAATTTTATGTGGAATAGATTTTTATAGAATAATAATTAATTCTAGAATAAAATTTTCAAGTTTTAAAACACTATCAATTCTAAAATTCGATTGTAATATTTTCCAAGGCTCAGAGAATCATGGGTTGCAACAAACTTGGATAGAAGACTAGGAGAAGCCAAAAGGAAGCTGGCATATGATAGAAGAATGTGATAAAACATATTCAGAATTAGTGATAGATATGCTCTTGGGGACTCTGCAAGCGACTATTGTTGATCTGACATAAAAAAATAATGCATAAGGGAATGAAGCCCCATGGCTTATTTCCTCTAGAGCAATCACCTATGTTAATCCCTAATAATATATGGTAGTTATTCTTCATAAATGAGTGTGCTACCAATTCAAATCAATGACAAGGCCCAATAAATATAAGCTATGGGTTTAAAGAATTTTATCAAAGAGAGAAGCTTAAATTCAACATTATATGGTTTGGTCATTGTAGATTTTGATGAAAGAAGGAAAAACCCATTTCCATTGGTGTGAGGAGACATGCCACAATTTTGTGTAAAATAGTTGACATATAAATAAAGTCTATAGAAAGCATACATAGATAAGAATAAAGATAATTGTCCAAATAAGGTATAACAATACTACAAAAATAATGTTGTAGAAAGAGGCTAGGCAACTCACATGTGAAATTTTATTTGAAAACAATAGAGGATTGTATAAGATGTTGAGTTAGATACATTGATAATATATTTCCTTAAAATAGATATAAAATAGGTCAAAGAAGAAAAATATAAACTTGATGGAATAACAATGGGTCCCTTCCAAGGCTTATATAAGGCAGCCTTTGCTCTTTTAGCCTATAATGATGAATAACAAAGACAACAAAAGAAGATAAAGAGAGACAATTAAAAAATCTAAAGGAGCTAATCAGAAGAAACTATTGTAGGTTGAGAGGAAATTCTATGTGGCTAAATCTAAGGTTTGTTCATAGTTACATGCTTCAAGGCATACCCTTAAAGATGCATAACTATGAATAATATTTTGAACTTGATTAAATCAAGATTATTATAAAAATATGGAATAGAGAAAGTTTCATTGTTCCTTCCCTATTGACATTTGAGCGCTTGTAATAATAAGATATGGATTTTAACATGGTACAAGTAGTGATGAGGTAATAAAGAAAAGCTAAAATACAAAGGTGAGCTTCAAACATAATTACAGAGAAACACCACCATATTTAGCACTCTGCCTTCATTTGTCACCCACTCTTCCATCCCTCTTGACCCCATAGCCCAATGGATAAGACCACTAGAGATAGAAAGTAATAAAAAATACTCTAATGACATGGGAAGAACATGCACCAATGTAGAAGATGATGCATAAAGCATACTACACGACACTTCAGCTCCTTGATGATAAAAGTAGACACAAGGCAATTGAACTAGAAGAGTCAAAATGGCAAGAAGCCATTGAATGTGTAAAAGGAGAAGCATGCAAGAAAATATCCCATTAAATTTATATATTTTTTAGAAAAATACCAATTTAGGATATGACATCCTATAATTATTACAACTTTTAGCTAGCATAACTATCTCCTCAAATTTATATAAGTTGACACAAGGCCAAGCTAAAATACAAATCCAGGTATATTGTTCTTAGCAGAGCCATGTACATTCTCAAAGCCTTGATATATTGTGCAAACACTCAAACATGGAGGAGAATTTTTGTACAACTTCATGAAGAAAAGAAAACCCCAAAGTAATGAAAGTCTCTAGCCCATGAGTGCCTAGAATATTTACCTAAGGTAGTTTGCCTAGGTCTAAAATAACTTTTAGCTTTGATGGACTATGCTCATGTAAGTATAATTTTTGTTGGGGATACAACCTTTAGGTGTCTTCATTTTCTTTCTAGTCTTCTCTCCTTTCTACTTTCCTCTTTGTGTCACTTATCCACATCATGTCTACTTGAATATCTCTTCATCACCTCCATCCGCCCCATTTCCCAACACCCCTACTTTTCTCACTTCTTGAGATATTTTCTCCTAGTTCCCTAACTTATATTTCTTCTATCCACTAATATCACAAGCCACTTCACTCCCTAAACACTCCATTTTTGTCAACTTATCTACTAGCTCCCTTTCCTCATGAATCCATACCCAATAAATAAGGCCATCTAGGTTTATCTTTTTATGCAATTAAAAATATTTGAGAGGCACCAAGAATGTAGGTCAAAATATTTCCCACATTTTAAGTCTTGTAAATTAGTCCAATATGTTGAAGATTGCTCAAACTTTATAGAAAATTAATAGGATATGTCTAAGTACCACAACAATGAAGGTAAATATTCATGCATTGAAGTCAAGCTATGTTATAAGGAAAGTCAAGATACCCTGTAGTAGAGCTAGGACCATGAGAAGTGAGAGAGCATGGTGTGATTTGATTCTTGGGTATACTAAGTCTTAAAATATTTGGTGATGATTAAACCTAAAACATTATTGATTCCCATATTTTGTGAGTGATGCCAATAAAAGATGCAACCAAGTATGAAATTCAACAAGTAGGAGCAATTTGATTTTGATCTTGCACAAAACTAGAGCAAAATGATTATGGACCTCGTAAGTGACATAACCTAATTATGCATGAAGCCAAACATGCAACAGGGATAAAATTTACTAGTATTTATGTTAGTATGAGCCTAGTGGAAACCCAAAAATGTGCAAAGTGAACAAAACCAAAAAGGAATATTACATGTATAAAATCAAGAGAACAAAATCTCCACAAACTTAGACCTTGACAAGATGACATTAGCCAAGCCTCTTAAAATTCTAAACGTGTGCAAGATGACCCAAGTGGATCCTTTCATGCAAAGTGCTATGAACCTCTCTTCTTATTAGCAATAAATCATTCACCAATACACAAAAATATTAAAAAAACATCCACAATAAATTCCACATTAACAATCCACACAATAAAATAGAGATTAACAATACCCTTGAGATAGGGAAACATAGTACAATGTTCCTTATTGGAAGGAAGCCACTCCACAAGATCTCCAACTCTATGAGCCAAGAATTCTATAAAGAATACTTGATATGACTTCCTTTTACAATTAGGGGTACATCTCTCTTTATACAAGAATGTGATGGTTCACCTTCCATGAGTTACAAGGTCACCCATGTGGTGGTTCACCTTCTATGAGTTACAAAGTGTATAATATTATAATATGACACTAAATTATATATTATTACAATTTTATGTGTGACCCATTCCATAATTCAATATTATATTATATCCCCAATATTATTATCCTTAGTACCTCACACAAATTACCATGGAATCCCAAGATATACAAAGTTAGAGGAGACATAAGTCTGAAGGTTGTCAAGCCATGATGTTAACAAATACTTTTGAAAGTCTAGGTTTGGTACTAAAGACTCTTAAAGCAGTCAAAGGAGCTTGACACTATTATAAATCTTAGCATTAATACAGGATCCACCCAAGGATATACCCTCCATCTAGATCACCTTCCTCCAAGTTATAATCACCCTAGTTCTAGCTAGATAATCAAACTAAAGATGTTAGTGCTTGAAAGCAACAACTATTATAGGTAGTTACAATAAAAAAACAATTATGAGGAGCAATAATTATATATCAATGGGTCTATCAAAGACATATAGGAGTTAGATCAGGATGAAATATCTCAGACCTACCATCTCAGTAGAAGTGTCATGAAGCATGAAAGTGACACCCACTCCCATGAGTGTCCTAGCTAGGCTATCCCCCTAATAGACCTATAATAATATTATAAATCTTACACTACAAGATAAAAAAAGCAACCTATAAATAGTTGAATGGAACCCAAAATAAGAGTAAACTCTATAGCATTTTTCCTAGGTATATATTGTGTAATCTCTGCTAATTAATGAAAAGTGAAAGTTGTTTGGCCTCTATTTCAATTGTGATTATAGGTTTTTATGAATGAATGATTATATTTTAAGTCATTTATGTTACACTTATGATTAGTTTATTTTGTTAAAGAAAATTTTGCTCTTTGGATCACTATTGGATTGATTTTCATTAAGTTTTTGGAATGATTAAAGCATATAATTGTAATTGATGAAATTTGTTATACATTTGACAATGGTTGGTCTATTAAGTTTCATAAAAAAATAATTATGTTAGGTTTTTGTGTGTATCAAATGTTGTTACGCTATACCCTATCCATAATTAAGCAATTTCTCTAAACCCTTACTCATTTCTAACCCTTACATTTCTTACTTTTATCTTAAACCCTTATTTTGATTTTATAAGCATTTCAAGGAGTTGGCCTTCTCTGAAGGTTGAACTTGAGATAAATTTTAGTAATACAATGTTGGCTAAAGTCTAGGCTACTCTTCATAGACTTAAGTATATTTTAGACCAATAGGTATGATCACTTTTACTAGTCCACATCTTGGACAAATTTGAAAATATATGAATGCACCCTAGACCATGCTTAAAAGAGGCTTGATTATATTTTTGATTAGTTATAAATTTTTCTCCATGCTATTCCTTAATCTTCTTATTTGTAATTATCTCTACTTTATATATTGTATTCAATGTATGATATTTAGAACACAAGGTGCCTGAGAGAGAGATGCTTCCAATGGCTTGAACTTGTGTTTACCTCAAGTGACTACAACTATCTTTGTCCTTTTATTGAATCTAGTTGTTGAAGCTAATGATCTCAATTACATCATAATGGGGTCATCACTTTTCTCAACATGGAATCACATAAGCTTGTTGTTCTTCTTAACATGGAATCACATAGGCTCATTGCTATCCTCAACATAGATTCGCATAGGCTCATTGCTCTCCTAAAGGTAGATTCACATAGGCTCATTTATTTTTGTGTTGTTCATGTATTTCACTAGATATGCACTGGTTTGTTTTGACAAAGTCTTCATGTTCTTCTAAATCATCCTCGTTGCTTTATCACATTCTTGTGATATCGTCCTGTAGATGTAATATCTTCACTATAGATCATGATTCTTGTTTGGGCAATGTCTAAAAAATTAAAATGTTTCCATGGAATTTTCTTCACGGATATAATTACCTCTATTTCAATTTTATCCAAGTGTTTGAATTTTCTTCCATGGAATTTGTTTCATGGAGATTATTACTTCTCTTTCCAAGTTTGTCCAAGTATTTTTATTTTATTCTTTGGGATTTGCTTCATAGAGATTATTAACTCTCTTTTGAGGTTAACCTTAAACAATCTTTGACAAGGTTTTTTTACCCTAGAAATTTATTTTCAATTAAGAGCTTCTTGAGATTCTCTAGATAGAAGGGAGAGGAGTATCAAAAGAAGAATTTAATCTTCCTTTACTTGATTTGATACCACATGTTAGAACTTAATTCTTTGTTACTTTACATTATGGAATGATAGATATTTAAATACATAGAATACCCACATTTGACATAACAACCTACTAACTAATATTACAACTACCTCTATCCTATAGTGCATGCATATACCTTGTGAAGGGTGATTATACCACATGCCATTTCACATGGACCACGATGTAATAACTTCTAACAATATTTAGATGTAAATCTTCTACAAGCAAATGTTTCTCAATGAAGCTCATTATTAGTAACCAATATAACTTTGTCATTATCATCCCACACATTAAAATAATGAAATAAATATGGATTGGGCATATAACATTGCATTTAAGATAATTCAAGCCTCTAACATCCTCCTTCCATGAATGAATGACCTATTGCAATAACAAACATCCTCCAAGAAACATAACAATTAATCAACTCATTCTTCTTTACAACACAAAGTTTCTCACTATTGATATTTACATCCAATAAAATAAGATAAAATATAGAACTTGACCATTCAATGCACCATCTACATATCATCATCCTAGAAAGGACTTGAGATAATTTCTCATTTGATTTCTATGCTTGTTGCACTCTTATGACAAATATTGTAGCATCTTCACACAACATAAAATGTTCAAGGTCAATAACTTATAGGTGTGACATATTTTTCTTCTCTTATTTATGCTCTTGGAATGGCTAGAGAATGTAACTACCCACTCTAATATCATGTAATGGACTAGTGGGATGTTGGATAGTTTTATTACATTGATGTAATAGATATCCAATTATGATAAATTATCTTTTAAGGAATGGTATAGCTGAATAAATTCTCTCTCTCTATCTCTCTCCATGATTTAAATATTATAAAAAAAAAATCTTACTATATGATTTCAAGATTATAAATATTTTTTTCTTCTTTTGCTACATTCGAATTACTGATTTATCAATAAATATCCAAGAAAAATATTTATTTAACTATAAATTATTTTCTCTATTTAACACAAAGACAATCAAGTTCCTTCTAATAGAAATTCATTTTACAAGAAAACCCATCATATATGTCTAAAATATATCCTACATCACTCATTTTGCATTTCTTTAAACAAAGAGACACACATACTACACATATTTTTGATATCATTCAATCTATATATTTTTTTTATTCCTAATTTCTAGATATTCCACATTCAATTCATTAAATGAAAATGAAAAACATAGATCTCATAATCTAGTGCCATTCTACTAGTTGAGTTAATGTTCATTCAAATAATTATAAGCTTTGATTCCAACATTGTTCATATGATATTACATTATAACAATTCATATTTGACAATCATAAGGCCATATCATTCAATACAAATATAAAATTATTCTTAGAGTGTTTAATTGCATAAAAAATATAAATTGACTATGAAATTCATATTTCATTCAAAGTTTTGTTGGCACTAGATTCAAAAGGAAATACTCTTTAATAAAAATCTACATAGATAAATAATCAAAATTGTATATCTTTTACTTGGTATACTTGAAAGACTTCATTTGGGCCATAGAAATTAATGACTTTATCCATCTTCAATTTGCTACTCACCTTTAAGGGGATTATAACTAGGGATAAAAATTGATCACCTAGCCTCCTCTAGCCCCATAAACCATCTAAATAAGTAACATATAAATCTTGAATACCAAATTTAAATTCAAAACTTACATTGCAATAATTTAGACAACACAATCAATCAGGTTATATATGTCAAGTCTCCTTATATATTCATAGATGAAAATGGAATTTATGGGCAAGCCATATCATCTTGAAATACACTCACATGCTTAGAGAATTCCAACTTGATTTGACATAAAAATAATGAAATCATCTCACCCACAACCATAATTCTCCATTCATTAAGAGAATCCCTACATTATGGAGGTATCCTTCATAGAAAATTTACCACTTTATCCAATGTTGAACACCATAGGATCAATAATATGCTTCATTATAAACCTATACATGAAAACCATGATGTATAAAAACTAGTACACCTTACCAAGATTAATAGTAAAGTATAGTTTATAATATAAATTAAACAAAGTTGGAATTCAACTCCTATTACTACAACAAAATCATCAAAATTCCCATATGCCCTAAATATAGTAAAGGTTACACTCATGCAAGCCACTTCATATCTATTATTACTAATATTAAATCACATACTACATCAAACTTATCATGGAGGATTGTTATATTGTAAAATTCTTCTTCTTTAATTTAATATATGTAACAATGGGGTACAATAGAATGAGTTACTTACCTTTATTCTAAGTTGAATTGAATAGTCTTTTGATGCTGGCTAACATGTATAAGTCCTTGTCCTTTCTTCTTGTTAGGCTTAATTTAGTAGATTATCTATTGGTGCATGTATATGGACTGGAAACAAGTTGTTTTAAAATATTTTCTTTCTTCCTCTAGCTTGTCATATGAGCACAATTATTACTGTTGTATACTAATTCTCTCATTTTTCTTCTTAATAATTTAAATTTGCTCCATATCCTTATAATATCCCTTTTGTTTTTTCTATTTTTTACTTTAATTTTCCTTTATGCTTATTCTCTATATGCATGCACACCTTGCTCTCTCCTCGTATGTAAAACCCTATGCATGCCTCTTACCTCCTCTTTTCCCCCTTTCATTCTTCACTCTTGTTTCTACCTTCCTCATTTCTACCTCAACCACTCCACTTCCCAAAATGTCTCCATGTATCTAGAGGATGGTCAATCAGTTGAGTGAGTAGTAATTATTTAATACCCTATGGTTTATCCAACTTCTAAATATGTGAATTTATGGGGAAAAAAGGAAATTAAATTATCATATTTTTCCAAAGTTTCAAATGTGGCTTATAAGAATTAACATTTCCTAATCTTGCTTGGCACCATCAAAAGTGAAAGGTTGTTTTATACACTAAATATATATTTGCATGTATATATTGATCCTTATTACACTTTAAGGCAATTTATATTACTCATTGTGGATTTTTAAACCTTTATGTAAGATTCACATGATATTTATGTATACAACATTATCTTTTCCATGGTTTAAAACTTGTAGAAGGAGACATTTAAAAAACAAACCCTTTACCTTAGTACTATGAATATCATGACTTTAGACAACATTTCTCATCTGCAATTGTGATTATAACATGTAAAACACATTTTGACTTGGATTTCAATATGGATTACTTTATATTATTCAAAATCATCATCCAACATAAATCTTCCTTCTTTTGAAATTTCATATACATAAAATCATAACATCATACATTTAATGGTGTTAATAAAATCAAGGCTCTATCTATACATCATAATTTTATAAAGTTTAATTATCAATATTTTATAATATAGATGCTTATGATTGCATAAATAACTATGAATACTATCTAGCTATTAAATTTCTTTACACCGTACATTTAACTATTTCCAATCATCTAAGCATATAAGCATCAATATGTTAAACATCATAAATAAAGAATTTAAATTTTGTAAAGGGATAAAAAGGTGGGCAGTTCACTTTCTTAATTATAACTACTATTTGATCCTTTACCTTACATTATTTAATATTAAGCACTTGCTATTGTATCCCAATGTGATGAAACTAAATCTCAAGTGTTTTATCTTAGAATGAAATGGTAAAAGTTTGAGAAGCTGAGTGATACTTCAAGATTATCATAATATAATAAATTAGACCTTGGATAATGTTATTGTAAATTTTAAAAGATAAATCTTATTCACCAAGCTTCTTTTGCTACCTCGTGGTGACACTATTGTATTCCTTTGTAATGGATAAAAATATGTTATTCTATTTTTTTTTGCCCAAAAAATTGGACTAGAACCAAGAGAATACATAAGCTATTATTGATTTTATACAATTATATCACAACCTATCCAATATAAATGTAAATATATTTTTAATATAAAGTTTACAAAAAATGAATAAAGAGTATGTGTACTAAAATTCTTTACATGTGATAAAGGAATTTCTTTACAACTTTTCAATGTAAAACCTTTGAGGTGGGCACAAAAAATGGACACAATAAATGTATGTCCTTAGAAGAGTCAAGTAATTCAATATCCCAGCCTATTAATTATAAAAATTTGTATAGAAATCATCATCCTATATATCCTTCATTGATTTTACACTTGTTGAAATTGGACAAGAACTCTTACAATCATCCATCCTATACTAAGTAGTAATAAACCCTTTCTTATTTAACTTATGGAATAATAATGCCATCTTATTCAAAATATAAAATAATGGACCGATCCTAAATCTATCATTTTAGACAAATACTGTAACATTCACTTTAATAATATTTATTTATAGAATCACATATGGTAATAAGACCATCTAAAAACACAATAATAATAAATGATATTCACAAATTTTTTTGATATAAATTTGAATCTAACATAACATTTTCAAATCCTTGTGGCTTGAATCAACATACTTGTGATTGGTAGATAAATAGTTATTCTTCTACTTATAAATTGCAAAAAACTTCTTGAGATCCATTTTATGAGTTTTTTTTATTTCAAGTATGTTGTCAATACTAACACTATCATTACTACATTGATTTCAAAAAATAAAATAAATATTTTCCATGGTAAATTCCTTATTTTAAAGAGAAATCCTTAGGCAATAGACTAGCCTTATACTTACTAATACTTCAATAATCCTTGAATTGATCCTTAAAGTACCATTTATTTATAATTATATTATTAGGCATTGCCACCACCAATATTTCTCACACAACATCCTTGTTCAATATTTTTTACGATATTTTTTCTATTGTTACTTTTATTGTAGACCCCTTTGTATTTTATTTGCATTGGGTAGATAATCTCCTTTGATATGGCCTCAAATATCTCTAACACTCCACCCTTGGTAAATTTTCTTCTATAGAGTTCCATGGCTTTAGTCAAGCGTTTGTGGAAACTCATTCTAAAAGTATACCAAAGGTAATGTTTCCACTTTTGATATTGTGCTTCCTATGCAAGAATTTGATAATGCATGTAGATGGATTGAGCAACACATGCTTATTAGGTATTTCCTAGGGCATATACCCAATGACACCATCATTCGTTAGTGGATCCAAAATGCATGGCATACAATGGTATTAGAGTGGATCATATACAAAACCTCACTAAGGGTTTTTCCACTTTTAGTTTACTAATCCTCAACATGCCATGGTTATCCTGAGTAGAGGTCCTTGGTATATGAGGAATACCATTTTGATTATTCAACAATGGTACCATAATTTTACCGTCTCTGTAGATGTCTCCTTAAAAGTGTCATTGTGGCTAGAATTCCCTTGTCTCCCTCTTCCATTGTGGCTTATTTTGCAATAAAAATTCACCCCTATTGGTAAATTTATTTACATAGAACAACAAAAATTCTACGTCATCGATCCCAGAAGTATTTATATGTTGAGGTTAAGGACCTCAAAGAATTTATTGACATCCAAGTTACAGACACCCATTTCTAGCAAAGGGTGGTTTATATTAACCTTTTTAATACTTGTTATAGATGCCAATTGATGACTCATAAAATCAAATAGTATTCCCTCATGGAGGGCCATTTCAAATCCAACTCCCCTTTTATGGCTACTCCACCTCCACTAACACTAATAGATGTTGATGGGTAAAAATAATGGACCATATTGTCTAATACAAAAATTTAAAAAAAATTATTTTGGTCCCTATAAGACCCTCATGTAAACCCTCACCTTCCATTGCTTTAATTATACCTCCTTCTCATCCTCTCACCACCATCGCTACTCCTAGCTCCACCTTTAGAGCTATCATTCCAAGCTCCTCCTTGCCTCATGTTGTGAAACCTACTAGATTCCCATCATATGCCATCACCCCCTCTCCAATCTCCCCTCCTTTGTCAGCCTCAGTGCCTCCAAGTGACCTACCCATAGTGACAACTCGCTACTCTTGAAGTCCTATTACAAAGTGCTAGGGAGTTCCTTTGAAAAAGAGAAGGTAAGTCAATTTCATATGCAAGAATAATCAAAATTTTATCTCAAGTATATTTGCTTCTCTCATGAATTTTGAGGATACTAAGGAAGTAGAGGGGGTTTTTCTCCTTAATAATTCCTCATGAAATGCCTTTCATGGAATGTTCATGATCTAATAGATCCAATTAGAAGGTACTTGGTTGGATATCTATTCGATATTTGGTGCTATCAACATTCTCTACCTACAAGAAGTCAAGGTAATAGAATTTATTCTGCATAGTACTTTTTAGTTTATCTGGCACTTGGACTACTTTTACTCCACCTCTCATAGTCCTAGCTAAGAAGGAGCAATTATTTTTATGTCAAATAACTACCACTCCCATTTTATGACTTGGGAACTAGACCCAACCTCTCATGTAGTATGGGTTATTTTATAGCTTGAGGCTTAGCCCCTTGGAATTCTCAATGTCTCTGCTCCCAACGATGTGTTGAGTAGATGTGATCTCCAGTAGTAGATTGCTTTATACCATTCCCTCACCACCTAAATTATCAACAATAACTTTAATATGGTTAAAATATGCATATGATAAATTTGGGCTCTTTCATATACATTGGGTTGTAGGAGAATGCGAGGCTTGGTATTTTATAAAGAAACATTAGGGATTTTTGAACTTAACTTCTATTTCTCCCCCTATTTCTCTATTTATACTTGGTTTTCTTGGTCTAATTAGTAGTAGGGAGAAAATCAAGTTTTGAAATACCTTGACAGAGCTATAATTTTTTACCAAAGAGCCCTTTATTTTTATTTTTTGTCTATATCAACTCCTTTCATGGAGGCTCTCCTTGATGCCACCCTCTCTAATCATTACCAAATATTTTTCTCTATTGAAATATCCACCTCTCCTCCTTGCCAGTTCACCTCCTAGTTCTTTAAATACCACCTTTCTTCACCATCCCACCTTTCTTATATATATTAGAAGGATATAAAACTTGTCTTCTTGTTCTCTAGTATCACTAGCTAGATTTAATGGGGGTTAGATGTCATCCAAAGAATGAACTTCTTTCTCAAATATCTTGGTAAACATGTTTCCAATTTTAGGCATTGATCCAATGCTACTCTCAAACATGGCTTGGCTTAGGTTTCTTGATAGCTTGAATCTTGCCCTTTTAATTATAATATCCAACAACATGTGGCATGATTTCATCATCAAATTATGATGGCTGAACATTTTTATGCTAAGGAAGCTCAAATCAAGGTTAGAATGCATTGGCTCAAAATTGGAGATAGGGTCTCTAAGGATTTTTTCCATTATCTTAGGCCTTGTTATCATAGTGCTTACTTCAAGGCCATTTAAGAGGTTGGGGTTTGAATTACTACCTTGAAAAAGGTTACTCAAGAATTTATCCATCATTACAAGTAGGTATTTTCCTCACAAGATCCTTTAGACTAGAGGGAGCAAGCCCTCCAAGATTCTATTGCTATGGTCCCTAGAAATTTTTTTGGTGCTTAGAGAGTCACCTATGATTTAACACTCTCACTTAAAGATATATATGAGTCCCTATCTGAAATGGAAAATGATATATATCCTAGGCTATATGGCTTCCTTTATAAATTTTACAAAGCCCTTTGGGACCTTATAAGCCTTGATCTGCTCTAATTTTATTGGGGAGCTTCGATAAATGGCTCTCTTGGAACATAAATTAATAAGGGTAATATAAAATTTATAATAAATGTTGGAGACCCTAATTTGATCACCAATTATCATCCAATCACTATTCTCAATGTGTCATATAATATCATCATCAAGGCCTTAGCCTTGCATCTATGCCATGTGCTTTTGACCATCATCATACCACAAAAAATAAGTTTTATAAAAAGTAGATATATATTATATAATGTATTGGCTATTTGGGAGGGAATGAAATGGGTCAAAAATCCAATCAACTAGCCATTTTTCTCAAATTTGACTTTGAGAAAGTCTATTATCATATTGAGTGATACTTCATTCTTGCCATGCTCAAAGCCCTAGGTTTTGGTAATGATTTTATCTCTATGGTCAATATGCTCTTTTTCGATGCCTCTACTATATTCACTATCAATAGAAATCAATAAGAGGATATTGACATTTTCCACTTAATCAGACAAGGTTGCCCTCTTACCCCCTCTTTCTACATCATTGCCTTCAAAATTTTTAGTTATCTCCTAGCTCATAAAGCCAATTTGGACCTTGTTAAGGTCTTTCCATTCCCAAAAATCAATGTACACTTTCTATATAAATATTTCCTCACATTAATTGAGGATGAAGAATCCTTCACTCAGGCCATTCACTATCTAGATACTTTTTGTCTTGCATCTGGCTCTAACATCCAATGGTGGAAGACTCTATTTTTAGAATTCTATATCCCCCCTTCCATATTGGTTTACTTAGTTTCAATGGAGATGGATATAGGATAGGGAAGTATTTTAATTCTTGGGTATCCTCTTTGCCTTCCATAGTTCCCCTTCAAAGCTCTAGAAAAATGTCATACAAAAAATTGAATCCAAACATACTTAATGGACCACTAATAAGCTTTCTCTTGTTGACAAGTTTCAAATCTACTCCTAGATCCTAGTTACAGCCCACATATATTACTCCTAGATCCTAGTTGCAACCCACATATATTACTCCTCATGTTGGATCTCATCCAAGGTTTTTATTAGAAGCTGGTGAAGTTGCTCAAAGAATTTGTCTGGATAAGTTCTACCTTTGGCTTTGGTTCCCACAATGTAGCCTAGGAATTCTACTATTTATCCAAAACGAATATGGGAATGGGTCTTTTTGATTACAAATTATGAGACACAACCTTGTGCACCAAATGGATATTTAGATATATCAAAGGTGATGAAGCCTAGAAAGTGCTCGTTTGACATTACATAACGTCAAGTTATTGCTATAGGCATAAAGGATGTAGAGGCATGGATTTCCCCTCCCTTCTTGTTGCCCTAGTTTCCATCAATATTTTAGGCTCTTTTATCATCTGCAATATTTGGAAGGCTTAGGAAAACATACAACCATGGATCCAATGGAAATAAAATGGTCTTTGGGATGGGATTTTTGTCAATTCTATGTACCTCTGATGATCCCTTATCTTGACTATTTAAGGAGTCTCTTTTTCCCAAATCCCTTGGATGCATGCATAAAAATTATTTAAAATAGGTATCTTTAAATTAGATGAATTATTTTCTTAGTCAACTAGGGATTGGAATTCTTGATATTATAAAAAATTTAGGTTTGGAATCACCTCCATTGATAAGGAAACCTTTGAGGCAGTTAAAGCAAATAAACCTAGTTCTATGCTTGACAAGATCATAGTGCACTTTTAATATCCTTAGTGTAAGGACTGGTAGTGGCATCCAAATACACCCATCCTTTTATAAGGCTAGCTTGGGTTATGAATGATTATCACCATACTTACCCATGGCTGACAAATTAAATGCTTTTTGGGGCCTTTCTTCACTTAGGCATTTTTGGGCCCATCATTTTCACACAACCTAATGTACATATCTCAAACTCAAACAAATTGTCTTCACTTCGATTTTAATTTTCTAAGACCTCCTATTTGGTAAATATATTATCTACATTGGGGTTTCAAACCCACTATGGACATTTTTCCATAAACTTGAAGATCTTCTTCACCTCTTTTGGAGATGTCATAAGGCTTAGGATGCCTAGAAGTGGATTTTTTCTTTCTTCCTCTCCCACAATTATTCACATTGAAATAAATTCTCCTTGGAAACCCTCCTCTCCTCCCTATTATGTTTCTATAAGTTTGGCACCTCTTTAGGATTGACATTTTATTTTCTTTATGAAAATATATAAATGGTTCCTTGTTCTCTTAGGCCTTTATGATTCCATTCTACAATGTTATTGATAGGGTCAATTTTGTTTCTTCTATGCTATTATAGACTTCAATGTAGGCCAATAAAATGGTAATGAAGTTGGCCCATTTGTAGGATTTTATTGAACACTAGGTGAATGTTCCCTATACTATTTTCTTACATTGGTTATTTTTTTGGTTAGATACATAAAGCTTGAGATTTAATGTGTTAGGTCTAGACATCAAGGTAACTCATCCTTTACACTAGATCATAACACATGCAAAATGTATGAAGTGATGAGGGATAACAATTTACCAAAGATGAGCCTCCATAGTATTAGTAAATGTGATAAAAATAGTTAGTGGTTTGAGGTATGTTTGACCTCCACTTTTTATGGACAATTAATGGGCATATAAGGGTGTGCTTATCCATTGATTTTTTGTTTCTTGTAAAATTATTATATTTTAGTTAATATAATGGTTTTTTACATCAAAAAAAATATTACCTTAGATAGTTAAACCAACAATCAAGTTTGATTTTCGACCATGTTGTGCTCAATTTTCATGGGTTGTTCCAATTACTCTTCACCATTAGCTTCATATTAAGTTTTATAAGTGTTGGTATTCATAATAGAGATCATTAAGGCATAACAAACATGTTAGTTATTTATTTCAACTTGCTTATTTAGTTCATAGATGTTTTGAAGATTCTTTATCTTTCAAAAATGGATTTGTTCAATAACACTTGAATTTGTCTTTAAAGTTGTCACCTAAATTAAATGTACCATGCGATAACTTGATTCAATTTCTTTAAGTTCAATTTGTAGAGGATCATTTGAAGGTATTTCTTAAATTTCACCATATGTGTGTGAGAGAGAGATTATCAAACTTATAACCTTAATTTTTATCATTATGCCTAAAAATATACATTTAATGACCTTTGATATCAAAATATTTAGCTTCAATCGTATTTGTAATATGAGCATAAAATTTAGAACCAAATACTTTGAATTACTTCACTATGGACTTATTTCTACTCAATGCTTGTTTTGGGTTGATAATTAACAATTGATTATATCTCCCCATATTTTATTTATTTCACAAAATATTTTGAATCTATTATTAACATAGTCTTCTCCATTATCTATCCTCATTGTTGGCTTTTAAGCCAAACTATCTCAGGATCCAATATAATTAAGCCACAAAATCTTAGTTCATAATATCAATATTTAAGAGTAGAATTAAATATATGAGCAATAAAATATATAAACTGACCAATATAAATATAATAACATTCACTATAATATCAAATATGAATGTAAATGGTCAAAATCATTCATGTACAAGCATGAAATATACTTACAATAAAATTGCTCAAAATATGTATACAAGCTTTATTATCAATGCTTGTTATGATGATCATTACAAACCATTTTCCCACTTACATTGTATGGAGCTTTATCTCAATAATATATACATGGACTCTTCAATACTTGACTATTGCACTCCTCATATATCCGAGAGTTGCAACCTTCCTTATGCTTGTCCTTTGGCTTCTCATATTACCATTTGTATACTATCATTTTCACTCTCTTCTTACATGCATACTTAACTCTATGAAACTTGCAAACTTCTACATGACTCTTACTCTCCTACATGCACTCCTAATACAAGATACTTGTGCACATACTCATATTAATTATTTGCATACTTACATACATGACACTTATGCACATTCTCTCAATACACACTTGCACTCTTACATGACACTTGTGCATATCTTGCACATTACACTCTTACATGACACTTGTGCATATCCTGCACATAGACACTTACATAAAGAGGAAATATAAATCACTCATCTAAACTATAGACTCAAACCCTAATCTATTACATATTTACATTTGTACCATGGGGGCACATTTGCATGTACCAAATAATGTAATATTCTCCAACACCCCCTATATTACATTATTTGGTTATTGAAGACTTTAGTATTCAATCTTCATCTTTATACTCTATTAGGTAACTTTGAATTGAACATGATCTTCTACTTGAGATCCATATTCAACTTCTCTCTTGAGTTCCACTTTGAATCTCCTGCATCTTCATTCTTTGGCTTTTCAATATATACTTCTTCACTATCTTGTCCAACTTCTTATTTGTGTTTAAACTTTGGTTCATATGCTTCTTTGCCATGCACTTCTGGTTCTTGTTCATGAATGGCTTTAACTTATTTTTATCTTTGGTTTTTTATTTATGTGCTTCTTTTATTTATATTTTCTTGTAATCTTGATATTGTCCTATCATATCAGAACATTCACTTAGAGCATCATAGTAATTTTATAAATTTGATGAGCTTGGAATGTCAATATTGTAAGCAAAATAGAACACTATTTTTTGAGATGATTCACTTCATTCACTTGTATGATCAAAAATTATTATTTTTTAAAGAGTTTCAATCAACTCTTTTTGCTTTTGATTTTCATCCTTATGAAGTTCAAGTGAAAGTAATACCATATACATTGTTCTACATATATCAATAGGTATTGAGATATCACCTTTTGAATTATTAGTTTCTTCAAAAAATTTTGAATGCAAATAATATTCAAATGTGTCAAAAATTTTATTCATTGCTTCTCTATAGATGAATTGTATTGCCATATCTAGCTTGCCCTTAGATTTTTCAATCAATTTACCAATGCCAGACTTTATAACTTCCCGTATTTTCTTTCTATTTGTGGACTTCATATTTTCTTCCATAATAATTAAAATTTTCAATTCAATAATTCAATTCCTTTGAAGTTGAAAACCTTTTATCTCCAGAGTTAATAATTACAATTTAAAAATAATAAATTTGCAAATTTTAATTTTTTTAAAAATCTAGTTGTTTTTCTAAACCTTTGAAGTATTAATCCTTTTAAATCCGTACTAAATTAAATTTCCAAATCCTAAATATCTTCATATATTATAAAAACTAAATTTCAAATTTTTCTTCAAACTTCAAAAACCAAATCTTCAAATTCTAACCTTCTAGCTCTTAAAATTCTATAACTTCAAAAACTACTGACTCTTCAAATTTAAAAAACTACTAACTCTTTAAAATTTAAAAATAATTCCAAAAACTTACATCCTAGTAGAAATTATTATCACTCCAAAACTTAATAAATTCAAAAATTTCAAAAATTAAATTTTGAAAAATAAATATATTGCAAAAATAAATTTCAAAAATCAATAAGGTAGAAAACCTTATAACTCCCACCTAAAAACTTCTAAAAATTCAAATTTAATTTAATTTAACTTTCCCTCCAATATGAAAGGTAATTTATCATACCTTTCTATCTTATGATGCACCAAATTTGGAATGCACTTAATCAACGTTCTTCAAATTGTAACATTTGAACGTTACCTAGGACTATCAACTAATTTATCTCCTTTGATGCTACAGTATTCTACATGTTAGACTACATGCACTATTCTACCTTATCTCATTAATACCTTATTCCACCTACTCCAATGCTCAAATTTTTATTTGCATAGTGGCACTTGGATTTCTTCTTGAGAATGGTGCTCTTCATCTTTGTTGTGATTCTTAGGTTCCCTGTAGAAGGATGTTCTCTTACAACACTCTTATTCCCTGGATGGTGCTCAAATTATCTTTGAATATGGTGCTCTATATTTATTTTTTATTTATCTTTGTTAATGTTCATGTGCCTTTTTTACTATCCCTGGTGACAATGCTCACTCGTATGCCTATCCAATTATCTCCAATGGTGCTCTGGATAACATTCGTATGACTATATAATTATATTTAGTGGTGCTATGGATAACTCTTGTATGACTATCCAATTATCTTTGGTGGTGCTATGAATAACACTCATATGACTATACAATTATTTTTGGTGGTGGCACTCTAGATATTAGTTCTCTTGACTATCCAATTATCTATGGTGATGGCACTTTGGATAGCAGTGCTCTTGAATTTTTTATTACCTAAGGTTATGGTGCTTTGTATAGTAGTGCTCTTGAATATATGATTACCTCTAGTGATGGTGTTTTGGATAGCAATGACTATCCAATTACATGTGGTACTTTGGATAGCAATGCTCTTGACTCTTTGGTAGCTTTTGAATGGAAATTCTCCTTGATAGTGCTTATAATTCCTTGTTCACCTTTGGATGATAGCACTTCTTTTTTATTTTTCTTTTTTAGCAAAAAACCCCTTTAGGGAGCTGCCTTGGTCTGAGAGACCATGACCAAGGGGTTCTACACCGTAAAAGTCAACCAAAAGTTGCGCTCGGTCCTGCCCGCACCAAAATTATCAATTGGATTTTGGGTACCCAATTCAAATTTTTGGTAGGGTGGAGATTCAAACCTGGGACCTCTCTTGGAGGATTGCCCTCTCCTCTCCAACTCACCTACAACACCTGGGTGGATGATAGCACTTCTTGATAGCAATTATCACTCTCTAATAGCCTTTGTATGATAGCGCTCCTCGATAGTTCTTATCGCTCTTCTTAATAGTTGAAAGTAGGTGCTTTTGAAAAAACTTTAAAGAATACTTTAAAACATTGATCCCAAGGCCAAGACTAAAATACTATGAAGAATTTTCAGTCAGCCTGATCTTTTTGGTTTTCTGATTGACCAAAAATTTTGCTTCTTCAATATTTGCTTTTCTTTAGAAGACTATGTTGCTTCCTTCTTCTATGATCTATGGAATATTATATGTTTCAATGAGTTTACACAAGTTTTTATAAGGATTCTTGGTCCCCTCGTATTGAGTGGGATTTGAACCTTGGACCTCTCAATGAGATGCCAAAGCCGTTACCACTATAGTAAGCTTACAACTTCTATGGAAGCTTATATTATTTTATATTCTTCTTCTATTCATAGGAAGTTTATACTACTTATCTTATCTATTCTCAGGAAGCTTTTATACTTTTCAATTATATGGAAGCTTTGATGCTTCTCAATATTCTATAATCTATCTCTGGTGTCTTTGGTCAAACCTAAGAACAATGTGATTCTCATATTTTCTAGAGAATCCAAAATATTATCAAGGTGACTTTGAATATCCTCTCACACCCAAATTTCTTTTAAGTTGACCCTTAATTTATTTTGGCTAAGTCCTTATCTTCATTGGTTTTCTTTGAATCAAGTGGATATACCCTAACATCCAAATCAGGGTGACTTTTATTTGTCCCCTCAATATCTACTTAATCAAACCTTAAAAATAGAGTCCAAGTCTTCATTGCTTTTAAAGTGGATAGACTCCAAATATTATGGTGGCTCTAAAATATAACTCTATCAAAAATGGATAGAATTAAGTAGTAGCTTTTATACCACTATTGTTTTTTAAGCCAAACTATCTCAGGATCCAATATAATTAAGCCACAATATCTTAGGTCATAATATCAATAATCATGAGTAGAATTAAATATATGAACAATGAAATATATAAACTAGCCAATATAAATATGAATGTAAATGGCCAAAATGAATCATGTACAAACATGAAATATACCTACAATAAAATTGCTCAAAATTTTTATACAAGATTTATTATTAATGCTTGTTATGGTGATCATTACAGACCATTTTCCCACTTACATTGTATGGATATTTGTCTCCATAATATAGACATAGAAATGTGACTCTTCAATACTTGACTATTACACTCCTCACATATATGAGAGTTGCAACCTTTCCTATTCTTGTCCTTTGGATTCTCATCTTGTCACTTGTATACTAGACTCTTCACTCTCTTCTTATATGCATACTTAACTCTATGACACTTGCACACTTGCTACATGACTCTCACTCTCTTATATGCACTCCTAATACAAGATACTTGTGTACATCATCACATTACATACTTGCACACTTACACACATGACACTTGTGCACATTCTCTCAATACACACTTGCACTCTTACTTACATGACACTTGTGCATATCCTGCACATAGACACTTACATAAAGAAAAAATATAAATCACTCATCTAAACTATAGACTCAAACCTTACATATTTACATTTGTATCATGGGGTATATTTTCAAGTACCAAATAATGTAATATTGTCCAGTGCTCATGTCCTCCATATTGTTGTGGAGTGTATCTCTTGTCTCCCTTCATATGTCATACCTTTCAAAAATTTTGAATGTATTATTGATATACTATTTTCCATTATCTACCCTTAACTTCTTAATGCTTTTTCTCTCTATTTTTACTAAGGATTTAAATTTAAAACTTATAAAATACATCATCTTATTTATTAAAAATGTGAAACAAAGTATTTCTTGAAAAATACTCCAGTGCAAGTTAAAATATTTGTTTATCTTATTTTTTATTAATAATTTATGGGTACATGCATCAATATGCACAAGTTCATATATATATATATATATATATATATATTGATATTAAAGAAATACTAGATAACATATACATTTTCAAACTCATAATTTATAATTTAAATATTGACATCATAACTTAGTGGTGTGATTATAAGTATTAAAAAAGGATGACTAAGGTGCAAAAACTAAATCAAACTTATATATCCTATGTTTTATAGTTCAATTGAAAACAACAATGCATTTATCCTTCATATTTTTTTATGAGAGACTTATATGAAGATAATTTCAATCCATATCTAATGACGAGTCATTTTTTTTAGTAGATAAAAAAGAGGTTTTTAAAGAGTCCTCGAACCTTTTACAATAGGAGTTTTGAAAGGCTCTCCCAAACCTTAGATTTAGCCATTAAACAACTAAAATAACCAATTGCCCTTACTTTAAAATATTCAAAGAGCATTGGGGACCAACCTAAAATAGAGCTGCCCTAATTTAAATATCCAATGAGCAATGGAGGCGAACCTAAATCAAAACAAGATTCGAATACAAATCCAAATATGGAACTAGACGTTCACCTCCCTGAAACACCCAATTTTGAACTGGGCACCAAGGATTTAAAATTTGAAGTTCTCGCTTGAATGAGACTTTCCTACCCAGCAAGAAGAACACAACATCCAAGTTGGAAGGAAAAATGGTTCCCTAGAGAACCGTAGGATTTTGAAAGGACCCAGAACCTTTACATAGGGTTTTAAAAGGAACCCAAAACCTTGAGAGGAGCAAGCCTCAAAGAGGACCACAGGGTTTTGAAGGGACCCAAAACCACAACATAGGGTTTTACAAGAAACCTATAACCTAGGCTGAAACAATCTCGTCCACCGAGAAAAATGAACTCTTAAAATAAAAATTTGGATCAAAACTTTTTGCTTGAAAAGTGAATGAGACACCCAACCAATATATTAGACCAAGATCTTTGCATATGTTGGGAAAATAAAACCTAAACCATTCTGTCTAAAACAAGAGATCAAGGCTGCATAATTATTACCCAGTAGAGGAAACAAGCCCAAAATAAAAATACCCTATAACAGTTAGGGGAAAATACCACCAACCATAAAATGGCTAGGTATAAAAACCTCCCATTGAGAAGCAGGAAAGCAAAGCACTAGCCATAAGATCTATTATTCAAGATAAATAAATCATTGGAAACCACTAAAAGAAACACCCAAACTCATCAAATGAAGGGTCAACTGCAATACCCTAGAAACGAGGGTTGATAGCACACTTCATCCTCCACTAAATTCAAGCATGTGCTCTCCCCTAAGAGTTTGGATTGGGTAGGGCAAGACCAAAAATTATGAGAAGGAGAAATGAATTGGCTAACACATGCCTTTAGTAATTACCCCCAATAACTTTACCAGGCCATCCAAACCCACCAGATGCAATGGTTACCAGCACAAACAAAATCCAACAGACATTGAAGGCACAAGGTGTCCCTCTGGTATTTGTGTTAGGGAAGGGGTAAAACCAAAAAATCAAAGATATATACCCTTAGATAGCAACCACATCCAGTAACCAAAATATCCAATAAACGAAGTCATATTGGGCATCCAACAGCTAGAAGATCTTCCACCAATCGATGTCATACTAGATAGCATCTCCATAGGGGAGAGGGTTTCTAATGTCATACTATATAGCATCTCTGCAGGGGAGAGGGTTTCTAATGGCGAGTCAATTTATTATTAGAGAGAACATATATTTTCATATTTGGTATATAATCATATTAGCTACTTTCCAAAATTTTCTAATATCATTTCATATAAATTGTTTAATGACTTAGGTATTATGTGAAGTATCATCACCCATAATGACTTTTTGAGAATTAGCGTTCTTATTTAGGGAATTAATTTTTTTTTATGTAGGAAACATTAGATTTATAATTGAACTAATAAACCATGTATTCTTAATGTGCCATTGTGAAGCAAGAGATGTGGTTAAGACATTTTTGCCAATGTCCTTGAATAATTTTTTTTTATTTATTTTCTTGAGTGGAATATTCTTTGGCTACTACCTCCTATTTTTTAATATATTGATATTTTTTGTGGCCTAAATTGCTTTAAAGTTTTACATTATGCAATTATTATATATTTTTATAGTTTTATACCTTTGACCATATTTTCTCTATTTTCAATATTGCTACTTTCCTTGGTTATTATTTTGAGCTTCATTCCTTTTGAGAGGCTTCTTGGTTTGCTTTTCTAAATTAAATTAATTCTTCTTTCATTACATTACCAATAATATTTTACTAGTATTAGATATCCATTAAATATTTTAAGTTATCCTTCTTCCCATACCAAATTTCCACACAACTTCTTTAGTGTCACCTTCTCTAAATTATTTTTTTATCTTTAAAGTGGAAACACAGTAATGACACTTACCTGGTAAGTTCTAAAAATATTCTACAATGTAATCATATTCATACTTCACTTCAATGTTTGTAAGTCTATCCCTTAGATTTTTAATTTAATAATAATTATCATTAATATTGTAACCCTCTTCCATCTGAATATGGGTTCTTTGCCCCTTATAATTCATGATAGTAATTTCAAATGCTATATTTTTAAATACATTTTATTTAAGATGTAAGCTTAATTTCTAAACCAAAATAGGACTCACATTCCTTTTATTCCACTTAAAATGCTTGCTTGTATTTATTGACTTTATATATATATATATATATATATATATATATATATATATATATATATATATATATATATATATATCCACATAATTTGATTCCATGTATATTGTCAACTTAAACATTTCAAACAATTCATTTTTATAACTAATAAGATTAAAATTATTATTTTAAACCTTCATACAAAATTGTAGTGTTCCACACAAAATTAGAAAAAATGACCATCATAAACACAAGGAAGCAAATTCTTATTCTACTTGGAACTTTTTAAAATATATCCTCAATAAAGGATAGAATTTGAATGCAAATTTTAACACTAAAATTCTTATCAAATAATAATTAATGAAATACCTACCATTTTGGCTCAACCTCAACAACAATAGCAACAACCTTGAGTCCCAATAAAAATCTTACAAAGTCTACTTTTCAATACAATTGTTTTTTTTTAATTAGGTAGAAAAGTGGGTTTTGAAAGGGTCCCAAGACCTTTTACAATGGGATTTTAAAGGGACCCCAAGCCTAAATTTGGCCATAAGGATATTTGATAAAAATCAAAGAAGAATATAAATGAGGTTGTCTCCCCCAAGGAGAACTAATCCTGCATCCAACAAAAATGATTCATCATCCAATATACAAAATGCAAAACTAGCATCCTATAGAGATATCGTCAATTGTTGGCATTATAATATGTTTGGCAAATGTACATTTACCTATAATTTCGTACTAACTCAACAACATTTTATCATATCATTATACAGGTTTAAAAGTTTTAAATTCCTTGTTTATGTGGACATGTTCTTTAACAAAAGCTCTAACACACATATATATACAATTATATTATATTATCACTAAAAAAATATATTATAAATACAATTATATTATCATCATACAAAATGTGTTACATTGGATTATATATATATATATATATATATATATATATATATATATATATATATATAAATATATATATATATATATATATATATATATATAAAATTATCGAGAGGAAGGCTAATGACTCAACAACTTAATTAATTGCTTCAACTATTATTGAGAGGTTTTGATGGAGTTGTAGGTGGAAATGTTTGCTATGAAGAGATTAAGGATTTGATTTTTATTCACATTTGATAGAGCCCCTGGTGATCCTAGGTCCCACTATGTACTCACAATTTTTTTTTTAAGATTGGTATATGGAGCTACCTATAATCATAAATATCATATGATGCAATTAAGTGTTCTTATACCTTTCATAGGACATACCCCATTATTCCAATACAATGTTTCCACTTTTAAATATTTTATGAATTTTATCTTGAATGAAATTGTCTTAAGGAATTTCAATATACTTGGTTTTTTTATTATTATTTTTATCATTTTACATAAAATAACATTATATATATAGTTTATATATTATAGGTTCATTATTTATTCTTCTTGTGCTATCTTCATCTATACCTCTTATTGGAACTACCAAACCCTTCATGGCCCACTTTTCCCTAGATAGATGTTTAATCCAAGAAAATGCTTGTTTATTATTTTTAATATTTGTAAAAATGATTTAAACATATTTTTAATTAGAAATTAAATTTAAATATAAAGTATAACGTATACATATATAAGTTGAAATCTTTTATATGTCTTAAAAAAGTGATTATTAAAATATTGAATTATAGATTGAAAAACATTATTTATCTTATTTTATAGTCTTGAAACTTGATTATTTTTATTTTATTTATATTTATTTTTTAAAAAGTTACGTGTGGTCTTTATTGGGTCCACTTCCATTACAAAAATAAAACATTACATTACTATCGTTACATTTCTAACAAGTTAATTAAAGCATATCCAACTTTACCTTTCGATCAAAGATATTCTTCATTTGCCTTTCTATCAAACTCCATCTTCTTCAAACTGCTAAGTTTCCACAATCAACCCCTTTTATATCAAATACCTCCTGAAATTTAAATTTTTCCAAGATAAAATTCAACATTGCTAATGGCTAAAATATTTGCTACCCAACATCTATATCTATAAACATCTTGTCTATAACAACCTCACAATTTCTTAAGACTTTTTTTAGGTTTCTTATGCATTCCCTAATTTTCTAAGATACTATTTTCATTGTTACTTTTTTATTTTATTTGCGGGTTTAGTCCCACTTCTTGTTAGCACTTGTGATATTTGATTTTGTTTTCCCATATCAATATCCCTCTGGGTTTCTTTTTATTTTTCTTTTAGCTTCTTGGGTCTTCCTCTTTTTTCATTTCCAACAATACTTTCATCTTCATCAATCTCTACAATCTTCTCACACTACTCATAGTAAGACTTATCTTTAGGTTTACCTTGTTATGAAGGATCTAAAGTGTAAGGAATAACCTCAAAAGTACAATCTTCTTTATGTTTCCTTAAAAATCCTAAAGTGCAAGAATGCTCTTATGTAGCAATAACCTTCTTATTTTTCTCTAAAAACCTAAATTGTTACGGTTTTCTTTCATCCTTATTTATTATGCTGCTCTTGAAACCTTGAAGTGTAAGGGATAACATCTTCATATTTTTCACTCTTATTACTTGGAGAGGATTCTATACTATTTGAGGAAAATGAAGATGATTTACCTGGAATAAACTTGACCTCTTTTGTTGTCTTTGTTTGAGGATTTCTCTCCACATATTATTTTGCAACTTTAATTCCTTCTAAACTTTCCAAATGATACTGTAGATATGCTTTCTTTACCTCTTATTTCGGAGTGGAATATCCTTGATCTGATCTAGCTTCTATTACTGTATGATTTGCTTGCTTCATCTTGAAGTTTATCTCATGGCTAGAATTTTTTGTCTCTTTATTCATAGTTTTCACTTTGCAAACTCTTTCCATGTGTCCAATATCATAACAATTATGGTAACAAAATGTGATATTTTCATAATCTACTTGATCCCATTCTCTTGATTTAGATTTTATCTTAATGGATTGTGGCAAAGGTTTTAAAATATCCATAGTAACACATATTCAAGTATATATAGCATGCTTTCTCTCCTTCGTAGTTAGTCCTTGATAAATTCCCATAGGGTATTTCCAATATTCTTTAGAACATCCTTATTTATAAGCTGCTATGGAAGTCCAAAAATCCTAACCCATACTGGAAGCTTATTAATAGTTTTTGTCTCAACAAAAAAAAATTTATTCCATGGTCTCAAATAATTTGTATCTCTTCCTCCAAACCATGGGCCACCAAACATTATTTTATCCCTAATTTTTAAACTAAAAAATATGATGAGAAAAAAACCTTTGGGAAGAAAGTCATAGAGTAATTTGATGTTAATTCCCACTTCCACTTGAATAACACAAGATTATACTAAGGGGGGGTGAATAGTATAATATAAACTTTTACTTTTCTTTCCAAATTATAACAACAATAATATCAATGTAATAATGCACAAATAATCACACACATGAGAGACACAGTTTTAACGTGGTTCACCCAATATGGGCTACATCCATGGAGAAAATATTTCTTATAAATTTTCTCAACCAATATCTTGGGAACCAATTCCCTATTACAATACTTATGGACCTCTATCCAAAGGAGATCTCAATCCCCTATGCTCAAGTTTATGGACCTCTATCCATAGGAGAATTCTATCCCCATAACTTTAGTTCATAGAACTCTATCCATAGGAGAACTCTATCCCCTTGCTGGTTTGGTTCATGAAACTCTATCCATATGAGACCTCTATCCCCATTGATCTAGCTAGTGGACCTCTATCCATAGGAGACACCTCTCCTGTCTACTCTGGTCACCTCCAAAGCTGGTACACACCTTTGCTTAACTCTACTTCAAGCCTACTCATGAGGCTTAATCAGGTCTTCTCATAAATCTGCTCTCAAATCTACCTCAAATTTACACACACTACATGCACAAATCTGTCTTAATGCTATCCTAAATATGCACACATCACATGCACAAATCTGTCTTAACTCTGTCTCAAATTTGTATACATCACATGCACAAATCTGTCTCAACTCTGTCTCAAATCAACACACATTATATGCACAAATATGTCTCAATTTTATCTCAAATTTGCACACATTATATGCACAAATCTATCTCAACTCTGTCTCAAATATACATACATTACATGCACAAATCTATCTCAACTCTGTCTCAAATCTGAACACATTACATGCACACATTTATCTCAATTCTATCTCAAATATGCACACATTACATGCACAAATTTATCTCAACTATGTCTCAAATATGCACACATTACATGCACAAATCTATCTCAAATTTGTACATATTACATGCACAAATCCATCTCAACTTTATATCAAATATGCACACATTACATGCACAAATCTGTCTCAAATATTCACACATTACATGCATAAATATGTCTCAAATATGCTTCAAGTCTTCTCACAAGACTTGCTCAAATATACCTCAAGCCTGCTTCAAGTCTTCTTACAAGACTTGCTCAAATATGCCTACAAGCCTTCTTAAAATACTTTCTCAATACAACTCACAATGTGCTCATAAAACATACTCAAATTTTATCAAAACACAAAAGTGAGCAAATCCATTGAATATTTAATAGATCCTTGAGAAAATCAATATTTGTTTTGAGTCATTCTACTTTTAGTAAAAAAAGTATTATTCTCGAGATGCATGATTGACAATATTCAACACCCCTCATTGTTGTTTTGAGAAATACAAACCCCAAAGATCACAAAAAGGAGAGATTCACATCAATTAATGAAATGGGAAAGGAAGAGGAGAGAAGCTCAAAAACAATTCCAAGATCAAAAGGGAACCACACAAAATAAATTTATTTATTTCTAACTCAAGGTGGAGAACTATTAGCACTTAAGTGCAACTTATAGATTATTCTCATAGAAGCATATGCTTTAGAAGATCATTTTAAAAATAATATTGTGTTCCCTTTTGATGTCATGAAGATGGCACACAATGCATTAACCTATATTGACATGCTTAAATAGGAAAATAAAAAGTTAAAGGATACAAATGAAAGGTTGAATATGAAGGCTATGGTGGATTTGTTGTGACATGAGATACCTTATCCAAAGGATAGGCAAAACCCATATTCCCCTAGTGTGGGGTGCATTTTCAAGTCAAACAAGATTAATTTATGGGGGTGTTGGAAGATAATTGAATCTTGATTTGCTCACTTTTTATGTGTTTTAAGTGAGAAAATCTAGATCCTTGTGGTATCACTAGTGGTTTGTGGATAATACCAAACTTGGGGTAGATAATATTTAATGAAAAAGAGAAAATAAATAGAGTTCATGGAAGGATGGACTAACTCTTCGAATGATGAGAGAGACAGTGATACACCCATTGCACTAAGTGTGATCACGCAAATGGACCTACATTGAAAGCAGGGATTAATGTCACATCCCATATTGGAGGACTATTTTTAAGATGTTATTTATGTAATGATAACTGGTTTTAATGCTTAATATATTTACATTGTATTTATCAATAGAAAATGATGTTGCGTTGTTTTATTGTAGGAACATTTATTCTCATAGGTAGAAGACTGACCACCAAGATATGAGAAGATAAATGATGACTATGACAACTCAACAGGTAAAGCTCATATTCCTATCATCACTAGTTACCCCCTGATGGCGGTGTTACTTGAGTATTACTCTAAAAAGTCTCACTTAATCAAATGAAAATGGTGATGGGGGATACTAGGCACATGCATCGAGTGCTTGCATGTCATTTGTGTGTGATTTATATTTTATTTCATGATTAATTTGCATGAGATTGGTTTAATTGAATTTTACTTTGAAAATGCACATTAATAATGTTTTGCATTTTACAAATTATTCTAGAAAATATTGAAAAGAATATCATGCAATGATTTTGTGAAATATTTAAATGGAGCAATTTTTAAAGTAAAGGATTTATTTTGTTGAGCATACCTATTTGATCTAGTTGATCCTATTTTAGAATGAAATTAGGTAGTTTGTTTCTTATGAACTTGCTCAATTTTGACTAGACTAAAACATGAAAAAAAGAAGAAAAAAAACTACCTTGAAGATTTAAATAATCAATCTTTCCTACACATGGCTATTATGGGAAGGTTGAAATGGTGGATAATATTCTTCTCTTATCTCTATGGATTTCATTTCCATTAAAATAATAAATACTAAAGGAAGCCTGCTCATGGGATAATAAAAATAAGATAAAATAAATAAAATATATTTAGAAACATCTTTCTTGTCTAAGAAGAAAGAAAACTATAAATTACCTTTGTGGTTGAGAAAAAAAAAGGGTGTTATATTATGCTATGTGATGTTGAACTAAAGAAGGTAGGAGAAGGGATTTACAAGATTTGGGAAGCATTCAACTACTGGAGCATTCCAGGTTGGGTCTGTCTACTGTATTTTATTTTAATGCTTGCCAGAATGAAATGAAATATAGTTATATGTGTTGAATGTTTTACTTTACCTAATTTCTTCTCTTATATAGGATGTCTTTATATATAAATTTCCTTCGATATTTAAGAAAAATCCTTCACATAAATATATTAGCCTTCTCTCACTGATTAGCTATATTACAGTCATACTTTAACATGTATAAAAGAAGCCTCCGACGACTTTAGATCCAACTTGGAAATTCTTATTTTGCATGCTCTACATAAGGAAAGTCGTGTAAATTTTATAGAGTGATTTTTAATTAACATATTGTGTTACCAGTACCTTATCTCCTTAGCTTTTATACAATTTGATTGAGCACCTATGATATAGAATAGGCTTTTGGAAACTCCATAACATTGTGTTACTAATGCTCTGTGTAATGTAACTTTGGCCAGGTTGTGCTATGTTAAAGTGTTTCCCATACAACTATGATTAAAAGCCTCTCATGTGTATTTTGAATCCTGTTAATATATAGATCTTCCATATTTAGTCCTCTATTCATTGGCATTTTGGCATTAATTCTAAGACTGATCCATTATTAGCATGATGTTTTAAGATTTATGACGAAGTTTTTTTCTTCTAGTGATTCATAAAATCTTATTTGAAGTATTACTTTGACCTTCTCACCCTCGTCTAGACTTGCTAGTAAGGATAAACCAATCTTCTTGCACTGTTATATAACGTTGGTGTTTATAAGTTTGGACTTGGACTATATAATGGAAATTTGTCATTTATTAAAATGCTGAAAACACCCATTTATCAAATGAAAGATGCCGATATGTATTTCGGTGACCATTTCGGCTCACTTCCAAACAAATGCCTATGCAACCAAAAACCAGTGTTACCAATAACCTTCGACTGCACATATGATATTTTATTTTTGTAGAGACATGCGACTTGTATGTCACCTTGCAGTACATCAGTAAGATTACCCATTCATTATTGGAATGCATAATTATACATAAATCATTCATGTGATGTTGCAGTAGTGATCTGATTGGAAAGCATATGCCCCATTATTACCAATAAATTGGTGTCAATACCTGTTATGGTTTGACTCTTCTTTCTTAATATGAACATTTCTAGTATTTAAATTTTGGGATATTTCCATGATGTATATTTGCATGACCATCTGCATATAGTTTTAAGAATGCCATTACCCAAAAAATGTATCAGGAAAATCCCTGCTTATCTACTTGATTATTTTCTTCTCAATAAAACATAATTTTATGTTGGATCTAGTAGGCCATCCGCAACTCCAGAGAACTCTACACCTCTGATGTGAATGGACATGCTAATTTTAAATGGGAATTTTGTTCCACTATAATACCTCTTCTATCTCTTATTATGTTGTAAACCTAAACTGCTGACTGGTGTCCATCTATGTCTTTGTTTCGTTGTGTGAACTATGATAGCTATAATATCTCTCAACTTCCAGTATATATGAATTATATCAGCATATGAAATTATGTTATGTACATAAAGGAATTTAGATAATACGTATGGTCACAAAACCTTAATTGGACCTTGTAGTATGTTAAAAATAAAATATATATTTATATACAACAGGATTGTATAAACTATATATTGTTAGATGTAGATAGGGAATGAGGGTTAAAAGAAAATGGATATGATTTGATATTTCTTCCCTTTTGTAGACAATAGTTGGTCACACAAAAATTGAATTATGATTAGGTATCATTTTATTTTTCCTATATTTAATTATATGATCTTATGAAATATGAATTTAGCTTTATTAACAATCCTTGAAAGAATTTGTGAAACCAATTGGTGACCATTTGAAATTATTCAGTTTTACATGAGATTATAATGATTTTATCATGTGATATATTATTAGCTGAAATATAATTTATTTTATGCTTTCATATGTGAAATTATTGTTATTATATTTATAAGAATATAAAGTAAATATGATGGCTTTAATATGTAATATGACTATTATCCTTCTTATTTATAGTAATTTCATTGAAGTAGAAATGATTGATTTTGTAAAATATAGAAACCAAATATTATTGGTTATTTTTTATTAGAAATTTTAAATCAATTTGATTGTTAAATTTTATGTTCAAGTGAAATTATATAAATTGCATTTATACTCCTTTAGGTGTATTATAATGAAATTGATAATTGGATATAATCCACGAGAAGAATGGAAGATCTTCTAGTTTTTGAAAGGATTCGATTGGTGTCCATTCTTGGTAAGGGGTTTGGGACTCTTTTCTAAGTTTGGTGATATTCCAAAAAAATGATGAATAGGAATATGAATTAATCCTTATTGTGAAAATATAAAATATGGATGAATCTGTGAATTCATGTTTGGTGATTTCTTTGTATGTGATATACAGTTGGCAAATGAGTTATGCATGATTGTATTCAAATTGGATAAGCATGGCTTTATTATAATGCATTTGGCATACTTTGTATCTGAGATGTCTTGATCCCTTCACTATCATCTCTTCCAACCATGAAGATCTCAAGATATTTCAAAGAAGATCCAGACAACACAATTTGGAGACTATTGTCATGCTCATCATGTATAAGCTTGTATTGAGACAATTCCATTGAAATTATGAAAGGCTAAAATAATTGATGTAAAATAAGATATGATTTGTAATACTTTATGTATTTGAGTACTAGCTTTATAAAGTAGAGATAAAGTCTTCATATTGTAATATTCATCTCTAACAAATGTTAAGTGATCTATGCTTTGGAAATTGATCAAGAAATGGAAATTCTTGGATTAGTATATATTGTAAAATGTATGATGTTTAATGAATGTTTATAATTTCTCTCTTATTGATTACAATAGTGTAGAGGAAAACTTATGGATGACCTACACAACAATATGAGACATAACAAAACCATTAACCTAATATAGCTAGAATTAAACCAATCACTTCATGCAATCGGATAAGTCAATCACCAACACCATCACACCTAGTAAATGAGTAAATTCTATAATGGTGCTTAAGACAATATCCCAAGTCACATAAGATTAATGACTCTCTCCTTAATACTAGTCTTCATGGATAGTATGGAGAGGAGGGGATGATTCCCTTTGGGTAAAACTCTTAATTAATGGTAAAACCATTGAGATGTCCTTATGAAGGACTTAGCCATTGTACTATCCTCACATCAAATGGTTATGGTATGGAGGAATTAAATAAGATGGTACTCCTATTTATGAATGGTTGTAAATGAATTTAAATGTGACTTTGGATTAATATTTTATGGCTCAGATCACTTACTGAGCATTTGGGATATCCTTGTATTAGATCATTATTATACTCTTGACTCATTGAAAGGTGAACATGATTATTATATGGGTTCAAAAAAAATAGTGGATGATAAGTAACAACTAGGGTTGTTATAGTTGGTATCAAAGCCCAGGCTAACTAGTGGATTATAGCTAGATCTAGGTTAGCAAAATATTTGGGAATGAAATAAAACAACTCAAACCTAAGTTCCATAACTCAAAATGATACACACTTGGTAAGGACAAGGTCTGTATTTGAGATTAATGATTTCTAAGTTCCTATCCCCCATGAATAGATCCAAAATCATTCAAAAGTGGAAGAGCTAAGTGAACCCTCCTTATATGGGTTTTAACCGGTGTACCTTAGACTCTTTTGGTAAAATTACTCGACATATATGTCTTTTGACTTACTCCTTATTCTCAAGTGTGTATGAACAACAACAAAGTTAGAATATTGGACTAGGGAATGAACCTAGTAGTAATAGATTACTTGAGAAATTATGATGAAATCTAGTTGTCTAGAATTTCAACTATGAAAATCAGTGAGAATTACTACAACTTTTTACTCCAATAAATATGGTGATAATCTTGATAAGTAAGAAGAAAGGAATATTGCAACAAACTAGTCCTGATAGTCCTGAATCCAGACAAATATGAGAAAGTTCTGGGAATAGATTGGTTGAAGGCTCATGAAGCCTTGGTAAATTTCTAGGAGAGATGAATTGAGTTTACCAATGAAAACAAAGAAAGACAAAGGATGTATAGTGAACCAAGAGAATTTCGACCAATGCTAATTTCAGCATTGCAACTGAAGAAAACTATTAGAAAATGAGGATTTGTTTATGTAGTTAAACTCAAGGAAAAAGAGGAAATTACAAAGGAAAAAATTATTGGAAAATTTCCACTGTTGTAGAAATTTCATGATGTTTTTGTTGATGAGATACCTGTATTACCGCCTAAACGTGAATTTGATTTCACCATAGAATTGATGATAGGTACTAAACCTATCCATAGATATCCTTATAGAATGGACCCCATAAATATGTAGGAATTGAAAGTGCAACTTCAAGAGTTGCTATAAAAAGGATTGATAAAACCAAGTGTTCTCCTTGGGGAGAACCTATTTTATTTGTGAAGAAGAAATATGGTTCATAGATTATATAATACTAAAAAGGCAACCGTAAAGAACAAGTATCCATTGCCAAGGATAGAAGATTTATTTGATCAACTAAAAGATGCCATAATTTTCACAAAGATTGATCTAAAATCCAAATATCATCAATTGAGAATCCGAGAAGAAGACACACATAAAACCGCATTGAAGACTATATATGGACACTATGAATTGACAATACTACCATTTGGATTGACTAATGCACCAAAAAAAATCATGAATTTGATGAATAGTGTGTTTAGAAATCAGTTGGATCGATTTGTGTTGATATTCTTGGATGATATTTTGATTTATTCTCGTAATAGAGAGGAACATGATAAGCACTTGAGGATAGTGCTAGAAATTTTAAGGAAGAACCAACTCTGCAGGAATTTATCTAAATGTGAATTCTATGTTCCACAAGTGCATACTTGGGGTATATTATATTAGCGGATGGAATTGTTATTGATCTAAATAAAATAGAAGCCATTTTGAGTTGGCCACCTCCAACAAATGTGATAGAAGTAAGAAGTTTTATGGGTTTGTCAGGATATTATAGGAGGTTTGTTAAAGACTAATCTAAGATTACTTATTCAATAACCAACCTTCAAAATAAGGGAAGGAGTTTAAATAGATAGAAAAGTGTGAAGAAGCATTTAATTTGCTTAAACAAAAACTAACCTTAGCTCCTATTCTGAATATTTTGGATCCCACATGAAGTTTTTCAATTTGCACTAATGCCTCTTTGTAAGGGTTAGGAGGATTCATATCCCAAGATAGTTCTGTAGTAGAATATGAGTCTAATAAACTCAAAAATAATGAATTTAACTATGCTACTCATGATTTAGAACTTTTTGTAGTTGTGCATGCCTTGAAAATTTAGTGATATTATCTGGTTGTTAGACCATTTGAGTTAAGAACTGATCACCAGAGTTTGAAGTATATCTTCACTCAACCATTACTAAATGCTAGAAAAAGAAGGTGGATAGAGTTCGTAGGAGAATATAATTTTGGTATTGAGTATATCAAATAAAAATAAAATAAATTCATTGATGCCTTAAGTAGGAGGAAGCACATAGCTGCATTGACTCGTAGTCATGTGGATTTAATGGGGCAAGTCAGAAAGATGCAGTGTAAGGATCCTGAATGTAATGAAATTCGGGTTAATATAGAGCAAAACTTGAATGAAAATCAATATTATAGCATGAAATATGGGCTTTTATGCTTTATAGATCGAGTAGTCATACCTAAAATGGGTGATTTGAGGAGATTGATCATGTGTGAAGCTCATAATTATCCTTATTCCACTCATCCTGGAGGAGCCAAGATGAGGGAAAATATGAAAAAGACCTTTTATTGGTCGGACATGAAGAAAGATATCATTGATTTTGTGGCACGATGTTTACAGTGTCAAAAGGTGAAAGCTAAACATCAACATACAACAAGAAAATAATTTTCACATGCTATACCCACTCACAAATGGCAAGTAATATAAATGGATTTTTTTGTCGATTTGCCTAAGATAAAATAGCATCAGGATGCAATCTTTGTTATAGTAGATAAACTCACTAATGTTGCATATTTCATACCAAGATGTACTACAGATGATGTAGTTTTTGCCAATAAGTTTGCAAAATAAATTTTTAGGTTGTATGGATTTTTGTAGATGATTATCTCTGACAGGGATTCTAGGTTTACTTCTAAGTTCTGGCAGGGTCTCCATCATGCAATTGGCAAAACTTTGAAGATAATACCCTTTTGTAATAAACTTAATTGATTCATGTATATAACAAAAGGGATGCCTAAATAAAAGAGTGGACAAATAAGCCTTAAGAGGTATAAGGTTATATAATCACGCTTAAGATGATATTCCAAGGATTCTTTGATTTGATCATGTATAGTGATTTTTTTATCTTAGTAACCCCATCGGGAATATGTGGGTTGGATCTAAGATCTATGAATAACCATTATTGAGGTTATTTCATTATGATGGGTTTCCATATTAAAGGCATTCACCTATATACTGGTCTTGGTGGAAAGTATGGTTAAGGGTGATTTCCCTTTTAAGAGGGATGAAACCTAACGCTTGGCCAGTATTCTCATATTCGAGTGGTATGAGGATTTTGTAGAAGCTGATCACTTCTACTCAAGAGTGACTTTGATCAAGTATTAATATCTCTTGATGTTATTTGCCTTGATAACTTACAATCCAAATGGAATGATTCTATATTAGTTCATGATTATGATCCTTGCCTCATGAAATATGAATATTGTCATTGGACCAAAAATGGTCAAAATAATGGAAGAGCAGCTAGGACTAATCCGTCAAAGGCTCAAGGAAGGCACGGATAGACATACGAGTTATGCAGATTTGAAAAAAACATCTAGATAATTCTTCTTTGGTGATAGAGTGTTTCTAAGTGTAACACCTAAGAAGAGTGCCATTAAATCAATAAAATTGGATCCTAGATTTGTTTATCCATTTAAGATTGTGGAGAAGATAAGTCTTGTAGCCTATCAGCTTGAATTATCACCTAACCTGTCAAAGATCCATAATACTTTTCATGTATCCCTACTTAGAAGATATATTGCTGATACTGATAATGTGTTAGAGGTTTCTAATTTACAGATGGCATATCTGAAAACCTTTGAAGTGAGACCTGTGAAGATCTTGGAATTTCGTTCCAAGACTACGAGGAAGCATAATATTGATCAGTGTAAGGTCCAGTGGGACTAGTATTCTGAAAATAATTCCACTTGGGAAAAAGGGGAAGATATGAAAATACACCTTCCTTATTTATTTGATGATGTTATGTAATAATACAGGTTGAATGACGGACCACTTATGCAAAGTGGAAACTATACCAAAAACTATGTTTTATTGATTATTATGTAATAATGTAGGAAAATATAGAGGACTGTGTTTAATCTAAGGGAAGGAGTATGTCACATCCTACCTTGGAGGACTATTTTTAAGATGTTATTTGTGTAATGATAGTTGGTTTTAATGCTTAATATATTTGCATTATATTTGTTAAGAGAAAATGATGTTGCATTGTTTGATTGCAGGAACATTTATTCTCATAAGTGGAAGACTGACCACTAAGATATGAGAATGGGATTGATGAATATGAAAACTCAACAAGTAAAGCTCATATTCCTATCATCACTAGTTACCTCCCTGATGGCGGTGTTACTTGAGTATTACTCTAAAAAGTCTCACCCAATCAAAGGAAAAATGGTGATGGGGGATACTGGGCACATGCATCGAGTGCTTGCATGCCATTTGTGTGTGATTTATATTTTATTTCATGATTAATTTGCATGAGATTGGTTTAATTGAATTTTATTTTGAAAATGCACAATAATAATGTTTTGCATTTTACAAATTATTCTAGAAAATATTGAAAAGAACATGATGCAATGATTTTGTGAAATATTTAAATGGAGACATTTTTTAAGTAAAGGATTTATTTTTTTGAGCATAATTATTTTATCTAGTTGATCCTCTTTTAGGAGGAAACTAGGTAGTTTGTTTTTTTATGAACTTGCTCAATTTTGATTGGACTAAAACATGAAAAAAAAAAGAAAAAAAAAACTACATTGAAGATTTAAATAATCAATCTTTCCTACACATGGCTATTATGGAAAGGCTGAAATGATCGATAAGATTCTTGTCTTATCTCTATGGATTTCCTTTCCATTAAAATAATATATATTAAAGGAATTCTGATCATGGGATAAGAAAAATAATATAAAAAATATATTTAGAAACATATTTCTTGTCTAAGAAGAAAGAAAGATATAAATTGCCATTGTGGTTGAGAAAAAATAAGGGTGTTATATTATACTATGTGATGTTGAACTGAAGAAGGTAGGAGAAGGGATTTACAAGCTTTTGGAAGCATTCAACTACTGGAGCATTCCAGGTTGGGTTTGTCCGTTGTATTTTATTTTAATGCTTTCCAGAATGAAATGAAATATAGTTATATGTGTTGAATGTTTTACTTTACCTGGTTGCTTCTCTTATATAAAATGTTTTTATATATAAATTTTCTTTGATGTTTAAGAAGAAGCCTTCACATAAATAGATTAGCCTTCTCTCATTGATTGGCTAGATTATAGTCATACTTTAACATGTAGAAAAGAAGTCTTTGACGACTTTAGGTCCAACTCGAAAATTCTTATTTTGAATGCTTTGCGTAAGGAAAGTCATGTAAATTTTATAGAGTGATTTTTAATTAACATATTGTGTTACCAGTACCTTATCTCATTAGCTTTTATATAATCCAATTGGGCACCTATGATATAGGATAGACTTTTGGAAACTCCATAACATCGTGCTGGTAATGCTCTATGTAATGTAGCTTTGGCTAGGCTATGCTATGTTAAAGTGTTTCCCATACAGCTATGGTTAAGAGCCTCTCATGTGTATTTTGATTCATGTTAATATATAGATCTGTCGAATTCAGTCCTCTGTTCATTGGTATTTTGTCATTAATTCTAAGACTGATCCATTATTAATATGATGTTTTGAGATTTATGACAAAGTATTTTTCTTCCAGTGATTCATAAAAATATTATTTGAAGTATTACTTTGACCTTCTCACCCTCATCTAGACTTTCTAGTAAGGATAAATCAATCTTCTTGCATTGTTATATAACGTTGGTGTTTATAAGTTTGGACCTAGACTATATAATGGAAGTTTATCATTTATCAAAATGTTGGAAACACCCATTTATCAGATGGAAGATGTCGATATGGATTTCGGTGGCCATTCCGTCTCACTTCCAAACAAATGCCTGTGCAACTGCAAATCGATGTTACCATTAACCTTCAACTACACAAATGATATTTTATTTTCAAAGAGATATGTGACCTGTATGTCACCTTACAGTACGTCAGTAAGATTTCCCATTCATTATTGAAATGCATAAGTATACATAAATTATTCATGTGATATTGTAGTAGTGATATGATTGGAAAGCATATGCCCCATTATTACCAATTATCTGGTGTCAATACTTGTTATGGTTTGACTCTTCTTGCTTAATCTGAATATTACCAGTATTTAAATTTTGGGATATGAGATTCCATAACGTATATTTGCATGACCATCTGCATACAGTTTTAAGAATTCCATTACCCGATAAATCTATTAGGCAAATCCCTACTTATCTACTTTATTGTTTTTCTCCTCAATAAAATGTAATTCTATGTTGGCTATAGTAGCCCATCCGCCACTCCAGAGAGCGCTACACCTCTGATGCAAACATATATGCCAATTTTAAATGAGAATTTTGTTCCACTGTAATTCCTCTTCTGTCTCTGATTATGTTGTAAACCTAAACTATTGACTGGTGTCCTTTTGCATCTCTGTTTTGTTGTGTGAACTATGATATCCATAATTTCTCTCAACTCCCAGTACATATGAATTATATCGACATATGAAATTATGTTATGTACATAAAGAAATTTAGATAATTCGTATGGTCACAAAACCTTAATTGGACCTTGTAGTATGTTATAAATAAAATATATATTTATATACAACAGGATTGTATAAACTATCTATTTTTAGATGTAGATAGGGAATGAGGGTTAAAAGAAAATGGATATGATTTGATATTTCCACCCTTTTGTAGACAATAGTTGGTCACACAAAAATTGAATGATGATTAGGTATCATTATGTTTTTCCTATATTTAATTATATGATCTTATGAAATATGAATTTAGATTTATTAAAAATCCTTGAAAGAATTTGTGAAACCAATCGGTGACCATTTGAAATTATTTAGTTTTACATGAGATTATAATGATTTTATTATGTGAGATATTATTAGCTTAAATATAATTTGTTTTATGCTTTCATATGGGAAATTATTGTTATTATATTTATAAGAATCTAAAGTAAATATGATGGCTTTAATATGTAATATGAATATTATCCTTCTTATTTATAGTAATTTCATTGAAGTAGAAATGATTGATTTTGTAAAATATAGAAACCAAATATTATTGGTCATTTTTTATTAGAAATTTTAAATCAATTTGACTGTTAAATTTTATGCTCTAGTGAAATTATATAAATTGCATTTATACTCCTTTAGGTGTATTATAATGAAATTGATAAATAGATATAATCCACTAGAATAATGGAAGATCTTCTAGTTTTTGGAAGGATTGGATTGGTGATATTCCAAACAAATGATGAATAGGAATATGAATTAATCCTCATTATGAAAATATAAAATATGGATGAATCTGTGAATTCATGTTTGGTGATTTCTTTGTATGTGATATACATTTGGCAAATGAGTGATGCATGATTGTATTCAAATTGGATAAGCATGGCTTGCTTGTAATGCATTTGGTATAATTATATTCGAGTTGTCCTGATCCCTTCACTATCATCTCTTCCAACCATGAAGATATCAAGATATTTCATAGAAGAACTGGACAACACAATTTGGAGACTATTGCCATGTTCATCATGTATAAGCTTGTATTGAGACAGTTCCAATGAAATTATGAAAGGCTAAAATAATTGATGTGAAATCAGCTATGATTTGTAATATTTTATGTATTTGAGTACTAGATTTATAAAGTAGAGATAAAGTCTTAATATTGTAATATTCACCTCTAAAAAATGTTAAGTGATCTATGTTTTGGAAATTGATCAAGTAATGAAAATTCTTTGATTAGTATATTTTGTCAAATGTATGATGTTTAATGAATGTTTATAATTTCTATCTCTTATTGATTACAATAGTGTAGAGGGAAACTTATGGATGACCTACACAACAATATGAGACATAACAAAACCATTAACCTAAGATATCTAGAAGAAAACCAATCACTTCATGCAATCGGATAAGTCAAAAAATCACCAACACCATCACACCTAGTAAATGAGTAAATTTTATAATGGTGCTTAAGACAATATCAAAAGTCACGTAAGATTAATGACTCTCTCCTTAATACTAGTCTTCATGGATAGTATGGAGAGGAGGGGATGATTCCCTTTGGGTAAAACTCCCAATTAATGGTAAAACCATTGAGATGTCCTCATGAAGAACTTAGCCATTGTATTATCCTCACATCAAATTGTAATGACCTACCCAGTCACCACTCAACCGTCTAGGTTTTTTTATTTATTCATATCTATCATGACTGACTTCCTAGTCTATTTTGACAAGTTCATAAGCTAGATGATGATGTTGCAGCAGATAAATGAGTTTCCATTAACAATTAACTAAAGTCCCATGCCATTAGTTAATTGTGTGCTCCATTTGCCATTTGGTTTTGTTCATTAACACATTGGTTAAGTTACTTGTTTAATCATTCACAGTTAATCATCATGTCATCATCTAATTACAATATCATGTATTAAGAGTGACAATCTTCATTCATAGCTCTTAAAACCACAAGAAATAATTAACACAACTACATTTACCTGTAACATTACTCCATTAAATTACATGATTGCATACCATATTCATCATAATCAATTAAGAATTAAAAACATCATCTTATGGTAACCAAATTCAATATTAGCATTGAAGAACAACAATAATTCATACATAGCATTGAAAGTAACAACAATATGCACAATATTAAACAATCCAATCCACAAGTAATTGACACAGTGTTTATCCTGGAAACCCTTAGGGGAATAAACCCAGCCTTCAAAATATGTGCTTCCTCATATTCATAAACTTAACGTTTTCAAGTTTAAAATTATAGCAGGGCATCCACAGATCCCTTTTAAATAATGCAACTCAAGGGATACAATTATTCAAATTCAAGTCCATGATGCAATTAAGCTATCATTTCTCTAAGCCATCATTTTTTTTTCACACATACATAAAGAACTCATTCGTTCCTTTGAAACCCATGATGAAAATAAGGAATCTATTAAATTACTTAAATTATTCACATAAGTTGTAACATTTTTATTATGTTTATGATAATCATTGGAGTCACATTTTGGAGAAGTCTCATCAACTTTAGAGGTAGTGCTTTATGAATTTCCCTCAAGAATGAATTCCAAATTCATTCTTCATGATTGATTTACAATCAATCCCTTGTTAAAAAATTTAGAGTTCCATACCTTTAAATCCATCAACAACCATTACCTCAATTCCCTTAAGAATGAATTCCCCATTCATTCTTCTTAATTGATTTACAATCAGTGAATTTAAAAATATTGCTATTTTGATGTGCACTAAATCCTCTATAATTTTATCATTGGATTAGAACTCCCATAATCCTAATCATCATCTTGGTCTTACATCCATTTGATCAACTAAGGTCCCATACCCTTAATTAATCAAATGTTATTCTAATTTCTTGTTCATTTAATCAACTAAATTTCCATTCCTTTAGTTAATCAAATGTTACTTGATCATTCCTCAATCATCTGCTATCTGATTTTCATGTTGTTACTCCAAATAGGATAGTTAACTCATTAGTAATTATATTCTCCAAAAAGGTTAAAAATTTCTTATTTAGTAATTACAAAACTTACCAAATCATTTCCCATTATGTGAATACAAACTTTCCTTTCTTTTCCTAAGATACTATTCTTTGCAAAACCTCCTTTCTCTTTCCAGAGAGGCTAACCACTATTCTAATTAACCTTTTATGTTCCACATTTAATAAATTTAAGTAGGAATCTCAATTACTTACAATGGGTACTATCCTACCAATCCAAGTGGATTGTGCTTCCATGAGTTTCCAAAACTTTTATTTCCATTCATATACCCAAGTCCCTTTTCCAAAAACAATGATATTAATAAATTATCCTAAAGCTAAATCCATATTATCCTATAAGGATTTCCTTATCACCATTTTTATACTACTAAGGTTGACCCTATTATTTCAATAGCTTTTGAAGGCTCTCATAAGTTTCCCTATTCAAGTTATTAAACCAAATTTATGAGCTTAATTACTTCCTAACTATATTCCTATATTTCCATATAGTATGGCTTCCATTTATCAATGTTTAAAATAACCTATTAAGGGTAAATTCCCATATTTATTTCTCATGGCTTAGGATTATATACCTAAAACTATATCCCTAAGTAAAAGGATCAATAATTCCAATAAACATCCTAACAATAATTTGAATGCGGTCAACAGATTTGCCAAGTGTAGGGTCAATGGTCAGTTTGAAAGCTTAGATTGCATGACAGGAGGCAATATGAGCCCTTTTTAAAATATTTTGTTCATTAATTGACCCTCATTAACAACCGTTTAACCATCAAATCATAGGATGACAATACCAACTAATGACAGTGGTGATCCCAGCAAGACCAACTAATGATAAGCGATGATGCCAGCGATACATGTCCAACACATGGCCTCTACCAAAATCATCCTACGAGCATCCGTCTAGCTCCATTGGCCCTGTGTGGAAAGTACCATGACCACTACATGGTGGTCTAATGAACTATGGGGCCATTTTTAATTTAAAAAGCCCTTAGATTCTCCATTTATCTCAGGTGGGATAAACTAAAACCCGAATCGCTGTAATTTCTATTCTAACCTCACAGGGAGCGTCGTATTCATTCTGCTATTAGGAAGAGACAACCAATAAAATGCTTAAGGTATTACTGCATTTATGCCCCATTGATTTAGAGGTGATCTGTGAATATCCCAAAGGCATCAGTTGGTGAATTGCAAGGAGTCAGCAGGGTTTGTCGAGGAAAATATATTTTCTCTTTAGCATCGTGGATGTGATACCAAGGGAATGTCAATGCAAAGGAACCATTTCAACCTTACTCTTTATCCAAGCATATATATCTATGTCTTTTGTGATTGGATCCAGGGTTTTCAAGTTTTTTAGTGGTAATATAGGATGAAGAGCCTCCCTGTGCAAAATAGAGTACCTCTGCAACATTGGTATTGGTTCATTGACAGCATACTCAATTTGAAAATAGATAATCAATTGGAGTCATAGGCATAGTGAGAAGGTTAATGTGGTCCATATCAATTGTTTATATGGTGTCGAACCCTCCTAATACTACCATTGGCCTAAAAATATAATAGGGTTCTATGTGTAAGGTTTAACCCAGTGAGAAACCCTGAAATACCATATCTTTCTGCCATGAAACATGACATACTCCCATCTATATTATTTGCAAAGGTATGATTCACTAATCAGTCCACTCGGTCCTTTCTAAGTGTGCTAGGTCAATATCAAATGCAGGGTTTACTCCACAGATACATCAATTCCATCCAAAACCTCTGTACACAGTTTCATTACAGGTCACTTTTTTACAAAATTTGAGTGGGAGTGTTTGGAGTGACATCCCACATTCGCCTTGTGGGTGCTTCACAAGTTCTTTATAGGCTTTGATGCTTATAATATATTTCAACCACCACTCGGTGGTCAGGTTATGGCGAAGCACCTAGCGATAGGTGAAGGTAATTATATTTGCGCAAATGGTGATCGATTAAGGTTTACTTGGTTATTAATTAAATCACCCACTTTTAATCGAGGGTCATCAATTAAGGCTATTAGTGATTAATTAAAATCACTCTCTTTTTGATTGAGGGTCATATCTCAGAGATCTAGGGTCATAGATTTCAAACCGATTTTAATCCATTAAATATATAGATCAAAGGTTATGTAATTACTGATAACAAGGTCAGGGTTTAAGAACCTCTCTCAAATGAAATTAACCATGTTTTGAAGTGTCCAAAAATATTTCCATATTAAACCTAGATATTTGTGAGATTATAAAATTAACAAGGTCTCATTCAAAGAAATCTATGACTCACAATATCTGTAGCATGTATTTCTTAATAAGAAGATATCATAAAGCTTAATAAATTGGAATGAGATAACCTAGGAAGGCTTAGCTTTCGAGTATTCTCCACAAGCTCCCTTCTTGTGCTTGGCTTGACCATCCTTTCCATCTCGAACTCTCTCCTAAAGGTATCCTCCTTCAATTTAGGAAAGCCTTCAAACATTTTAGTTTCTGATCCAAAAATGTGGAGAGCATACTCCCTAGGATTTCCATATTTCCTCCTCCCCCTTCTCCTCTAAAAGGCTCTCTATTTATAGGTGTTCCTTCTACCGAAAGGCAAGATTCCCTCTGCTAGGAAATCCTTCCATTAATGCAGGGTAAAGATGATTTAATCCTATTAAATCCTAAGTGGGAATAAAGGTTGAATAGATTTAATCTCCACTACGTCAGTGGTGCAGGCCCTATAAGATTATAAGCCCTAATTTATTTTATTTCCATGTGCTTTTGCATCCTTGCTAATTAAATATAGAGGAAGGAATCTAACCTTCCACTCAATTATGCCATGAGGGAGGTCAGGATAGGCTTTTGTATTAAATAGTATTAGTGCTTAATTTGGTCCAATCAGAATTGGACACCTAATTTGCATTCATACTAATGCAATTAATCTAATCCAACATAATTAATTAATATCAAACCCAAGTACTTTCCTACAAAATCCCCTAATTAGAGTTTTGTAGTAATATTTAGGGTTAGCAACCCCTTATATAGGTATTAATTGATCCACATGATCAATTAATATTCCTTGAAAGGGTTTAAGGGGGAAACGAGCTGTGACATACACCCCCCCTAAGAATAACACAGTCCTCTATGTTACTTTTTGTGTTCTGCTAGATCAATGCATAAAGAAATCATAACTAGTAATAATTTTAACAAGATGATCAAAATCATCAATATTTTTCTTGTTTTCAGCATCTCGTTCCTAATGTTAAGCAATGCCTTCCATCTACGAATGTACCTGGTTTTGCAAAAATACAGAACATCAGTAGTACCATGTCCTCATAGCAGTAAAACATCTATATTGCACAAACAATAAGTATTGAAATATCATCAACACATGCAATTTTCATTCAATAATTAGAGTATTGCAGCATCTTTCAGTTTAAACTTACTACATTAGTTTCTTGTAATCAAAGAATTTTGAGTTATCCTATAGAGAAAGTCTATACTTTCTTGTCCTTTGGGTAATATCCCAAGCATATGCAAGCTACAACCTGCATGTACATTCGAGCTACAACTCAGAATGTAAAAACTTGTTTTAAGGTCAAACTCAAACATGTATTAAAGTGTTTTCACAAGTACTTTAAATAACAATTTCCTTCATAATTCCATCTTAATGACAGACTAAGCAGAGCATATAAATCATAACATGAAATATTACCTATACATCATCCATTGAATCATATTATTAGGAGTAGATGTCAATATATTATCATAAATTTTCACTTTAGGATATTCATATATCTTAGAGCTCACTATGGCAAACCCTTTTGCCATTACCGATGATGAGGCCTGGAAATGCCTCAATCATAACATGTTTTGTACACTAAAAATGCCTATAAACTCTTATGTTTTATCTGATATGTTAGTTAAGTTGATTCAATATGTTGTATATTAACCATTTTGCATGATCAAAGTATTTGAAATATTATATGCTGATTTTATAGCTTTTTGCATAGTTTTGTGTTCTTTTTGCTATGATTTGCTACAATGGGATATGCTTAGAATAATAGCAGCATTTCACTAATCTTGTTTTGATTTGACAAAGCATTTACTTCACCTAATCTGGCAACAGTGCAAGCAAACTGTTGTTGTGCAGCAAAAACTGGTCTTTCCCATATAAATTCCAACCAGCTGTCCATAAATAGCAAGGCATGGAATTCACATGAGGAAAGGGATGAAGACCATTAGAATTTGATCTTAGGAGATAACCCACCTGAGAGATGCAGAAGAAATCACTGGAAAAGCATACATTTGTTCATTTCGAAGTATCTTCGGAATGAACAGATATCTTCGAAATGAAGGAACACAGCATCTTCGAAATGAGCGAATCTTCGAAATGAAGAATGCAGCGTCTTCGAAATGAGCGGATCTTCGGAATGAAGCATGCAGTATCTTCGGAATGAGCGATCTTCGGAATGAGAATGCAGTATCTTCGGAATGAGCGATCTTCGGAATGAGAACTGCATTGTCTTCGGAATGAAGCCACTTATCTTCGAAATGAAGAACAGAATGTGTTTTTGACCTTTTGACCGATTTTTGAAGCTGGAAAAAGGGAAATAAAGGTTGGAAAAAGTAAAGAGAAATATCTTCCATCTATCTTTGCCGTCATTGCCGACCAAAGCCATCATTAAGGGAAAGATCAGGTTTTAGTCCTCTTCTAGGATAAAACCAGAATTTGTTGCAGCATTGTAGGATTAGATCTTTTGAGATATTCTTTGTTTGTAATCAGATCATAGAATAGCTATAAATATTGCTCCCATTCAGGTTGAGCCTAGTAGGTAGAAAAAGAGGTAGAAAATAGAGTAAGGAAGCTAGCAGAAAATATAGAGTATAACTAGAAATTGACTGTTACAGTCTTGTAATAGTTTTTTAGCAGAATTCTTGTAATCATGTCTTTTGATCAATAAAGTGCACCAGTTCTATTTCAAATTACTTGTAAATGAGTGTGATTAAGATTTAGAAAAAGAGAGAGACTTACACCTTCTTATGGACAAAGAGGCTGGCCACTTCCAGACCTAGGAGGAGGACTAACAAAGCGAGGTTTTTATTTTGATTTTGCTGCAGAGAGAATGAGTTGTAGAACTTGTTATTTCAATTGCTTGTAAATAGTTGACAATATTTGTAGTATTAGTTTATTTATGCTTAGATTAATCTTGTGCTTAAATTTTTAGTTGCAATCTTACTTTCAGCAAAGTTTCCACTTCATTTTCAGATTGTTATTTTCAAAATTTACTGTTTTTCAGCAATTTCCTGCATTTTATGTTTTGCTGTCAAAATCTGAACAGAAGATTGACAACCTTCATTACAGAACTTTGATAGTTTTTATTTCCACATTAGATCTAAACTTTCATTACTGCAAAAGTAATTAGATTTCCTTTCTGCAATTAGGATCAGACTTTCAATTCTGCAACTGTTAATTCTGCAATATAATTAGGTCTAATTCTGCAATTGTAATTAGGACTTCATTTCTGCAGTTAATGATTAGTTTCCAATTCTGCAACTTAGATTAAGATTTAATTTATGCAATTTAGAGATAGGAATGTTCCAAAACCCCCACACAACCGGTTCCACCAATAAGACTTGTTGCCCTAGATTGACCTAAGTTATAGCTGTTTCACTTCTTCTCCCGTAGATAGCCTTGTACACTGCCCTGGATTGATAGATTCATTGAGAATTAATGATGGTATAATGACTACGCATCATTTTGGCACCGTTGTCGGGGAATAGTGTTGTCAGAAGAAAACAAATAGTCCAATAGCTGTAATCAGACTAAACTGTGAACATTCAGGTTAAAATCTGAATATAACAACAGAGTAAGATAACAACTATTGACTTAATTTATGTCATTTAGGAGTAAACATGAATGAGTAAGTCTAGGGAGACCCCAAAGGATCCCTGGCTTGTCCCATTAAGGAGATCTTCATGCCTAAGGGGTGAATCACCTGTGTTTGAACTACCCGAAAGATTGAAAGAAAAATCACCGAGTCTCACCATCAGTAGAACATTTTGAGAAAGGAAAATCACCAAATTTATCAACAGAATATCTTAAGGAAGATAATTCATCAGACTCATCAACAGAGAAGCTTGGACCTCTTGAGAGAACAATTTGGAAAGCTTTAACTTCTCCTAGGAAACAAGAAACTATGGCAGAAGGAGGCAATGTAGATGGCCAACATGGCTATGTTCATAATGAAGGGGATGATCAGGATATACTCCAACCGTCCTGAACATTTGAATATCCTATTCATTTGAATTCAACACAAAACTCTCCCATGAAGACCATTTCACCTTCGATACTTCCAACCTTTCGAGGTGTTGTATCTGAAGATCTTGACCAGTTTTTGTTTGAATTCAAGGTAGTGTGTCAGACCTATGATTATATAAATGACAATAAAAAACTTAAGGTTTTTCCCTCAACTCTCAAGGATTCAGCATTACGCTGGTTCATGAGCTTAGAGCCAAATTCCATAAGAACATGGGATCAAATGGAGACTGTCTTTTTAGACAAATATCAGGAATACTACCGTGTAAGGAATAGAAAAGATGAGTTATTTAGAATCAAGCAGGAAGATGATGAGACCTTGGAAGATTATCTTGATAGGTTCTCCTTTGTTCAAAGGAGATGTGGACTAGTAGAACCAGAATTATGTAAAACCATCTTTTTGAGAGGATTGCAAGATGAATCCAGAGAAGTTCTGGATTTGATGGGAAAAGGGGATGTAACCACTCTCAGTAATGAGGAAATTATGGATCTCTGCAGGAATTACTCTCGCACTAAGCAGAGAAGAAGAAAAAGCCGCACAAATGGTACTGATGTAAAGGACCTGATAGAGGAACTTGCAAATTTCAAAACTGATATCCTAGTGCATCTAAACACTACTTTAGGGGAAATCTCTGCAAAGGCTAAAAACATAGAACCTTTGGCAATTTATTGCCCAAGATGTAGAAGTAAACATGCTTTGCAGGAATGTCCTTTGAATAAAACATCTATCTCAACCATTTGTGGTATCTGTTCAAAAAGGCATTCAACTGATCAATGCCACCTGCTACCACAACTCAAAACTGTGTTAGAAAACCAGACTGAGGAACTCAACTATATTGGACCAAAACAAGGGGGAAATTTCTCTCAATATCAAAATCCCCCTTGTTTTCCTACAAATTGGGGGCATAATCCTGGTACTATGCCTTGGGGACAATCAGAACCACCCCAACGTCCTTGGAATTATCCTCAATGGACAAATTCCCAAGAATGGCCACAATCAAATTGGAGTAACCTGCACTGGAATCAGAATCAAAACAACCCCTCATGGAATCAAAACAATCCAGACTTGGAATCAAAATCAGACTAATCCACATTGGGTGCAAAACCAACCACGAGTGGAATCGAGCAATACCGAGTCCTATCCAAGGCAGACAAAGGAATCAAGATCAAACTCAGCATTTGTTGCCTGCACCTAATCAAAATTTTCAAGAAAAACAACAGCAAACACAGCAAGTGAAACAACCTCAATTGCCAGCTCAGCCAGTCACTAATCCAAACAGTGTAAGACAGACACCTCCTGTCTATGTGGCTGAAGCTGAAGAAAATATTGAAATTAATGTTCTTGATTGTAGTGACATCCAACTCCGTTCAGGGAAAGTTGTACCTGAACCAGTTTTAATGGAAATCAAAGATAATGAAAAGCAAGAATCATCAGAACCAGAGAGAATCCAACCAACAATAGAAACAAAAAAATTGGATCCAACAATAGAAAAAGAGACACAAGCAGAACAATTACCAAGGATAGTTCCATATCCTGAAAGACTTAATGCAATACCAAAAAATTTTGAGTCAAAATTGGTCAAAGAACTCAAAAAGTTGACTATCTCATTGCCCTTATTGCAAGCCATTAAGGAAATACCAGAAATTAACAGTACTGTCCAAAATTTGTGCATTAAAAGAGCAGGAAGAAAGAAGAAAGCATTCCCCAATACTATGCAGGTTGAAGGGAAGATAAGCTGATCTCTTATCTGGAAAACTACTACCTCCAAAGTATAGTGATCCAGGAAGCCCGATTATCACCGTCACCATAGGTTCAGTACCAATATCAAATGTTTTAGTGGATCTAGGAGCTGCAATAAATGTCATGACTAAAGATACAATGGAACAATTACAGCTCAAACATCTCAGCCCCACATTTACAGTTTTAGAAATGGCTGATAGGTCAATTGCAAAACCTGAAGGAATCATTGAAGATGTCCCTATAGAAGTTTCTTCTTGGGAATTCCCTGCAGATTTTCTGGTTTTACAGCCAAGAAATTCAGCACATGGATATCCCATTATTTTGGGAAGACCTTGGCTTGCAACTGCAGCAGCCTTCATAGACTGCAGATCTGGAAATATGACTATTTCAAATGGTATTGAGCTGAAACAAATTTCTTTATATCCTCTTGCAAAACCATCTAGCAAATTTTTAGGTCAGTTATGGTTTTTTGACTCAGATGAGGAACCAGAAGAGGTCATTTCTACACTAGCTACCTTAGTAGTAAGAGAACACACAGAAGACCTCAGTGACACGAAAAACTTAGAAAATGAAACAATCTCGATGAATGTTCGCATGAACAAGGTTTAGAAGGGGAAGCAACAAATATCCAACAGTTGATAAGTAATGAGGAGAATCAAAAATCTGAAGATGAATCATCTGTGCTATCACAGGGAAACTCTGTTTCACTACCACATGGATGGCACCATCATCTGATTTTTCCTTCTCACTGTTCCATACAAGATATGCTTCCCTCAAGCAACAATAAAACAGAAACTGCTTCTTTTCTCCCATCTCAGCAATGTCCTCTTAATCCCTTAAACACCAAGTATGAAGGAGTGAATTCAGTCCTTCTAAATACAAAACAAATAGAAGTCCAACCAGGCAAATTTTTGAACATCTACAGCCAGCTTACTAGGGAAGAGGAAGAAAAATTGATAGTTGTTTTGCAGAAGCATGTTCATGCTTTTGCTTGGAACTACAAAGATATGTCAGGAGTTCATCCTGATATATGTACCCATAGAATCTATACTTGAAGAAGTCAAGCCGGTCGGACAACCTCAAAGAAGATTGAATCCTGCCTTAAGAGATATTGTGAAAGAAGAAATTGAAAAACTCCTGGAAGTAGGATTCATTTACCCAATTTACGATAGCCAATGGGTTTCTCCATTGGTAATAGTTCCTAAGAAAAATGGAAAAATGAGAGTATGTGTAGACTATAGAGAATTGAATAAGGTGACATACAAAGACCATTTTCCATTACCTTTCATAGATCAAGTGTTAGATACTCTTGCTAGAAAAAAGATACTTTTGTTTTCTTGATGGATTTAGTGGATATAATCAAATTCAGATTGCACTTGAAGATCAAGAAAAGACAACTTTTACATGTCCATGGGGAACATTTGCCTATAGGGTTTTACCTTTTGGTTTGTGTAATGCCCCAGCAACTTTTCAGCGAGCAGTCCTAGCAATTTTTGCTGATCTGACCACCAAAAGTGTTGAAATTTACATGGATGATTTCACAGTATGTGGACAAACTTTTGATTTTACATTGGAAAATCTTGACAAAGTCTTAACTCCGCTGTGAAACATACCACTTATCCTTAAATCCAGGATAAATGCTTCATGATGATGAAGGAAGGGATAGTTCTTGGTCATCACATCTCTCCTGAAGGGATCCAAGTTGATCCAAAGAAAGTTGAAATTATCAAGAATCTCCTTCCTCCTAAAACTCAGACTAATGTCAGAAGCTTCCTAGGACACATTGGTTTTTACCGCAGGTTTATTCCCAACTTTAGTACAATAGCCAGTCCTATGTTTGCCTTATTGACTAAAGATTTTGAATTCTCCTGGACTGCAAAGTGTCAGGAAGCATTTGAAGCTCTGAAAGAGAAATTGATAACTCCACCTGTGCTCAGAGGACCTAATTGGACATTACCATTTCACATTTAGACTGATGCCTCCAATACAGCAATTGGAGCAGCATTAGGACAAATTGATAATGGTGAACATTATACCATCTACAACATTAGCAAGAACTTGACAGGAGCAGAGAAAAATTATACAACAACTGAGAAAGAATTCCTAGCGATAATTTATGCCATCAACAAATTCGGGCATTATATCACGAGGTTATCAAATATTTATTCACACGGATCATACAACCATTAAGTATTTGATGAATACACCTATGGTAAGTGCAAGAATTATTCATTGGTTTTTGTTGCTGCAAGAATTTGATATCACCATAATCAACAAACCAGGAAAAGCTAATGTTGTGGCAGATTTCTTGTCTAGGTTGCAGAACACAGATGAAGGGGAATTAGTTGATGACACTTTTCCTGATGAAAAACTATTTGCTATATCAGTTCAATCACCTTGGTTTGCAGATATAGCCAATTATTTGGTCATAGGGAAAGTTCCTCCACATTTTACTTCAAAACAAAAAAAACAATTGATCAAACAGAGTTCTTCTTTCGAATGGATTAAGGGTATGCTTTTTAAGTGCAGTCCTGACCATGTGTTACGTAGGTGCATCCGAAAGGATGAAGTGTATGATATCCTTAGAGCTTGTCATGATGAACCCTCAGGTGGACACTATTCTATAAAAAGCACAATTAGAAAAATCTTGGGGATAGGATATTATTGGCCATCTCTTCACAAGGATGTGAAAAAGTACATCAGGCATTGTGATGCATGCCAAAGAATGGGGAAACCCACTCATACAAATGAGATGCCACTACAGCCTCAAATGGTTTTAGAACCATTTGAGAGGTGGGAGCTTGATTTTGTAGGACCTATTGATCCACCTTCTCAAGGAAAGGTGCATATTCTAGTATGCACTGATTACACGACAAAGTGGGTAGAGGTGCGTGCTTTCAAACATGCTCGTGAAGAGAAGGTCGCTGATTTCTTGTATACTCATATTTTTTAGAGATTTGGAGCTCCACGGTCTATCACCACAGACCAAGGACCCCAATTTGCATCCAAAGTCATAAAAGCATTTATAGAATTGTATGAAATCAAACATAGGAAATCATCACCTTACCACCCACAAGCAAATGGCCAAGTTGAAGTAACAAACGAGGGAACTAGAACGCATCTTGACAAAAATAGTAGCTTTTCATAGGAGAAATTGGCTAGACAAATTACACAAGCGAGTTTGGGCCTACAATACTACTTGGAAGTCCACTACTGGATTCACACCTTATGAACTAGTCTTTGGTAAAAAGCCTCTCTTACCTATTGAATTTGAGCTACTAACATTGCGCACAAGACTGGAAATTGGAATTGAATTGTCGCGAGCACGGACAGACGAGGATTACGTAGCTGAATGCATTGGATGAACTTAGATTGGATGCTCTGCACCAAAGCGAGGTAATTCGGGAGCGAGAGGAAGCTGTGGCATGACAGATCACATTCAACGAGAGGAAACTTCAACAAGGAGATTGGGCTTTATTGTTTGATTCTCAATATGAAGACTTCCCTGGAAAACTGAGAACTAGATGGTTGGGACCTTACTAGATTGAAGAGGTATTTAACAACGGAGCAACTCGTTTATCTCCTATTGATGGGTCACGAAGAAAGTTGGTAGTGAATGGACATCGCCTCAGGGTATACCATACACCTCTGACTAAAGAAGAATTCTTGCAGCAACTTGATAGTTTGGATACACAGCAAGTGGAAGAGATTCCTTCTTCCACTTCAAAACAATCAACATGATCAGTGGATTTCAAGAAAAAAATAGAAAATACAAAAAAATCAAAAAAATAGAAAACAAAAAGATGAATAAATTCTGAGTATGAATTCCTTCATGGGCATGGTTTCAAGGGAAATCATGAAATTCCTTCATGGGCATAGTCAGGATCAAGAAAAAAAAAAAGAGAAAAGGAGAGGTAAAAAAAAAAAAGGGAAAATCAAGAAAAAAAAAAGAGAGAAAAATGAATAACCCAGCAGTGAAAACCTTTTCTTAAGGCACTACTGAGTTGGTGTGCATGAAAACCAGTTTTACGGCATGCATAACCTTGAGAAATTTTTGAACCATCATTGTACAAATTCACCTAGTGCACTTGTTTTGAAATGTTGCAGAAAATCTCAGTGAGAATATCAACAAAAGCAGTCATTCTTCAAAAAAACTGGCATTAACTGTTTTTATCAGGTATATATTTCTTACATTTCTTCATTGTAAAATGATTGGTATATAGTATGTGACAATTAACCATTAGCATAAAAGGTATTCATAAGAGTTGGCATACTTAAAAACATGTTTTGAGAATGAAAATATTGATTTCTGCCTAATCTTCGAACAAGAATGCCAAAAACAGTGTTTGTTGTATTATCTTCGGAATGAGGGTTTGTCTTCGGAATGACGATTTACTTTCACAATACAGCCTGATATTTGGAATGAGGATTAATATTCGGAATGAGGATTGATCTTCGGAATGAAGATCTATCTTCGAAATGAAAATTTTGCAAAGAAGATTTGTCTTCGGAATGAAGACCTGTCTTCGGAATGAGGTCATAATCTTCGAAATGAGGATTTGTCTTCGGAATGAAGACTTGTCTTCGAAATGAGGTCATAATCTTCGGAATGAAATTTTGTTTGCGCAATAAGTTATAATCTTTGGAAAGAGCATTTCCACGTGGCATCCAAGAAGATAAGGTACGACAAAATCAAGATTTTTTCTTAGTTGCATGCGAGGAAGGGACACGTGTCAATCAGCACATGGTTTGTTTTTGCACTCATTGGAAATACGGAGAACATGACCAACCATATGCCACCAGTTTTTAATGTCAATTAACATGCACGTGAGAATCTGCAAAACTAATGAGGTGGATCTGACGGCAAGGACATCCATGCAATTATAAACAAACAGGTGTATAGTGCAAAAGTAGAAATGTGTGCCATATTTCTTTTCGAAGACGTGTTGCGAGGTACAGTGCACAGGATACGGTTCATTTCAAAGAAGAAGACGAGAAATAGGGCAACGAAGGTTTCAACTTAAAACTCTGCAAATTTGCAACAGAAAACAGCCAAAAATCTTGCAGTAGAACAGCAGCCGCAGTGTACGATTTTTAAACAGAGAAAAATGGGGCGAAAGATCAGAACAGAGCCTGTAGATACCACTTACCTCCGAGAAAATCCGGCAGTTGTGCAGATTTTTGAAGACGGAGGGTTTATGACATTTTTGGATAAATTCAATGGGTCTTCTGAAGATTTAGCTGGCATGTTCGCCCATACGTTCGGAAACAACCGAGCACATGTTAACGGCATGTCTATTGAGGTAAGCCCTAAAATTTTAAGTCAGATTACAGAGCTACCATTAGAAGGGATTTCAATTACTAGATCTGGCAAGAACACATTGGCAAATGTAGTTAATCAGTTTGTAGAAGAAAATGATAGAGAACCTGAATACTTAACCCATAACAACACATGCAAAGGGTTAAAAAGGGCAGCCTGCAGGAACCCTGGGATGAAGTAGCCACACGGGTAATTAAGTTTTTAACCTATGAAGGGCGGTATGTGCTTGTTGTCAGGGCATCATCTACGAATTTTGAACCATCTCAGACATGGTGGACAACAACCAGAAGTTAGGGTAAATCTTCCCCTGTATCTGTATCAAGAGTTAAAGAACATGGCAAAAAGATATCAGGAGGGTAAAGGAAGCCTTCGCCATCATGGCCTCATCAAATTAGTTTGCCAACACCATTTTAGAGGAAACCCTAGGAGTTTTGACAGGTTTTACTCTAACCTAAATGATGTCATTTTTGGGGATGAAAGTGAGGAAGAAGAAGAACCAATTACTGCTGATGTTGCTGCAGAAGAGGAAACAACTGCTACAAAAAATGTTGTAGAAGATGCTGTAGAAGAAACTGTAGAAGGTGCCCCTGAAGCTGTTATAGAATTACACCCCACAACAGCAGCAGAAAACCTTGCTCCTAAACCCTCAACTTCACAGGCTAAGAGACAAAAGAGAAGAGGATCTGGAACTAGCAGCAGAGCAAAAAAACAAAAGAAAGTTTGGTTTGCTAAAGCTGCAACTGACTTATCAGAATAGAGAAGTGAAACAAGGGAAATAGAGGCATCTAAAACTGACCCCATGACCCCTGCTGTCACCAAAAAATAGAGCAAAAAGAAGAAGTTTGCATCTGGAACTAGGAGGTCTACAAGAATCCATTTGAAAGAAACTGCAGAACGGGTCATGGAGGAAGAAGATAGACCAAGCGACCCAGATGTCACAGAGATACAACCAGACATCTGACAACTTTCTAGAATTCCCTAAACAGATAGCTGAGGCAAAAACTGAGCAGGTTGGTTTGGAAGAGGCTACAGTTCAACAGGCTATAGATATGGTAGATATCCTTATAGACAGTCTCACAGAGCCTCCTGAACAAGAACAAACTATTGCAGAAGAAGAGGAAATATTGGTTGAGCAGCCAACTGCAATCGATTTGTCTGCATCAACTTACGAAGCAGAAATAGAAGTGGAAGACATCACAGAGCAGCTGAGGGTAGCAAGAAGTGTTGTCAAAACACGAGACCAGATGGATCACAGAGAAAGAAAGCATCATTGAGATGCAAGAAAGAAAAATTGCAGAACTTCAGCAGGAAGTGGCAGAACTAAAAAAATTGTTGTCACAATCTGAAAAATAGCCAGCTATATCCCATGATGAAGATAATTTGGCTCAATTGCTTCTGGGTTTATCAAGAGCAGATGATTCTGTTGAAGCAGACATGGGAGTTCATCCTGAAACAGCACTCCTTCATTCTGAAGAAGTGCTTGTTCATTCTGAAGCAGCACCATCTTATTTTGAAGCATTGCCTTCTTGTTCTGAAGATGCTTCAAAAATGGTGAGGAATATTGCAGAGGATGTTGAAAATGAGCCACCAACACAGAAACAGTCCCAACAGCAAGAAAATGTTCAAGTAAGTACTCCTATTGAGGTCCCTGCATTTCAACTTGCTACACTTTCAGTAGAAATAGCAGATAAGGGGGTACAAGTAGAAATACTATCTGATGACAACCCCATAGAAATAGCAAATAAGGGGGTGCAAGTAGAGTTATTGACAGATGAATAGCCAGTGGAAGTGGCAGAAAAAGGAGTTCAGATAAATCTGTTGCCTAGGATCCCCCTTGTAGTAAGACCACCTAATACTGTGTCTCTAGAGCAGTACAATGCAGATATAGCTAGCTGGATGCTTAGATATGAACAGCTTGCCAATAAAACTAAAAAATTCAAATTGGAAGCAAAACAACTAGAAGCCAAGGACACAAAAATTTAGGCATTGAAAGAAAAGGTGTCTGACTTATGCCAAATTGCTGAATTTTTAGTCCAATTTAGACGACCAGCCAGGTTTTACAACCTTATTTTGAAGGAAAAATACCTCAGATGGCAGGTCATGAGGATTACTTCAAATCTTCCATATAAATTGGACACTATTGAAGATTTTCTGGAAGCATATTTTAACAGTCCCTTTGAGCAGAAAAATCTCCTGTGTGAACTGTTTTTACACAGTTTCTTTATTCCAGAGGAAGTTGACTCTCATCCTCAAATCTACATTGGAGATGTTCAGTTGAGAGCATTTATGTCTACTTTGCAAAATCAGCTTTATTGGGATCAAGAGAAAAGGCGGAATAAAGTGATTGAAACAAGGGCTGAGTTGTTAGTCAGAGCAATCCAGCCAAATCACCTAAATATCACCCAGCAGCACTTTTCAATGATGAACAGGGATGATATTAAGAGAATGTACTTGAACAATTTGAGGGACTGTGTGGCCAGATTTAACAATTTTTGTGATCACAATTTCTTCCCAGCATTGTCAGTATGCAGAGACAGATGGAATGAACTTTCCATGTCTTTGAGGAAAAGAGAACCTATCTCCCCCATCAATTTAGAATGGTCCAGAAGAAGAGCAGAAGGTGTAGTCCAACTGATTCAGATCATGCAACATAACTGGATAGGTCTCAGGTTCAGGCCTCCAACCATCATTACTCTAGTTCCATTCTACTTTGAGGAAGATGCCCGACTGATGAACAATTTGAAGATTGGCTCAGAAACATTCAGGAAAATAGGGGGTATTACATAGGCAAGAAGTTATTCTACAGGTCATGGAATCTAAACATGGACATATGTGATTCCATAGCCCAACGAGAATGCATGAGGGCATGCATTAATATAAGTTGGGGGGAAAATGATGAGGCCTGGAAATGCCTCAATCATAACATGTTTTGTACACTAAAAATGCCTATAAACTCTTATGTTTTATCTGATATGTTAGTTAAGTTGATTCAATATGCTGTATATTAACCATTTTGCATGATCAAAGTATTTGAAATATTATATGCTGATTTTATAGCTTTTTGCATAGTTTTGTGTTCTTTTTGCTATGATTTGCTACAATGGGATATGCTTAGAATAATAGCAGCATTTCACTAATCTTGTTTTGATTTGACAAAGCATTTACTTCACCTAATCTGGCAACAGTGCAAGCAAACTGTTGCTGTGCAGCAAAAACTGGTCTTTCCCATATAAATTCCAGCCAGCTGTCCATAAATAGCAAGGCATGGAATTCACATGAGGAAAGGGATGAAGACCATTAGAATTTGATCTTAGGAGATAACCCACCTGAGAGATGCAGAAGAAATCATTGGAAAAGCATACATTTGTTCATTTCGAAGTATCTTCGAAATGAACAGATATCTTTGGAATGAAGGAACACAGCATCTTCGGAATGAGTGAATCTTCGAAATGAAGAATGCAGCGTCTTCGGAATGAGCGGATCTTCGGAATGAAGCATGCAGTATCTTCGGAATGAGCGATATTCGGAATGAGAATGCAGTATCTTCGAAATGAGCGATCTTCGAAATGAGAACTGCATTGTCTTCGAAATGAAGCCACTTATCTTCGGAATGAAGAACAGAATGTGTTTTTGACCTTTTGACCGATTTCTGAAGCTGGAAAAAGGGAAATAAAGGTTGGAAAAAGTAAAGAGAAATATCTTCCATCTGTCTTTGTCGTCATTGCCGACCAAAGCCATCATTAAGGGAAAGATCAGGTTTTAGTCCTCTTCTAGGATAAAACCAGAATTTGTTGCAGCATTGTAGGATTAGATCTTTTGAGATATTCTTTGTTTGTAATCAGATCATAGAATAGCTATAAATATTGCTCCCGTTCAGGTTGAGCCTAGTAGGTAGAAAAGGAGGTAGAAAATAGAGTAAGGAAGCTAGCAAAAAATACAGAGTATAACTAGAAATTGACTGTTACAGTCCTGTAACAGTTTTTCAGTAGAATTCTTGTAATCATGTCTTTTGATCAATAAAGTGCACCAGTTCTATTTCAAATTACTTGTAAATGAGTGTGATTAAGATTTAGAAAAAGAGAGAGACTTACACCTTCTTCTGGACAAAGAGGTTGGCCACTTCCAGACCTAGGAGGAGGACTAACAAAGCAGGTTTTTATTCTGATTTTGCTGCAGCAGAATGAGTTGTAGAACTTGTTATTTCAATTGCTTGTAAATAGTTGACAATATTTGCAGTATTAGTTTATTTATGCTTATATTAATCTTGTGCTTAAATTTTTAGTTGCAATCTTACTTTTAGCAAAGTTTCCACTTCATTTTCAGATTGTTATTTCCAGAATTTACTGTTTTTCAGCAATTTCTTGCATTTTATGTTTTGCTGTCAAAATCTGAACAGAAGATTGACAACCTTCTATTACAGAACTTTGATAGTTTTTATTTCCACATTAGATCTAAACTTTCATTACTGCAAAAGTAATTAGATTTCCTTTTTGCAATTAGGATCAGACTTTCAATTCTACAACTGTTAATTCTGCAATATAATTAGGTCTAATTCTGCAATTGTAATTAGGACTTCATTTCTATAGTTAATGATTAGTTTCCAATTCTGCAACTTAGATTAAGATTTAATTTATGCAATTTAGAGATAGGAATGTTCCAAAACCCCCCACACAACCGGTTCCACCAATAAGACTTGTTGCCCTAGATTGACCTAAGTTATAGCTGTTTCACTTCTTCTCCCACAGATAGCCTTGTACACTACCCTGGATTGACAGATTCATTGAGAATTAATGATGGTATAACGACTACGCATCAACCAGCGCATCACCCTTGATGTCCTCTGGTATACATCCTTAGTGAACATAAATTCATGGAGAAGTACCATACCTTCTCCATAATGGACTCCAATCCATTATTCAATTTCATTAGCTAAGTTCACTTTCATAATTTACAAAATCAAACAAATATTATAAGTCACATACAGTTATCCACACGATATCCATTTTCTATTTCTATCATATACACAAGTGTATAATTAAAATATACAATAATTACATATTACCAAATTATCTTTGACATGCATACCTCATAGAGTAACTCATTAGTTATTCTTATAAAATAATCCCAATGTTTATTGATTATGCGTTTGCTTAATTTATAGTTGTTTTATTCAACCATAAAACCGGTCATATTCCAATTGTCCAATCAATCACTCTTCGTAGATCATTTTTCGATTGAGTCTAAGTCATTTACTATTGTAATTTTTTAAATATCGAGGTACTAACATCTCCATGCTTGAGACATTATTCCATGCCTAATCAGTATGGCTCATAAAATTTATCTCATAATTTCCATTTCAATGACTCCAATAGTCATTTCATGCACAATTATTCATGCATTCTAAACTTCTGATACCCTTGCATGTCTAATCATTGTATATTACCTTTATTGGCAATAAGCACCATTACACATTTTTATTTGAAGAATGTTTTTTTTTTAATAGTAAAGTGCAATTTGTTATGGGTAGTTAATCCCTCATCATCCTAGATTAACTTAACTATCATAAGTGTACATTCTGATACTGCTTTACTCTTATTATAAATTGATACCACATGCACCATGCAATGGGATTATCTTGTGTTTATATAGTGTATATCGTACTAACAACCTTGGCAATCATCCGGGGTATACATTTTTACGGGATCAGAATAATTGAGGAAGTTAGCGATGGTGATGTTTCAGATGATGATAGTTGGACGACGACCATGATTCAGATATGGTGGCTCTCCATCTTACATTCCTTCACCATAGTTGGGGTGTTCAATTCTTCCTCTGGCCAATGGCCACATTTGTATTCAAGAGACTACTTGGTCTCTTCAATTCAATAATTAATAATATATAACATTATTTTGGTGTTTAGTCCAAATTAATTGGATTTACTTGATCGTTCCAAGTTCTAGGCTAACTCTAACTTTAGCCAAAACTTAGCCTCAATAATCAAAATTATTAAGAGAGTAATTAAGGATCTTATGAATTTCCATTCATTACTAAGGAAGAGTTTTATCTTTTTGCTTTTACCATCGGGTTTTCATATGTAGAGAATAATACCACATGCGTCACTTTGCACCTTGTTTTAGTGCTTAAATAATACAAAGCACATCTATTAGATTACAATAAAGAGAGTGGTATCTCTAACTGTGGTAAAGGTTCAGGTCCACGACTATCTCTGGGTGAACTGTTACTAATTGAAATAGTAATCTACTAGAGTGTCGTGGTTGAGATATTCAAATTCTTGGCCAAAGGCCAAATTGTAACATGAATTAATTAAAGAAAATATTCTTTTAGTATTCTTGTTAATATGTCTAATGCATAATTAAATTGAATGTATCTTCATGTGGGTCTCTTATAGATGAGTTTCCAAGTAAGTTCAAGGTTGCACTTCACAGGAATCAACATGATCAGTGTATATCCCATGGATAGGAGTGGCTAATCCCCTGTAATGATATGTAGGTAAGGTTTCTTTACCTTACAATTGGAAATTCTTCTTTCTATTTCAATGAAAATGCCCTTTTTCCCTACTAGTTTAAATCAAACATTAAACTAGTCCAAATGTTAGGTCTCTTTCAACCCGTACATTAGGCGTATGCCTTGAAGATTAACTTGCTCTTCCTTAAGGATAGAACAACAATCATTGCAAATGCTTAGCCATACCATCAACATTAGTATGCTAAGGGGGTTATCACACAAACCCACATAGACTTGTCAATGTCTACCATTATACCTTACTTGATTTATTCAACTATAATCTCCATGAAAAGAGATAACATTCTCATTTTTCCTCATGATTATTCTAGGAAATAATGATATGTAATAATTTTTCCAAATGAATGCAACTAGCCACAATATATTCTACATAATGTACTTGTCTAAAGCATTCTCATTAAAATGAAGGAATTCCATGCATTCTTAAGACTGAAATCCCATTTCATCTCATATTATCTTCCACAATGATGTCTTTGAAACAACATTATTACAATAAACTTTTGTCAATCATACAAAATTTTCAAACGGGGTTAATTTACTCTCTCCCCATGATTATCAAATATATTATCTTTCCTAGATAATATCAATGTTGCACCAATTCATGCAATGTTCAATTTCTAGGTATGCTTATAGCCATTTAACCTAGAAAATTTAGTAATTAACATATTGTTAATCAATGGTTTTAGTCCCATCTTAGCTCGAATGAGCTTTCAATAATTTGAATCAGTCCATGGTTTTTACTAGCCCATATCGTTTCTAACCTAGATCAATTAAGAGCCCACTAGTTAGCCTGGGCTCTGATACCGACTGTAATGACCTACCTAGTCACCACTCAACCGTCTAGGTTTTTTTTATTCATATCTATCATGACTATCTTCCTAGTCTATTTTGACAAGATAAGTTCATGAGCTAGATGATGATGTTGCAACGGATAAATGAGTTTCTATTAATAGTTAACTAAAGTCTCATACCATTAGTTAATTATGTGCTCCATTTGCCATTTGGTTTTTTCATTAAGACATTGGTTAAGTTACTTGTTTAATCATTCACTGTTAATCATCATGTCATCATCTAATTACAATATCATGTGTTAAGAGTGACAATATTCATTCATATCTCTTAAAACCACAAGCAATAATTAACACAACTACATTTACCTATAACATTACTCCATTACGTTACATGATTGCATACCATATTCATAATAATCAATTAAGCATTAAAAACATCATCTTATGGTAACCAAATTCAATCATAGCATTGAAGAACAACAATAATTCATACATAGCATTAAAAGTAATAACAATATGCACAAGATTAAACAATCTAATCCACAAGTAATTGACACAGTGTTTATCCTGGGAATCCTCAGAGGAATAAACCTAGCCTCCAAAATATGTGCTTCCTCATATTCATAAACTTAAGGTTTTCAAGGTTATAATTATAGCAGGGCATCCACAGATCCCTTTTAAAAAATGCAATTCAAGGGATACAATTATTCCAATTCAATTCCATGATGCAATTAAGCTATAATTTCTCTAAGCCATCATTTCTTTTTCACACATACGTAAGGAACGCATTCGTTACTTTGAAACCCATGATGAATATAAGAAATATATTAAATTCCTTCTTAAAGTCTTCACATAAGTTGTAACATTTTATTTATGTTTATGATAATAATTGAAGTCACATTTTGGAGAAGTCTCATCGACTGTAGAGGTAGTTCTTCATGAATTTCCCTCAAGAATGAATTCCAAATTCATTATTCAAGATTGATTTACAATAAATCCCTTATTAATAAATTTAGAGTCCCATACCTTTAAATCCATCAACAACCGTTCCCTCAATTCCCTTAAGAATGAATTCCCCATTTATTTTTTTTAATTGATTTACAATCAATGACTTTAAAAATATTGCTATTTCAATGTGCACTAAATCCTCTATAATTTTATCATTGGATTAGAACTCCCATAATCCTAATAATCATCTTGGCCTTACATCCATTTGATCAACTAAGGTCCCATACCCTTAACTAATAAAATGTCATTCTAATTTCTTGTTCATTTAATCAACTAAATTTCCATTCCTTTAGTTAATCAAATGTTACTTGATCATTCCTCAATCAGCTGCTATCCAATTTTCATGTTGTTACTCCAAATAGGATAGTTAACTCATTAGTAATTAGATTCTCCCAAAAGGTTAAACATTTCTCATTTAGTAATTATAAAACTTCCCAAATCATTTCCCATTATGTGAATACAAACTTTCCTTTCTTTTCCCAAGAGACTATTATTTGCAAAACCTCCTTTCTCTTTCCAGAGAGGCTAACCACTATTCTAATTAACCTTCTATGTCCCAAATTTAATCAATTTAAGTAGGAATATCAATTACTTATAATGGTTCTATACTACCAATCCAAGTGGATTGTTCTTCCATGAGTTTCCAAAACTTTTATTTCCATTCATATACTCAAGTCCCTTTTCCAAAAACAATGATATTAATAAATTCTCCTAAATCTAAATCCATATTATCCTATAAGGATTTCCTTATCACCATTTTTATACTACTAAGGTTGACCCTATTATTTCAATAGCTTTTGAAGGCTCTCATAAGTTTCCCTATTCAGGTTATTAAACCAAAGTTATGAGCTTAATTGCTTCCTAACTATATTCCTATATTTCCATATAGGATGGCTTCCATTTATCAATGTTTAAAATAACCTATTAAGGGTAAATTCCCATTTATATTTCTCATGGCTTAGGATTATATACCTAAAACTATATCCCTAAGTAAAGGGATCAATAATTCCAATCAACATCCTAACAGTAATTCGAATGTGATCAACAGATTCATGCCATGTGTAGGGTCAATGGTCAGTTTCAAAGCTTAGCTTGCATGACAGGTGGCAATACGAGCTCTTTTTTAAAAAAATTATTCATTAATTAGCCCCCATTAACAACTGTTTAACCATTGAATTGTAGGACGACAAGACCAACTAATGACAGCGACGATCCCAACAAGACCAACTAATGACAAGTGGTGATCCCAGTGATATGTGTCCAATACGTGGCCTCTACCAAAATCATCCTACAAGCCTCCATCTAGCTCCATTGGACCCATGTGGAAAGCACCATGACCACTACATGGTGGTCAAATGAACTATGGGGCCCTTTTGAATTTAAAAGCCCTCAAATTCTCCATTTATCTTAGGTGGAATAAAATAAAATATGAATCACTATAATTTTTATTTTAACCTCACATGGAGCATCGTATTCGTTCTGCTATTGGGAAGAGGTAGCCAAGAAAATGCTTAAGGTATTACTACATCAATGCACCATTGATTCAGAGGTGATCTGCAGATATCCTGAAGGTATAAGTTGGTGAATTATAAGGAGTCAGTAGGGTTTGTCGAGGAAAATAGATTTGCTCTTTAGCATCATGGATGTGATACCAGGGAACATCAATGCAAAGGAACCATTTCAACCTTACTCTTTATCCAATCATATATCTCTATGTCTTTTGTGATTGGGTCCAGGGTTTTCATATTTTTTAGTGGCAATATAGGATGAATAACCTCCCTGTGCAAAATAGAGTACCTCTACAACAGTGGTATTGGTTCACTGACAGTGTACTCAATTTGAAAATAGACAATCAATTGGAGCCATAGGCATAGTGAGAAGTTTAATGTGGTCTATATCAAATTTTTAGATGTTTTCGAACCCTCCTAAGAATACCATTTGCCTAAACATGTAACAAGGTTCTATGTGTAAGGTTTAACCCAGTGAGAAACCCTGAAATACCATACATTTTTGCCATGAAACATGGCATACTCCCATCTATGTGATTTGCAGAGGTATGATTCACTAATAAATTCGCTTGATCCTTTCTAAGCATGCTAGGTCAATATCAAATGCAAGGTTTTACTCCACAAATACATCGATCCCATCCAAAAGCTTTATACACAGTCTCATTATAGGTCACTTGTTTACAACATCTGAGTGGGAGTGTTTGGAGTGATATCCCACATTTGCCTTGTGGGTGCTTCACAATTCCTTTATAGGCTTTGATGCTTATAATATAGTTTGACCACCACCCGATGGCCAAGTGATGATGAAGCACCTAGTGGTAGGCAGAGGCAATTGTATTGGTGTAGATGGTGATCGATTAAGGTTTACTTGGTGATTAATTAAATCACCCACTTTTAATCGAGGGTCATCGATTAAGGCTATTAGTGATTAATTAAAATCACCCTCTTTTTGATTGAGGGTCATCTCTCAGATAGCTAGGGTCATAGATTTTCAACCAATTTCAATCCATTAAATATATAGATCAAAGGCTATGTAATTACTGATAATGAGGTCAGGGTTTAAGAAACTCTCTCAAATAAAATTAACCATGTTTTGAAGTGTCCAAAAACATTGCCATATTAAACCTAGAGATTTGTGAGATTATAAAATTAGCAAGGTCTCATTCAAACAAATCTATGATTCACAAGACCTGTAGCATGTATTTCTTAACAAGAATATATCATAAATCTTAATAAATCAGAAGGAGATAACCTGGGAAGGCTTAGCTTTCGAATCTTCTCCACAAGCTCCCTTCTTGTGCTTGGATTGACCATCCTTTCCATCCTAAACTCTCTCCTAAAGTTCTACTGCTTCAATTTAGGAAATCCTTCAAACCTTCTAGTTTCTTATCCACCAAGGTGGAGAGCATACTCCCTAGGGTTTTCTAGATTTCCTCCTCCCCCTTCTCCTCTAAGAGGCTCTCTATTTATAGGTGTTCCTTCTCCTGAAAGGCAAGATTCCCTCTGCTAGGGAATCCTTCCATTAATGCAGGGTAAAGATGATTTAATCCTATTAAATCCTAAGTGGGAATAAAGGTTGAATATATTTAATCTCCACTAAGGCAGTGGTGCAGGCCTTATAAGATTATAAGCCCTAATTTATTTTATGCCCACGTGCTTCCACCTCCTTGCTAATTAAATATAGAGGAAATAATCTAACCTTCCACTCAATTATGCCATGAGGGAGGTAAGGATAGGCTTTTGTATTAAATAGTATTAGTGCTTAATTTTGTCCAATCAAAATTGGACACCTAATTTGCATTCATACTAATGCAGTTAATCTAATCCAACATAATTAATTAATATCAAACCCAAGTACTTTCCTACAAAATCCCCTAATTAGAGTTTTGTAGTAATATTTAGGGTTAGCAACCCCTTTATATAGGTATTAATTGATCCACATGATCAATTAATATTACTTGAAAGGGTTTAAGGGGGAAACAAGTTGTGACACAAATGGTGATGGTATGGAGGAATTAAAGGAGATGGTACACCTATTTATGAATGGCTATAAATGAATTTAAATGTGACTTTGGATTAATCTTTTATGGCTCAAATCACTTATTGAGCATTCAACATATCCTTGTCTTAGATCATTATTATACTCTTGACTCGTTGAAAGGTGAACATGATTATTATATGGGTTAAAAAAAAATTAGTGGATGAGAAGTAACAACTGGGGTTGTTACAGTTGGTATCAGAGCCCAGGCTAACTAGTGGATTCTAGCTAGATCTAGGTTAGCAAAATATTTGGGCATGAAACAAAACAACTCAAACCTAAGTTCCATAACTCTAATGTCTGTACTTGAGATTACTAATGTCTGAGTTCCTATCCCCCAAGAATAGATCCATAGTTGTTCGAAAGTGGAAGAGCTAAGTGAACCCTCATTCTATGGGTTTTAAGTGGTGTACCTTAGACTCTTTTGGGAAAATTACTTGACATCTATGTCTTTTTACTTACTTAATCCTTATTATCAAGTGTGTATGAACAACATAGTTATAGGACTGGACTATAGAATGAACCTAGTAGTAATAGATTACTTGAGAAATTATGATAAAATCTAGTTGTCTAGAATTTTAGCTATGAAAATCAATGAGAATTAATAATTTTTACTCCAATAAATATGGTGACAAGATTGAGAATTAAGAAGAAAGGAACCTTGCAAAAAACTAGTCTCGATAGTCCTGAAGCCAGAAAAATAGGAGAAAGTTTTGGGAATAGACTGGTTGAAGGCTCATGAAGCCTTGGTAAATTTCCAGGAGAGATGGATTGAGTTTACCAATGAAAACAAAGAAAGGCAAATGATGTATAGTGAACCACGAGAATTTCGACCAATGCTAATTTTAGCAATACAACTGAAGGAAACTATTAGAAAAGGAGGATTGGTTTATGTAGTTAAACTCAAGGAAAAAGAGAAAATTCCAAAGGAAGAAATTATTGGAAAATTTTCACTGTTGTAGGAATTTCATGATGTTTTTGTTGATGAGATACTTGGATTGTTGCCTAAACATGAATTTGATTTCACCATAGAATTGATGCCAGCTACTAAGCATATCCATAGATCTCCTTATAGAATGAACCCCATCGAGATGTAGGAATTGAAAGTGCAACTTCAAGAGTTACTAGAAAAAGGTTTGATAAAACCAAGTGTATCGCCTTCGGGAGCACCTGTTTTATTTGTGAAGAAGAAATATGGTACATAGATTATAGAATACTAAAAAAGGCAACCGTAAAGAACAAATATCCATTTCCAAGGATAGAATATTTATTTGATCAACTAAAATATGCCACCATTTTCACAAAGATTGATCTAAAATTTAGATATCATCAACTGAGAATTTGAGAAGAAGAGACACATAAAACCACATTCACGACTAGATATGGACAGTATGAATTTATAGTCCTACCATTTGGATTGACTAATGCACTAGCAACTTTCATGACTTTGATGAATAGTGTGTTCAAAAATCAGTTGGATCGATTTGTGTTGATATTCTTGGATGATATTTTGATTTATTATCGTGATAGAGAGGAACATGATAAGCACTTGAGGATAGTGCTAGAAATTTTAAGGAAGAACCAACTCTGCAGGAATTTGTCTAAATGTGAATTCTATGTTCCACAAGTGCATACTTGGGGTATATTATATTAGCGGATGGAATCGTTGTTGATATAAAGAAAATAGAAGCCATTTTGAGTTGGCCACCTCCAACAAATGTGACAGAAGTAAGAAGTTTCATGAGTTTGTCAGGATATTATAGGAGGTTTGTTAAAGACTAATCTAAGATTGTTTATTCAATAACCAAACTTCAAAAGAAGGGAAGGATTTTAAATGGATAGAAAAGTGTGAAGAAGCATTTAATTTGCTTAAACAGAAAATAACCTTAGCTCCTATTCTGAATATTTTGAATCCCACAAGAAGTTTTTCAATTTGCACCAATGCCTCTTTGTAAGGGTTAGGAGGAGTCCTATCCCAAGATAGTTTTGTAGTAGCATATGAGTCTAGGAAACTCAAAAAGCATGAAGTTAACTATACTACTCGTTAGTTAGAACTTATTGCAGTTGTGCATGTCTTGAAAATTTGGTGATATTATCTAGTTGGTAGATCATTTTAGTCAAGAATCGATCACCAGAGTTTGAAGCATATATTCACTCAACCATTACTAAATTCTAGATAAATAAGGTGGATAGAGTTCTTAGCAGAATATAATTTTGGCATTGAGTATATCAAAGAAAAATAAAATAAATTCGTTGATGCCTTAAGTAGGAGGAAGCACATAGTTGTATTGACTCGTAGTCATGTGGATTTAATGGGGCAAGTCAGAAACATGCAGTGTCAGGATCTTGAATGTAGTGAAATTTGGGTTAATATAGAGCAAAACGTGAATGAAAAACAAGATTATAGCATGAAATATGAGCTTTTATGCTTTAGAGATCGAGTAGTCATACCTAAAATGGGTGATTTGAGGAGATTGATCATGTGTGAAGTGTTGGACACTTTGAGTCCCTAAGCTAAAATTTGTCATTGATGTCAAAAGTACCTATGTAAGTAAGCACTATGATTTTGCTCCACAAAGAGCTTCATGAGAAGCAAAGGTTTTGATCAAAGGTTCTAGAAGGGATGCATGGCATTTGGTTCCAAAAGGAGCTTCAAGGGAAGCTTAGCAAAAGGTTTTTATGAAAACCAAGGAAGGCAAGAAAAGGTTTTATTTAAAACCAATGGATGACAGATTTGAAATGGGTTTTTCTTAAAACCCAAGTTGGCTTTTTGTTTCATCAAAAAATGTTCCCCGGTGATGGAGAAATTTAATTTTAAAGGTTTAGTTTAAATTTTAATTTATTTAAAATTTAAATTTAAATTTAAAATTGGCTGGATTAGAATTGAGAACAAGTTTTCACGCTTTGGCGATTTGGTGGGAAAACTTCTGAACCGGCGTCGGGTGCTGCTCGTGGGCCTCTGGCCCGATAGATCTTCCCAGAGCCTTTGTTTGATTGTTTTTGCACTACTCTGAAGACTTGTAAGCTGTTCCGGGAGGGCCCGATGGGGTCTCCTCCAGTCTCTTCTGCTGGAAAAAAGAGTTCATACGCTGAGATGCTGAAAGAAAACCCCTCACCCTCCACTGGTGAAGCACAGAGGACTGCTTTTCAGACGTTACTCAAGAACGCTGGCAAGGGTGCTTCCACACACCGAGTTAACGGTTGCTTTCCGCAATCAACTTCCAGACCAAAGATTATTATAGAACCAAAACTGGTCGAAGACACAATCTCCTATAATGCTCATCACGACCTGATTTGCAAATTCATGGGTATCCGTCCCACTCTGAACTTTCTGCACACCTGGGTTAGACAAAATTGGGAGCCACTAGGTGAGTACTCCTTATGGCCTATTAGTAATGGATATTTCATTATTAGTTTCTCTTCTTTACCAGATAGAAACAGAGCATTTGAATCAGAGAAGAGGAACCATGGCCCGGCTGGGTTATTTGTTCAACCTTGGAGAGTGGGTTTTGACCCTCGTATCGAACCCACGGTAGTCCCGGTCTGGATCCGACTGTATGCTCTCCCGATGGAGTTTTGGGGTGAGCAGGTTTTAGAAATGATTGGTAATTCATTAGGCAGATTTATAGGAGTCTCCAGAGACACTATAGAGGGAAACACAGCTGTCTTTGCTAGGATCTGTGTTGAAATGGACATTAGCCAGCCTCTACCAGCCGAGGTGGAACTTGAGTTGATAGGGCTCTCCTGGATACAACAGTTAGATTATGAGGCACTACCTTTTAGATGCAGAGTCTGCCATAAGCACGGCCATCTGGCAAGGTTCTGCCCAAATATTCTGAGCACAAAAGTGGAGGCGCCACTTGGAAATCCAAATCGCCCCAGAGAGGGCAAGTTTACCCCTATCCAAGATCCATCTAGTATTCCTCAAGATTCTGATCTCCAGAAAGATGGTTTTGAACAACCGAAGCGAAGGAGAAATAAAAAGAAAAATTCCAAGGAGCAGGCACAACTTAAACCAACCAATCGGTATGAAATCTTTAAATCCCTAGTAGATCAAGAGGACCAAGTTATGGAAGGAGTGGATGGGAATGTTGAGGATATTAACATTCACTCTCAGGATTCCCCTTCTTCTACTCCGGTCTTAGAACAGGTAATGGAACCCTCTGGGACAATGCAGCTAGAGAACTCAGGGACACTGGTAATACACTCCCCAGCACAGCCGGTTATTAAGGACGTCAATATGGGAAGCTCTGAAAAGAACAAGGAAATGCCGGTTCTAGGGATTACCCAGGTGGAGAAGAGGTCTAAAAACAGTAATTCCCAAGGAGCAGGCAAAAAATCCAATAAGGATCTACTAGCAGTACAAGGAGACAAGCTGATCAATGGAGGATCGGTGAGGCCAATTGAGTCTTATTGCTCACAAGGTCCTCAATGATTATTCAATCCTGGAATGTTAGGGGTTTAAACAGCAGAACCCATCAATCTGCTGTTCAAGGACTTTTAGGAAAATGTAAAACAGACTTTTTGCTCATCCAGGAGACAAAAATGTCTGTAGATCTTATGTGCAAGACTGCTAACAGAATATGGCGGGGTGCTGATTATATGGATGTGGCTGCTCAGGGTGCCTCGGGGGGATTGTTACTCTCTGGAACCCTCAAGTATGGATAGCTTTAGAACACATAGCTTGGAGGGGTGTTCTCACTTCTCTTTTAGAAACAATGCCACAATCGAACATGTTCTTATTACAAACTTCTATGGGGCTCAATGCTTTGATGGCCAGCGGCTCCAATGGCAAGCTGTACACAACATGAGGTCATCCCGAGAAGTTTTTGACTGGATCATAGCTGGGGATTTTAATGCCAAATTGTCTGTTAGGGATCAGGAAGGTGGTGCCCCAGTTTTGGATCCTGGGGACCGGTTCTTGATTGCCCAAATCCAGGCCTTTAATCTGGTTGATATCAAAGGCCCTGGAACCTACTTTACTTGGACAAACAAGAGGAGAGAGCCACACAGCAGGAAGGTTAAGTTAGACCGGTTTTTGGTTTCTGAAGAGGCATTTATTAAATGGAATCTTAAGCTCCAGATTTTGGAAGGTCCAGTCTCAGACCACTATCCCCTTTTGTTGGAGGGAGGGCCAATGACAGGTCAACACCATAAGCCATTCAAATTTGAAAATTTTTGGTTGCAAAAGGAGGATCTCTGAAGGAAAATTCCACAGTGGTGGGAAGAAGGCCGCCTACCCTTGGGGACTGCAATGTTCAAATTCCATAAACAGCTCCATTTTGTCAAGTGTAAATTGAAACAGTGGAGACAAAACAATAAGTCGGACTTCCAGCTCCAAAGGGCCCCCTTGATGGCTAGATGGGAGGAGGTGCAAAAACACTTCAGGGAAGGTACCATTACTGAGCACCTTAAAGCTGAGGATGATGCTTTGTGCAAAGCGGTTGAGGACATTGATAATCAAGAGGAAATTTATTGGAAACAGAGAGCAAGAATCACTTGGTTACTAGAAGGTGATAGAAATACAAAATTTTTCCACCGCTCACCTGTGCAAGGAGACAAATGCATAACATGGAAGTCCTTCATGATGAGAATGGACACTCCTTTGATACTCTCCCCTGGAATGCATTTCCACTCAATGGATTATTTCTCAAACCTTTTTAAGGAAAGTAGGGAACAAGATGTGGAAGCCCAAAATGAAGTTATTAATGTCATACCTTCTATTATCTCTCACGAAGAGAATCAGACTCTCCTTAGACCCATTGACAGTGATGAACTAAATAAAGTGGTCTTTGGGATGAGCACGGGAAAATCGCCAGGTCCAGATGGCTTTCCTATAGAATTATTTCAGGCCTTCTGGGATACTCTGGAGAAAGATGTTTTGGCTATCGCAGAGGAGTCCAGAACTAATAAAAGAATGCTTAAGGCTCTCAATCACACCTTCATCACTTTAATTCCAAAAGGGGAGGGGGGGTTCATCTCTATGATTTCAGATCGATTGCCTTATGCAATGTTATTTATAAAATAGTCATGAAGATTATGGATGAACGGCTAAAACATTTTCTCCATAAAATAATTTCCTCTGAGCAAGGGGGTTTTGTTGAAGGAAGACAGATCTTGGATGAAGTGGTCCTTGCTCAGGAGGCAATCCATACAATGCAAACTTCAGGCAACAAAGGAATGTTCATAAAGTTGGATATGTCTAAGGCTTATGACCGGGTGGAGTGGGGCTTCCTGGCAAAGATGATGGCAGCCTTTGGCTTCTCTCAGGACTGGATTGACTGGGTCATGAGCTGTATCTCCACACCTTCTTTCTCTGTTCTAATCAATGGGCTCCCCTCGACTCCTTTTGGAGCCTCTCGGGGTCTTCGTCAAGGGGACCCTTGCTCTCCTTACCTCTTCCTCATCTTAGCAGAAGGATTAGGCAGACTCTTCCTGAGAAGACGACAGCTAGGTGTGATAACAGGTATTAAAGTGGGGACAAAAGTTTTGACCCACTTACAGTTTGTGGATGACACAGGATTGGTTGGAGTGGCCAGCCTCAGGGAAGCAAGAGGAATTAGAGATACTTTAAACATCTACCTTCGGGCCTCAAATCAAGTCATTAATGATAAAAAATCCAAAGTGGTCTTCTTCAATCTTGACCGAAGGTTACAGGAAAGAGTTACTGAGATCCTGGGATTTACTAGGACTTCTCTACCTATTGTTTACTTGGGGGTTCCACTGCATTTCAAAAAACTAAAAATTGATATCTAGAAGGATATTTTGGATGGCATCAAAGAGAAAATGAATCATTGGTCTCATAAATGGTTAAGCTATGGAGGCCGACTAACTTACTTACAATCAGTTATTCAGGTAATGCCAATTTATAAATTCTCCATCCTGGCTTCCCCACATTCTATATGGAAAGAGCTTGACAAAATGGCCAGAAGCTTTTTATGGGAGGGTGCAAAAGGGAAGAAGAAATGGGCCTTGGTTGGATGGGATAAGGTCACCCACCCCAAGGATAAAGGAGGGTTGGGACTGAGAAGCTCCAAGCTTAACAATCAAGCTTTGGCTGGTAAATTGTACTGGAGGTGGATTTCCCAGCCAACATCCCTCTTTAGCAGAATTCTTTCTAGCAAATACCTAGGCCATGCTCACCCCAATGATCTAGGACGTTTCCCTTTGGAGGGTAATGGATCCTTAGTATGGCAGACTCTCAAGCTGGGAGCTCAAGTTATCAAAGATCAATTGTTTTGGAAAGTGGGGAGAGGGGAGAAGGCCCGTTTCTGGACTGACTCCTGGGATCAGCACCCTCCCATCATTGCTGTGTTTCCGAATTGCAACCCATTAAATCAGCCATAGAAGACAAGGGCTGGATTCATATTGAGAGTTATTTCAATACCAGCCACATTGGGGAGTACAAGTTCAAAAAGTTCAAGAGGTTGGAAGAGTGGCCAATTCCAATCCCACCGGAGCTGGCACCAATCTTAGAAAAAAATTTGAAAGCTAGGTTTCTTACTGGGCGGGATGAAGAGGATGAACTTTCCTGGGGCTTTGGGAACCTTGGGGTTTACACTGTGAAGGCGGGATTTAACCAGATTCTTCCAGAGCCCCCCCACACTCTTTCCCGATCCATGTTTGGAAGAAGATATGGCACCCCAAGGGTTGGCCGAAGGTGAATTTTTTTTCCTGGCAACTTATGCACAATGGAATTCTCACCTTTGACAATCTTAGACACAGAGGCATCATCGGTCCTTCTCAGTGTGTTTTATGCCGCAAGCATGAGGAAACTGCTGATCATTTGATGTTTGAATGCCCCTTCACACGGCAGATTTGGATGCGCTGGTTTTCCCACTTCAAAATTCAAGCCAACAGTGAGGTGACTTGGACCAATATTTGGAACCGATGGAAGAGAGGAAGATTTAAATCCAAAGCTCTCCGAATTGGCTGGGATCTGGGCTTTCTTTTTATTTGGTGGCAGGTGTGGCTGGAGAGAAATGCCCACATTTTCCGTGAAACATTCTCTTCACTTGATGGAATATGGCAGGTTATATGGAGCAAAGTGGTGGAAACAATTGCCATCTACATTGAGGAGGAACATCAGTCTGTTTCTATGCCACTGGTTGATGGAGTTGTTGCTCTTGAAAGACAAGCTCATGATAGATGGCACCCCTCCCCAAGCAGGCTGGATCAAAATCAATACTGATGGAGCTGTAAAAGGAAATCCGGGTAGTGCTAGTACTGGAGTTGTGTGCCGTGATCATGGTGGGTCCGTGCTTTACTGGGAACTGCACGGTCTGGGTCATGCCACAAATAATGAAGCGAAGGCCTTGGCTGTTAAATTTGCTTCTATCTGGGCTATCAAGCAGGGCCATAGAAAGATAATTCTTGAGTCCGACTCCCAAATTCTGGTGGGTGCTCTCGATTGCATGAGGAACTTTGATTTGCAATCCTAGAGGTTGCGGAGTCTTGTCTCTCAAATAAAGGATCTCTGAAAAGAATTAGATGATGTGGTTCCCATCTATGTGAGTAGGGATTTCAACAAGGCAACCGATTTCCTTGCTAAGATAGGTGCTAAGAAGGAAGTTGGAGTGCAGATGCATAGTGATATGCCTGTGGAGGATGCTGGGATTCGACAAGGCCTTGAATGCTACCTATGATAATGTGCAAAGTTTTTTCTGCTAAGGAAGGTTTTTGTCATGATTTCGCGACATGTAGCGGCGTCGTGGCCTCTTGTTGGAAGTTGTCACGATATCGCGACAGGTTTTGCCTTCTCAGCCTTAGAAAGGAACATGTCGCAAAATCGCGACATGTCACGAAATCGTGACGTTTTTGGCGCAGGGATGATAAGGAGGATTATCGTCGCGATATCGCGACATTTTTGGTAAACTTGAGCAAAGGGCACATTTCGTCGCGATATCGCGACATTTTTGTCGATTGGAAGCTGCATGGTAAAACTGTCGCGATATCGCGACAGTTGGGGCACACTGGCGTCATCTGGATTTCTTGTCGCGATATCACGACAATTTTGAAGACTGGCTGCAATGAGGATTATCATCGCGATATCGTGACTTTTTTGGTGAACTTGAGCAAAGGGCACATTTCGTCGCGATTTCGTGACATTTCTGTCGATCGAAAGCTGCATGGTAAAATCATCGCGATATCGCGACAGTTGGGGCACACTGGCGTCATCTGGATTAATTGTCGCGATATCGCGACAATTTTGAAGACAAGTTGCAATGAGGATAACTTGTCGTGATATCATGACAGTTTTGAAGATTGGGAACTGAAAGGAAAATTCGTCGCGATTTCGCGACACTTTTGGCACATTCATGGCTTTGGTAAAAATTGTCGCGATATCGCGACACTTTTGCGGATTGGGAGTCAAGATGAGAATATGTCGCGATATCACGACACTTTTGCTGGCTGGGCGCTTCGGAGAAATTTCGTCGCGATTTCGTGACCCTTTTGGAGATTTGATGCTTCCTGGAGTTCTTGTCGCGATTTCGCGACGCCTGTGATGATAGACCGTCGGAGGGAGTTGCTGTCGCGATTTCGCGACTTTTTTGGCGATCGGACGCGGAGGGCTTTGTCTGTCGTGATATCGCGACATGTCGCGTTTTCGTGACTGCTGGCGCTGCTGCGGCCGCGACGGGGTTGATTGCCGCGATTTCGCGACAGGTCACGATTTCGCGACATGTCGCGTTTTCGCGCCTTGTTGTCTTCTGTGCTCTGTGGGGTTTAGCGTTGCCTTTGTGCTCTCCGCTTGTTTTCTAGTTCTCTACTGTTGGTTGGGATGATTTTTCTCCCTTGTGTAATTGTCTTTTGTATTAATACAAGTTTTTCAATTTTTTCAAAAAAATTAAATTAAATTTAAAATTAAATAAAAGGTTTTTTCCTCCTTTCTTATTGGCATCACCGACGTCATGAGGGCAATGATAAAATGGTCGACGTATTCGCATTGAAGGATGGCTTATATCAATAATCCAATGGTTTTCCATTTAATAAACCTAAGTCATATCGCATGATTTTTGAAAACCCAAAGTATTTCTGCATTCGAATATTGTGCAACAAATTTCGTGGAGTGTGACGTGGGCAGTCAAGTCATGGATGGTCAAATTTTTGGTGCCTTGTGAGAAAAGCGCACACATTTTAGGAAGAGAGTGTCCAAGGTACTCACATGGGCAGTGTTAGCTCACGTGGCTTAGCTACCACTTGGTAGCACGGTGGGTAGAGGTTCGAAATGCCAAGGCCCTTCAAGGGCTCCTTTGAGGTATGCGCTCCGACTCCGATATTTGTGGGGTCAATAGTTTAATTAAAATATTTGCTTGCTAAGGTTATATTATAATTTTTTTGTGGGAGATATAAGGTTGAGCAAGCTTTAATATTTTAATAAGGTTTGATATTTGATTAATGTGAGATATTGCCTAAGAAAGCTTTGTGATTATTTTTTAGTGCAAAAGTGTTGAAAGGAAGGATGTAAAATATTTGATTTATTTTATGGTATAAGTGGTTTGTGGAGTGACAAGGTTATGCAATGTTTTGATTTATTTTATTTTATGGTACAAGTGGTTTTAGGAATGATAAGGAAGTTGTGCATTAATTATTAAGAAGGATTTCTAATTAAAAGCCTTGGTAAATATTATTGTGAAGTGGAGTAATGTTGATTATTTTGTGATCTTCTAACCCTTGTGAAGATTGGCAAAAGAATATTGTGATTGTGGAAGATTTCCAAAGAGGCTTCTTCATCTTCATAAAAGGTATGGGCACATTCTCCTATTGATTGATTATGGTGGTTGATTTCTGAAAATATCTTTGGAGTGAAAAGCATTGATTGTGGTTTCCTTTTTGAAAGTGATTGGTTTAATACTTCAAGGTTTTCTAGATTGAGAGTTGTGATTAAAATTTGTTTTATAAGCATTGTTGTTGGAGTCCATTGGTTGTGAAAATAACTTGAACTTGAGTTAGAAGAGAACATGAGTATCATTGTTATGTGAGATTTGTTGTTGAGCATTATTGGAAAAATTTTGAGTTGATTGATACATGCTTGGACTAGGGTTTGTGAGAAAGGGTTGTTCATTGAGGTGCTTGGTTGAGTTGAGTTTATTGAGCCTAGTCAAGTGGATGCATATGGTTATTCAAGTTCCATAAAACAAACTATTCTATATTCTTGATTTGAGTTGAGATTGAGATTTGAGAATAGAATATATAAAGTCTCTAACAATTCTCTTTATGCTTCTATGAAATTGATTTGAGTTGAGATTGTGATTTGAGTATAGAACATATAGAGTCTCTAACAATTCTTTTTATGCTTCTATGAGATTGATTTGAGATTGGGATTTGAGTATAGAATATATTGAGTCTTTAACAATTCTCTTTATGCTTCTATGAGATTGATTTGAGTTGAGATTGGGATTTGAGTATAGAACATATTGAGTCTCTAACAATTCTCTTTATGCTTCTATGATATTGAGTTGAGATATTGATTTATAATTAAGTATAGAACATATTGAGTCTCTAACAATTCTCTTTATGATTCTATGGGATTGGACAAGTTCTATGTGAGCTTTTTAAGCATATTTAAGATAAGTCTTTGAGAAGGCTTGTGGATTGATTTTGAGTAAGATTTTGTGGAAGCTTGCTACGCAGATTTGAGCAAGTCCTAGAGAAGACTTGTTGAGCATATTTGGACAAGTTCTGTGTGGAATTGTTGAGCAAATTTGGAAAGGTTCTGTGTGGACCTGTTGAGAAGATTTGAGAAGGTTTTGTGTGGACCTATTGAGGAGATTTGGACAAGTTCTGAGTGAGCTCGTTGAGTAGATTTGGACAGGTTCCGTGTGGACCTATTGAGCATATTTAAGCAGGTTTTGTGTGGACCTGTTGAGCATATTTGGACAAAATATGAGTGAGCTTGTTGAGCATATTTTGACAAGTTCTGAGTGAGCTTGTTGAGAATATTTGAGAAGGTTCTGAGTGAACCTATTAAGAAAATTATTTGGAGGTGATAGAGTATAGAGGACAGAGTCTCAGTGGATAGAAATCCAACATTCAGGACAATTGAAGACAGATCTGAGTGATGAGTCTTCAAGTGGAGAGAGATCCACCAGTAAGTGCATCAGAGAGACAGAGTCTTCGAGAAGATCACTAGCTAGAGAAGAAGGGGAAAGAGTTCTCCTATGGAAGAGATCCATGAACTTGAGATTAGGAGATCAGCATCTCATTTGGACAGAGGTCCATAAACATTGTAATTGGGAAGAATTCCCAAAGAGATTTATTGAGAAAATTTTAGTAAAATATTTTCATCCATGGAGTAGCCCACATTGGGTGAACCACGTAAATTGTGGTGTCTCTATTATGTATGGTTTTTTATGCATTGCTTTGATTACTGCTATCTATACACTACATAATATTGAATTGAAATAAAAAGTAAAAAGGGTTCTTATACTGTTCACCCCCCTCTCAGTATAAGCTTGTGTTCTTCAATTGGTATCATAGTGGGTTCATTCATAATAGTTTGATAGCTTGAAGGAAAAGCGGTCTAAGAACACAATGGATCAAAAGGATCAAAGAGATGAACCCTTCAATAATGCAGTACCAGTATTTGACGGAAGTGACTTCTTATATTGGTGTATGTTAATGATATTTTACTTGATGACACTTGGCAATGAAGTTTGGGATGCAGTGGAACTTGGATATGATTCAACAACCAATCCTCCTACAGATAAGGAAGGTAAGCTTCTAATGCATGCAAATTCAAGATCTATGAATGTAATTATAAAAGGGCTGCATAGATCATAATCTATGAAGGTTATGGAATGTAAAACAAAAAAATAAATATGGGAACTTCTGCATGAAATATATGAAGGAGATAAAGGAGTCAGAATGGCTAAGATCAGAAATATCAAAGGAGAAATTGAGAACCTAAGAATGAGGGATGATGAAAACATTAGTGACTATCTCAACAAGGTTGATGAACTTGTACATGAGATGAAAGGTCTTGGAATGGAGGTTGATGAATTTGATGCTGTGATAAGATCTTGAGGACTCTTCCAAAAAGGTATAGTGAAAAGGTTTCTGCTATATAAATATCAATTGATAGTGATTATTTGACAAGGAATTCTTTGGTTGGCATGCTTACTACTTTTGAGATAAGAACAAAATATCCTATTCCTCTGAAAGAAGCTTCTTTCAAAGTAGATAAAAATAAAAAGGGAAAGAAGATAGAATCGAGCAGTGAGTCATCCAGTGATGAAGAAGCAAATTATGGTAGAAGAGATAGAGGTTCTAGAAGACCCATATATCTAAGATCTATCAAATTTTTCAATTATGGATGGTATGGACACTATGCAACAAAATGCAAAGATCCAAAAGGTAACAATGATGAAGAAAAATAGGATCACAAATACAAGGAATAAAAAAGACACAGGTACTAGAAGAAAATCAAGGATGGACAAAGCAGACAAGGAAAGAAGTTCTTCCAAAGATAAAATAGAAGCTACTATGCAAAAAATGCAAGTCAGTACTCAATTTATAGTGATGCTAGTTTTTCAGACAGTGATAGAGATGAAGTCCTATTTATGGTTAAAGAGAAAGATCCAGTTAAGAAAAGGACTCTAGTTATTATCAAGTGTTTTAGATGTGGTAAATTTGGACATCTTGAAGATGATTGCACTAGGGATGGTTATATTTTCAGTGATGATGATTTTGAAGATGCACTTGAAATACCATATGAGAATCTTCTAATGGCTTTGGAAGATAAAGAAGATGATCCTATAGAAGACAAGCCAAAAGAAATAAATAATATGGACAAAGACAAACAAATAGAGGATTATTTAGTAGAGAATGGCTATGATCTCAAGGGAGAACTTATCTATGCCCTTGACACAGTAAATAAGGTTAGAAAGCAACACTCCAAGCTTGAAAGTGAATTTCAAGAATGTGATGAAGAAAGGTTATTGCTCATAGACGATTTAGAGAAGTTAAAGGCTAAGGCAAGCAAGTTCAAGGATAAGTTAGAAGCAAATATTTTGGAATGTGAGAAGTTAGCACAAGAAGTGGCTACTCTAAAAGAAGACTTAAAGGACTCCAAGATCAAGATGAAAAGTTTCATAAATAGCTCTAATAACTTGGATAAGTTCATTTGTGGACAACAGTGAACATCATGTTCAATAGGTCTTGGCTTTGGAAAGGTTAAAAAGAAACAGAAAAAAGAATCTACTTCAATTCTTGATGAAGAAGAAACTTCAGAAGAAGATACATCATAAGAAGACAATTTAAGTGAAAGTGGGACATCAGAGGATGAGTTGGACAACAAAGAGTTCAACAAAGAGAGGAACAATGCACAAAGAAGATACATATGAAACAACAATCAGAACAGGAGACCAATGAGGTCAAGACAAGGAGGCTTCAATGGAATATGCTTTTCATGTCACAGGTTTGGACACATGGCTTCACAGTGCAGGACCCATGAAAGATAGGTACATGGAAAAGAATAGATTATCCAAGGTTATTGCTACTCATGAAATGAGTTTGATCACAAGGCAATGAATTGCAGGGTTCATGACATAAGAAGATATGGCTTCACTAGGAGAAATCCTAAGACAATTACACATTCAAGGAATAATAACATTAAGTGTTATAAGTGCAATAATTATGGACACATAGAAAGATGGTGTAGAGCAAATATTCTAGAAACAAGCATGAAAAGGAACATGAACATGAACAGGAACAGGAACAAGAATATGAATAGAAATAGAAATATGAACAGAAATAGGAATATGAACAAAAACAAGAATATGAACAGGAATAGAGACTTGAAAAAGAATAGAGACTAATAAAAGAATAATAATAGGAACAAGGATGAGAACTGGAGCAGGAACATGGATGAGAACAAGAATAGTAATAGGAACAAAAGTGATGATAGGAATAGGGATGATGACTTGGAAAGAAACAGTGAGCTGATTCAGAAGACTCACAGAAGAAGAGAGAAAGATAAAGGTACAGATATATGTTTTTGAGGAGTAGAAATACTCCCACCCCATAATTAACCACCTCATGTGGAGGTGGAGGAGGGGCTAAGATAAGAGGCTCGTTCTTAGCCCAGATCCCCAAAGGTGACCCTTTGCCATTGATATCAAAGGGGGAGAGATTTGTGTATTGGGGAGATATTTGATATGAGGAGAGATTTGATATTTGAGAGAGCATTGAGCCAGGGGGAGCAAAGACCCAAGGGGAGCAGAAAAGATGTTGGATATTTTGAGTCCCTAAGCTAAATATTTTCATTGATGTCAAAAGGACGTATGTAAGTAAGCACTATAATTTTGTTCCACAAAGAGCTTCATGAGAAGCAAATGTTTTGATCAAAGGTTCCAGAAGGGATGCATGGCATTTGGTTCCAAAAGGAGCTTCAAGGGAAGCTTAACAAAAGGTTTTTATGAAAATAAAGGAAGGCAAGGAAATTTTTTATTTAAAACTAATGGATGGTAGATTTGAAATGGGTTTTTCTTAAAACCCAAGTTGGCTTTTTGTTTCATCGAAAAAGGTGCCCCGATGATGGAGAAATTTAATTTTAAAGGTTTAGTTTAAATTTTAAAATTAAATAAAAGGTTTTTCCCTCCTTTCTTATTGGCGTCGCCGACGTCATGAGGGCAATGTTAAAAGGGCTGACGTATTCACATTGAAGGATGGCTTATATAAATAAGCCAAAGGTTTTCCATTTAATAAACCTAAGTCGTGTCGCATGATTTTCAAAAACCCAAAGTATTTCTGCATTCGAATATTGTGCAACGAATTTTTTGGAGTGTGACATGGGAAATCAAGTCATGGATGGTCAAAGTTTTGGTGCCTTGTGAGAAAAGTGCATGCAGTTTAAGAAAGAGAGTGCCCAAGGCAATCACATGGGCAGTGTTAGCTCACGCGGATTAGCTGTCGCTTGGAAGCACAGTGGGTAGAGGTTCGAAACACCAAGGCCCTTCAAGGGCTCCTTTGAGGTATGTGTTTTGACTCCGATATTTGTGGGGGTCAATAGTTTAATTAAAATATTTGCTTGCTAAAGTTTTATTATAATTTTTTTGTGGGAAATATAAGGTTGAGCAAGCTTTAATATTTTAATAAGGTTTGATATTTTATTAATGTGAGATATTGTCTAAGAAAGCTTTGTGATTATTTTTTAATGCAAAAGTGTTGAAAGGAAGGATGTAAAATATTTGATTTATTTTATGGTATAAGTGGTTTGTGGAGTGACAAGGTTATGCAATGTTTTGATTTATTTTATTTTATGGTACAAGTGGTTTTAGGAGTGATAAGGAAGTTGTGAATTAATTCTTAAGAAGGTTTTCTAATTAAAAGCCTTGGTAAATATTATTGTGAAGTGGAGTAATGTTGATTATTTTGTGATCTTCTAACTCTTGTGAAGATTGGCAAAAGAATATTGTGATTGTGGCAGATTTCCAAAGAGGCTTCTTCGTCTTCATAAAAGGTATGGGCACATTCTTGTATTGATTGATTATGGTGGTTTATTTTTGAAAATATCTTTAGAGTGAAAAGGATTGATTGTGGTTTCCTTTTCAAAAGTGATTGGTTTAATGCTTCAAGGTTTTCTAGATTGAGAGTTGTGATTAAACCTTGTTTTATAAGCATTGTTGTTGGAGCCCATTGGTTGTGCAAATAACTTGAACTTGAGTTAGAAGAGAACATGAGTATCATTGTTATGTGAGATTTTTTATTGAGCATTGTTGGAAAAATTTTGATTTGATTGATACATGCTTGGACTAGGGTTTGTGAGAAAGGGTTGTTCATTGAGGTGCTTGGTTGAGTTGAGTTGATTTAGTCTAGTCAAGTGGATGCATGTGGTTATTCAAGTTCCATAAAAAAAACTATTCTATATTCTTGATTTGAGTTGAGATTGATATTTGAGAATAGAATATATAGAGTCTCTAGCAATTCTCTTTATGCTTCTATGAAATTGATTTGAGTTGATATTGGGATTTGAGTATATAACATATAGAGTCTCTAACAATTCTCTTTATGCTTCTATGAGATTGATTTGAGATTGATATTTGAGTATAGAATATATTGAGTCTCTAACAATTCTCTTTATGCTTCTATGAGATTGATTTGAGTCGAGATTGGGATTTGAGTATAGAACACATTGAGTCTCTAACAATTCTCTTTATACTTCTATGAGATTGAGTTGAGATATTGATTGAGAATTAAGTATAGAACATATTGAGTCTCTAACAATTCTCTTTATGATTCTATGATATTGGACAAGTTCTATGTGAGCTTGTTAAGCATATTTGAGACAAGTCTTTGAGAAGTCTTGTGGACTGATTTTGAGTAAGCTTTTGTGGAAGCTTGCTACACAGATTTGAGCAAGTCCTAGAGAAGACTTGTTGAGCAGATTTGGACAAGTTCTGTGTGGACTTGTCGAGCAAATTTGGATAGGTTCTGTGTGGACCAATTGAGTATATTTGAGCAGGTTATGTGTGGACCTGTTGAGCATATTTGGAAAAGTTCTGATTGAGCTTGTTGAGTATATTTGGATAGGTTATGTGTGGACCTGTTGAGCTTTGAGCAGGTTCTGTGTGGACCTATTGAGCATATTTGGACAAAATCTGAGTGAGCTTGTTGAGAAAATTTGGACAAGTTCTAAGTGAGCTTATTGAGTAGATTTGAGAAGGTTCTAAGTGAACCTATTGAGATAGAGATTTGGAGATGATAGAGTATAGAAGATAGAGTCTCAGTGGATAGAGATCCAGTAGCCAGGACAATTAAAGATAGATTTGAGTGAGGAGTCTTCAAGTGGAGAGAGATCCACCAGTCAGTGCATCAGAGAGACAGAGTCTTCTAGAATATCACTAGCCAGAGCAGACGGGGAAAGAGTTCTCCTGTGGAAGAGATCTATGAACTTGAGATTAGGGGATCATCACCTCCTTTGGACAGAGGTCCATAAACATTATAATTGGAAAGGATTCCCAAAGAGATTGATTGAGAAAATTTTAGTAAAATATTTTCTACGTGGAGTAGCCCACATTGGGTGAACCACATAAATTGTGGTGTCTCTATTGTGTATGGTGTTTTATGCATTGCTTTGATTATTGCTATTGATACTACTATCTATACACTATATAATATTTAATTGAAAGAAAAAGTAAAAAGAGGTCTTATATTGAATTGAAATAAAAAAGTAAAAAGAGGTAAAGAAAGGGTTGATGAAACCAAGTGTATCACCTTGGGAAGCACCAGTACTATTTGTAAAGAAGGATGGTTCCTTGAGATTATGCATAGACTATAGGATGTTGAACAAGTCAACTATCAAGAACATATATCCCCTACCAAGAATCAAAGATCTCTTTGATCAACTCAAATATGCCATAGTATTTTCAAAGATTGATTTGAAATAAGGATATCACCAATTGAGAATCCGTGAGAAATATACTCAGAATACATCCTTTAAAACTTGCTATGGACATTATGAGTTTTTTGTCTTGCCCTTTGGTTTAAAAAATTCTCTAGTAGCATTTATAAATTTGATGAATAGCATCTTCAAGAAATATTTGGATAGATTTGTTCTGGTGTTTTTAGATGATATTTTGATATATTTCAGAAATAATACTGGACACGATGAGCACCTTAGAGTTGTGCTAGAACTATTAAGGAAAGATAAATTGTATGGGAACTTATCCAAATATGAATTTTATATGTCAAAAGTGCAATATTTGGAACACATTGTTTTGGATGATGGGATCGTAGTGGATCCTAGGAAAATAGAAGCCATTCGAATTGGCCTCCACCTTAAAATGTGATAGAAGTCCAAAATTTCATGGGCTTAACTAGATACTATAGGCGATATGTGAGGGATTATGCCAAGATCACCTCACCAATAACTAACCTTCAGAGAAAAGGTAAAGAATTTAAGTGGATAGATAAATGTGAGGAAGCTTTTGGTTTTCTTAAGCAAAAGCTGACCACACCTCCTATACTAAAGGTACTTGATCTTTAGGAAAGTTTCTCTGTTTGTACTGATGCATCATTAGAAGGTTTGAGAGGAGTGCTCTCTCAAGAAGAAGCAATGGTAGCCTATGGATCTAGGAAACTGAAAAGATATGAGGTTAATTATGCAACCCATGATTTAGAGTTGGCAACTGTAGTGTTTGCTCTCAAGAGTTGGAAATATTATCTGGTTGGGAGACCTTTTGAGCTAAGGATAGCCCATCAGAGTTTGCAGTACATATTCACTCAACATTTACTCAATGATAGGAAGAGAAGGTGGATGGATTTTTTCATAGAATATGATTTTGGTATTGAGTATATAAAAGGAAAAAATAATAAATTCACTGATGCGCTGAGTAGAAGAAGACATAGCATATTTATCTCGTATCCATGTCGACTTAATGAAACAAGTCAGGGAAATGCAAATTCAAGATGCATACTGCAACCAAATTTGGGAAAGTATGGAAAGGAAATCAGATGAAAATAAGGATTTTGACATCAAGGATGGTTTCTTATGTTTTAAGAACAGGGTAGTAATTCCTAAGAATGGAAATTTGAGAAATATGATTATGAATGAAGTGCACAGATCTCCATATTTTTCTCATCCAAAGCAGCAAAGATGAGGAAGAATATGAAAAAGACATACTTTTGGCTAGGGATGAAGAGAGACATAACTAAGTTTGTCCCTAAATGCCTTGAATGCCAAAAGGTAAAAGTAAAACACAGACATTCAATTGGATTGTTATATCCGTAAGATGTGCCTATGCAAAAATGGCAAGTGATTTCGTTGGATTTCATAGTAAGAATGCCTAAAAACTGATTTCAACATGACACAATCCTAGTAGTGGTCGACATACTGATCAAGGTTGTGCATTTTATACCCAGGAACACCAAGGATAATGTTGTGATTGTGGCTAACAAATTTTCTAAATAAATATTCTGACTTCATGGTTTTCCAAAGGTAATTATATTAGATAGGGACCCAAAATTTACATTTGAGTTTTGGCAATCCTTGCATCACACCATTGGAACTATATTGAACATTGGTTATGCTTACCATCCAAAGACTGATGGAAAATTGAAAGAGTGAACCAAGTTCTAGAAGACATGATTTGCATGTACTATATGGATCAAAAAACCCATTGGGAGGACTACTTACACCTGGTAGAATTTTCCTACAATAACATTCACCATTCGACCATAGGAAAGGCTCTATTTGAAGCTTTGTATGGTAGAAAGTGCAGGACACCCTTGACATGGGATAATTTAGAAGATCGGGTTGTGCTTGGACCAGATAAGGTCAAAGAAATAGAGTAACAGATGAAAGTAATCTGTGAGAGGTTGAAGGAAGTTGTGAACTGTCAAAAAAGCTATGTCGATCTTAAGCTATCACCAAAAGAGTTTACGGTGGGTGACAGAGTGTTTCTTGAGGGTAAAACCAAGAAAGAATGCAATAAATTCCATAAATTTAGATCCTCGCTTTATGGGACCCTTTGAAATCATAGAGAAGATTAGTCCCTTGGCATATCAACTTGCCTTACCACCCAATCTATCCAAGATTAATAGCACCTTTCATATTTATTTGTTTAAAAAGTATGTTGCTAATCCTAATCATGTATGGGATTTTTCTAATTTGCAAATGACGAAACCAGAGGCTATAGAGGTTCCACTAGTAAGAAACCTTGATTTCATGAGGAAAGGAACCTTGGAGCAATGTAAGGTCTAGTGGAATCGCTATTCTGAAAAAAAATGCTACTTGGGAAAAAGTAGCAGATATGCAAAAAGATTTTTCATTTTTGTTTGAAAAAGTTGTATAAAAATTTTATTATTTTTTTTTTTTAACACAAAGGAGTGTGTTAAGCCTAAGGGGGGGATGATGTCATGACCCACCCTTTGGTAGACTTTTATTTTGATGGATTTATGTTTGTTATATGGCTTATGGATGAAATGATGGACTATTTCAGTTTTAACATTTAAATACTTGTTTTATTATGGAAAAATGAGATGTAAATATTAATGTGGAATGTAGGATAATTTTATGTTTGATTCCGTGAAAACCTACATTTTATATGTGAATACGGTGCTACTAATGAAAATGCACATTTTTCAGGAACAAATCTCTTCATGGTGGTAGAAAGAAATAACCATCAAGAAAATATTACCTTGGGGAAATGATATGATGGGTTAATTGATCGGATAATTGAGGAGGCAACATGGATGAATGCCTCTTTCATGGAGATGCATATCATAAATTGCATAAGAAAAGATATATTAAGTTTTAGATAAATTTATTTTTATATCATATTTCTTCCTTATGAAAGAGTTTTATTTGAAATGACATTAGTACTAGAAAAGAGTGCTAATATTTTAATTATTATAGTTGATAAATTCTATAGAGTGTTTGGGAAATATGTTTATGACTTTATTAAGATAGAATAAATGAGGTTCTTTATTAATACCATTATGTAAAAATAATAAATAAGGAACATAATGTATTTGAAAAACGACATGGTAAAAGGAATCCAAAGAAAGTGAGTGTGGAGTTACATTTTAGAGTAATAGTTGTAACTCCAACTGGAGGGGAACTTCAGTTAAATTAAAATAAAATATTATGGATTGGAGTGATGGTGGTTGGATCGATCTTGCGGTTGGCCGGACGTCTTCATTCATGACAAGGAGTGGTGAAGTAAAGGAGCAACAGTGGATATTTTGGGGGAAAAACCACAAAGATGGAAAGGCCGGATGAGGTAAGGAGGGGAAGGAAGGAAGACAAGGAAAAAGATAGTAAGAAGTTTAGCAATGGATTGGAGCATGGAAATGTTGTAGGAGTAACTAGGTTCCTTCTGGAAAATCTCTCACTTGCCTTGTGTTGTGGTTATGCTTATGTTGTTGTGTCACTTTGTCTTTAACAAACGAATGATTAGTTTGTGTGAAAGTAAACCAAAGTGAGTTGAAAACGTTACATTATACTGTTGTGTTTCTTGTCTTTAACAAACGAATGAATGGTTGTGTAGAAGTAAACTAGTGTGAGCTGAAAATGTTATGTTGTTTTACTGTGTTACCTTACCTTGAACAAATGAACGAATGGTATGAGTAGAAGTAAACAAGTGTTTTTGCATATTGCTATGTTGATTTTCGATTTGTTTTGACCTCTTCGTTTCGATGAAATTAGTGTAAAGTATGGTTGTTTTTACTTTCAATGAGGGAACTAAAGTTAAAGTCATGTTGTAAGTAAATTTGGGTAACTATCCAATTTGATCTAGCAATAGTTGTAGACCCGTGGATGTCTGAATGTGCCATAATGGGTCTAAAAGTTAAGCTATATCGGGTGGATGTAAACCTGTTGTGAATGTTGGTATGTTTGAGTTATTTGTAAATGTATGAGTATTAGTTTTATGCTTAATAGAAAGAAATGGAATGAATGATTTCTGTAGAAGTTTATTTTGTAGCAAAATTAATCCTTTGTTGTATGGAAAGTGATGCTTAGATAAAAAAATTTCCCTTCCTAGAGAAAAAAATCAATTGTAATTATGTCTTTATTTTGAATTCATGATGTTGAATAATAGCATATTGCATTCACGTGGAAGGATACTATATAGAAATAGAATTTATCAGGTATGGTGCTTGAAATTACACCATGGAAATATGGTTGCTATAACCAATAAAATGGGAGTCATCTCTAATCCCCAAGAAGAGGTAATCTTTCTCGATGGCTAGTGATGATTCGCAAAAGAAGAAGGACATCTTCTAGCATGCTAGGTTGTTGGAGAGATTCCATAGGATCGATCATTCACATAGCGTAGATAATATTGAACCAATGATATATGTTCATGTTGAAATACGTAGAACTAGGAAATATACCACAGTTGTAGAGTTTATTTCTCTTTTGGAAAAATATATGTAATGGTTACCTTGCCAGATCTATCAGTGATGTAAATCTGAGTTAAGCTTTCCTCTAGTGGTGGAATGAATCTTAATTTCTTGTTAAGTTTTGTAATTAAATTGATGCCTAGTAATCATGGATCTTAGAGTGATTTGCTTCTTATTGACGATATCTGGTAGTAATGGCAGCCTATTGTTGTTAAATGGAGTGTTAATTTAAATAAATTTTAAATATAAGTTGATACATATCTTATGATCTATGAGATATTTGGTTGGTCATTGGTTTTATAAATGTTCTATGTATATTTCTTTAACCGGACCCTTTTTCCCTTGCTAAAGGAGAGTTAAAACTTTAATTAAGTTTAGTGGTTGCACCAGTTCTTGAGTTGTGGGGCCAGCATGTGTACGTTGGGACATATTAAGGAAACTCTACATTATTTAGAGCTTGGTCCACTTGTTACGATGTTGCTCTATTAGCCTCTTATTAGATAGCCCCTTTGAGAATAAATTATTAGAATGATTTTTTGAATAAATTTTTAGATCCTTATGGGGTCACTGGTGGTTTGTGGATAATACCACCCTTGGGGTAGATAAAAAAAACAAATAGATTTCATGGAATAATGGAATAACTCTTCGAATGATGAGAGAGTTAGTGATACACCCATTACACTAAGTGCGCTCACGCAAATGGACCTGCATGGATAGCAGGGATTAGTCACCTCTTAATGATGGATTGTAAAGAGGTGCAAGCTATCTCATGTGGTCGATGAGGAAAATATCTTGAGAGGGTGTAACACCTAGTACTCTTACATTAAAAGAATTATGTGAGAAGTAGATATTGGTGTATTGAACATAATTACTCTAGAAGACAAGACCCTTGCTTTTTAGTGAAATGGAATTCACAAACATATATTTATATTTATATATAAAAAATTAATGGGTCTTAGAATGAAAAGTGTGAGGTCTTTATAGACAATCTCAAACTATGTCTAATCCTTTTTCTTAGTTCCTGTCTATTGGAGAAATCAAATAATTCATCATTAGTTTGTTCTTGAGGGATAAAATGGTTTAATACTTCTTCTGAAAATTCCATTGTTTCTAAAGAAAAAATTCCATTCTCAATGGAACCTATAGCCTTTATTCTAATTTGGTTCTTGCATTTTATATGTTTTTTTTTTAAAGCGAAAAACCCCTTGCGGATCTACCTTGGTCTGAAAGACCATGAACAGGGGGTTCTACACCGTCAAAGTCACCCGGGGGTCACACCCGACCTTGCTCGCACCAACATTATCAATTGGATTTTGGATACCCAATTTAGCTTTTTGGTAGGGTGGAGATTTGAACCTAGGACCTCCCTTGGAGGATTGTCCTCTCCTCTCCAACTCACCTAAAACACCTAGGTAGCATATAGAAATACTATAGGAATGAAATGTACGAAACGCGGTAACCATGGGCAAATAAGATATCACACACGGCCATATGTTTCTTATATGTTGATGTGGCTACAGCCTCATTGGCAAAGGAGGAACTGGGCCATGAATATTCACCTGTTTCTTGGTACATGTAGCGCAATGCGGCCTATATTCTACCCTAGCCAAGAGTTTATCACATAAAACCTTGAACGAACTGTAAACCCTTCCTACAACATTTTACGGAGTATAAACCCTAATAATGTTTGCTCTTCCCAACAACTCCCATTTTATATGTTAATTTATATATTTGAAATCCATAGTTCTGCCTCTTTCAACCAATTTAGCAACAAATATAATATTAATTTCTAATCTTGGAACATATAAAATATCATCTAGCACAAATTTTAAAAATGGCATGCTAGGTATAACTTTTCTAGATCCCTAAACTTGATAAACCTTATCATCTAAAATCGTTAGTAACATGTTAGGTCTAACTTCTATTGAGTCAAATCAATGCAAATTTCTAGTCATATGATGATTTGCACCTAAATATATTTACCATGTATTCTTTTCTTGTTGCATGTTTTGATGAGATTCAAGTAATCTAGTTTTATGGTCTTGATAAAAAATATATTTTTTTTGGAATATTCCTTTTATGGAATTTTGAAAATTTCTCCTATTATATGAATGTTGTGATGCATTCAATCTTCTTTAAAATCTATCTATTTCTTCAAATTTTAATGCCTTTGAAGTAGGAAACTTATGGCTCCCAACTTTCAAAAACACAATTTGTAATTTGCAAATTTTTAATCAAACTGAATTTTGAAATATTCTTTTGTAAACTTCCTTATCTCTCCAAACTCTAAAAAATGTCAATTCAAATTTTCAAAAATCAAGTTTTGAAATAAACAAATTCTATCAAATGTAGAATTCCTTTTAACTCCCAAATTTTAAAATTTTCAAAAACTTCTTCAAAAATCAAAATTTTGAAATCACTTCAGTTAAAAAATCATTATTCTTTTTTTTCTTACTTTATAAAACCTTATTGCTCCCCCTTTAGTAAAATTTTTTAATGCAATTCAAATTTACTTAAATGCTCACCCAAAAATAGAAGTATTTTTTAATCATACCTCACTAAATGCTATACCAAATGTAATACCCCAAATTCACATGACACAAGAAAACATACAAAACAAAAGAGAAAATAAAGTTATCACTATATTTTTTTTGACTAAGGAGAAGGATTCATAAATCCTTTCCCAACCTTAGATCGACTTACTATTTGACATCCCCTAAGTTTCTCAAGAACTATACCACACAAGATTCCCTTCATGCAAGTCCATTTGTGTAAGTCTATCTTATGTTGAGCACATAAGTCCATCCCTCTCATAAATCTTGATGAGCTAGACTTACCACCTTTAATAATTAGAAGGTATACACACATCTCCATATCCATACAATCCATTATGTGTGGTATGCTACGTGTACTGCGAGTTAAGCTATCGATCTTGTCTACTGACAAACTATCTTAACTTTGGTATAATCTTTCAAACCTAGTCACCAATATACCTAAGGGGGTCTCAAGCCCTTAGGGTATCCTCTAAGTTCACCTAGAACTCACTAATGATTCCTTATTTTAATCACACAAGAGCATTAAAGATCCATATACTAAATCTAACAAAATGAATTGACTAACAAGAAGAATAAATCAGCATAAAGAAAAAATCATTAAATAGACATAAATTAAATATTAAATGCATTAATCTAAATAAAATAGTACTAAGCATAGTAGTTGTAATGTTCATTCAGATACATAAATATGTATGATACATTCTATACTTTCTACGATACTTTACATCCATTACATTGAGGAAATCTCCCCACAATATAATCTTATACATAAAGATAAGATGTAATGTAGAGAGCAAACTTGTGCATTGGTCCATCTCATGATTATGGCCTTCATGCTCTTCCATCGATCGGTGAGGATATTAGGGGATCAGGACACTCATGGATCCGGATAGACATGCTTCTATATGCACTTAATTTATTGCCAAATTGCAACTATACAATTAACCCAAGAAATTCAACTTACTAATGCATAGTACTAATCATGGAAACTACCCTTTCTATTTACCTCTTAGTCCACTTGAGGAAGTCATTCAATCATGCATTAGCTCATACACTCTACTTGTAAATAAATGAACAAACCTTCTCAACAATTAAAGTCCCATACCCTTAATTATTAAGAACTAGGTTCACACATCTCATTACTCAACAACTACTTTCATTCCTATTAAACATTTTTCTTCATTCCATAACATATTGTCCCATACCCTTAAACTACTAATAATCTTCATTCATTTTATTTCATAACATAAGGTCCCATACCCTTAAATTACAAAATAACCATCATTCATTTTATTTCATAACATAAGGTCTCATACCCTTAAATTACAAAATAATAATCTAATTCATTTATTTCATAATAAAAGGTCACATACCCTTAAAATACAAAATAACCATCCATTTCATTTATTTTATAACAAAAGGTCCCATACCCTTAAATTACAAAATAATCATCCAATTCATTTATTTTATAACAAAAGGTCCCATACCCTTAAATTACAAAATAATCATCTAATTCTTTTATTTCATAACAAAATGTCCCATACCCTTAAATTACAAAATAATCATCCAATTCATTTATTTTATAACAAAAGGTCCCATACCCTTAAATTACAAAATAATTATCTAATTCTTTTATTTTATAACAAAAGGTCTCATACCCTTAATTTATAAAATAATCATACAATTCATTTATTTTATAACAAAAGGTCTCATACCCTTAAATTACAAAATAATCATCTAATTATTTTATTTCATAAAAAAAGGTCCCATACCCTTAAATTACAAAATAATCATCCAATTCATTTATTATCTCCTAAATTCTACAAAGAAGACAATGGGTGGTAATTAAAGGAGACTCCCGAGTTGGTTGCTACTTTGCAAAGGAGGTTTCACTCATGATGAAGGGTAGAAGGATTTGAGGAGCTTCAGTGTTTTTTGCCCTAGCTGCCATCATTGCACTCAATTGAATGCTAACAATCGCAGTAACCACGACACCCCTGCATCCACACTACAGCAATGAAGCACAACAATGTCACGATGCTACGTGTCCTTTGGCACGTAGTTACGAACTACGATGCTCTTACCACACAGAGCTATGATGCTATAAAGTATAGAGCTATGGTTCTCTAAACACATGGAGCTATGGTGCTCTTATAACATAGAGTCAGCTCTCAAACATGTGGAGCCTCGGTGCTCATAAGCATAGAGCTATGAATCTTAAACATAGAGCCTTCAAGATCTTAAAACATAGAGCTATGAATCTTAAAAATAGAGTCTTCGAGCTCTTAAAAACATAGAGCTACAACTCTTAAATAAAAAATCTTTGAGCTCTTAAACACATAGAGCTACAGCTCTCAAACATAGAGCCTTCAAGCTCTTAAACACATAGAGCTACGACTCTTAAACATAGATCCTTTGAGCTCCTAAAAACATAGATCTACAGATCTCAAACACAAATCCTTTGAGCTCTTAAACACATAGAGCTACAACTCTTAAAAATAGAGCCTTCAAGCTCCTATAAACATAGAGCTACAACTCTTAAACACAGAGCCTTCAAGCTCCTCAAAACATAGAGCTACGACTCTTAAACACAAAGCCTTCGAGCTCCTAAAAAAATAGAGCTACAAATCTTAAATACAGAGCCTTCGAGATACTAAACACATAACTACGCTATTGAAACATAACACCCAAATATGGTTAGAGACCAACCTAGTCTGCCTGTAGAATTGCGTTATCTACACTGATCAGAATTCACTCGTTGCTCCTGCTCGGTGGATGATCATCTTCCTTTGCTCTATGGACGTTCATCTTCCCTTGCTCTGTGAATGCTCTCCCCTCTAGCTTTGCTTTGGGTCTTTTTCCTCAACGTCTTCCCTGCCTCCTTGGTCCATGTTCCTCGCCTACTCGCCATTACTCCTCGACCAACCTTCGATAGGAGGTAGGGTGAACACCCCTCACTTCTCTTCCCAAGGCAATCGCCATAAAGAGCCTATTGAGTGGTAATTTTTCCCAACTGCAAAACCACACTCACCCTTAGGATTTTGATGAAAAATCCTCTCTTGCAAAGAAGTTAAAAAACGAAGAAAACTTATCTAAGGTTTCGCTATATAGGTATTGCACATGTGTATTAGTAATATCAATGAAGATATATCAAATAAGTGCTAGGAATACCTTAGTGAATGAAAGTAGCTATTAACAAGGGACCTGTGTTGGTTTATTTTATCATGCTATACTAATAATTGTTCATGAAACTTAAAGAAATGCAAATGTGAATTGGCCCTCATATGACCATGATGTAAAGCCTTAGTTCTTTTTATCTTAAATTATTTTAGGTAGATTTCATCTTCTTTTGGTTAAGAAGATTTTAAATAAGTTTTACCTTCTTGCATTAAACCCTACTTTAAACATGAAAATGAAGATTAAAATCTATCTATAAATGTGAATCTTAAATGATAAATAGATTCATTCAATGTCGCTTCCATCATGAAGATAAATATAGCCTTTGATATAATGTAAATTATTTCTCTTTGATGAAATTAATTTTTATAAAGAGACGACAATTTATTGCTTTAAAATAATGGTCTTAAAATGTCATTATAAATTATCCCTCTTTAATGAAATCATAATTTTCATAAAGAAGAAATAATTTAATGTTTTAAAACAATAGCCTTTGATATAATATATAAATTACCTCTCTTTAATGAAATCAAAATTTTCATAAAGAGAAGCCAATTTATTGCTCTGAAAATGATGGCCTATGGAATGCCATATAAATTACCCCCCTTTAATGAAATTACAATTTTCATAAAGGGAAGTTCATTTATTACTTGTGAATAAAAATGGAAAGCTGAAAATTTTTTATTTGCCTTCAAAATGTAAAATTATGAAAAACCGAAATTATAAAATCTTTATAAAAAACAACAATTTTCAATAATTTTTATAAATTAGGATTGAATTCAAAATGAAAATGTAAATGTAAAAGATGAAACTTTGAAGCTCATTCTTCGCACCCATGTGTTTATTTTTTGGATTTAATTTTTTTGGATTTTTATTTTTTGGATTTTTATTTTAATCGCCCAAGTATTAAAAAAATTTGCAAAAAGAAGAGTTAGAAAAATAAAACGAAATAAAAGAATTGTTGCAACTCAAAAGTTTCCCACATACCCTACAAGGATTAGTATTCTACACAAAACCAGCATTAGTGTGACCCAAATTCATGCAATCAAACATCTAATGTGGTGCGAGCTTCTAAGGAAATGGTGCAATATATCAAAGAAAACACACAAGTAAACAATTCAAAATGCATAAGCTTCATGTATCTCCAATATATTATAGAAAAAAAAAAAAATCTTCAATATTAAACATGTGTGCAGAAAAACTCTGCCCCAAAATAGGCATCATATGGTGAAAAACAAAGTCCAACATGGTGGCAAAATCAATCCAGCCATGGCTTCCAACATGGTCCAGCCTATGACTCCACCAGCGATGATCTAAAAGTGGACCGGGTCATAGAGCCGTTGTTCGCGCGCTCTGGCGATTTGGCGGGAAAACTTTTGAACCGGCGTCGGGTGCTGCTCGTGGGCCTCTGGCCCGACAGATCTTCCCAGAGCTTTGTTTGATTGTTTCTGCACTACTCTGAATACTTGTAAGCTGTTCCGGGAGGGCCCGATGGGGTCTCCTCCAGTCTCTTCTGCTGGAAAAAAGAGTTCATACGCTGAGATGCTGAAAGAAAACCCCTCGCCCTCCACTGGTGAAGCGCAGAGGACTGCTTTTCAGACGTTACTCAAGAACGCTGGCAAGGGTGCTTCTACACACCGAGTTAACGGTTGCCTTCCGCAATCAACTTCCAGACCAAAGATTATTATAGAACCGAAACTGGTCGAAGACACAATCTCCTATCGTGCTCATCACGACCTGATTTGCAAATTCATGGGTATCCGTCCCACTCTGAACTTTCTGCACACCCGGGTTAGACAAAATTGGGAGCCACTAGGTGAGTACTCCTTATGGCCTATTAGTAATGGATATTTCATTATTAGTTTCTCTTCTTTAGCAGATAGAAACAGAGCATTTGAATCAGAGAAGAGGAACCATGGCCCGGCTGGGTTATTTGTTCAACCTTGGAGAGTGGGTTTTGACCCTCGTATCGAACCCACGGCAGTCCCGGTCTGGATCCGACTGTATGCTCTCCCGATGGAGTTCTGGGGTGAGCAGGTTTTAGAAATGATTGGTAACTCATTAGGCAGATTTATAGGAGTCTCCGAGAGACACTATAGAGGGAAACACAAGTTGTCTTTGCTAGGATCCGTGTTGAAATGGACATTAGCTCGACCTCTACCAGCCGAGGTGGAACTTGAGTTGACAGGGCTCTCCTGGATACAACAGTTAGATTATGAGGCACTACCTTTTAGATGCAGAGTCTGCCATAAGCACGGCCATCTGGCGAGGTTCTGCCCAAATATTCTGAGCACAAAAGTGGAGGCGCCGCTTGGAAATCCAAATCGCCCCAGAGAGGGCAAGTTTACCCCTGTCCAAGATCCATCTAGTATTCCTCAGGATTCTGATCTCCAGAAAGATGGTTTTGAACAACCGAAGCGAAGGAGAAATAAAAAGAAAAATTCCAAGGAGCAGGCACAACTTAAACCAACCAATCGGTATGAAATCTTTAAATCCCTAGTAGATCAAGAGGACCAAGTTATGGAAGGAGTGGATGGGAATGTTGAGGATATTAACATTCACTCTCAGGCTTTCCCTTATTCTACTTCGGTCTTAGAACAGGTAATGGAACCCTCTGGGACAAGGCAGCCAGAGAACTCAGGGACACTGGTAATCCACTCCCTAGCACAGCCGGTTATTAAGGACGTCAATATGGGAAGCTACGAAAAGAACGGGGGAAAGGCCGGTTCTAGGGATTTCCCAGGTGGAGAAGAGGTCTAAAAACAGTAATTCCCAAGGAGCAGGCAGAAAATCCAATAAGGATCTACTAGCAGTACAAGGAGACAAGTTGATCAATGGAGGATCGGTGAGGCCAATTGAGTCTTATTGCTCACAAGGTCCTCAATGATTATTCAATCCTGGAATGTTAGGGGTTTAAACAATGGAACCCATCAATCTGTTGTTCAAGGACTTTTAGGAAAATGTAAAACAGAATTTTTGCTCATCCAGGAGACAAAAATGTCTGTAGATCTTATGTGCAAGACTGCTAACAGAATATGGCGGGGTGTTGATTATATGGATGTGGCTACTCAGGGTGCCTTGGGGGGGATTGTTACTCTCTGGAACCCTCAAGTATGGATAGCTTTAGAACACATAGCTTGGAGGGGTGTTCTCACTTCTCTGTTTAGAAACAATGCCACAGCTGAACATGTTCTTATTACAAACTTCTATGGGGCTCAATGCTTTGATGGCCAGCGGCTCCAATGGCAAGCTGTACACAACATGAGGTCATCCCGGGAAGTTTTTGACTGGATCATAGCTGGGGATTTTAATGCCAAATTGTCTGTTAGGGATCAGGAAGGTGGTGCCCCAGTTTTGGATCCTGGGGACCGGTTCTTGATTGCCCAAATCCAGGCCTTTAATCTGGTTGATATCAAAGGCCCTGGAACCTACTTTACTTGGACAAACAAGAGGAGAGAGCCACACAGCAGGAAGGTTAAGTTAGACCGGTTTTTGGTTTATGAAGAGGCATTTATTAAATGGAATCTTAAGTTCCAGATTTTGGAAGGTCCGGTCTCAGACCACTATCCCCTTTTGTTGGAGGGAGGGCCGATGACAGGTCAACACCATAAGCCATTCAAATTTGAAAATTTTTGGTTGCAAAAGGAGGATCTCCGAAGGAAAATTCCACAGTGGTGGGAAGAAGGCCGCCTACCCTTGGGGACTGCAATGTTCAAATTCCATAAACAACTCCATTTTGTCAAGTGTAAATTGAAACGGTGGAGACAAAACAATAAGTCGGACTTCCAGCTCCAAAGGGCCCCCTTGATGGCTAGATGGGAGGAGGTGCAAAAACACTTCAGGGAAGGTACCATAACTGAGCACCTTAAAGTTGAGGATGATGCTCTACGCAAAGCGGTTGAGGACATTGATAATCAAGAGGAAATTTATTGGAAACAGAGAGCAAGAATCACTTGGTTACTAGAAGGCGATAGAAATACAAAATTTTTCCACCGCTCAGCCTGTGCAAGGAGACAAATGCATAACATGGAAGTCCTTCACGATGAGAATGGACACTCCTTTGATACTCTCCCTGGAATGCATTTCCACTCAATGGATTATTTCTCAAACCTTTTTAAGGAAAGTGGGGAACAAGATGTGGAAGCCCAAAATGAAGTTATTAATGTCATACCTTCTATTATCTCTCACGAAGAGAATCAGACTCTCCTTAGACCCATTGACAGGGATGAACTAAAGAAAGTGGTCTTTGGGATGAGCACGGGAAAATCGCCGGGTCCGGATGGCTTTCCTATAGAATTCTTTCAGGCCTTACGGGATACTCCGGAGAAAGATGTTTTGGTCTGTCGCCAGAGGAGTCCAGAACTAATAAAAGAATGCTTAAGGCTCTCAATCACACCTTCATCACTTTAATTCCAAAAGGGGAGGGGGGGGTTCATCTCTATGATTTCAGACCGATTGCCTTATGCAATGTTATTTATAAAATAATCACGAAGATTATGGCTGAACGGCTAAAACCTTTTCTCCATAAAATAATTTCCTTTGAGCAAGGGGGTTTTGTTGAAGGAAGACAGATCTTGGATGAAGTGGTCCTTGCTCAGGAGGCAATCCATACAATGCAAACTTCAGGCAACAAAGGAATGTTCATAAAGTTGGATATGTCTAAGGCTTATGACCGGGTGGAGTGGGGCTTCCTGGCAAAGATGATGGCTGCCTTTGGCTTCTCTCAGGACTGGATTGACTGGGTCATGAGTTGTATCTCCACACCTTCTTTCTCTGTTCTAATCAATGGGCTCCCCTCGACTCCTTTTGGAGCCTCTCGGGGTCTTCGTCAAGGGGACCCTTGCTCTCCTTACCTCTTCCTCATCTTAGCAGAAGGATTAGGCAGACTCTTCCTGAGAAGACGACAGCTAGGTGTGATAACAGGTATTAAAGTGGGGACAGAAGTTTTGACCCACTTACAGTTTGTGGATGACACAGGATTGGTTGGAGTGGCCAGCCTCAGGGAAGCAAGAGGAATTAGAGATACTTTAAACATCTACCTTCGGGCCTCAAATCAAGTCATTAATGATACAAAATCCAAAGTGGTCTTCTTCAATCTTGACCGAAGGTTACAGGAAAGAGTTCTCGAGATCCTGGGATTTACTAGGACTTCTCTACCTGTTGTTTACTTGGGGGTTCCACTGCATTTCAAAAAACTGAAAATTGATATCTGGAAGGATCTTTTGGATGGCATCAAAGAGAAAATGAATCATTGGTCTCATAAATGGTTAAGCTATGGAGGCCGACTAACTTACGTTCAATCAGTTATTCAGGCAATGCCAATATATAAATTCTCCATTCTGGCTGCCCCACATTCTATATGGAAAGAGCTTGACAAAATGGCCAGAAGCTTTTTATGGGAGGGTGCAAAAGGGAAGAAGAAATGGGCCTTGGTTGGATGGGATAAGGTTACCCAGCCCAAGGATAAAGGAGAGGCTGGGATCGAGAAGCTCCAAGCTTAATAATCAAGCTTTGGCTGGTAAATTGTACTGGAGGTGGATTTCCCAGCCAACATCCCTCTTTAGCGAGAATTCTTTCTAGCAAATACCTAGGCCATGCTCACCCCAATGATCTTGGACGTTTCCCTTTGGAGGGTAATGGATCCTTAGTATGGCAGACTCTCAAGTTGGGAGCTCAAGTTATCAAAGATCAATTGTTTTGGAAAGTGGGGAGAGGGGAGAAGGCCCGTTTCTGGACTGACTCCTGGGATCAGCACCCTCCCATCATTGTTGTGTTTCCAGAATTGCAACCCATTAAATCAGCCATAGAAGACAAGGGCTGGATTCATATTGAGAGTTATTTCAATACCAGCCACTTTGGGGAGTACAAGTTCAAAAAGTTCAAGAGGTTGGAAGAATGGCCAATTCCAATCCCACCGGAGCTGGCACCAATCTTAGAAAAAATTTTGAAAGCCAGGTTTCTTACTGGGCGGGATGAAGAGGATGAACTTGCCTGGGGCTTTGGGAACCTTGGGGTTTACACTGTGAAGGAGGGATTTAACCAGATTCTTCCAGAGCCCCCCCCACACTCTTTCCCGGTCCATGTTTGGAAGAAGATATGGCACCCCAAGGGTTGGCCGAAGGTGAATTTTTTTGCCTGGCAACTTATGCACAATGGAATTCTCACCTTTGACAATCTTAGACACAGAGGCATCATCGGTCCTTCTCAGTGTGTTTTATGCCGCAAGCATGAGGAAACTGCTGATCATTTGATGTTTGAATGCCCCTTCTCACGGCAGATTTGGATGCGTTGGTTTTCCCACTTCAAAATTCAAGCCAACAGTGAGGTGACTCGGACCAATATTTGGAACCGATGGAAGAGAGGAAGATTTAAATCCAAAGCTCTCCGAATTGGCTGGGAGCTGGGTTTTCTTTTTATTTGGTGGCAGGTGTGGCTGGAGAGAAATGCCCGCATTTTCCGTGAAACATTCTCTTCACTTGATGGAATATGGCAGGTTATATGGAGCAAAGTGGTGGAAACAGTTGCCATCTACGTTGAGGAGGAACATCAGTCTGTTTATGTGCCACTGCTTGATGGAGTTGTTGCTCTTGAAAGACAGGGCTCAGGATAGATGGCACCCCCCCCGGCGAGTCGGATCAAAATCAATGCGATGGAGCTGCAAAAGGAAATCCGGGTAGTGTTGGTACTGGAGTTGTGTGTCGTGATCATGGTGGGTCCGTGCTTTACTGGGAATTGCACGGTCTGGGTCATGCCACAAACAATGAAGCGGAGGCCTTGGCCATTAAATTTGCTTCTATCTGGGTCATCCAGCAGGGCCATAGAAAGATAATTCTTGAGTCCGACTCCCAAATTCTGGTGGGCGCTCTCGATTGCATGAGGAACTTTGATTTGCAAGCCTGGAGGTTGCGGAGTCTTGTCTCTCAGATAAAGGATCTCTGGAAAGAATTAGATGATGTGGTTCCCATCTATGTGAGTAGGGATTTCAACAAGGCGGCCGATTTCCTTGCTAAGATAGGTGCTGAGAAGGAAGTTGGAGTGCAGATGCATAGTGATATGCCTGTGGAGGATGCTGGGATTCGGCAAGGCCTTGAATGCTACCTATGATAATGTGCAAAGTTTTTGCTGCTAAGGAAGGTTTTTGTCACGATTTCGCGACATGTAGCGGCGTCGTGGCCTCTTGTTGGAAGTTGTCGCGATATCGCGACAGGTTTTGCCTTCTCAGCCTTAGAAAGGAACATGTCACGAAATCGTGACATGTCGCGAAATCGCGACGTTTTTGGCGCAGGGATGATAAGGAGGATTATCGTCGCGATATCGCGACATTTTTGGTAAACTTGAGTAAAGGGCACATTTCGTCGCGATATCGCGACATTTTTGTCGATTGGAAGCTGCATGGTAAAATTGTCGCGATATCGCGACAGTTGGGGCACACTGGCGTCAACTGGATTTCTTGTCGCGATATCGCGACAATTTTGAAGACTGGTTGCAATGAGGATTATCATCGCGATATCGCGACTCTTTTGGTGAACTTGAGCAAAGGGCACATTTCGTCGCGATTTCGTGACATTTCTGTCGATCGGAAGCTGCATGGTAAAATCGTCGCGATATCGCGACAGTTGGGGCACACTGGCGTCATCTGGATTAATTGTCGCGATATCGCGACAATTTTGAAGACAAGTTGCAATGAGGATAACTTGTCGCGATATCGCGACAGTTTTGAAGATTGGGAACTGAAAGGAAAATTCGTCGCGATTTCGCGACACTTTTGGCACACTCATGACTTTGGTAAAAATTGTCGCGATATCGCGACACTTTTGCGGACTGGGAGTCAAGATGAGAATATGTCGCGATATCGCGACACTTTTGCTGGCTGGGCGCTTCGGAGAAATTCCGTCGCGATTTCGCGACCCTTTTGGAGATTTGATGCTTCCTGGAGTTCTTGTCGCGATTTCGCGACGCCTGGGATGATAGACCGTTGGAGGGAGTTTCTGTCGCGATTTCGCGACTTTTTTGGCGAGCGGACGCGGAGGGCTTTGTCTGTCGCGATATCGCGACATGTCGCATTTTCGTGACTGTTGGCGCTGCTGCGGCTACGACGGGGCTGATTGCCGCGATTTCGCGACATGTCGCGTTTTCGCGCCTTGTTGTCTTCTGTGCTCTGTGGGGGTTTGCGTTGCCTTTGTGCTCTCCGCTTGTTGTCTAGTTCTCTGCTGCTGGTTGGGATGAGTTTTCTCCCTTGTGTAATTGCCTTTTGTATTAATACAAGTTTTTCAATTTTTCAAAAAAAAAAAAACATGGTCCAGCCTATGGCTTGCAAAAATTCCAGTCAGGTCTTAAAAAAAATCCAACCTTGTTTATGTACTTCAATGCCCCCTTTAAAGTTGCAGAAAACTTTTCATTTTTCTTTCACTCCCTTCGACCTTCGTTTCCAAACATTTTACTTTATTTTCTGCTCTTTTAATTTTCTTCTCCAATGTTTTATTTCCCCTCCTATTCGAATATGTAAAATCTTATTAAGTAAAATTCCTCGGTTACTCTTCCCTTGGCTAGTTATAAAAATTGTTAAAAGGGCTGACATTATCACCTTTAAAATGAACACAATTTCTATAATGCCCTTATTCCTTTCAATTAGAAAACTTTTTTCCTGGCATTCTGACCGTAACCTACTATCGGCACACTAGCAGTGCCAATAGTACAATGTGGACCCGCTAGTGTTGGACTCTATAAGTGTTGTTTACGATGTATCTGACTTCGTCTAACTGGGATGACATTTAATCATACCCAATACCCAATGTTATGAGACTTTTGAATTATCGCATTCCATAGGTGATACCACGGTCTAGTCATAACATCTAGGTTCCAAGGAAACAATCTACAAGCCACATCCTCATGTTCAATTTTTCATCTAATTTAGGTATCCACATAGGACTAAATGTGCACCTCGACTGATTTTGTGCCATTGTGTTTAAACTTGGGTAAAAATTCCTCTATGTTCTTGGGTATGTCATGAGCATCTCCCCCAATGTTCAAAGGATTGCCATGCACCCCATACCACTTTCTAGCATTTGTAGTCATTTTATTAAGTTGTAATGTGATTAACAATGACAACAAATGATTGTTAGCAATGCCTCACGATAAGAAATATTCCCAAAATATGGTTAGCATCAACCAAACTACATGCATAAAAAAATTAAACCATGGCATCAAAGAACATTCTCCAATTTGTAAAAAGGTTAGCATTAACACATCATCAATTAGAGAACGTTAGAATCAATGAGAGTGATCATATGTAAACAAAAATTCGTTAGTCCAAACCAATGGCTTCAAATAAGCTCTCAAGTAACAATGAACAATATATAGCATTTAGAATCACAATAAAATAAACCACTTCAGGCCTTCCTTCTAGCGCCAAAATATTGAGTGCTAAAGGAGGCCTAAAGATAATAGTCAATAGGACATGAAACATTTAGCAATTCAAAGCTCTCAAGGATACACAACCACATTATTCATTGTATGAAAAAATCAAAAACATTTAGAACAACAATGAACAATTCAGAACAAATAAAATAACACCAATTCATGCCCTCCTTCTAGCATCAAAATATTGAGTGGTAATTTTACCCAATTGCAAAACCACACTCACCCTTAGGATTTTGATGACAAAACCCTCTCTTGCAAAGAAGTTAAAAAAACGAAGAAAACTTCTCCAAGGTTTCGCTATATAAGCATTGCACATGTGTATTAGTAATCTCAATGAAGATATATCAAATAAGTGCTAGGAATACCTTAGTGATTGCAAGTAACTATTAACAAGGGGCATGTGTTGGTTTATTTTATCATGCTATACTAATGATTGTTCATGAAACTTAAAGAAATGCAAATGTGAATTGGCCCTCATATGACCACGATGTAAAGCCTTAATTTTTTTATATTGAATTATTTTAGGTAGACTTCATCTTCTTTTAGTTAAGCAGATTTTAAATAAGTTTTACCTTCTTGCATTAGACCCTACTTTAAATATGAAAATGAAGATTAAAATATATCTATAAATGTGAATCTGAAATGATGAATAGATTCATCCAATGTCGCTTCTATCATGAAGATAAAGATAGCCTTTGATATAATATAAATTATCCCTCTTTAATGAATTCATAATTTTCATAAAGAAGCAATAATTTAATGCTTTAAAACAATAGCCTTTGATGTAATATATTAATTACCTCTCTTTAATGAAATCATAATTTTTATAAAGAAAAGCCAATTTATTGCTCTGAAAATGATGGCCTATGGAATGCCATATAAATTACTCCCCTTAAACAACATTGTGATTTTCATAAAGGGAAGTTCATTTATTACATGCGAATAAAAATGGAAAGCTGAAAATTTTTTATTTGCCTTCAAAATGTAAAATTATGAAAATTCGAAATTATAAAATATTTATAAAAAACAACTTTCAATCATTTTTATAAATTCGGATTGGATTCAAAAAGTAAACATAAATGTACAATATGAAAATTTGAAGCTCATTCTTCACACCCATGTGTTTATTTTTTGGATTTTAATTTGTTTCGATTTTTATTTTAATCACTGAAGTATTAAAAAAAATCTGCAAAAAGAAGAGTTAGAAAAATAAAATAAAATAAATAAAATAAAAGAAATGTTGCAACTCAAAAGTTTCCCACAAACCTTGCAAATATTAGAATTCTACACAAAACCAGCATTAGTGTGACCCATATTCATGCAATCAAACATCTAATGCGGTGCGAGCTTCTAAGGAAATGGTACAATATATCAAAGAAACACACAAGTAAACCATTAAAATGCATAAGCTTGATGTATCTCTAATATATTGCAGAAAATATCTTCAATATTAAACATGTGTGCATAAAAACTTTGCCCCAAAATAGGCATCATATGGTGAAAAACAAAGTCCAACATGGTGGCAAAATCAATCCAGCCATCACTTCCAACATGGTCCAACCTATGGCTTTCAAAAATTCCAGCTAGGTCCTAAAAAAAATCCAACCTCATTTCTATCCTTTAATGCCCTCTTTAAAGTTGCAAAACACTTTTCGTTTTTCTTTCACTCCCTCCGACCTTCGTTTCCAAACATTTTTCTTTATTTTCCGCCCTTTCAATTTCCTTCTCCAAATTTTTCTTTCCCCTCCTATTCGGATACGTAAAATCTTATTAAGTAACGTTCCTCCGTTACTCTTCCCTTGGCTAGTTATAATAATTGTTATAAGGGCCAACATTATCACCTTTAAAATGAACACACTTTTTATAATACCCTTATTCCTTCCAATTAGTGGTCGTTTTTCCTGAAATTTTAACTATAAGCTACTACCGACATACTAGCAGTGTCATTAGTGCAATGTGGACCCATTGATGTTGGACTCTATAAGCGTTGTGTATGATGTATCTAACTTCGTCTAACTAGGATGACATCTAATCATGCTCAATACCCAATGTTATGAGAATTTTGAATTATCGCATTCCATAAGTGATACCGTGGTCTAGTCATATGGTTTATACTAACCTTGTGCGGTATATGTTGCCCTTGCGATTTGATATTTTACTATCGTTGTACACTGTATAGAATACTCATGGTGTTAAGCTACCGGATTCAATGCTACCACTAGAAGTATCCTGAATTGAAATAAATCGCTGATATAACCAGAATCGCTGTTAAAAATAAGATGGAACTCTTATATAATAAAGTGTATATTATTCGATGTCTTAAAAATAAAAATTGATTGGGTTAATATACCCAACCAAGGAGTGTGTGCTTGTGAAAGGGTGTGACCCCTTGTAAGTTAATATATTAAGATGATGATAATTGTATTATGTTAGGAGGGTCCTAACATGCCACCCCCCTTAAAAGAGCTTTGTCCTCAAAGTTGGAAATTTGGAAATTGTTGTTGGATATCGTGAAGAGTTTCCCATGTCGCATCTTCTAAAGGTAGACCTTTCCAATGGATTAAAACTTCCATGATATCGCGAGTACGAAGGTGACGAGAGCGGCGATCCAAGATAGCTTTGAGAGGGTGGTTTGTGTCGTGATATGGGCTCCAACTGCGAGCTTAAGGCAAGATACATGAAATACGGGGTGAAGTTTGGAAGAGGGAGGAAGCTCAAGTTTGTAAGCAACGGTCCCAATACGTTGGAGAACTTTATACGGCTCGTAAAATTTGGGTTCTAACTTTTGAGAACCTTTTTGTTTAAGAGAGGATTGACGGTAAGGTTGGAGACGTAAGAAAACCATATCACCCTCGTGGAAACTACGTTCGCTTCTATGTTGATCGGCTTGCTGCTTCATGCGATGTTGGGCGGTGTGTAGGTTCTCTTTTAGGATTCATAGTATGTCATCTCGAGTAGCGAGTTTCGTTTCCACTGCATGGAATTTTTTAGTCCCTAGAATATAGGAAGTTAGGGATGGTGGTGTTTGGCCATATAATGCTTCATAAGGAGTCATTTTGATGGACGTATGGTATGAAGTGTTATACCACCATTCCGCTAGTGAAAGTCACTTTACCCAATGGAGTGGTTGAGTAGAAACAAAACATCGAAGGTATGTTTCCAAGCATTTATTTACAACTTTTGTTTGGCCATCGGTTTGAGGATGGTAAGCGGAGCTCATACGAAGTTGAGTACCTTGTAATTTGAACAATTCCTTCTAAAAAGTGCTAGTGAAATTTGGGTCGCGGTCACTAACAATTGTGGATGGCATACGATGTAATTTAAAGATGTTATCTAGGAAGAGGTGGGCTATAGTGCTAGCGGTATAAGGATGAGCCACGGGACAAAAATGGGCATATTTAGATAAGCGATCAACGACTACAAAAATGGTTTTTGTTCCTCGTGATTTTGGTAATCCTTCAATAAAGTCCATAGAAATATCTACCCATGTTTTGGTGGGTATAGGAATAGGTTGAAGTAATCCTGGAATAGCAAGGGTCTCCCCCTTTTGTCTTTGGCAAACTTTACATTCTTTTAAAAAAATTTGATGTAATTTTTCATTCCTACCCAATAGAAGGAGGTAGTGACTCTTTTATAGATTTTGAAGAAACCAGAGTGGCCTACAGTGGGTGAGGTATGTAACTCATGAAGAAGTTTTTCACGATAAGTTGAATTGGGGGTGAGGACCATCCTTCCTTTGTATCTTAATATATTGTCTTTCCAAGTGTATGGAGGTTTGCTACTAGTATTATGTTGAAGTTTTTGAATTAAGGTGTGGATAGTAGGATCATTTATCCATTCTTCAGGCACCTCATCTACCCATTTATGAATAAGGGAGGAAAGAGCATGGACTTGAGGCATATCTTCAAATTTTCTAGAAAGTGCATCGGCTGCCATGTTGTCCTTTCCCTTTTTATATGTAATTTCATAATCATAGCCAAGAAGTTTAGTAACCCACCCCACTTTTGTTGTTCCGAGGTATTAGTCCTTTGTTCCAAAAAATACTTCAAGCTATGATGGTCAGTGCGTATAATGAAATGTTGGCCAATAAGGTAAGGCCTCCAATGTTGAATAGCATGGACAATCGCCAACATCTCTTTTTCATACTTAGAGCGAGCTAGATTCTTAGGAGAAAATGCTTTGCTTATAAAATCTAGAGGCCTTTCATCCTGCATGAGTACGGCTCCCATTCCTATTCCTGAAGCATCACTTTCAATGATGAATGGTTTAGAAAATTTGGGCATGGCTAGAACAGGGGTGGTACACATTGCAATTTTCAAGGTGATAAAGGCCTCATCCGCTTTAGATGACCATTTGAAAGCGTTTTTCTTAAGTAATGTTGTTAGAGGGGCAGCGATTTTACCATAATCAACGATTTTACCATAATTTTGGACAAATTTTCTATAGTATCCCGTTAGTCCAAGAAACCCACGTAGACCCTTTAAGGTTTTTGGAATAGGCCAATTTTTCATCTCCTCAATTTTGCAAGGATCTACCATAACTCCTTCCTTTGAGACAATATGCCCTAAGTATTCAATTTCTTGTTTTCCAAAGGAACACTTTGATCTTTTTGCATAAAGTTGATTTTCCTTCAAGATTTGTAATGCTTTTCTAACATGGTCCAAATGTTCTTCCCATGTTTTGCAATAAATCAAAATGTCATCAAAGAAAACTAATATAAATTTACGAAGGAAAGGGTGAAATACCTTATTCATTAGACTTTGAAAGGTATAAGGAGCGTTGGTAAGGCAAAATGGCATCACCAAGAATTCGTAGTGCCATTCGTGAGTGCGAAAGGTTGTCTTAGGAATATCCTTTTCGTTGACTCGTATTTGGTGGTAGCCCGACCGTAAGTCTAACTTGGAAAAATAAGTTGCCCTGGAAGTAGTGGAATAGTGTGATCGTGACTTCGTTGTTCTTTTGGAGGTATGGATAATGAAAAGGTCTAATATTAGGAGGTTGATGCCCTGGAAGTAGTGGAATAGTGTGATCGTGACTTCGTTGTGGAGGTAGTCCTTTTGGTTCATTGAATACCGCCTTATGGTGGTCTAAAATATTTTGTAACTCTAGTGTCTCTTCTTCTTTATGACTAGGTTGAATTGAAAATAATTGGGCGACCATTCCTTTGTTTCCTTTTCGGATAATTTTCTCCATTCTATGCGAGCTTACGATTTGGGGAGGTCCTGATTTTAGGCCTTTGATAGTATAGGTTTGGTTCTTTGTTGTGAACTTCATCCATAGTTCATCAAATTCCCATTGGACTACGCCCAAGGTTCGTAACCATTGTATGCCTAGTACAATATCGCAACCACCTAGGGGTAGGACGTACATGTCGCCTTTCATGTTATAAACCCCCATAGTTAGTTTTATATTTCTGCATTTTCCTTTGCATGCAATTTTTTTTCCGTTTCCAATTATCACTTCGAAGTTATTGCAAGGGTATATAAAACAATTTTCTTGCTTAGCCACCTTTGGATCGATAAAATTGTGCATGCTACCAGAATCTAGGAGCACAAGTAAGGTTTTGTTTCTTAAAATACCCTTTAACTCGCATTGTTTGAGGGGCAGAAAATTCGGCAAGGGCGTTGAAGGAAACCTTTGGTGCATTTTCTTCGTCACTTTCAAGTGTGTTGGATAATACCTCTACTTCGAGTTCAGGTTCCTCTTTAGTAGAATTCCCCCCATCTGTGGCATCTAGAATATATAATTTTCGTTAGGCACATTTATGATTTCGATCAAATTTCTCATCGCAATGGTAGCAAATACCCTTAGCTTGTCTTTCCTTCATTTCCTCGAAATTCAGACGCTTAATTGGTAGAGCGGGGTTAATTTTGGGGGCTGTGTAGGATTTTTGGGTTCTTCTATTTTGCATTGGTTTGGGGTTGGTATAAGTGTTTGATGGTTTCCCCAAGGTTGGTTTTGTGAATCGATTTCGTGCCTTGATTTTGTCTTTCGCTAATTTTGCCAAGCCGATGGTCTCTAACATGTTTGTAGGGTTATACATTTGCACCTCAATTCGAATTTCTTCTTTTAATCCGCTGACAAAACATTCTTAAAAGAAGGCAGCGTCTAATCCAGATGTTTGATTAGCTAGCCTTTCAAATTCTGCTTGGTATTCGCTTACCGAAGTGGTTTGGCATAATTTAGTGAGGGCCCCTATAAAGCTTTGAAACTTGCTAGGGCTGAATCGCACTAATAGATTCTGTGTAAAGGTTGACCACGTCAAAGTGCCGTTAGTTTTCTCGAACCATTGGTACCATTGGATGGCATCGTTTTCCAAGTGGAAGGAGGTGATATGCACTTTTTGCATTTCTAGAATTTTATTTAGTGAGAAATATTGCTCTGCTCGGTAGATCTAGTTTGTAGGGTCTCCGCCTTCAAATTTTGGGAAGTCTAATTTGGTCGTCCATGGTAAAATGGAAGTTTGTGGACCTCCTAACAGTGCTTGGTTTGGTGACCTGCTATTGGTTGAATTTTAATGTGTTATTGCCTGATTTTGATTGATAGCGTCAAGTTTAACATCCATTACGAATATTTTCTCGAAGAGTTCTCTTGTGTTACGGGCATTCTCCTCTCTTTCTTGTTTAACTTCTTTGGCGAGCCTTTCATGTTTCTCATGAATGGAATCCAATGATCGATGTCCGTCAGCCATAGCGGTTGGTTAGATGAGAAAAATAGTGCAATTTGGTATATAAAAGTTGTCAAAAAAGTTGTTTTAGCAACTTTGCAAAAGTTGTTAAAAAAAATTTGCAAAAAAAAAATGTTGCTATTGTTTGAGCAAAAAATGGTTTAGTTCACTTCTTTGCAATAGTAATTGCAATTTCAAAAAAATTGACAAAATTGAAAATAAAAAATTTGCAAGAATCTTCGAGCAAGATTTTGTTTTGTAAATTTTGTCAATAAAAAATTTGGGGGACTAATGCCCAAACAACTTATTTGTTTTAATTCGATGCTCACTGTTTATTCACAGTAGCACTTTAGATTTTATTTTTAACCGACGTGAAATACAGAGTGAGTCAACAACACGACAGAGTCGAGAGTGCACGGTAGGCGAAGGCAGGCGGGTAGTAAATGGACATCATCGTAATGCAGAGACGGTAGGGTCGAGAGCACACAACAAGCAGAGGTAGAGTGGAGCGCAGAGTGGGTAGAGTGCACAGCGGCGAGGGCGATCAACCGGTCAATAGAGTACAAAAATAGACAAGTGGCAGTGGTTACGCATGAGGATTGGTCAAAGGGAGGGCGTAACCAAAGTCACACTTTAATAAGCGTGTTGCCCACCTTATAAAATCTTTGATTGCTTCGGTACCCACTATGTGGAATAAAATTTTGCTGCAAATTAATTTTACACCCTGCGCTTTCACGTCAACGGAAATTCGATCGGCTTCCCTCTTTTCCTGTGGTCGTAAAAGTTTTAAAAAATTTATATTAAAGTTTTAATATTTATAAAATTCCATCCTTATCCTTTTAGTTTCGTCGGAGACGTCACAACGAGCGTTCAAATCACTCTCTTTCACCGTTTATTGATTATTGGGGCTTGAATTATTATTTGTGGGGGTTCTATTGTGGTTGCTAACAGATCAAGGTGCTCGTCTTGTACAACATACCCAGTGATACCAAATAGAGTGAGGACAGAGCACATCAGACATTGTGTTTTCACAGGGCAGCTACGATTCATCTCTTGATCATCGATTTCTCGAACCGGGCATCCGCTTAGGATGTTTCATAGTCACAATGGTAGCTTGGCTTCTTCATTTTGTTGCGTATCAACAGGTTGCCATAGCTCATACACAAAACCCAATCGTGGGTCACTCTGCTTGAAATGCTTCATGTTGTAACATGTCGACCATTGACATCGTAAGTTAGGAGGGGGGAGGCGTACAGAGCTACATCTATGGTCTAAATTAATGTCATTGTTATTTTTGTTTACCTCGTTTGCTCTAGTCCATTGCACCGCTTGCTGGTCTACCATATTTGATGCTCCATTTAATTTTGATCACATGGATTCCATGTCTACCATAGCTTTCACACTCTCCATTTTATTTGTAAGCCCCCATCGTGTCTTTTGCAATGATGATATCTGCGTTGAAATGCACTCTCTATGTTGGCTTCATCGCTGACATGGGGACCCTATCGTTGTCTTCCACATTCGACCATCTACGTATATGCCTTCCCTGATAGGTTTTCTCCTGCATCAAGCACTTATAGTGGTGACTTTGTCCTTGTTATCCGTGACCTGCCTCGATCATCATATAAACACATCTCCTACACGTCCATTTGCCATGTTGGAACCCGTGTCTCCACATGGCTATGATACATCGTCTATGTGGGGTTCGCTGTCCAATTAGACAAATCCATACTGTTGCCAATTGTCATTTTGGTATGTCTATGCCAGTGCTCGAAGTGGATAAGCCATAGGGTTTTGAACCATATGCCTCTGGTGGACGAATACGCAATTGTAAAGCTTCTTCTGAGACTTCCATGGCATCTACATCATCATCATTCAAACTTTCATGTCGACAATCTGATTTGTCCATGATCGACGTCCACCTCAACATCATTACCATCGTACTGGTCTTGCCTTGTCACCTGCTGCAAAACACATAATATTAGCCAAATTTTAAATGACTTTCATAAAACTTACCAAATAAACCTTCACAAAAATCACTTTAATGAAATAATCAATAAGTGTTGCCAGGCTCTTAGTTTATATATATATATATATATATATATATATATATATATATATATATATATATATATATATATATATTCATTAATACATAATATTATTATATATATGAAATATGATATATATATATGTATTTTTTTTTTTTATTATGATTCAATTTAATTAAAATCAAATATTCGAAAAGCAAACCATGAAATTGATCACACCTCATAAATGAAACCACAACATTGAACACTGAAACAAATTAGAGGAAGCTTACACCAAAAATTAACGTTGGCAACTACAAGACATATTTTCGAGTGGAGATTTCCAAAATTATCACACAAAAGAAGACAAAAACCCTCCAAAATACCAAACTTTAAGGTGGATCCCCAATTTTGGGGTATGTTGTGGAATAGCCACAACAAATGGTGACTCTACTGGGAAATGCTCTTGAGCATTTCGAGTGAAGAACCCAATATGAAACGAAAACACAAAATATTAGCGAAATGAAATTATTTAGCGATGTCTCGAGAAGGTGGGGTCAACAGCTTCGAATAAAAACAACTAATTTCATCTGCCTTTGCTAAGTGTGTGAAAATGTGATTCATTTTTGCACCTCTAAAAATATTTTGGATTCCATCATCTAGTTTGCATTTAGGCTATGAAGCATGGCTCATAAAAAAAACTTTTTACAGATAAAGCCCTACTGCTAATCAGGCGTCTATAGCCCAGGTAGGGTTTATCTAACTCACCCTTGTGTTTCCTTAATACTTTATAAAGCTTTTCCTTATAACCAAGTTGTGTCTAGATAGAGCCCTACTATCAATCAGGCATTTATAGCCTCGGTAGAGTTTATCTAGACTTTGTGACTGATTTGATCAAGCTTTTCAATGCTCATTTTTTTTTGTCAAAATTGAAATATCTTTGCAATAATTTATGTATCACGAGGGTTAAGAAGCATAGAGATAGAGCATGTTGAATTTTCACCTTAATTTGCAAACCAATATAACTTCATCCTTCAGGACTTCCAGAAATACCCTTTAATATGTGAGTTATAAGTGGAGCTTTAGCAAAACGTTTTATTGTTCCATTCTCTACCATTTTAGTCCTAAGATCTGAGCATGATCACAAAATAGCTCATCCCCATTTTCTCAGGTTCACCTACTTTTAGACTAGGTATTCCAACCTACTTAACAAAGGAACACAAAAAACGGTCAAGAGGCCATTAGTTAGCGACCATGAAACATTACCTCAAAACAAGGGAACAACCCAAAATACCAAACTAAAAACATAAACCAAAACCTAACTTAATGCAAACTAACAAGAGAACAAAACAACCCAAAAACTAAGGACAAAGCGCAAAAAATATCAAAGCTAAACAAAAACATGAAAACCAAAACTATATACAAATGTACAATATGGTACAAAAGGATGTAAAGTTTGAGCTATCATTTCCCTAGATCCCAAACATGATTAGCACATTTCAAGAGACATATAACATGATATGCATGCCAAGTTCTACAAAAATCTAATAAAATAAAATTAGGCCAAACGATACAACAATTTTTGTCTTGCTTCTCTCACCCCACCAATTTGATTTAGTTCTATTAATAATCCCATAGGCAATCTTCAAACTATTAAATTGATTAGACAATAACTGATTTTCAATTATTTCTTGTATATTCTTTAAGATGTCGATTTCACAACTCAATTCACGATTTAGAATTAGGCTTTCTTTATCAAATATGAGATCTTGTAAACAAAAGCCTATTCCTAAAAAATTTAAATCCAAATAATTTTCCATATTTTTAGGCCAATAAAACTTATGCAAAATTTTGCAAGCATCTAGGATATTTATTAGATAAGGATCATTACAAGTTAGTATACTAAATTCAATTATTACTTCTTGATAAATTTGATTCAATAATTCAAGCATATCAATTTCTCTTTCATTCAACCAAGCAATATCGTTAGTAGTGTGAGAAGAAATTAACTCAAATTCTTTGTCAACCACACATGGCATTTCATCATACCTAACATTTCAATCCAGCAACCAATTAGGCAAACCTTCACTTAGAGTTCGAGTGTTGGAACGCAGAAGGTGAGATTCTACCTTTGGCACATTTCCATTTACCCATACTTGGAGAGGATTTGTCACTTATTTTTCCTTATGATCCTTATCATCGTCTTCATGTAGTGTTTCTTCTTCGTTCATGACCTTCTTATCAAAAACACCAAAATTAGGCACCCAATTAAAAAATTGTCCATCATTTTCAAACCATGAGTCTTGTCTATCTAGGGATGTGTCAAATAACACATGCTCCTGATAAATCGTTTGAGTTGTTTCAGATAATGTAACATTTTCAATTGGATCATCAGTGATATCAAACCCAAACCATTCAGGCTCTGGAGTTTTCTCATTTTGAGATGGCATAGACATTGTAAAGCCAATAGGTGGATCAATATTTTTAATTTCTTACCCCTCAAATGGGACCAAAGCAAGTGGTTCTCCTTATTTATCCATGGTAATAGAATCATTGTTATTTTCCAACCCTTGATGAGAATCCAACTCTTCTTCCAAAACTTTCTCAGATTGTACAGGACTTGTAATACCCTCATGTGAGAAAGCAATTGTATTATGTTGCATATCGATTATCACGAAAAATTCATTAGAAGGTTTGGAGTGAGCATATTCTTCCCATTTCTTGTTAACCATCCATATTATTTCTTCCTTGAAATCTTCAAGAAATTCTTCTTCAAATTCTTCGTGGTCATTATCTCGAGGATTTTTAAGGCTTTGATCATCAAATTTAATCATCTCATCCAAATTTATGTAAGTACCTAATTCATCACATGTTTCAAAAGCAGTGCACTCTAGGATACCTCCATCTTCTAAAAGAGTATCACTTTTAGTATCTTCGACTTTTATCTCATGAGGATGATTTGGAGCATCATCAAGATACGCATCTTGAGGCCTTTGTTCTTGTAATTGAGTGATGTTTCCTTTAAGCTTTAGAACTAGCCTTTGCAACTTGTCCTGCATATCAGATGAAGCGAGTGCTTCATTAGAAAGAGCGGTAAAGTTCTCCTATTTATTCCACCAACAATGATCATCTTCTAAAATTGGGGTGCGATGCTCAACCATACCTTCATATTATTCAAATATAATAATGGGTTGCTTTTCAAACTCACCTTCATCTTCCTTAGATGATTCGATTATTTCCAAAAGTGGGATATTCTTTGTATTCAAGCTTGCAAGATCACAATCCACATTTGTAACCCAAAATTCAATTTTATCACAATTTGGAAGGTGTGGGTTTTCTTGATAATCAGTTTCAACAATCTCATCCAAAGTGTCTTCCGAGAACAAGTGGTGAAATTTTATTATGTCTTCAAATTCATTTATTGATTCTCTTTCAACCTCATTTTCAACCACTTTTGATGGCTTAGGATTTTCTATAATGGGATCATCTCAATCCTCACTTGTAAACCATAAATTTGAGCCCCTCATCTCTAGTTCATCACAACTTGACTCATGTTGGCTTTCTTGATCATCCACTTTAATGATTTCCTCTGAATTTCTAGAGAATTTTGAACAGGCATTCACTTCAATGTAATTCATATCTAGACCTTCTCCATTATCTAAGGGAGCATAAGATGGAATATCATTGAGATTAGTATCATGAACTTGATTCCTAGGATGATTTGGAAGTGTACTTTGATGTGCTTGATCTTGTAATGGAACCATATCTCTACTTAACTTCTTCGCTAATGTCTTTAGGTCTTTTACTTTTGACACAATCTCATGTTGGTCATCAGATCTGCCCAGGAAAGGATTTGGGTAAGTGTATGCGCCCTAGACCTGGACCAACATTGAAAGGCCGAAGGGAAGAGATGCCCCTCGTGCCAATCTCCAGAGAAAGGCCGGCTCCTATACTAAACTACTTTGATGTTTAAGATAAGGGTGCAGGAAAGAGATAAACAGAGTAAGGGTGCAGGAAAGAAATAAAAGAGTAAGGGAAGAAATTTTAGTAGTTTAATGGTGGGAAAGAACCAGAAGCACGATTGCTAGCCAATAGCTTGAAACAGCAGCAAAGAACACCAAGAATAAATGAAATGAACGCAATATTAATCCTCCTATGTATCCTCCGGACGAGTTCCAGGATTACCCTTCCCTCTCGTCGAAATTCAGAGTTCAGAGTTACGACGACGAAGAAGGAGTGAATATGACAGAAACACTATCCACAGGCAGCATAAAAGAAAACTAATACAACGTTTTCCTCCCCTATGTATCCTTCGAGAAAATCTCAGGGTTCCACTCCAATCACACACCTAAATCCAGAGTTCAGAATTACAATATGCAAATGAAGAAAAGATAAAAGAAATAATCGCAGAAGGCAGCATAAAAGAGAGAAATAGAGTCCAAAGCTCTTTAGTATTAATCGCAGGAATCTAAGTTACAAGCAGCTTTCTAGCAGAAAGTTCCCCCCCTTTTACATTACAATGCCTGGGTTTTTATAGAGGACCCGACCCTCTGAGCCATTAATGCACAAAATGGAGGAGTACACCCTCGAAACCCGAGAAGTCGGCTCTTCGCGGCCCTCGTGACTGAGCTCTCAAATCTGTTACCAAAACGGCAACTACGACCGGGTCAGCCGTGGAAACATGCATTAATGAGCCGTCTGAGCGTCCTTGGCTTCTGGGTGCAGTGCTCGAGTGGCCGCCATGCTCGTCGGGCTCTTCTTCAAGGACTGATACTTCATTTCCAATTGCTAAAAATGAGCAGCGAGCTTATCGGGCACGTAAAAATGCATTTATGAGGCACTTGATCGCCTCGAGAAAATACCCGGCTTGGAGCGCGTGCCCTTGAAGCGCTTCGCTAGATCTTCATTCGCAACTTCGCTTCGCAATGGATTTGAGCCGAAGCAACTCCTCCTTCGGTTTGTACTTCGCATGGTGGAGCTTCGCAAAACTGCTTCGGGGTGGTGAGTGCCGAAGCAGATTTCCTCCTCAAAATGGGGCTCTTCATTCCTCGTCGCTTCATTGTCAAAATTGCTTCACTGATGCATTGTAGAAATGCTTCACCGTGATCTTCTTCTAAAACTATGGTTCGGGAGGGTTTCGGCCGAAGCACATACTTGCCTTCAAAAATGATTCATTCTTCACGACCTCCGCCACTTCGGGTGAAAGTGCTTCGGACGAAAGCTAGCCGAAGCAGATGCTTCGCAACAACTTTCGGTGAAGTGGAAATGGTTCGCTGGTGGAGAGGCCCGAAGTGGGTGCTTCGACGATTTTTTGGTGAAGTACTTTTCAATGTTGCGCTCCTTCAAATTTCGCTTCGCAAGTTTTCTGGCCGAAGTAGCTGTTTGAAGTGCTTCGGGCCCGAAGTAGTTTCTTTCTTGCCTTAGCAAACTCGGACCGCGATTTAACTTCCCTCTTCGGTGAAGCTGTTCTTTTGAAATGTTAATGCCGCTTCGCAAAAATATCGCCCGAAGTAGCTACTGGAAATGCTTCGGGTGCGAAGCTCTTCTTTTATGCCTTCTTTGTATTCTTTCTTTGGCAACGCCGCTTCGCAAAATTTTTGCCCGAAGTAGCTATTTGAAGGACTTCGGGCCCGAAGTATTTTTCATCCTTCATTTCTTTTCGGCGAAGCTATCTTCCTTAGCTTGTTTAGTAGCGAAGCTCTTTCATATTTATTTTATGTACAAGGGGGTGGCAGGGAAAGCCCAAAATTGCTACAACTTACAAATATTCTCAAAAACAACAAAAGAAATACTTTACAAAAAGAAACACTGTATAAAATTTTGATTTTTTTCTACCCCATTGTGCAATGTGACAAAATTGTCAACATTCTTGGCGGCTCGTGGGGCAACGAGCTCGTCTCGGTGGGAGAACCCTCAGCCTTGATCCGTTGGGCCAGAGTTACCTCCAGACCCTTCTCCTTTTTCTATCTCCGGGGGCGCTTCCACAACTTGTTCTTCTTCTTCTTCTTCCTCTGGCGCGGCTTCCTGCTGCGGTGATGGGGCAAGGTGATCGCGGATGCGCTTCATGGTTCGGCGGACATGAGCCCAGGCACCCTTCGAGAAAGGCTCTTGATCTTGCAATGCCTTAACCAAAATGTGGAACCGATCAATCTGCCCGATATCAGCATGTTTGGCTCTGGTGTACAGATCGTTCAGGCAAGCTGCAATCTTGCAGTGTCTCAGAATGAAATCTGTGACCTGCCTTTCTATTATCGGCTCCGCCCACTCGTCTACCTCCGAGACGTCGCTCTCAAAATGAAGCCATGCCGGCTTAAGCTCTTCCTTGGTCAAAAGGTTCCCATCATCATCCGTGAAGCTCGAGAAACCTAAGGAAGAGAGATCTTGGAAATAGCCTAGCGATGCACGCTGCTCATTCTCAAACACATCCAGGAGGTCCTTCACCTTCTGTGCTTTCCTCACCTTGGAGAAGAAGGCGCGAACTATGGCTTGGGCTGTAGACCAATCCCTAGCCATCCGACTCATCGCAGCGACCTGCAAGTCCTGATATTTAGTGCTTTGGACATCAAAGGCTAATTTGAGTCGGCCTCTAGCTTTCTGGGTGACCTCATCTATGATTGGCCCTTCTTCGGCAGCGGCACGCTGTGCTTCGATGATGTAAGTTAAAATTGATAGGGCACTGGAGGCCCGGGATCTAAAATTCTTTAGCAAATGTGAGCGAATCTCTTTGATTCTGCCTCTGTCAAACAGCTCCAGGTTTTCCTTCTCATACAACTGCTGCTGCATCTGCAAGATCCTACTTTCAAGCTCTTTGGCCCTTAGATCAGCTTCGGCCTGTATTTGGCTTTGACTTTTGGTTGCATTCTGTAGTTGTCTTATTTGTCATTTCAGAGCGTCTGCTTCTTTCTTTATCTGCTCACATTGCTTTTTCGAGTCTTCCAGCTTGGAGCGGACCCTAGCTAGCTCTTCTTCCAACTTGATGTTGGCGTTCTCAACCTCAAACCTGCGCTGATTGGCGATGTTTGCATGTGCTCGAAAAGTTTCGATCCTGACGTGCATGGATGCAGATTCATTATCTACATTTAAATGCTCCAGGTCCTTGGATTTATCTTGGTAATCGTAGTCCACTGGAGTCATTTCATCCAAGGGCTTCTGGACCTTGGGGATATTTTTTACCTTATGCAACTTCCCGGCCTTCAAATCGAAGACAACGCATTTTTCAACCTGGGCCAGAGAGCGCCCTCTCTTCTTCCTCGCCTCCTTCAACATTTTTTCTGTGTTTTTTCGGGCTTGGAGTAGCTTTTCAGCTAGAGGGCGTTCCTTAATCATGGACATTTCTGATTCAAATAAGGCTGGATCTCCAGCCGAAGGGGTAAACAAATACAAAGAATGAATGGGGGATGCCTCACCGGTAGGTTCGGCGATAGGTGTACTAGGAGTTCCAACGAGTGAAACAATGCCATGTGAGACAGGGGAATGAGGAACGGGGTTCGGCGTTGGGGTACTATCTTCGCCCTGGCTAAGGACCAAAGGAATGGTTGCATGGGGAGGCAAAGTAGTATCAACAGACTTGTCCCGGCCGGACGACTCGAGTGGAGTGGGGCTAGCGGGATCACGAGGCAGAGTTGGAATAGCAATGGGTAACACACGAGGAGGTGATTGACTTTGCATGGGTGGGAGAGACTGATGAGAACCTTCGGTCGAGACCACGGTGGACATGTGAGAGACCAAGGCAAAGGGTGGAGAGTGCGTACCTGCGTGCCCTCCAGGCAGAGCGGCCGTGGTGACTTCTTGTGTAATCGGCTCCTGCTCTTTTTTGGCTTCGGCACTCTCGACCTCCATGACTTCTACTTCGGGGCCTCCCTCTTGTTGGAGGAGTTCCTCCACATCAATGATGTCTATATCTGGGGCTGCCTCGGTACTTTGTGCCATCGCACCCTCAACATTTGCTTCGGTTGGGCCTGATGCAGGTTGTCCGACAGGAGCACTTGGAAGCTTCGTGCGGGGTCGCTTCGGGTGGCTCGGAGGCACTTGAACTTGCTCTTGCCTCTTCCTTTTCTTCTCTGCTTGTTGTGCCGACCCCTCGGCACTTACGTCATGGCCTTCCGACGGTCCCTGTGGTAGTGCTTCTGGTGTAGCTTTGGCTTCTTCCTCCTCTTCCTGCTTCGAGGCATCGTCAGCTCTTCTTGGGCTTTCGCCCGATCTTGGGGTAGCTGGAGGAACAAAGTCGGCGAAGGATATGGGCTTCCAAGTCCCAGCATTGGCTTCATAAACAATTGCGAAGTCCTTATCCATTGCCAAGAGTCCATAGGAATTCATCTTTTGGTGATGGACTCTCATTATCCACCACTCCCTTAGTTGTTCCTCGCCCCAATTCTTCAATTCCTCCTTCAAATCATCTTTCGCATTTCTCCAAAACGTAGAGTCTGGAGTTGGGAAGGGATGTTGGTCAGGGTCAAACTCGACCTCCATAGGGTAAAATTCATGCCAGGGAGGCAATGTCCTCATCCTTTCCAAATGCCATTCCAAATCCTTCCCATTGGGATTGTTCCTCTGATCCACTATTTTTGGATGAGGGCAGACATGAAAGTTCTTGAACCGGAGGTGGTCCCTCATCACTCCCAAAGGATCATAGAACCATTGTTGAGGAATCTGGAGCAAACCAAAATTGGCAAGCTTCTCCTCCAAGAAAACATTTTGCTTCAGGGCAAACACTTCAATTACCCCCATTTTGAAGGGGAAGTCGCAAGTGTGCGCCCATTTCCGACCGTGGTCATACACGGCGTTTGTTACGTCGCTCTGTCGAGCGACCTCCAATGCGAACTGGTACTCGGAGGGGTAGACTGGTAGCAGGAAGGGCTTCCCTATAAAGCCGAATAGGCGAATCACAAGCCCCTGCGTCAGTTGAAACACATCTCCCTTCTTCTCCTGCACCACTCTGTCTCTCAAACTGAGGGGGACCCGAGGGCAAGACCCTGTCAACAAATGCATAGCGGGTCCCAAAAATTGTTGATTAAAAGAATAATAAGACTCTTCCCTCAATAGGAGGGGAGTCCACTGGTACACAGGCAGAGGATTTCCATCCTTGCCGCTTGATGAAATGGCGATATGGGGAAAACTTTTATGTACATGGTAGAAAAATAGCCAAACAAGGAAAGAGCAGGGCCCAAAGTATTGGCCCGTTCCAGAGTTCTTCATGTTGGTAAGCCGCGTGTGCAAGGTTCGGGCCACCCATTCTGCCCAGTCGAAGAAGACTGGGTTGGTGTTCGGCCTCGAAGCATCGGGGGCATAAAATTCCCCTCTAGAAATACACTCGGCCAAAGACACCTGCCAGGGGTGCACCGAAGCATCGGTTGACAGGCCCGCCACCCATGCAATGATGGAGAAAATATCAGTGTTCTTGAAGGCTGCCAAAGGTAGGGGCATTTGAGGCAGCTTGCCTGAAGGGAGCCCACTCTTGAGGTTCTCATTCAAAAACTTTACAATGTAGTTGGAGGAGGTGAACCTCTCCATTTGCTCGCTCAAGATGACATTGCGAACCGAGTATCCCTTAGGTGGCCCCTGTTGTGGCACGAAGGCTGCTTGCACATCCTCTTTCAAGATTGAAAATAGTTTATGCCCAGTGGCGTCTAACACTTGCCTGGAGGAGGGCTGGTAGTTCTGCGCAATGGCAGAGATTAGCTCGGGACAATGATGCGCGGGCGGGGTCAGATACCAGTATATCTGAGAATAGTATGCGACGGCCCTTTTATTTTTTGTCGAGAGCCTACTCCTCATGAACTCGATAGTGTATCTGAGCTCTTCCACGCTCTTGGAGAGTTCTGTGTCCCTAATCTTATCCCACCCATCAATTGGTGGTTCTATGGGTTGTTCATCTTCAGAATCTTCTTTCTCCTCCACAACTTGCTTTTTTGGGCGGAGGTTCAAGTCGACCCTCTTGGGTCTCTGTTTCTTCTCCTCCTGACCCTTCTTTGTTTTTTGGGGGCCGTGACTTCTGGCTCCTTCTTTTCCTTGGAGTTTTTCTTCCCCATGGTGAATATTTACAGAAGCAAACTTACAGCACAGAGGATTTTGATGCAAGGATTTTGATGCGAAGGCGGGAGAATTACAAAGTAACGGCGAAGGCTCCTAATCTTGCATGCACCAATAGGCAAATAACCTTCTCACTGCTAAGGCTTGAGTTTTATAGCCTTAGAAGGCAACTACCTATATTTATGGCTCCTACCATAATTAAATTTACATTTCTGACTGGGGAGATTGCTTCACCATTTGATTGGCTATCCGATGGCGTAGTACGTGGGGCCACGTGCTTCGATGATTATGCCTTGCATTGGAAACATAACCTACTGCCACCTCGTACCTAGGCATGAGCTTTTCTCCTAACCGAATCCTCTCGAGATGTGTTCCGCCACCTTTGCATTAAACTCACTTGCTTCGAATGCTTTTCAAGGTGGCTGTCGACACATTCTTCTAGGCACATTTTAAATGTCTTTGCCTTGCATGCTTTTGGATTGGCGAAGTCAAAATCGGTGCTGAAAATGCTTCGCGATGAACCTTCAGTGGAAGAATATTTTCTATGCTTCGGGCCCGAAGTAATTCTTCCTCGTTGCATCACTTTTTTGCTTCGCGGAATGCTGGCCCCCCGAAGCTCGTCTTCTTTGGAAAATGCTTCGCTAGGCTCCTTTTGAAAACTGCTTCGCAAAACTTCTGCCCGAAGTAGCTGCTTGAAATGCTTCGGGTGCGAAGCTCTTTTCATGACTCCTACTTCTTTCTTTTGATGACTCTCTCGGTCTTCCGAGGACCTTTTGGAAGCCAAAGTGCTTCGCTGCGAAGCATCTCGCGTTAGTTGCTTCGCACTAAAATTTCTCGAAGGAGATTTTCGTCGTGTTCAGCGAAGCTGGGGCTAGCGAAGCTGGAGTTTATCTCTGTAACACTTAGCCTCTCGGAGATCTCGAAGCAGAGAATATATACAGGAATGAAAAACTATGTACAAAGTAACATTTTTTTTTTTACATCTTCAGTGATGAAAAGTCTTCAAGTGAAGACCATTGACAGAAATTGGCAATACCTGGCCATCTGCATCCTTGAGGATGAAAGAGTTGGCCGAGTTTACCTTCACGATTTCGAACGGTCCGCCCCAGAAAGCATCCAATTTGTCATGATTCCCAGGCTTGGCCTTCCAAGAGTCCCACTTCCATACTAGATCTCCCACTTTGAAAGTGCGATCGGAGGATTTCTTCTTAAACCAATCTCGGGTGATCTAGGCATGTTTAGCGAAGCTCTGGTAGGCTTTCTCATGATCTTCTTCTAGTTGCAGTAGTTGAGCCAGTCTATTTTCCATAGGATTAACATCCTCTTCCTCCTTCTAACAGCTGCAATGCAGGGATCTCTACATGGGTAGGTAAGATGGCCTCCTTGCCGTAGACCAGGGCATAAGGTGAAGTCTTGATTGACTTCTTGACAGAAATTCGATCGGCCCATAAGGCACGATCTAGAAGGAGATGCCAAGTCCTTTTGTTCATCTCTATGAGCTTTCTTAGCACCCTTAACAAGGTCTTGTTGGTGGATTCTGCCAATCCGTTGCCCTGTGGATAGTAGTTGGAGGAGACTTTATGATATATCCCATATTTGTAAAGGAATTCATTGATTTTGGCGCCTACGAAGCCAGGACCATTGTCCATGATGATTGCTTCTAGGATGCCGAAACGGGTGATCAATCCTTCTAGGAAGGTGATGACGGTCTCCTGATCAGCATGCTTCGTGGGTGCTGCTTCGGCCCATCTGGTGAAGTAATCAGTTGCGGTCAGGATGAACTTATGCCCAACGGAGGAGTTCGGTGATATGACCCCTATGAAATCCAACCCCCATTGTTGAAAAGGCATTTCTACTTGTATCGGTCGGAGAGGCATTGAAGCATTTCTGCTTCGGCCGATGAACTTCTGACACTGCTCGCATTTGCGACAAACTGCGAAGGCATCGACGAAGAGTGTAGGCCAATAATAACCAGCCTTGATTATTTTTAATGTCGTCGTTCTTCCCGCGAAGTGACCTCCGGATAATCCTGAATGGAATTCTCCCAGGACTCTCCTTTTATCATCATATTTTATGCACCTAAGAAGGACGCCATCAATGTTTCTAAAAAATAGGCCTTCGGGGCGCAAAGTATATCGGGAGGACCGCATCCTAAAATGCCTTCATTGTGAAGCATTTAGATGTGAAGGACATCTGTCGGTGTTGAAGTATTCGACTATTTCACTGACCCAGTCTTTCTCGTCCTCTTCCTGGTTTGTGAAGCATCCTTCTGCTGGTGAGTCATCCCACTGAGATTTTGTAGCTTCGGCCGCTACGCTCTTCGCCAGTTCTTGACATAATGTGCGACCGCGAACCAGTTTTGTAGGTTTGATCTCGATGTCGAATTCTTGTATCTTGCTGACCCAACCGGCTCTTTTACTACCCAATTCTCCTTGGATGATGAAATTGTGCACATCGGGGTGAATGACAAAGACTGTAACCCGAATTTGGGAGATGAATTGCTTGAATTTCCTAAGAGACTTCATTATTGCATGCACCTGCCTTTCTATGAAATTATATTTTTCTTCATGAGGGTTTATCACTTGGCTTAGAAACGCGATGGGGCGCTCTTCGCCATCTTCCCCCTTTTGTGTCAAGACCGCAACATAGCTCTCAAGTTCTCCTATAGCATATAGGATGAAGTCCCGATTATAATCAGGGTTGGTCAGGACCGGTGCTTGAGCAATTCGGGCTTTTATTTCTTTGAATGCTTCTTTTCTCTCCTTCGTCCAGATGAATTCTGCACCCTTCTTCAAAAGTTTGGACATCGGCTTGATGACCTGGGCAAAATCTGGGACAAACTTCCTCACGAAGTTGATCTGGCCGAAGAAATATTGAAGTCCTTTCTTGTCCACTGGGAGTGGGAGCTTCAGTAGAGCCTCAGCTCTGTCAGGATCTACAGTGAGACCCTTCTCTGATATCACATGTCCCAGCAACTTCCCTTCGCTGACCGTGAATATGGACTTCTTCGGATTGATTGAAATGCCAAACTCTCGACATTTTTTGAATACCTGTTGTAGATGAAAAGGATGATCCTCCCTTCTTCGGGAGAAGATGGTCATGTCATCCAAATAGATAACAATAACCTTATTCAAGAGTTCGCCAAAAGCTAGATCCATGGCCCTTTGAAAAGTGGCACCCGCATTCGAAAGGCCGAATGGCATTCGCTGGTAAGCAAATGTTCCCCACTTGGTAGTGAATGCGGTTTTATGTTGGTCTTCATCCTTAACCCAGATCTGATTGTACCCTGAGAAGCCATCGAGTAGGGAGAAGCGTTGAGCCCCAGCCATCGAATGCAAGATTTGATCGATCTGCGGGAGAGGGTAATGATCTTTGAGAGAAGCTTGGTTCAGGTTGTGAAAGTCCATGCATAATCGTATATCTCCATTCTTCTTTCTAACTGGGACTAGATTCGCTACCCAAGAAGAATGCTTGATGGGATAAATTATCTTCGCCTCGAGCATTTTTAGGAGTTCGGCCTTCATCAAGACTTCGATCTTCGGATTGATAGGCCTTTGCTTCTGTCGAAAAGGTTTGATCCCCTCCTGCAACTCAATTGTATGTTGGATCAATTGTCGATCGTATCCCTTTAAGTCTTGATAAGACCAAGCCACTATGTCGGGATACCTTCTTGCACAGAGATCGGATCTGCTCTAGCTCTTTCGAAGTGCAATCTGTTCCAACTTTTATTGCTTTTCCAGGCTCAAGCTCCAAATCCTGATACTGCTTTGCATTAACTTTGATCCTATGAGAAATTGCTCGATCATTTTGATCAAAGAGGCTTTCAAGAGTAATTAATCCCTTAGGAACATGGTTATTCTTCAATTGAACTAGCCCTTCATATTCCTCATCGTCAGGGCTTCTCTTCTCAACTGTGGCTGCTTCTTGAATCATAAAATTCACAATCTGCTCATCATTGTCAAAAACTTGCCAATGCAGATCTCTGTCTGGGACAGAGGGCCTGTAAATCATCCTCACAGCTTTAGGCTTATGCACCATGTCTTCTGCTGGAGAATACTTGGCTGCGATGGATGCTAGAACATCGGCATGTCGGTTCTTTTCTCTTGGAATAGACTGTAGATTGAGAGATTCGAACTGGTCGAACAAGTCCCATACCCTATTTCGATATGACTTGAGATAGTGCTTCTTTGAAGTGCACTTGTTTGTGACTTGATTGCATACCAATTCAGAATCTCCAAAGATTTGGAGATGCTTTATGCCTAACTTTTTTGCTTTCTTGAGTCCTAGGCATAATGCTTCATATTTTGTTGCATTGTTGGTGCAACTCCATACCAACCGGTAACAATATTCCTTTTGCTCTCTAGAAGGTGATACTAAAAGAATCCCCGCCCCGACGCCATTTTTGCATCGGGCGCCATCGAAGAATAATTTCCATAATTCGCCTTGGGCGGAGACCTTATCTTCTGACTTGATGTGTTTCTCAGGCTTGGTGATGGCATAACATCCCATCTCGATTTCTATCATGGCATTAAAGTCTGCCAATGAAAACTCATCTTCACAACTTAACCGTGCGAGAGACTCCTCGACCAAGTCCACTTGCTCTATCCCTTCCACTATCGCATGCACAGGATCGCTGCTCTCTTCTTCGGACATCTTCTATACAAGGAAGGAAGAAGGCTTTTCATTGTAAATCTTTACCTTCTTTCCTTTGAATGGAATCTCCAAATGAGAGTAATCCATAGATAGATATCCTCCCAGCTTCGCTGTGAACTCTCTTGACAAGCACATACTGAAATACGGCTCAAGGTCGACGACCACCACCTCTTGTATAACTGTGATCTGAGGCATCTTGTGTAGTCGAATAGGAATATCTTTAATCACTCCTACAGTCTTCACAGGAGTACCATCCAACTGGAGTACGCCATGACTGCTTCGCGTATATTCCATCCCTATCTCTTCGCACACTGCCTTGGGCATGACTGTTGTCGCGGCCCTAGAGTCAATCATACAGTTATGTACAATATACCCTTCCATCTGTAGAGACAGGTAGAATGGAGGTGGTCTATTCTTCCCTGTAATGGATGTGGATAGGGTCTGCACTAGGGCAAGTGGTGTTGCTTTTCTTGCTTTGGTTATCTTCAACGATTCTTGCAACAGGTCCACTTGTCCGGGTAGTTGCAGTGCATCGTACAAACTGATTTTGGCTGGAATCTTCTTCAGCTCATCTACAATGTTGTACGCTAGGGAATTGGGCACCTCAAGTTCCTTTCTCGGCTCATATCTGGTGTGATACTATTCCGTAGCTTCGACCCTTTGTCGCTTGGTCAGCGAAGGAAGCTTGAGCTTCTCTCTAGCTTGTTCCTTAGTTTCCACCTGCGGTGGATTTGCAGGGGCCTGTTGGGCCTTCTCTTTGATTGGTGAGGGCTGAGGAGCTTCGTTCGGGGCTGGAGGAGGTTGTTGTCCCTTCTCATGATGAGCATGCACCTTTAAGGGAGCCATTTGAGTAGCATCTACCTCTATCGACCTTTTTCCTCCTCTGGTAAGGACTGCAACTGGCTCTTCTTCACCAATTACCAGGTTTTGATCCAATTGCCTGATGACGTTGACTTGACCGCCATGACTACTGCTCGCCAGCGTTTGTACATAGTGTTGGTGCAGCATGCAGGTATTCTCTTCATGAGGGTCATTACACGTGGAGCACCAATGTATATAATCGAAAGTGCTCGGGGCTTCGTCTATTGCAGCATTTCTTGCCGAAGCTCTTCCTTGCTGGACCGCTTGATCTTTAGTAAGCGCAAGTGTAGGATAAGATCTTCTCGGTAGAAACTCTTGTTGCGCTTGCTTCTTCTTCATAATGGTCATGTCATTAGACAGGGTCTGCACTATGGAGTTCAGGGACTGAACTTCTTGCAGTATTTTGGCTTGCATGTCATCGATTTTAGGAATAGGTGGCAATGGAGCCATTGTTGGTATTGGAGGTAGGGCGGGGTGTTGAAGTGGTGCTGGCAGTACAGGGAATGCCGAAGTGACCGTGGGCTGCGAAGTCAAAAAAGTGGGAAAATGAATTTGTGGAGCGGTGATTTGGGATACAATGGGATTCGGGTTCCAAGATGAGATCGGGTATGCAGGGGTTGCAGAGATCTATGAAGCGGCTATGCTCGCATACTAGGATTGATGGAAATCGAGAAGTATGGGCATCGACATCCTTTGGGGAAGCTTACCCATAGCTATTAGATCCATCTCCGCTTTTTGGGCTAACTCATATAACTCGGGAAGGTATTGATATTCGAATACCTCACCATGACGTTGATATCAGGATTGAAAGCCCGAAGGAAATAGTATGTTGTAGCTTCGTCAGTTGGCCGAAGTCCAACTGGTATTCTTTGCCAGGTTCGAGCGAACCTAACATTGAAGTCTGCGATCTCTTCTTGTGGATGTCTCTGGATCATTGTGAACTGATGCAGGAGAGAGGTCGGATCGACGGACTCATTGAAGCTTCGCATCAACTGTCCGGCTAATTGGTCCCATCCTATAATGGTACCGGGTGGTAAAGATCTATACCAAGTAGAGGAGTTTCCCTCTAAGAGACAGAACCAGAAGCTTTACCATAACTCGCTCCTCTGTGATGTCATGGATCACCGCCAGAGAAACTATGTCCTGGATGTGCTCCAGAGCAGTCTTCCTAGTTCCATCGAACGTTGGGATCTTCTTTATAGCAACAGGCGGCACTTGCCCTTGTCCCGCTAGATTTAGCGGTCCTGAAGAATTCCATGTTGGGAATAATCTAGGTGGCGGTTGCTACTGCATTTGTTGTTGTTGTTGTTGTTGTTGTTGTGCCATATTTACTCTTGGATTTTGAGAAACAGGAATTCTCGAAGCTCCTCCTTGATTGCTAACAGGACGACCAATAGGAATGGAGGCACTAGGATGCTTCGGTGAGTTGGGAGGATTAGGAGGAAAGCTAGCCATTGTGCTATCAGAAGTTAGGCCTTGTTCATCAATAGCGGCCTCTTGCGAGGATGTTCCATGTAACAGAGACTCGAGGGTGACTAACCTAGATCGTTCCCCAAAGGCGTCAATATCTAGCTCAAAGAACTCAGTTTCCTCTCCTCTATTCCTAACTCTCCATCTTGTTTGCATGAAGGCACAGACTTCGATACCGGTCTTTACGACTTAAATATTCTTGGGTAAACAGAGTCGCCAGATGCTAAGAGTCTTTTGGTAATGAGAGCATCGGTTCTCACTACCACTCACAAGGTGAGACTGATCGGGTCCCACCGGGCGTGCCAAAAACTGTTGGTCATCAAATCTGCCCAGGAAAGGATTTGGGTAAGTGTATGCGCCCTAGACCTGGACCAACATTGAAAGGCCGAAGGGAAGAGATGCCCCTCGTGCCAATCTCCGGAGAAAGGCCGGCTCCTATACTAAACTACTTTGATTTTTAAGATAAGGGTGCAGGAAAGAGATAAACAGAGTAAGGGTGCAGGAAAGAAATAAAAGAGTAAGGGAAGAAATTTTAGTAGTTTAATGGTGGGAAAGAACCAGAAGCACGATTGCTAGCCAATAACTTGAAACAGCAACAAAGAACACCAAGAATAAATGAAATGAATGCAATATTAATCCTCCTATGTATCCTCTGGACGAGTTCCAGGATTACCCTTCCCTCTCATCGAAATTCAGAGTTCAGAGTTACGACGACGAAGGAGTGAATATGACAGAAACACTATCCACAAGCAGCATAAAAGAAAACTAATACAACGTTTTCCTCCCCTATGTATCCTTCGAGAAAATCTCAGGGTTCCACTCCAATCACACACCTAAATCCAGAGTTCAGAATTACAGTATGCAAATGAAGAAAAGATAAAAGAAATAATCGTAGAAGGCAGCATAAAAGAGAGAAATAGAGTCCAAAGCTCTTTAGTATTAATCGCAGGAATCTAAGTTACAGCAACTTTCTAGCAGAAAGTTCCCCCCCCTTTTTTACATTACAATGCCTGGGTTTTTATAGAGGACCCGACCCTCTGAGCCATTAATGCACAAAATGGAGGAGTACACCCTCGAAACCTGAGAAGTCGGCTCTTCACGGCCCTCGTGATTGAGCTCTCAAATCTGTTACCAAAACTGGCAACTACGATCGGGTCAGCCATGGAAACATGCATTAATGAGCCGTCTGAGCGTCCTTGGCTTCTGGGTGCAGTGCTCGAGTGGCCGCCATGCTCGTCGGGCTCTTCTTCAAGGACTGATACTTCATTTCCAATTGCTAAAAATGAGCAACGAGCTTATCGGGCACGTAAAAATGCATTTATGAGGCACTTGATCGCCTCGAGAAAATACCCAGCTTGGAGCGCGTGCCCTTGAAGCGCTTCGCTAGATCTTCATTCGCAACTTCGCTTCGCAATGGATTTGAGCCGAAGCAGATCCTCCTTGATTTGTACTTCGCATGGTGGAGCTTCGCAAAACGCTTCGGGGTGGTGAGTGCCGAAGCAGATTTCCTTCCTCAAAATGGGGCTCTTCATTCCTTGCCGCTTCATTGTCAAAATTGCTTCGTTGATGCATTGTAGAAATGCTTCACCGTGATCTTCTTCTAAAACTACGGTTCGGGAGGGTTTCGGCCGAAGCACATACTTGCCTTCAAAAATGATTCGTTCTTCACGACCTCTGCCACTTCGGGTGAAAGTACTTCGCACGAAAGCTAGCCGAAGCAGATGCTTCGCAACAACTTTCGGTGAAGTGGAAATGGTTCGCTGGTGGAGAGGCCCGAAGTGGGTGCTTCGGTGATTTTTTGGCGAAGTACTTTTCAATGTTGCGCTCCTTCAAATTCCGCTTCGCAAGTTTTTCGGCCGAAGTAGTTGTTTGAAGTGCTTCGGGCCCGAAGTAGTTTCTTTCTTGCCTTAGCAAACTCGGACCGCGATCCCTCTTCGACGAAGCTGTTCTTTTGAAATGCCGCTTGAATGCCGCTTCGCAAAACTTTCGCCCGAAGTAGCTACTGGAAATGCTTCGGGTGCGAAGCTCTTCTTTTACGCCTTCTTTGTATTCTTTCTTCGACAACGCCGCTTCGCAAAATTTTTGCCCGAAGTAGCTGTTTGAAGGACTTCGGGCCCGAAGTATTTTTCATCCTTCATTTCTTTTCGGTGAAGCTATCTTCCTTAGCTTGTTTGGCAGTGAAGCTCTTTCATCTTTATTTTATGTACAAGGGGGATGGCAGGGAAAGCCCAAAATTACTGCAACTTACAAATATTCTCAAAAACAACGAAACAAATACTTTACAAAAAGAAACACTGTATAAAATTTTGATTTTTTTCTACCCCATTGTGCAATGTGACAAAATTGTCAACAGCTCCTTGGGTTGGGTGGTAGAAGTAGTAGGATTATTTGTATTGACCTGAGTATGCAAAGCTTGAACACCTGTTGCTATGGATCCATGATTGACCAAATATTTCTCTATCAGTAATGGAGTGGTTGGATACGTAGATATGTTTGTATAAGCGCATGTGGGAGGATAAGTAGGCATGGTAGGATAAAATTGATTGTAGGGAAAAGCGGTCAACATTAAATTCTATTTTTCCCATACATGGTTTATCATTGGGGTTTGATTGTAAGCCCCTAATTGTCCTACCATAGGTAATTGCTCCATCCCAAAACCTTGCGACCTTAGTTGTTGTTCTACAGTCATGGCTTTCGTGTAGGCTGAGGCAAGAGTAGTGACAAAATAATTTATCCTAGTGAACATGGCAAGCAAAGGATCCAATGCCCCATAGTATATTTGAAGAAAAGTGCTTTCCGCAATAGTAAAGGGAGCAATCAATATTGCATAGAGATTTCAAAATCTCATGCTGAATGTTCTCAATGGATCGTTAGGTTCCCTCCTACAAGAAGCAAATTGATGATAAATCGTGACAGGATCTATGGGCAACCTAAACTGATTGATAAAATCACTTTCTAATTGGGCCCAAGACGTAATAGAGCCAGTGGGTAGATTTATGTACCAATCATGTCGTATCATCTAGGTTCCAAGAAAACAATCTATAAGACACATCCTCATGTTCAATTTTTCATCTAATTAAGGTATCCACATAGGACTGAATGTGCTCCTCGACTGATTTTGTGCCATTGTGTTTAAACTTGGGTAAAAATTCCTCTATGTTCTTGGGTATGTCATGAGCATCTCCCCCAATGTTCAAAGGATTGCCATACACCCCATACAACTTTCTAGAAGTTGTAACGTGATTAACAATGACAACAAATTATTGTTAACAATGTCTCAAGATAAGAAATATTCCCAAAATATGGTTAGCATCAACCAAAATACATGCATAAAAAAATAAAATAAACCATGGAATCAAAGAACATTCTCCAATTTGTAAAAATGTTAGCATTAACACATCATCAATTAGAGAATGTTAGAATCAATGAGAGTGATCATATGTAAACAAAACTTCGTTAGTCCAAACCAATGGCTTCAAATAAGATCTCAAGTAACAATGAACAATATATAGCATTTAGAATCACAATAAAATAAACCACTTCAGGCCCTCCTTCTAGCGCCAAAATATTGAGTGCTAAAGGAGGCCTAAAGATAACAATCAATAGGACATGAAACATTTAGCAATTCAAAGCTCTCAAGGTTACACCAAATCACATTATTCATTGTATGAACAATTCAAAAGCATTTAGAACAACAATGAACAATTTAGAATAAATAAAATAACACCAATTCATGCCCTCCTTCTAGCATCAAAATATTGAGTGGTAATTTTGCCCAATTGCAAAACCACACTCACCCTTAGGATTATGATGACAAAACCCTCTCTTGCAAAGAAGTTAAAAAATGAAGAAAACTTCTCCAAGGTTTCGCTATATAAGCATTGCACATGTGTATTAGTAATCTCAATGAAGATATATCAAATAAGTGCTAGGAATACCTTAGTGATTGCAAGTAACTATTAACAAGGGGCTCGTGTTGGTTTATTTTATCATGCTATACTAATGATTGTTCATGAAACTTAAAGAAATGCAAATGTGAATTGGCCCTCATATGACCACGATGTAAAGCCTTAATTATTTTTATATTGAATGATTTTAGGTAGACTTCATCTTCTTTTAGTTAAGCAGATTTTAAATAAGTTATACCTTCTTACATTAGACCCTACTTTAAATATGAAAATGAAGATTAAAATCTATCTATAATTGTGAATCTGAAATGATGAATAGATTCATCCAATGTCGTTTCTATCATGAAGATAAAGATAGCCTTTGATATAATGTAAATTATCCCTCTTTAATGAAATCATAATTTTCATAAAGAAGCAATAATTTAATGCTTTAAAACAATAGCCTTTGATGTAATACATTAATTACCTCTCTTTAATGAAATCAGAATTTTTATAAAGAGAAGCCAATTTATTGCTCTGAAAATGATGGCCTATGGAATGCCATATAAATTACTCCCCTTTAATGAAATTGTGATTGTCATAAAGGGAAGTTCATTTATTACTTGCGAATAAAAATGGAAAGCTGAAATTTTTTTATTTGCCTTCAAAATGTAAAATTATGAAAATTCGAAATTATAAAATATTTATAAAAAACAACAATTTTCAATAATTTTTATAAATTTGGATTGGCTTCAAAAGGTAAACATAAATGTACAAGATGAAACTTTGAAGCTCATTCTTCACACCCATGTGTTTATTTTTTGGATTTTAATTTGTTTCAATTTTATTTTAATCACTGAAGTATTAAAAAAAACCTGCAAAAAGAATAGTTAGAAAAATAAAATAAAATAAATGAAATAAAAGAAATGTTGCAACTCAAAAGTTTCGCACAGACCTTGCAAGGATTAGAATTCTACACAAAACCAGCATTAGTGTGACCCATATTCATGCAATCAAACATCTAATGCGATGCGAGCTTCTAAGGAAATGGTGCAATATATCAAAGAAACACACAAGTAAACCATTCAAAATGCATAAGCTTGATGTATCTCCAATATATTGCAGAAAAAAAAAAAAAAATCTTCAATATTAAACATGTGTGCATAAAAACTTTGCCCCAAAATAGGCATCATATGGTGAAAAACAAAGTCCAACATGGTGGCAAAATCAATCTAGCCATGACTTCCAACATGGTCCAGCCTATGGCTTTCAAAAATTCCAGCCAGGTCCTAAAAAAAATCCAACCTCATTTCTATCCTTTAATGCCCTCTTTAGAGTTGCAAAAAACTTTTTGTTTTTCTTTTGCTCCCTCTGACTTTCGTTTCCAAACATTTTGCCTTATTTTCTGTCCTTTCAATTTCCTTCTCCAAATTTTGGAATATAGAAATTGAAAGGGAAGGAAGACCCTTTACCATCTCATACTTACTTAGCTCAAGTAAGTAACCAGAACTCATATGTCCATATCTCTTGTGCCATAGGGAAGTTGCCTCCTTTGTAGAGACAGTCATGGCTACATCTAGAGTAGAGATAGCATCTAAGGCAAATAAGCCATGCTTATATGAAGCGGTTGCAATGTTCTTACCCCTCCTGGTAATTGAACAACACTTATTGCCCCACTCAACACTAAAGGTTACAACCATGTCCTTATCCAGAATTTGTGTGACTAACAACAAGTTGTTCGCCAATATTGGAACATAGAGAACCTTCTCAATCTGACACTTGCCATCAGGAAGAGTAACAGAAACTATACCTTCTCCCTGAACCTTGTAGATTTTATCATCAGAAATAGTGACAGGTTTGCCCTCTTTGGCCTCAAAATACTCAAACCACGATTTGTCGCTAGTCATGTGCTTACTGGCTCTAGAATCGACATACCAAATAGGATCCGTCTGCTTGGAGACTATGGTAGTCATGAGCACTTTGTGTGCTCGCTCAGAATGTGTCAGATTCCTCAATAGCAACATTCACTTTGGTTTGCTTGTTCTTTTGTGGTTTGTTCTGGCCTTTCTATTTTGGTTTCTTATTTTTATGCCAACATATGTTTGTGTCATGACATTCTTTGTCACAGATCTTGCAATATCTCTTAGTATGTTGAGTTTGTTGAGTTTGTTTCCCTTTTGAATCCTTTTGAGAATTCCCTCCCTTCTGAAAGTTAACTTTCTTCTTAGGGCCCTTCATGTTGGAGTAGAGGGCAGTGTTAGAAGAATCATCTCGCTATAGTTGGTGTGCCTCCTCTTCTTGAAGCAAATTTACCAACTCAACAAAGGTAACTTTTCTTTGTGACACCTGAAGTGAGGTGATCAAAAATTGAAAAGAATCAGGTAATGCTCTCAATACCACTGAGGTAAGGAGCTTATCATCAACTGGTGTTGCCAAAGAATTTAACTTTCCTTTCAACTCAGACACTTTGCAAAGAAAGAGTTCAACAATCTCTCCCTGTTTCATGCTTAGACTATGTAATTGAGATTGAATAGAATGGTGGAATCATTATTTCCTTCATATATAGTTTTAAGGGCATCCCATGCCTCTTTATTATTTTGATAGTCAGTAATATGGGGTTGAACTTCATCAAAAACAACAAGCAAAATGAGCACTTTTACCTTACTATATTTCTTGTCAAAGTCTTTCTGATCAGCAGTTGGAGTTGTGGCTCCAGCTTCAGATGAAGGTCTCACTGTAGTTCTAGAAACAATATCCCAAAGATCATTCATCTCAAGGATTGCCTTCTTGGTTTTCCATGGTGTATAGTTTAGACCTTTCAACAACTGATGAGCATCAATCATTAGTTTTGCAGACATCATGAAGGTTCCTTATAACACTAAATGGTCCCCCTTTCGATATATCTTAATTCCAGGTCGTTATACTATACAAAATACCCGCCCTTACGTGAGGGAGACTATAGGTATTTTGAAAAACCAGAAAAATTACCTGCCTTAACATGAGGGAGAATGTAGGTAATTTTAATGATTATACGATATGTGGTACTTAGGCGATACTGAAAGGGAACCGCCTCGTTGATGGCACCGACCTTAGAAAGCCTTCAATCTGCATGTGTGGGGCATAACTTCCCCTAAAAACTTTGGATATTCGAACTTTCATCTGGATTTAAGCCTAAACACGAGAGCGATTGGGGTAGTGTATGGAGTAAAAAATAGCAAAATGGTAAACTTATATCTCCCCGATGATTAATACAAAACTAGCTCAGACATCGTTTTGGCAGCTATATTAGGCGACGGATACAGTAGCGCAATCACGATAGCTTTACCTATAAGTGATGGCCAGAGGTATCACAAATACCGAATGTTGTAGTGCAATAAATTGCATGGATGGGTTTTAATTATTCCAGGGACTTAGGGAATGTATTTGATTTTAAATTTTAATGAAGTAGTGCAAAAAATGGAAAAATGCAACATACAACATAAAAGTGCCCATAGAAATAAACCACTAGGTGTCGGGCGCTACCGAAAATGCACCTTTACAATAATGCCAAAATTGTCTTTTTCAAAAGATTACTCTCTTTCCCCCCTTGATTTTTGAAAAAATACTCCCCCCCTTAAAAAATTCTCTTTAAAGCATCTTTAAATAATTTTTTTTTAACTAAAGTTAATAAAAAAATAAATTATCTTCTTATAGAAAAAAAAATTATTAAAAAAATAACCTTTTATAACTAAAAAATAATAATTATTAACTTTAATAAAAAAATTAAAAAAAAAATAACTTCAAAAGAAAAAATTTACCTTGTTTGGGGGGGGGGTCGGCGGGTTTTGACCCCGCAACCTCAGGGCTCCCAAAGCCCAACCACTCGGCTCACGACCACGTGAGCCAGTGGGCTGATCCGCTTATGGATCTGGGCGCCCTCCTCTAAAAAGAGGAGCCACGAGCCCAAAGCTCGATCGTGGCTCGGGTGGCACTCGGGCGACGGCTCTGAGCGGCGCTCGGGCGGCAAACAATAATATATAAAAAAAAAAATTGATTTTTTTCACTAAAAACATCCCAAATTTGCTTGCCTTAGATGCACTGTGCTCTCAGCACTCGAATTCAAACAACTCTGCACTTGAAAACCTCACAAATTGCTCAAAACAAACACTGCAACTCACAGTGCCATTGACGCCCTCTGATAGAAAAACGTTTGCTGGATGAGATCTAAGGACGAAAACAAAATTCCAATCCAACAAATATGCTTGGATTTGCCTACTATATCCAAGAAAAATCTTAGAAATTAGATCCACTGATCCTAGAGATAACGAAAAATAGCAGGTGGCTATCTGGTGTGACGCATTTGATGGGTTGTTTGTAGGGTGACAGGTATGTGGGATTATGTTCAATATCCCACATCCGCTTGGGAACGGGCGCCAATAGTGTTTAAGAGCCCCGACTCTCATTGTTGGTGTATCTCCTCTCGGGGAGATGAGGCCCGAGAGGATGCGGGCTCTCCTCCCGCGTGGGGTTGGATGCCACGCGCGTGCTTCGCTTTGCTTTGTTGGCTTCCCTTGTCGCCTTGTTTGTTCAATCTGATTCGCCTCGTTCTTGCCTTGCCTTGTCGCCTTTCGACTTGATGGTCAATTCGATCACCTCGGTTGTCGATCCCAAAAAATTTTGGGACACCAAAGTCGAATCACCCCTCTCACACTGCCCGATTGCACAGTTGCTCCATCGAGTCTCACGCTGCCCACTCGGGCACAATTTCCAATGGAAAATTGGAAAATTAAAAAATTCTCCAAAGCTTCTAAATATTTCAATGAAAAAAAATGATTTCCAATAAAAAAATCTCTCCAAAGCTTAATCAAAGCTCCGCTCCTGATCATCAAAGCTCCGCTACTACAAGATCATTTGAAAATGACAGTGGCGGAGATAGGCTCTGATACCATGTGAACATTTGGAACAATTCTCATTAATATGACGAAATATAAATAATACATACCAAGCCAATAATAGTCCGGGGGTTACGGAACCACCCGAGACCAAAATAGGCATTGTTACAACAAATAACAACGAGCCTAAAATATGTCCAACAATATAAGATTTTTAGGATCATAATAAATCAAATAAGAATATTGAAATATACTAACAATTCGGATATGTAAAATCTTATTAAGTAACGTTCCTTCGTTACTCTTCCCTTGGCTAGTTATAATAATTGTTATAAGGGCCAACATTATCACCTTTAAAACGAACACACTTTCTATAAAACCCTTATTCCTTCCAATTAGCGGTCGTTTTTCTTGAAATTTTGACTATAACCTACTACCCACACACTAGCAGTGCCAGTAGTGCAACATGGACCCGTTGGTGTTGGACTCTATAAGCGTTGTGTACGATGTATCTAACTTCATCTAACTGGGATGACATTTAATCATCCCCAATACCCAATGTTATGAGAATTTTGAATTATCGCATTCCATAGGTGATATCATGGTCTAGTCATATGGTTTGTACTAACCTTGTGCGGTATATGCTACCCTTGCGATTTGATATTTTACTGTCATTGTACACTGTATAGAATACTCACGGTCTCACGAGTGTGATGATTCGACATAACCCTATCGACAAGGTGAAAGACTATTGTTTGAGTGCCACAAAGACTGAATCTAACTTGATGTAAAATTGCTTGTATCTTCCCACTTTTCACTGTGTTAGTTCAACACGCGCTACCATATATTCACCGTGGTTGCTAACAGATCAAGGTGGTCGTCTTGTACAACGTACCCAGTGATACCAAATAGATCGAGGGTAGAGCACATCAAACATTGTGTTTTCACAGGGCAGCTACGATTCATCCTCTGATCGTCGGTTTCTCGAATCGGGCATCCACTTAGGATGTTTCATAGTCGCAATGGTAGCTTAGCTTCTTCACTTTGTTGCGTATCAATCGGTTGCCATAGCTCATACACAAAACCCAATCGTAGGCCACTCTGCTTGAAATGCTTCATGTTGTAACATGTCGGCCATTGACATCGTAAGTTAGGAGGGGGGGGGCGTACAGAGCTACATCTATGGTCCAAATTAATATCATTGTTATTTTCGTTTACCTCGTTTGCTCTAGTCCATCGCACTGCTTGCTAGTCTACTATATTCGATGCTCCGTTTGATTCTGATCACATGGATTCCATGTCTACCATAGCTTTAACACTCCATTTTATTTGTAAGCCCCCATCGTGTCTTTGGCAATGATGATATCTGCGTTGAAATGCACTCTCTATGTTGGCTTCATTGACACGTTGAACCCATACCTACTCCATTCGGATATGTGTTATCGTAGGCTGCGGACATGTTTTATACTCCAAATCATTTGTAGAAAATGATTCTATCGAGCAATCCTTGTGAGGGGGTGCGAATGTCTAGTATTCGATGACTCATCTTGAACATTCCTAGAATCTCTGTGCATTAATGACGTCTGCATGGCTAGGCTCCTCATTTGCAGAGTACAACTCCATGTCACAATATCCCACCTATATCGAGCTTCACCCTTTCAAGCATTTGACACGGTGATATTTGACCCTGTGTCACCATAATCGATCCACACTAATTATGTCAAACCACATCATTGTCGGGTAAACGAGCTCTCAATCATGACCCATCTCTGCACATTATCCATTGTCACCGACCACCCAAGAGGATCATCCACATCACTATATTATTCCACCAATATCGCTCGACCCCTTTAATGCTATGAAATAATCGTTGAATTCTACTACATGGTGAATGCCATCGTAGACAATGGCCCTTTTCACCTGATAGTCACTATTTTCGTTTATGTCTACCATGTAAGCCATTGTGTCCATGTCAGCAGGGGGACCCTGTCATTGTCTGCCACGTTCGACCATCTATGTTTATGCCTGCCCTGATAGGTTTTCGCCTGCATCACGTACCGATAGTGGTGGCTTTGTCCTTGTTATCTGTGACCTGCCTCGATCATCGTCTAAACACGTCTCCTACGCATCAATTTGCCACACTGGAACTCATGTCTCCACATGGCTATGACACATCATCCGTGTGGGGTTCGATGTCCAATTAGACAAATCTATACCGTCGCCAATTGTCATTCTGGTATATCTATGCCAACGCTCGAAGTGGATAAGCCATAGGGTTTTGAACCATATGCCTCTGGTGGACGAATAAGCGATTGTAAAACTTCTTCCAAGACTTCCATGGCATCTACATCATCGTCATTCAAACTGTCGTTTTGACAATCTGATTTGTCCATGATCGACGTTCACCTCAACGTCATTATCGTTGTGCTGGTCTTGCCTTGTCACCTTGCCTTGTCACCTGCTTCAAAACACATAATATTAGCCAAATTTTAAATGACTTTCATAAAACTTACCAAATAAATCTTCACAAAAATCACTTTAATGAAATAATTAATAAACAATGGGACCTTTGATAGATTGCGTTGCCAGGCTCTTAGTTATATATATAGAAGAAGAAATATTAAAGTGGAACAAAATTACAACATATGAATATTTTACTTTCCTCTTCTTATATATATATATATATATATATATATATTATTATATTATTATATTATTATATATATGAAATATATAATAATATATATGTATATTTTTTATTTTTTATTTTATTTTTATATTATGATCCAATTTAATTAAAATCAAATATTCGAAAAGCAAACCATGAAATTGATTACACCTCATAAATGAAACCATAACATTGAACACTAAAACAAATCAGAGGAAGCTTACACCAAAAACAAACGTTGGCAACTACAAGAAACATTTTCGAGTGGAGATTTCCAAAATTATCACACAAAAGAAGACAAAATCCTCCAAAATACCAAATTTTAAGGTGGGTCCCCAATTTTGGGGTACGTTGTGGAATAGCCACAATAGAGCCTTCCCTTTATGTCAGAGGATCTTCGTGCGTCTTTGGCCTGACTGGTTCTCCAAACGGCAGTTTGGACTACTCCGTCGAATGTTGTCTTATTGCCATAACGTTTCGAGGGGGTCGACCGATGGGGGGCGATGACTTCCCAGGCACGTCGAGGCAAACACCCTTTTTTTTAAATATATGCATTATCTTTTGCCTTTCTAAAAATAATTCAATTATTTATTTTAACAATATTTCTTTTGTCCTTAAATAAATAAACTATTTATTTAGCAACATCTATTTGCTTCTTCTAAATAAATAAACTATTTATTTAGCAACATCTATTTGCTTTTCTAAATAAATAAACTATTTATTTAAACATATTTTATTCTTTTTAAATAAATAAACTATTTATTTAGCAATATCTTTTTGCTCTTCTTTAAATAAATAAACTATTTATTTAACAACATCAATATGAATTTTGTGAAGGCAAATCATCTACCCCATGATCACCGGTTATCAAGGTTAATAATGCTGAAGTAAAAGACAATCATGCAAGTGCATCAAACAAAGAGGGAGTCTTTACATCAATCTAATCATCTGTCTCAACCTCTAGATATTACGATGGCTACTAGGCCATTAGTCTAGGGCTCAAAGTGATTAGACATTGACAATTATTCCTTAATCGAATGCATGTCTATATGAAGGTATGTATATGTATTACCTTCGAGTTGCCTTATCATCATTTCCCCTTCCTCAAGTACTCTTGTATCCAGTGGATGACTCAATTTCTTCCACTCACGAGTGCACCTGATCCTACACATTGGCAATTTATTAGCAGTAACACATCCTTCATTACTTACCTAATATCATGAAGCTTCTTGATTGCACAAAATCGAATATTAGTCAATAAATTATTTTTCTATGTTTTAAAAGTCTATCTAGGAGGATCATGACATCCTCCTCTACTAGGATTAACACCGTCCCCGGTGTTTCTTAGTTTTATCACATAAAAAAATCAACAATTTGTTACAATAGCTTAAATTTCATCAAATAGAAAAGGAAAATGTTTATGCATATCCGCCACTTTCTCCCAAGTGGCATTTCTCTCAAAGAAATAGCCCCATTGGACCTTACACTACTCAAGGGTCCAATTCCGCATAGCTTTAGAGTGGAATTCCAAGATTCTTATTTCATTACTTCAATTGCCTTTGGATTTGTCATCTAGGCCATTAGTCTGGGGCTCAAAGTGATTAGACATTGACAATTATCCCTTAATCGAATGCATACCTATATGAAGGTATCTATCTGTGTTACCTTCGAGTTGCCTTATCATCATTTCCCCTTCCTCAAGTACTCTTGTATCCAGTGGATGACTCAATTTCTTCCACTCACGAGTGCACCTGATCCTACACATTGGCAATTTATTAGCAGTAACACATCCTTCATTACTTATCTAATATCATGAAGCTTCTTGATTGCACAAAATCGAATATTAGTCAATACATTATTTTTCTATGTTTCAAAAGTCCATCTGGGAGGGTCATGACATCCTCCTCCACTAGGATTAACACCATCCCCGGTGTTTCTTAGTTTTATCACATAAAAAAATCAACAATTTCTTACAATAGCTTAAAGTTCATCAAATAGAAAAGGAAAATGTTTATGCATATCTGCCACTTTCTCCCAAGTGGCATTTCTCTCAAAGAAACGGCCCCATTGGACCTTACACTACTCAAGGGTCCAATTCCGCATAGCTTTAGAGTGGAATTCCAGGATTCTTATTTCATTACTTCAATTGCCTTTGGATTTGTCATTTGCAAGTTAGAGACATCCCACACATGTTCAGGGTCAGCAATATATTTTCTAAGTAAATATATGTGGAAGGTGTCATAAATTTTTAACAAATTTATAGGTAAGGAGAGTCAGTATGCAACCGGGCTAATCTTCTCAATGATCTCAAAGGGTCCTACAAATCGTGGATCTAGTTTTGTAGACTTGATCACACTTTTCATTGGTTTGAACCTTAGGAACACTTTATCTCCCATTGAGTATTCTTTGGGGGTTCTTTTTAAATCGGCATAGCTCTTCTACCTATCAACAACCTCTTTGAGCCTTTGCCTGATTACCCTGATTTGCTCTTCCATTTCCTTGACCATTTTTTGTCCAATTACCTCTCTGTCCTCTGGGTTGTCCCATGACAGTGGTGTTCTACATTTTTGCCCATACAAGGCATCAAAAGGTGCCATCCCTAGAGAGGAATGATATCCATTATTGTAGGTAAACTCTACCAACGGTAGATAGTCTTCCCACCGAGACTTATGGTCCATGCAATACATGCGGAGCATATCCTCCAGGACTTGGTTTACTCACTTTGTCTGACCATCTTTTTTAGGGTGGTATGTTGAACTCATATGCAACTTTGTGCCTATTACCTGATGTAGGGCTTTCCAAAATTCTGAAGTAAACTTGGAATCTCTATCTGATATAATTACCTTTGGGAATCCATGCAATCTGAACACTTCTTTAACAAACCTATTAGCCACCACTTGAGTGTCATCCTTGGTGCTCCCAAGTATGAAGTGTGTGACCTTGGTTAATTTTTTGACCACCACAAAGATTGCATCATGCTGGTACCTGGTCTTAGGTAAGCCTACAGTAAAATCCATTGATATGACCTACCATTTCTAAGTAGGTATACTATGGGGATACAAATATCCTATAGGATGCTTACATTTTGCCTTGAACTTCTAGAATTCGAGGCATTGGGCCACAAAATTTGTAATATCCTTCTTCATTCCTACCCATAAAAAGGTCCTTTTTAGGTTTTCCCTCATTTTTACCCCTCCGGGGTGAGCCATATAAGGGGATCTATGGGCTTCCTACATCAGTATCTTCCTTAAATCTCCTGATTTTGGTATGATAACTCTTCCTTTATAACATACGAGGTCATCTATCACCCCAAATTCCTTATTTCCCTCAAGGTCTTCTCTTAGCTTGGCTAGAATTTCCTGACAATACCTGTCTTGGAATTGTTCCTGCCTTACTTGATCCTGAGTTTTATGGGCTTCTGTTATGGTTTCTTGGGTCTCCCCCCCCCGCCCCCCCCCCCTTTTTTTTTCCCTTTTTTCATAAATCCCGTCCACCTTATTTGCCTTGCGTTGAGAATTGGTTGAGTAAATATATACTTCAGACTCTGATGGTCTGATCTTAGCTCGAAGGGTCTTCCTACTAGATAATGGCACCAGGCCTTTAGAGTGTGCACTACGATGGCTAGCTCTAAGTCATGTGTGGCATAATTAATTTCATGCTTTTTAAGCTTCCTTGAAGTATAAGCCACCACTGACTTTTCTTGCATGAGCACTCCCCCTAGTCCTTCCAATGATGCATTCGTGCATACCATAAACTCTCCTTGAGGATCCAAATTTTTTAATATCGGTGGAGTAGTAAGCTTTTGATTCAACATGGCGAAAGCAACCTCGCACTTCTCTGTCAACTTAAATTCCTTTCCCTTATTTTGGAGATTAGTTATTGTCAAGGTAATTTTTGAGAAATCCTTTATGTGATGTCGGTAATAGCTCGTCAGCCCCATGAAACTTCTTAGCTCAGTAACATTTTTAGGGGATGGCCAATTTATCATAGCCTCTATTTTCTTTGGATCCACTATGATCCCTTTCTCTGATATAACATACCCTAAATAGTGCACTTTCGAAACATAGAAATCGCTCTTGGCCAGATTCCCATAAATTTTATTCTCTCTTAGCATTTCCAACATGACCCTAAGATGCTTATCGTGATCTTCCCTACTCCAATAATATATGAGGATGTCATCAATAAATACAAGGACAAACTAGTCTAGGTACCTTTTGAACACACTGTTCATTAAATTCATGAAGGCAACGGGTGCATTGGTTAGTCTAAAGGGTAGGACGGTGAACTCATAATGCCCATACCTTATTTTAAATACCATTTTGTGAGTGTCTTCCTCATAAATCCTCATTTGGTGATACCCTGACCTTAGGTCTATCTTGGTAAACACCGTGGCATCTCTTAGTTGGTCGAATAAATATTTGATCCTGGGTAGAGGGTAATGGTTTTTTATTGTGGCCTTATTCAACATCCTATAGTCAATACACAATCTTAGATATTCATCCTTTTTTTCACAAATAAAACTAGTGCACCCCATGGTGACACACTTGGTTTTATCAATTCCTTCTCCAATAACCCTTGCAGTTATACCTTTAACTCCTGCATCTCAATAGGTGACATTCTATATAGATATTGATGGATGGGTTTCGCTCTTGGTATAAGATCGATGGTGAAATAAAATTCTCGCACAGGAGGGAACCCTAGAAGATATTTTGGAAATACATCCTGAAATTCTTGCAGAATTTGGTGTGCCTCAACCATCTCCTCCTCCTTATCCCTCTCAACTTCGTTCATTTTTACAACATAAACGATTCCCCCTTTCCTAAGGACTTTCTTCAACTACATGGTAGACAACATCTAGGGCTTGAATACCCCTTGCTTGCTACAAATTCATAGCCTCTCACTATTTCCCTCAAAATACTCAATCCATCTATCTTGGAAATTGATTATGGCTTGATGGTCCTATAGCCAATCCATCCCTAGGATCACATCAAAGGCGTGAAGTGGGGTTACATACATGCAACCTTCCATGATTCCACTTTCTAAAGTAATTTCCATCATTGGGAAACATTGGTTTATGGAGTAGGTCTATCCAGACCCATACTCAACCTTCCACCCATGAGCCAAATACCTTGGCCTTTTCGACATATCTTTGGCTAATTTACAAGAAATAAAACTATCGATGCTTCCACTATCTATTAAGATATCTACTTGCTTATCTAAAATCTTGCCTTTGATTATTAATGGGGTGGATTGCCCTTCAAGTCTCTGATTCCCAGTTGCAGTGTAGATCTTATGCATTGGCTCCTTTCCTTTGTTGTTGGACGTGCTTATCCCTAGTCGATACGAGCACTGATTAGCATAGTGAGCCCCTTTGCAATGGTAACATCCATCCTTGGGCCCTTGTTTCTTTTCCATTTTTTGCTCCTCATTCTTAATCGTTGGTACTGGAGCTGATGGTTTCTACGGAGGAGGTTTAGCATTATTGGGTTTGTTACCTTTCTTAAAGAAGTTTTTCTTGAATTTCTTTTAGCCTCCATTGAAATTTTTTGGATTCTAGGGGTTCTTAGCCTTTTGTTCTGCCTCCCATTTTATAACTCCCTTGCTATTCCTCTTATTTAGTTCCTGATGTTCCTAATCGATCAAGTTCTCATACTTATAGCGATAATGAGACTTTGCTTTCTTTGCCAAATCATAAGCCTTATGTAATGACTTAGGTTCCTGCATTTCCACATCATGTTTTATCTTAGACTGCAATCCATGAGTAAAATTATGAATCCGCATCTTCTAATTATAGGCAGGTACATATTTCAATAGCTTTACCAACTTTTGGTAGTATACCTCCACTAAGTTACTCCCTTGTCTTAGGCTGGCAAATTCTTCAAACTTCAATGCATAGAAGTGTTCCATGAGGAATCTCTTTTTGAATATGTCTATGAATTCCTTCCATGGAATGTCTATTGGTTCAATATTAGTTTCCTCATAGTAAGTCTCCCACCAATCCAAGGCATCTCCCTCAAGGTAAATAGTAGCCCAAAATATTTGGGTACCTGAAGAATACCCATTTACTATGAAGAAGACTTCCAACTCTCTCAACCAAGCTTCAGTTGCATCTCCCTCCCCTTCTCCATAAAACTTGGAGATGCAAAAATTATTTAGGTCTCTCATTGTCTCTTTCTCTAAGAAGGTTCTTGCTTGCTTTTGTTTTGTTGTCAACCCCTCTACTTGGTTGACTTTCAAATCTCTAGCCCGCGAGTTTTGATTTGCCATGGTTTCAAGTACTTGTCTTAACTGATCTTGGAACTCGGAATTGTAGTAGTAAGTTCCTCTATTCCTACATTAGGAACTCCTAGATCCTCATTCTGGATCTCTTATTTGACATTTCTTTGTCAATTTCATCTAGGTGGAGGCATTCCCATTATGGCCTTAGGTGGCATATTAATCTGGTTTCCACCAAAAAAAGTTAGGTTGCATTTATCCCCCAACTGAATACTAACTTGACCACAATACAGAGTCCTTTTGCTAATCATTAGAGGTCTAACTAGGATGAGGTTCCTAGGTGAGGATATATCATCAATACCAAAGCCCATACTAAGGTATCTTTAATATTCATCCTTCCTCAAAATCAATTCCATTAGAACCTAATAGCAGAGACTCTAGGTTTCTCCATCTTTCAGCTTATTCCCAAGCGAGCCTTTTTGGAGATCCATGAATCTCTTCTACATCATATAAGAAGCTCTATACCCTCGAACCTAGAGCTTTGATACCAAATGTAATACCTCAAATTCACACGAAACAAGAAAACATACAAAACAAAAGAGAAAATAAAGTTATCACTATATTTTTTTTAACTAAGGAGAAGGATTCATAAATCCTTTCCCAACCTTAGATCGACTTACTATTTGACATCCCCTAAGTTTCTCAAGAACTATACCACACAATATTCCCTTCATGCAAGTCCATCTATGTAAGCCTATCTTATGATGAGCACATAATTCCATCCCTCTCATCAATATTGATGAGCTAGACTTACCACCTTCAATCATTAGAAGGTATACATGCATCTCCATATCCACACAAGTCGTTATGTGTGGTATGCTATGTGTACTACGAGTTAAGCTATCGATCTTGTCTACTGACAAGCTATCTTAACTCTGGTACAATCTTCCAAACCTAGTCACCAATCTCCCTAAGGGGGTCTCAAGCCCTTAGGGTATCCACTAAGTTCACCTAGAACTCACTAATGATTCCTTCTTTTAATCACACAAGAGCATTAAATATCTAGATACTAAATCTAACAAAATGAATTGACTAACAACAAGAATAAATCAGCGTAAGAAACAATCATTAAATAGACATACATTAAATATTAAATGCATTAATCTAAATAAATGAGTACTAAGCATAGTAGTTGTAATGTTCATTCAGATACATAAATAAGTATGATACATTCCATACTTTCCATGATACTTTACATCCATTACATTGGGGAAATCTCCCCATAATCTAATCTAATGCATAAATATAAGATGTAAGGTAGAGAGCAAACTTGTGCATTGGTCCATCTCATGATTTTGGCCTTCCCGCTCTTCCATCGATCAGTGAGGATATTAGGGGATCAAGACACTCATGGATCCAGATAGACATGCTTCTATATGCACTTAATTTATTGCCAAATTGCAACTATACAATTAACCCAAGCAATTCAACTTACTAATGCATAGTACTAATCATGGAAACTACCCTTTCCATTTCCCTCTTAGTCCACTTGAGGGAGTCAGTCAATCATGCATCAACTCATACACTCTACTTGTAAATAAATGAACAAACCTTCTCAACAATTAAAGTCCCATACCCTTAATTGTTAAGAACTAGGTTCACACATCTCATTACTCAACAACTACTTTCATTCCCAATAAACATTTTTCTTCATTTCATAGCATAAGGTCCCATACCCTTAAACTACTAATAATCTTCATTCATTTTATTTCATAACATAAGGTCCCATACCCTTAAATTACAAAATATCCACCATTCATTTTATTTCATAACATAAGGTCCCATACCCTTAAATTACAAAATAACCACCATTCATTTTATTTCATAACATAAGGTCCCATACCCTTAAATTACAAAATAATCATCTAATTCATTTATTTCATAATAAAAGGTCCCATACCCTTAAATTACAAAATAACCATCCAATTCATTTATTTTATAACAAAAGGTCCCATACCCTTAAATTACAAAATAATCATCCAATTCATTTATTTTATAACAAAAGGTCCCATACCCTTAAATTACAAAATAATCATCTAATTCATTTATTTCATAATAAAAGGTCCCATACCCTTAAATTAAAAAATAATCATCTAATTCATTTATTTTATAACAAAAGGTCCCATACCCTTAAATTACAAAATAATCATCTAATTCTTTTATTTCATAACAAAAGGTCCCATACCCTTAAATTACAAAATAATCATCCAATTCATTTATTATCTCCTAAATTCTACAAAGAAGACAATGGGTGGTAATTAAAAGAGACTCCCAAGTTGGCTGCTACTTTGCAAAGGAGGTTTCACTCACGGTGAAGGGCAGAAGGATCCGAGGAGCTTCAGCGCTGCCTGCCCTAGCTGCCATCCCCGCACTCAGTCGACTGCTAACAACCGTGGTAACAACGACACCCCTACGTCCACACTACAACAGTGGAGCACAATAATGTCATGATGCTACGCGTCTTCCAAAACGTAGTTACGAACTACAATGCTCTTACAATATAGAGCTATGGTGCTCTAAAGCGTAGAGCTACGGTGCTCTATACACAATACAGAGCTATGGTGCTTCTATAACACAAATTCGGCTCTCAAACACATGGAGCCTCGACGCTCATAAGCACAGAGCTACAACTCTTAAATACAGAGCCTTTGAGCTCTTAAAAACATAGAGCTACGACTCTTAAGCATAGAGCCTTTGAGATCTTAAACATATAGAGCTACAACTCTCAAACACAGAGCCTTCGAGCTGTTAAATACATAGTGTATCGCTCCAAATTTTTTGCATCCTTACCTTCAGGCTATAGGATCCGCGCCCGGAAGGGGAATGAGAGAATGATGAGACAATACCTCGGACTAAGAGGCCCTTTGAAGGTCGCGCCTCTCGGGGGAGGGGTATAAGGGTGAATTTTCGACGGATGGTGGGTTCACCAGGAAACTTTTGAGTGGCATTTTCCATGCCTAGGTTGAAAATGGGTTTGATGTGTTCATTTTGTACTTTAATCATTCATATCCTAGGTTTGGCCAAGATGAATCTAAGCTATTCTATATGCCAATGCTGATTTATATGGATACATAAAACATGAATAAGTGCTAAACACAGAAAGTGTGCTAAATAAGACAAAATGTACCTGGTTTCAGATGTCTGATGAAGATTCTGAGGTTTATAGAAGTCCAGATTGTCTCAAATCTTACATAATCGTCTGCAATTGCACAGAATCATCTCAGATCACAGTCGGTCGTCTAAGATCAGACGCGATCGTCGTCGACCTGACGAATTCGTCAGACGAATTCGTTATAAACCTGCAATCACGAAACATGATACCAAAGACCAAAAATGCAATCGCAAAAGCAAGGGGGAATGATAGAAATAACAATAAACTTGACTAAATGATAAATCCATATAACAATTAAAGGAAATGCATTAATTTAATAATTTATTTTAACTTTATCATGCATCTATGCTAAATGAGGTGAACTCCAGAATGCAAAAATAGAATAAACTAATTTAATGCGTAAGGAAATAAAGAGAGAAGATAAAAGAATGCAAACTCCGGGCTCTGATTGCCCCCAATCTGGACTATAGTCGAGATCACCTCCAATCATACGATATCGTCGTCGATCTGCGACAGGATCGTCCGAAATCGTCTGGAATCGCCAACGACGATTCGAGCTTGCTCCAACTGAAAAATAGTAAAATTCCTGCAAGAAAACTTGAAATACACAATGCAAACGAAGGTGTGAAGGTGTTCTAATGCACGAAAAGTTAAAGTTGCAAAGAAATCAGTCAGCCAGGGGGATAAACTAAGAAAATCCCAGTTTATATAGGATTAGGGGGAGGTTAGGAGGTTGGAGATCATCCCAATTTGGGAGATCTCCAATGGGGGAGACTCTAACCGCGTAGACATGCTTTCTGCCCAAGTTAGAGAAGTTGTTGAAACAGAAACTAATTATGAAAATCAGTTTTGGGACGAAATCGTCTGGACGTTCTGTTCCAGACGAATTCGTCAGATCTAGGACGATCTCGTCTGATCGTCGATGATATCATCCAACGGTTAAAACAAATCCTAAAAATGGTGCAGAAAACAAGGGGAGCGGGTAACGGGCGATTTTTGGGTTAAAATTTAAATTTTTATCTTTTTACTAAGGTTTAACTGCGCCAATTTTAGGGTGCTACATTTTGCCCCCTCTTTAGAAAATTTTTCGAAGAAAATGCGTTAAAGACGAGTTCTTCCCGTTTTACGAGAAAGCAAAAAAAATTACTCAATTTTTTAGACGACGATTCTAGGTCGAATCGTACGATTGTTTGCTATGGTGCCCCCTCTGTGTTTTTACTCAAATCAAACGTTTGAGGTAAAAACACGGAAAAACAAAAATGTTATTATATATATATATATATATATGTTCTTTTTGATGATGACTTGTGTATATGTTGTATGATGCTTTAATTTTGGATTTGTTTGGTTGTTGATTCATGTAATTATGTCGTTTGGAAATATTTATAATTTTATGTCATTGTAGCACCCTAAAATTGGCGCAGTAAAACTTAGTAAATAATTAAAATTACCTTAGTAATAATTCAAATTCAAATTTCAACCCCAAAACCGCTCCCAAACCGCCTGGATATTCGTTTCCTTGTTTTCCACGCCATTTTTAGAGTTTGTTTCGTCCGTTGGACGATATCGTCTCCGATCAGACGATATCGCCTCAGATCGGAAGATTTTGTCTAGAGAAGAACGTCCAGAAAATTTCTTCCCAAAATTGATTTTTCAAAATTAGCTTCTGTTTCAACAGCTTCTCTAACTCGGGCAGAGACGTGTCTGCACCGTTAAAGTCTCCCCCCGTTGGAGATCTCCCAAAATGGGATGATCTCCAACCTCCCAACCTATTTCCTATGCCTATTTAATCTTAGGCCCTCCCCTTGACATTCCCCTAGCTGAATTTTTCTATACTTTAAGTTTTACATGCTTCAAGATATCCTAGATTATTGTTCGCCTTTGTCCCTTTTTGAATTTTCTTGTAGGAACTTTGTTATTCTTCAACCGGAGCAAAGCTCAGATCGTCGCAGACGATCCTGTCCAATTTGAGACGATTTCCTACCAATCCGAGACGATTTTGACTGCAGTCAACATTGGGGGCAATCAGTGCCCAAAGTTTGTGTTTCTTTACTCTTTTTTGTTTTTTTGCTTTGCATTAGTTAAGCTTATTACTGCTTTGCATCTTGGAGTTCACCTCATGTAGCCTAGATGCATAATAAAGTCAAAGTTAGTCATTAAAACCATGCATTTTACTTAATTTGTTATTTAAAGTTGTCATTCTAGCATTCATACTTTCATTTCTATCATTTTCCCTTGCTTTTGCAATTGTATTTTTTGTTCTTGGTATCCATTTTTGCAATTGCAGGTCTCTGACGAATTCGTCAGATCTCAGACGATCCTGTCAGATCAGAGACGATCCTGTCAAATTCCAGACGATCATTCTAGCATTCATACTTTCATTTATATCATTTTCCCTTGCTTTTGCAATTGTATTTTTTGTTCTTGGTATCCATTTTTGCAATTGCAGGTCTCTGACGAATTCGTCAGATCTCAGACGATCCTGTCAGATCAGAGACGATCCTGTCAAATTCCAGACGATCTGGACTGCTTCAAAAATCAAAATCTTCATCAGACATCCGGATCAGGTATGTCTCTTTAATCTAGCTTATTCTCTCTGTTTTCTATTCAAATCTATTTTTTGTATTCATATAATCAGCATTTCATATAGCTTAGCTTAGATTCATTTGGCCAAACCTAGGACTTGGATGTTTAAAGCTAAAATTGAACACATTAAACTCATTCCCAACCTAGGCGTGGAAACTGCCACTAAACGTTTCCTGGTGAACCCCACCATCCGTCGAAAAATCACCTTAATACCCCTCCCCCGAGAGGCGGGACCTTCAAAGGGCCTCTCAGTCCGAGGTACCGTCCCATCCTTTTCCCATCCTCCTTCCGGGCACGGATCCTTTAGCCTAAAGGTAAGGATGAACCCGACGTGAAACTAAAACCTTTTGAAAACAAAAAAAAACATAAATGCATTTAAAATCATTAGAAAACTACTAAGTTGCATATCATGTCTAGATGGTAGCTCCTAAGAAAAGACTAGCAGTCACTATAAACGTTGCAAATCAATTAATAGCCATAGAAGTTAATTATGTGCTTAGTGTGCCTGAAATAGATAGAAACCAACTTCTGTGGAAAGAACTTGATAGGAGGCTAGGTGTCATTGAACCCCCTAAGGAACCTGTTATTGAGCCCAAAATCATTCCCACACAAAAGAAACCTTCCTTCACTGCTTTACTTCACCAAACTATTGATCAATATGCTTCAAGTAGACAAAAACCTAAAATGAAGCCAAACACCAATTTTCAACAATCGGGCATACAACATAATACAACTTCAAAATTTCTTCATAACACCCTTCCTACCAACAATTTATACAATAGCAATATAGCATCTAATCTCCATGTCCCTCCATCATATGCTCACAAATCCCATATTAATGCCCTACCGAACCAATATGGTGGGCAAACCAATAATCTAGAAGCCATGGTGAAATAGTTAGCTTCGCGCATGGACCAGATAGATCCCTACCGTCCCTCGTACAATTATCGAGAGATATGTAGTCAACCTCTGGATCCCATAGTTGTAGCACAACCATACCCTAAACACTTCCCCATGCCCGTCCTGCCTATATATAAAGGAACTAAAGATCCCATAGAGCATCTTCGCATGTTTAGGATAGCATGTCATGATATATCACATGATGAATTGCTATTACTAAAAATGTTCCCGAAAAGCCTAGGAGGAATGGCATTAGAGTGGTACTATCAATTGCCCACTCATTCTTTGAGAAATTTTGAAGAAACAACTGAATATTTTGTCCATCAATTTAGTGCCTACATCGAGAGGCATGTCACCATTAAAGATTTGTACAACTTAAAACAAGACAAAGATTAATGTTTTGCTAATTTCTTAGCTAGATGGAGGCAGTTGATAGGAAAATTGCACTTTGTGCTACCTTATAGGGAAATGTTGGACATTTTTATTAATAATTTACAAGAACAAATATCTTATGAGTTATAAATCGCTACCTTAACCACCTTCGATCAAGCTATAGACTTAGCTCGAAGGGTAGAAGATGCTCTCATTAGAAGAGGTCAGCTCAAAAAGAAAGATGATGAGAAAACATCTATAAATCAGTATAAAAACAAACAAGTTGTAGGTGACGGAGTCACTAATAGTAGAAATGTTGCTAATATCAATACAACGAAGACAACAGAAAAATTTATATTAAAACCTCCCCGATAAACCTCCTCGAGAATTTACTAGATTGAATCAACCTTTATCAACCATTCTTCCTCAATTATTAGCACGAGGCTTGATTCAATTACCGACTATCCGGGAACCCGATCCAACTATACCCGGATATAGAGCTGATTTACATTGTGACTTTCATAGAGGACCTGGACATGCTACAAACTCTTGTAAAATATTGAAACATAAAATACAATATCTGATTGATAATAATGAAATGGAGGTGCAAGCCTTCCAACCTAAACAAAATGTTCCTAATAACGCTCAAAAGACCATTCCCCAAAATCAAAATCAAAATGCTAATCAATCATTGGATATATTTCAACATCCTTTACCAAACCATGGTAAAGAAGTGGCCAATCAAATCGAACATCATAATGTTCCTCCTCCTACCCGATATGTAGGGACTATTAGCGGACAATTATTTGTTCAGGATCCTCAAATATTTGGCACAACCTTATCCATGGTCACGACCAGACCCCTACATAATATTCAAACTCCCGATCCTAGTGATGTAGAATCAGATACTGAAAGTGAAGTAGACATCACCTCAAACCAAGCGAATAGTTCTGAAAACGAATCAGATCCTATTCAACCCATCACAGATGATATGGTTCCAGAAGAACTATTTCCTAGAAGAGTTAGTACTCGACCCTCTTCTAATCAGTTCCTTCCTAATGAACAAGCCATAAATGCTCAACCAAGACTAGTTCAGCGTCTTCAATATAACATTGTAGGTACCATCGGAGCCGTTACCAGACAACAGGCTCAAAAATTTCAACAAGATCAAACTCAAAATGATGGATCAGTTCCATTTATTTTGAAAAATCCCAATAAAGGGAATCATATGTCTAATGTTCAACCAAAACCTCCTTACAATATTAATGAACAATTATCCAATACTACAGCCATAATTTCCCTTTTGGACTTGTTAAGATCTTATCCTACCCATAGGGATGAGTTAATGCTTACATTAAGCCAAATGATGGTACCTCAAAATATTCAACCCGAAGCCATGTCCAATACTATCATCACTCGAGAAGTTGATTGTATTGACTTTCGGGATAAAGATATCCCACAACATAGTTTACATAAGGATAACCCCTTATATATTACTGCTCTAATTGGAGATGTAGTTGTTAAAAGAGTCTTGATTGATAATGGTTCATCTCTAAACATTTGCACATTTGACTTCTACCAAAGATTTGGCTTTAGAAGTGATGAAATGAAGAAAACTGACATGATTATCAAAGCTTTCAATGACGAGACATAAGAAACTTGTGGAGTCATTACCTTACCCTTGCAAGTTGGTCCTAGAACCCTAGATACAACCGTGTTTATTGTACATTGCCCAACATCATACAATATACTTTTGGGTCGCCCTTAGATAAATGCGATGCGAGCGGTGCCTTCCACTTTACATCAGTGTGTTAAATTTGAATTTAAAAATCAGTTGGTCACTATCCATGGTGACCCTAGACCCTTTGATATGTGTGCTTTGGCGTAACTTGTTGGAGTGCAATTTTGCCCTGCTCTGTCATCCACACATCCTAATGCTTATTTTTCATCTAAACGTGTGAAACACACACACATAACCTCATCTACCCCATAAACTACACCTATACATTTAACTCAACCATCTTCTGAACAAACCACACTAAAACCTCAAAAAGATCTTCAATCCACAACCAATCCTTCATGTTCTATCCCTATAATTTCAAAACCTATAGACCCATTTATTGACACCTCCACATTATCAACATCTATCATACCTTCCACATCTAAAGATATAGGGAATGATCCTTCTACATCTTATGCTCTTTCTGATGAATTTTTACCGGATTTATCCACAATCTTAATATTTGAAAAACAAATGCTTTTATTTAAGATTCAATTATTTTAAATAACTTGTCGCCATCTCCTCGTACTTTGGGCCTCCCACAACCTATGGGAAGTACTTACCAAGTCGGGAGTTGTGCTTTTATTTATAAAGGATATGATTGGGGAAGAATACCCCGGAATATCAAAACTCATCATGAGGGATATGCCCGATGTTATTTTGCTAATGAATATATTAAATCTAAGCCCATAATGCTTAAAATGGGCTATAAAGGGAAAGGCTTGGGACCTTTCCAAAATGGTATGAAAGAACCTATTGAGGTAGAGCCATGGCCCACCCGATGTGGTGTGGGCCTATTTCCTAGTAAGGGTCAACCCTTCCCTTTTGAAGATGATGATCAACTCATATGTTATCAAGATTATCTAGATAAACAAGATTCTGTGTTCTAAGAATAATCCCTTTACCTGCAATATGTGTTAGCGTACTTTGTCTTTGTCTAAGTTTATTTAGACATTTTGTTGAGACTGTTACAACTTCGTAACAGTTCTTGTTCAGCCGTTCCGTCGGTGCTATTCCCGGCTGTGTAATCGCTATTTAAACATGGTTTAATGCAATGCAATGTTGTTCGCTGGTTTTACATGGCATCAGAGCCAGATTGCCAGGGCAGTACAGCGTGAGAGGAGAGGCTGGGGAGACTACGTTTTTTTTCCCGAAGGTAGTTCGCGTTTTTTTTTTTGTTGGGAGGAGGAGCTGCGTTTTGTGGACGCAATTTTTTTTTAAGAAATCACGACATTGCGTGATCTTTTAAAAAAAAAAAAAAGAAGTGCAGGCGGCAGGACGTCTGCGCCAGCCCGCGCAGAGCACAGGCGGTGGACGCCAGGTCCTCGGCCTACGCCCCCGCCGCCCCTTCCCTGCACAGCATAAACGTTGCGACGCGTGCGCGCGACGTCCCAGGAAGGGCGGACGCGTCCAGGACAGCGTCGTCGGGACGTCCGCTGTCCACGACGTCCAGGTGGATAGGCTGCAGACGTATAGTCTGCAGGGCGCACAGGAGGGGAGGAAAGAAAAGCCCCTCCCCCGCCACGTGGAAGGAGAAGGCCCCCCCCGTCCCCCCCCACCCCGCGCGATGTGAAATTATCGCGCGCGCCCCGAGGTCCCCCCCCACCCCCTCCCCCCACGCGCGACGTGCAAATTGCGCGCGCGCTCCCCGAGACCCCCTCCCCTACCCGACGGGAATTAAAATTTGAAATTCCCGCCTCCCCGCTCCCTCCCGGGGTATAAACCCCCCCCCGAGCGCTGCGCGCAGAGGCAGCGCGAGCAGAGGGCGACCGCGACCGTAGGCGGGATTTTTTTGGAAAAGAAAAACCGTGAATTTTTTTTTCGAAAAGAAAACCGTGAAAAAAAAAGAGGCAGCCGCAGAGAGGAGCGCCGGGAGCCGCCGAGCAGAAGTTGGCGAGGCCGAGGAGGAGGACCATTCGGGTTGAAAAAGGAGGAGGTGGACTGATCCTTTCGGATCAGCCCGCTGGCTCACGTGGTCGTGAGCCGTGCGGTAAGGCTCAGGGAGCCTGCAGGTCGGGGGTTCAAATCCCGCCGACTTCCCCCCATAAGGTATAAATTTTTTTTCTAAAGTCATTTTTTAATTATTATTTTTTTAATTAAAATTTTTAATTTTAATTTTTTTTATAGTTTTTTAACTTTATAAATTAAAATTTTTAATTTTAATTTATTTTTTATAAGTTTAAAAACTATAGAAATTAAGATTATTTATTTTAATTTTAAATTTATAATAATTATTAAAATGCTTTGTTAAAGAAATTTTTTTAAGGGGGGATATTTTTTCAAAAATCAAAGGGGGATAGTGAGTAATTTTTCGAAAAATAGCAATTTGGCATTGTAAAAGGTGCATTTTCGGCTGTGACCGACACCTTGTGGGTTATTCTTGTGGGCAATTTTTTTTGTTGTATGATGCATATTTTATTTTTGCACTATAACATTAAAAATTAAAATCAAACACTCCCTAAGTCCCCGGAATATAAAACCCATCCGTGCAATTTTATTGCACTGCAGCGTTCGGTATTTGTGATACCTCTGGCCAGCACTTACAGGTAAAGCTGTCGTGATTTGGCTACTGTATCCGCCGCCTAATATAGCTGCTATAACGACGTCTGAGCTTGTTCTCTATAAATCGTCGGGGAGGAATAAGTACGCCATTTTTGCATTTTTTTACTCCATCCACTACCCTTTATCGCACTTGTGTTTAGGCGTAAATCCTGATGAAGTATTCTTCATAGTGTTTAGGGGAAGTTACGCCCCACGCATGAGAAGAATCTTCTATGGTAGGTGCCATCAACAAGGCGATTCCCTTTCAGTACCGCTTATGTTCCACGTATCGTATGATCTCTAAAACTCACCTATAGTCTCCCTCACGTAAGGGCGGGTGATTTTTGTTGATCTTTCTAAATACCTATAGTTTCCCTCACGTAAGGGCGGGTATTTTGTACGGTATATTGGTCGAGCAAAAGGTATATCGAAAGGGGGACCAATTTGGTGATATAAGGAACCTTCACTATGGCCGCTGTTGCAAAGTTGATGACTGATCCGCATCAGTTATTGAAAGGTCCAAATTATACACCATGGAAACATAAGATGAAGGCTATTCTCCAAATGGAAGATTTGTGGGATATTGTTCTTGGAGTAGCAACTAGGCCTTCACCAACAGCAGGATCCACGGGTCCTTCGACGGATCGGATAGCTTTTGACAAGAAAGACAGGAGAGCAAAGGTGCTCATTTTGTTTGTTGTTTCGGATGAAGTGCAACCTCATATAGCCGACAAAGCAAGTGGTAAAGAGGCATGGGATGCCCTTAGAACCATCTATGAGGGGAAGAATGAATCCACCATTCTTCATCTTCAACAACAACTTCATAACTCGAGTTTGAGACGAGGGTGAAACAGTTGAACTCTTTCTGTGCAGAGTGTCTGAGTTGAAAGAGAAATTGAGTTCTCTAGGAGATATTGTGGACGAAAAGCTTCTCATTTCACTTGTGATGAGAGCTTTACCTTCTTCATTTGATATGTTGATAACCTCCATCCAGGTGTCTCAACGACAAATTACCTACATCGAGTTGGTCAATTTGCTTCAACAACAGGAGGCACGCCAACTTCACAAGGATGATTCTTCCAATACAGCCCTATACACCAACAAGTAGGGTTCTAGGAAGAAAGGTAATGGGCAAAAAGGAGGCAAATTTCAGAAAGGAGGAAATTCTCAACAGGATACGAAAGGAAAAGGCAAACAACCTCAACAGAAGAAGAGGTGGTGCAAGATCTGTGAGAAAGACAACCATGACACCAACAGGTGTTGGCATAAGAACAAGCAAAAAGGCCAAAACAAACCACAAAATAAGAACAAGCAACCCCGGGTGAATGTTGCTTGTTGAAGAATCGACTCAGATTCTGAATGGGCACACAAGGTGCTCATGACTACCACAGATTCCACTCAGAGGGATCCTATTTGGTATGTCGATTCTGGAGCTAGCAAACATATGACTGGCGACAGATCGTGGTTTGAATCATTTGTGGCCAAGGAGGGCAAACCTGTCACCATTGTTGATGATAAAACCTACAGGGTTCAGGGAGAGGGTACAGTTTTAGTCACTCTTCCTGATGGCAAGTGTCAGATTGACAAAGTTCTCTATGTTCCGGGATTGGCTAACAATTTGTTGTCAGTGACACAAATCCTGGACAGAAATATGGTTGTCAACTTTCGTGTTGAGAATGGAAAGAAGTGTTGTACCATTACCAGGAAGGGTAAGCAGATTGCAACAACTTCATATAAGCACGGCTTATTTGCACTAGATGCTATCTCTACTCCACATGTTGCCATGATTGTCTCTACCAAGGAGGCAACTTCCCTATGGCACAAGAGATATGGGCATCTTAGTTCTGGCTACTTACTTGAGCTCAGCAAGTATGAGATGGTAAAGGGTCTTCCTTCCCTTTACGCCACATTGCCAGTGTGCTCGATCGCTAGCGGGAAAGCGACATAGAGTACCATTTGAGAAGAGCTCTACAAGAGCACGAAAACCTCCGGAGCTAATTCACACCGATCTATGCGGTCCTTTCACACCCAACAGTGTTGGAGGGAAGAGGTACTTTCGGTTATTCGTAGATGACTACTCACGAAAGATGTGGGTTTTCTTTCTCAAAGCCGAAATCTGAAGCTTTCGCATTCTTCCAGCGATTCAAGAAATCCGTTGAGAAGGAGTCAGGAGCTTCTATTAAAACCCTTCGCTCAGATCGAGGGGGAGAGTTTACCTCTAATGAATTTTTCGCATTCCTAGATAAGCATGGGATCAAGAGACAGTTAACAATCGCCTATACTCCTCGGCAGAATGGAGTTGTTGAGAGAAGGAACCGTTCTATCATGGAAATGGTTCGTTGTATGCTCACAGGAGCTACTCTTGGGCAACAATATTGGGCGAGAAGCTGTCACCACTACGGTGTATCTTTTGAATAGGGCACCCACAAAGGCCCTAAAAGGAATGACTCCACAGGAAGCATGGAGTGGTCGAAAACCCTCCATATCTCATCTACGTATTTTCGGATGTCAAGCTTTCATGCACATACCGAAAGAGAAAAGGAAGAAACTAGATGAGAAAACGCCTGAGATGTATTTTTCTTGGATATTTCGAGCACTCTAAAGGATATCGGTTGATAGATCCTTTGACCAAGAAAATTCATATCAGCGGAGATGTTGTCTTTGATGAAGCTTTCACATCACAGAGCACATCTAATGTACACCAAGATATTGTGGAACCTAAGGAAGAGGAGATTCCTTCGTCAACACGAGACGGGAGGTCCTTCTACATATTCTTCACCACCACCGAAGAAGAATCCTAAATGGTGTACAAATACAATCGAGAGATGCAAATTTATCCACTCCTCCCAATTTGAATTTGGATAGACCTCGTACACGCGGTATGGCTCAAAAGGAAAGAGAAGCCGAGAAGCTGGTGAGGTTGATGATCTTTGTCAATTTTTTGAGGAACTTTCCGTGACTCCAAGTACAGAAGTAGAGGATATGGATATTGATGATGACGGGGCATTCATGTCTACCATAGATAGTTTGGAACCTGCATCAGTGCAAGATGCTCTTAGTGAGCCTCAGTGGAAGGCCGCTATGGATACAGAGTATGAGTCTTTGATGAAGAATAAAACTTGGAAGCTTGTTGATCCGCCGCATGGAAAGAAACCTATTGGCTGCAAATGGGTATATAAAGTCAAGTACAAGGCGGATGGAACAATTGATAAGCATAAGGCCCGACTTGTTGCAAAGGGCTATGCTCAAAAGGAAGGCATCGACTATGAGGAAACTTTTGCACCTATTGCTCGGATGACCACAATTCGGGTTATGTGTGCTATGGCAGCACAATATGGGTGGAAAGTTCACCAAATGGATGTCAAAAGTGCCTTTCTAAATGGTGATCTCCAAGAAGAAGTCTATATGACTCAGCTTGAAGGATTTGAAGTGGAAGGCCAACAGCAAAAAGTTTGCAAATTGGTCAAATCCTTGTATGGTCTGAAACAAGCTCCTCGAGCTTGGTATATAAAAATGGACAATCACCTTATGCAGCATGGATTTAAGAGATGTCCGTCAGATGCAAACCTCTATTTCAAGAAACAGGGTTATGAGATAGTGTTGCTTGTACTCTATGTGGATGATATGCTCATTACAGGGAGTTCAGAAAATATGATCTCTACTGTCAAAAGAAACTTGTGCAAATCTTTTGAGATGACAGATCTCGGACTTCTCCATTACTGTCTTGGTCTAGAATTCAGCCAGAAGGAGCACTCCATCAAAGTGTCTCAGAAAAAATATGCCAAGACATTGCTGGATAAATATCGCATGACTGACTGCAAGCCAATGGCAACTCCAATGGAGAATGGACTTCAGTTATCGCGATATGATGACTCACCTCGAGTAGATGGTACTCTCTATCGACAGTTGATTGGGAGTCTCATATATCCGACCAATACTAGGCCGGATCTCGTATTTGCTATCAACTATCTTTCGAGGTTCATGCAGGAGCCTAAGACTACTCATTGGAAAGCGACAAAACGTGTTCTTCACTATGTCCGTGGTACTATGGAATATGGCCTAGAATACAAGAGGAACAACAAATTCTTCTTGCAAGGATACACGGACTCCGACTATGCCGGATCATTTGATGATCGCAAGTCAACTTCTGGATATATTTTTCATCTGGGATCCGGTCCTGTCTCTTGGCACAACAAGAAGCAACGGTGGTTGCTATTTCATCAACGAGAGGCAGAATATCGCGCCGCACGTGAAGTCGTGTGCGAAGTGATATGGTTACGTCGCATTCTGACAAGTATGGGCCATCCATCAAAATCTCCAATACACTTGTTCTGCGACAATCAAGGTGTTATGAACCTCGTCAAGAATCCAGTCCATCATGAAAAAACAAAGCACATTGACACACAATGTCATTTCATTCGAGATGAAGTTCCAAAGCACCGAATTTAGCTTCAGGACATTCCCACCGATGCTCAAGTTGCAGACATTTTCATTAAGGCACTTGGACGTGTCAAATTTGAATTGTTTCGCAACTCACTTTGTATTGCAAAATGATGTAAGGGGATGTTAGTAGTCTAGTATAGCTATTAGTTATTACATTACCCAAATAATGTAATAAAGGGGGATGTTAGCGTACTTTGTCTTTGTCTAAGTTTATTTAGACATTTTGTTGAGACTGTTACAACTTCGTAACAGTTCTTATTCAGTCGTTCCGCCGGTGCTATTCTCGGCTGTGTAATCGCTATTTAAACATGGTTTAATGCAATGCAATGTTGTTCGCTGGTTTTACAATATGCTATCCATAGCTTACCCTGAATTGATTGTTGAATCCGATGAGGAGTTGGAAGGAGATATTTTCCATGATGTCTCCATTGAAGAGTTGTTACACAATGGTTTTTATTTTGATGGTTCTATACCAACTATAGCCCAACTTGAGGCCACCACTCATCAAGACGAATTATCCAACTTAACCTTAAAAGAATTACAAGAATTGGGCGTTTCACCCGCCCCACCTAATTTTGAAAGAGATCTACACATGGAAGTAGAAAACGTCATTAAAGTTAACATTGGAACTGAGGATAATCCTCACATAATCAATATTGGATCAGCATTAAGTCAAGAAAAACAAGATGAAGACATTGCATTCCTTAAAGAATATGAAGATGTCTTCGCTTGGACATATGAAGATATGCCAGGTCTGGACCCTTCCGTAGTCATGCATCATCTAGTAGTCCATCCGGATGCTAAACCTGTTAAACAGAAACTTAGAAAAATGCATCCCAAAGTGGCCTTGCTAGTCAAAGGAGAGTTAGAAAAACTCCTGAATGTTACTCATCAAGACGAATTATCCAACTTAACCTTAAAAGAATTACAAGAATTGGGCGTTTCACCCGCCCCACCTAATTTTGAAAGAGATCTACACATGGAAGTAGAAAACGTCATTAAAGTTAACATTGGAACTGAGGATAATCCTCACATAATCAATATTGGATCAGCATTAAGTCAAGAAAAACAAGATGAAGACATTGCATTCCTTAAAGAATATGAAGATGTCTTCGCTTGGACATATGAAGATATGCCGTGTTCTGGACCCTTACGTAGTCATGCATCATCTAGTAGTCCATCCGGATGCTAAACCTGTTAAACAGAAACTTAGAAAAATGCATCCCAAAGTGGCCTTGCTAGTCAAAGGGGAGTTAGAAAAACTCCTAAATGTTATTTTCATACAAGCTATTGATTATGCTGAATGGATCTCAAATGTAGTTCCAGTCACCAAGAAAGAAGCTACCAAAGTTAGGGTTTGCATGGACTTTAGAGATATTAACGTTGCATGCCCTAAAGATGATTTTCCTCTTCCAAACATGGACCAAATCATTGACTTTACCATCGGGAGTGGAATGATGTCCCTAATGGATGGATTTTCCGGCTATAATCAGATCAGGATAGCTCTTGAAGATCAGGCTAAAACAGCCTTTATTACCCCTTGGGGTACCTTTTGTTGGAAAGTGATGCCATTTGGTTTAAAGAATGCGAGCGCAACATATCAACGAGCTATGACTTATATCTTTCATGATATGATGCATGATATCCTACATGATTACGTAGATGATATTATAGCTCGCTCTATTAAAGAAGATGATCATTTAGATGATTTGAGAAAAGTATTTAATCGGTTAAGAGAATACCTTATTCGATTAAATCCAGCCAAATGCATATTCGGAGTTAAGTCCGGTAAACTATTAGGGGTTTTAGTTTCTTTACGTGGTATCGAAATCGACCCTCTCAAGATTGCGGCTATCACTGATATGCCCGCACCTACCAATATATCTGAGTTACGAAGTTTACAAGGTAAGCTTCAAGCCATCCGTCGCTTCATCGATAAGTTGGCGGACAAAACCACTCCCTTTCTTAAGCTCCTTAAGAAGGATGTCCCTTTTAACTGGGACGACGAATGTACATAAGCTTTTGAACTTCTCAAACAATACCTCCTTAACCCACCTGTGCTTTCACCGCCTAGACCTGATCGCCCGTTTCTCCTATATATTTCAGCTTCAGATTTTGCTTTAGGAGCTATGTTAGCTCAGCTTGATGATGAGAAGAAAGAACGTGCTAATTATTACATTAGCCAAACTTTAATCAATTATGAAACTCGTTATACCTCATTAGAAAAACTATGTCTAGCAGTCGTATTTTCTACGCAAAAATTACGCCATTATATGCTTAGTCAAAAAACATATGTCATTGCTAAATATGATCCCTTGCGGTATCTTATGAGTCGACCTTATTTATCGGGTCGCACAACCAAGTGGGTTCTTGCTCTAAGCGAGTTTGAACTCACATTCATAGGACAAAAGTCTGTTAAGGGTCAAATCATAGCAGATCGGTTAGTCTGCTGCACCCTTAGAGTCTACCCATCCCCTCATCATTGAGTTTCCCGATGAATGCCTTCAATTAGAGGCGGACCATGTTGAACAATGGTCCTTATACTTTGATGGAGCCCGATGCATGAGTGGGGCTGGTGCGGGTATTATTTTAATATCTCCACAAAAACACATTATACCTTTGTCCTTCAAATTAACATTTGCTTGCACCAATAATACTACCGAATATGAGGCTCTAATCCTTGGATTACGAGCTGCCTTGGCATTAAAAATCAAACATCTCCTAGTTTTTGGTGATTCTCAACTTGTCATAAATCAAATTAATGAAGTTTATCAGACCAGAGATGATAAATTGCGCCCATATAAAGCATATGTTTTGCAATTGTTATCCTTGTTTGATAAAGTTACTTTGGAAGCTATTCCGCGAACTAGCAACCGTGCGGTTGACGCTATGGCCGCAGCTGCATCTCTTCTGCCCTTGGAGTTAGATGACGAATATGCCACCATCATTATTCGTCGACTCCAGGAACCCACTTCAAATAAGTCATGTTTAGAACCTTTGGATGTGTTTCTAATCAATGAAACTACTCCTGACCCTTGGTATATAGATATATTTGATTTTCTTCACAATGGGACTTTCCTTGCCAATTCTAATAGAAACCAACGTCGGTTATTACGTAGACGAGCAAGTCGATTTGTAATAATTGGCAATACTTTATATAGGAGATCTTTTGAAGGTATCCTATTGAGATGTTTGAATCTAGAAGAATCCAAATCAGCTTTAAGTGAAGTCCACGATGGATCTTGTGGAGGACACTTCAGTGGTAGTGTCATTGCTAAAAAGCTCCTTAGGATAGGCTACTTTTGGCCTACCATGGAAAATGATGCACATGAGTATGTGCGCCATTGCGACAAGTGCCAGAAACATGCTGACCTTGTCCATGCGCCTGCACAAGAGCTGCAAGCTATTTCATCTCCTTGGCCCTTTTCAAAATGGGGCTTAGACATTATTGGCAAAATTAATCCTGTGTCATCTGATGGACACAAATTCATCATAACCGCCACTGAGTATTTCACGAAGTGGGTTGAAGCTATGCCTTTAGCTTCCTGCACTGGAACACAAGTCTCTAAATTTATTTTTAATCAAATCATTTGTAGGTTCGGAATTCCTGCAAATCTCATCTCAGACAATGGAACTTGTTTCAAAAATAAAGATGTCAAGAAATTATGCCAAAAATATAAGATTCAACATCGATGGTCCACTCCCTATTATCCTCAGGGTAATGGCCAAGCGAAGCATCTAACAAAACCTTAATCAAAATTCTCAAAAGATTGGTCAATAAATCTGGCCGCGACTGGCACATTCAATTATATCCAACTTTGTGGGCCTATCGAACTAGTGTTCGAACTCCCACTGGAACTTCACCTTTTGTCTTGGTTTATGGCGCTGAAGCCGTTTTTCCTTTTGAATTAGAAGTTCCTTCTTTGGCTCTACTACTTCAAGATACCGAAGTAGGAGATGAATATCGAGTTGGCAGACTCGATCGACTGGAACTCCTAGATGAAAAGCGCATCAATGCTTTGGAGCATCTTCGTGCTTACCAAAACAAGCTTAAAAGATCATATGCCAAGAAAGTTCGTCATCGATCCTTTGAGGTCGGCGACCTTGTTTTAAAAGAAAATCAAAAAAATACTAATGCAACTAAAGACCTTAAAGGTAAATTTGAGCCCAACTGGCTTGGACCATATATTATCACTGCTAAATTTGAATCGGGAGCATACAAATTAGCTACCTTAGATGGTAAATATTTAAAAGAACCTATGAATATTATGCATCTTAAGCGATATTACGCATAAAATTTGGTCATTTCATCATTTGTACATATTTTGCATGTTGTCTCATTTTAAAAATATATATATAACTCTTTAAACAAAAACAAACAAAAAATAAAAAAATAAAAATAAATAAAAAGTCAAAACAACAATATTATTGACTCTTTTCAAACCCAAAAAAAATAAAGAAGAAAGAGAGAGTCAAAATCATCAAACTCCTCAAAAATATTTGTTGTATATATTTCTTCTTCAAGTATTGCAGTTATATTTTCAAGTTATTTTGGATAAATTAGCATTTATTTGGAATCCCTCACTATCACAAACACAAAAATAAATATCTTGATTTTATCCGGCATGATTACTAATCTCTCTTATATCAAAGTCCACAAAATTCAATTAAATAAAGTTTGAGCACGAGAGAATTGATCTTGTTATTTACTTAAACCAAGCATATCCTTTCACAATAAAATGATTATATTTGTAATGTCCATGCTATGCTACATAGTAGAAGTGGTTTCTTGAGCGAAAAGTTTCCCCTGCTATCCTATCATGCACATGGTCTAGAATCTTTGAGAATTGACAAAAGGACAAGCTCACCCCTACCCGAAATAAAAATCCCTTGCTCTACAGCTAATCCGAGCAAGTATCCCTAGTATAGGAAGAAAAGAAAAGTTCAAGAAAAAGAGAAAAAGAAACAAGTTATTTCAGCATTATCTCAAATATCAAGCCAAAATACAAAAATACAAAAAAAAAAAAAAAAGAAAAGCAAAAGCAAAGAAAAAGAAACAAACAAAAGCAAAAGCAATAAAATCCCTTTCCCTACCCATTGAAAAGAAAAGAAGGGTTGATGAGCTTGAATCCCTGGAATTCTCAATTATTCGAAAACTGTGAGGTAAGCCCCATAACAGGTGGTTTGTGCCCAACCCGCTTGGCCTTGGGTAACTCCTAGCGTGGCGATATGTCTGTCACATTAGCGACCTTCTTTTGTACAGACCTATGTCTGCTTATGGATTAGCTAGCTCTTGATAACCCGACCTACATAGTAGTCTGGTATGGTTATATGCATCTAAATCATGGTTAACGAACACTTATTTGGTTAATTCAAATCACTTGTATCATAGTATCTTGCTCAAACCTGGTCAATGAACAATGCAATTGCACACACATTTTGTATTTGAGAGATTTTGTGTATCATTATGATAAATCAAGATTGGTAATGAACTCACCTACGCACATGGGATTCCTTATAAATCTAACTTTTGTCTTTAAGATACTTTGAAATATTTTTGCAAATTGTTTGGAATAAATTCATTTTCCTCTTTAAAGAACAGTTGTTTAGTATAAAGACAACTATATGCATTATCAAAAATCAAAATCATTTTCAAAACATGCAATAAAGTTACATTTATATATAACTTTTGACTTTCGCGACGATGGTATAGTTCCAAAACCAAAATTGGAATTTTATGCCTAGCGCAAGTCCTCATCTTCATATTTTCAGACTATTTTCAAAAATTAAAAAATCAACCATGCAATAAAACTATTATATTATTTTCTTCTTTGGATTTCGCGATGATGGTATAAGTCTATACCTAAATATTCTATGCCTAGCGCAAACCATTGTACCAATTTTATTTTCCATTTATTCAAAATCATAAAAACATATGACTTAAATCATTATGTTACACAATTATGCTTTAAAACAAAACAAACACTTACTCTATTTTCATGTCATTATGTCAAACTTCAATTTTGCAATGATGGTATAATTCCTAGGGAATTATCCAAAAAATTTATCACACTTAGGAATTTATGCCTAGCAAAAGTCATTTTAAAATATTTCATGCATAATATTTTCATGAAAATCTGAAAACAAATCATCATCATCATCATCATCATTTGCATCATCACACCAAAGTCTTAAGACAGTCTCTTAAGCACTCTTTTACTTTTAACAATATTTCTATACTGGGATTAGCTTGACGACCGAGTGAGCGGCGACTCCATGAAATGGTCTATAATAGCGACAATGTCCTTTGAAATTATTGTTAGAAGTCCCTTTTCTTTTTTATCAAATCACATCACAAACAACCAATTTGTTTACATCAGATTATTTCATTTAAATTTTAAAAAACATGACATTCAAACCATAATATTTCCAACCGACATAATTACATGAATCATCAAATCAATCACACCACAACAATAAAGCATCATACAAACACATAAGACAAGTCATATGATCAAAAATATCATTTATATATTATATATATATATATATATATATATATCTCAACAATATATGTACATCATATCAAAACTGGATTGGTATGCCACAATCTACATCTTGGCATACTCAATCCTCTCAAATCATATAATCAGTCTGTGCAATGCAGTAGCCTAGCCTCGAGAACCCCTCGAGCTCTCAGCCTCATCTCCTCCCCCGCCCTGAGGTGGACGAGGTGGCCCCATCGCAGTATGTGTGGTACTGCGAGTCCTAGTCGTCGATCGGGATGAAGTCCTCGATGACCCAACCCTGATCGGATCCGCAATGCTGGTTGGCAGCTATACCCTCTGGCCCTCTGGCACCATCTGGAAGTAGATACCCTGATAGAACGCGGTCTGAGCAATCGACCGTGCCAGCTCCTGAGTGCTCGCTCCTCCGCTCCGTGCTCTGAGGCGTGCAACCTCATCTCTGAGCTGTGTAGCCTCAGCTCGGTGGCGTGCAGCCTCATCCTGTAGAGTCTGCACCTGTGCCTGGAGACGGATAGTCTCCGCCTAGAGAGTAGCCATCTCACTACTCTCTCCTATGTCCACACCCTTGCCCTTATCGGGCGATGGTGGCCTCTCTCTCCATGGAGAAGGGGGTCTCTCCTCCCTCCTCTCCCGCTGTCGTGGCCTCTGCTGAGCCTCGTGGTCTCCTCTGCTCTCTCCCTCCGTGACCCTGTGCCACCTCAATGGCCGCCTGGCGCCGCCTCCCCATCCGACGCACAACTGCGTGAATCGGACCCTGAGCCCTCGTCATCCGAGGAGGGCGGATGCCTGTGTACCAGGCATCGTAGCCGTCGGCTACCCCTGCGTCGTCCCCATCCACTGGCTGAATGGGGGCATCATCTGCGTCCTGACTCCAGAAGCGCTGCATATCTGGAGCCCCGCTAACTGTAGTGTTATCCCGAACGGTCCGAGAAAACTCATAGTCTCCGAGAGATGGGATCCCCTGTCGTAGACCGAATCTGCCTCAAAACTCGGTCGTAGCGGTGGAGCTCCACCTCTCCCCTCTCCATCCTCAGCCAACAGGTTCGCCTAACGCGAGCCAGCTCCTGTCCGTCCTCGGCCCACCCTGGATGATCTCTCCAAGGCCTCCAGGTGATCTGGTCGGAGACAAGGTCGTCAAGTAGTCTCCGGGACATTGGCAGATCTATCCGCCGCTGTGACCCTCTCCGGAGCCACCAGTAGAAAGCTCGGGGCCTCTCCCCGTCAATCCCTATCAGTGGGAGCCCTACCGGCCTCCGCACCGTGATGTGCTCCCAGCACCAAACCTGTAGTAGTGATGTCATAACCAGACATCGGCCGCCCTTGTATACGACCCCATGCAGGATCCTATACAATCGGCATAGTACATAACTCCCCCAAGCAAACCTATACCCGTGGTCTCTCATGTCGTAGACCACATCCGTCAGTAGCCATGGTACTCTGCATCCACTCGAATGGCATAGCAGCAGACCACCTACAACCCTAGCCAAAACCTCTGTCAGTCTAGATGCCCCAGGCATCCGGCGTAGCGACTCGATGTTCACTCCGCCCTTCTCCAGGGCGAAGCTCGGATCTCTGCACAGTCGCATCATCGCGTGGCCCTGATTGGCCGTGGGAGTTATTAACCGTCCTTGTATGGGGATCCTCAAAATCCTCCATACATCCTCTAGTGTGGGAGTCATCTCCCCTGTCGGTAACCAAAAATAGGAAGAACCCGGATACCACCTCTCTGCTAGGGTTGTCAATAGCCCCATATCTGTAGAAACCTATGGCATCTCTACCACATGCCGCAAGCCGACTTGTGCCAACCGATCTCGCTCTGCTCGAGATAGAGCGGCCAAGTCATCCCTCAGCCCGTCGTATTTCCATTCTCTCGCTCTTTAGTAATCCTCTCTGCAACATAAACAACAAAACAATAAAAATCATTAATAAAACAGTGATTAAAAATGCAAGTAAAGCAAGTTCAATTTCATCAATGATGATATCGTCCACTATTGGACGATATCGTCCCCAATTTGAGCAAATTCGTCTCCGATTTCGCAAGCCGAAATCATCCCTTTTTTGACGAAATCGTCCCCATTTTGCCGATTTCGCCCTTGGACGAAATCGGCGATATCGAGACGATTTCGACGAAATCGAGACGATTTCATCCCGACGACGTCGACGGCCCAAAAACGGCCGCGATGCTCAAAAATCATCAAAATTTAATCTAAAAAGCATAGAAAATCAAAATTCAAGCATTCTAAACTAAGTTTAGACTCTTACCCGTAGCCCGCGTCGGACCTCTGTCGATCTGTGCGCTGTCTCGACCATTTTGTTTGCAGAGCTCCACAAACCAGAAAATGAAAATGAACAGTAACAATGAATTAGGGTTTTTCCCTATTTTTTTAATTTTATTCAAAAACAATTAAAAACATTTTAATTTTTTGCTTTTTCGCGTTTTTACCTCAAACGTTCGATTTGGGTAAAAACACGGAGGGGGCATCATAGTAAGTCGTCGTACGATTCGACCAAGAATCGTCGCCTAAAAATGGGAATAATTTTTGCTTTCTCGTAAATCGAGAAGAACTCATCTTTAACGCATTTTCTTCGAAAAATTCGCTAAAGAGGGGGCAAAATGTAGCACCCTAAAATTGGCGCAGTAAAACTTAGTAAATAATTAAAATTACCTTAGTAATAATTCAAATTCAAATTTCAACCCCAAAACCGCTCCCAAACCGCCTGCTACCCGTTTCCTTGTTTTTCGTGCCATTTTTAGAGTTTGTTTCGTCCGTTGGACGATATCGTCTCCGATCAGACGATATCGCCTCAGATCGGACGATTTCGTCTAGAGCAGAACGTCCAGACGATTTCGTCCCAAAACTAATTTTTCAAAATTAGCTTCTGTTTCAACAGCTTCTCTAACTCGGGCAGAGACGCGTCCGCACCGTTAGAGTCTCCCCCATTGGAGATCTCCCAAAATGGGATGATCTCCAACCTCCCAACCTCTTTCCTATGCCTATTTAATCTTAGGCCCTCCCCTTGACATTCCCCTGGCTGAATTTTTCTGTACTTTAAGTTTTACATGCTTCAGGATATCCTAGATTATTGTTCGCCTTTGTCCCTTTTTGAATTTTCTTGCAGGAACTTTGTTATTCTTCAGCCGGAGCAAAGCTCAGATCGTCGCAGACGATCCTGTCCAATTCGAGACGATTTCGTACCAATCCGAGACGATTTCGACTGTAGTCAACATTGGGGGCAATCAGTGCCCAAAGTTTGCGTTTCTTTACTCTTTTTTGTTGTTTTGCTTTGCATTAGTTAAGCTTATTACTGCTTTGCATCTTGGAGTTCACCTCATGTAGCCTAGATGCATAATAAAGTCAAAGTTAGTCATTAAAACCATGCATTTTACTTAATTTGTTATCTAAAGTTGTCATTCTAGCATTCATACTTTCATTTCTATCATTTTCCCTTGCTTTTGCAATTGTATTTTTTGTTCTTGGTATCCATTTCTGCAATTGCATGTCTCCGACGAATTCGTCGGATCTCGAACGATCTCGTCGGATCGGAGACGATCCTGTCAAATTCCAGACGATCTGGACTGCTTCAAAAATCAGAATCTCCATCAGACATCCGGATCAGGTATGGCTCTTTAATCTAGCTTATTCTCTCTGTTTTCTGTTCAAATCTGTTTTCTGTATTCATATAATCAGCATTTCATATAGCTTAGCTTAGATTCATTTGGCCAAACCTAGGACTTGGATGTTTAAAGCTAAAATTGAACACATTAAACTCATTCCCAACCTAGGCGTGGAAACTGCCACTAAACGTTTCCTGGTGAACCCCACCATCCGTCGAAAAATCACCTTAATACCCCTCCCCCGAGAGGCGGGACCTTCAAAGGGCCTCTCAGTCCGAGGTACCGTCCCATCCTTTTCCCATCCTCCTTCCGGGCACGGATCCTTTAGCCTGAAGGTAAGGATGCGAAAAATTTGGAGCGATACAGATCATGTTGTAAAATTTAAATGAAATAATATGATGTAAACAAATTGGTTGTTTTGTGGTAATTTGATGAAAAATAAAGAGACTTCTAACAATAATTTCAAAGGACATTGTCACTGTTATAGACCATTTCATGGAGTCGTCACTCACTAGGTCGTCAAGCTAATCCCAGTATAGAAATATTGCTAAAAGTAAAAGGGTGCTTAAGAGACTATCTTAAGACTTTGTGTTGTGATGATGAAAATGATGATGGTGATGATTTGTTTTCAGATTTTCATAAAAATATTATGCATGAAATATTAAAAATATGATTTGTTTGCTAGGCATAAATTCCTAAGTGTGATAAAATTTTGAACAATTCCTTAGAAATTATACCATCGTTGCAAAATTGAATGTTGACATAATGAAATGAAATAGAAAAAGTGTTCGTTCTTTTTAAAGCACAATTGTGTGACATAATGATGTAAGCCATATGTTTTATAAATTATAATGAATGGGGAATAAAATTAGAACAATGGTTTGCGCTAGGCATAGAATTATAGGTATAGACTTATACCATCATCGCGACATCCAAGAAAAAATAATTTTATTGCATAATTGATTTTTTATTTTTGAGATAAACAGAAAAAATATAAACGTGACTTTATTTACTAGATTGTTTAATATGTTGTTTGAAAGAATTTTTGGATTTTTGAAAACAATGTATGTAATTGTTTTTATACTAAACATATATTCTCAAGTAAGAAGATGAAATTATTCCAAAAAGAGTTGCAGAAATATTTTAAATTATCTCAAAGACAATGTAGATTTATAAGGAACCCTCATGTGCATATGTGAGTTCATTTTCCGATCTTGATTTATCATAATGATACAAAAATCTCTCAAATACAAATGTGTGTTAAATTGCATTGTTCATTTACCAATTTTGAGCAAGATAATTTGATACAAGTAATTTAAATTAACCAAATAAGTGTTCGTTGACCATGATTTATATGCATGTAACCGTACCAGACTACTATGTAAGTTGGGTCATCAAGAGCTAGCTAATCCATAAGCCGACATAGGTCTGTACAAAAGAAGGTTGCTAATGTGACAGACATATCACCACGCTAGGGATTACCCAAGGCCAAGCGGGTTGGGCACAAACCACCTGTTATGGGGCTTACCTCACAGTTTTCGAATAATTGAGAATTCCAAGGATTCAAGCTCATTCACCCTTCTTTTCTTTTCAAAGGGTAGGGAAAGGGATTTTATTGCTTTTTGCTTTTGCTTTTGCTTTTTCTTTTTCCTTTCTTTTTTTTTTATTTTTTTTTTGTATTTTTGCGTGGAACTGAGATAATGCTGAAATATTGCTGCGATGGTACAAAATAATATTTTTCTTTTTCTTATTTTCTTTGACTTTTATTTTTCTTCCTATACTAGGGATACTTGCTCGGATTGGCTGTAGAGCAAGGGATTTTTATTCTGGGCAAGGGTGAGCTTGTCCTTTTGTCAATTCTCAAAGATTCTAGACCATGTGCATGATAGGATAGCAGGGGAAACTTTTCGCTCAAGAAACCATTTCTACTATGTAGCATCATATCGAATTTGCAATGAAATCATTTTAATGTGAAAAAATATGCTTGGTTCAAGTAAATAACAAGATCAATTCTCTATGCTCAAAACTTTATTTAATTTAACTGTGGACTTTGATATAAGAGAGATTAATAATCATACCAAATAAAATCAAGATATTTATTCATGTGAGTGTGAAAATGCAGGATTCCAAATAAATGTTAATTTATCCAAAATAACTGAAAATATAACTGCAATACTTCAAGAATTGACGGGTGCAAAAATAAAAGATGTTTTTGAAGATTTTGATGTTTTTTATATTTTGATTTTAATTTATGAAATTGGTGGTATATACAAGATGATCTATATATGCTATACAAGGTTATTTGAGTATAGCATGTCTAAGGTTGCTTCAAAATCAAAGGAGGTTTTGAAGGATAATTTGGTTGTGGTGAAGGTAAGAACAAAATGTGATGAATAAAAGGTAGTGATAACAAAAGCTTTGTTATAATGTAGAATAATGTAGCAAAAGATTTTACTTTTATATGTGTAAAATTGATCATGTTACAAAATAAAATGTCAGAAGGATAAGAAGGTTCTTCATTCTTATCACTATCTTCCAAGTCTTGATAAGATGGAGGGAGCATATATGAAATATATGCATGGGTGTTATTTGGTAAACAAGGATGATCATATATGAATGAAGAAAAGTGATGGATAGAAGATAATTGTGACAATAGAGAATGTATAGAACTTGATGTTTCAACCGTTAAATATTCTTCAAATGGTGTTGGGTCATTATGTATGGTAACAATTTTACTTGCAAGTTCAAACTTTAAACATTGGTGAAGAGTAGAAGGAGCAACCCTCATCGTATGAATCCAAGGACTTCTGAGAAGTAGGTTGTAAGGTGAAGGGCAATATGCTACATAAAACAAAGTATCCAGGATCTTGGATCCAATATTAAGGGGAAGAATTATAGTACCTTGAGCTTCTTGAATTTCATTGTTAAAAGATTTTATAATAACATTTGATTCATTAAGATCTTCTTCCTTTAATTTGAGTTTTTGGAATAATTGATAAGTGCATAAATTAAGAGAGGAGCCATTATCTACCATGATAGTTTTAACATGTGTTTCTTTACTAGATCCTGTAATGTAAAGAGAGGAGTTTTCTTGTGGAGTAGAGGAAGGAATCTCCTCATCATAGAATGAAATATGGTTAACCTCAACGAGGCTTACACCATTAATTATGTTCTTAGGGAAAATATCATGAGGAACAAATTGTTGGCTAGGTATCTTGAACAAAGTTTCCTTATAAGAACTTTGTAATACTTCTAAAAGAGATATCTTTGCTTGAGGAGTAATCACTTGTTGTTGGCTATCAAAGGGGATTTCAGATTGAGATTTTGATTCTAAAGATGAGCTTTCTATGCTTACATTCCATTTTGGATCATTCTCTAGAGCCAAAGATAGTTTTGAAGGTTGGTCAAATGAGGAATCCATCTCTTGAATATCATATTGAGTTGATTGAACTTGAGGTTGCTCATTTGTAGTTTTTGTTACAATATTAGTAATATCATCATGATGGGACACATTAACATGCAATATTTGATTGGTTTCCTGTTGTTGATAATTGAATAGGGGTTCTTGGGAGATCCCCATGTCTTGATAGATTATTAGTATTTGTTGCGTAGGAGTTTGATAGTTTACTGAAGATTTATAATCAGTTGTAGATTGTAATTCCTTTATATTAAAAAGACCCTCATCAATCAAATATTGAATTGCACATCTTAAATATTTACAATTTTGTGTCATATGTCCATCTACTCTATGATATTCACAATGTAGCTCAGATTTAAACCAATCTGTTGTGGTATCAAGTTGTCTTATGGAAGGGAGTTCAATCCTATTTGTATCAAGTAAATGCTTGAGAATTATATCCATTGGTTGATTGAGCTTTGTAAATGTACGTGATGAAGGTTTTCGAGAGGTTTTTGATAAGTGCCTTAGGAGTTCAGTCATAAAAGGACCTAATGGTTTTTTACCTCTCTTTTCTTTGTTATGGGTAGAATGATGATAGGAAGATTGTGAAGTATGATGTGAGTGCATGGTAGGATTGGAAGAATAAGTATTTTCTTGTTGAAATGGATGTGTTGTATTGAAAGAAGAATATTGAAAGGATGGAGGAGGATTATATGTGGATTGATAGACATAATATGGATATATGGGAGAATAGATAATATCGTTATGAAGAGGATTGGAAAAGGGATTGTCCTTTTGGGGTAATGATGAAAAATGAGAAAAGTGTGATGGAGGTGATGTTGAATAGGGATGAGGTTGGTCATAATCAACAAATGTATTTGGCTGAATTCTTCCAACATTACTGATGGGCTCATATTGATTTGAGTAAAAACTCATGGTTTCTTGAGTACTTCCAAAAGTAATATTTAGTATCTACTATTTAGAATTGAATCTAAAACATACAAATTTGAAATGATGATTTTGTTTTTGTTTTCTTGTATATATATATATATATATATATATATATATATGTTTTATATTTTTGAATCAGAAATATGCCTATGTTATTCACGTCGGGTTCACCAAAATGTATCGCTCCAAATTTTTCGCATCCTTACCTTCAGGCTATAGGATCCGCGCCCGGAAGGGGAATGCGAGAAGGATGGGACAATACCTCGGACTGAGAGGCCCTTTGAAGGTCACGCCTCTCGAGGGAGGGTTATAAGGGTGAATTTTCGACGGATGGTGGGTTCACCAGGAAAATTTTGAGTGGCAGTTTCCACGCCTAGGTTGAAAATGGGTTTGATGTGTTCATTTTGTACTTTAATCATTCATATCCTAGGTTTGGCCAAGATGAATCTAAGCTATTCTATATGCCAATGCTGATTTATATGGATACAGAAAACATGAATAAGTGCTAAACACAGAAAGTGTGCTAAATAAGACAGAATGTACCTGATTTCGGATGTCTGATGAAGATTCTGAGGTTTGTAGAAGTCCAGATCGTCTCAAATCTTACATAATCGTCTGCAATTGCACAGAATCATCTCAGATCACAGTCGATCGTCTGATATCAGACGTGATCATCGTCGACCTGACGAATTCGTCAGGCGAATTCGTCAGAAACTTGCAATCACAGAAATAGATACCAAAGACCAAAAATGCAACTGCAAAAGCAAGGGGGAATGATAGAAATAATAGTAAACTTGGCTAAATGATAAATCCAGATAACAATTAAAGGAAATGCATTAATTTAATAATTTATTTTAACTTTATCATGCATCTATGCTAAATGAGGTGAACTCCAGAATGTAGAAATAGAATAAACTAAGTTAATGCGTAAGGAAATAAAGAGAGAAGATAAAAGAATGCAAACTCCGGGCTCTGATTGCCCCCAATCTAGACTACAGTCGAGATCGCCTCCAATCGTACGAGATCGTCGCCGATCTACGACAGGATCGTCCGAAATCGTCTAGAATCGCCAGCGACGATCCGAGCTTGCTCCAGCTGAAAAACAATAAAATTCCTGCAAGAAAACTTGAAATACACAATGCAAACGAAGGTGTGAAGGTGTTCTAATGCACGAAAATTAAAGTTGCAGATAAATCAGTCAGCCAAGGGGGATAAACTAATAAAATCCTAGTTTATATAGGATTAGGGGGAGGTGAGGAGGTTAGAGATCATCCTAATTTGGGAGATCTCCAACGGGGGAGACTCTAACCGCGCAAACATGTTTTCTGCCCAAGTTAGAGAAGCTGTTGAAACATAAACTAATTATGAAAATCAGTTTTGGGACGAAATCGTCTGGATGTTTTGTTCCAGACGAATTCGTCAGATCTGGGACGATCTCGTCTGATCGTCGACGATATCGTCCAACGGTTAAAACAAATCCTAAAAATGGCATGAAAAACAAGGGGAGCGGGTAACGAGCGGTTTTGGGGTTAAAATTCAAATTTTTATCTTTTTACTAAGGTTTAACTGCGCCAATTTTAGGGTGCTACACATAGAGCTACGAATCTTAAACACAGAGCCTTCAATCTCCTAAAAACATAGAGCTACGGATCTCAAACATAGAGTCTTCGAGCTCTTAAACACATAGAGCTATAGATCTTAAACACAAAGCCTTCAAGCTCCTAAAAACATAGAGCTACGACTCTTAAACACAGACCCTTTGAGCTCCTAAAAACATAGAGCTATGACTCTTAAATACAGAGCCTTCGAGCTCCTAAAAACGTAGAGCTACAGCTCTTAAACACAGAGCCTTCGAGATCCTAAACACATAACTACGCTATTGAAAAATAACACCCAAATATGGTCAAATACCAACCTGGTTCGCCCATGAAATTGGGTTTTTTGCACTGCTCGAAAGCCGCTCGTTGCTCCCACTCAACAGACGCTTGTCTTTCTTTGCTCTGCAGACGTTCATCTTCCCTTGCTTTGCAGATGCTCTCCTCTCTAGCTTTTCTTTAGGTATTTTTCCTCAACGTCTTCCCTACCTCCTCGGTCCATGTTTCCCGCCTACCTGCAATTACTCTCTGACCAACATCCGATAGGACGTATGGTGAACACCCCTCTCCCTTATCTTCCCAAGGTGATTGCCATAAAGAGCCTTCCCTTTATGTTAGAAGATATTCACGCATCTTTGACCTGATCGGTTCTCCAAAGGGCAATTCGGTATACTCCGTCGAATGTCGTCTTGTCACCATAACATTTTAGGAGGGTCAACCGATGGGGGGCAGCAGCTTCCCAAGCACGTCGAGGCAAACACCCTTTTTTAAATATATGCATTATATTTTGCCTTTCTAAAAATAATTCAATTATTTATTTTAACAATATTTCTTTTGTTTCATCCAAACCCCATAAGGGGGGCGGAGGTCCAAGGTTCAAATCTCGGGCCTCGCCGGACTGAACGCTTGTCCCTTTCCTGGTGCTTTCAGTGGCGTAAAAGGTTTAAAATGATTGTGGCATGGTGGTTATAGGGGCGGATTGCGCGAAGATCCGTGTGGCGGCTTTCGGGCGAACAGTCGCGAGAATCTCGTGGCGGCCATAAAAGCTGGACAGCCTGCCCGGATTCGTGGCGGCTACCGATTCCACCATGTAAATACAAAAAAAAAAAAAACAATATTTCTTTTGTCCTTAAATAAATAAACTATTTATTTAGCAACATCTTTTACTTTTTTTAAAATAAATAAACTATTAGTTTTTTATTATTAATATTGTTTCCAACTTAATATTGAAAAGTTGGTATGTATTCTTTTTTTTATGAATTTTTTGATAGAAAAGATCAAGATTTGAAATCTTTATTTTTTCTATCAAAAAATTCATAAAACTACTTATCAAATTAGTAGTATCCTTCTAATTTTATAAGCTACTTTCTGATGAACTTGAATCAGTTTCACATTTGGACTGGATTACTTTATTCTTTTATTGGAAGAAAAATAATGCACCCGGAGGAGCAGAGGAGGGTTCTCTACCCGCAGGGGACACAAAGAGAAGAGGTTATCCAATTGAGAATTTGAGACAGATTCAATAATCCATTCCATATTATAATGATTGTCTGGTATCAGTAAGAATTATTTGGCAATGATCCATTGTATAAATTGTATCATGATTATCCTATTTTTATCTACATTCCTTTATTTTTGTATGTGAATATACATATACAATGGTCATTGTATTTTCATTATACAATGATCGTTTCACTCCTTTTATCGTTCGGATCACGAGCAAATGAGAACAGAACTTATTGAGTTCACCGAATCTGTAGAAACAGTTTTTTAAATAGGAATATTTTTTTTTATTTACATCTATTTGCTTCTTCCAAATAAATAAAATGTTTATTTAGCAACATCTATTTGATTCTTTCAAATAAATAAACTATTTATTTAGAAACATATTTTTGCTTTTCTTTAAATAAATAAACTATTTATTTAAATATCTTTTATTCTTTTTAAATAAATAAACTATTTATTTAACATCCTTTTTCTCTTCTTTAAATAAATAAACTATTTATTTAACATCAATATGAAGTTTATGAAGGCAAATCATCTACCCCATGATCGTCGGTTATCAAGGTTAATAATGCTGAAGTAAAAGATAATCATGCAAGTGCATCAAACAAAGAGGGAGTCTTTCCATCAATATAATTGTCTATCTCAGCCTCTAGATCTTACGATGGCTACTAGGCCATCAGTCTAGGGCTCAAGGTGATTAGACATTAACGATTATCCCTTAATCGAATGCATGTCTATATGAAGGTATCTATCCATGTTACCTTCGAGCTGCCTTATCATCATTTACCCTTCCTCAAGTACTCACCTCCAGTGGATGACTCAATTTCTTCCACTCACGAGTGCACCTGAACCTACACATTAGCAATTTATTAGCAGTAACGCATCCTTCATTACTTATCTAATATCATGAAGCTTCTTGATTGCACAAAATCGAATATTAGTCAATACATTGTTTTTCTATGTTTCAAAAGTCCATCTGGGAGGGTTGTGACACCAAATTCTTTGGACGTTGTCACCCAATTGTCAGGCACTTCTCCAATCACTGTAACCCAATTGTCTTTAGCATTATATGAACTTTGAATGAAACTTGAGAAGTTTCAACTCATCTAAAAGTTTTATTTATATCTCAAGTGTTCAGGTCTTAATTTTTCTTGGGGTGCACAAAATTGAATATTAATCAATGATGCTCTTGGGTGCTTAATCTTTTCCTTTGGTTCTTCAATCTACCAGATTCATTCGCTACAAAAATGGAGCTTAGATGCTCAATCTATTCTAACACTTAGTATTTTTGGCACTCCAACTTACAACTTGTTTTGCTACTACAAAATGATGCTTAAGACGTTCAATTTATTCTTGCACTTAGTCTTCTCTAGCACTTAAATCTTCAACTGCTTTTGTTGCTGCGAAATAACACTCATATGAAAGCAATGGTGCTCAGGCAATCAATTCTTAGAATGGATCTTAGCCTCCTCTAACTATTGTGTTCAATGTAACAAATGCTCTTAGCTCTATCTCAATCTCAAGCTTTTGCCGACTTCATAGGCTTATTTTTTATATCTTCTTCACGGGATGCTTCAACGACTCCCTTTAGTATGCACATTTCTATGTTGGATATCTTTCAGCTTGGGTAGATCTTAATTAATCCCCCTCAATTAAGGTTATATCTCAACTTGGGAATCTCTTCATGAAACCCTCTTAAATTATTATTAATGTCTTCCAATTTGAGCAGCTTTCTACTGCTCTCTTTCAATTCTATCTTCAACGAAGACATATGCTCATGGAAATATGAGCTTGCTTTGCAAGATTCCTTTCCTCTGGCTTTTAAGGCTTTCACAAATATGTATGTTACTTTGAACCTTTTCTTTTGGTTCTATTTCTAATAACCTATGCAACTTAGTCAGCCCACACTACTCGCTTCAATGGGTGTTATTCTTTTCTTCCTACACGCAATATCAATCTTAAAGAATTTTATGAATTCAAGGTAATCAATAACCCAAAAATATTTTGGCCTATGTTTCCTTCACATGGCACTTCCTGCAAATTCACACCAAAGTTTTCCTTTGATGCTAGCTCTTAAAATATTCACACAAAAAATTGATTTGGTGTTAGCTTTAGAAAACTACTCACATTAATTCTTAATCTTATCACTCCAAATTTAATATTCACACTAGAAACTCTTTTTTATGATAGCAAAAGACTATTCAAAGTAGCTCTGATAAAGTCTATGCAATGTGGCTCTAATACCATTGTTGGATTCTTAGCCAAATTATCACAAGTCCCAATATTTAGGATCTTGAGTAGTCTCAAATATTCGAGCATTTTACTATAAATGGCCATTATTAAATAACATAACATTTATGTAAATAACAATAATATGAAGTAAAAATAGCCAGTATCATTCATACAATAACATGAAGAAAACCTAAAATAAAATTGCTCAAATTGTATACAAGCTTCAATATTATAAATGCTTGGATGAATTCTTTGATGATACATTTCATGGAGCTTTGTCTCCATAAAATAACCTTAGAAAGGTGAATATTGGACTCTTTGACTATTGCTCTCCTCACATATTCGAGAGATGCAACCTTTCCTATTCCACACATAAGACAAGTCTCTCATCCCTCTTGGCTTCTTATCTTGCCACTTGTATACATGACTCTTGACTCTCTATTTACTCTTGCACACTCCTACTTGCACACTTTATTACATAAAATTTGTGCACATTCTCACTCTTTACACTTGCACACATAATTACATGATACTAGCACACATCCTATACATGAACACATACATAAGGGGAAATATAAATCACACTCCTAAACTATAGACTCAAGCTCTATTCTAATATTTATAATTGTACCACAAGATACCATGGGGGTACATTAGCACGTACCAAATAATGTAATATTCTCCAACAACCTCATCCTTCTTCACCCTATAAAGCTACTTCTCTTCATCATAATTAGTGTCATGAGGCTCCTCATTCACATATTTAAGCATCTCCTTGCTTTGCAACAGAGCTTCAATATTGATCTTCTAGGTAGCATAGTTTGGACCATTCAATAAGGGTAAATGGTGATCCATAACTATTTTGTCAAAATACAAAAATCCATATGCAATTGTGACCAGAAACATCACCATCAATATAGAGATCTCAAAAAAATGTGTGATTTGAAAAAATGGGGTCAATGCTTCTGTATGCAAAAGTTATGAGGCTTATAATTTTTACCCTAGAATTACAAAAATTACCTCCAAAACCTTTGAAAAAAAATAAAATAGTATTTACAGTGAATGAGAGGTTGCTACATGTCACAAAATGAGTGGTTGAGGTAGTGCCAAGCATGCATTGACTATGAAACATATCGACAAATCACACGATGCCACTTGTCATGAACTGATTTGGTGTTTTATCTACAAACCACAATACACCACTTGTGTCCTCATTTGCTCCAAAATTCGTACCAAGTCTATTGCTAATTATGTTATTTATTTGTCAAGTATAATGAGATGGCAAATTGTGATTAGCTGAACCCATATTTATACACATAGTGGTGTACAACCTACACAGTGGCCCAATCGAAGATTACCACTTCAACACCTACATCAACCCTTACACCATCTACCATGTGTCACCTTGTGATTCAAGCCATGTCATCTGATGTGGCAACTACCATGTGTCACCTTGGGATTCAAGCCACATCATATCATGTGTCAATTGCCATTTGTCATACCATGTTAGTTGTATGAACTACCATGTCAACTACCATGTATTATGACATATCATATGTATGGACTACCATGTCAACTGACATGTATTATCATGTATCTCAAGATTCCTGCACTACCATATTACCTGTATTGACCGCCATGTGTTTCCTTGGGATTCATACACCAGATTTCATGTCACATGTATGGACTACCACATAAGCTATATGGACTTTCAAGTGATACTCGCACAAGCTTTTCACCTCAACATAGGTCTGTAAATAGGTGACATCATCCATTTCCATGTCATCATCGGGTTTCATGTCATCACAGGGTGCCAAGTCATTCATGTTGATGTCATCATTATGAAAAAAGGTCTAGCATTAGAGGGAATCAAACCATATATTCCAATATTTGGGGTGTCTTAGGGCTTTGTAGAGCAAATCACTTTTGAGAATGAGGTCACTTCAAAAAGGACTTGATTAATATTTAGACATATAGGGAAAATCACTCCTTTGGAGAGGAAATTGCTCTTGCAATGACTAAATTTCTTGGGAAAAATCTTGTAGAACTTCAAAATAAATCTTATAAACAAGAATGAATTTCTTTTATTTATAGTTAATTTTAGAATTTACCTAAAAATTTGAAATAGATCTTGTGTTAGGAACAAATTACTCAAAAATATACCTATAGACGTCAATTAGTTTGAAGAGAAATCAAATTAGTGAGATAATTTGATCCAAACAATGAGTAATGAGAATATAGTCAAGGATTTGATCCAAAATCTTAAATCTAAATCAAAACTATTTGACTCTTTTAAAATGGAGTCCTCGTTTTATGAAACTTTATGATCTAAGCAATAAAACTCACAAAAATTGATGAAAATTTATCAGATCTAAAGTCAAAACAAACATATTTGAGAGTCCATTTTTGTGTCAGGTAAATTTTGATGTTATTAACTAATCCTTTAACAAATATATAGGAATTTAAAGTGGAATTGTATAGATTTTATGTTGAGCAAGGTGCAGCAAAAGCATTGCAAAAGTATTGTCATTGTTGTCAACACGAGACAGATTGGTGCAGTTGATGCAGTTCAGAGGTCAGTCAGATCAAGTGCGGTGAATTTCAAGGAAAACGAGAGGGGACCCAGATTCAGAAATTTGCAGAAAAAGACAAGGAAGAAAACTGTCGCGATATCGCGACATGTTTTCGTCGACAAAAAAAGGAGAGAGAAAATGCAGCCAAAATTGTCGCGATTTCGCGACAAAAAGGAGGAGAGAGAAAATGCATGCCAAAATTGTCGCGATTTCGCGACATGGCCGAAGAGAGAGAAGGCGCAAGCAAAAGTGTCACGATTTCGCGACAAGTCGGAGGAGAGAGAAAGTTCATGAAAAATTGTCGCGATTTCGCGACAAGTTTGGAGCAAAGGTGCCAAGGACGAAAAATGTCGCGATTTCGCGACAAGTTTGAAGAAGCAGCGCCTAGGATGAAAACTGTCGCGATTTCGCGACATGTTGGAGACAAAGCAGCAAAGTCGAGAAGTGTAGCGATTTCGCTACATGTTGCGAGTTTCGTTGGCTGAAGCAAAGAAAATGCACTAAGTCAAGAAAGTGTAGCGATTTCGCTACATAGTTTCGAAATGCTCAGGCGCAAAAGTGTAGCGATTTCGCTACAAGTTCAAAATGCAAGATGGAAAGGTGTAGCGATTTCGCTACAGGTTCAAAATGCAAGGTGCAAAGATGCAGCGATTTCGCTACAGGTTCAAAATGCAAAGTGCAAAGGTGCAGCGACTTCGCTACGAGTTTGAAATGCAAGGGGCATAGGTGTAGCGATTTCGCTACAAGTGCAAAACACGGAACACAATGGGGTAGCGATTTCGCTACAAGTCTTAAGATCAACAAGTCGAAGCAAGAGGAAACAAAGTTAGTTTTGCCGCAGCAAAGAAAATTACTAAGTCAAAAAGGTGTAGCGATTTCGCTACCTCATGAAGAGAGAATTGTACGGAGGACGGAAGCGTCGCGATTTCGTGACAAAGCTGAGGATGACGTCAACAAAGCTGAAAGTGTCACGATATCGTGACAAGTTGAAAGAAAAGCCGCTGGAAGCCGAAAGCGTCGTGATTTCGTGACAACTTTGAGGATGACGTCAGCAAAAGCTGAAAGTGTCGCGATATCGTGACAAGTTGAAAGAAAAGCCTCTGGAAGCCGGAAGCGTCGCGATTTCGTGACAACTTTGAAGATGACGTCAGCAAAAGCGAAAAGTGTCACGATATCGCGACAAGTTGCAAGAAAAGCTCGGAAGAAGCAATGAAAGCAAAAGTGTCACGATTTCGACGTTAAATGAACGAGTGTTTCATTTTCATGGGTGTATGCCGAGTAAAGTAGGAGGAGGCGAAAAACGTCGCGATATCGCGACATGTAATGTTTTCGCGGTTGCATACAGAAAGGAAGTCTAGGAGGCAGAAAACGTCGCGATATCGCGACAAGTCAGGTTTTCGTAGTCAACAGCCCAGACAAAGTCAAATAGGGAGAAATGTCACGATATCGCGACAGGTAATCGTTTTGGCGGGAAAAAGCCAAAGATGCATGCACAATGACAGGTGTCGAATAAGCATGCGACCGATTCTGAGAAAGTTAACTTGAGTCAGATCTGCAGTTAAAGAGTGACAAGTGGTGGAGAATGCTTAGAGAAAATCATACTGCAGATTAACTGGAGTTACAGGGAAAGTTACGAAGACAATGCATTTAAGAAAAGAACGGTTGTTGGAGGGCCGTGATGCGGCAAGTGGCATAAGTCGATATTACGGATAATCTCTACAAACAAGAAATCCTCTCGATGGTTGTGCATATCGGGATGACGATAGCGGGTACGAATAGAAGGATTTTCGATGTGTATAGAAGAAGAGTGTCAGAAAGGTAGAAAGGGTAAGCGCAAAATTCAAGAGTTTGGGAGAAAGAAGAGAGAGCATCGAAACGCAGAGAAAAGGTGTCGGGACGCACGAGAAAAGGTTGTCGAGTACTAACGGAGAGAAGAATGTCGAGAACATGTCGGGAAGAAAGCGGCTAAATGGCAGAACGTGTCGGAGGAGGTTTGACACATTGATCGTAGCCGAAAATGCATGGAAATTAGGAGGGAAATTCGAACCATTTCAAATTGAGCCGTTCCAAAAATCAAGTATAAAGACTCGAACAAAAAAGTAAGAGTTACTGCAACTGTGCTTTATTGAATATATCAAAAGGCGTGGTGTGGTAAGAGGGTCGCATGAATAACAACAAGAGAAGCTCGAAACCTGCACATTTTTCTTGTAAAAATAACAGAGAGGTTTTAGAATTAAAAAGAAGATATTGAGTCTCTAACAAGTCTCTTTATGCTTATGTGAGATAAAATTGTATGAGCTATAGACCAGTGAGGGTCTTGTAAACGTGAAGGCATTTTTATGTCAACTTATTTTGCAAAATAGAAATCCAAGTTGGTGCTTGGAAAAAGGGGTTGGTGCTCCTATCACGTTGCGACAGATAAATCGGGGGTTGGTGCTCCTTCCAGGTGGGTCTTGGTAAAATAATTGTAAAGATTGAATCCTTGCAAAGACTGGATTTGGATTGTAGTCCAAACGAGTCATTATTTGAGGAGTAGCCACATCGGTGAACCTCGTTAAATCTCTGTGTTGTGTGATGCTCTTGTGTTAAACTTGCTTTATCTATTTTTAAGCTTGCATTTTTAAGTTTTAAGAGTTGCAGATTCAAGTTTTTAAATAGTTACACTCGATTCACCCCCCCTCTCAGTGTCATTGTGAGAATATCAATTGGTATCGAGCCAGGCACCTGTACAAGCTTAATCAGCTAAGGTGATCTTGGAAGATACACAATGGCCGGTGGTGAAGGTTTTTCCTCTAACAAAGCTCCTCTGTTCGATGGAACAAATTATTCTTTCTGGAGACTCGGGATGCAGACATATCTATGTGCATTGGGTTATGACATTTGGGAATCTGTTGAAAATGGATACACCATACCCTCTGTTCCTCCAACAGATGCGGTTGAGAAGAAAAAGTTTGAGAACAACTCGAAAGCCAAGAATGCTATTATGTGTGGATTAGTAGACAGTGAGTTGATACGCATCATGAACTGCAAATCTGCAAAAGACATATGGGACAAACTGCAAAGCATTCATGAAGGAGATAGCAAGATCAAGGAAGCTAAGCTGCAAACACATCGTGCCCGAGTTCGAAGCATTAAATATGACTGATGATGAAAACATAGAAGCCTATTTATTGAGAGTAAATGGAATCATCAATGCAATAAGAGGACTCGGCGAAGAGATGGAAGATGCAGTTGTTGTGAAGAAGGTACTAAGAACTCTCCATAAAATATTTGATGCAAAAGTTTCTGCCATAGAAGAAGCTAAAGATTTAAATTTTTTCGATATGGATGAAATGCACGGTTCCTTAACAGCATATGAAATGAGAATTGGACAAACTAAGCCCTCGAGACAGAGAAGCGACTTTTCAAGCACGAGAAAAATATAAAATCTAAACAAGAATCCGAGGAAGAAGAATCTACAGATGAAACTGAAGCAAATTTTGTTAGAAAATTGGTAAAGGGAAAAGGAAAGTACAGAGGTAAGCTGTCGTTCAAGTGCTTTAACTGTGGAGGCATCGGGCACTTTGCAACAAAATGCCCAATGAATGAGAAAAACAGAAGTGATGAAGGGACACACCAAGAAAGAAATGTCTGGAAAAAGAAACCACATTTTAGAAAAAGGAACTTCAAGAAGAAAAGCTTCATTTCAAAGAATATTGACTCTTCTGAAGATAGTTCCAGTGAGGACTCAGAAGAAGAAACTGGTGAAGCCTTGTTCATGGCTTTTGAAGAACAAAGAACAGAAGAAACCCAGGAGTGTGAAGAAAAATTAGAGGATGAGGCTGAGATAGATCTGGAAGGTGAGTTGGTTGCTGCACTTGAAGAGTTAAGTGCAGAAAGGAAAAGAAATAAAAAGATTTCAAGAAAATTTGAGGATGCTAGTAATTTAATAATCAGTTTGAAAGTACAAACTGAAGAATATAAGAAAAAGTCTGAAGATTTTGAAGCACGACTAACCGTGAAAATAAATGAGTGCAACAAGCTAGAAGAAGACATAGTTGGATTAAGGTTGCGGCTAGAAGTGATGAATCGAAAACTGAGTTGTCATCATAAATTTGAAGACAGTTCTACGAAGCTGAATAAAATGTTAAATGATCAAAGGCCTACGGGTATCAAATTTGGGTTGGGCTTTGATGAAGGAGAATCCTCAAAGGACTCAAAGGCTGTAACTGTAGAACCAATAAAGAATAAAGACAAGATCAGGGTTGATCAAGATAAACCGTATCAAGCAAAAGAAAACAATAAGTCCAAGCTTGAAAGGAGTTCTGCAAATGATGGATTTACCAAAGTCACATATCAAAGAAGAAGAAGACCCATGGCTCCTACTACAACATGGCAACAACCATTACCCAGGTACACTCGTTCCTTTTCTGGTTATTGTTTTAAATGCAATGCATATGGTCATAAAATCTCAAGTTGTAGATATAATGTAGAACAAAGAAAGTTTACTAGTAGAAATATTTTTTCTCCTTTGATAGATTATGCTGTAGAATGTTATAACTGTCATAACTTCGGACATATTGCAAGGAATTGTCGTAGCTCTTTTGCAGGAAATAAATACCAGGGAAGAAAGTATCAATCAACTGGATCAAAACAAAACAGAAAATTTCTCGAAAAAGCTGTCACAAGCCAATGAAAGGGAGAAGGTTAAGCAAGTGACCAGATCTGCTGTCAAATCTCAGTGGAAAGAAAAGGAACAACCGAAGAAAGACAAGGAATCTCTGATCGTTCAAACAGCTCTCAAAGCACAGAATAAATCTGCTCCTTGGATTCTGGACAGTGGATGCTCCAGTCACATGACAGGAGACAAACAGAAGTTTGATAAGCTACAGACATACGAAGGCGGTTCTGTGAAATTCGAAAACAATGATGGAGCAAAGATAGTGGGTAAAGGATCAGTTAAGTTAAGTGACGGTAAAATCAACTCTAAGGAAGTTCTTTTTGTGGTAGGTCTGAAGCATAACTTACTGAGTGTAAGTCAAATTTGTGACAGAGGTCATGAAGTAATTTTCAAGAAGGAGGGCTGTGAAGTAAGAAAGACAAAAAATGGAAAGTTAATAGCCACTGGACTGAGAACTTCTGGAAATTTGTATACTCTCTCGGAGACTTCAGAAGGAGCTTGCTTGGTTGGACAGGAAGAAGAAAATTGGTTGTGGCACAAAAGACTCGGTCACATAAGCTTTGATAATCTGGTAAAAATCAGCTCGAAAAGAGCTATAAGAGACATACCCACTATTGGTAAACCATCAAACAACATTTGTGAGTCATGCCAAAAGGGGAAGCAAACCAGATCTACTTTCAAAGCAAAAGAGTATTTCACAAGCAAGCCGTTAGAACTGATTCACACTGATTTGTGTGGACCCATGAGGACAGAAAGCATAAATGGATACAAATATTTTATGTTGTGTATAGATGATTTTTCCAGAATGACATGGGTACTCTTTATGAAACAGAAATCAGAAGCCTTTGAGATGTTTAAAACCTTCAAAAATCTTGTTGAGAATCAATCTGGAAAAAGAATTAAATGCTTGAGATCCGATAGAGGAGGAGAGTTTATTTCGGATGAGTTTGCAGAATTCTGTGAAAAACATGGAATAAGAAGACAGGTTTTCAGCGACAAGAACACCTCGACGAGAATGGAGTAGTTGAAAGAAAGAATAGAAGCTGTGCAGGAAATGGCAAGAACCATGTTAACGAGAGAGCAAAATTGCTGACGAGTTACGGAAAGAGGCAATTCATACTGCAGTCTACATTCAGAATAGATGTATGTTGAGGCCGCATGAAAGCAAAACACCTTATGAACTGTGGTTTGGCAAAAAGGCTACAACAAAATACTTCAAAGTGTTCGGCAGCAAGTGTTACATCAAACGGACTGAAGACAATCTCGGCAAGTTCGAAGATAGAGCTGATGAAGGAATTTTTCTTGGTTACTCAACAAAAAGTAAAGCTTACACATGCTACAACAAAAGACTAAAGAAAATTGTGGAGAGTGCGGATGTGAAGGTTGATGAAGGCAGGAAACAAGAAATCAGCAATAATGAAAACTACCCAACCTATGAAGAATTTATTGAAGAAGATGAAGATCAAGAAAAAGAAGAGAGACAAAAATCAGATTCAGAGGATTTAGAAAGAGATGAAAACAGAAAATCCAAAACAGGCAGCTGGCAGAAAAATCATCCCAAAGAGCAGATTATTGGGGACCCTACAGTTGGCATTCAGACAAGAAGAAGAGTAGTAAATAACTACTCTCTGTTATCCAGCATTGAGCCCAAAAATATTATTGAAGCAAGCACGAGATGAAAGTTGGATGGAGGCAGTAAATGAAGAACTAGATCAAATTGAGAAAAACAAAACCTGGGAATTAGTACCAAGGCCTGAAAACAAAAACATAATTGGTACTAAATGGATATTTCGAAACAAATTGAATGAAGACGGACAGGTTGTAAGGAATAAAGCAAGATTGGTCTGCAAAGGATATGCTCAAGTTGAGGGGATTGATTTTGAAGAGACTTTTGCACCAGTGGCCAGACTTGAAGCAATAAGACTGTTTTTGGCTTTAGCAGTTCATAGAAATTTCAAAGTTTATCAGATGGATGTAAAATCAGCATTTCCGAATGGAAATATTGAAGAAGAAGTATATATTAAACAACCTGATGGTTTTCAACTTTGTGAGAATCCTAACTTTGTTTGCAAGCTGAAGAAAGCATTGTATGGTTTGAAACAAGCACCTAGAGCTTGGTATGCAAGATTGGACAGCTATCTCACTAAGCAAGGATTCAAGAAAGGTATGGTGGATAGCAATTTATATGTAAAAACTGAAAATGGCAATTTCATTGTCCTTGTTGTTTATGTAGATGATATAATCTTTGGGAGCAGCAATGATGAATCATGCAAAGACATAGCAAACAAAATGCGAAAGAATTTGAAATGTCTATGATTGGTGAACTTTCATATTTCCTGGGATTGCAAGTTAATCAAACTGAAAAAGGGATTTTTATTTCTCAAATTAAATATGTGAAAGAAATGCTGAAAAAGTTCACTATGGAGGATAGTAAGCTAGTCAGCACCCCCATGACAACAAGCTGCAAGTTGAGCAAGGATGATAAATCTCCAGATGTTGATCAAACAATGTACGGATCTATGATTGGGAGCCTGTTGTATTTGACAGCCACCAGACCGGATATCTTACAGGCGGTTTGCATGGTTGCAAGATTTCAGGCTAGTCCAAAAGAAACTCATGTGACAAGTTGTGAAAAGAATTTTTAGGTACCTCAAAGGTACTATGGAGTATGGCCTATGGTATCCAAAAGGAAAAGACTTCACTCTTTTTGCATATTCTGATGCAGATTGGGCGGGATGTATTGATGATAGAAAAAGTACAAGTGGAGGAGCATTTTATCTTGGAGATAAATTGGTGGCATGGCACAGCAAGAAGCAAGAATCGGTCTCTCTATCCACAGTAGAGGCAGAATACATTGCAGCAACAACATGTCGTACACAAATATTATGGATGAGACAAACACTGAAAGATCTAGGTATTCACTTCAATGAGCCCATTTCGAGTCAAATGTGATAACACTAGTGCAATCAACATTTCAAAGAATCCGGTCATGCATTCCCGCACCAAACATATTGCAATCCGGTATCATTTTTTGAAAGATAAAGTTGCAGAAGGCGAGGTCAAGTTGGAGTTTGTTCCAACTACAGAGCAAGTAGCAGACATATTCACCAAACCTTTGCCAAAGGAAGTATTTGTATACCTTCGGAAGAAGTTGGGAGTAGTCACATTACCCAAGCACTGACTAGCTATGGGAAACACATTCTCAGGGGGAGCATTAAAATATTTTATGCCTGAGAATGTTGTGCATAGACTCAGGAGGGTGGGGAGTCTGCAGCCCTTTGGTATTATTGGCAAAGGGGGAGAAGAAATTGAGCAAGGTTACGAGTGTGTTGCCAACAATTCCAAAGGGGGAGATTGTTGAGCAAGGTGCAGCAAAAGCATTGCAAAAGTATTGTCATTGTTGTCAACACGAGACAGATTGGTGCGATTGATGCGGTTCAGAGGTCGATCGGATCAAGTGCAGTGAATTTCAAGGAAAACAGAGGGGACCCAGATTCAGAAATTTGCAAAAAAAGACAAGGAAGAAAACTGTCGCGATATCGCGACATGTTTTCGTCCGATTTCGCGACAAAAAATAGGAGAGAGAAAATGCAGCCAAAAATGTCGCGATTTCGCGACAAAAAGGAGGAGAGAAAAATGCATGCCAAATTGTCGCGATTTCGCGACATGGCAGAGAGAGAAGGCGCAAGCAAAATTGTCGCGATTTCGCGACAAGTCGGAGGAGAGAGAAAGTTCATGAAAAACTGTCGCGATTCCGCGACATCGGAAGAAAGGAAACTCGAATTTCCGACAAGTTTGGAGAAAGGTGCCAGGAGGAAAAATGTCACGATTTCGTGACAAGTTTGAAGAAGCAGCACCTAGGATGAAAACTGTCACGATTTCGTGACATGTTGGAGGCAAACGACAAAGTCGAGAAGTGTAGCGATTTCGCTACATGTTGCGATTATTGGCTAAAGCAAAGAAAATACACTAAGTGAAGAAAGTGTAGCGATTTCGCTACATTAGTTTCGAAATGCTCGGAGCAAAGGTGTAGCGTTTTCGCTACAAGTTCAAAATACAAGGTGCAAGGGTGTAGCGATTTCGTTACGGGTTCAAAATGAAAGGTGCAAAGATGTAGCGATTTCGCTACGAGGTTCAAAATACAAAGTGCAAAGGAGCGGCGACTTTGCTACAAGTTTGAAATGCAAGGGGCATAGGTGTAGCGATTTCGCTACAAGTTCAAAACACAGAACACAATGGGGTAGCGATTTCGCTACAAGTCTTAAGATCAACAAGTCGAAGCAAGAGGAAACAGAAGTTATTTTGCCGCAGCAAAGAAAATTACTAAGTCAAAAAGGGTGTAGCGATTTCGCTACCTACATGAAGAGAGAATTGTACGGAGGACGGAAGCGTCGCGATTTCGTGACAAAGTTAAGGATGACGTCAGCAAAACTGAAAGTGTCGCGATATCGTGACAAGTTGAAAGAAAAGCCGTTGGAAGCCGGAAGCGTCGCGATTTCGTGACAACTTTGAGGATGACGTCAGCAAAATCTGAAAGTGTCGCGATATCGCGACAAGTTGAAAGAAAAGCTGCTGGAAGCCTTGAAGATGACGTCGAAAGCGAAAGTGTCGCGATTTCGCGACAAGTTGCAAGAGAAGCCTCGGAAGCCGGAAGCGTCGCGATTTCGTGACAACTTTGAGGATGACGTCAGCAAAAGCGAAAAGTGTCACGATTTCACGACGTGTTTCATTTTTTGGGTGGAAGCAAAGCAAGGTGGAGAGCGAAAAGTGTCACGATTTCGCGACATGTTTCATTTTCGCAGGTGTATGCCGAGTAAAGTAGGAGGCGGAAAACGTCGCGATATCGCGACATGTAATGTTTTCGCGGTTGCATACAGAAAGGAAGTCTAGGAGGCAGAAAACGTCGCGATATCGCGACAAGTCAGGTTTTCGCAGTCAACAGCCCAGACAAAGTCAAATAGGGAGAAATGTCGCGATATCGCGACAGGTAATCGTTTTGGCGGGAAAAAGCCAAAGATGCATGCACAGTGACAGGTGTCGAATAAGCATGCGACCGATTCTGAGAAAGTTAACTTGAGTCAGATCTGCAGTTAAAGAGTGACAGGTGTTGGGGAAAGATTAGAGAAAATACTGCAGCAATTAACTGGAGTTACAAGGGAAAGTTACAAAGCAATGCATTTAAGAAAAGAACGGTCGTTGCGGGGCCGTGATGCTGCAAGCTGGCATAAGGTGCGATTACAGATAATCTCTACAAACAAGAAATCCTCTCGATGGTTGTGCATGTCAGACACGACAGTAGCGGGTAGAATAGAAGGATCGATGCAGTATAGAAAAGAGTGTCATCAGAAAGTGTGAAAGGGCTAAGTGGGCAGTTACGAAGAGTTTAGGAGAACAGAATCAGAGAGCATCGAAACGCGCAGAAAGGATGTCAGTCTGCACAGAAAAGGGTGTCAGTACCAACAGAGCAGAATGTCAGAACATGTCAATAAGAAAGCGGCGAAAAGGCAGAACACGTCAGAGGAGATTTGACAGATCGATTACAACCGAAAATGCATGGAAATTAGGAGGGAAAATTGAACCGTTTCAAATTGAGCCGTTCCAAAAATCAAGTATAAAGACTCGAACAAAAAAGTAAGAATGTTACTGCAACTGTGCTTTATTGAATATATCAAAAGGCGTGGTGTGGTAAGAGTGTTGCATGAATAACAGCAAGAGAACTGAAACCTGCACATTTTTCTTGTAAAAATAACAGAGAGGTTTTAGATTTGAAAAGAAGATATTGAGTCTCTAACAAGTCTCTTTATGCTTATGTGAGATAAAATTGTATGAGCTATAGACCAGTGAGGGTCTTGTAAACGTGAAGGCATTTTTATGTCAACTTATTTTGCAAAATAGAAATCCAAGTTGGTGCTTGGAAAAAGGGGTTGGTGCTCCTATCTGTTGCAGCAGATAAATCAGGGGTTGGTGCTCCTTCCAGTGGGTGCTGGTAAAATAATTGTAAAGATTGAATCCTTGCAAAGACTGGATTTGGATTGTAGTCCAAACAGTCATTATTTGAGGAGTAGCCACATCGGTGAACCTCGTTAAATCCTGTGTTGTGTGATGCTCTTGTGTTAAACTTGCTTTATCTATTTTTAAGCTTGCATTTTTAAGTTTTAAGAGTTGCAGATTCAAGTTTTTAAATAGTTACACTGATTCACCCCCCCCTCTCAGTGTCATTGTGAGAATATCATTTTAGATACCAATCCACGTAAGGTAGGTCTCATTTCATGCAAAACTCACACTTGGTGAGTCCTAATGGGTGTGCTAGAAATTTGATCTATGAAATCATCTCACACAATGTATGAGCCTGCAAGACAGAAAGAGAATAAAGTAAAACCCCAATATCAAAGTTAAAGGGATAACTGCTAACTAAACTAATTAATCTAAACTAAACTAAAAAACTCTTTACAAAAAGGAATGCAAGAAAGTAAAGCAAAATGCAAATAAACAAATCTAATATTTTGATCATAACAATGTAAGTTTTGAACCAATTGAAATCTTTAAAAGTGACTAAATAATTTATTGAGGTTTATATAATCTAATCTTGTTTGGACCAAGTCCAAATGTGTGGTGATGAGCTTATCAACACAATTTATGTAGACTATAGGCATGTGATTATGTAATTTTATGGGCACTCATGTATGTAAGCCTACAAGCATGTTCATGTAAGCCTATAAGACCCTTTCATATAATACCCTTAACGGTATTGGTTAATCCACCTATATGGATAACCTTCATTTAAAAGGGTAATATATTATTATTTTATTATAAGGTCAACCTCAAGGTTAAATTTATGTCAACCTGAGGTTAACCTATTATTAAGGATTTGGTATCACTATAAAAAACCCCTCAATGAGGATCCATCTGTATCATAAAGTATGAACAAAATGTGATATATTGGGGTGCACATAGGCACCCACCTTATACTTCTTGTCGTCTTCCTTTATTTATTTTCCATCGTTTACTATTGCTATCTTTTAATCGCCTTTTCTTTTTTTTAGCATACGATTGTGGTGAATGCATGTTTGGACAGGTTTTGGAAAATATTGTGAATTCGAACATAATTTTGGTACATATCTACAAATAACTTGCAAAAAATAAAGGAGAGGACTAATAGGAGATGGAGCGATGGAACAACAAGCATTTTATACCCATGAATAAAAAGGTCAAAATATAGTTGATCCATAGAAGCCTCTTATTTATACCAAATATTTAATCTAACTTTTAATTGAGGTCAAAATATTTCTAATTCTAGTAAAATTCTAATTTGGCAGCATATTTTAGTAAAATTGGTTTTTGTCTAACCAAAATGCACCACAAAAATCAAATGATCTATATCTTCCTAGGGCTAAAGGTTTATCCTATTCCCATACAGTTTCCCTATATACCCATTCTAAATGGTTTTAGCAACTCCAAATTCTATAATAGCATCACTTGGAGACAAAAAGTTACTTTCCAGGTCATTACCTCAAAATTCATGCACCAAAATGTCCCTTTTCTAAGATCTTGCCTTAGGGAGCGATTTGCTCTTCAAAAGGATAAGGATTTTTCCTTTCAAGATAGCAATTTACTCTTAGATCAGTGAATGAATAGGTTCCTTCTAGATTTAGCCAATTTTTTTCTCATGAATGAATCATACTTATCATGCCTTATTCAAAATTGGATGTTTTACCTTGATCATCCCTTTTCTAATATTGTTTTATGACTCTATTTCCAGTGAAATCGTCTCAATTTTTGCTCACATCTCTTTTTGCATAGTTGTTCCCATTGCTAGAGTGCAATGCTAGTAAATTAACTACTACAATTTGCTAGCATTATAGAAAACACAATAATGAACAAACTTATCAACATCATTTCCTATTCTTAACCAATATACTCTACAAGTTAGCATTGGTTTTATTCATTTCAAATAATCAACAAGATAAGTATGGGCTTCTCTTACTAAGAGTATTTTTCAACTCCTATTTGTAATATAGAGCTTGCCTAATTTGTGAAGTGGACCATCAACAAGTTGATAAGCAACCATACCTCATTGCCCGTAAACTTTGAAGGTCTTCAATTGTTGGTATATCTCATTAAGATCCTTTTCTTGACCATACTTCTCTAAAACTCCTAATGTGCCAATAGATCAACTGATGTAATAGCTACATAAATAAGAGTTTTGATAATAAATTAGCCATCTTATTATTAACACCTTTCTTGTCCCTCATAACAAGATAAAATTGTTCCAAAAGACATCCATTTAAAATGTCTAGCTTGTTGCAGTTTTCTTTGAGTTTAAAGATATTGTAAAGCTTGATAATCTATATGAATACTTCCTTCCCCATTAGATAATGATTCCATTTCTTGATGGCTTCCACCAAAGCATATGAATCCTTATCATAAGTGGGGTATTTCTTAACATCTTTGTAAAACAAACCAAAGTGGAAACAAATTGAACTCTCACTACAAAAGCATAGCACCTTAGTATAATTAGATGCATCAATTCCCAACTCAAATTATTGTTACAAGTGACGCAATGCCAACACATATGCATTACCAATTTATGTTTTAACTCTTTAAATGCTTGCATGAAATTTCTTCAAAATCGAACTCCTACTCTTATAAGATTTATCGTACAAAGGGGTAATAGTAGTTGGAACATTAGGAATGAAATTCCTCATTAATTGCACCACTCTAAAAATTCCTAACATCAATAACATTAATGGGCATATTCCATTTCAAACTAACCCTAACTTTAATTGGATTAATCTTCAATTCACATCCACCTACAACAAAACCAAGATACACCAAACTCTATAAACTCACACTTTTAAAATTGGCCACAAGCTAATTTTGTTTCAACAAGTCTAACACCTTTCTCAAATGGTCAATTTACCAATTCCATGTATCACGAAATACTATAACATTATCCATATGCACAATAACAAATGAATCTAAGTATGGGATAAAAACACCATTCATTACCCTCATGAATATAGCTATATTGCATAGAGCAAAAGACAACACCAACCACTCATAAATACCTCACTTTGCCTTGAAAGTTGTCTTCCAAGTGTCCATACAAATATGGTGGTAATTTAACTTCAAATTTATTTTGGTGAAATACTTTGCCATCTACAATTGGTGACAAAAATCATCTACCCAATGCAATAAATAATAATTCCTAATGGTGATTTTATTCAAGGTTGAATAGTCTATGCACATCCATCATGTGCCATATTTCTTGGACACAAACAATGGGTGAAATATGAGCATATGATTTATGTTTGATGACTTCTTGGTCCATTAATAACTGAACTTGCCTCTTAATTTCTTCATTCTTATTGCTAATATATGATACAACCCCAAATTAGGAAAAGTGACTTTTGGTTGCAAATGATTCTTATGCCTAACTTCCCTCTTTGATGGAAGCCTTTTAGCTTCTTGAGACACTAACTTGAAGGATTGAAGCAACGCCTTCATTTGCTCTCTATGTTTAGGAATAAACCTAAAATTTGAGCTCTCAACTTCAACATCTTCTCCTCCTTCATAGCTTTGATAAAAAGGAAAAACATCTTATTTGCATTGGCAAATTGCTTTATTGACTAAAATATATATCATGGTTGGATTTCCTTTATAAGCCTTGATGATATTCCCCCAGCCTCCTCTCATAAGAGATACTTGTGCTCTCTCCTCATGAAGACTGTGTTTCTCATCCACAAATAGGGATTGCCTAGCATAAGATCACAAATGTCCAATGGTATAACATGACATACATCACATCAACAAAGTTGGCAGAAATAACAATCTTCACTATATTGCAATTTATCTTCCATCTTTGCATCATCATCAACCTTACCAAGAAGACAAGGCTTAAGACGAGGAATAGTGCTAAAAAAAAGTCTTTACCATTTTTCAAGAATTAATTTATTTTCAAACCAAAATCAAACACATTACCTTTGCCTTCTTCACATGTGCTCTAAACAAAACAAGCACTCCATTTATAGTTTGCTCCCATCATCTTTGTTCTTTTTTATTTATTCCTTAAAGACAATTGATTGGAAAGGGCAATAGTGCAAACAACCTTCTCATCCAAATCAAAATCATGCTCCACCTCTTTTGCTTGAAGAATGATGGACATAATATTTTGTCTCTTAAATTCTTTACACATGTTTAGGTGCATCTCCTAATAAGAGCCTCTTCATAGCCATATTGACCCCAATGAGTGTAATATTTTCTTCTTTGGTTGAGGTGGCAACAATTGGCTTCCTTTAAAATTTCTTCTTTCACTTATTTTTGGATAGATTACTTGGTCCTCCTTACTTGGCTTGATTAACTTGTGACATGAAATAATCGCCCTTTTTATAATGCTCATCAATGGCATGAGCTTAAATATTACCCTGTTTGAAGGTCTTTATGGGAATCAATGATAAGATCCTACCTACAGGAGGCTAAAGTTGACCAAGAATTTTCGCAACTACTTTCTCATAGATTAGTGACTTCCTCATCAACATGGGTTATTTTCAGATATCATTAGTATAATCTTCAAAATTGTCCTTGCCTTTGCAACAATATTCACTTTTGCTTCTCTTCAATAGCACATCCAAATGGGTAAAATTATTCCCTCTTGACTAACTTCATTTGGGGTCACTTTTTATGGATGGCTCTCCATTATCTGCCAAGGCTTCAGTGTAGCTCTACCACCAATGCATCTTTAGACATTTTCAATCTGTCACAAGCAATTATTTGCCCTTCATTATATTCATGAACATAAAAGAACACCTCCAATTGCTCAGATCAATGCTTTGATTCATTTGCATTCTACTATCCTTCCAAATATTAAACCTCAAACTTAGTCGCCATCTTCAATGTCAATGTGCTAAGAGTATAGGAAAGGATTGTAAACCATATTTTCTCTCAATAAGCTATTCTTTTTCTTTTCCAATTGTTGTTCTTTTCTATAACACATCAAGAATTTGCTTCATCTTTTTTTCAACTTTAGCTAACCTCTATGTAAGGATTGAGGAAAACTTCATCTTATGCCATATTCTTTAGACATTGCTTCCTTAATACAATTTCCATAAATGGTTCTTCAAACAACAAACCCTATTTTTCTTCCTTCTAAGTCAAATGCAGACATAAGCTAATAAAAGTTTATTGTGATACCAACATGACCTTGCAGACATTAAATTCCTTATACATAGATTATTTCTTAAACAAATCTAAAAACACCAATATGTGCCTTAATGAATCAAAAGAAAACAAAATTTAGCTATATAGGCCCCAAAAAAAAACATCCATTGGCAATAAGAGTACACACAACAAAATAGTAGAAACACTACTATTTATGTGGGTAAACACCTCTAGAAGGGAAAACAAAAAATAAAAAACAAAAACTATATATATATATATATATATATATATATATATATATATATATATATATATAGTTTTTGTTATTGCTAATTGTAAATATTTAGTGGGAGTCCCAATGTACATGAATAAGACAAAAAAAATTCAAGAAAATGAGAGCACCAACACCCCACACTATCCAAAATTCCAAAGCTCCCTACCTTACCAATGGTTGGAAAATGTAGCAACATGATGAATTTATTATTTTCTAGCAATGAGGAAGGTATAAGAGCAAGAACATGGAAGGTTAAAAGTCATGTCATTTTCTCTTCGACTCCTCTAGTCTTCTTTCATTTTCCAATCTCTCGTACATTCAAAAATGACTTTTATTTTACATTTTTTGTGTTTGACTTGATCTTTAATCTGAATTACTCTCAAAGCCAAAAGAGAAGGCAAAATCAAAGGTATCTTCATTAAGACAAATGGTCTTGTTAGATCTCATTTCCAAATTATTGACAACACTAATTTATTAGTCATGCCTTAGTCAAGGAGGGCACAAAATTTAAATCAATCATATTGTGTTATAAGAAGGGAAACTAGGCAATTAGTAACTGCAACAAAATCTAAAAACATTTCAATAATATTGTTCTTGATTTGCAACAAATGATTGTGTTGGTTTTTTAAGCCTTACTACCACAGAATATTACAGTATAAAGAGGTCACAATATTAAAGGTTTAAATATTAATAATGAAGAGTAGAATAATATAATTGAGCAATTAAATGTATATCTAGGCCAATATAATAATGAAAATAACATTCACTTATAATATCAAATATAAATATAAATGGCCAAAATCATTCATGTACTATGCTTGAAGAATACTTACAATATTAATTGCTCAAAAATTTGTATACAAGTTTTATTCATTTCTCGTGTTGTATTTGTGGAGTTGTTTGCATTACATTGTATGGAGCTTTGTCTCTGTAATATAGACATAGAAGATGACTCTTTACTTGCATACTAAACTCTTTACTTTCTTCTTACATGCATACCTAATCTAAGACACTTGTGCACATCTTCACTTGACATATTTGCACACTTACATATAAGACACTTGTGCATATTCTCTCAATACACGCTTGCACTCTAACTTACATGACACGTGCATTTCTTGCATATTGACACTTACATAAAGGAGAAATATAGATCACTCACCTAAACTATACATTCAACCCTAATCTATTATATATTTACATTTATATCATGAAGGTACCATGGGGTAACATTAGCATGTACCAAATAATTTAATATTCCTCATCAGATTGGACAAATTTTAGGATTTAGAATAGGAAATGTGTCATCAAAATATATAAGTATAACAATGGGACTTACTTTTCAATTGAATAAATGTTGCTTAACTAATTGGAAAGGTAAGTTAATTGTCATTAGAGACTCCAAGTCAATAAATATTGAATTGCAATCCGTCCCAATTTAATACTTCTAACATTATCAACAAGTATAACCTCCAAATTAATAAAATTCAATTTCATTTTATTTTAAAATCACCTTCCAAAATTCAGGTTCCTTATTTGCAAAGGGGATGGGACTTGCAATGGAAAGAATATGGAAGGGATAGGCTTGCAAATTTGCAAATTTGTGAATTTATGAGTTAGGCTTAGGGTCAAAACTTGGTGACTATATAAAGATCAAAGAAACAGTTGGTCAAATGTTACTCCAAAGGTACATAGGTTTTATGGGCATAAAAAATTGTTTAAAATTCATCTCTATATAAGGAATCCACAATATAGAACTTCATATCAAAAATTTTACAAATAATTAAGAAATGTCTTAGGTGGTTTGTCAATAAGAAGATTTTGCTAACTTCTAGTTAGATGCTTGGTTGAAGACTTCCCTTATTTTTATCCAAAATGGAAAGCATTGGCCCAAGCTTCTTTGGTTTGTAGAGGTTTGAAACTTAATAATTATTAAATTTCATTAGCAATTTGGTCACAGACTAGAAGCAAGAAATAAAGGATCTCCAAAAAAACTTATAGAATTCTATTCACCTATTTTTCCATGGAACGATGAGTTGATTTAGAATCCATTTAGAGCTGGTGTACAATTGATCAAGATGGGATATGATGCTTTGAAGCAACCAAAATGCCTTGCTCCCATGGATTTTGAATGACTGAGGATTTGGTTTCCCAACCACATCCCTGATTCAACATTCATTTAGTTAAGTTACACAAAGCAAATTCGTACAAGTGATAATCTACAAAGGGGATATCATGAACCTTTAAGGTACACTTTGTGTGAAGAGTTGAAAACATCAAACCATGTACCTCCATTGTCTCGTTGCTCTCATTATTTTGGGGATTTTTCAAAGAAAATCAAGATTTATTAGGTTACTATGACATTGGAAGCATTGATTTTTATTGGACTAATTGTTTCAAATTAAAACAATTAAGTACTTCATGGAAGATTGGTCCTACTATTATATAATGGAATCTATGTGTTGAATGGAACAATAAAATATTCATAAACAGCTCACAAAAATCATATCCAAGTTTGGACTCGCAATGTTTGCAAATCTTATTAAGTGTTTGGCACGGTGTTTATCACATAAAGCCTTGGGTGTGAAAAAGAAAAATGCATTACCATCTTGGTTACAAGATTTAAATATACATGTAGGGTCGATTCATGGTAATGGAGCTTGCAAAAACAAATTGTGTAAATCAATGGTAACATAAGAATGTTGAGAGTTTGATTCATCAAACTAATTTTTAATGGTGCTTACAAAAAACTCTCACGAAAGCTAACAAGAATTGTGTTATCCTAAATGATAGAGGCATAATTCACCTCACCTATTCAAAATCATATGGAACTATGGCAAATAACTATAAAAATCCTAGGGCAAAGGATGGAAATATATTTCAATATGGGGATTTACAAATTACAAGTAATATAAATAGAAATGGTTGTTGAGATAGGATCAACAATATCATCATTTTTTATATCTACCAATTACTAACAAATACAATATTTTCAAATGTTAACATATACAAGAAAGGAAAATGAGTGGCAAATAATTTATAAAATCATGATGTTGATCTTCACCTTGACAAAACTTAGTTTTTGTAAAGGATTTGGTCAAGATTGTCTTCTAATAAAACTAAAATCAAGGAAAAGTAGTGGTCTACGGAAAAGAAGAGGAAAGAAAAAACTTCAATGGAAAGATGTTATGGAATGAATCATTTTTTGAAATCTTGAATATTATCTATTTGACCCAATTTATATCTGCCAATTACTAACAAATACAATATTTTTTAAATGTTAACATATATATACAAGAAAGGAAATTAGGTAGCAAAAAGTTTAGCACATCATGATGTTGATCTTCACCTTGACAAAACTTAGATTTGGTAAAGGAGTCGATCGAAATTGTCTTTTAATAAAACTAATATCAAGGAACCGATCGAGGAAAAGTAGAAAAAAAAAACGAAGAACAAATTTTAATGGAATGATTTTTTTTTTTGCGTATACTAGAGAAATTGGTAACTCGTTACATTTTTCATTATCTCTTCATGGGTCCAAATCCTTCACCTTGTTGTCACTATAACCTCCAATTGCAATGGGTAAACTTTTTAACGTAGCCAATGACACTAGCACGACATGCCCTCCAGTTCTACAAGGCTTGAGGGATTCAAACCATGGTCTCCACCCTCCCAAGGGAACGCTTTGACCAATGGGCCAGACTCTCCGACCTTTAATGGAAAGATGTTATGAAATGAATCATTTTTTAAAATCTTGGATATGATCTACTTGACCCAATAGATCTAAGATTTTAAAATAGCCCCCTCTGGAAGCAACATAACTTACAAAAAGAACATTAACTTACATAAAATTTAGATGCATTCATGTTGATTTTAAATAAAAGGTTATCATAAATATGCAAAATATATTAGAATAACTTTCTTTTAAATTCACCAACTTCAATATTTATGCAATTAATATTACTTGTTGACATTTTGAAGGATTAACAAAGATGCGTTATAGAATTCATACAATTCCTAATACTTGTTACTATGTTGATGGCTTAACATACATGATGTAAAATTAAGGTCGACTATCATAGTAATTTTAAGATCATTATTATTTTTTGTGATAATAAGGGGTTGTACTCGGGTCCCCCACCCTTGAAAAATTACATATCTCTTCTTTAGAGCTTGAGAGTTTACAAATAGATACACTTCTCATCTCAATTGAGATGCTATAGCTAGAAACCTACATCATTTTACATAAAATGTCTGAATTTTTTATTTTCATTTTTTGGATCTTTTCAAATTTCTATATGAATACAATTAATCCAGAATTTAGCAACTTTCTAGACATTTTCCTATAGCAACCTTCACAATGCCAAAACTTCACCTCTACTATCTATGCCTTGCATCTTAGTAGAGTAATATTTCCAAAACATCGCACTATCATAGTCCGCTTTACCAAATCTGGATTGCTAGTTTCCTTCCTGAAACACAAGTGCAACCACAAAAATTATAATAAATAGTCTAAAAGAAAACACATTATTGTTACAAAATAAAGCAGATAATACCAATGGAAAACATTAAATTAAATCTTAATCATAAATTGATTCAGGCAATCAACATTTTTTTGTCAGCTTCAACTAAACTTTCTACTTCCTCTAACCATGGAAAGGAGAATTTAACTTCACGATCCTCAATCAAAACCCCTCTATTGGCTAGCTTATCTGCACATTTGTTTCCTTCCCTTAATATATGTGTAAACCTGATTTCTTCAAACTCTTTAGCAAGATCTTGAATTTCCACAATTATCTCTTGTATGTTCCATGGAGCCTTTGCTTTCCTCAAAATTGCATTAATTACTATGAGAGAATCACCTTCCATCCATACTCTATTCCATTTCATTTGTTTACATATTTTTAACCCTTCTAAAGCTGCCCAAGCTTCAGCTTCATTATTTGTCTTAAATCCACTATTGAAAGCATAATGAGATAAAATCTCTCCTCTATTATTTCTAATTATTCCTCCTCCTCCTGGTCCTGGATTTCCTTTAGATGCTCCATCAAAATTCAATTTAACCCACTCCACATCCGGTGGTTTCCACTTTATATTCTTTGCCTTCTTTTTGCTTCTCTTGTACCCAACATCATAATTCCATTTAATGACTTGACTCCATCTATCAAGGCTCTCTGCTTCCAAATTAGGGATTGGGTGAGTTGATAGGGTTGGTTTAGACTCCTCTATGGCTAAACATATCTTCTTTTTCATTACCTCTAAATTGCCATATAGTCCAAAGTATTGTATCTTTTGATATATCCCATATTGTCTGTAAAGCCTCACTTTTATAAGTGCTCTGCCATTGCTTTAACCAATCTTCAATTCTGCTATTCATCACCATGCATTTACCAAACATATTAAGAATCCATTGCCATAGATTCCAAACTATTGAGCAATGTCCCAAGAGATGGTCTATACTCTCCTCCTCCTTATTACAAAAAACACATTGAGAGGGGCCATGAAAACCCCTTTTCATAAGGTTATCCCAGGATAAAATTCTTCTATGACCTACTAGCCAAACAAACATTTTGACTTTAGGAATGCTTGGGCTATCCCAAATATCTCTCCATATTCTAGTGACATTATTATTTTGTTGGTGTTGAACATTATATCCACTTCTTGTTGTGTATTCTCCTGAGCTATTCAACTCCCAAATCAATTTATCCTTGGCTCCCCTCGGAATAATCACAGTTGTTATCTTTCTACTCAATTGCCTCCTAGCATCAATGTCTTGTATACTTGTAAAAAAATCTTCTTTCCATTTGTATCTTCCTTCTCGATCCTTGTACAAAATGTTTGAAACCCTATCACCATATTTGTCTTGAAGCAATCTCATCCAAGGTTTCAAAATTGGATCTAAATTGAGTGGTTTTTTATCACACCAAGTATCCATCCAAATAGAAATTTTTTCTCCAGTTCCCACCACCCATCTTAAACCTTTAATCATAAGATCAATAGATTTTTTTAAACCATTCCAAAGAGCAGAACCATTTGGTAGAGAGAATGGAGTAAATATTAAACTTGGGTCATTGGGATCAACATACTTAGAAGAATTCTTGCCCATTGTCTTTGACTCTCTTTGTACAATCTCCAGATAACTTTTCCCCTAAGAGCTAAGTTTGCATCTGTAAGAACTCTTAAACCAAGACCTCCCCTAGTTTTATCATCACACAACTTGCTCCATTTCACCAAAGGAAATTTCCTTTTATCATGTAAACCTGACCATAAAAAGGATCGCATAATATAGATTAAACTTTTTTCAACTGATTTTGGCATAGAATACAATGACATATAATATGTTGGAATGGCTTGTAAGACTGACTTAATTAACTGCACTCTTCCTGCTAATGATAACCATCTACCTTTCCAAGCTGGAAGTTTATTCTGAACTTTACTAATAACTGGATTCCATAAATCTATCCTCATTCTCCCCTCAAATAAAGGCATCCCAAGATAAGTTGTTGGTAAATTTGCCTCCTCCATTTGAAGCAACCTACAAATGCTTGCTTTGATATTAGCAGGAGTGTTAAGGAAGTAAATTTTGGATTTAGTCCTATTAACTTTTTGCCTTGAAGCTCTTTCGTACTCTTTTAAAAAGTTATTCAAAGCTTTGGCCTCATTTATCCTTGCCCTTCCAAAAAGGGTTGTATCATCTACAAACTGTTGATGGGTGATGTTATCGATGTTATTACTAACCTTAAGTCCACTTATAAGCCCATATTTGTAAGCCTTCTTTAAGTTCCTACTCAAAAATTTTGCCATAATAATGAACAAATAAGGAGATAGAGGATCTCCTTGTCTAAGGCCTCTCTTGGCTTTAAAATATTCTATCACTAACCCATTGACCAACATTGAATAAGAAACTGTAGAGACACAAGCTTTAATCCATCTAACCCATTTCTTCCCGAAACCAAACTTATCTAAAACTGCAAAAAGAAAATCCCATTTAACCCTATCATAGGCTTTACTCATATCAAGTTTTAAGATCATTGCTTTCTCTTTTCTTGAAGTTGTTGAATGTATAACTTCATGAGCTACTATGATCCCATCCAAAATTTGTCTCCCTTTCACAAATCCTCCTTGCTCTTCTGAAATGATTTTGTCTAACAATGGCCTTAATCTATTCGCCATCACTTTGGAAATAATCTTATATGCCATATTACATAGGCTTATGGGTCTAAAAGAATCAAACAATTCAACATCCTTCTTTTTTGGAATTAGGGTAAGATATGTTGCATTTATTTTATAAGGTATGAATTGTTTTACCCTAGACTGTTCCACTGCCACCAATAAAGAATCCTTCACTATATCCCAATTATGTTGGTAAAAAGTTGCAGAGAGCCCATCTGGACCTAGGGATTTATCCTTATTAAAAGAGAAAAGAGCTAAATGAACTTCTTCTAGAGTAATAGGCTCCATCAATTTCCTATTGTCTTCATTCATTATAACTGAAGGAACATCTTGAAGAAGTTTATCATTAAGAACTACGGTCTCCTCTGAACCTAGAATATTCTGATAAAATGACTTTACCTCTTTTCTAATTTCACTCTGATCTTCAATCCAAACCCCTTCTATTGATTTAATTCTACTAATTCTGGAAGTTGATCTTTGTACTATAGCCATCCTATGAAAAAACTTTGTATTTTTATCACCTTCTTTTAACCAAGTCTATCTTGATTTTAATCTCCAAAATTTCTCTTCCTTACTCAAAATATTATGATATTCACTAAGCAACTCCCTTTCCTCTGAGCTTGGATTATTATCATCACCTTTTTGGAATTTTGAAAGTTTATCTTTTAGTTCTTTTTTCTCAAAAATATTTCCAAAGGTGTTCTTGTTCCATTCTTTTAATCTATATGTCATAGCTTTAATTTGGTTTGGAAGAGCATACAACCCACCATTACCTAAAGAATTCCACGTTTGAGCTATCATATCAACAAATTGAGGATGGTCTTCCCACATCTGCTCATATTTAAAATATGATATTTTTTGAATTCACTTACCACCATTTTAACTCTTATTGGCCAGTGATCTGAACCAATCCTTGTTAAGGTATTAATTTTAGCACAAGTTCCTTCATCTAGCCAATGATCTGAGAGAATGCATCTATCTAATTTTTCTGCTATTAGGTTCTGGCCTCTCCTATTGTTGGTCCAAGTATAGTTGTCTTCTTCAAACTCAACTTCCCATAGATTATTGTTTTGAATAAAAGCTGAGAAATCTTTCATACTTTGGGTCAATTTCCTAATTCCCCCAAATTTTCATCCAACTTGGTTATGGCATTAAAATCTCCAATGATCATGAATCGGGTTTCTTGGTCTTTACTTCTCATAAAGGCTTCAATCCCACTCCAAACTTCTAATCTACTTGACTGAGTTGTAGGTCCATAGACATTGATAAGGATGAAATGAATATCTGCAAAGTAGCAAGTGACTAAAGAGGCTATCCAATGCCTAGTTTTATGAATGGTTACACAAGAGGTTCTAGAAGGATTCCAACAAGTTAGAATTCCCCCTACCGCTCCTTCAGAATCCATAGCATCCCATTCACATCTTGCCCATACTGCTTTCATAGTTTTTGAAACTTCTTCTTTTGTCATTTTAGTTTCCTGGATACGGAGAATATCAGGTTTATTACTTAAACATAGGTCCCTAATACACCTCTGCTTTGAGGGGGCATTAGCACCCCTTATATTCCATGAGATGATAATCATGTCTCATTAGGGGCTTTTGGCCCCTCCTGCATATTACCAATATCATTTTGTTGTTTGGTAAAGAGAAGTTCAACCAACTTAGTTTGTGTTCCTTTCTCTATGTTTGCTCTTGCTTCCCTGGATCTTGCTTGATAATTTGAGGGTTTTCCTCTTTTTGCCTTGCCTATATCAGGAGTAGGTCTTATTATTCTATTCCTCAATATTCTTTCACAATTTTGTTTTTCATCATATTTATCCTCTCTTGGCTCTATTATAGAAGCTTTTGACTTGTCCTGCTCATTTTCTGGTATTTCCTTATTAATGGCAGAGGTATTAACTTCTAAAACTGCATTTTCTTTACCAATTATTTTCTCTTGAATGGTGCATGGTACTTCAAGAGAGTCTTCAAAATCTGATGAGACACATTCCTTAGGTTCATCGAGAATGTTCTTCCTTAAATTAGGATCATTCTGAATAGACGGTTCCTTGTTAATATGTTGAAATTGTTGTACTGTGTCCTCTAAGTTTTGATCTACTTTTTCTTCATAGGCTAAAGCCTCAAAAGAGTTGGTATTTCTTCCAATATCCTTCCTTATTGGTCTCCACTGTTTATTTTCTTTTATTTTTCTAGATCTATTTTTTGGAAGTTGAAAACCATCTTCATCCATAACCATTTGTAAGTTTCTCTTGCGGTTTTCTACAAATGATTATGTTGGGCTCTTCTTAGGGCATGATCTCTCAATATGCCCCACCTCATGACATCTTCTACATCTAAAAGATATGTTTTCATAATCTATAGTTTGGATCCACATCTTATCCCCATACTTAAGAATGATTGATTCTGGTAAAGCTTTACTTATATCAATCATGACCAATATTCGAGCATAAATAGCCAAAAATCCATCTTTTGTCGTATCTGAAATCTCAAGGAATTCTCCTAGAGTGTTGCCTATTGCCTTGAAGGTATCTATTTCCCAAAATTCAATGGGCAACCCAAACATCCTAACCCAGACTGGTACTAGGGATAGATTTACATTTTCAGGTGAAAAGCCTTCATACCAACGGGTAAGGAAGAGTCCTGCTCTTCCCATAAACCAAGGACCCCCTTTTAGGATTCTTTCTCTTTCTTCCCTAGAACAAAAAATGGCTAGGAAGAAACCTTTGGGAAGAAATGATAGAATCACTCCTAGAGACTTCCAACTCCTATCAATCCATTTTCTCAAGGCTGAAGCCCCTGGCCAATACCCATTAAATTTACCAAAAACTGCCCTATCTTGGAGCAACGAGGATCTCTCTGAGGTGCGCTCACTAACCTCTACCACTAGAGATGATTCTAAGGATTTAACTATAAATCGGTCCATGGAAAGGAAACTAAAACTCAAAATCTATTGAAATTTATCTCAATGTCCTATAGCAAATATAATATTTGATAAAAACTTTATAAATTTTTCATGCACAATTTCTAAGATAAAGAAAGGAAAAAAAACTTAGCTGAAAAATTCTTTGTCCAGATAGAATGTCTTGCCTCGCTGAAGTCCTAGCCCTTCATTGCTCTTCCCATCATTCGAACCCTAGCTGGCAAATATTTGCAATTTCATTTTTCGTGACTTGAAAAATCATCACTGCCCTTGTTTCGAATGGTTGACTTCACAGGGTCGTATCTCCCTCAATATTGCTCGGATTTTTGCATATGACCACTCATTTTAAAGCTATTCAAATTCTGCACAAGTTGGTCCAAGAATCAGCTGAATCGGATAACTCTTCGCGAAGATATGGCTCCTAAAAGATGAGACGTTTTTCAGGAAAAAACCCTAATCCTTTGCATTTTAAGATCATTGTTACTTCGAGATTTCTATGAATTGTAGCAGTATCTTTGAGAATTAACAACTAACTCAAGACTCAAGTTGAAAACAAAAAGAAACCATCATCCAAAATTCAATAGCAAAATAAATTCATTAATGATACATCTATTTTAATCATGTTCATAGTTATCTTTCAATTTGTTTGAGTTGTCTGGTTTGATGTAGTCAAACGTATTGGTTTGCACTTGAGACATATTAGGTAATCAAATATGTGTGCAAGATGCACCCCTTCCCACACAGGATGTGACCTTGGTGAAAGGTGGTGTATCACATGCATGGACTCTCATTTTCAACGAACAACAAAAAAACAAAAGGCTCAAGGAAAAATAATCATTAAGTTTTTTCCTACTTGCTCAAACGCTCTAATTCCATGCATATGCAACATGCATATTTTACCAAGTTTTGCATTGATATATTACAATTTTTATTACATCATATCCAAGTTCGTGTTTCAACTTCACGATTTCATTATTACACAAATTTCCCAAATCCAATGTTTATGTAACCTCTCACCCTTGCAACTTACATACCCCTATACCCTCGCACCTTGGATTTGGGGGTTTGCACTATTTACATACATGTACCCCACACCCATACAACCTTTGTTTGAATGCACTTTTTGTGACATAAGATTTTAGTTTTTTTTGTGTGATATTTCTTATTAATACTTAAATGACCCATTCAAAGGATGAAATATTTACATAGAGAAGCTGAAAACTTAGTATTAAATTGAAATTTGCTTTATTACAATGTTTCCATTTATAATCATTAAGCTTTTTCTTCTTTTTCACTAATCTGCTTATACAAATACATATTTTTCTTCAAAACAAGAAAATTGTCTTGAAAGTTACATTGTAAATAGACAATTACTAACATGATGGAGAAAAGTTATCAAGTCCAGAGAACCAATCTCCCAACTGGGAGACAATTTTCAAAAGGGTTCGATAACATAAAATACAAATGCAAAAATGAGCATTTCTTATTGCTGTATTTCTGAAAATCTAGCTTTTGTTAAATCAAATGATATGACTTTTCCTGCAACATAGTCTTGTCCCAGGAAAAATTTATCTACATGTTGATAAAGAGACTGTAAAAAGATCTTGATTTTTATCTTCCCAATATCTTGACCTCTTTGCAAGGTGAATAGATTTGTAACATATCTACACTGCTTACATGCATCTTGTGACGGTTTCTATTCATACACTGCTTACATGCATCTTGTGACGGTTTCTATTCATATAGCCAGCACTGTGTGGTGTTTTCTTCAATCTTAAAATTTCATCTTAGACAAAAATCAGATCTGTTGTCAAACAACTATTCTCTGACAACAATCGCGTGACAAATAATTATCAGCTCTCTATCAAGATAAGGAGGGAAAAAACTATATTCCCTCCTTCAATTCCCACTTGAAGTGCTAAGCATATCAATATTTAGTCATTCACCAACTTGAACTCCAAAACTGCATATTTTTCAGAGTATCATTGGCTAGACATGGGAAGCAAAGACATGCTTTGAGTATTACTGACTATGATTGCAGCGAATCATCCTCTTAGAAGCATGAAATACAATTAAAGAAAAAATGCATAATCATGTCCCTATACAATATGCAGTTGGAAGTTGTCAATATTGTCAGCGTTTACGTTAAAGCCAAGAGATATGGAGAAGATTAATCACATGTTTATGCATGCTTTTGCAGAAAGAAAAAATACAAGAGAAGAAGGCTCCTCTTCTTGAAAACAAAATAAGACCAGGTCATTGAGAAATTTGGTTGCATATTTAGCAGTCATACCCAATGAGTTATTTTGTGATGGCAATGATGATAGCCAAGTAAATCCCATTATTTTCAAAGTTTCACAGACATGGGAAGCAAAGACATGCTTTGACTTTTACTGACTATGATTGCAGCGAATCATCCTTTTCGAAGCATGAAAAACAATTAAAGAAAAAATGCATAATCATGTCCCTATACAATATGCAGTTGGAAGTTGTCAATAGTGTCAGTGTTTAAATTAAAGCCAAGGGATATGGAGAAGATTAATCACCATGTTTATGCATGCTTTTGCAGAAATAAAATATACAAGAGAAAAAAGCTCGTTTCGTTAAAACAAAATAAGACCAGGTCATCGAGAAATTTGATTGCATATTTAGCAGTCATACCAGATGAGTTTTTTTTGTGATGGCAATGATGATAGCCAACCAAATCCCATAGGTCTGATTTGCTTTCAGGGCAAACTCCATTCATTCATCAAAATTTTCTTTTGACTGGAACAGCTTGCCTAAAGGCCAATTCAGTGTCATCTGTAAAAATGTACAGTTTTCAGAAAATTCATTCAAACTTAATTGGCATCCTATAACTCAAATGACAATGTTTACTTATTGAACCAAAAAAATTATATTCAAATGGCTTACTTATGAGTGACTGCATCTTTTAGCACAGGCTGGAAGCAATATGAGGATATGCAGATCCATTTGGGTATAAGGATCAAATGTTTCCAATCAGATCTCAAGAATGTAAAAGAATTTGATGGATCAAATAAGTGCCCACTGAGGGAGAGGACAGTCATAGGCCCAACCAGGTCCAGAATATTGAACGCAATGCAACCATAGCCCTTCCTCATGCCCATCATAACTGCACCATATCACATGTCATGACAAAGTTTGTCTTAAAAACATTATTTACTTTAAAAACAGCAAGCAATAGTATGTTCTAGATCAAACACCGTCGTCTTCAACTGGTTCTATTCAGAAAAACTAGGTGCCCAAAAACCAGACAAAATTAATTACTCTAGAAAGCAGATTGTGAAATTGTGGTATAAACCACAATATATTAGATACTAATGAATTAGGACATGAATTTGTGGTATATGTTAATGTTAAGTAGATTCCTTCACATACCAAGGATTTCAAATATACATCAACCGTCTTAACTTCACATAAAGAAATTGTAACAGTGAAACATGCACCATGCATCATCTTCTCAACCATCTTGTTTCATATAAGAAAGAAAGCAATTCTTCTAATTAGATATCACAAAATTGCAGAACCTTGTTCTCCTACTATTGGACTTACAAAATAGAACAAAGCAAGAACCCTAGAACGATTCAGAAAAGGATTAAAGCCTGATTATTTCTTGTAATGCAATTACAGATACAACTTTCTTTTAATCTTTTTACAAAATACAGAAAAATAGTGATACCATACTCATAACTGCAGACCTCCCAAATTACAACATTTTTTCTTTATCTAATTCAGATAATCTTTAAAAGTCGTGCATATGGAGCACATGAGAAAACCAGAAAATAGACAGCACTAAAATGAAAAATTAAAATTGTCCACCAAAACTTATATTTTGACTGGTTAATTAGGGGTTCATTTTAAGCCTGATGAAGAGCTTTGCCTTATTCTCTTGTGGTTGGTGCCCTGCCAATAGGCCATCATATTTTGCTGAATATTGCAGTCAACATACTTACGTCATTACTGAAAGAGCCAACCCACCCCTATTTTGTTAAACGAGTTCAAATGGCTGTATGAAAGACTGATAGTAGATGCAAGACCAACCCAAATGCATTATGCTTGAAGCTTTTTCAATGCATCCAATTGCTACGAAAAAGATAACTCCACTTCCTTCAAGATTCTTGGCTTAGTTATCAAGTTCGAGTTCGTGTTCGAATTCGACACTCTTGAAGTTCGAAAGAAATTCGCCATGTTTAAAAATTCGGAATAAAATTCGAGATAAAATTCGATATATTATAAATGTGCATATATGAACTTGGGTGTATGCACATAACATGTTTTTTTGATCAGATATAAAACCAACATTATCCAAAACCAACATTTTCCAATCACATTGCCCCACACTAACTAGAAATAAAAATAACAATAATAAACTCTGAAAATTGGGTACTCGTCTAGTCAAATTGTCTGGTTTACTAAATCATTCAAAATAATAAAACTGGATATGTCTGCAATTTTGGTGCCGAAGCATTGAATGGACTGACTTCATTCCTTGCATAACTTTCGCACCGTGTAGATTGCATAACTTACACAATTTTTAATGGTCTTAAATTTCATAAAAAAAAAAAAATTATATATATATATATAATTTGTATTCCCCTTGTTCCTGGAAACTTCCCATAAACCCTCCCCAAAAAACTCCATCGCGTGATTTAAAACACGAAAGCCACAAACCGCATGTGATAAGCGCTTCGTAAAAATACAAAACCACACATTAACATACCAACTTGCACGCCTGTATTTCTGAGGACCCAGAAAAATTCTTGCTGGTATTTTTCCCTTCTCCGTCCGTTTCCACTCAATCTTTTTCCATGCCGATGCCGAATTTAGGGTTTGTTCGCCAAATTTATTCGCTAGGATTTTAAATTCGACGAATTTCGAACTTCATCTAAAAAAATCGACGAATTTGATAACTAAGATTCTTGGTAAATCACTTTGCTCTTCACATTCTTTTCTCCAAAGGAATGATCAGTACCTTTGAAATAATTCAATTGATGGAAACAGAACAGACAAGAGACAGCAAATCATGGAACCAGGCTTTGCAAGATCTTTCCAGGTAGGGATCTGTTTCAGACTCAATTTCCAAGACCCTTTCAAAATATAAAATATTAGCATATGGTTGTCTTGAACTCACTGAGATTGTGAATGATATTGTTTCCACTCAATCACTGTATTCAATCAAGAAAAACAGTATTGGTAATCTCCTCTGGCACCTTAAAATATTAGCTCTGCCTTTTGTAGCGTCCAGTCTTGTGGAAATGGGTGGCTGGCATGAGAGCATGTGAAGCACTTTATGAAGCTGAAGGGCTCTCAAAACTAAAGTGTTAATGCATGCTCCCTTGCATCTCAACATTTGAGCTTAACATATTGCTACAATGAAACACTCAGTTGTCCTGTAAACTGAGCTTCCAATTAGACTCAGATATGCTTGTGTGACAACTGGAGCAGAGTTGTCAAACATGGATAATGGCTTAAGTGGCAACCTCATCAGTTCTTTCTGAGGAGTGGTTTTACAGTTCTTGTTTGCCTGTAATTCAGCCAAAGATTCCTTCTCGCCTGTTTTCATGGCTACCATCCTTATCTTGGCCGCTGTCTTAAGGCAGCCTCCCTACTGTACCTCAGCACCATTCTCTTTCTACTAAGCATCCTTGTAAACTTCTTGGACCTGAGCAATGTCATGACCTTGGGTTTAATAGATTCTCAAAAGCCAACAATGAAACTTCTATAGAAAAAGTCCTTTATTGTGGTTGAAAGGTTTTTTCTCATCAATCAATCTCTGCAAACCCCAGTGATAAGTGATGGGTTCTCCACTGACTACCCTTCTTTTTCATAAAGCATATTTAGCCCCCCTTTTGCCAACACGTATGGTGCCTAAGTGGCATACCTGTCTATGTGGCCACTTGTGTTTCTCAAATCTCAAGGCAATAAATTGTACTGAATCCTGGATTTTCCAACATTTCTCTTGATATGATTGATTTATCTTTTTAATTATATTACAAAGAATACCATTTAAGGAGAGACTCCAAGGTGGCACAAACAATTGACACATAGTAGAGCTTCCCTCCAAGTGAAGAGGATAGATCATCACCACCCGATGCATCAAAGTCAGCACTAATCTAGAGAGTCAACTATATATGAGCCTCCCCCCACAATGAGAAGGGGAACTTTTCAAATCCTATCTAATTAATGTCCTAACAAGGCCAAAAAAATTCATCAAATTATTTGGATTCATAACTATGTTAGCCTTATAGCTGCAATCTTGCTGCAGTGGTAAGGGCTTTGGCCTCTCTTTGAGAGGTCCAAGGTTCAAACCCCACTCAGTATGAGGGGACAGGGACCCCTCATAAAAACCTGTGTAAACTCATTGAAAAAAAATAACTATGTTAGCCTTGCATGCCTTCTCTCCTGTTTGGTTGAAAATAACACCTTCTAGAGTGACTTTCTGTGGGTTGCTTTAGACTTGAGGCTAAACATATTAGTTACTACCTTAATGATTAATATGTTTGACTTCAAATATCACAAGTCAGTGGAACAAACAGTCACTTAAATGATAAAAATTAGAAACAAAGTGCTCTCTCATGCCAAAATTGAGATAATTAAAAGGGGACAAGAATAAGGACCTTATTATGCATTGCCTCAATTAAGAATATTACTTGGAGGGTAATAATACACATAGTTAGGGTTTGGTCCGAAGAAAACTTTTTGGACAGGCTGAACCCGTAAGCTCAGTTTGACCCTTACTATTATTTTTAATATTTCTTTTATTATAATTGCAACATTGTTAATTGAAATAGGGGGAAATATCATTTTAATGATTTGTATTTTTTGATTTAAAGTGAACTTTTAGAGAACATGAGACTGTTAGGCAAGTATTACATTATTTTTACACCTCACAAGACCTTAGCTCAGTTACATCAGTTATCTTGATCAAACCATCTGTCTTGATAACTGATTTGTTGTAATTAAATATGAGATATTGAAGTAATAAAGAATTACTGGTTCTTTTGCTCAAACCAACATTTGGTATCAGAGCACACCTTTGGATCTTCACTGCCTCTCGCACATTCCATCAACCAAACCCTCCTTTCCCTACAAAGGAAAAACAAATCTCGACGATATCGAGCTCGGAGTATTTGCATTCGTGACGAGCACAGGGGTTGGCAAAGTCATGGTTGTTCGTGTTGGCATTCCACAAGGAGAGCGGCAAGATCTAGTGGCGAGCACTCGACCCACATGCGACGGAACCAAGGGTTGATACCAGGGTTTTTGGATGATCTGGTGTTGATTTGTCTACAAAGACTAGCGCTACCGGACTAGGTGGTGCTCGACTGCAAGCTCTACGACACCAAGGGGTGGTTATGGCCCTTCCACTTCAGTCCACATGGCCAGATATACGACCCCAGCAGCAGAAACCTTCACCCCATTGTGGGTTAGATCGTCTATAGCCCAAGAGCGATATTTCTAAAACTGCCTTTGTGGCCCACTACGACCCCAAGGAGCACGCCCTGAAAATCTGGGTGGAGATCCTACCAGAATTGTGGTCGGAATAGTGGTTTGTGAATGATGAACAAAATTTTAAAATTCACCAGCCACACTATGTATTTGTCTGTTGTGAGAAGCATTGTTCTATTTACAACATTATGAAGTTGAAGAAGAAAGTACTCTCCCATGAGAGGAGAGACTACACAACAAAATAAATGTTGTAGTGCAAGTATTACTATGGTAATTGGGTGTTGACATGGAGAAAAGTATAGTAATCTATCAGTAGTAAGCATACCCTTTAGAGTTTAGATGGCAATAATGCTTCCAAAGACTTGTGGCTCAATATGAAGTGGAGGTGCTTTATAATCAAATGCACAGTTGTAGCTAAATTGGCATCACGACGAAGTTGAAGACTTTCAAGTTGGAGGTCTCAGGTTCAAATCCCTAATTTCACTATTTTGCTTTAAAAACGAAGTCTTGCTTTTATTTTCAATGGTTAAAATCACCCTTTTCCATGCATATAGGATTAAGTACGGGATTTAGCAAGTTGAAACAAGGTATGAACTTTTAAACTAGAGGTCAAGAGGTCAAAACCCACCAAGACCAAAAAAAAAAAAAATTATTTTTGGTAAGTTAATAAAATTATATTAATGAGACCATTTGAAAGGTGCCCTAACGCCTTGGTACAAAAGCTACATCTAAGGATGCTAGATCCAAAGACAAACAATTACATCCGGACTAAGCATAATCCTTACAACTACAAAAAGAAGCATCCAAAAGCATCGGAAAGGAACTAAACGTTCCAACACATCAAAAAGAAACAGTCTAAGAAAATCCCCGATGGAATTACTGGGTTGCTGAATCCTTGGTGTCATCCTTTTCAGTTTCCTTGGGGCCTTCCTTGAAGGCTTCCTTCGCGAATTCCACCACCACATCCTCATTGTTGTTGACTCCAACGCTGGCACCTGCGGTTTTCCTTTCGGACTGGTCCTCAGGGTAGTTGGTGCAGAAGAATAGCCAATCCAAATCCAGTAACCATTGGAGATGTTCCTTACAATCTTCTTGGAGGCAAATGCACCATTGAAAAGGTACTATATGTACCTGGATTGGCAAACAACCTGTTGTTTGTACCACAAGTTTTGGATCACAACATGGTGGTCAAATTCCAAGTTGTTGATGGCAACAAGAAGTGTTTTATCACAAAACATGGCAAGATTGTGGCAACAGTTTCCTACAAGAATGGCTTGTTTGCACTCGATGTCATATCCTCTCCTAATGTCGCATTGTCAACAGCAATGATAGATGTTGCCTCTCTTTGGCATAGGAGATATGATCATCCAAGTTCTGGATACTTACTCCAACTAAGTAAGCATCACATTGATATAGATCAAAAGAGGTAAAGTTTTGCATTCAAAAATATGCTTAAATAGCATTTTTATAACTATAATTCCTCCAAATTTGGAAGATGCTTAACCATAAGCTATAGTTAAGCTAAGATGCTAAAAAAATCTAACTATGCTAACAAATCCAAATTGCTTTCAAACACCTTGTCGTCAAAATATGCCGACATTACAATCTTGGTAGCTTTTTGGAAATTATTTCTAACTTAGACTTTAGACTTTAGAAAATAATTAAAACTAATAAACTAAGAAAAACCTAGTCTATTACAACTTTCAAAAGTGGTCCTCATCATCCCTCCCCACCATAGAAGCATTGGACTCCAATGTTTGTAAAAGGGATGGAAAATCACGGGACATCTGATGGTGTGATATCCAACGAGCCTGGTGTGGAAGCTGACCTCTGCGGGCAACAAGGTATGAAGTGGAAGAACCTTGTCGAGTCTGACAAGTCTTCGTATCGAACACTCGGTCTGTAGCAAGTGGAAGCTGAAAATCAGGTACCACATCTGCAGGATGGCTGATGATAGGATCGATTTCCAAGGTGGAATCGTGATATGGCTTCAAAAGATCCACATTAATGACATCATGAATGCCAAGATGAGCTGGAAGATCAAGGTGAAAGGCATTCTCGAACACTTGTTGAAGAATGGTGTAAGGCCCATAGCGGAGTGGTTTGATCTTACTATGTGCCTTTTCTGAAAAACGTTGTTTATCTAAGTAAAGCCAAACTCTGTCTCCAACCTGAAAAGGATGAGGAACACGGTGTTTATCCATAGATCTTTTTGTTGTTGTTGAGTCTTCTGTAGAATCTGAACCACCTTCGATTGAAGACTCTGCAAGTGCTGAATGAATGATGTTGCCTTATCTTGCTCCTTTTGAATATGCATAGTAGCTGGAGAGGGCAAGGATAAAGGCAACTCATAGGGTGCCAAAGGCTGAAAACCAAGACAAACCTCAAAAGGAGAGTGTCCTATGGATGTGTGAACTACTCTGTTGTAGGCGTGCTCTATGTGAGTGAGGCTCAAATCCCACTTTGCTGGAGAAGTGTGATGATAAATCCTCAAACTCTGAACAAGAGTACGATTAACTACTTCAGTCTACCCATCTAATTGTGGATGAAAGGCCATGGAGAAGTTAAGAGAAACTCCTAAAATCTTCCACAATGATCGCCAAAAATGGCCCACAAAACATGAATCCCTGTCAGATACAATGTTGGTAGGTAGACCAAAGGAACGCCATACTATCTCAAAGAAAAGTTGTGCTAAGTCAGGTGCAGAACTGGTCTTTCGGCACAGAATAAACTTAGCCATTTTACTGAACCGATCCACAACCACAAATACACAATCATGTTGTCGAACTGTCATTGGAAAACCACTCAACAAGTCCATGGAAATGCTTTCCCAAGGACGAGAAGGAATGGGCAATGGAACACTAAGACCCAATTTCCTATTTCCTGGCTTGGAGCGGCAACAAACAACACACTGCCTCAAAAACCGCAAAACATCATGCTGCATGTGAGGCCAATAGAAAAACCGCTGCAAGTGGTGAAGACTCTTATGTTTTCCAAAGTGTCCACCATAGAGTGTAGAGTGGGCCTCCTTAAGAAGAGACAACCATTGCTCTTGAGGTACACAAAGTTTATCCAACTTATACAACAACCCATCCTTTATATGAAAATCCTGAAAAGGACTTAGATTGGAAGAAGGACTTTAGAAGGACAATTGGAAGAAGGATGTAAAAGGTGTTGGTAAACTTTGCCAAAATCTGAATCAAGAGCATATTGTGCAGGCCAAGTCTGGAAACCAATATGGGAAGTAGTCACAACTGTCAATGTGAAAGCTGCTAGAGGGTGACTCAAACAATCTGCTACAGTGTTACTAGTTCCTTTCTTGTACTTGATCACTAAATGAAACTGCTGCAAATAAGCTGCCCACTTCATGTGGTGAGTTTCTTCAATCTTGTTTTGTGATTGGAGAAACTTAAGGGGCATGTGATCTGTATGTACAATAGTCTCCTTTCCAAGAAGGTAATGTCTCCAATACTTGATGGCTTGCACCAAGGCATACAACTCTTTGTCATAGGTGGAGTAGTTCTTTTTGGCAGCCGAGAATGTCTCGGAATGGTAGGCCACTGGATGGCCATTTTGCTTCAATATTGCTCCAAGGGCAAACTGTGAGGCATCTGTCTCTATCTCAAAGGGATGAGAAAGGTCAGGAGGACAAGGACAGAAGTTGTACACAGTTTGTGTTTCAATGTATCAAAGGAGCGAGCATGATCCTTTGTCCATTGAAATGAAACTTTGGCTTTAGTCAAATGATATAATGGGGCTGCAATAGTGGAAAAACTATGGATGAACTTGTGATAGAAATTTGCAAGTCCAAGGAAACTCCTTAACTCAGTGATGTTAGAAGGAGTTGGCCAATGGAGAAGGATTTCAACTTTGGTAGGATCCACTTGAATGCCTTTATCATTAATGATAAAACCAAGGTAAGAGATGGAGGATTGAGCAAATGAACACTTTGGAAGGTTGACATACAATTTGTTCTCTTGAAGAGTTTTGAGAACTTGTTCTAAGTGATCTAGATGTTCCTTCCAAGTGGGGGAGAAAACAAGAATGTCATCAAGGTAAATTATCACAAATTTGTCCAGGTTGTTCCTGAACACCTCATTCATTAGCCTCATGAATGTAGCTGATGCATTTGTAAGACCAAAGGGCATAACAAGCCACTCAAATAAGCCCAACTTTGTCTTAAATGTTGTCTTCCATGTGTCTTTTGCCTGTACTCAGACCTGGTGATACCCACTTTTTAGATCTATCTTTGAAAAGAACTTAGCCCCTTGTAGCTGATCCAATAGATCATCAATTCTAGGGAGTGGATACCTATTCTTGATGGTGATCTTATTCAAGGCCCTAAAATCAATGCATAGACGCCAAGTACCATTTTTCTTGAGGACAAGTAAGATTGGTGAAGCACAAGGAGAGGTACTTGGTTTAATAAATCCTTTAGACAATAGTTCATGAATTTGCTTTTTGACTTCTTCCATTTGAAGAACTAATTGTCTATACATGGGTGCATTAGGAAGAGAAGCACCAAGAATAAGTTCTATGCTATGATTGATTTCTCTAATAGGAGGAAGAGTAGAAGGTTCCTTAAACACATGTGAATAAGATTGCAAAATCTTGTTAAGTGAAGCATTCCTATTTGATTTGTGAAGTGGTGCTTGTATGTCTTCATTTTGTGGCCTTATGAATATGAGTGCCAAATCCTGTGCTTGATTTATAGCTTTGCGTGCTTGCCTACAACTTAAAACCAAGTTGTTTGTTTGTTGAGTGCACTTAATTAGATATGCTTTGTTATCTAACTGCAAAGTATAAATGTTCTTGAATGCATCATAAGTGGCTTTCCTATCATATTGATAGGGTTTGCCAAGCAACAATCCACAACAGTCCATTGGAGTGACATCACATACCACTTTGTCCATAAATTTTGGACCAAATGCAAAAGAGATGGTGCAAGTGTGTGTGATGTCAGAAGTGCTCCCACTATCCTTCCATCCCAAAGAATAAGGACGAGGATGACGACACAGAGGAAGCTTCAATTGGTCGATAACAAAACTCGCAATTAAGTTTTTCTAATAGCCATTGTTGATTATAAAATCTATAAAAAAGTCATGAGTTAAGTGAGCCCTTGTGACCAACGATTTGTCATGGCCACTTAATGCACTTGTGACCAACAATTTGTCATGGCCACTTAATGAAGAGTTGTGATGCATAAGAGTTAAATTATTCAATTTACCCTTTAACTCTTGATATGTTTTTCCTTCTCCAACAGTCTCAATGGGACCATCTTTTGGGTCCTCATTGGAAGACTTTACAACTAAGGATTTCTTCTTCATATTTTGTAACTGAAAACATTGAGGCCTAATATGCCCTTGCTTTTTACAAAAACTACAAAACTTTTGAGAATAAGAAGCATTAGAAGGCCTTTTAGATGAAGAAGAAGAAGAGGAAGAAAGAGGGAGAAGGAGAAGAAAAGGAAGAAGATGTTTTCTTCACTTGTTGTTGCTGATTTGACACCTTTGTGGAGCCTGTAGATCAAGCTCCTCTTGATTGGCTAGCAAGCTTCTCCTCCACCAATTGTGCATGATTGAAAGTTGCATCCAAAGTAGCCAAGGGAGTATATTTCAACTCTCGATACAAATTTTCAAGTAGTCCACTTGTAAATTTGATGATAAGGGCTTATGTTGGATCCTTCACACGAAGCAAAATTCTCAATCTGTTGAATTAGAAGACATAATCTTGAACAGGCATATTATAATTCTGTCTTAATCTATACCATTTGACATTTAACTCCTGTTCATAATTTGAAGGGTAAAATGTATCCTTCAAGGCTTGGATTAAACCATCCCAATTGGTAAATGGGTTTTGTCCCTCTTGTCTTTCCATAATCACAAGTTTTGCTAACCCTGACAATTTGAGTTTTGCAAAAGGCACTTTTTCCTCAGCAGGAACCTCTGTATAGGAGAACCAAGTCTCCATGTCCATTATCCAACTACCTAGGACATTAGGATTCCTAGACCTATCATAGGTTTTAACTTCACATTTTGTCTTTGTCCTTAGGTCATTATTGTAGACTATAACTTCAAGGGCACTTTGGACTATAATTTCTTGGACTTTATTGGCTAATATACCAACTATTGTGGCTAAAGCAGACATTTGGTCTGCTAAATCTGATGCCATTTGGGATCCGATACAAGCCAAAACGTACAAAAATAAAATCTGAGTTACAAAATATTAGCCTTTTCTAGGCTAGTACAAAAGTGGACATTTACAAAAGCGAGTGCTAATTTCAAGCACTCACAAAAATATATTGGTTTGTGTAATTTAAACAAACTCTTGGCAAAAATTTGGCCAATTTGACAAAAATCAGTTACACAAAACGAATTAAATAAAGTAAAAGGAATACTTAATTAATTAAAACAATATATTGCCCTTGAAAAAAAAAAATTAAGATTTAAATAAAAAAATTTGAAATTTAAACCTTCAAAAAAATAATTAAATTTAGTGCTCTGAATGCCAAATTTCACCCAGTCAAACTGATCACAGTGCCACGTGTCAAATCATGCAAAAGATGCCAATCAGATAGTCCGTCACAATCAATGGCCAATCGGTTGGCTGGCTACTTCCTTTGCGCTCTTCAGTGCCCTTTAAACAAACGCAATGCTTCACATGTAGAAAACGTGGGATAATTTGTTTAACCTGCAACAATAAAAAAATTGTTATTTTTCTCCTCTGCCACATGGTGGCTGATAACCGATAAGTCAACTGAACAACATGTCAATAAGTCAACGCCACCTGACACGATCTCAAAGGTCCACTTGTTTACCAATCACATGTCTCTAGAGTTTGGCCGAAACAAGCCCAAGGCTAGTCAAGCCTTAGCCAGCCTACGTTGGCTATTTGCTTGATTTCACAAAACACCTTTTAAAAGGTGTTGATGCCTTTATCCCCACAAATGTGGGATAAAAGGCTAGTAGTTTAAAAACCGTGACCACCTTAAATTTTCAGCATCATGCCAAATTGAACCAGGGTTGCCTTGAAGTGCGGTCACCAGCTGTCAGGAACCTTTGTCAGATTCCAAGGGGGGTTTGTCGAAAATCATTCATCGAATGTCATGACATTGCTGGAGAAAATCGTGCAAGGTTTGCTTCAATGCCGAAGAATTTAGTGTCTTGCTCGAATCAGATGACCAACAAACAACCAATTCTTTGCTACAAATAGTCAAACGACGTCATTAGTGGCTCGTCAAAAGGTATAAACCTGCACTCGGGCCATTGGGAAACAATGCCGAGAGAGATTGGTGCCAGGGACATCTGACGTAATCTCAACAAGGTCGTTGGGTATCCTGATGGCCGAAAAGGGTTGGGGTTGGTAAAGGAATTTGTCAGGGGGAAGAAGCAAACGTAGGGGAGTGGGGGTCATAACAGGGAAGGTCGATGCTGATCATCGGTGGTGTCGTAAACAAGGAAAGCTGACACAGCCTTCGTTGGTCAACAAGCTAGAAGGGGGTGCTGATGAGGAGGCGCCATGATTTACCGGTGGGGCGACACCGGTGGTTGCCTCCAAGTTAGAAGGCCGACACATGGCCTTTAGAGGGGGGTTCACCAAGAGTCGAGAAGATTGATTATACCTCACAATTATTACATTATTTAATGTTAGGTAATTATTACATTCTTTTATTATACCTCATAAGAGGTTACATGGAGGTTACATCTTGATCTTGATCTGTTACAACTTCTTGTAACTGATCTACTGTATTAAATATGCAATGTTGAAGTAATGGAATGTGTGGTTATTTTGCTTGGACTATTATTGGTATCAGAGTTATCTCGCATAGGATGGTGGTCGACTGGGATGCTAGTCATGCGAGGACTTAAGAAGATTATTATAGGAAATGTTGGCTGAACAAAATCATTTCCCCTCGACAGGAGCAATACCCTTGCCATGGGGGACAAAAGCCCTGACGCCACCATGCGAATTTACGTGGACGTTATGCATGAAGAGGCAACGCCATAGGAGCAACCCTACACGTACGGCTATCCAACGGAGTCCTACTACATGGTTTTGCACTTGATGCCATACAATCTGCGGCAAAGGTAGTGCCGCTTGCTTGGTTACAGTGCTCTCATGATCGGCGTGGCCCTCCTCATCGTTGCAACACTTACTTCTTCTAGCCCTCGAAACAACATATCCAAGTGGTTTGTGTCCATCTAAATAATTTTGACTTCTACACATCCTCGAAATCGAGGTCAATTATTCCTCACCTATTCTTGAACATAAGCATAGGAAAGACCGTGATGAACTGCGACCTCAAAGTGGTGCAATTGGATGGAGAGCAATGCATAGTATGTTGTGGACCCGTAGAACTAAGCGAGAAATTGCATGCCCTTGGTGAACATGCAACTGGGCACATTAATTCATAGCATTAAGATCTTTCTAGGGCATGGACCTTAGCTGACTTGGGCCATAGGGACCTTTGCGGAAATCATGATGAAGAATGAGTAGTAGTGCCTCGTACGGTTGCCCTCTAGCGTCAAGAAGGCCTAGATTTGCGATGCCAAGCCACCATTCGGATGGTATAACCCTAATCGTGGGGCACGCAAACTCAAGAAAGTCGAGCAGAGCCATTGGCTGGGTAGGCAACCAATTGTTCGCAATGTGGCGATGAACACCACTGATCATCCCCATGGAGGTGAAGGGTGCACCAAGGGAGGCAAGCCTTCCATCACGCCCTTAAATTTCCCACCAAAGTCGAGTATAAGACAAGCCCAAGAAAGCCAAGACTCAATTCAAAGCATTTTGATTTTGGGTGGAAATTGGTATATCCATCGTGAATTCTTTTGTTTGAATAGAATTTACGATTGGTGACTTGAATTTCTCAGAGAAAGCAGGAGTGGAAGAGCCACCTGGAGGTCAAGGACCACGTCAGTCATAGGTGCAAGGTCACCCATGACAAGGACCATGACATCCACTAGAAGAGAAAGGTCACCTATGACAGGGCCTCTAACATCATCCAAATATCAAGGCCACCTATGACAAGGACCGTGATGATGGGGGCCCAGTAGAGACATGGCCAAATAACCAAGTCGATTGTTTCATACTTCCGCTACATGAGAGAGAAGACGGGTCATCGACAAGCTGGACTAAAAGGCACTTGCATGTGTCACATTTGAATTGTTTCGCAACTCTCTTTGTATAATAAATAATATAATAAAGGGGGGATGTTAGAAAATTATTACATTATTTAATGTTAGGTAATTATTACATTATTTTATTATACCTCACGGGAGGTTACATGGAGGTTACATTAGTTACATCTTGATCTTGATCCGTTACAACTTCCTATAACTTATCTCTTGTTTTAAATATGCAATGTTGAAGTAATGGAATCTGTGGTTCTTTTGCTCAAAATAACAGTTGGATGCAAAAACCCTGTCATGCATATTTTTTGGGTATGATGATGAGTCAAAAGCCAATCGACTAATAGATCCAATCACACCAAGAAATTGCTTATAAGTAGAGATGTGGTGTTTGATTAAGAATTTGAAACTAAGTCAAATACTGAGGATACTAAGGAGTCTAAAGGTGCCACATCTCTAGTTGTGAGTATGGATTAGATGAGGAAGTTCTAGTCGTTGATGAACCTGTAGCAATTGATGTACCTGCAGCTCCATCTCAACATAGATAGACTCCAAAGTAGCTCACCGGTACCATCAAAGATGCTAAACTTGACGCACCTCCTAACCTCACTTCCACACGATGACGTACTCGCAGTAGTACTCATTAGGAGGTAAATATGGGCTTGATGGCTTCAGTGATGGAGAACTCAGACCCAACATTCGTGAAGAACGCACTTAGTTTGCCACAATGGAAGGCAGCTATGGATGTAGAATATAAATCTCTAATGAAGAACAACACATGGAATCTTGTTGATTTGCCAAAAGGAAAGAAGCCCATAGGCTGCAAATGGGTCTTCAAAATCAAATACAAGGAGATGGATCCATTGATAACGCATGACTCGTTGCAAAGGGCTATGCACAAAATGTAGGAATTGTTTATGAAGAGATATTCGCACCCACAGCGAAGATTAAAACCATCCGCGTACTTTGTGCATTGGCAACATAGTTCGGTTGGAAACTTCAGCAAATGGATGTCAAGAGTGCCTTCCTTAACAATGATCTCAAAGAAGAGGTGTACATGACACAACCTGAAGGCTTTGTTGTCAATGGGCAACATCAAAAGGTTTGCAAACAAAAAAGTCACTATATGGGTTGAAGCAAGCTCCCAAAGCCTGGTACATCAAAATTAATGATCACCTATTGCAGCATGGTTTCACCAGAATTCCCTTTGACACAAATCTCTATATTAAGAAAGTTTGATCTGAGATAGTGATACTTGTGCTCTATGTTGATGATCTAGTCATAACTAGCAGCTCAAATGATCTGGTAAATGGTGTGAAGAATGAATTGAAAAAGTCATTTGACATGACAAATCTAAGACTTCTACATTATTGTCTTGGCTTGGAAGTATGGCAAAGAAAGAATCACATTGTGGTCTCACAGATGAAGTATGCCAAGACACTACTAGAAAAATATTGGATGACAAATTGTAAACCTAAGGCAACACCAATGGAGCAAGGGTTACAACTGTCCCGATATGATAGGTCACCTCAGGTATCTGGTACTTTTTATCCTCAGCAGATTGGGAGTCTCATATACCAGGCCTAATATCAACTTTGCTATGAGTTATCTTTCGAGGTTGATGCAAGAACCTAAGGTGAGTCATTGCGGGGCAAGTAAGAGGATACTACATTATGTCCATGGTACAATGGAATATGGCTTGGAGTATAAGAATGATAAATTCTTTCTACAAGGATACACAAACCCAAATTATGCTGGATCTATAGATGACAAGAGGCCAACATCTGGATAAGTGTTTCATCTAGATTTGGACCTGTCTCGTGGCATAGCAAGAAACAACAAGCACTAGCATTTTCATCCAAGAAGGCAAAATATAGCGCTCCATGAGGAGTTGTGTGCAAAATGATATGGTTACATCGCATATTGTCAAATATGGGTGTACAAAAAAATCAACTGATAGTATTGAATTGAGACAATCAACGTGCTTTGAAATTGATCAAGAATTCAAACTTTCATGAAAGAACAACACATTTAAGTTCAGTGCCACTTCATTCGAGAAGTTCAAAATCACTAGATAAAGCTCCAATACATTACCACCGAAGAACAGCTAGCGAATATTTTCACAAAGGCCCTTGCAAGTATCAAATTTGAATTGGTTCATAGCTCTCTTTGTATACCAAATAATGTAATAAAGGGGGGATGTTAGGTAACTATTACATTATTTTTACACCTCATGAGAGGTTACATCAGGTACACCGGTTTCACCAGTTACATCAGTTATCTTGATCAAAACATCTATCTTGATAAGTGATATGTTGTATTTAAATATGAGATATTGAAGTAAAAAAGAATTACAGGTTCTTTTGCTCGAACCAAAGAAGACCTTCTTTTTCCCCTTTCATTCAAAGTTCAAACTGAACTTTCTAAAAGTGGTAACTACGATGTTAAGCAACTAGTAACATTTTTTCCAATTACATTGGAAAGTCACACTAAAGTCTGGTTAGATAAACTATTAGAGCAACATTAATCGATGAGTTAAAACAACAATATTTTATTCAAGGGTTACGTTAAAATATTTGATGGCATAAAAATGTACCTACCATAACTTATGAGAAAAAATATAAAAACAAATACTAAGCGTATAGCCACAAAAGTATTTGTTCGATGATGACAAGGACAATGATAACAGATTCAATATTATAATGATTAATAGGATGTTAAACAAGTCGATGCATTAAAAGGAGGCTAAAACTAAGTCGTCCATGCAATCAGGTTGTGGTGCCTCAAATACCAAATCGAGGGGCATAAAGAGAAGAAATTCCTAGTACAGTATTGCACCATGTGTAACATTACGTGTCATGTTAGTGATTCTTCATTTAGCTTGAAAAGCAAAACGGAGGAACACTGGGTCTTTTTGGCACAATCCTTATCAACTAATGAGGGTTGTAAAACTATATTGCACAAAAAATGGAAAGAGGCAAAGTCTTCAAAATGGAAATGTGTTAGGAAATGCAAGTCCTCAAACCTTCGGAAATATAGAAACGACAAAGGAAACGCCTAATTGAAAAAATAAGAAATTGATACTTTTAAAGTATATAGACAAAATTGAATGAAAGAGATTACAAATGGATGAACAACACATTTATATATATTAAATCTCTTATAGTGCATGATGCTTAATATCAAAGTTCAACCTTTATAGATAAGGCTATACATGTCTTGTGAAACTAAACTACATGGAATATGCTAAAAATCCTGGTTCTTAATTTTTAAAGTTATCAAACTATGTACCAAAGCTGATAAAGAGCCATTTTTTCTGGGTTTAACACTATGTTGCATGCAGAGACGTCTCGGGCTTTGAAAGTCGTCTCGAAAATGGGTCCCATTGTCTTGAAACATGTTCCACCATCCTCAAAACTCATCCCATCATCCCCGAAATGTGTCCTGCCATTTTACCTCATCCTTAGCAGATCCAAGGTTTCTACAGTTTTAACCGACAGATCCAGGGTTTCTACAATTCTACCGAGCAGATCTAGGGTTTCTACAATTCTAGACGGTAGATCCAGGGTTTCTATAGTTCCAACAGGCTTTTCTTAAGCTCTTTCTAGAGGAGTCCTAGAGATTTTTAGAATGGAAGAAAACGAAAAGGAGCAACAGTTCGAGTCTTTGGGCGGTCAGGCGGGAAATCCCAAGATAGGAATTTTGAATGCTACCAAGGCAAGAGATGAGCATGCTGTCAAGGTTCAGAACCGGCCTTTTGACCCCATGGTGAGATCTTGGTTGCATGCGATGAAAGGCAAACAGAAGGCCCCTGATTGTAATTTTAATCTATCTTCGATGGACGAAAGATTGGTAATTCCTAACGAGCTGACGAAAATGGTTGCAACTCAAGGCAACCAATGTCTGGTTGGTAAGTTCCTTGGGGTAAGACCTGAACTAGATGTTATACAAAAGTGGGCAAAGGAGAAATGGCACCCTTTGGGGCACATGGATATCATGGCGATGCCCAAAAATGTTTTTCTAGTTCGGCTTAATTACGAAGAGGATTTGGAACGAATTCTCCAACAGGGACCTTGGCTTTTTGGGCATCGCGATCTCTTCCTTTAGCGATGGACAACGGATTTTGACCTGTACATGCAAAGCATCAACCAAGCTTTGGTCTGGATCAGGTTGCTTGGGCTTCCTCTCCACTATTGGCATGGGGAAATATTTGAAGGAATCAAACGAAACATAGGACAACTGATAGTAGTCGACCTTGCAACGGCTACAAGGTCACGACTTATCCATGCACGGTTGTGTGTGAACATGAATATGGAAGCGCCTCCAACCGCAACTATCGAATTGGTTTCAATGTTTGGGAAATGGAATCAAACTATTGAGTATGAGAACCTACCTGTGAAGTGCAACTTGTGCCAAAGAATAGGGCACCTTAGCCTCGATTGTCCATACTCCATAGAAAAGGAGCCAAGCTCAAAATCGTTTTTGGAAATCAAAGAAGACCATAAGAAACAAAGATGGTAATGAATGAACTTCAACCTAGAATGCAAGGGGAAGAAGGGAGGAGGTGGAGCCCCCATCACATCCGAAGGAGAATGCGTGGGAAAAAGGCGAAATATTGGAAGAAGTGATAAAGGTAAGTAAACATCCTGAGAATCCCCCCTCTGTTTTGAATGAGCTAACTAAACAAAACCATTTTGATTGCCTTCAATACTCAACAAAGGAAAAAGATCAGGAAACTCAAATTATGGAAATGGAACATGAACAAAATATCACTGTGATGGTAACCCAAAACATAAACGATACTCCACTTATCCTGGAGGGATGTGAGGAAGTGCATTATAAATCTCACAGAGGCAAAGAATATAGGAAGGACCATGGCAGCTCTAATAGAATTACCATAAGTTCAAGGAAAATAAGGGCAGATGTAGGTTATGATCCCAAGCGGGGCAGATCTTCACAATCTGAAATTAGACAAAAGGAAACGGCTAGGGATGTAGCTAATGGAACACAATTGACCCTCAATTTGGGCGAGAAGAAACACCCGACCAAATCTAAAAAATGAAGATCATTTCTTGGAATAGCAGGGGCCTGTGCACAGAGAACCAACTCTCAGTGACAAACGACAAGCAGATCCTAAAACAGTTAGCATTTCTCAATGTTAGTGGCAAAATATGGGGGGGACTTTCTGAAATTGGATTTTCGGCCTTTCAAAGGTTACTTGTTCAATGTGTTTACTAAGTAGTGGTGTCTGTGTAAGGCTGCATGTTTTGTATCTAATTTCGTAGCCTTAGTTTTAATTAAGTTGGACTAGTCTTGGGAGCTTAAAGTTAGATATTTCTTTCAATTTGTAAAAAGGTTGGGGCCCTTTCAAAAACCCCTTCGCAACCTTAATCAAAAAAAAAAAAAGCATACACATATGCCAACTATTTCCACATATGGAGGAACCACTGAATCTCATGATGTTGTTGAAAAGAGAGAACTGGTTGACAAGAATAAAATATTATTGAAAACCAGAAGACACTTGACAATTCTGGTAATACCAGTGCCAAGTAGGAGAAGTCTTCTAAAAGAAAGAAATCATATTAATGTCAGCAAGCAACCAAAGTAGGTCATCGAGACTCAAAAAGTATGTTTCGTAACTATAGCAATGCAAAAGCCAAAAGTTATTCTCCATGATGTGGGAGCATTTGGGAAAAATAAATGGAAGGTCTTTCCAGCTACCAAGGGAGAAGGAAGAGGCATAGCTTTCCATCTTCCACCATTGTTTCTCATGGATGGAAAGGCATAAGTGGAGGTATTGCTACTAATTCCAGGGGGGCGAACAAGGCCGACAAGGAGCCAACAAAGGACCGACAAGGACCGGTAAGGGGTTGGCAAGGGACCGACAAGAGACTGGTAAGGGAGTCAACAAGGATCCGAGATGACAGACAAGGGAAGTGTTAGCTTGTTGTTGTAAATTTTACAATGTGAAATGCAAATATATTATTTTTATTTACTGGTTTTGTGCATATGTTTGTGAGGAGATGTTTGGGCTTACTAGAAGAGGCAATCTTTCATTAGCCCCCCTCCTCTAGACTGCATCATAATGGTGTCAAAGCAAATGGACATCTTCTATGAGCATAGAGAGTCTATTTGCATGAAGATGGACAACCGTCGCCATCTGACGGCATGCCCTTGCAATTTGAAGATCTGAAGGCACTGGTTGAAGCTTCTTAACTGCTTAAACCTACTTGCACAATGAAGAATTGAGTGAATTTCAAGCATAGTAACAAGTTGTGTTAAGCCTAGAAACAGTTTTGATCAAGAAGTAATCATACGACGTTACAAAGATTGTTTGAATGTCTGGTTTTCTTTTTTGTTTCTTGGTTTGGTAATATTATGGGTCCTAGGATTCTGAAAACAACCAAAATTTAGCTCAAGAAGTGTGTCAAAAGACGGGAAATGTTGGGAATTGTGGAACTCCCACTCCGTTATCATGCAAAGAGCTTGGTAATGTACATTTTGATGGTTTTTGGGCGATTTTTGGCTAAGATTCCATTACCTGGAAGTTTTTTTTACAATGTAATTCGAAAGTTCGAAAAATTGAAGGTTCTATGCTTTTGGATTTATTTTTTGCGAGTAATGCAAAAGGGAAACTATTTTATGGCTTTTGTGAATCTTTTTTGGACATTAAAGTTTGGAGCAAAAGCATTTTGCTATGAGCAAATCAAGAAAACCTTGGCCTAGGCACATGTTCTATGTGTTTTGAACATTGCATACTAGGAGGGGAAGCGAAGCATTTTGTATTAATATGGGCATTAATTTGAAGAATACTCAAAGCCGTCAATTTGAGGTCCATCATTTGTGTTTTGTTTCTTTTGTTCTCTCGATTCTCTTTATTGTGTCCCAAAGGCTCGGAAAATTAATATTTTGTGATTGGTGAGCAATAATATGGAGAGTTTTTTTCCCAGCACTAAAAATATTTCGCATGAGAGCGAGTGCTTGCTGGTTTTCGGATGCAGAGAACGAAAAAATCTGAAGTTCTCTGTTAACAAGAAATTTAGAGGCGGATTTAGTGATGGATAAAGCCGAAGAATTCCATGGTTAAGTTTGGGTGTATCTACATACAAGTCTCTGCATTATTTTTTTCTCTAGGAAACGATAAATGCAGCCATAAAGAGTCGGAGTTTAAAGATTTGGTGAGTAAAACGAAATGGATGACAAAAAGAATTTTGTCCCGATGCAAAAGCCACAGCAACTAAAAAAATAAAGGTGCAATTTTTTTGAACGTTCGTGACTACAGAAGCCATAAAAAAGTTTTTAAAGGCGTAAAGTATCAAATTAATAATGCCCTCTCATTTTAACACTTGAAATGCGTAATGGGATTGTTGGTTAGTGTAAGCAAGTTTAAAATTTTGAAGGAAAACATCATGGGTTCAATTCTCTTCAGGTATATAGGAGAAAGAAATTGTTTTATCATTGCATTATTTTTTTTTAAAGAACAGTTGAAGAGATAAAAGGTGTATAAATGCAGTTAATTATTGCAGGTATTTTATGAAGGTCATCGACAAAAGAGTGGAGAATTTTTTTTTTTAAATAAATAAAGTAAAATGGAAAAGGTAAGGAGGTCTTCTACTTTGAAGAGCAATTCATGCTTATGAGCTGGAGCTTGTGAAGCATTTATCTTACCCGACATATAATGTGGGAGCATCCAAGAAAAAGAAATGGAGGGTCTTCCCAGCTGCCAAGGGAAGAGTAAGAGGCATGGCTTTCCATCTTCCACCATTGTTTCTTTCTTTGTTGGGTGCTTTAGCCTGCTCGCTGGTTGTTATTGTTGTCCATTTTATAGTCCCTTGGGTCTTTTTTGGCCCATCATGGACATTAATAATATTTCATTTTCATTTCATTTCATGGCTAGAAAGGCATAAGTGGAGGTATTGTTGCTAATTCCAAGGGACCAGAAAAGGTCTAGACAATGCTGGCAAGTAATCGTCAAGGGGTGGACAAGGACCGGTAAGGGGTCAACAAGGGACCGTCAACAGACCGGTAAGGGATCCTAGATGACCGGCAAAGGGTTGGCAAAAGGCCAGCAAGGGAAGTGTTAGCTGCTTGTTGTAAATTTTACAATGTGAAATGCAATTACTAGTTTTGTGCTTGTGTTTGTATGGAGATGTTTGGGCAGCTAGAAAAAGCGGTCTTTCATTAGACCCCCTCCTCTAGACTGCATCACTCCAAAATCAGAATACAAAATACAAATCCGAAGTGGGTGAACCATGTCATTGTGTGTAACATTATGGGCTCATGGTACATTATACATACGATACAAATATGGTATTATCCCATGCATCATAAATATAGTACAGATGTTACAAATTTAGTACAAACAAGTCTCAAATAACCATAAAAGAGATCCTCTGTTAATGAGATGCAGCTAATCATGATGGAAACCATGGATAATTAGTCCATGTTGATAGGTTACATCATAGTAGAGAAACTCGGACTTGGCATTGACTAGGTAAGGCCAAATCATGATTCAGACTTGGACTTGGCAAAAAGAAAAGTAAGAAAATTCATGCATATCACAATTAATTAAATTACACATTCAAAATTAATATTGTAAGTGATACAACCTTAAACTACAAATGAAAGTGACAAAACACTCTTCAATTAAAGAAATTTTAATGCCTCCAAAATTCAAATATTCTTGTATTTCTAACGCTATAAACATGTGTAAAATGTCTCCAAATGCCTCAATAGGCCCACTATCTAGTGTCTTGCAATGCCTTTGTCCTATGCCTTTGCTAAAGCTCTAGAACTATCTTTGTGCTTGTGCCCATGGCTATTCCTCTACCTTTGCCACTAACTCCTTCGCTATACTTTTAAAATCATCCATTGAAAATTGAGACTCTTGTTGTTGCTCCTTTGGCTTTGTGATCCATTCAAATGATGGATTAATCTCATCTAAATCAATGGCTTCATAATTTGATCCTGCAAATTTTTGTGGTGGAGGCGAAGATTGTAACAAACAAATACAAACTCATTCAACTTTGTTGCATGATTCTATTGCTCTTCTTGGACTCAATGTGCTTAAACATACTCCAATTGTGCTTACAACTTGAAACATTGCATGGTTGACATTAAACTTTTATGCCCAAGCGCTGAAGATTGGGCATATACGCACCAAAGTCCTCCCACCATAAACGTAGAAAATGCCAAGAAAAAGTTTAACTTGAAATTTAATAATTTATGTAAAAATGTAAAATGAGATTTTTTTAAAAAACAAAATCAACAATAATTCAATCCATGAGGGTTACTTGGACTGAAAGATGCCCTTCCTCAAATGCACTATGGGGATGTGAAAAGTAGCCCTTATCTCTCTTGTAATCCTACAACTCATCCTATATCAAATTGCGGGTGTGCTCATATTGGACCATCTGGGTAAGGCATTGTTGAAGGCTCGACATCACCTCATAATCGGGCCTCGAATGAATCATCATAAAAGAATTTGGGGTTGAGGTAGTATCCCACTACATGTAGGAGGCTATGGAGCTGAGAAGTCCATTGTCGGTCAATTAATTCCCAAATAGGATTGTACTTGGGCTCGGAATAATTATAAAATGAGGCAATTGCCTCTTTGGCCTTATCCATGGCCTCATATGTGTATCCCATTGGTGACTTTCGTCCATTGACAAGACAACAAACCCTCACAAAAGGCTCTAACACCTGAAGTCAAATGAGTAGTTTTAGTTTTTGTTAGCAAATTAAAAAAAAACAATTCAAAAATTTGCAAATGGAAAAATAATTTAAAAAAAAAAACAACTCAATCTTGTACCTTGATTGCCTCATGCATAGTTGTCCAGAAGGGCTCCTAAAACACATAATCATACACTTTTTGTCCCTCACTGGAGAGTCAATATCTAGCAACATCTTCTCCGATCCACTCCTCACTCACAAACATCTTCTTCAATGCCCCCTTTGCATCAAAGAGGCTCTACAATGTAATGAAGTTGTGGTGAATCGTATAACTCCAGGTCGCAAAAGCTCCCTCCCATTAGTGAATTGCCTCATTAGTTGGACGACCCACGTATGGTTGTCGATGAATTTGGTAATACATTTGGCCTTTATGTACAACCTCAAACACCCAAAGTAATTTCCCAATGTCTTCGAGAAAGTAAATTGAGACAATGGGCTGCACATGATGTCCAAAAAATCATGGGGAATCTCCCCTCCAAAATCCTTCTAGCTGCCACATATGCTGCTGCGTTGTCCAAGATAACTCGGATAACATTGTGTTCCTATACTTCCAAGTTCCAACACAACCTGCTCCAACACCCTAGCAAGCATTTTAACACTTTTAATATTGTGCAAGTATCCACTAACTTGAGGAACACAATTCCTCCTGTAGAAGCAATCAAAAAAAAAAATCAATGTCCAATTCTTCCCATCGGACATGATTGTGCAACCCATTTTTCTCTGTGTTGCTCTTAAACCAAGAGTTGGATATCCGCCATGGATTCATGAAGGAGAGGACCCATAAAATCATCATAAGTGGGCGGCTTAAATCTTGGGCCGCAAACTATGTGGGCATCAACCATTCCTTCTCAATATGAAGACCTCGCCACATTGAAAGGAATGTCGAAAAAATACCAAAAACTTGCACAAGCCTTCCTCGCGACCTTGTGCCTCTCCTTGTTCCATGCAGTCATACCCTCAAGCATGGGTTGTGACCTTGGTGTGGAACGTTCCACAAAAAATGACTCTTGTGTCCCACTCCCTGGGTTTGCCACAAATGGACTGGATCCACTACAGTGCTGCTGAAAACGGCTAAAGGTGTTGCTAGTATCCTCTATACAAGGTCGAGGAGTAGCCATAGCATCGCTTGCTTTTCATTTTAGTTCTTTCTTCTCACTATAATCTGTTAGGAGAGCATTGCGTTCCCTCACAACCTCAGGCTTCACCTTTGGACATTGCTTGACATCATGGCCAGATATCCTCGCCAAGTGGTATTTGAGGCCGTTTATACCTCCATGAATTTTCTCACCGTAAAGGTTACAATAGACCTCCCCTTTCTTTGCTCCATCCTTCGCATACTTCCAAGCCAGGACTCTTTTTCACATCATTTTATTTCTATGTGTCTGCACATGGAAACAATAAGCAAGTAGTTAGAAACTTCAAAAAAGATAAAAAAGCCCTAGGGTTTAAGCATTGAAAACTGAAACTTTGTTTTTTTACCTCAAATGTAACTATTGGGTGGCTGTTATATTCTTGAAAACTAAGAAAAGTTTGAGTTTAGGACGCAAATGAGTGTTTTTGTTGTTTTGATTTCACCTTATCTCTACTCTCTGCAAGTGGGAACAGCAAAAATGAGGACAGTTTGGGAATAAAAAACAATTAATATCGTTTTCCCATTATTGTGCCATTGTGGCTGAGTTTTTTTGTGTACTCAGCGATTTTTTTTTTAATACTCACGAGTTCAAAAAAACACGCTTGAAATGTGCCAAATTAAGGAAAAACCCTAACTATGCAATTTATTTCAAATCATCCCAAAATGAATTTTCAAACCCTTGCTGTAGATATGGTAATATTCCTTACTAAAATTCTGAACCATGCAAATAAAAATCAGATCTGTAAATAACCCAGAAAAATACACCATAAAACCCTAAGATTGTCACAAACACACCACAATATTTTATATTATCTTTTATGGAACCACAATTACATTGATCACACCTGAAACATTAATATAAACCCTGGATGCTGAATAAAACAACACAATCACTGCAAAATCATAATCTGAAAACAACTTACAAATGCCCAGCCACAACACTGCTAAACTCTGCTGCAAAAATCTGAAACTATAATGCCACACCAAATCTGAAATACCACACAAAGAAGGGTTCCCAAAACCCCAAATCTGATCTCCCCAAATCTGATATGAATGCTGCCCAAGAAATCTTCAATAAATGATGCAGAATGTCTCAATAAACCCAATTGTAAACCCTGGCTGGATTTACCTCAAAGAAACTCTAGGGTTTTCGTCCTAGGTTTCTAGCCAAGAGGGTTTTCGTCCTCAAAGCTATCCCTTGCAGGGTTTCGTCCGCAAGAGAGAATTCTCTCGTAGGGTTTCGTCCACAAGAGAAAAGTGTATTAGCTGCAAAGCCAAATACAACAATGTAGAAGAGATAAATGATCCAAGATCCCTCAAATGAGCCCCCTACTCCTCTTTATATAGACATTCTTTTAATTCTTTATTGAGGTGGCACTTTTTGATTTCACTTAATAATACCTTAGAAAATAATAATAAAATGATATTTATTCTCCTAATGGGGCATACACCCTTATTTCCCCCTTTTTATTATTTAATTGCCAAATTTCACCAAAAATACTCTCAACACACCAAAACACATCAAGACTCCACTCCACAACTATGTATAGTAAAAATATGAAAAATGGGGACATTACAAATTTTTCCCCTGTTAGTTGTACGCATGTAGGTACCAATTCTTCTTCACACAGTGTTTCAACACCAGCAGTGTCTTCTGGTGTAAGCCTCAAACGCAAGCGTGAAATTGCCATCTTAAGTTCATCATAAGCACGCATCACTTGAGCTTGTGCAACTGACAATGACCTTGCTTGTGTGAACTCCTTGCGCAAAGCCCTAGGGTTTAAGCATTGAAAACTGAAACTTTGTTTTTTTACCTCAAATGTAACTATTGGGTGGCTGTTATATTCTTGAAAACTAAGAAAAGTTTGAGTTTAGGATGCAAATGAGTGTTTTTGTTGTTTTGATTTCACCTTATCTCTACTCTCTGCAAGTGGGAACAGAAAAAATGAGGACAGTTTGGGAATAAAAAACAATTAATATCGTTTTCCCATTATTGTGCCATTGTGGCTGAGTTTTTTAGTGTACTCAGCGATTTTTTTTTTATACTCACGAGTTCAAAAAAACACGCTAGAAAAAAAAAACTCGATGAGCCCAGAAAAACTCACCAAGTCAAGCCCAAAAAACCAGGGAGGGCCGACTTAGGCACGGACTCGACAATTTCAAAAACTCGCCGAGTTTAGTAACTATGGGTTATGCATCAACATCATTGGCAATTATTGAGGAATAAAAAGAACCGATAATATACAAAGGAGAGTGATCTGGAATAAGGCCATGCCAAATCTGAGGAGGACCTCTCCTAGACATAGTTATGAGACTCGGATAGTTTTTTTGAAACTAATCAAATTATGAGCCAAATTAGACATAATGAGCTTATGTTAATTGACTCACACGTCATAAAATATTTAAAGGACAAAAAAAAAGCAAAAATGCTTTGTAAAAATTCATCATACAGTAGCAACTCAACCAAAAGCTGGGGAAAAAAACTCAACACAATAACAAAATGCATCAAAAGCAGGTGTCAAAAACTGAGATTTTCTCGTTCTCTCTCATCTTTGACATTTGTTTGAACAGAAGAGATTATTTAGATTTGTAATGCATAGAAGGACATTAAATGTTTATGAAGATTGTATTACTTTACAAGTTTTGCATTTGTAGGGATTTTACTCAAGTCTTTGATGAATCACCAAGTCCAACTCAAAAATGGCCTTGCCAAGTCTTTGTTGAGTCTCTGTCTCATTACTATGCTCCAAAACATCTCCTACATCGAAGGCCAAAGATCCTCCAAGTGCAAAGAGAAACCCACAAATGCAAGGTCGTCTAAACCTATCAATGTATAAGAAAATGAAGCAAAAACATGTAAGGCTCTTGAAATCAATGTTCAAGATTGTCAAAAATGGAAAACTAGAACAGCCAAATTAGATATTTCAATTGGATAGCAGCCATTTTCTTCACTCTAGATCTCTACTACACCAAAAAGTACAACTACAAAACAATTTCAGCAGGTATAAAAGGCAAAAAAGGTATCATAGAAGGTGTCTCACCAGCAGTTTCAGTGGAGCAAGGCATAAAACCTGCTGAACAGACACTATCAGAACCTCCTACCAACATGCTTATGCAAGATTCAGGACCTGAATCCCCTATGGCTACACCAAAGTCCATGCAGTCTTAATTATCCAAGCAAGAGCTTGACCTTTCAATTTGGAGGATAAATGTTCAGCTTTTATAGCTGATTTACCTTGTCTAATAAACTGTGTTGCCTGAGTGCACATATCTAATATAATACACAGTCACATCCTTACATGCATACACAAATTTTGTGGGTTTATACAGGTGCTTCATATGCACACCTTGTGTATACCCCTACCCATACACCCATTTTTTGGCAGACTATGATGAAGAGTCACAACCCTCTCAACAAACACCCTTATATAAATATAGCTTACATTTAATGGGTTTAGCAGTATCAAATTTAAAAGTATGTCTGACCATAAAAATGTATGTATGCTGTCCAATTCATTCATACTATTCTTTGTTGTAAAGAATACAGACCCTTAAGTAGATAAACATAATTCCTGACTTTTAGTGAAAAACAGTAAAGAAAGAAATGAGAACTTGTGTGATAATGCATAATAGGTATTGAAAGCTTTCTCCATCTCACAACATTGAAATATAAGAGGCTCAGACAAAGCTAATGATAAGCTAGATGAAAAAATAGAATACATAAACTGCTTGCTGTCCAATTCATTCATAGTATTCTTTGTTGTTAAGAATACAGACCCTTAAGTAGGTAAACATAATTACTGGCTTTTACTGAAAATCAACAAAGAAAGAAATCAGAGCTTGTGTGATAAGGCGTAGTAGCTGTTGAAAGATTTCTCCATCACACAACATTTGAATATAAGAAGCTCAGGCAGAGCTATCGATAAGGTAGATGAAGAAATAGGAAACATAATCTGTTTGCTAAAGCTTGCGCTGGATAAAGTGTTTATAATGAACAATCTTATGTAGGGAGTGTGGATGAGTAATGAGTGTGGATCGACAAGCTCCAAAATAGTGATGCTTGTACATGAAATGTCTATGTAATGAATGCCCTTAATAATTGCATATAATGTTTCACAAGATTTAAATAACTGTTTCTGTACTATTGTAAAATCCAAAACTCATTCAACTCTCCAAAAATTCAAAATACAACTCTCTCTTACTTCCCCTTTGTGTGTGTGTGTGAGAGAGCGAGGGAGGGAGGGAGGGAGGGAGAGAGAGAGAGACTCATTTTTTACTTGAAGCCTTCCTCAACTCATGAGTAGCTGGAGCCTATGTTTAAGCCACTATGTTTGCAGTGGCATTCCAGGAGAAGAGTCCTGGGGCTTAGGCATAGTTATTGATAAGCCAGATGGAAGGAATAGAATATATAATCTGTGTGTGAAGACTTCTACAGCATAAAATGGTAGAAATCAAAGACACATACATGCTTCAAGAACCCAAACGAGGCATTTGGGCACTAAACATGAATTCCAAAACCCTAAAAACATTAAAAGGAGAGCACTACAGCTGTAGGAGCCTCCTAAGCTTCTCTGCATACTGCAACGTTTGCAAATACTGCACTTCATTTCGGTAAGGATTTAATAATGCTTAACTTATGTAGTGGTTATAAAAGCCTTACCAAAAACCATATAAGAAGATGAAATATCAGTTGCTTACCCAGATGGAGCCACATTTGGACAATTTGTACACATTGGATCAATGTTAAAATGCATATCAAATTTCTCCGAATGGTACATGTCGACCTTTTGTTCAGTATCCGTATCACCATCCTTAAAATCAATGCAAGGATCTCTCCTTGAACAATGATCTTCTGTCTGGTTCATTATTGATTTTGCTTCCATCTTTTGTCTCTTGTTGGCCCCTGCTAAAACATCAACGGAACTCTTCATTGCCTGGGAATCTGTAGCTGAATTTCCTTCATTAGGAACTTCACTACACGCAGTGCCTGCTTCTTCACACTGCATGGGTAGACCTGATTCTCCAGAGTGAGAGACAAAAGTCTGATGCCTCCTAGCAGCCCGATCAGCACTTGTTCCTTCTATGGAGCGGCCAGGAGGATTTGCAATGGAGTAAAGCACATCATTCGCTATAGGATAACCCAAATGTTGTAGATGAACCCGGATCTAATAAATACAAAGAGAAGTTTTGATATATAAATGCTACAGTTCCTAGTAAATGAAAACAAGGGTTACTCCAATCTTAAAAAATCCTAGATTTTGGCAAAAATAAACAACTGAATAAGATAGCCAAAAAAAGAGCGTTATTTTCACCTGATGTGTACGGCCACTTATTGGCAGGCATTTGACTATACTGAAGACTCCATCTGTACGAAGTCTTACAAATTTAGTACAAGCTGTCTTTCCCTTGCTAAGTTGCTCATTGCTGCCATCACACCCCTGAAAATTTTATTGAGCAGTAATACCTTTGAGTAAATTTAGGACATAAATACATGTATCCTTTTGCAAGTAAGAATGGAACTTTAGAAAATAAAAATTATTAAGGTGCAACATAACAAAATCATCTAAAGAAAGAGTACTATGCTTTTACTAATTTCCGTTGCTTTGGTGCTTGTTTGTACACAAGTAGCTGTACTATTTTTTTTCATTTTTCTTGGTTCAAAACTGTAATCTTTTATTACATTTTTTTTAAGTCTTTCACTCTTTTCTGAATTTGTTGGAAATCAAAATATCCAGATTCTGAACAATCTGTTTCCATTTTACCTCTGTTGTGCTCTTGCCTTCCCGGGCATCATAGATTACATTTGCATCAACTTCAACCTACAACACATACCATAAAAATTAAAATGTAACATCAAAAATAAGTACAGCAAACGACTAGGTATTTCATTAATTAATTAATTGTATGACTATTTTGTCTAGGTTCAAATGAAGATAGCCAGACAAGCACATTTCCATAGCAACTTGGTCTCTCAAACCTAATATTGCATTGGTATTTTAACAAGTAGTAAAGTACAATAAGACTTTTAAGTTGGAAATACCATGTTAAGTGTAGAATGATAGAAAATGCAGGTAAAGCCCACTGTTTGGGTTGTTAGGAGGTGAAGTCAATATCCAGATCTCCAATGTTCTTCAGCAGAGAGGTGCATGGTGGTGCAGCTTATGGAGAGGAAACAAACAATTTTTTGTAGTCTTCCTTTGGGAGAGGAAACAAACAGTTTTTTGGACTCTTCCTTTGGAAGAGGAAACGAACAGTTTTTGGAGTCTTCCATTGGGAGAGGAAATGAACAGTTTGTTTTTTCTATAAAAGGGGGATGACCCCTTGCATGAAAATGTTGATTGAATGCAATTCTGCCGAAATCAATAAAAGATCAAACTGCCATTGCCCCATGGTTTTTCCTGCACATTGCAGATTTTCCACGTAAAATCTGTGTTACTGTTTTTCCTGCGTTATTGTGTTTTTCTGCTTGCACATAATTTTGCTATATTTTCTAACAACTATTTAATTAATTAAAAATAAGTACAGCAAACGACTACGTATTTCATTAAATAATTAATTGTATGACTATTTTGTCTAGGTTCAAATGAAGATAGCCAGATAAGCACATTTCCATAGCAACTTGGTCTCTCAAACCTAATATTGCATTGGTATTTTTACAAGTAGTAAAGTACAATAAGACTTTTAAGTTGGAAATACCATGTTAAATGTAGATATGATAGAAAATGCAGGTAAAGCCCACTGTTTGGGTTTCACATGTACAAATATGATTCAGAGAAATTCACAGAAGATATAATCATATACTCCATATGAGACTCTACATTTTAATAGTAAACCCCATATATATGCTATTGAAAGCACTAATAAGCTATAGGTGAACTTAGCACTAAGAACATGATATGCAGTACTCACTTGAAACTCATTCCTTATGCAATCCAGGATTGTATCCCTCAAAATTGTCACTGGAAGTGGCAATAGCCTGCTGCCACCTTATCTTTGAAAGCGACAAATTTTGCATGATTGTGGCATCTTGTTGAACTGATGGCATACGAGCAGTCTATACTGACCATAGCTACAAAATCCGATCATATCTGGACAAAATCCAAATCAAACCAGATTTTTTGACCATCCGGATTAGTCTGTTCGAACCCAAAGCTTTTTAAAGTAACAAAAAATTTCAAGTGTGATTTTGAATTATGGCTCTACACTATCACAAATGTTTTGTGTATGTGTATATATGTATTTTAAATTGGTTATATGGGATTGAAACAGGCCCTGCCCGTATTACATCATGAACATATAGTGGTATTACAACAGCTTGGCAATTATGCATCTATCACACTTGACAAGATTTGAACCTCTGTTCCCTCCATGAAAGTTAAGGAATTTAACTGGTTGAGCTACTGACATTTGATATGTATAACTTTAAAAAATGAATGTGGACTCCAAATCGGATTTTTTTGGCTTCCCATAAGGATCCAGATTTTTGAATCTGGTAACTCTGATATTCACTGCAGGAGGACAGAATAAGAACAACTTTTGCAAGTCAAGCAAATAACTATGCAATCTCAAGCAAAAACCCAACATAGTTTCTTGCACCACCCAAAGCAGATCAGATGCTATAAATATTCCAACACCCACGAGGTGTTACAGGGTACATAAGAGATCAGGTGAGTTTGCTCAAAGTGTGAAATTGCAATATGCAGGCAGGAAATATTACCTTCATCTCCTCCCTTCTCTTCATATGCTCCTATTCCCAATTATGCCGTACTTTCCAGGGCTATCTATTCCACCAATCCAAGGTAGTCTGCCTCAATCTAGAGATACATGGTGTGGTTTTAACCTTTGCGTCAAGACATGGCCAAAAGAAAAAGGCTCGCAATTAAAAGCATAGAATTATATCTGAAGTGTAAGACACATTATATAAGTGCCCATCACCAGAATAGTTGGTCCTCAAGTTATTACTTTTTTATCAGAATGGAATGTTAGCAGTCATGTTCTCATGTCCAGGTCAAAGGGTGAATTGTGCTCTGAAACAAGACCAAATGGAAGGTATCTAGATGGAAAATACCATAGCATCTCACTTTTTTACCAGTTTGTGTGGGATTAAGCTGTGAAACCGATATTTGCCCAATATTCTACCAAATTTATTCACTTAGTTAACATGAACATGAGTCTTGTCATTCAAAATAGTGAAGAGCTGTCTGATTAGCATTTGTAAATTCCAATTAGGATGAGCTTATTTGGATAGTCACGAAGTAGATCTATTATGATAGTCAAACCACCTTTTATGACGAGGTTGTAAATATAAAATACCAGTTTGAAATGCCAGCTCAACTCATCATTTAGCAGCCTCTACTTTATCTATTGTATTTGTTCAAAACCAAAAATAATCACATAAACTAAAATAATCTTGCCTCGATGATTTTAATAATCCTTCCTCTGCCACTTCTCCAGGATTTCTGTAACATAGGTGCTACACAAATCGGCCCATATTGAGTTTGTATTTGAATAAATCAATTGATTGACTCATAAAATAATGCGGGTTTTGTTATATCTGTCACATCCAAATTATTGAAGGAATATGGTTTGGAACAGTTGAATTCTTGTACCATGATTATTTAGTATTGAAATTACTGCTTTAACATATTTTCTGTTGTTATGTCTATTGCTTATTCTTTATATAATTACAATATATACATTGCTTGTCTTCCCCCTTGAAAAACTTCAGCTCAGAAGCATTGTTGAACGCATTTTGCCATTAACAAAGAAAAAGCATTGCTAGGAGCTCAATATTCCTTTCATAACAAAGAGCTGGATTTTTTCATCTACGTAGTCAGAGCAATGTAATGTAAGAAGATACTTTGTTCATAAGCTTGTATTTCCTAATGTTATGCTGTATTCTATGTACTTAGGGGTGTTAAGTTGTACCATAGTTACAGAGTTGGAAATACTTGTGTAACATGCCAAGTCTGGAAGTCAAATCGGTCTCAATTTCAATGACTCACCAGGTTTCTGGACGAACTTGCCATGACCAGTAGGACTCAAACTAGGTCAAACAATGTGCATGCCTGCGTTAGGACTCGATCAACAATTTACAATACCCTGAAACAGCATAAAAACTGGATTTTTCTTATTTTTAACGGCTTTTGGATTTCTGTTGCATTTTGCTGGGGAGCAGAGCAGTAGTAACGTGAAAGGAGCATAGGAACAAGTCTAAAAACAGATTTCAAAACCATTTTAGAATTTTTTTTTGTCCAGATCTTCAAGGTTTCCTCAGAGACCAACAGTTATTTCTGAGCTACTCAAACTTTATTTTTTATGGTTTTTACAAAAACATTCCATAAGTCATTAACCTTATTATCCAATTTTGAACTTCTAACCTTGATCCTTTTGTTGCTTTTTAATGCCACGCAGCCTCATTCAGAGACTCAAAATAACTTTCAACAAAGAAAGATCCAACATGGAAGCACAACACAAGACAGCTCCATGGAGGAAAAAGCAACTTCTAGTTACTGTAGGACTCTGCTTCATGGAGGCAAAAATTGTCTCAAGTACTGTCAAGCAAGGATCCCGACTCATATCACAGTTGTATGCAAACATGTGGAGCCCCAAACACAAAGAGTGATGAATGCACTTCTAGAGACCTTTCATGAGAAGAAGGCAGAGAAGAAAACAACTAGAGTGGAGCTTTGTTCTCCTCTAGTCCCACATCCTCCTTTCCAGAAGCATTAAGGCATTGACCTTAGAGTGCGCCATTATAGGTCTTCAATGGAGATGGACGCAGCACAATCCACTTATTTAAAGCTCTCGTCCATATCCAAGTTCATAACCCTCCCTAGAGGAAAAACCTTCTTGGAACTAGGAGAAGCATTATGCCACAAGGCAGGCTTCTGCTAATGTCTGGTACTTTTCCAACATTCCAATGAATTTCAGATGAACTCAATATTCATCAATTATGTTCAATGCCATTACGATTTTTATTTCGGGGTTTAAAGGATCTATATATGATGATTTCAGAGGCCTCTTCCTGAAAGAGTCGAGAAAATTTGCAAAATCAAATTGAGAAGCAAAACAAAATTGGTGAAAGAAGGATTGTGGAACAATGGAAGAAATCATAACTAGGTAATTTTTTGGTTTTTTCAGCAGGACATTTAATTTTTCCTAAGTTATTTGCAAATCAAAAGCAAAAGTGCTAGCCGATTTGTTCGAAACGTTATGCTAGAGGCAGTCATGGAGAATGTTGTCCAAATTATGATGGGCAACGCTATGGCTTGTGTGGCAGCAAAAGGAATTGTGGAACCCAAGTTTCTATTTTTTGGACTCCATGTTCAGCCCATTGCCTCAATCTCTTGTCTAATGACATTGAGAACCTTTCCTAGGTTAAAGAGGTTGTAATAGGCAAACGAATTGATATGTTTGCATGAATGGATGTGCAACATGTAAATTGATATGTGTAAATAAGAGTTGTAAATATGTGTTTGTCAGGTAGTTTTATTGTGTATACATGGTAATATATGTGTTTGTAATAATGTAATGTAACGGGGCATTTTAATTTTTAATGTACATGGGTAGTCCGGTGGTTGTCAAGCAAATGCAAACCACCTAGGGGTCCTGTCATATCTATAAGTATGCATCTACCTTGTTGGTATAGTGGTTTGTCGATGTATGTTGTTGGTTAAATTGTGTTGTTGCCCAAGAGTGCATGTTGGTAGTTGAGTTGTTCATTGAGGACCATAATGTATTACAAATAGTTGTTGTGGAGAGCAAATATTGTGTACACAGTTTATCCATATGAATTTGTAAGTTGTTCCCATTGTGCACTTTTGTTTGTATGTTAGTAATGGAATTTTATTATAGTGTTGTATTTGATTTCTACATTTTGAAGTCATTGTTTGTTCAAAGTGGGGTCGAATTAGGTGACATGGAGTTGTGACAAGCATATTGCTCTGGAAGGTACACAATGACAACAATGGGAATATTACAATGTAGTTGGCGAACAATGTAACCTCCCTCGGGAGGAGGGAAGATTTCACAACCAAAAGTGATCTGGACCTGTTTGTTGATGCCGACAAAGGGAAGTGACAAAGATGCACATGCAAACAAATATTTTTGTGTAGGCAAAGACTTGCACATAGACGAACAAGTTAGTGCAGGCAAATGTTAGGAGGTGAAGTCACTATCTAGATCTCTAATGTTCTTCAACAGAGAGGTGCATGATGGTGCAGCTTACAGTGATCCATCCCCACGCAATAAGATAACTGGCGAGACGGGTTGTCTCCAGATGGAAAACCCCAGATGGGTTACCTCCAGCCGGTTTGTCTCTAGACAAGTTACCTCCAGACGGGTTGTCTCCAGATAGGTAACCCTAGACAGGTTACCTCCAAACGGGTTGTCTCCATACGAGTTACCTCCAGATGGGTTGCCTCCAAACGGGTAACTCCGAGAGAGGAAACGAACAGTTTTTGGAGTCTTCCTTTGGGAGAGGAAACGAACAGTTTTTCAGAGTCTTCTTTATTTTTCTATAAAAGGGGAGCGACCCCTTACATGTATGAGTAGTGTGAATGTAAAAGTTTGTTGAAATCAATAAAATAACAAAGCTGCCATTGCCCCGTGGTTTTACCTGCACACTGCAGGGTTTCCAGGTAAAATCTCTGTGTTACTAAAATTTGTGTTATTGTGTTTTGTTGCTTGCACGTAATTTAATATTTAACTAGCATCTGGTATCGGAGCAAGGGTTTTGTGCGAGTGGGAGCTGAAACAATGATTAGGAAGTGTAACCAAGTTCGAGATTGAGAAATTTGATGGCAGGAACTTTGCCCTATGGAAGATGAAGGTAGAGGATTTGCTGGTTCAAAATGACCAAGCCCTAGCCTTGAAAGGGGTCGCGAATAAACCTAGCAGCATGAAAGATGAGGAGTGGGCAACGCTGGACAAGAAGGTGGTTTATGCAATCCGTCTCTGCCTAGCAGACTCAGTCTTATTCAATGTTACTGAAGAAAAGACCGCGGAAGCCCTTTGGAAGAAGCTTGAAAAGTTGTATGAGACAAAATCAGCAACAAATAAGGTTTTTCTGAAAAACAAACTTTATAGCCTAAGGATGAAGGAGGGTTCATCTGTGGCAGATCACTTGAATGAGTTTAATACCCTTATCAGTGTATAAGTTAATGTGAAGATGGAGGATGAGGACAGAGTTATCACCCTACTTTGTTCCCTCCCGGAGACTTGGGATCATTTGGTGATGACCATCAACAATGCATCATCAGGAACTCTAAAATTTGATGATGTGGTAGCCGCTTTGTTGGCAAAAGAGTTGAGGTGAAAAAAGTCTCTAAAACCCTCAACCAATGAAGCCCTAGCTATGAGAGGTCAATCTTTCGAGAGGAGTAAACAAGGTAGATCACAGTCCAAATCTAAGTCTAAAGGACGCAAGCTAAAAGGGAAGTGTTGGCATTGTGGGAAGCCACGGCACTCAAAGGACTGTTGGGAGCTAAAAAAGGAAAAGAATGGTGAAAAGCAAATTCAGCCATCAGCTGAGGCCAGTACAGTAGATTCAAGAGAGACGGCAATATGTGAGGCTTTTTGTATCAGCAACAGCAGATCTGTTTTATATACCTGGGTTGTGGACTCGGGTGCATCTTTCCACATGTCTCCTCATAGAGACTGGTTTGACAAATATCAACCATATAGTGGTGGTATGGTGACTATGGTCTACTTGGGTGATGATCATCCTTTAGAAATTGTGGAAAGCGGGGACATAAGGATCAGGCAGGACGATGGTAGAGAAAGGATGTTATGTGATGTATGACATGTGCCTGATTTGCGGAAAAATTTGCTCTCAATCAAGATGATGGATAAGCTAGGGTATTCTGTCACTTTCAATAATAACTACCGCAAAATTTCAGAGGAGCCCTTGTAGTAGCAAAAGGAGAATCTTGGGACCTTATATCGTTTATGCGGTGATATAATGAAAAACCATGCAGCAGCAGCAACTTCAAGAAATGTTTAGGATGCAGTAATGCTATGGCATCAACGCCTAGGACATATGAGTGAAAAAGGTCTGAAAATTCTGCATGACCGAGGTATGCTTTCTAGGATTAAGTCTTGTAATTTAGACTTGTGTGAGCACTGTATTTTTGGTAAACAAAAGAGTGTCCGATTTACTGCAAGCCCTAGTAAGAGTTCTGTTTTTCTGCAACTTATACATTCTGATATTTTTGGACCAGTCCCCACTCAATCCTTAAATGGTGCTATCTATTTTCTGACTTTTATAGATGATTATTCTAAGAGTGTGGGTTTATTTTCTGGAGAAGTAGTCGGAAGCTTTGCAGAAATTTAAAGAGTTCAAACGAGTAGAGAAAATTTTGGGCAAGCCTATTTTATGTCTCAAGTCAGATAAAGGGGGTGAATATTGCTCTAAGGAATTTGATAAATTTTGTACGCACGAAGGAATTAAGCACAAGAAGACTATACCATATACTCCACAACAAAATGGTGTGGCTGAGCGGATGAATCACACAATCATGGAACGTGCAAGAAGCATGCTCAGTGAAAAATTTTTGGGCAAAGGTTGTTAATACAACTGTTTACCTTATAAACAGGTCACCTACAGCTGCGTTGGATGGATAGATTCCGGAGGAGGTTTGGTGTTGTAAGCCAGTTGATTACTTTCATTTGCGTACCTTTGGCTGTGATGCATTTGCCCATGTACCTAAAGAAAAAAGGTCCAAACTTGACCCCAAGTCAAGCAAATGTGTTTTTCTCGGCTATGGAGATACAGTGAAAGGGTATAGATTGTGGGATCCTACTACCCACAGGGTAATTATTACCTAGGATGTTATTTTTGATGAAAAATCCATGCAAAGGAAGGAGGTACAGCAAACACCTAATGTTGTAACAGTTGAAGTAGATATGAATGAAGATGAAAATGAAAATCAGCATGCTGAATTTTTTGATCAGCATGCAGAACAGCAAGTAGAACAGCAAGTAGAGCAGCCACAACAGTCACAAGACCAAGAGCCACAACCAATAGATCATTGGGTTAGAAGATCTACACGTCCACAAAAGTGTCCGGAAAGGTATTCTCCTGTTTTTCAGTCCTCTTTTGCTTTGTTAACTGATGATGGTGAGCCTAGTTCATTTAAAGAAGCTAGAGAGTCTGAGAATGCAAAAAAGTGGAGGAAAGCCATGGAGGAGGAAATCGAGGCACTTCGCAAGAATGAAACATGGGAACTTGTGGATCTCCCACCTAGAAGAAAGGCAGTTGGAAACAAGTGGGTGTACAAAGTAAAGAAGAACAGTGATGGGTTATTGGAACGCTTTAAAGCACGTTTGGTGGCAAAAGGTTATGTGCAAAATTCAGGTATAGACTTTAGTGAAGATGACTACTGTTAGAGTTTTACTTGCACTTGTAGCAGCACAGGATTTAGAACTGGAGCAACTTGATGTGAAAACTGTTTTCTTGCATGGTGATCTCGAAGAGGAGATTTATATGGATCATCCTGAGGGCTATGAAGAAAGAGGCAAAGAGCATTTGGTTTGCAGACTCAAGAACTCTTTGCATGGGTTGAAACAGGTGCCAAGGATGTGGTACAGAAAATTTGACACCTTGATGAAGAGTCAAGTTTTCAATAGGAGTGAAGCTGACCATTGTGCATACCATAAGAGGTTTGATGATGGCAGTTTTATTGTTTTGTTGTTGTATGTTGATGATATGTTGGTTGTAGGCCCCAGCATGAAGAAAATCATTGATCTTAAAGTTCAGTTGGCTAGGACATTTGAAATGAAGGATTTAGGAGCAGCAAACCAAATTTTAGGGATGAAGATACACAGGGACAGAACGGGAAGAAATATCTGGTTAAGTCAAAAATGGCTACCATCAGCCTAGGCAGAGAGAGAGCCACCTCTTTGCCACATCCTCAAAGCTTGTTGGTGGAGAAGATATTGGAACACATCTTGGAGCTTAGGAGCTAGTGACTTAGGAGAGTACATTTGAAGCATCTCAAAGAAAATGGCTACCATCTCATAGGCTTCCAAAAAATTGTTGAAGACCATATGAAGATAGTCAACCTCTTCCTTTTTGTTCTTCTAATCACCTCTCTAGCAATACTGATATCTTGCAATTTTTTGAAACAATTATTTTCTTCAACTGTTCCAAAACTATCCATACTCAAGGTAGTAAGCTCTGCTTCCAATCCATGATCCGAGTCAATATGGCCACACATCTATTGAAAGTTACCCAAAACTTCTTGGGGTCAAAAGTACAACCTGCTCAATATATGCACAAGGCTGCTCCCTCTATGCTTAAATCAATGTCATGTTATACTTTTCATCTAGAGTGTTGTGATGTGTAATCATGATGACATATCTAGGATACGACTAGTGCCTCCTTCGATATATGCACGAGTATACTCCCTCTATGCTCAAATCAATAGCGTGTTATACTTTCTGTCACAGTGTTTTGGCATGTGTAATCATGATGACATATGTTTGTAATAAATGTCATCCAATGTGTTATGCAATATATTTAATTTTTAATGAATATGGGTAGTTAGGTTGTATTTGAGAAGTCGAAAGCCGCCTAAAAGTTCTTGTGATACCTATATGTGTCAACTACCTTGGTAGAGGCATGTTTGTCATCTATGGTCATCGTGTGTGTGCCAATCAATATGCAGACAAGTGGTTTGTATGTTGTACGCTCAACTAGATCATAATGTATTGCAGATGATTGGAATTGAAGGATACATGTTATGCGCTATGTATTCACATGTATCTATGTGTTCTTCCTATTATGTTTCTTTATTTATATAGACTGGAATTATATTGTAATGTGTTGCACTTTATCTCTTTCTGGTAAATGGAATACTCCCACATGCTACACCATTGACAACCCACATAGATGTTACACACTAAATTACAATGTTGATAGCTCTGTAGCGAAAATCGGCAAAAAATCGCGATTCGTATCGGAAAATCGCAATTTCGAGAAGATCCGATCAAAATCGAATTGAAATCAACAGTTTTGAATAAAACGGCGATTTTTCGAAAAAATCGGCAAAAAATCGGAAACGCGATTTTTTCGTCGCGATTTTATGGCAAAAAAATCGCCCGCGGCGGCATGCATAGAGGAAACGGGATAAATACTGTTTTTTTTTTATTTTTTCTCATTTTTCTTCCTCAAAGCTTGAGAGAAAGGTCTGCCTACCTGCTACCACACCAAGGAAAACCCTAAAACGCATCAATACACTGGATTTTTCGAAGTCTAGGGTTTAGTTTTTTTAAACAAGGGTTTAGTTGAAACAAGTATGTCTATCAGAGGTTGATAAGAAGTCAGTTGGATCAAGGAAGCAGTGAATTGGAGCTAAGAGGAAGCTGTTTTCATGGGTCAAGTGAAGCTTTCCAGAATGTTGATGAGGAGAAAAATTTAGTTTAGACAGTGATGGTTTCAATGGTTTTGTTGTTGAGGTTTCGAGGCTCCGCCCCAAACCCAACGAGGGAACACGCGAGGGACGCTGCCCCTCGACCCCACAAGGGACGTTGTCCCTTGACCCTGCAAGGGGTCTCCCACCCCCTTGACCCCCAACACAAGCGACAGCGGTCGTTGCCCGTCAGTTCATGATGTTGATGAAAGGGCATACGCTGATAATATGGCTAATTGCTCAAAGTGAAGTGCCTATTCAGAGAATGCTGATCATGCTGATGTTACAACTGCTTGCATCCAGTGGAGTGCACAATCGGAAAACAAGATGGTGTGAGCAGCAGTTTGAAGTGCAGGTTGTTGCCAAAGATGTATAGAACAGGAGGAGGGGATATAAGATGTGTTTTGTCACTTTCGTGTGTAGTAGTTTAAACTTTAAAACTTTAATACTTTGGCTTTAAACTTGTAGCACTTGCCATTTTCATGTGTAGTTTGAGCTTGTATCACTTACAGTATTAATATTTGATTTGCATAGTGTTAATTCATTGTGATATGCATGAAAAAAAGAAAATTCAAAAAAAAAATTGCCTTTTCTTCGGTTTTTTTTTTGCCGATTTTACCGATTCTTTTGCCAAAATTATACCGATTCCCGATTCGATCTGATTTTTTCCCAAAACAATTCCCATCCGATTCCGATTTTCTCAACTATGGTTGATAGACATCGTGCTAGAGCTGAATGCAATGTAAGCAAGCAAATAACATCTAAAAGTAAAATATATTACGTACCATGCTAAAATAAGGAAATATAAACAAACTTACAAATCTAAAAGTCAAATATGGTATGCAAGGATAACTGCTCTACAAAATAACAATGATAATTACGACATACCTCACATGCAGGGATAACACCTTTGACCTTTGCAACATACTCTTTTTTCACTTTCCCAGCTTCAATCTGCAATAAGATATACTGTCATGTAATACTCCAAAAGAAAAAGTCTAGAAATATTACTTCATGTGTCTTAACAAATAGGTCATACTTATTTCTCAAGGTCAGCACAATTTAAAAATACACATTACAGAGAAATTCAGCTATCTAGGTACTCAAAGCATAAAGTAATATGTCCAAATAAAGTTTCATAGCTAGGAGGAACAGATTTCAATACAAATGCCAATCTTTAGTGTAGAAATGTAATTAACAATGATATGTAGAGAACTGTACAGATTATGACAGGAACACATTTCAATACAACTGCCAATTTTTGGTGTAGATATGTAATTACCAATGACATGTAGAAGAAGAAGAAGAGGTATTAATGTGGAACGAAATTCCATTATAGATTATGTCATTATCATAGATGAAAATAATATTATAAAGGTAAAGGTAAAGTAGTTTTTAACGTCCACGAGGCCATAGGCCATATGAGACGACCCTCATGGAGGATGTTGTTTACCCAATATATGGTTATCCAACTATACTCCAATTACTAGATGAAAATAAAAGCTTCATTTGTATTTCCCAAAAACTTATCTGCTCCTTGAAAACCTTGAGTTCACTGAGATTTGATCAAACAGACCTACTATTTCAAAACAAAAGCCTCAGTAAATTCTCTTACACTGTTTTCTTTCAAATCACTGCAAATTGTCCAATCCAACCACTATAAATCACTGTGATAGTTGTTTCCTTTCTTTAAAAGTATTAAGGAAAGCTTGCCCTATAGTTCTTAATGTATCCCACTATATAAATGAAAAATAAATGATTTACATAAACATCATCAATTTACTTTCTCTAAAACTTTTGTCATTTTTTTCACTGTGACCCATGTTTACAAAACTTGGTGTGTTTTTAAAAAACTTGCTAAGTCCATGTCTGAGATGGCCTTGCCAAGTCACTTGGGTTCGACTTGGCAAGTTCTTTTTCCAAGTTTTTTTTTTTTTTTTACATTTTCTTCGGTTTTTTTTTGCAGAGATTTTTTGCTGAGTCCAATTCCAAGTCCTGATTTGGCCTGGCTGAGTCCGCATCAAGTCCGAGTTTCTCTACTATGCTGTGACCAATTATTCCCAATAAAAAAGAGCCACCAATTAACTGGTAGACCCATAAGTGTATTTTTCTCACTTAGTCATGAACGTCTTGTAAACAGATGAACATGAAGCCATTCAAATTTCAAAGCTTTTAAAAAACCTCTTCGCTCAAAACTAAACAAGAGTGGGGTTACTCTTATCAAAGAATCTCGTAAAGCAAGTACTCTGTTGCAGCCACAACACATAAAAGGAGAGAAATACACAACTTTCATATAAATGTACAACACATAAAGCAAAGAGCAGTTTAAAACTGCTTTATATTTTGTATGTTGTATTTTGTTGGTTTTGATGATCATGAATTGTAATTGAACTCTTTTTTTTTTTAAATCTAATAGAAAATCCAATTTTTGTTTTAAATGTTTTTTTCTAATTGAATTATTTTCTTTGATTTTCTTTTTGCCAAGTTTTTCCGAGTTGTTAAGAAACTCTTGAAAATTGAAGCATCAAGTTTTTGCTAAGTTGCAAGTTTACCAACTATGACATGGATGTCAAGAACTTCTCAATGACATTCCATGTTACATTATTTCTAGATGTTGTGTATATGGAGACGATTCCCATGCTAGGCATGGGACATCCCAATAGGATTCCTTAGGGAATACTGAGTGTACTCTTGGAACTGGAACAAGGAAGAAGACCACGATGATGGCAACAGCAGCCGAGAACTCCAAGCAAGTGGAGGAAGATGAGGATAATGCCCTTGAGGAGGATGACAATGACGTTGACAAAGAGCAAGGAGGAAGTGGCTGAGGAGCAGTGGAGAAAACATCCACTACTGAAGATTATCCCCCCTCAAAACCCACCAGAACATAAGGAAAACCACTTGGGAGATAGGTCACACATACAATAACAATCCATGCAAGGCAGCAATGCACAGATGGGCCAGCCTATGTAGAAGAGTCAATCTGCACAAAAGAACTAGTTAGCATAGGGAGGCCAAACTATGCAAAAAGACTAGACTGCATAAAGAAGTAAATTCATGCCTATACTTGTAGTTGTTATTGTACAAGCTATCATGAAGGAAGTCATTGTGGTGCAAGTAGCAAAAGAAGCATAGGGTCAATGACAAGGGTTGTGCAAGAAAAAACAGTTATTGAAACTACGTAGGGGATTGACGAAGCACAACAAGGAACCATCACATAGCAACAAAATATGAGATAGAATTTGTGTGACGAAAGAAGGAGAGACAAAATGACGTAGGAAATTGTTGATGTGGAAGTTGCTTTTGATGGGCATACACAAGCCGCCATGGACACTACACATGAGATGAATGTGGGTTTGGCTGAGCAGGTGGCAGTTATAGCACTTGATGTAAGGGCAAGGACCATGTTACAACCAACTTACTTGGATGTTGAAGGTTCAAAACAGTTGGAGACTCCATTGACAAGAGTTTGCTAATAAGGCAACTCAGCACATATCCTCTCTAACTTTTTAAGGGCTAACAACACCAATGTGTTGCTTTGGATGGAATTGGTGGAGGAAGGATCATTCAGGAGAATACTAGTCCTATTAGGGAGGAGCCAATAAGAGAGGAAGGTTGGCCAAGCAAGTAACCAAGACCGGGAGAGGAAGACCTTTTGTTGGAGGAAGAAAGAGATAAGCAGAAGAGTAAGGCGACTGAAGGGGAATCATTTGATGACAAGGAGATACCAAGAGCCAATGAGGAAGATAATGAGATGGAATGAGACAGTGATTGCAGCAATCACACTTTGATAGAATATTCCAATTTGAGATGACCACCAATAGAGGGAAACCTCATTGATGAGTAGGTGGAGAAATTCATACAAATTATTGGGGTGATAGAAAGTGCCCATAGGGAGTTAGCGGCAAGCAATTGGGCAATGGCGAATGAAGTCTCTCAAAGTGGAAAGTGACGTGGCCAAACTAGCCAATTGGGCAAATGGCAAAATTGGCCAAATTTGCAAAAACTTAGTCATGGGACGTTGAGGAAGGCAAGTAAATCAATATCGTGATTGGGTTGCCCAAGAGTTTTGTATTGTCTTCCTCCCCAAATATACAACACAAAAGATAAGTTTGAAAGATATCCCACTCCAACAATCAAGAAATATAAACTAACTCCTCAACTTGAGGTGACTTATTTGCATGTCAATTACTTGCCCTATCTCATTCATTGGTTGACTGTGGGGCTACAAACCTTCCATTACATAGCAAAGGATTCAAAGAAAATGGCTAAAAAGGAGATAGCCTGAGTCAGGCAAATATAGGAGTTTCAATTGCTAAAGGAGAGAGTCAAAGCAAAAGCAAAGTTGTGCAAGCAGGTGTTTGACTCACTATAGAAGAAGCAGAGGAAACATTTGTAGTAGTGTGAGCAGCATAGGGAGGCTAAAGATCAGCCAATTTTAGCATTGCAAGCACATTTAGCGGAAGTGCAGGTGAAGTTGGGGGTTGCACAAGGGTAAATTATTGAGCCTAAGGAAGAATTGGGGAGCTGCTCATGGGCAAATCACTAAGCTAGAGCAAGAGAACGATAAGCAAAAGAAGCATGTCGAGCATCATGATATACAATGGGCACAATTTGCAAATTATGCCAAGAAGTTGAAGGAGAGATGTGATGCCTTGATTGATTACACTTCTAGTTCAATGAGGGATCTGGTTCTTGTTCCCGCTCCTACTACTGCACTATAGCTTGATCCTCAAGGAGTTCAGACACAATTGACGAGGGCTTCAACCAGTTTAGAGAGGGTTGATGTAGGCAATAGTTCTGGCATAGCACCATCACAAAAACCACCAAAGCCCTAAGTTAGATGTGTACAAGTGATGAGTACACAGATAGACAATTTTGATCGTGCATAGTTCATATTTCATGTTTGTATATAGTTATACGTTACATGGTGTTGTCCAATGTTATGTGTAAGTTTGTGTTGTTATGTATGGGGTTAGTTTTATGTTAGTTGAACGTATACCAGGTGGTTACATAGTTGCATAACTACTTCCCTCTACTCGTTGCTATATAGAGAACTCCAACTTCATTGTTTTGGGATTGTACTACACTGCATTGTATGGAGTTTTACATTGTTGTGCTTGTAGTTGTTATTGATGTATTGTGCATTCCATTCTGATGATACAAATCTCTTTTTGTGATTCCTTTACTTGCGCATGTGATGGATTGTTATTGTCATGTTGCATTGTCGTATAAGCCTTCAATTGTAGAAATACCAATCTACAGTGCTACAATATTCTTCAAGATAAAATTAAGACCCTATGTAGTATGATCAATTCCTTGTGCTTTTTTTTTTTCTTTTTTCTTTTTTTTCCTTTTAACTTTTGTTTAAGCTTAGGGAAAATACATTTGTTCGCCAAATATCATTGAAAATAAAGGACATACATTGATATTTAACCAGAATGCAAAGTTGCTTGGTCTTTTTGCTTCACATAGAGATAAGATATCAATCATCAACCCTATACAAAATAAATTTGCATTGACAATTTCAACTCTTATGTTCTAGGATAGAAAAAGCCCATCCAATCTTCTCAATACAAATAACATGCTTCAAAGACATTAGCCCACAAACCAACGTAGGCTTGTTCCTCAAACAAAAGCATACTCTCATATCAACCCTTTCAATGTCTTTAGTTGTCCTATTTCCTCTCACACTTCTCTCAAGTTAAATATCCAAATACGCTAACCATGTTTTCGAATTAATACCGGTTGCTCTTCCAGGCCAGGCAATGCCAATAACCTTAACAGTGTGAGGCCTTTCACATTGCCAAGTTCATAAAGGTAGCTCCTGAACCTGAAGACAGTTCGTAATCATCCATATCTTATCAAAAGGCATGCGATCGAGAATAGGGAGTAACTCTTGCAGATCACTATGAATCCTTCAAAATGGATACATGTTGAGACTCGGGTTAGTGTTGGTATGTTTCCAATTTATTCATATAAGCTCAAGGATAGCTTCTCTAAGTTCTCTAATGCCTTGTCTATTTTACAACTAGGGGTGCAATCAACCTCTCCAAGCGGATAATCTTTACCCTAGTCGGTGAACATATGGAATCCAGACCCTTCACCAAGGTCCTCTTTAAAGCCTAATTCAAACCCATGAGAAATTTCAGCTTTTCATTTAACTCACAATTGGGGGAAGAAAGTATTCGCTTGTAGTAAAGAGCATTGTCAATGGATTTGTCTCAAGACATTCATTTCAAGCCATTGGATTTCATCCATAGGGCTTACATGAATAAATCACAAATGAAATCCAGTTACGACACCCTGCATTTGCCATAAATAGCAGTTGTAAAGATTTCAAGATCTAAGAAGTAGAAATGTGAAATCGTGATTTTCTGGTATAACCTATCTTAGTAAACACAGACAATTTGAGCATATCATCAAGCAACTCCCATCTTCATGGCAACCGATAATACTTATTCGGCATAGTCGATCTCCTCTTCTAGATAATATTGTCTTGTCATCCTAAACACAAGGCCAAATCTTGCATTACATTGAAGCTAAGAAAAGTAGACCCCAGAGGCATTTCCAAAAGAGATTGCACCTCGTCCACAGGCATTTCCTAAAGAGATTGCACCTCAACTCCTGATAATTAGTTAAGTGCAATCACTATGTCAACCCAATGTCAAAAAACTGAAAGAGAGAAATCCATCACACAAAGGAAAGGCAAATACCTTGGATTGCTTGCTAAATTCAAGAGGTTTCTACTGGCAAGTTCCACTCCTTCCAAATGTAAACCCAAATGTGCAGTAATGTTTCTACACAAATTTTCCTGACCTTTGAGGAGAACCCCCAATGTAAGAAACATTTTGTGACTACATTGTCTAACAAATTGATACTATTATCTAAGCATCTTAGGTAGGGTAAGCTATGCAGTTATAGTGAAGCAGCACCGTATGCAGGTTGAATTAACAACAAGCACGCGGGCGCAGGAGTACACAACGGAAGTGGGAATAATCAATGGAAGTCGAAACAGAAAGCTTTATTTACTTGTCTGGAAGGAAATATTACAACAACTCATGAAACCTTAGAGATCTACAGCAAAGACTCTCTGCATTACCATCAAACCAATCTGAAACTCTACCCCCAAAACTATCCCAAACCAAAATCTCACCCAAATGGAATCTGATCCCTAACAATGAACCAAGACGCTATACATATAGAACAATATTTGCACCGTGAATCCAGGGAACCCTAACGCAATGGTCATGTTGGCCACCAGAAATCTAACTGTCACGGACAGCGCCAAAGACTACAGAACTGCGCGGTACTTATCACAACACTACAAATGTTTTTGGTCGATGCAAGATTGCCCAAACACAAGGATGTTGTAATGGCTACCCCTTATGGCTGCTCTGTAAATGACTGAATTTCTGTTTGTTTTCTGATTTTTGCAAGGTCTGATTTTTTTGTTTGTTTTTCTGTTTTGCTGATGCTTTGAATGCAATATATGTTTTTTTTTTTTTGATAGATAATGCTTGCAAACATGCATAAATAAACACTCTATAAAGCATGGAAATAACTGGAAATGAAATAGAACTGAAACCAATTATAAATCTGAGCAAACAACATTATTTTATTCAATTTTTCTGACCTGGAAACAACTCAGAACAGGTCTGATACAAGTTCTGAAAATGCATTTCCTACAGCTGAAACACAAAAATGTTCATATCTTCCTCAAACGAACTCCGTTTTGCGTGCCGTAAAGTGCAATAGGCTTGTTTTTGATAGGCGCCAAGATCTGAGCAGAAAAACACCTCAATCACCCACTAAAGTTGCAAATTTCACAAACCCTACTGCTGTGATAATGCCCAAATCTGAATCCCCTGAAGTAGAGACTCCCAGAAACTGACTAGGAAGGACCTTTAACCCTCGAAATCAGTGTTGCCAATGGAGGTTTTCGTCCCCAAGAGCCAAATCTGCAAGCAGAGCTTTTTCTCCTCAGAGAAACCAAGAAAAATATCCAAGCATGAATGAAAATGAGAGCTCCAACACCTTTTTATAACTCCACAACTCACTTTTAGGGTTTTGCACACTTAAAATGTATTTTAAAATCACTTTTATAAAATAACCCCTTATAACTCCTTTTTTCCTAAGTCACTTTATTAATATTTTATTTGCTAAGTGACTTTATGTCCCCCCATCGTTCCTTTTTATAAAATAAGGTTGAACTTTATAAAGTTAAATAAATTATTTAACTTTATTTAATTTATCTTTGCACATTAAAATTTCAACCTTCTGCTCAACCAATCCTCAATCAAGGGATAGAATCGGACACCCATTTCGCCAAAGAATAACACTGCACTGTCCGATCTGCCAGAAACCCTAATAGCTGACTTACTATAAATAGTAAGTACTGCTAAAAATAGCAGTAAACTCTCAAATCACCAAAAACAGCTCAACATGCCTCTCTGAATAGAAACCCTGATAGGATCACCACCACCGACTGTCCAAACCCTAACTTACTAAAAATAGAAAGTGGTGAAGAAATGCTCCGAATCGCCTCTAGAAAGAGGCAGAGGAGAGTTGGTGAAGCACTGATCGCCAGGGAACAACCCACTTAGGGTTCCCAAACATCCCTATTTAGCCTATGGGAACACAGGAATAGGCTAAATCACCACTGAACACTGACTGTCTAAAAAGGGGACATTACGGATGCTCTTGCATTAGACACCCTTGCTAAAAAAGAATGTGAGCTTGGGGCTCACATTATGACTACGCGAATGACTGATTCGGCCACCCAAGTCGGCTTACTTCAGCTTCAAAAATCCACGAGTCTTCCTCAAGTCCTTTACCCTTCCAGCAAATCAAATATTCTTTGTATTTGCTCCGTCGAGTTTTCTTGCCAATGCGTGAATCCAATATTTGCGCTATTTCCTCTCGCTACTTCTCAAGTATCTCCCTCCTCCAATCTAGTGCTTCCTCCATCTACACATCCTCCGAATCTTCGGACGCATGGAATGAATACAGATCAGATTTATTGAATATCGACGAGATATCCAACCCTTTAGGCAACTCGATGTCAGAGGCGTTCTCGACGCAAAATGCGACAAGGACCTATCTTCTTGGGTTTCAGCTTGTTATATGTTTTGCGTGGGAACCTCTCCTTTCTCAAATGCGCCATGACTAACTCCCCCTTTGAGTAGGTCTTTTCTCTCTAACAAACATTTGCGCGCTCCTTATACTTAGCATTGCTCTCCTCAAGTTGTTTCTTTACTTGCGCATGCACCTCCTACATATGTTGCGCTGATGAGGGCATCACATGAGAAACTAGGGTTTAGCTTCCTTAGTTAGGCTAGGTCTTAGGATTAGTCTTGTTTTTAATATTTTAATGTAAGTGAGAATTTTCTCACGTAATAGCTAGCCGCCTTCTAGATTAGGTTAGCTGGATTGATATTAATCAATCCCGAAATAACTCCTCTCGGATGAGAGCCGATCTTCCCTATTTGGGAGTTCGTTGCTCCTTCGTAGGGAATTTGTTGTAAGTTTTGGGCCTATATTAAGCCCTTTATTTTAATTTAATGATCATGTTGGTTTATACCACAATAGTGGTATCAGAGCAGGAGAATTTTGGAGGTTTTGGGTCAATTCCAATCTCCATAGTCCTAGTTTGGGTTATTACCGATCAACCAGATCTTGTTTTAAGCCCTCGCCAATTTTCTGCCAAAGTTGTTGCACAATTGCCCCTTCTGCAAAATATCGCTGATGATTTATGCAAACTAAAACTTGTTGCAAAAGTTGCTGATCGACATTTTGCAATTTTCGTTGACAATTATTGGATAGCAAAATTTTATTGCACAATATCGTCGACAAGTTTTGATGTGACGAATTTTATCACCAAATTTGTCCATATTCTTCTTGTTGCTAAAAAAAAAACTGCAATTATTCGTGCTTATCCATTGTTGGCCCCTGATCTGCGCATACACCAAGGTGGATCTTGGCGCTTCAAACCTGCCTGCAATAGTCGCCGACCTGTCGGTCGACAGCTCTACGCTCTAGGCGCAACGGCCTCCGACGGTCATTGTTTTCCGGCGACGTTCGGTCGAACCGCACGACCTACATTTCCCGGTTGTGATTGATCGCGCTTTACGCAATCTCAAAGGGCCGAAACCGGTCGGCGACAGGAGGTCACCGGCACAGCTCGATCCCGTCAGCCGCTGCCTGTCAGCTTACTCAAGCTTGTGCTCCTGATAATACACCTGCTGCAGCACACAAACCACTACAGCCCTGCCCATCTGCAAAAACTTGCAGGCCCGTGCACCTGTAGCAGCAGCAGGGCCGAGGGTTCTTACTTCGGCGCTTGTGCTCGATCGCGGCTTCGATGACGTGACTAGCCACCGTCGCAGAGCCGACAAGTAATTGCAGGGACTTACGGGTGTCGACTATTTTGGTCGCCAGCGGGGACCAGCATGTAGCCTGTTTCGTATGATGGCTCACCCAACGATGAATCGACATACACTGCCCACTCAAGACGAAGGTCCGTTTGATTCGACGCGATCCGTCGGCCCACCAACCGAGATCCACCAAACTCGGCACAATTTCATTTTCTACAGCCCGGAATCCTCCATTCCCATCGCCCGAAGCCTAAATTTTGGAGTTTGTCCTCTTGCATCCAACACACTTCGACATCCCTATGTGAATTTTGCCACCTCGCACAATCCTAACGCATTTTGCATTCATTCGGTGGTGGCTTGTGCCCATTGGCGGAGATTTATACTCCACGTAGCGGTCAAGGTTTACGATCGTCGTGCAAATAAAGTGGGCCTTTTAATCCCAGTGGGATCAAGGTCATTTGGACCTTTATTTTGGTGGCTTCACACTTTTGTGAGTAGCCGGCTATCGCTGGCTATCTCACCACACGAAATATTAGTGTGGACGCTTGGTTCCTTGGGCACGTTGACGTTGACTTTGCCTAGGTGGAGGTTGACTTTCACTACCACAGGTTTCCACGCTCAAACAAATTTTTGTTGAATGGTGTTTTCATTTATCGAAAGGAACCTGAAATTTCAAAAAAAAAAAAATTGAAATAAATTTTTGTAACAGGATATTTCAATTTTTGTAAAAGGGGATTTTGTGTTAGTTTTATTTTTTTGCCCTTCATCCATTGTAAAATTGCAAATACACACTTCGATGTTTTGCAATTATTTGGGCAACTAGCACTTATTTTGTAACCCCTTAGTTCTTTTTTTGTACACTTCCTTTGGCCCTCCTAGCATACACCAGAGGCCAAATGGCTCATGATTTGGCGGAACAAATGGCTGCAATCACCGCAGTCATTAGTACTTTGGCCGATAAGGTCAATAATATTGCTTCTTCTAGTGGTCCCAGTCAAGCCCCTGACCTTCGCGTGAAAGCAAAATGCGAGGTCAAAATTTATGATGGCTCCCGTGATCCCGAGGTTCTAAACAGTTGGATCCTCGACATGGACACGTGGTTTGCCTACAGCAAAATACCAAAAGACGAACAAGTTTCATTTGCTCTCTTAAAACTTTTTGGCATAGCCAAAGTTTTGATCACGGACCACCTAAGTAATCAGAATCCAATTGACAATTGGGATGATTTGGTGAAGGCTTTGACGGACACTTTTTATCCTTCAAACTATGCAGAAGATCTTGAATTTCGATGGCTTCGATTGAGGCAGGGATACAACATGAATGTCCAAAACTACATCGGCCTATTCAACAAATTGAGAATTTTGAATGGTATTCAGGACTCTACTGCTAAGCTGATCACCAAATTCAAGAGTGGATTGCAAGAACCACTTTTTAGGGAGTTGAAATATACTCCTATCACAGATTTGAATGCCATGTACAATCAAGCACAACTTGCGGAGGAGAAGCTTGCTGCTCAATCAGGTGGATCTCGCTCCTCTGACTCCACCAAAGCTTCCAAACAAAAGCAATCTCCACAACAACAGAAGAAGACTTCTCCCTCTTCTTCCTCTTCTTCTTCTTCCCCTTCTTCTAACACTTCTTCTACTCCTTTTGATCCTAAGAAATTTTGTGATTATTGTAAGAAGAGAGGCCATATAGAATCTGAGTGTTTTAGGAAGAAGAAGAATCTTATTGTAGAAGCTCAACCAGAGGAAACACAAGATGGGCCTATTGAGGCTACGAGAGAACGTCGCCCTTATCTTGAGCTTTGAGGGCTCAACAATCATACTTTGTTGACACACAACATGATTGAAAGAGGTCGTGACCATTTGTTTGTCACATGTGCCCATTTAAAGCACAATTACTTTGTAGATTGCATAATCGACAATGGCTCCCAAACGAACTTGATTTCCAGAGCCGTCGTCGATCAGTTGAAGCTTCCTGTACAACCCCATCCTCACCCATACCCACTTGCATGGAAGGATGCGGGCACCTCCTCCTTGATTACAGAAACTTGCACTGTGTCCTTTGCATTTGGGCCACGCTATGTGGACAAAGTCACTTGTGATGTGACTCCAATTGATTGTTGTGATCTCATTCTTGGAAAGCCCTATCAATTTGACAAACGGGCTCAATATGATGCTTATAACAATACCTATACATTGCATCACGAGAACAAGAAATTTCTCATCTCTTCCACGAAGCCCACATACAGTTATGCAGGTCCACGCCATACAACATTGGTCTTCCACAAGCCAAAGGACACACCAGCTACAGTTGCACACAAGGAGGCTCCTCCTTTTTCAGTACCTCCTCCTGTTGCTCTAGTTGCTCCTCCTCCTGCTTCTACCATGCACCAGGTTCCTGATTTGAAGCAGACCTTGCAGCCGCCGCCACAGGAGATTCGTCCTCCACCTCATCCACAGGCTTTCACTCGAGTTGGACCTCCAGTCGTGACCAGGCGATGCCCTCCAGCACAGGCACCCCTTGGACTTCTTGACATCATCAGTGCCCCTACTCATCCGGCACCTGATTTTCCGCTTCCGCTCCCTCTAGCTCGAGTTTTTCACCCTTCACCCACTACTATTGTACAAGCATTGGAGTCCAATGCTTCCTTTGTGGGGAGGTATGATGAGGGCATCAAATGAGAGACTAGGGTTTAGGTTCCTTAGTTAGGCTAGGTCTTAGGGCTTAGTCTTGTTTTTAATATTTTAATGTAAGTGAGACTTTTCTCACGTAATAGCTAGCCGCATTCTAGATTAGGTTAGCTAGATTGATATTAATCAATCCTGAAATAACTCCTCTCGGATAAGAGCCGATCTTCCCTATTTGGGAGTTCGTTGCTCCTTCGTAGGGAATTTGTTGTAATTTTTGGGCCTATATTAAGCCCTTTATTTTAATTTAATGATCGTGTTGGTTTATTCCACAACATGCGCAAATTCTTCCGCTCAGCGTTGACACAGGTACCAACTTCCACCTCCAACAGATCTATGACTCCACGAGGAGACAATCCATACACCACTTGAAATGGCGTCCTTCCAATCGACCTGTTCACCGAATTGTTGTACGCAAACTCCGCTTGTGCCAACTTAGAGTCCCACTGCGCAGGGTGCTCCCTTACGAGACATTGCAATAGATTGCCAAGACTCCGATTGACAACCTCCGTCTATCCATCCGTCTAAGGATGATACGTTGAACTATAGTTGAGCTGCATGCCCAACTTTTTCCAAAGAGTGCACCAAAAGTAGCTCAAGAACATTGTGCTGCGATCCGACATAATGTTGCATGGCAACCCATGCAATCTCATTATCTCCTTGAAGAACATATCCACTATCCTGGATGCATCATTCGACTTCTGACAAGGAATGAAATGCGCCATTTTAGAGAATCAATCCACCACTATGAAGATAGAACCATGACCTCTCTGCATGCACGGCAATCCAAGAACAAATTCCATGGACAGTTCCTCCCGCGGTCTGTTTGGCGTGCACAAAGGCTTGTACAACCCTATGTTTTGCGCCACACCCTTAGTTGTCTGGCAGATTCTATACCTTTCCACGAATATGTGCACATCCTTGCACAAACTAGGCCAATAGTACCTCTCTTCCACCATCACCTGTGTCTTGTCTACGCTGAAGTGCCCTCCGAGTCCACCTCCGTGTAACTCCTTGATGAGATTCTCCCTCATCGAACTACGCGGGATGCACAATTGCTTTCTCCTGAACAGGTATCCCTCTTGCACAAAGAAATCCGCAAATGGACCTCTATCTCTAGCCCATGGCTCCATGCATGCGCGCCATGCATCAACAAAATCTGGATCTGCACCATACAAATCCTTCATCCCCTCCATGCCCACTAGTTTAACTGTCATTTTGGACAACGTGTGCCTTCTACTCAAAGCATCTACAACCTTGTTCGTACTTCCTACGCAATGCTCAACACAAAAGAGTAACCCTACAGGTATTCCACCCATCTCATGTGCCTTTGGTTCAACTTTGCCTGACTATTGATGAATTTCAACGCCTGGTGATCCGTGTACAACACGAACTCCTTCGACAACAAGTAATGCCTCCACTTGCGTAAAGCTTGCACTATGGTGTAGAATTCTTTGTCATAGACAGAATACCTCTACCTAGCCTCATTCAACTTTTCGCTAAAGTAAGCAATCGGTCTACCCTCTTGGCTCAACACAACACCAATAGCTTTTCCACTGGCATCGCAATCAACTTGGAACACTTTCCAAAGTTTGGAAGCGCTAACACTGGTTCCTCTATCACCTTTTTCTTCAAGAGCACGAAACTCTTGGCAATCGCAGTCGTGTATTTGAACCCTCCTTTGCACATACAGTGCGTTAATAGTGCGCAAATACCAGTAAAGTCCCTGATGAACTTTCAATAGAAGCTTGCCAACCCATGGAAACTTTTGGCCTCTGTTGTGCTGCGCAATTTTGGCCATTCAACTATTGTGCAGACCTTCTTTGGGTCCATGTGCAATCTGTCTTGAGATATCACGAATCCCAAGTACATGAGTTCCTTCCTCAAGAAGCTACACTTCTTCAAGTTGATGCGTAAAATTTTCCCTCCTCAGTTGCACAAACACCTACTGCAGGTGCGCAAGATGTTCCTCCTTTGTCTTGCTAAACACCAAAATGTTGTTAAGGTACACGACCACAAACTTGCCCAAAAACAGCTTAAAGACCTCGTTCATCAACCTCATGAACGTGCTTGGAGCGTTTGACAACCCAAAGGGCATAACGCACCATTCATACAAGCCTTCTTTCATCCTAAATGCGGTTTCCATTCATCCCCATCTTGAATCCTGATCTGATGATATCCACTCTTGAGGTCCATCTTGGAGAAGTATTGCGCTCCACTCAAACAATCCATTAGGTCATCCATGCATGGTAGTGGAAACCTATACTTGATGGTAATCTTGTTGATAGTGCGTGAGTCTATGCACGTCCTCCATGCTCCATCCTTCTTTGGCGCTAATACTGCAAGCACTGCGCAAGGACTTAGACTTTCCCTTATCAAACCTTATTTCAGCAGTTCTTCCACTTGCTTGATCAACTCCGCACTCATGTCAGGACTCATCCTGTGTGGTGCCTTGTTAGGCAAACTGGAACCTGGAATCAGATCAATGCAATGTGAGATTGCGCGCACGGGCGGCAATCCATTTGGCATTCCTTCACCAACTACATCTGCGAACTCTTCTAGCAGTGCACCAATCTTTGGCTCCTCAAAGTTGCACGGCTCTGACTGCTCTGCTTGCGCGGGTGTGACTACTAGCGCATAGCAGTCCTGCAAGTCTCCCACCTCCTTGAGAAACTCCTTTGCTAACAACATCATCACTTCACCCTTCCACGCACATTCTTCCTCCACTCTCATTGGAGTCAACTCAAACTTCTTCCCATCCTTCCTAATGGTGAAAGTGTTTTTGTGCCCATCATGGATAGCACTAACATCATATTGCCAAGGCCTTCCCAACAATATATGGCATGTGTCCATTGGAATCACGTCGCACCAAACCAAATCCGCATATCCTCCTATACGGAAGGCAACTAGACTCTGCTTTGTCACAGTCAACTACTGTCTCTTCTGCAACCAAGAGACCTTGTATGGCGTTGGGTGTGCGACCTTCTTCAATCCCAACTTCTGCACCATCTTCGTGGAGACCAAGTTGTCTATGTTGCCTCCATCAATGATCAACTTGCAGCACTTTCCTCCTGACTTACACTTGGTGCGGAAGAGGCTCCTCCTCAACCATGACTCCTCTTCGCACGTGGGCTTTAGCAGTACCTTACGCACCATCAAGTTTTCCTCGTCCTCTGGGCATGAACTTTCTGCTTCACTACCTAACTCACAAATGTTTGCACGCGCGCTACATGCACATGTTTCTCTGCACGACCCCCATCTCACACGCTTCCGGACATCCGAATGCCCGATGCCCTGCTTGACCACATCTAAAGCAAGTCCCTCCGAAACCCTTCGTGCAGCTTTGGGACTTGTCTCCACCTTTGTCAAAGTTTTTTTTGCGATCAACGCCTTGTGCACTTCCACTCGCACCAGCGCCTTCCTTCCACGGGCTGGTCTGCCTTGCCCTCTGCTTGCTTCGTCTGCCATCCTTGCCCTTACCACTACTATTGCACGCGCCTTGTTGTCTACGGGACAACTTCTCTCTACACGTAGCGCCAACTGGTAGGCTTCTTCAACGGATTTGATCATCAACAAACACATCTCGTCCTGAATCAAGACACGCAAACCATTCACATACCTCGACACCACCTCTGTGTCGGTCCTCTGTATGCACAATCTATAGAATTCCTCCATGTATGCTTGCACGGTGGTCTCTCTTTGGCGCAGGTTTTGGTGTTCCTTGAACAAATCACGCGCGTAGTTAGACGGTTGGAACTTTCCTTTGAGCTTCGCCACCATCTTATCCCACATGAATATTTTGCACTTATTCCTCTGCACAAGGCCCTTCTAGACCAAGTCCGACCACAAGGCAGCATGCCCTTTCAGCTTCGTGCCAACACACTTGACTCTTTTAGGGTCCTTGATTGCTTCGAACTCAAAGTATCTCTCTAGCTCGATGATCCAATCCACCAAGTCTTCTAGATTCAAGCTCCTTGCATAGCTCGAAAGATCAAACCTCGGCTTGCTTCCAGCCTTCACTATGGCAGTCGCAAATCTTTCTTCCATCGTGAGGTTTTGCGTGGCCTCACCCTCGTCCTCGGCACCATCCCTCTCGTCGTGATCATCCCTCTCATCTTCACTGATATCACCCACCACTACAACACCTCTACGTTGCACGGCCTCAATAGCCTCCAGTCTCGCCAAGACGGCTCTCATCGTATCAGCTAGATCAGTGACACGCGGGTCAAGATTGTTTCTACCACCTCCTCTTCCAAGTCTACGAGCCATCTCTATGGTTCACCTGCAATGCAGTCGCAACCGCACAAATACTTCAGATCGAACAACTCTTGCGAGCCAACACCACAAAACATGAGCCTAAGCTTTGATACCAACTAATGCAGCACCGTATGCGGGTTGAATTAACAACAGGCACGCAGGCGCAAGAGTACACAACGGAAGGAGGAAGAATCAATGGAAGTCGAAACAGAAAGCTTTATTTACTTGTCTGGAAGAAAATATTACAACTCATGAAACCTTAGAGATCTACAGCAGAGACTCTCTGCGTTACAATCAAACCAATCTGAAACTCTACCCCCAAAACTATCCCAAACCAAAATCTCACCCAAATGGAATTTGATCCCTAACAATGAACCAAGATGCTACATATATAGAACAATATTTACACCATGAATCCAGGGAACCCTAATGCAACGGTCATGTCAACCACCAGAAATGCAACCGTTACGGACAGCATTCAAAGACTACAAAACTGCGTGGCGCCTATCACAACACTACAGATGCTTTTGGTCGATGCAAGATTGCGCGAACACAACGATGCTCCTGCATCATATAGCCATCAAAGACAAATTAAGGGGAAAAAGCAATCAAACAAGGGTCAAGGGGTGACCTAGTGCGAGTTCATAATGGGCTAATGATGCCAAGCAAGATATGAGCATGAAAACAGTTAGATCCTTCATCGCCAAGAAATCTTTTCATTCAACTGAAGATGAAGAAGCCAGAACAGTTTCAATCACAAAATCAAAAGATATGCAAGGCTCCATTGATTGGCCAAGAGTAGATGTAATGTCCCCCTTTCATTGAGTCAGCACATGTGGGACCCACGAGCCCATTTCTATACTTCTCGATGGGTGAGGGGTGATTGCTAGAGAAGTATATACTAGTGAGGATTGGTTTCATTTATTTGTCCCTGGTATTTTTATGAGTTTTGGACCATTTCCTATATTTTAGGAGCATTTCCTAAATTTTAGGAGGTCGGTTGGAGGGGGGACCCTCGGGGTTTACCCTAAGGGGACCTTTTTAGTGTTGACATTGTTCATGCCCTTGGAAATTTTTAAGTGGATGGCTTCCATGGACAGACCATGTCATGCAGCCTGTCATTGGATTCGGGTGTGAGTCAGTTGTTCATAATGCTTTATTTCAGGTCTTTCAAGCAAGTGGTTCTCCAGCTATGACTGATTTACTGATGAGGGGTCAAGGTTTATTGGCTACTTAGGCAATTTAATGTTATTACACTAGTGCCATGTTATGTGGTACTTGATTATTAACATTAAATTTTATGTTCCACGAGGACGTGTCCCCGGCATCCCCGGTACGGGAGGATTGCATCGAGGACGTTTTCCTGTCGTTCCCCTTTCGGGGGACGGCAGCGTCCCCCTAGCGGCCATCCCTGAGACATCCCTTGTTTTGACATTGATATGGAAGGGGGAAACCCAAATGAAAATGAAATTGCTAGGTATTTTGCCTCTACTGTCCAACCTCAAACTTCCAAAGCGGACAACACTAATTCTAGTTTTGACTGCCCGTCAGCATTGTTAAAAGAATATGCCAAAGGTCCATTCAATATCAGAAAACCTTTGCTGCAGTTTGTAACCAAATGTGACCAAGGGAAAATAAATTGGGGGCTCAAGAACATGGTTGTGTAATTTTTGTAAAACTGAGTTTAAGGGCAGCTATACTAGGGTTAAATCACATCTTATTGGTAAAGTAGGAACAGGGGTTAGGGGATGCAAAAATATGAACAGGCTACAATGATTGAAACCAATAAGCTTGTGCAACAAGCCAAACTTAGAGGTTTACGTAGTTTAGGCATGCATTTGCCTAAAGCTGGCCAATCATCTAGAGGTGACTTTGGAGGCTCCTCAAAACAGCCAGAAGCATCAACCCAAACCTCTAATATCAATATGCCACCGCTGCCCTCAAAGAAAAAATAAATTGTAAGTGAGATGTTTAATGTGCAAGCAAGAGAGGAAGCGGATGATGCTATAGCACAATTATTTTTTGCACATGGGATTCCTTTTCATGTTACACATTCCCCTTGTTTTAAGGGAGCTTTAAAAAAATAGCCAACACAGGGCCTCTGTATGCACCGCCTAGAGAAACTAAGCTTCGTACCTCTCTCTTGGACAAGCAATATTCCAAATGTAGTTTGGTTATGGAGCAAATGAGAGACACATGGTTGACGAGTGGATGTTCCATCATCATGGATGGGTGGACTGGCATTCGCCAACGTCCACTCATCAATATTATTGTCTCATGTTCAACAGGTCCTTATTTTCTTCGAGCCATTGATTGCACGGGGAAAAGAAAGGATGTTGAGCACCAGTACCTCCTGTTGAAGAAGGCTATTGAGGAAGTTGGACCCTCCAATGTTGTACAGGTAATCAATTTGACAATTCTCGTTTTTCTTATGAAAATCAGAATCTATATGGTTATATAAATGAGACTATTTTTTTTGTGTAAGCCATGGTTGAGAAAATCGACGGACTCCTGATTTTTTCCCAATTTTTTGAAAAAATCGGCATTGGCAATTTTTTGTCAAAAAATCGGCCAAAAATCTGCAATTTTTTTTATAATAATTTTTTTTTCCTTTTTCTTTTAGGCTGTGGCCGATTTAGGGTTTTTTTATGCAAGCCCATTTTTCAGCTGTTAATGTTTGAACTTCAAAGTTTAAAGTTTAAACCCTAAATCTGAAACCCTAGTTTAGGGTTTTTTCTTTTTCCTCCTCTTTTTAAGTAAATATTGCTGCCTGATAACTATGTATGCAAACCCATTTTTCAGCTGTTAATGTTTGAAACTTTGAAGTATAAACCCTTTTAGAGTTTGTTTTTTTTTTCTCCTCTTTGTAAGTAAATAAGAAAATATTGCTGCCTGGTCCTATGTATGCAAGCCCATTTTTCAGCTGTTACTGTTTGAATTTGAAGCTTTGAACTTGAAGTTTAAACCCTAAACCCTAGTCTAGGCCTTAAGGTTTTGGGTTTTGGGGTTTTTTTTCCTCATCTTTTTAAGTAAATATTGCTGCCTGATAACTATGTATGCAAGCCAATTTTTCAGCTGTCAATGTTTTGATTTTAAACCCTAAACCCTAGCCTTTTGGTTTAGGGTTTAGGTTTTTTTTTCCTTTTTTTCAAATGATTGTAAGTTTGTTGTTACTTGTTTCCATGTGAAAGCATAAAAAAAATGAAACCTTTTTTTCTTGTTGTTACTTGTAACTTTGTACCTTCTCATATTATAAGCAATACAAGATGTGTTTTGTCACTTTCATGTGTACTTTGAGTCTTGTATGATGTCTTGACATGAATTATTGCTTTTATTGCAATATTTGATTTGCATAATGTTAATTCATTGTAATATGCATGAAAAAAACTTTTTTCCAATGAAAATTTTCATTTTCTTCGGTTTTTTTTTTTTTGCAAATTCTTTGCTGATTTTTTCCCCTGATTTTTTGCCGATTCCCGATTTTTGCCGATTTTTAGAAATGTTGATTCTTTGCCAATTCCGATTTTCTCAACCATGAAACTATTCTAAATATTTTTGTTGTACACTGCAGGTGATTACAGATGCCAGATACGCCACCTTCTTCATTTTATTGGAGAGGATGATTGAGGTTCAGGATGCTTTACAGTCCATGGTAGTATGCACGAAGTGGAAGAGGTGACCGGAATCAAGGACAGAGGAGGGAAAGAAAATAAGAGACAAAGTATTGGATGATAGTTGGTGGACTCAAGCCAAGTAAGAAATTAGTTCATGATTTACGATTGTTCATTTTTAGTTTCAAATTGGATTGCTCATATAGTTTTAGTTTTTAAATTTTTTTTTTTTATTTCTTGTAGGTACATTGTGTCTTTCATTGCCCTAATTGTTGCAGTCATTAGATATGTTGATATAGATGCTCCTAATCTAAGCGAGATCTATGAGACTTTTGATAGCATGCTTGGGGAGATGAAAAAAATCATTGGTGCTAGAGATCCATCATTGTTATTCGATGAGGCCAGTATTAGATGTATCACACAGAGGAGGTGGGATAGGATGAACACCCCCCTTCATATGGCAGTATATGCAATAAACCCAAAGTGGTATGAGTCTAGGCCTGGGAGAGTGGCTTCCCATCGTGATCCAGAGGTGAGACAAGGGTTTTTGAATGCCTTAAAAAGATATATACGAAGGAGGAGGGCTCAATACTTAGAGATAAGTGGCTCTAATTTGTGAGTCTTAGGGGCACTTGCTTCGACCAACCAGAGTGTAAAGAGGATAGGGCTACCATTGCCCAAAGATATCCCATTGGATGGTGGACACTATATGGGGATGATGCACCTAACTTGCAACATTTTGCAATTAGGCTTCTTTCACAGGTTGCTAGTTCCTCTGTTGCTGAGAGGAATTGGCCCACATATAGCTTCATCCACAATGTGAGGAGGAACAAGCTTACCTCTCGCAAAGCGAAGAAGCTCGTTGTAGTGCATAGCTCTCTTCGCCTTAGTGAGAGAGTTAAGCCAGAATACAGGCAATCTCCAGCTACATGATGGGATGTTGATCCAAAAGATCTAGGACAGATAAAATGAGGATCAGTATCAGGAGGGGTTGGTTGGAGTTCCATTGGAGGCTCTTCAGTTACATGATAATTGCAGCTCATCAGACACAAATTTTGATAGTGATAGCCCAACAGAAGTTCCAAAGGAATAAGACTATTTAGTATTTATGATTTATGATGTAAACTCTTTTTGCTGTAAATGAGCATTGAGACTATGAGTATTTCACTATTTGGTTGTATTTTTGTTCTCTTTGTATTTCACTCTTTTTGTTGTAAATGAGCATTGAGACTATTAGTATTTTTGCAACTATTTTTCATTTTGACATTTGTTGTAAAACTTAATTTTAAATTATTCTAACAATCTAATGGCTTCTAAGTTCTAAATATTTTTGTTGTAGACTATTAGTATTTTTGTTGTAAATTGTAAACTATTAGTATTTAGTATTTTTTATTTTTGTTGTGTAGAATTTGTAGATTATTCTAAATTTCTAAAAACTTTCATAGTATTATACCAATCGTCCCCTAAAATCGGCCTGTCGTCCCCCGTCGTCCCCTGCCGTCCCCGAAACCCGTCCCCCCGTCCCCCAGGCTCATGGAACCTTGATTAAATTTGACATGTCCTAAGTGATATTAGTGTCATATCAAGTAAAAATAATCTCTATTCATTTCTATTGACACTTGAGCTAGGCGCCTAGGGTTTGGAGCATGTCAATGAATAAATAGAGGTCGCCCAACCTTTGAGAGATTCATTCTATGCTTATATCACATTTTTCAGACCTAGAGAGGGCGGCTACACCAGGCAGCACTCATCTACCAATTCAAGGACAAAAACCCTTGGATCCAAAGATCAAAGGACGAACCCTTTTGGTTTCTTGTGGGCAATCTCATCTAGGGATTGCATTGAGCTGAAAACATTCTCTTTTCTACGGGTAGACTGATTTGAGGGGCGGTTGGAGCAGAGCATTATACAGTAGCATCAGTTCTGATTTTGGGAAAGATCTTCTACCAGGTGCTTGGATTACATTGGTCTGGTGCATTGTTCTTTTCTTTCTGGCATCATTCTGGTAAAAAAACAATTATTATTAGATACAGGCTTAGTTATCAAATTCGTCGAATTTTTTAGATAAAATTCGAAATTCGTCGAATTCAAAACTCTAACGAATAAATTCGGCAAAAAAAATAAATAAATAAAAAATAGCATAGAACAATGGTTCGAAATTCCATGCTATTTTTTATTTATTTATTTATTTTTGCCTAATTTAGGTTTTATTGGCGGAATTTATTTACAGTTTTGAATTCGACGAAGCAAAACTCAAAATATAGACGGATTTTCTAATTGACGAGGTTCGCTTGTAGCCGCCCAGTATTCGACAGAATATTCCCTGCAAATACGAGAGGGTTAATGCAAATCTCATGAAAAAATGAAGGATGAATATGGATTCGATGCTATTCTTGTACCTGAACTCTGAAGGTGTAGTCGGCCAAAGGTTTAGTTTTCGAAAATGCGGTGGCAACAAAGTCAAATACATCATGTTTGTCCAGTCAAGCTTTTGGTCCTCCGAGAAAACGTGGGCGTGACTGTAGCCCTCCAAATCATCAGGAGCTTGGGCATATCTCTCCTTCTCCTCCAGTGGAAGGTGAAAAAAAATGCTAGTTTAAAGTATATATTTGTATCTTAAAATCAAATATTATAATTTTGTATCTTTGATTTTTAAATTTTATATAAAAATAAAAAATAAAATTATTTCAAAAAAATATGTGCATTTATAATAATCGAATTTTATGTCGAATTTTATTTCGAATTTTTAAACATGTCGAATTTTTTTCGAACTTCAAGAGTGTCGAACTCAAATACGAACTCGAACTTGATAACTAAGGATACAGGGCATCACCGCAAGAAAGCAAGGGAGACAGCCATCGCCAGCACCACCTTGTCTGCCAGGCAAAATTTATGTCCACATAGGAAGAATTAATGGTAGGCCCAAATGATACATATATACATGGAGATAAGTAAGGGTCAATGTGAAAACAGCAGACGCCTAGAGATAAGCAGAGGTGTCAATGTGCAAACCCCACATCTGGAGACAATCAGAGGTCTCAGCATGCAAACTATTGGACATGGCCATGCCATCATAGACCTTGATTCAAAACCATAAGAAATTTTATGAGAAACACCTTATCCGGGCTGGCAATAGTAATAAAGCTTGTCATATCTGAAAAATATTAGGAAAAACTGCTAAAAATGCAAAATAAAAACATACGATTGATCAAAATCATTACGGCCTAGCATAATGTTTGCAAGACAGATTGCAATAGTCCTGCTACAGAAGGACTAATAAGCTACACCATGTCTGAGGATGGAATTCTGTGTTAACTTGAATGATTTTCTCTTGCTTTATTTCTAAACAGGCTGATTAATGGCTAGATGGAAAATATTCCAAGTCCACATAAGACACCCAAAAGCTAGTTTACAATGGCATTCCATGTTATACTGTTCCCTTTGTTACTCAATACATGGAAACTTTGCTGGCGAGTTCATATGTTAAAAAAGTTTAATTTTTAAAAACATGTGAAACATTCGCCTACTTTTCCAGAAAGATTTGCTACGTTCTACCTTCAAACAAATATTCACAGCTTTGTTAAGAGATACTGTGTATCATAATGAATATATAATGTGGTCCCATGATTATGCATGTGCTTTGCTGTCCTTTCTCTGTCTTCTCTTTTATTTTGACTTGTGTTGCAATCCATATTTGTGAACAACTACGGCTTTGACTTCAGAAATGACAGCCTCCGTTTGCAAACATCATAACAGTGATCATCCGTGGAGCCAGCAACACATGTAAACAACTAAACATTTCATTACCTAATAAGTTTTCCAACCTCTCTCCAGCCAGAAATGCTTTCAGATCACCATCAACCATAATTGTTGGCTGCTGTAGGTTGAACCCAGGAGATATATCTCCCACTTAGCATCGCCTATCAGCAAAATGAGTCACATAAATAGAGAGTTATGGATAATTACAGGAGGTTAAAAAAATACATAATGTGCTGTCCTCCTCTTAGATGCATCAATGTGTATATAGATACTTTGAATCTGCATTTTCTTTTTTGCCTCAAAAAGCTTTATTAGCCAACTTATTGGTTTTGTTATTTTTTTCTGTACACGAATACCCATGTTCCATGCTACACTACCAGCAGAGCATGTTATATCTAAAGGAATTAGATATTAAATACATGATATATTGAAAAATGAATGGTGATAGACAAAAAAGAGCATATCAGGACAATCATAGGCCCAATTCATGGATTATCAAAGGGTCACAATTCAAGAAGATACAAAATTTGAAACCTAAGTTCCACAAAACTTTAAAGATAAATATGATGAGGTACGCTGAAACAGAGATGTACAGGACATATATATATATATATAAGACGCATTGTTTTTTAAAGAATGGATATGCCACAATATAAATGTATGTTTGGGGGGAGGGCATTATATTATCTAATCTAGTAAGTGGTTACTAAAAGTAATCCAAGCTATATCTAATTTACTAACCTAAGCTTACTCTAAAACAAATCTTAAAATTAGAAAAACTAAACCTGACCTACAACAAATTTTAAAATTAAAATCACTGCGCCTAACATATATGCTAAATAGTAAGATGAAATACAAATAAAACCCAAACCTATTATCATAGATTAAGGACTCATAAGATACAAACAGCCGCTGCAATGTCCAAGAAATAAGAGCCTTGGACCAAGAGCAGAGAACAACTGGAATACCTAGGAAAGTGACACATCATATATAGGAGAGGATCCCAACCGACAGCCAGAGAACAGCCGCCATACCCAACACTCGAGAGACACCAAAAGAAGATACCACTCAACAGTCAGCAGTTAGCACTCAGCATCAAGTAAAATGCATGCAACAGCCAACAGAAGCACCCAACACGATGCAGAATACACCAAGCAGTTTGCAGAATAAAAACAGTGTAGACGCCAAATCTGTCATGGTGCCAGCTCAAGTGCTACTTCACAGTCACCAGGTATCTTTCCATGACATGTACGAGCATTTTGACTTGCATATAGTCTATAGTTGATGATAATTTTGTGTAGGATGTCACATGTGGGTGTGCAACACCACTTTGTACAAAATTAGGGATTTAATTTTTGTTGTGTGTATATGGATACAACTGGTAGTTAGTAGCTACACAGTTACCATCTCTCTCCCACTTCTCCCTTTCGTATATACACACCCTTGCTTCCCTTATAAGTATCATTTGGAGAGCATCATATTGTTGTATTGCATCGTTGTAATCATTGTAATAAGCAAGTAAATATCATCTTGATTTTACCAGTAGTTGTAGACATCCAATGCACTATACATTCTTCTCGTAATCTAATGTTTACTTTGTGCATTCATTGCTATGCATACAAATGGATTATTGTAATATTGTTAACATTTGCATTTGAGTTATTTTGTTTCTTGTATTTTATGTTCTTTACTTGCGTACAGAATATCAAACCTGCTACACTTGGCATCGTTGTTGCAACGAGTCTAAGATCAAAGACTGCAGTCATAACGAGTCTAAGATCAAAGACTGCAGTGACTAACAGAATGTGACAGAGAAGTTGCGTGAAAGAAAATTCATCGAATGTAAGCTGACATGGACACAAATAGCAACAAGCAAGAGAAGAGCCCACATTGACTTGCCTGGAGGAGAGCATCGACATTGATGTGATATTGGACAGCGCACTGGAAGCTGCAGACGAAGACAAATAGTGGAGACCGCACATACTAAGGAGGCTCATAGGGAAGAGAGTCGAAGCAAAGGTGACATTGTAAAGGACTGAGATGAGTCCTTATGCCATCAGCACCAAGACAAGATTGCAGGGCGAGATCAGCATAGAGAGCTGACAGAGATCAGAGGATCATTGCTTTGAAGGCAGAGATGCATGAAAGTACCCAACAAATCATTGCTCTTGCGAAGGAGGCTCAAGAGAAAGATCAAGAGTTGCAAAAATATGGTCTATAGTGGGCAAAACATGTGGACGTTGGTAAGAAAATGCAGCAGAATTAATGCATCACATGAGCAAACATTCAGCAATTGGAGGTTCTTCTTGCTCAATGGACAACTCACCCAACGGCTCAGCCAGCTTCAATTAACATGCCCTCCATGTTTCAATAATGTAACCAGCAGAGACACCAACCAATTTAGAGAGGAAGGAAGATGTAGGAAACAGATCTGATGTAGCGCCAGCTCAAACACCACCTCAATAGTCAGTCGTCGAGTACATGTATGAGCATTTTAACTTGTATATAGTCTATACTATAGTACTTGTAATTGATTTTGTGTAGGTTGTCATATATGGGTTCACCACACCACTTTGTACAAAGGGATTCAATTTTTGTTTTGCGTATATGGATACAAGAAAGTAGTTAGTAGTTAGAAAGTTACCAATAGTCTCCCACTTATCGCTTTTGTATACATACATCCTTTGCTGCCCTTGTAGGTATCATTTGGAGAGTATCACATGGTATTTGCACCACTGCGATCATTGTGATAAGTGAGTGAAAATCATCTTGATTGTACCAGTTGCAGACATCTGATGCACTATACATTCTTTTGGTAATCTAATGTCTACTTTATGGAATCACAGCCTTGCATACAAATGGATTTTTGCAATTAATGTCAGCATTTGCATTAGAGTTATTTGATTTCTTGCATTTTATGTTCTTTACTTGCATACGGAATATCAAACCCAATGTGCTACACACACAATCAACAAGTCATGTTAAATAGTAGAAAATCCCACTTTATTCTTTTCTCTTGTCTTGTTTATTTATTTTTTTTTAAGCCCCAAATGGGCTGCTAGACATCTGAGATGCCTAGCCTTCTTGGGATGGTCATGGGCCCATCTTGGCATCCTACTGGTGTTTTAGATACGATTAGACGTCTTCATGACACAATGGGGACATTTCAACGTCCCTACGGCATCCCGAAGATGCATGGACATCTCACAAACACCACCCTAGATAGCCTCCATTTCGAGGATGCTGCCCAAGGGATGAGGACATAATAGATAAGATAAGATAATTCTATTGATGTCCATAGATGAATAAAGAAGACCAATGGGACTCGTCAAAAACAGTTGTTACAATGCATTGTAGTAGCCAAAGAGTATTACAAAAATAAGCTAAACAAGAGTAAAGGAACTATCATAAACTACACTAAAGTGGAAAAACCCTAACATGCTAAAGTAATGATGAAGAGAGAGCTAATGGTTAAGGTAAAAGAGATAGAATGGCCAAGACTAAGGGGGCCTTGTTGGATAATCCTCAGAGGACATGGAGTTCAACCCCTTAAGATTTCTCTAGCATCCATGGTCATGGAACTGATAGAAGAATATAGGAAACTAGTAAGCTACAATTAATGAGGGAAGTACCAATGTGACAAACAAGCTTTGGACGAGGAAAAGTGCGGGGAAAGGAGTCAAGGGCTGCATCCCATAACGTACAAGACAAATTTCATCTTTGGTAGTCATTATGGTGGAATTGAGAAAGTAGTATTCAGACATAATTGGGAGAGACGAACACCACAATCATCAACAAAACAAGGATCATAATAGATCATGGGATGGTCGTTAGGACTAGGTGATGGAGAAAAATACAAAGGGATAAAGAGGAAGAATTCAAGGAGAAAGTCAACATTTCATGCTAAGCCAACAAAAGCTAACAAGAAACCTGAAAGTTGTGAATACCAGAAAGAAAGGTCTTATTTGAGATGACATAGTCAAACACAGTCGCACCTCCTGTATGCAAAAAACAAGTAAACTTTGGGGAGTTAGGAAACTAAAGAATCCCATTGAGAACCAAGAGACCATGTGACTTGCACAATTGAATCAAGTGTTTTCCATAAGCAGTAACAGAATGATTCTCATCTGCTTAGGTCCTTTTGAAAGAAAAATCCATGTGGTCTAGTTCAAAGAGACAAAACTTGTCTATCGTAAGATAATGAAAAGGTGTTTGATGGGTCCAAGTGTAGCATTCAAGCCACCTAAAGGAATGACATCACCGAATGATGAATATGTAGAAATCTTCAGCTACAGATCCCAATATGGGTCACCATCAAAGCAAATAACAAAAGAGGATGCTAGAGGGAAATAGCACACTCTACTATAAAGATCTCTCAAGGACTAATTGGGCCTCTCTTGTTTTGAAGCCACACGTATCTAGAGTGCTCATCTGGTCATCCATTGCTAGGTCGTCCAACATAAGGGTCCTCAAGACATCAAGAAGACTGTCGTTACAAACAGTGGAAAGTTCGTTTGACCCAAGGTGGTGGTTATCTTTGCAAGGACGAAGGTCATCTTTGTAAAAGAGAAGGTCATCTAGAGTTTTGCCATTTGAGTGTTGGTCATCTAGAAGGAGGTCATCCAGGAGGAGGTCCTTTTGAGAGAAGTTGTCCAATAGGGAATCGTCAAGCGAGAGGCCATCATGAGGGGTGTCGTTTGACCCAACCATTTGAAGTTGTTCGTCAAGGGAAGTCATCTAAGGTTGTTCATCTAGGCTTGTCATCCAAACTCTGTCATCTAGAACTAGCCGATGGGGATCACTATCCAGGGTCAATCATCTAGGCCAACAATTTAGGACTGGCCGATGTAGTCTACCATCCACAGTCAGTCATTTGGGCCAATCACCTAGGATTGACTAACGAGGTCCATTGTATGGGGCATACTGTTTGAAGATGTCCAAAACATGCAATCTCAAGAAACCGTTTGGGGAGTATTGTATAGGCCATTGAGGAACAAATGAAGATCTAAACAATGATTTGGGTGTTGAAAGTAAGTCAAGCAGAGGCCACCAAAATATCGTCAATGGATCAAGAGTACGTGCAAAGGGCACTACCTCAACCCCCAACACAGGTGGTGACGAGCATTGCCCAACATATGTGTGATTCAGCCAATTGCACAAAGTGGAGAAAGCAAACATTGAATAGAGTTTTGTTGGCAGTGGTTTGAAAAGCAATCAATCGCTAAAGAGGAACAAAAGAAAGAAAGAACATGATAAGAGATTCATGTATCATATTTAGTGCTTATATCCCCAATGTTCAATTGGTCTGTCGTTGAGGATGTCGACAAGTTTAGAGGAGATAGATGTAGGCAAATGATTTGAGATTTGTTGGAGATATTACATTATTTGGTAATATTAAAGTACCTTGGAGTACTATTATAAATATTAGTTTAGGAGTGTGTTAAATATTTGTCTAATGTATGTGTCAAAGTGTGAGTGTCCATGTGTTATGTAATAAAGTGTGCAAGTGTGCAAGCATGAAGTGTGCAAGTGTGAGTGTGCAAGGTATCAAGTGAAGTGTCATAGGTGATAGGTATCAAGAGTGCAAGTAAAGAGTCATAGATAGGTGTCAAGTATGGAAGTAAAGAGTCATAAGGAGTTTTGTCATAATGAGAGGACTTTGAAAGGATGCATCTCCCGAGAGTTTGAGGAGATCAATAGTCAGGAATATTGAAGAGTTGTTTGTAAAATTATGTATTGGAGACAAAGCTCCATGCAATGTAATCAATTCAAATTCTTGATGATTTATGAATATAATAATGAAATTTTCTACTATGAAATACTTGTGTTATTATGAATGTGATTTATGTGATTGATATTTGATCCTAGTGATATTAACCTATGAAATAATCAAGCAAAATTGCCATCAATGGTATTAAAGCCTCATTGAGTGGACTCTATGAAAGAGAAGTTATTGGAGATTGAAGAATTGCAGAGTGAAGGTGAGGAAAGGGAGAAGATTATTGTGTTGCAAAGATTGTTGAGTTTATTGTGTTGAAGAACATGAGAAGATTATTGCTGCATTGAGGAGATTGAGGCATTGAGAAGATTACTACATTGAGAGAGATTAATGTTGTGTTGAAGACATGAGGAGCAGATTTGCTATGTTGAAGAACGTGAATAGACGGAATGGAGTGAGAAGACAAATTGGAGCAGAAAATTTTTTTGGAGGAAGTTGGATGAAATGAAATATTATTAATGTCCGCGGTGGGCCAAAATAAGACCCAAGGGACTATAAGAAGTACAATAATGACTGCCAGCTAACAGGCTAAAAATTCCAACAAAGAAAAGAACTAAGATAAATACAAGATGAAACCCGACAACCAAGCCAAAGAGAAAGGGAAAATAAAAGGGAGAGCAGAGGGGGGGAGGGATGCAATGCAAAAGAGAGGAGCGCACGCCAAGAAGAACGGAGAGAGAGGAGGAGGGAGGGAGCAGCCAAGAGGGGCAAGCTCCAAGAACCCCCAACAAACTAATCTCTCCTAACAGTCAAGGCCGAAGTACCGAAGCTGAAGAAGTCCATGATAAGTCTCTGCCCATTGCTAATTTGGAACCCTGACAAATTGTGGGTGCGTTGTCTAGTGACCCTACTTCTATCTGAACATGAGGAGAAATATGATTTTTTTTATTAAAGAGAGAGAGCCAAAGAATTTAGAGACCATTGAAGTGTTGAAAGTTGTGGTTGAAGTTTACGCGAAAGAGAACATCGGAGTGTTGAAGAGTAGAAAGAGAGTTTATCCTATGAACGAGACATGAGCACATTGTTAAAGCTTGGAGGATAAATACGAGATGAAGTGTTGGAGCTATAACCTGAAACAAAGAGGAGTCGTGATTCAAAGTAGATAAGAAGAAAACATCGGAGTGTTGAAGAGTGGAAAGAGAGTTTATCCTATGAACGAGACATGATCACGTTGTTGAAGCTTGGAGGAGAAATCTGAGATGAAGTGTTGGAGCTATAACCTGAAACAAAGAGGAGTCGTGATTCAAAGCAGATAAGAGTTGAGACTTGGAGCAAAGTCGTGAGCGCAAATTGGAGTGGAGAAGCTTGTAAATGTAATCTTAAGTGGAGAAATGAAATGAAATATTAATGTCCACGGTAGGCCAAAAATGACCCAAGGGACTATAAAAAGGACAGCAGTAACTACCAGTGAATGGGCCAAATTGCCCAACAAAGAAAGAAATAGAGATAAATACAAAGACGCAACCCAATAAGCGGGCCAAAGGAAATAGGAATAGAGAAGAGATGAGAGAAGTGGGTTGCAATCCAAAAGAAACAAACTGAGTGGAGTGTTCGCCAAGAAGAACGTAGAGAAAAGGGGGGGAGCTGCCCTAAAAGGGTGCTCTCCAACAGCACTAGACACTAGTCTCTCCTAGTAATCGAGGCCGAAAAATCTTTGCTGAAGAAATCGATGATCTATCTCTACCCATCACTAGTCTGGAGCCCCAACAAACCGTGGGTGCGTTGTCTAGTAGCCCTGCCTCTATTTGGACAATTTGATACGTGACATTTTCGTCCGATATCCTCCCTTGGTCTATCGGATCTAGTGAAGTAGGTTGTGATGGGTCGACAATGTGGGGGGGAGAGCAACATGGAGGAGAGCTCCTCTGTCGACAAAACTGATTTGCCTCCCTAAAGTAGAGTGCGAGACGTCACTGGTCCGAGTATTTGAAGAAGATGGATAGAGATCGTGAGTTATCCCTGAAAAGGCAATGAAATCTTCCTCGAATCTCATAGTAGATGAGATATCAAAAAATAAAGTGATGCAAGGTTTCTACTTCTCCCAAGAAGCAAAATAGGCAAACCCGCTCCTCCCTCGGAAGATGGTGATCTGACTCAACCCGAAGTTGGTGGGAGCACACTCTGAGTTGTCCAATCGGGATCCGTATGTTATGCATCATGTGTTTGGTGAAGGTACTGTGGAGGGACTATCCAACCATCTTGAATATGAAGGAAGTGCTCGTGGTAGAAAACTTGGAGGAAAGAGGGGCAATGGGAGAGATCCATGTGCAGCTGGTATACTGGAGGCTAATGTCCTTCTGGATCTCGTGTAGTATCTTCTCCTTATTATTCCGATAAGGGGGGAGAACACCCAAGGAATAAGAGGGAAGTCTATCAATCTGTATCTGAATGTTGGCCAAAAGTGTAGAGCGCTGAAAATACCAGCTCCTCTAACCCCCCCAAGAGCTTGAAGAGAGGTCCATCGAGGAGAGAAGGGCAAGGTAAGAGTACCGTCTACAACTCGAGGGGGTATCTCCTAAAGTACGAACCCTATGAAGATAGGTGATAATAAAAAAAATGATCTCAAGCCGAAGAGTATTCGCCCCAAATTCTGCTAGGATAATAGAACGGGGGACCGTGCCCTTGCAACGAATGAATCTTTGAAGAAAAAGTGTTTGTACTCGTTCAACACAAGACCATTCAGTCGGGCCAAGACTGGGACCCCATATCACTAACCCATAGGTTACAGTTGGTTTGACCAAGGCATCAAAGATTCTCATCTTTATTGGAATATCCTGGAAATGTGCTCTGAAACAACTCCTCTCAAGCAAAGAAAGGGTTGCATACCCCTTACAAACTTAGGCCTGGGTTGTAGGTTTCAACCCAAAGGTGGGTCTAGTGAAGAGAATCCCCAAGTACACATAGGAGGTGGTGATCTCAATCTCCTGCCCCTAAAGATAGAAGTGGAGATGGGATTCGCAAGAGCAGAGCCATGAACGAAATCTAGAGTGAATAAGTTATTCACAGAAGTTGAGCCACAAGTAGTCGTAAGGAAGAAGAATCAAAGGTGAAGGTGAAGGTTGGTAACGGATTTCAAGAGGACATTACCTGAGCACCCTGACATTTCTGCCTCGATTGACGAGGGAACATTACCTGAGCGCCCTGACATATTCTGCCCTGAAAAGACATTTGACCAAGCACTATTAAAGGTAAAAATATTTTTTGGACATTTGGGACACATTTAAATATTTTCAAGTTGATTACTGGAGTTTTAAGGTGAGAATTGTAAAGTGTTATTATTGTGTATTATTTTGGAGGTATAAGGTGAAAATTAATGAAAGGATAAAATGAATGGAGGGATAAGTAGTTAATTAATTAAATACATTAATTAATCTTTTTGGAGTTAAAAGGAATTAATTGGAAGGAATAAATTAATGATTGGGAGACATAAGGAAACAAAACATTTGAAATTTAAATTGAAGATTGAATTAAGTGGAGTGTTGATTAAATTGAAATTTGAGAGTAAATTTGTGAAATTATGAAATTATGAATTGAATTGGGAGATATAAACAAATTGAATTTGATTAATGAATGAAGATGGAATGAAATGAATGAATGATGAAATTTGAAGATTGATTGATTGATTGTGAAATTAAAATTTGATAATTTGGAAGATAAAAGGAAAGATTGAAATTTAAAATTTGAAGAGTGATTTGAATATTGATTTGAGAACTGAGTGAAGAATTTGAAAGTTATTTTGAATAATCGATTGATTGCTTCCAAAGAGTTATATTATGGCAACTAAGAAGAAAATAAGTATTCAATGTGCTTTGACAAAGATTAATGCAAAAATATCAAGAGATCATTTGGCAAACATTACTGAAGTGCAGCCATTTAATTGTTTCAAGTTCAACAACTATAACTTGAAGGTTCAGCCAAAGATATCAAGTGCAAACAATGTTCAAAGAGTCATCATTTTAAGTAATAATAGTCATCATTTTTTCAGCCACCAATGTTCAAACAAAGACTGCCATTTTTTTATTTTTTCAGTCACTAACTGTTCAAATATGACAGCAATCAGAAATCTGAAATACTCATAGTATCAATGCTCATTTACAACAAAAAGACTCAAAAGAGTATACAATGTACATCATAAAAGTTTAAACACTCATAAGCAATGTCCAAAATTATATAGTTTCTTATGGTTTATGACAATGAAAATATAAATGCATATCATAAATACCGTGATAACTAGGCTTACATGTCTGACAATGAAATACCCAGAAGTCCCATCATCACAGTTATCACCAAAAATGTAAAGGTATGTGATTAGCAACTCAAACAAACAGTCATGTTTTAGTCAGTCAAGATTCAAAAATGTAAAATTAAGAATTAAAAATCATAACATGTAATGTATCTTCTAGAACTTGCCAAGAAATTTTAGATACAATGGCAAACCTGCAACTCTGCTGTTTATTGGAGGAAGTCAGCAAATGCTTTTTTGTATTTTTTCTGTCTTTTTAATGGAGATCAGAAAAAGTACTTGGTAGAAATAATATCAAACTCAGTAGTAAGCAGCAGAGGAAGTCAGCAAATGCCTTTTTGTCTTTTTTCTGTCTTTTTAATGGAGATCAGAAAAAGTACTTGGTAGAAATAATATCAAACTCAGTAGTAAGAAGAAACTGTTGCCACATTTTGCACGGGGTGCCATGTTTTTGGTTTCTGCAAGTGAGCTGCTCTTTTCCTTTCCTTCTCCTCATTTTCCCTTTCTTCATTTCTCCCTTTCTCCCTCTCCCTCGCAGTTTCATTCCCTCTTCTTCTTTCCCCCTTTCTTCCCCCAGTAAAATTTCAGAGGTGTTCCTTGAAAAATGTAAGTGTTGGGGCGACACCCGACTTCGCAGCGAAGTCGGAGTGCGCCCCTCAGTTGGAGCGCAGTAGGGAACCCGAAGTGCGCAAGCAGGCAGGATCAAAGCAAAATCTGACTAAGTGTCAGGGGCGACACCCGACTTCGCAGCGAAGTCGGAGTGCGCCCTTCTTCCTGGGCGCACTATGAGAATGGTCTGGCAGAAAAACAGCTAAGTGCTGGGGCGACACCCGACTTCGCAGCGAAGTCGGAGTGCGCCCCTTTTCCAGTGCGCAGTCCGAACAGCGGAAGAAGACAGCAAGCATCGGTGCGACACCCGACTTCGCAGCGAAGTCGGAGTGCGCCCTCTGACCGGTGCGCAGTTGGGTAAAGCCAACTCAGAGAATGCTAAGGCAAGAAGGCCTTCCAACCGCGCTGTTTTCAAACTGCGCAACCCGATAGCGCCCGAATCCCGGGCGAAGTTGGATAAGCTGCCTTTCAAGGCAGACACGTGTCATACATCAGCATCCGACAAGTATCCATCTTCGGGATTCGAGCCAAGACTTGACCGCGCAAGGACAAAGCATGGGCTACACTACCGGCGCCAACTGTCACCATTTAAGCCGATGTGAAGTGCCATCTGCCGCACCTACCCGCATTCCTGCTGACCGAAGATTTGACCCAACGCGCTGCCACGTAGCTGTACCGCCTTCAGGGACACCATGCTGCAAGGACAGTCCTGCCCGACAGAAGTCAGCATCAGCAGCTCCTCAGCCGCTCGTGTCAGCTACTGTCTTGTCTGGGACTTTGTGCCCATGAATGTAATCGGGGGGAAATTGGGCTATAAATACCCACCACTTTTTCATTGTAGGTGGTGGAAGGGGAATATATTGCTAGGGAACAATTGTAGCTGTGCGTTTGCCTCAAATATAAACATATACTTGGCTCTGCTTACTGTCTTTTATCTTGTATGCTGCCTCTCCTTGTCATTTCTGCCTCATGTTTCTTGTGTCATTGCTTGTTGTTGTACTGAACTCTGGACTCCGGCATTTGGTGGCCAAGTATTCCTGGAATGCATAGATAGAGGATACATAGGATCGTTGATAGCTGTAGTTTCAATGTATGTTTGTAGATGAATGTTGTTAGTAGTGGTGATTGATTCGTTGTCGTGCTGCTTATTCCCCCCACCCAACTCCAATCACATTTGGAATTTCTTTCTGCACTTTTATCTCTTTTTGTACTTTTATCTCTTTCCCTGCACTCTTATCTTAACACAACCCCACAGGAAGCCGGCCTTCTCCGGAGATTGGCACGGAAGGCATTCCTTCCTTCCGGCCTTTCAATCTGGTGGGCGAATCTGGGCGCATTAACAACAAATCCTTTCCTCATGGCAGATTCGTAACCAACAGTTTCTCTGGCACGCCCGGTGGGACAGACTGCGTCTGTCTCAGTAGGATCCATAACCGGTGGGACAAGTACTATTCCAATTTGATAAACCCACCTGTGCCACCAGTTTCTTGGCCTTAGCCGGTGGGACATGGTAGTTTCCCACCCCCAAACAGAATCGAAGTACTAGTGCTCGCTTCATTGTTGTTCAAAATCAGAGCACCTGGCGACTCTGCAATTATCTGAACACTCTCTGAGTCCGTGAAGACCGGTCCTAACGCCTTCATGCAAACAAGAAGGTGGCGAGCAAGGAATCCGGAGAACCCGCCTGACTTTTACGAAATCGACATTGACGCTCCAGGCGAGCGCGTCAGGCTGGCTGATTATCAAGCTCGCGAAGAAGAAATCCAAGAGGCCGAGGCTGAAATTGAAGAAGCCGAGGCTGAAATTGAAGAAGTTGAGGCCGAAGAAGAATCCACATCTTCGGACAGTTCCGATACCGAGTACACTACCGGGTCAGAAGCAGACATGGCTGATCATCAAGATGATGATGACCTCTTCCCGGCGGTGGATTCTACGGGGCCCTTGGCCCTAGTCGGACAGCAAGCTGTGCCCCTTGCCGCCTTAAAGTCTATCCCTACGTACGACGGCTACGGCAAGACGGCGTATGAACACATCCAGGACATTCTCGCCTGGCTGCGCTACACTCCATTATTGACGAAAGTGTGAAGACCCGTCTGGTGGCCCTTTCCCTAAGGGGAAAGCTTCTCTACTGGTGGAGATCACTGCCAGAGGGATCCATCACGGGGTGGCGACAGTTAGCCGGCAGGCTCGTGAAAGGATGCAACGAGTCTGCTGATCCCTCTTCTTTGTTGCATCAGTTCCAAAGTATTCAGAGACACCCCCAAGAGGAGGTGTCAGACTTCAACATCAGGTTTGCGAGGTCTTGGAAACGAGTGCCTCGCGAACTCCGACCGTCAGCAGGTCAGGCCGCCTACTACTACCTGAGATCTTTCAACTCAGACATTTGCCTGCTGCTGAAGGTTGCCAGAATCAACACGTTCCCCGCTCTGTACGAGGCTGCCCAACAAGCGGAAATGGATATCATTTCCATCGGCAGGCTTCCACACAGAGTACAACCGCCCATCTACCCTGATTTTCCCCGATCGCAGTATCCATCAGCTTCTGGTTCGGAGCCGTCCACTTCAGGACAGCAACCCCAACAACAATGGAATCCGGCGCCGGTCGTGAATCCTTACGGCCCGCCGCAAATTCATTATCCGCCTCCTCGTCCTCCGCGTTTTCCAGCACTTCCTGCTCCCCCGCAGCATGCACAATATTCAACTCCTCCATTGGCTGCATTGCCTCCCCCAGTTCAGTTGTCGCCGCCTCCGGACCATGATATCCAGAATCAAATCCTTCAGGAGGTACGGGCTCTGGCCTCTGGCTACCACACCATGTCCAACGACATGACTGTCCTGAAAAAGAAGCAGGCCCAAATGGACCTGGCTCCAAGGAGGCCATACCCGCCCCCGGCATTGACAAAAGATCGGCCCCCCGAGCAACAATTGCAAAGGCGGCCTCCTCCGAGGAATGCTGCCATTGAAGACGAACCTGGTACTCCTGACCAGGTCAACTGGTGCACCACGTGCAATGACCCGCATGCCGAGGAAGATTGTACTCTGCATCAACACTACCTCCAGACCTTGGCCGGCAGCGCCATAGAGGACGAAGAACTCTACATGATCCTGGGCGACGAAAGTAATTTCGCCGTTTCAGAGGAAGTTCCGATGCCGCCTCCTGCCAAGGAAAACAGAAAGTCTGCCGAAGCTGCAGCAAAACCCTTAAAGGTGTACGCCAGAAGAGATAAGGCGCAACCTGAGGAGCTACCACCCTACAAGAGGCTGTGGCCCTACACAGCCAAAGAGAAGACTCCTCCGGCGAAGACTCCCGCAGTCAAGCCTCCCATAGCCAAAGCTCTTCCGGCTAAAGCTCCCGCTGCTCAGCCTCCAGCTGAAACCAAAGAACAAGCTCAGGAGAAGCTGAGATATCCGTCTCTGACCAAGAGACAGAGAGTTGAGGCCACTCAGCAGTACCGGACGAAGTATGAGCCGGCAAAAGAAGCGGAAGGAGCTAGCACTTCGGGCTACAACATAGTAGACGAGTTGAAGAGAACCCCCGCAAGGATCAGCATGTACGATGCTCTTCAGCTCCCAGGCCAGGTTGATCTGCTGCAGGAATCTCTGAAAATCATGAAGAATGGCAAGCAGATACAGCCCGCTGTCCTGGTGCAACCCCTGACAGTCTCAACCACTGGGAAGAACAGACCACCTCCCTTCTATCTGTCATTACGGATGCAAGGGTACATAGTGCACAACTGCATGGTGGACTCTCGGTGCTTCCACGACCGTAATGCCGAGAGCCGTCTGCGATGAAATCGGGATGGAGTACACAAGGAGCAGCCAAGGCGTGCTGCAACTAGACGACACCCTCGTCAAGACAAGTCGGTGTCATTAAAGACATCCCTATTCGGCTGCACAAAGCTCTCGACATCGTGGTCATCCAAGAGGTTGTGGTCGTCGACTTGGAACCCTACTTCGGCATGTGTCTCTCCAGGGAGTTCACTGCGAAGTTGGGAGGGTATCTGTCTCTGGACTACTCGCACATGGAAGTGCCCTTCAAAGGAAGGAGACTGAAGATTTTCAATGAGAAGCCTTCCACTTACTTAGTAGAGAAGATACCCGGAGAAGAGCCTGAGGACTGCATGGTTCAGCTGACGGAGGAAGAACTGGTGACAGTGGACATGACGGAGCAAGCTCTCGAGCAGCTGCAAGTAGAAGATGAATTCTCCTTGCGGGACTTCAACGCCGTGATTGAAACTGAGCAAGGCTGCTACACTATTGTTCAGCCTGAGAGGCTTGACAAGTCGGCCAGAAGAGAAGTGGGACCTGCACCTGAAAAGTTGTGGAAGCTTTTCTTTGACGGCGCACGATGCAAAAATGGCGCCGGTGCTGGAGTACTTTTGGTTTCCCCAACCGGGATCCAGAAGGATTACACCTACAGGCTGGCTTGGAGCTGTACCAACAACGCGGCGGAGTACGAAGCCCTGTGCTTGGGTTTGCGAAAGGCGGAGAGGCTAGGGATTAAACATCTGCAGATCTTCGGCGACTCAGAGCTGGTGTGCCACCAGATCACGAACAAGTGCGCCTCCAAAAAGCACTATCTCAAGGCGTACCGAAATCGGGTCTGGGATCTGATGGAGTCTTTTGACTCGTTGAATGTCAAGGCTATTTCACGCGAGAAAAACAAGCATGCTGACATTCTGGCGTCTGTTGGAGCCAGTGACGTTTCGGCTGATGACACTATCCAGAAGCCGAAGCCGGTTCGTACCATTTACAGGCCTTCTGTGCCTGATAAGGACACCCACTGGCAGGTGTTTGACTGTGATGAGGAGATCGTCACATTTTTGGTAAATGAAGCCTGTTCAATCGAAGGTAGAGACCCTGATGACGAGCAATATGAGGGGTTGATACAATTGAAAAACAATCATGTCCCAAAAGGACTGATTACTCTTGAAAGTCTATTTGATCAGAATGACAGAGCCATATCACACCGGATCAAAGTAGACCCAAAGCAGTACGCCGACCTGGAGCTGGAACCTGGAAAATCAATCAAGGTTGGAACAGACTGCACCACAGAGGAACTCGAGCAGATCAGAGCATTGTGTCGAGAGTTCCCTGACATAGTAGCCTGGAGCTACCAGGACTTGAAGGGGTATGACAGAGATGTAATCCAGCATACCATTGAGCTAGAAGATGGCGCCAAGCCATTCCGGCAGAAGCAGAGGGCCGTCAATCCAAAAATCGAGGCCATGATGAAAGCCGAGCTCTTGAAGATGCTGGAGGCCAAAATCATCTACCCCATCAAGCATTCATCCTGGGTTGCGAACTTGGTTCCCGTGAGGAAGAAGAACGGAGACATTCGTCTCTGCGTGGACTTTAGAAATCTGAATCAGGCCTCCCTCAAGGACCATTATCCGCTTCCCCAGATCGATCAGATCCTCCATATAGTTGCTGGAGCCCAGAGATTTTCCCTCTTAGACGGTTTTTCCGGCTACAACCAGATATGGGTCAAGGATGAGGACCAACACAAGACGGCGTTCACCACCAAATGGGGAACGTTCGCCTATCAGCGCATGCCTTTCGGCTTATCCAACGCTGGCGCCACATTCCAAAGAGCCATGGACCTCGGCCTTCCGAGAGCTGCTCAACAAAGTGATTGTCATCTACTTGGATGACATGATCGTTTTCTCTCACAAGCGAGAAGAGCATGTTCCCCACCTGCGGCAAATATTCGAAAGGTGTCGTGAATTCGGCATCTCCATAAACCCGAAGAAGTCTGTCTTCGCGGTAAAAGAAGGAAAGTTGCTGGGGCATGTCATCTCCGAAAAGGGCCTAGCCATAGACCCTGATAGAGCAGAGGCCCTCCTCCGCTTGCCCGCCCCAATCGACAAGAAAGGGCTGCAGTCCTTCTTCGGCCAAATCAACTTCGTGCGGAAGTTCATACCAGACTTCGCACAGGTAATCAAGCCTATGGCCGAGTTGCTGAAAAAGAACGCAGAATTCTTATGGACTGAAGAAAGGGGGCAAGCCTTCGAGGAGATCAAAGCTCGAATTGCACAAGCACCGGTGTTGATAAACCCGGACTACTCCAAGGATTTCATCCTGTACGCGGTGGGAGAACCAGAGAGTTACGCCGCAGTCCTGACCCAAAAAGGAGATGATGGCGAGGAGCGCCCCATAGCGTTCCTGAGCCAAGTGATCCAACCACACAAAGAAAAGTACAACTTTATAGAGCGGCAGGTTCACGCTGTCATGAAATCTCTCCGAAAGTTCAGGCACTTTGTCTCCCAGAGCAAGATCACTGTCTTTGTGATCCACCCGGACGTTCGAAGCTTCATTATACAAGGAGAGCCGGGTCACAAGAGAGCAGGATGGATTGCTAAAATCCAGGAGTTCGACATCGAAGTGCGGCCAACCAAGCTTATCAGAGGCCGAGCCTTGTGCCAGGAGCTAGCCAGAAGCGCGGCAGCCGAGATATCCGCCTGCGAGTGGGAGGATCCAGCAACACGCATCAACCTTGCCAACTCCTTACCCGAGGAGTGCGACTGGACAGATGAACTGGTGAGATACTTCTGTACCGGAAGATGTCCAGACCACATGAATGCCTCACAAAGAAGGAGGTTTCGGCTAGGTGCACTGAAGTACACTCTTCGCCCCGAGGGGCTTTACTTTAAAAACATTGACGGCATCCTGTTGCGGTGCGTCAGAAAATCAGACCACTCTAGGGTCCTTGGAGAATTTCACTCCGGGATGCCTGGGGGTCACCATTCTGCAAGGCCTACGGCCTTAAAAATAATCAGAGCTGGGTACTATTGGCCCACTCTATTTACAGACGCGCATGCGGTCTGTACCAAGTGTGATCAATGCCAGAGATTTGCTGGCAGAAACAGAAAAGCACCCCTGCCTCTTCAACCGATCCAAGCCGAGACTCCGTTTCAGCAATGGGGTCTGGACTTTATCGGGGTGATTACGCCGAACTCTGCAGCGGGACATAAGTTTATCCTAACCGCCACCGACTACTTCACACGGTGGGCAGAGGCGATCCCCACAAAGAACGCCGACCAGGAGACGGTCATCAGATTCCTTGAGAGCCTGATTACCCGTTTCGGGGTCCCCGAGTCAATAGTAACGGACAATGGTCCGGGGTTCGCAGGCGCTGTACTCACGGAGTACACCAGCAAATTTGGCATCTATCACAAGATGTCTTCCAACTACTACCCGCAGGGGAACGGTCTTGCCGAGTCCACCAACAAAAATCTACTGAAGATCATCCGAAGGACAGTAGAGAATAACAAGAAGACTTGGCACCTACTCCTGGATCGGGCGCTATGGGCGGACAGAATTTCATTCAAGAAGTCCATCAAAACGTCCCCCTATGCGCTCGTATATGGCAAAGAAGCTGTCTTGCCAACTCACATTGAAATACCCGCTCTCTGGATGCTTGATGAAGAGAGAGGCAGCGGGGATCCGGTAGATGACAGACTTTGCCAACTGCTGCAGTTGGAGGAAGACAGAGAGAAAGCGTACCAGGCCTTCACCAAGCACGTTGAAGCAACCCAAGGCTGGTTCGCAAAAGGCACCACCGCCCGAGTTTTCAAAATCGGGGACCTGGTGCTGAAATGGGACTCGTTGAAGGCGAAACCCGGCAACCATGGAAAGTTTGATGCCCTCTGGGAGGGCCCATATCAGATTGCCCGGGTGAATCAGTTCAATGCATATGTGCTTCGGGACATGGAGGGACATCCTCTCCCCATTCCCGTCAACGGGTTCCACCTGAAAATGTACCACCACTGAAGGCACCCGAAGGGGTCCTTCCTTGTACAGATTTCCCTTCCGCATTTTTTCAGTTTTCAGCATGTAAATATTTCAGTTTTTAGTTTTTAGTTTTCCAAGTAGCCCAAGTAAGTCTGAGGCAAAACCCCGACTTCGCAGCGAAGTCGGGTAGCGCCCATCGAATGGTGCGAAGTAGGGAAGAAAGCAGTTGAAAAAAGAGCTAAAATGTCTAAGTGTGGCTGCCCAACCCGACTTCGCAGCGAAGTCGGGCTGCGCCCCTTCCAAAGGGCGCAGTTGGGTAGCAGACTACAAGGAAATGCCAAGTGTCAGACTGCGCCCTTGTTGCCAGGGCGAAGTTCGGCACAAGGTGAAGTCGGGTTGCGCCCGTTTTTCGGGCGAAGTCCAACTGCGCCCCGAATTTCGGGCGAGGTCCGAATGGCTCACCACGGAGAACACGAAAAATCATAAGTGTGGGCCCAGGGCGAAGTTCGGCACAGGGCGAAGTTGGGTTGTGGGCTCGAAAAGGGTTCTTTGAAAAGTGTGCCCGAATGTTGGCGGTGACATCAGCAACGGCACAACGATCAAGGAAGGTTTTAAATGATTGCGCAATTACCAATGATGATGCATTTAAAGGGTAAGGTGCGTTTTGGGCCAACGACTAATAAAGTACGCTTTTCGAAAAAGCCCATGCGCAGCCGCCAAAATCATAACGCCTCCACCAACCCAAAGTTAACTGCCCTAACTCCCTCCCTCGCGCCATTAATGTTGCAGTCACTGTCTACAAAAAGGACCCTGGCGCAGCCAGAAAAATTCATATTGTTCGAGCTGACTCCCTGACAGCAAGGAATAAAGCTGACAAGCTCTGAAGCCGTAGTTCCTGCCTCCGTTGTTTCGACAAGGATGGATAAGGGAAAAGCGCCCGTACAGGCGCAATCTAGTGGAGAACCCTCAGATTCAGAAGGCGAGACTGAGGAGGCAACTGGTGAAAGTGAACCTGAAGAAGAACAGTTGCCCCAAGGGAAGCGACCAGAGCAACAGAGCGGGGAAGGAAGTTCCTCTGTACCCAAAGGATAAAGGCATGGTTCTTTGCGTCGAGGCGAGCTCGACACCCCGCGAGCCGCCAAGAATGTTGCCACATTTTGCACGGGGTGCCATGTTTTTGGTTTCTGCAAATGAGCTGCTCTTTTCCTTTCCTTCTCCTCATTTTCCCTTTCTTCATTTCTCCCTCTCCCTCGCAGTTTCATTCCCTCTTCTTCTTTCCCCCTTTCTTCCCCCAGTAAAATTTCAGAGGTGTTCCTTGAAAAATGTAAGTGTTGGGGCGACACCCGACTTCGCAGCGAAGTCGGAGTGCGCCCCTCAGTTGGAGCGCAGTAGGGAACCCGAAGTGCGCAAGCAGGCAGGATCAAAGCAAAATCTGACTAAGTGTCAGGGGCGACACCCGACTTCGCAGCGAAGTCGGAGTGCGCCCTTCTTCCTGGGCGCACTATGAGAATGGTCTGGCAGAAAAACAGCTAAGTGCTGGGGCGACACCCGACTTCGCAGCGAAGTCGAGGTGCGCCCCTTTTCCAGTGCGCAGTCCGAACAGCGGAAGAAGACAACAAGCATCGGTGCGACACCCGACTTCGCAACGAAGTCGGAGTGCGCCCTCTGACCGGTGTGCAGTTGGTGAGAATGTTGTTTTCAAACTGCGCAACCCGATAGCGCCCGAATCCTGGGCGAAGTTGGATAAGCTGCCTTTCAAGGCAGACACGTGTCATACATCGACATCCGACAAGTATCCATCTTCGGGATTCGAGCCAAGACTTGACCGCGCAAGGACAAAGCATGGGCTACACTACCGGCGCCAACTGTCACCATTTAAGCCGATGTGAAGTGCCATCTGCCGCACCTACCCGCATTCCTGCTGACCAAAGATTTGACCCAACGCGCTGCCACGTAGCTGTACCGCCTTCAGGGACACCATGCTGCAAGGACAGTCCTGCCTGACGGAGTCAGCATCAGCGACTCCTCGACCGCTCGTGTCGACTCATTGTCTTGTCTGGGACTTTGTGCCCATGAATGTAATCAGGGGGAAATTGGGCTATAAATACCCACCACTTTTCCATTGTAGGTGGTGGAAGGGGAATATATTGCTAGGGAACAATTGTAGCTGTGCGTTTGCCTCAAATATAAACATATACTTGGCTCTGCTTACTGTCTTTTATCTTGTATGCTGCCTCTCCTTGTCATTTCTGCCTCATGTTTCTTGTGTCATTGCTTGTTGTTGTACTGAACTCTGGACTCTGGCATTTGATGGCCAAGTATTCTCGGAATGCATAGATAGAGGATACATAGGATCGCTGATAGCTGTAGTTTCAATGTATGTTTGTAGATGAATGCTGTTAGTAGTGGTGATTGATTCGTTGCCGTGCTGCTTATTCCCCCCACCCAACTCCAATCACATTTGGAATTCCTTTCTGCACTTTTATCTCTTTCTGTACTTTTATCTCTTTCCCTGCACTCTTATCTTAACACAACCCCACAGGAAGCCGGCCTTCTCCGGAGATTGGCACGGAAGGCATTCCTTCCTTCCGGCCTTTCAATCTGGTGGGCGAATCTGGGCGCATTAACAACAAATCCTTTCCTCATGGCAGATTCGTAACCAACAGTAACCAAGTTAAAAAGGTAAACAAATGTATCTCCAGGTGGGGAAATAATTCCAACAAACTTTTCGAAACAGAAGAGAGTTCTTTTCAATCATAAATCAGATTAATTTGTTGTACTTAAAGAAGCACTTGAAATCTTCTGGTACTTGAAGGCAGAATGGATGAACCCCACCTTTTATAATTAAGGCACTTGAAATAAGATTTAATAAAAATAAAACATATAAAGTAAAACAATGACTGTAACATCCAAACCAAAAAATAAAAATGAAAAAAAGGCTGTACAGGCTGTTCTTAAAAAGACAGGGAAGGAACAAAATTCCTATTTGAACTGAATCTTCAGGTAGTCCAGAGGATAATTGCCTACATGATAACTAGGCTTACATGTCTGACAATGAAATACTCAAAAGTGCCATCATCACAGTTATCACCAAAAATGTAAAGGTATGTGATTAGCAACTCAAACAAACAGTCATGTTTTAGTCAGTGAAGATTAAAAAATATAAAATGAAGAATTAAAAATCATAACATGTAAACTAATAAAAAAATTAATAAAAAAAATTTAATAAAAAATTAATGTCCCACCCCTTACCTTTTTTTTAATTAATTTTTTTTTTTTTTTTTTTTTCTCGTTTGCGTGAGGACGCCCAGCCGTGGGGGACGGCTGGGCTGGGACGGACGGCTGGGCCCCATTGGGGACGCTCAGACCGTCCCTAGGGAAAGCTGGGTCACCCCGGGGACGGCCCGAGCGTGCTGCCGTCCCGAGCGTCCCCAATGGGGCCCAGCCGTCCCCAGGGATGCCGTCCCCCCGTGCTGGGGGACGCGGAAAGCGGGGGACGCGTCCCCGTGGAACACTGGTAATTATTAGTTTAGGAATGTGCTAAATATTTGTCTAATGTATGAGTCAAAGTGTGAGGAGTGTCCATGTGTTACGTAATAAAGTGTGCAATAAGATTTAATAAAAATAAAACATATAAAGTAAAACAATGACTGTAACATCCAAACCAAAAAATAAAAATGAAAAAAAGGCTGTACAGGCTGTTCTTAAAAAGACAGGGAAGGAACAAAATTCCTATTTGAACTGAATCTTCAGGTAGTCCAGAGGATAACTGCCTACATGATAACTAGGCTTACATGTCTGACAATGAAATACTCAAAAGTGCCATCATCACAGTTATCACCAAAAATGTAAAGGTATGTGATTAGCAACTCAAACAAACAGTCATGTTTTAGTCAGTGAAGATTAAAAAATATAAAATGAAGAATTAAAAATCATAACATGTAAACTAATAAAAAAATTAATAAAAAATTAATGTCCCACCCCTTACCTTTTTTTTAATTAATTTTTTTTTTTTTTTTTTTTTCCTGTTTGCGTGAGGACGCCCAGCCGTGGGGGACGGCTGGGCCCCATTGGGGACGCTCGGACCGTCCCTAGGGACAGCTGGGTCACCCCGGGGACGGCCCGAGCGTGCTGCCGTCCCGAGCGTCCCCAATGGGGCCCAGCCGTCCCCAGGGATGCCGTCCCCCCGTGCTGGGGGACGCGGGAAACGGGGGGACGCGTCCCCGTGGAACACTGGTAATTATTAGTTTAGGAATGTGCTAAATATTTGTCTAATGTATGAGTCAAAGTGTGAGGAGTGTCCATGTGTTACGTAATAAAGTGTGCAATAAGATTTAATAAAAATAAAACATTATAAAGTAAAACAATGACTGTAACATCCAAACCAAAAAATAAAAATGAAAAAAAGGCTGTACAGGCTGTTCTTAAAAAGACAGGGAAGGAACAAAATTCCTATTTGAACTGAATCTTCAGGTAGTCCAGAGGATAACTGCCTACATGATAACTAGGCTTACATGTCTGACAATGAAATACTCAAAAGTGCCATCATCACAGTTATCACCAAAAATGTAAAGGTATGTGATTAGCAACTCAAACAAACAGTCATGTTTTAGTCAGTGAAGATTAAAAAATATAAAATGAAGAATTAAAAATCATAACATGTAAACTAATAAAAAAATTAATAAAAAAAATTTAATAAAAAATTAATGTCCCACCCCTTACCTTTTTTTTAATTAATTTTTTTTTTTTTTTTTTTTCCTGTTTGCGTGAGGACGCCCAGCCGTGGGGGACGGCTGGGCCCCATTGGGGACGCTCGGACCGTCCCTAGGGACATCTGGGTCACCCCGAGGACGGCCCGAGCGTGCTGCCGTCCCGAGCGTCCCCAATGGGGCCCAGCCGTCCCCAGGGATGCCGTCCCCCCGTGCTGGGGGACGCGGGAAACGGGGGGACGCGTCCCCGTGGAACACTGGTAATTATTAGTTTAGGAATGTGCTAAATATTTGTCTAATGTATGTGTCAATGTGTGAGGAGTGTCCATGTGTTATGTAATAAAGTGTGCAAGGTGTGCAAGTGTGAAGTGTGCAAGTGTGAGTGTGCAATGTGTCAAGTGAGCAAGTGAAGAGTCATAGTTGATAGGTGTCAAGAGTGCAAGTAAAGAGTCATAAGTAGGTGTCAAGTACGGAAGTAAAGAGTCGAGAAGTTTTGTCATAATGAGAAATGAAATGAAATATTATTAATGTCCGCGGTGGGCCAAAATAAGACCCAAGGGACTATAATAAGTACAATAATGACTGCCAGCTAGCAGGCTAAAAAGCCCAACAAATAAAAGAACTAAGAAAAATACAAGATCAAACCCGACAAACGGGCCAAAGAGAAAGGGAAAAGAAAAGAAAAGGGAGAGCATAGGGGTGCATGCCAAGAAGAACGGAGAGAGAGGAGGAGGGGGGAGGGAGCAGCCCAGGAGGGGCAAGCTCCGAGAATCCCCCAAAAACTAATCTCTCCTAACAGTCGAGGCCGAAGTACCGGAGTTGAAGAAGTCCATGATATGTCTCTCCCCATTGCTAGTTTGGAACCACGACAAACTGTTGGTGCACTGTCTCATCGACCCACGCTTCTGTTCAAACTGGATGGTGTGGAACGTTTCCGATCGAAGTCACCTGGTCCGTCGGAGTTGGTGAAGTATGTTGTGATGAGCCGATGTTGAGGAGGGTGAGATCCATTTGGAGAACTTTTATGTCGTCGAAGCTGAGTTATCTCCCTAAGAAAGAGTGCGAGACAACGCTGGTCCAGGTATCTGAAGAAGGTAGAAACACATCGAGAGTTGTCCCTGAAAAGGCAATGAGAGGAATGTGAAAGGATGAATCTCTCGAGAATTTTCGGAGAACGATAGTCAAGAATATTGAAAAGTTATTTGTAAAATTATATATTGGAGACAAAACTCCATGCAATGTAATCAATTTGAATTCTTGATGATTTATGAATATAATAGTGAGATTTTCTATTGTAAAATACTTGTGTTATTTATGAATGTGATTTATGTGATTGATATGTGATCTTGGTGATATTAACCTGTAAGATAATCTGGCAGTATTGTCATCAACATCTACATGAACGTATGTCATATGAGTGCCATGCATAAGCATACGAACATATGCGCACATGAATGCATCCACATGAATTGATAATGTGCATAAATAAGAGCTGTTGTATATGAGTGTTGCCATGCAATGTTGTGTGTGTGGCCATATATGTGTGTAATAATGTGATGTAATCTTACAGGTATTTTTAATGTTTTGATGTACACAGGTACTTCGATGGTAGTTAGGCAATTGCCAACCACGTATCAGTCTCATAATAACCTATATGTATGAAACTGCCTTGGTGAAGGGAGGTGGTTGGCCAATGTATGTTATTGGCTAGGAGTGCATGTTGATATTGTTGTTCATCAAGATAGTTGGTGTATAGGATATATGTTGTGTAAAAAGTGTATCCATATGTATCTGTAAGTTATTCCCATTGTGTACTTCTTGTTATATATTTGTGTAATGGAATTATATTGTAGTGTGTTGTATTGCAAAAGGAATGTTGACACGGTAACTATGATCCCTCCAAAGTGTCTTTGACATTATGTTGAGACTCTTCCTATGTCATTGAAAACTCGCGAGTCTCCAAGTTAAGTGACCCCGAGCAAGTCATTTTGATCGTAGATGAGTCTCTTTCTATCAAATCTGCTACATGTTATATTTTTTTTAAATTTAAATCATGGTAGAATTTTTGCCTGAATTTTGCCTTGAGCCCGAGTCCAGGTCAAAAATCATAGGCTTGTCGAGCCCGAGATGAGTCTGAGTCTCAATACTATGATCTTAATAATTTATTAGGTTTATAGCATACCATCTTGTGTTGTAAAGGCTTTATTTTCAAAGCATATGCAGACAATATTAGACTACAATAAAAAAGTAGAGCAATGTGTATCAACCCTGAATCCATTCATCCAAGATAGGACCACATATTTCCCATTAAAATGTTCAAAAGGTAGCCAAAGATATTGCTTCAGAAATGAAATATTATTAATGTCCGCGGTGAGCCAAAATAAGACCCAAGGGACTATAAGAAGTACAATAATGACTGCCAGCTAGCAGGCTAAAAAGCCCAACAAAGAAAAGAACTAAGAAAAATACAAGATCAAACCCGACAAATGGGCCAAAGAGAAAGGGAGAAGAAAAGAAAAGGGAGAGCAGAGGGAGGAAGGGCTGCAGTCCAACAGAGAGAAGTGCATGCCAAGAAGAACGGAGAGAGAAGGAGGGGGGGAGGGAGCAGCCCAGGAGGGGCAAGCTCCGAGAATCCCCCAAAAACTAATCTCTCCTAACAGTCGAGGCCGAAGTACCGGAGCTGAAGAAGTCCATGATATGTCTCTGATATCAGAAGTTTGGATCTATGAGGATAGAAAAACTTTTCATCTTGCCAGGTTGTGCAACTAAGGGATGACAATATGGCTATAATGAACTTTCATAGTACCTGCTGAGGGAGAATTCCCACTCACTAAAATGAGATTGAATTGAATGGCTTAGCCATAATTTCAAAACTTTTGAGAAGCTAGAGTAAGGTATTTCCAGTACAAAATTTGCAGAAGAAAGCAGATAAAACCCCAAATATCCCACTGTTTATTACCTGGAGGCCTACCTTACAGGGAGTTGCTTTACATGAACTTTCATTGCATCTGCTGCGGAAAAATTCCCAATCACTAAAATGAGGTTGAGTTGATTGGCCTTGGCCATAATTTCAAAAAATTTGAGAAGCTAGGGCAATGAATTTCCACTGCTAAATTTGCAGAAGAAACCTCCAAAACCCCCACTATTTATTATCAGGAGACCTATCTTACTGGGAGTTGTTTTACATGTTAGGTACAAATACACCTATGCCATATGGGAGACAGGTATAGAGACTTGAGGAGATGCCTTCAGACTTGTGTATACATCCCTTGGTGTCTTCTCAGTGCCTCCCATAGTGTGTTGCAGTTACCCTATAGGTAACCAATTTAACAAAGACTACATTAAGGCCCTAAAAGCACTGAAGAATTCGACTTCACATTATTAACAGAAACAAACCAGAAAAGTTCACAAAATTTGGAAACTTGATTGCTCCAAAAACCGGCAAGTGTGCAGTTATTTGCTAAAAGTGATATAGGTGGTACTACCACACTGACACAATACTTGTACAATCTAATCAAGGGAACTACCATGTGTAAGGTCCTCAGAAAAAAACTACTGATTCAGTATTCCACACAAAGCCAGGAAGACCCTTAATAATATAGCATCTAGGTCAAAGTTATAAAGGAAATTCCCTTCAACTGCCACTGAATTGGGGTACTTCAATTATGGCTCCAGAATAGAACAAGATAACAACTTTGGTCAAAAGAAGTTCAGTTTTTAGGAAACCATAAACAGGGGACAAACACTACCAAACAATTATTGCATTCCCATATAAAAGTCCATATTAAAATTTCTTCTTTAACAAGGAAAGACAGTTACCTCCTGCCGAAACCGATCAGCTGTAACAGCATTCTTGGCTAAGATCAGAAGCCCGGAGACTAATCTATCTAATCGATGTATTGCTGGTACAGATTGTTATTAAGTCAAGATGAACTACAAAGTTTCTATGTTTCAATGGTCCAAAAGTTTTTAAAAACTTTAAACACTTGAAACTGGCAGTCAAAAAATGTAATAATAACCACTTATTTTACTTTATGAAAACATCCAATTTAAAAATATATATTAGAAAATATAATTTGAAAGGATACGAAACAAAGGGGCAATCCCATGCTCTGCCTCTAAAATGCCAACAACTGTGTTCTTGCGAAACTGCCCACATGGATGTACCTGCAAATTCAATGTCCAGACATTTTGATTAGATGAGATGGGAAACACAAAAAAGATGTTTTACCAGTAAATTTCTACCAATGTATTTGACAGTATTGCATATAAGTTGGTCTTTAATTAAATTTTCATGCTTATCAGATGATAGAAAGTTTTACATGTACCAAGGAGTTGTAGACAGACGCAGCTTACCAGTTTCCTGTCCTCTTTTATTGATTCCACAGCCATGGACACTACAAGAGTCTTGAGGTGTTGAACTCCATGTCCACCCAGGATTATCCAACCAGGCCCTCTTAGTCATGGCCATTCTCCTTGGAGCATCATTAGATCCAATGTTGGCCCTTTTGAGATGGTGATGATTACATCCCACTATAGATTAATGTTGGTACTTGGATCCACTGGAACTCTGTTGTGGCTCAACTGCTAGCTCTCTCTTCATCATCACTTTTAACATGTTAGGGTTTATCCATCTTAGGTAGCCCTCAAGGCTGTAATTTTATGCCTCACAGCTGTTCCACTTCAGTGTAGTTTACACTACATTCTTCACTCTAGTTTAGCTTATTTTTGTATTACTTTTTGGTTATGACAGCGCATGGTAACAGTTCTTTTCAATGAGTCCCAAAGGCCTACTTTGGCCATCTGTGGGCATTAGTAGAATTATCTTATCTTATCTAAGTATGTGATTTTGGACAAGTCTAAACAAGGGAAAAGATTACAAATAAGAAGAGTAGTAAGATTTGCACCCCCTCCTATTGGGGTTGGGTAAAGGAATTAAATGTTAATTTACATGACAAATTCAAGATATATATTAGACTACCTGTTAGCCAGATATATATTAGACTACCTGTTAGCCAGCATAAAAGAAGAAACCAAAAAATGCAGCTAATTATTGACTTTTACAATTAGGACTCTGCTTTGATTGCGTAGGTTCAAAGCTTTTAGGATAGGGTACTGCATCTTACAAAGATTCGTTGCTTATGGTACACCCTTATATTATTGTAGTAGCTCGCTACTACCATCGTGTTCCGAACATCATCACAGACGCTGAGGTAGAAGACAGGGCAGTGCAGAAATCAGCAAAAATTGATTTAGTGTTTGGAAGCAGTAGCATCCCGTTAGCACGCTTCTTTGACTGTGTATGTTCAAAGCTCTTAGGATAGGGTACTGCATCTTACAGAGGTTCGTTGGTTATGGTACACCCTTATCTTATTGTAGTAGCTTGTTACTACCATCACACTTCAAACGGAGGTCCGTCGCACAAGTTGAGACAGAAGACAAAGCAAGGCAGAAATGAGTAATAATTGATCTTAGTGTTCGGAAGCGGTAGCACCCCACTTGCTAGAGTGACCCTGCTCATCAAAGCACCCTACTCGACAGAGTGTCGTGCTTTTGTATCTATTTTTGGCAACCTCGTACTCCATTTTTTGGCTGCATTTTCAAGTATAAATAAGAGCTTGATGCTCATTGTAAAGGGTCTTTTGGCCTTCGAAGCATACTAGAGCTACTCTTCGAAGTGAGATTGTAAGAAATACTTCAAACATTGCAAATCAATGAAAGAATTGTGCGTGGCATTCTGATTCAATTGTGTCCCTGACTTCTTGTTTCATGAATGTGCAAAATTAGTGGCTCTACCCTGATTCAATTGTGCCCCTAACTTCTTGTTTCATGAATGTGCAAAATTAGTGGCTCTACCCTCCTTTCCTTTGTTAGTTCTTTCTTCCATTGTTGCTGCAGATTATACGAGGATCTCGCACGCTAAAGTCATTTGGTCATTGCTGAACTGCTAATTGCAACAAACCTGAACCTCACTACAACTTCGGTCGTCTTTTCATTTTCTTTTCTCTTGCTTCCTTTTCTCCCAAAATAAAAGTAGATCACATTCTTTTCTGCACTTTTCAATTAGTTTTATTTCCATGTTTTTTTAGCTTATTCGTTTTTTACATATTTTAGATTAGTTTTCTTCCTTTAATTTTTTAGCTTAGATAGAAGATAGAAGGGAACCAGCCCAAGATCCAAAGGTTGGGCAGAGTAGGAACTTCCCCATCCATTTGTTGAACTACAATCACAGGCGCAAATCACATTTGTTGATTTCCGTGTTCAACAGTTTTGGCATGCCTGGTGGGACAAATCCAATTTGCCCCATAAAGAAACACCTACCGCATGTGATTTCAACAGTTCTGGCATGCCCTAGGGAACACGTAAGTGTGATTTCAGGACGAAATCGATCTTACCCCACCTAGACATAGTTTTGCAAATATCCACAAATAGACTTCATATCCTTTGTGATCTGCAAAAAGGATTGTGTGTTAAACTAACACGCACGAAACCCACAAATCTTTTTTGCATCGGAAATTTACAAGTTGCTTTTTAGTTCAACTTTCATAACCTCATTCATAATTTTCATGCAAATGGCGACTCCATTTGTATTGATCCAAAATCTTGCCTAACTTGTGTTTTGTGAATCTCGTTTTTCAAGAAAGATTGAAAGTGTCAATGAGTGAAGACAGGAGTGAGTGAACACAAGATCGTGTGAGAAAAATGCTAAACGCTCCTAGGGCACCCTACTCAACAAAGTGCCCCGCTCCTGAAGCACCCTGCTCAGTGGAGCACCCCACAACGAGAGCATCCTACTTAGCAGAGCACCCTGCTCCGGTGCTCCCCGTTTTCTGTTTGCTTCTCACTTTGACCAATGCAGTCATTTTTCGTTCTCATTCTTCTGTGTGATTTTCGAAGTTTCTCCACTTTGTTCATGAATACCAAAATGTCCAAATAATGTCGACGATGTCCTCGTTACCGAATCATCAAATCCTTCAACAGCTTGCTTATGGCCCTATAGGACCACCTATAATGTCACATGAGAAGGGATAATATGGCCAACCTACCCAATACGGGTAAATACCTCGTTTGTAACCATTCATTCACCAACAAGACCTTGCAAAATTTGCTCAGCAAGGATATTGTACCCATACAACCCAAACGCCCATCCCCCAATTCTAACACTCTTCCCACAACAATTACCCCAATATCCAATATTTCCCCAAGATCCCCAAAGTCAACCTATCCCTCAGGACCAGCAAGAATTGCGAACACAACTAAAGGAACTCAAGCATATGTTTTCAGCTCTTTAGTCACTCCATTAGATGATATTTTACACAATTTTTTCCTACAGATTAGTACATGTCAACTACAGATTCATTTAGAGGTCCAAGGTGTAGACCAATTGGTTCGGTGAAACCCCGTAAGGGGGATGGATACCCAGGATTCAAATCTTGGGCCTCGTCGGACTGAACGCTTGTCCCTTTCCTGGTACTTTCAGCAGCATAAAAGATTTAAAATGAATGCGGCATGGCGGTTATAGGGGTGCGGACTGCGCGAAGTATTGTGTGGCGGTTATAGGGGCGGACAGCGCAGAATACCGTGGTGGCCATAGAGAAGGACAGAGTGCCTGGATCATCGTGGCAGGCTACCGATTCCACCATGTAAGTCAAAAAAAAAAAAGAACTACAGATTTATTTAGCATACATCTGACATGCACCAAGAGAACAGAAATCCCAACTCCACGTCTATCGGCACATATCAGACCCATGTTAAGATCCACATGTCTATTGGCAAATATCAGACCCATATTAAGATCAATGGATCTATGATAATCATATTTATGAAACAATGAGAGGAAACAGTTAACTCACAGGTATAGATGAAGGCTTGCAAACAGTAAGAACATCACTCGTTTCTTCCAAAACCATAATTGGCTCTTCCATCACAGGAGGTTCATGCCTGACCACAAGTTTTCCAATCATAATGTTACAATCTTCATGATTATCTAAAGGATAAATTTTACACAAAATGAATAAATTCATTGAAAATCTGAACTATGTAATATCATTCTCAAATGATCACTAATGTGATACAACTTGTAGATATGTTTAATTAAGAATGCTAATATGTTTAATTAAGAATGCTAAATAATGGGGAAAGGGATTTTCTTAATACAAATGGTAAATTAAGAAGGTTATGCTTATGACAACTTGCTTCACAGAAAAAATGCTTTTACAGCAAACATTAAAACGGGTAACTTTTACACAACATGAACAAATTTACTGAAAATCTGAACTAAGCAATATGAAATATCATTCTCAAATGATTACTGATGTGATACTTGTGAATATGTTTAATTTGAGAATGCTATATATTAGGGAAGGGGTTTTCTTAATACAAACTGTAAATTAAGAAGAAGATTATGGTTGCAAGCTTCATCAAAAAAAAATTATTGCAAACATTAAATAAGTTAAAACAAAAGAGCATTCTCTCTCTCTCTCTCTCTCTCTCTCTCTCTCTCTCACACACACACACACACAAAGTGCATCTTCTATCGCACCAGAAAGCATAAGAGTTAGATAAGCTGACATTCAGTATTACATGAAAACCTCTCTCCCTTTGTAAACAAGAAAATCTAGCATCTTAGCCTTTTCCCTTAGGATCAAAGAGGCTACATATTTCCAGTAGCCATAAATTCTGGTTTTAATGTGCATAACCAGATTCCTTTAAAGTGTATTCAACTCTCCTCTGTAGAGTGGGGAATTATCTTCATGAAATGTTACTTGGCATATTATCTTTCAACTCAACAAAGTACTTTGAATCGATTCAAAGTACTCCTCAACAAAGTAAAATGTCAAGAAGAGAGAAAATATAATAACGTCTAGAAATGGCCACAGTAGGTCAAAAAATAACAGCAAGTTACAACCACTGATTAAGATTGCTAAAAGGGAGTCACAACTAAAAATAAAAGTATTTAAAACTGAATCTGTGAAGAAATAGAACTAAATAAGAGAGGGTAAAACTTTAAGCAAGCCAAATATACACAGTCCACAAAATACAAATCAATCCTGCAAAAGCAGGCCACTTTCCGACAGCACAAAGAGAAAGAAGTCAGAAAAAAGAAGCTCTAGTGTAACATTATACTCAGGAGCAGAATGGTTAGCATCCTTGATGATGACCACAAAAATCACAACTTGAAGAAGGGAAACAGAAATTTCAAAAAAGAACTGTGCATGCAAACCCAATTACTCATTTTTTATCAGTCACAAATAAAATGGTTATTGGATATCACAAGTACAGAGTTCCCTTATGCATAATATCCCTTCTCTACCAAAATTGCCCCCTCCCAATGAGGCTTGTGGTGAACAATTTCAAAACAGCAGGTTCATATGTGAGTCACTCATGGTATAAGGCAGTAAATTTGTCAATAACTGTTTGAGCCCTACTGCTGCCATCATAGAAAAACTTAGGAATTACTCCCTTCAAATCAAAAGCTTCTACGACAACAGCCAACGTTTGACACTAGTAGTTCCTAATGGCTGGATCCATTAAAATGGGAACCTGACTTCCACAGACAGCAGGAGGAGGTGGGGGAGCATTGACATCTAAAGCAGAAGCAGGAGTGACAACAGGGATTTTTTACTATCAGTTGTGACAAGTTGCATTAAGGCATCTCATTGTTTCCTTATAGCTTTATGGCATAAAGCTATGAGGAAACAACGAGATGCCTTAAATTTTATGCTGACTCTGCATTGTTTGCATAAACATCATCATCATCATGTTGTTGTTAGACTGCAGAATGCTTGTGATCTGCAGATCCTGTGGCATCTTACATTTGTACATACGCGAATGTTGGATTAACTGGTGTTTAGAGCAAATTTGTGTTTGTTGTTGCAAAGAAATTGTTTGTCTGCTGCACCTGAGCAGACAGGATAGCTGGATTAACAGTGTTTGCGTTGACGCGATCACAGGAATAAACAGCATTCCAACAAAAATATTTTCAATTTGATAATAGATGTGACTGGACGGACTAATACCATGCTTGATATTGGACATATTTTCATAGAATTTTGCAAACAACCATAACGCATCCTCACTGCCCTTACAGTCGGTATATATTTCTGGAAAAGATCCTTTGATCTCTACTAGGATAGTAGAAGAAGATAAAGAAAACTGGTCACCTAGATGGGATTTAGGGTTTTCCTATAAGTCTCATGAAATTTCTCTTGGTCAACACCCTGGGTATTAGTCCCTTTAGTTTCAATGGATTCAACATAGAGAGTATTTGTGGTATGTGTTTCTTCGGCGGAATTGTCTACTTTAAAAGCACCAACAGTTACTACTTTCTTAGATCTGGTCATCTTGCCAGAACTTTGAGAAGCAGGGGGAACCATAAGGAAAGGAGAAGCTAAAACTGGACCTAGGCCTATGATGCAAACAAAACCCTAAGCAACAAACAAATAGCCCTTCAAAACCCTAAAGACCAAAATTATGATAAAAGAAATCAGAAGGAGATCACAAGACATCAAAATGGTTTATTTAAGTTGTGATTGACAATAGATTCTAATGTAAAAGTATAGCAATGATAATAGGAAATCAAAAAATATATTGTAATGAGAGTAAACCTGATTTAAAAACTTATTCTGATGAAAGGAAAAGCAGATTCTGATTTTAATAAAATGAGCAATGGAAGTAAGAAATCATAAACCCACTACAAGATTATTGTAGAAATAAAAAGTAAAGCAAGACAAGCAATGATTTCTATAGTAATATCAAAAATATTTGCTACTTTATATTTTCTAAAGTAAAATAATAAACCCTAGCAAATATTCCTAAGCTAATCTTTCTTAATCACAAAACAAAGACTACTCCTAAGAGATCTTGCTTGCTAAGTAAATCTAGGAGAATGGATGGGAGCCACCCCAGAACCCGTAGAGAGCAATGCAACTAGAAGAGATCCGTTGTGGTTAGTTGTTGGGCACCAACGTGTTCCTATGGAGCGCCTCATCCTCTTCCAATGGATGGCACCAAAACAAGTGGTGGAAGTTTGTTGGCACCTGTGGGCAAGGGCTAGATCCTCCATGTGAAGAGAATGCAAGTGATTCAAAAAGCAGGCAAGATGGCACGAATGCAACAAAGGAGCAAGAAAGAATGAGTTCAATATCAAATAGCAAAATCAAGATGTGGATTGTGAGATTGTTGAATGTGATGGCTTGGGGTATAAATAATGATGACAAGGTCTAATAAACTCTTCCCTTTGATCAACGCTGGACACGTCATTATGCGTCCCACGTCAAATCCATGCCAATATGTTGAGGATTTAAGGGTTTTTAACTTGTGTTTTGGGTTGAAACAAAAAAAATGACAAAAAAGTGACACATGGGAGAGGTAGGCATACATTTAGACCAATTGTTTCAACGTCATCCTACACAAGGACTAACAAAGTCCACCCTTGTCCCATGTAGGGAAGGTGGATCTCCACCATCTGCAATGTAAACGTTAGTGTTCTTTTTTAGAATACACATCTTGATTTTGCTCTCTCATATCAAACTTGTTCTTTGTCACTCCTTTGTTGCCTCAGTGCCATATTGAATACTCTTTCTGAATCACTTGCATTATCTTCACACGGAAGTTCTAGCCCATTCCCATAGGTGTGAGCAAGCTTCCACCAGCTATTTCAGCGCCATCCATCAGAGGAGGCCAAGGCACTCCACCAGATCACGCAAGTGTCCAACAATTAACCACAATAGATCTCTCCTGGCTACATTGCTCTCCACGAGTTCCTTGGTAGCTTCCATTCATTCTCTTAAATTTACTTAGCAAGCTAAATCTCTTAAGAATAGTCTTTGCTTCATGATTCAAAAAGAATAGCTTAGAAATATTTGCTAGGGTTCACTATTTTACTGCACAAAATATGAAGCAGAGAATATTTCTGATATTACTGTAGAAATCATTACTTACTTTTCTTTACTTTTTATTTCTACCGTAATTTTGTAGTAGGTTTCTGATTTTTTGCTTTCATTGTTCACTCTATTAAAATCTGAATCTGCTTTTACTTTCATTATAGTAAGCTTTCAGATCAGGTTTAATTTCATTACAGTAGATATTCTGATTTCTTGTTATTATTGCTATACTATTACATCACAATCTATTATTAACCAAATTTTAAATTAAATTTTGGTGAACCCTTCCTATGATCTCCTCCTGATATCTTTTGACCTTAATTTTAGCCACTAGAGTTTGGTAGGGCTGCTTGTTTGCTGCTTCTCCTTCCCTTATAGGTCCCCCTGCTTCTCAAAGTTTGGCAAAATAACCAGATCTGAGGAATCAGCAACTTCTAGTGCTTTTGAAGTAGACAAGTCCACTGAAAAACACACACCACAAATACTGTTCATGTTGAACCCACTGAAACCTAAGGGACTAATACTGATGGTTATGACCAGGAGAACTTTCATGAGACTTACTAGGAAAACCCTTAATCCCATGTAGATGACCAATTTTCTATTCTTCCTCCTTCCAACCTAGCAGATATTAAAGTCTTTTCCAGAAATATAAGTTGATTGTGTTGGAAGTCTAATCCGCCTTGTGGCCAAGGCCAACATTGTATGATGCAATCTTGTATAGGCCTACAGACAATCATTGTACATACGTATTCAGTTTATTGTATTATTTTATTCTGTAAGCCTATAGGCTGCTCTTTAACCTTGTTATGGTTAAACCCACCTTATAACTTTTAATTAACCTAAAACCCTCTTGTTATGTTGGCTTAGGTTAATTTAATTTATATAATTGGGGTTTTGGTATTTGGCATAAATACCCCCCACCACTCCATCCATTGCATTGAAATGTTGTAATCCTTTATCCACGAAAAATATAGTGATTAATTATGGTGCTCAAGGCCACCCACAATTTTTGTGTCTCTCGCTTTTCTTTTTCATCCTTTTTGACTTTCTGTTTAAGATTTGAGTAAATGGAAATAGATGTGAATTCCAACTTGGTATCAGAGCGGGTATGGAGTTGCCTCACTTGGTTACACAAAAATGTCATTTGAAACCTCTGATCTTTCTTTCGAACTCTAGGACGATTTCCAAGCCAATTCTGCATGAGGCAAAAAGGAATGTTTACCTTATATTTTATTATTCGTCTTTCCAAAAGTATTGAAGAAAGTATTCCTTGCTTCTTCCACAAAACGCTTCAGAATTCCAAATTGGAGATATTATGGTCTCATGTTGTTGAAAGTCCTCGAAAAACACGTGTTTGGATTGGACAAAGAAATTGAAACTCCAAACGGTCATGTGCACAATTTTCAAATTCATAACATGCTTTTCTTGCTCTAGATTAGTGCCCTTTTGTACAAGAGCACGCAACACCCTTCTTCAAGGAGAAGAGACGTGCCTCTACCCAATTGAAAAGGACACCACTGTGGTTGGGCGAATATGTTTTAGGATGTTTGGCTACAGGATGCTTGGGTTCGAATCACTGCAAGAACCTCTTTTTGAAGGGGACAGCATCTTTTGTGTATCTATGTCTGAGAGAAGTGCAAATTCTAAAGGTCCCATTCTAATCTCAATTGTTGTTGCAACTAACATTATGTGTTGTGCATGAGAATCAAAAAACCACGGGATCGAGTCACACCAACTTTTTCTTTTGCAACAGTCAAGCAAGTGAATGGTCTTCTACGGAGGCACCAGTCTTTTGGTAACCTCAGCACACAATGGTAGATTGGTCAATGGGAAGCTTTTAGGAGAGCAAGGACGCATGTTCAAACCACGTGTTGGTTGATCTTTTTGCTAATGAGGGGGAATAATTTGCATGGAGGGGAGCTGCATTCCCCTCCCAAAGACAAGCTTGGAGAGTTGGTTGGCAAAATGTTCTTTGCGCCTGAGAGACCGTGGTTCGAGCCCCTCTGATGCTCTGGGCTTGTTTTGCAAAGAAGGATGGACTTCCGACCAATGTGTTGGCCAACATGACCGCTTTTAGCACCACGTATAACCTCTTTTTACCTATATATACCGCTTCGACCAATAGGAAACCAGCATGTTTCAAAACCGCAAACAATTCAGCAGTGCAATGGTACTCAAGTGGCAAAATCCAAAAAATCTGAGGCGGACACCAAAGAATCAAGAACACCAAGTGGCAGCCTACGATTGGATACTATATTTCTAAGGTTTGGGGCTTTAATTTTTCCATTTTCAAGGTCCATTTGGGCAAAACTTCTAGAGGCCATAATAGCAGAGCATTTTGAGCCCATTTTTTCAAATCGCACAATTTTTCAAGCCCTTCACATTGGTGCCATCGGTTCAAGCACCTGTTACAGTGTTAGAGGCCAAATTGTGTAAGATGGATCCTCAATCCTATGTTACCTCGATGGGAGAAATTATAGCATACGGTCAACTCATATGTCTAGTTTACCACGTAGTAAGAACCTATGGTGCATCTTTCAAGAATAGAAAGCAGTATCCCTTACTAAAGAAACTCACTAGAATAAGCAAGAAGAAGCTCTTAGCCTATTTTCCTTGTTGATTGAACAAGAATTGCTTTTCCATATTAACAGAACGAACCTATCAAGGTAAAATTGCATGAGTTAATTGGGAAAGTAAATACAACTGAAGTACATCGCTTCAAATTAGAGCTCTCTTCTCTCAAATTGGCTGAGTTTTATAACATTGAGAACTATATTGTAAGATTCAAGGCAATAAGAGCAAATATCGCATCCTTTGGAGGCAAAAAGAAAGATGATGCAAAATGCATGAAAATTGTCTTTTCCAATCTATCTCCTTCCTTTCAGATGTTGAATATCATGGTTCATGTGGTCCCTATGTTCTTGGAAACACAAAAAACTCTCTTGATCAGTTGTTCTCTCTCCTTGTTCATTTTTAGGTAGCAATGAGGAATTGTGATGGTACTTCACAAGTACAGGGTCATGCAAAGGAATTCAAACCTAAGGAGATTAAGACCCAAGAGCCCAAGGGCCATGGTAAGTCTTCAAAGAAGTCGAAGACCATTCACAGCTACTGCAAGAAGGAATGACATCCAACTAGAAAATTGCTTGTTGAAATTGCAAAGGATTAAAGCTAAGTTTTTGAAGATGGGTGGTCATCTTCTAGATGATCAAGGGGATTTAGAAGGGTTTTCCTCAAATGCAGAGGCCCACTAGAGCATCCATTATGGGGGGATGTCTTCTCTCCTTGGTCCCATAGTTCAAATTATGAGGGGGTGTTGAGAGTGTAATCAACCTTATGGCCAAGCCTGAAGCCTAACATAGTATGAGCAATCTTGTATAGGCCTACAAGCAATCATTGTACAAACGTATTTAATTTATTGTATGATTTTATTATGTAATCCCTATGGGCAGTGGTTAACTTTCTTATGATTAAACCCACCTTATAACTTGTAATTAACCTAAAGCCCTCTTATTATGTTGGCTTAGGTTAACTTAATTTATGGAGTTGGGGTTTTGGTATTAGTATAAATACCCCCTAGCACTCCATCCATTGCATCGGAGTGTTGTAATTCTTATCCACAAATAATACAGTGATTATTTATGGTGCTCAAGGGCACCCACAATTTTTGTGTCTCTCAATTTCTTCCTTTTATGTTTTTTGTATAAGAATTGAGTGAATGGATTGTTTTTGTTCGTTTATGGAAATTGGTCAATGAGGATGCATTAAGGTTGTTTGCAAAATTTTATGTACAATATTAAGCATGGTATTAGATCGTCTAGTCTTGTTATCAAACTGGAAATGTTCCTGCAAGAACGTTGCTTAATGAGGCGATCATATCACACAAACACCTATTAAATCTAGTGATCTCATCTACTTAGGCGCAAAAAACATTGACAATTTCTACGCAACAACAAACACAAACTCGCCATGTGCAAATGTCGGTTAATCAGGCATTCCCGTCTGTAAAAACACATCAGACATCAAAGGATTCACGGATCACAAGCATTCTATAGTCTAATAGCTACATGACGATGACGATTGTGGCATATGCTAACAATACAGAGCCAGCATGAGGCTATGAGGAAACAACAAGATACCTTAATGCAACGTTTCAAAACTAATAATAACAAGGACCCTATTGTCACTCCATTAATCACTCTTACTCCTGCTTTAGATGTCAATGCTCCCCCACCTCCTCCAAATATCCCTAGAAATCAGATTTCCATTTAAACAGATCCATCCATTATTAACTACCAATGTCAAACATTGGCTCCAAGGGTAGAAATTGATTTGAAAGGAGTTATACCTAAATTTTTCTATGATTGTAGGAGTAAGGCCCAAACTTTTATTGACAAACTTACTACCGTCTACCATGAATGGCTCCCAAATGAACCTGCTCTTTTGAAATTGTTCACTAGGTCACTTGGGAGGAGTGCTTTGGACTAGTTGGCATCACTCCCTAACCACTCTATTAGAAACTTTGATTCTTTTTTCAACACGCTAAAACAGGAATTTGATGACAACCTCTCTCCCGTTGAAGCCATTAATGCTTCTTTCTTACAAACAAGGTCCCAATGAGCCTATTAGTGAACACTATAAGAAATGAGATAAGTTGAAATGTAATGCCAATGTGTTTATAGATGAGGATGTTCTCACTTCCATCTTTGTCAATGGTTCAAGTATCTCTACTCAAGCTAAAATCCATGAAGTTGAACACAAGCCTTGTGGTTTGCACTCTTTGGAAAAAATCTTAGCCTTTGCCAAAAGTTCAGAACATTGGGAGCAAAGGACTAACCCAAAGACTCCAAAGACTAAGAATTTGCAAGCACCCCTATTAACATACTGACAAAAGTTGGAGCCAAGGACTAAATGACACGGTTTTGGTAGAAGTCTCTTTAGGAGATTCCTTAAGGGCTTCTACTAATTTTACGAGTTGCCCCATCCTTACATGGTTCCTTTGATAACAAGAGAAGGGTTAGAAATACATTCATGTTCACGAGCAAGAATTAGCAAGCACCTCTATTAACATACTTGCAAAAGTTGATAGCGTACTTAGGCCTCACACACCTCAATGGACTTCTGATGACATTAAAGAATTCTTCCTACTCCCAAGATTAGAGCCTATGTTTTCAATTCCAATATAGAAGCCCTAGAATGGTATAATAAAACTAGTTTATGTTTATGGCATGGTGTATGGGGTCATCATCACTATCACTATATTGACCTTAAGACCTTCCTCTTCAACCAAACATTCGGGCCCAATTTGATCTCAATATGATTACATAAGAGCAAATGAAAGAATATGAGGAACAACAAAAAATCCAAGGTGGCAAATACAATCATCCTCAAAATCAATGATTGGGGATATATATTAATCCTTTGCCAAACCATAATGCTCAAACAGGTATTTCTAGTTCAAACCCCACCCATCAAGACAAGCCCACTTGCCTAGAACCGTCCACATCATAATCAAAGGAATAATGATATAAGGGGCCAAGGAAACCAACAGTACCAACCGATCCAAAAACCAAAACCCACCTCCTACTACCCAAGAACAAAATCCCCGATAGGTCAATCAAGTTGTTGCCCAACATAAGGGTGTGTTGGAGATTTTTCTTGCATCCTTGGGATATATTGTCACGCTACAAGAAAAAACAATTTCCAACGAGCAATTACAAGCTCTGGTTGACCTGCCTCTTTAACCTAGGAATAGAGCTCTATACATTTTCTAGACAGACCAGGTATGGTAAGGAAACCCTTGAGGTGAACTTAAAGACTTAACAATTTATGTTCATGCTCTTCTAGATTTTTGATGGGTTATTAAAGTTTTATAGAATTGACAAAGCTTAAACAATAACAGTTCAATTATGCCTTATGTATGACCGGTGCCTTAATCCTTTGGGCTATTGTAGCAAGATTTAATAACAACTCAGTGAAATAGAAAGAACAGGGAAAAGAAAGAATTGATTCAATTAAGTTCATTCGAATATTGTAACAAACATAATTGGTGATCAACGAAAGAAATGTTCATTATACGTTCAAATAATGTAACCCATAATGAAGACACACACAAGACTGAATACAAAGATATGACAGGAAAGAAGCCCAGAATTGTATTAATATCAAAATGATTACATGAAGAGTTGGCTTGAATTTGCCATTGAACTCTTTTAAAGATTAATACAATAAAAGTCCTCGTTCAAATTATGTAACAAAGACTTTTCACTCTCCCATTCCAATGTGGTAACAGTTGAGTCTCTAGACCTCTAGCTCAATATTTTGGAAATAATCTCAGTTTCTTGGGCACTTTCCTATCAAAACCTACACAGCAGTGGGAAGAATAAGGGATGGAAAAGAAGAAAGACACAAAGAGAAACACAATAGCAAAGAACAAGGCACTCAAGTATGCTTCTTAGCAAAAATATGCTATGCAAAAAGCTTGATACTGATTTCTGGTTGTGGCTGTCCTTTTATAGCTTTGGTGAATCTGTAACTGTCAAAACTGCTCCAATCTAGACCCTCTAGTTGTCGCCATCTCTTGCCCTATTATTGGCTGAGTGTATTACAGCTTGCTATTAGCTATCTCAAAATTAAAATTAAATGTTAATATATCAAAATTGGCCCCAGCAATCATCCACCTGGTTTTACAGCTCAACTCTAATGATTTTTACAGCTTTAAATTCTACGTCATATTGTAGTAACTTGACCATCCACCTAGCAGGACTACCTATAGGTTCTGGTTGGGTGAAAACATCTTTTATTGCTATGAAGGGAATACAGCATATAACCTTGTTCGAACCAAAAATGCCTTTAAAATATTCAAGTGCTTGTATTACAGCATAGGCTTGTTTTTCAATCATCTTGAACCTTAGATGAGCTCCTTTAAGTCCTGTACTCATGAACGCTATGGGTCTTTCATTCTTTTCATCATCCTTTTGGGAAAGGACTGCAACAATAGTGTGCTCAGAAGCAAATGAGTATATGTTAAAGCTCTTAGAGTAATCAGGACAGTTTAGCACTGGGGCAGTGGTTATGGCTTCTTTAATTTTTTGGAAAGCTTCAAGGTTTTCCTTTGTCCATTTAATGTCAGCATCCTTTTTAATCATGTTATTAATAGGTTTGGCTATTTCAGCAAAATTTGGCACAAACCTTCTTACAAAGTTAATTTTCCCAAAGAATGATCTGACTCCTTTCAGGTTCTTAGGAGGAGGTATCTTAGCAATAGCTTCTACTCTCAAGGGGTCAATGCTTATTCCTTTTTCTGACACTATATGTCCTAACAGTTTGCCTTGCGTTGCTCCAAATATACACTTTTTTGGGTTCAAAGATATTCCATATTCTTTGCATCTAGCGAATACTATGGCTAAATGTTCAAAAAGATCTTCTGGGTTTTTTGAAAATACTGTTATATCATCTAAGTAGACGACAACTATCTTGAACATTAGACCTTTAAAAGAAAATTCCATGGCTCTCTAAAATGTTGCCCCTGCATTCATTAACCCAAATGGCATTCTCATGTATTTAAAGGTTCTCCAAGATGTAGTGAAGGCAGTTTTATGTCTGTCTTCAGGGTTTACCTAAATTTGGTTGTATCCTGAGAATCCGTCTAATAATGACATCCTGGATGAGCCAACTATAGCTTGCAACAATTGTTCCATATTGAACAAAGGGTAGTTAGCTTTGAGTGAACTTTTATTCAAACTTTGGAAGTCAACACAAAGTCTAATTTCTCCGTTTTCTTCCTCACTGGTACTAGATTTGCTATCCAGGAAGAGAATCTAACTTTTCTTACTATTTTTGCATCTAATATTTTCTGAACTTCTTTTTGCATGACTGGATGCAAAGTGGGGTTGAATTTCCTCTGCTTTTGCCTAAATGGTTTTGCATCTTCATTGAGCAGGATGATATGAATCATGACATCAGTTTTGAATGTCTTTAAATCTTCATAACTCCAAGCAAAGGAATCCTTATTTTCCTTCAAAAAGCTAATGTATTGTTCTTTTTCTGTTATTGGCAAGGCTTTATCAATCTTTACCATTATGGGCTCTTCTCTTGACCCAATGTTTATGTCATCAGCCTCTGTTTCCTTGAGGAGTGGCTTATATGCCTTGTCAAAATCATCAAACAAGCTTTCTAAGAAAACTAACCCCTTTGGGATTCTATTTGTTTTAAGTTGAATTACTTCTACAAGTTCTCCAATTATATCTTTCAACTTTTCTTCATCCTTCTCTTCACATATAACATCCGCATAATGGTTCTGGAGGGTCATGAAATCTCTAATATCTACGTCATATTGAAACACTTGCAGATAGACAACGTTGTCAGGTACAGAAGGCCTGTAGACAGAAATAGTAAGAAATATTTCCATATATTTTGTGTCAATCTCAGGACAATCTGCACCCGATGCATTTATTGCTAATAGGTTTGCAATGTGATTCTGCTCTCTAGGAATGTAATAAAAGTTGAATGCCAGGAATTTATCAATTTCATCCAAGACTGCAGCTTTGTACTATTTTAACGTGGGGTGTTTAGTTTGATACTTACCTTTGACTTGTTGAATAATCAATTTTGCATCACCAGTAACAGTCAGGAAATTTATGCCTAATTCTTTTGCTTTTCTTAGTCCTAACAGTAAGGCTTCATACTCAGCAACATTGTTGGTGCATGGGAATTCTAGTCTGTAAGGGATTCCTAGGTAGTTACCCTTAATGTCTGTTAAATTGATTCCTGCACCTGCTTCTGTTTGAGACTTTGCTCCATCAAAGGACATGGTCCACATCTCCTGGGTCAAAACTCTAGTAGATTCTGCATCCACTAGTTCTCTAGTTTTAGGATCCATATCCTTTGCATCAAGGACTTCTATTAGAAATGGATTATGTCAGATTGAATATACCCCCATCTCTTTTTCTTCTATAGAGTTTACCAGATTAACCATGGTATCATCTGGTCTTATTAGTTCAACCGAGTATTTGTTAAATGGTTCTCTCCTAAGAGTTACGTTTTCTTTTCCTGAAATAGGGATTGTGGCATACAACCAATCTAATTGTATAAACCCACCCAACTGTTTTGCCCAGTGCCTGCTCAAAAGTAATGAGAAGAAAGGATCCACATCGACTATTGCAACATCCATTACTATGCCCTTTTTGGGATATTGATGTAGATAAACTAGCAGGTCAGTAATTATTCCAACACAAGGTATCTGCCTACTATCCATTACCGACACAGATGGAGACTCCTGTTGTCACATTTTGCACGGGGTGCAATGTCTTCAATGTTGTTTTATAACAGTGCTGCTCTTCTTTTCCTCCTTCCGTTTTTCTCCCTTCTCTCCCTTTCCTTTTCTTTCCCATTCTCTTTCTCTCCCCCTTTTTCCTTGGAGTTCCCCGGTTGATTTTCCGGCTTTCCAGCGAGTCTATCCGAAATTGGCTAAGTCTGGGTGCGAAGTTCGCACTTCGCCCGATTTTGGTGCGAAGTGCGTACTTCGCCCAGTTTTGGTGCGAAGTTCGCACTTCGCCCAGTTTTGGTGCGAAGTTCGTACTTCGCCCAGTTTTGGTGCGAAGTGCGTACTTCGCCCCACCTTCTGGGCGCACCTTGCACGCAGACTGGCAGGTCAATGCAGAAAAAAGGTAAAATGCCGGAGCGAGTCCATATGGCGGCGGACACCGGTGTTCGCTTGTGCGCGATTCGACTTCTCAACGAGCCGGAATGCGCCCTTGACGAGTGTACGGTAGGGGAACAAACCCGGAATTTGACCAAGGCTTGAAGGCCTTCCCCGACCGCTGCCGATTTCTGCACGCATCCCAAGGAGCCCCGATCCCAAGCAAAGATGGATAGGCGCCCTCTAAGGCGGGCATGTGTCACATGACATAACCCATCATCGGACAAGTGTCCAGCTTCGGGATTTGAACCAAGGCTGCCGACCAAAAGGGATAAGCATGGGCTGCCTGCACCGCTTGCGTTAATAGCCTCATTCAAAGCTGATCCGAGGTTTCACTGCTCCAACTACTAGCAAGCCTGCCGACTTGAAGAATTACCCGGCACTCCGCCACGTAGCTGTCCAGCTTCCAGGAAGACCATGCTGCGGGTACAGCCCAGTCCGACAAAAGGTCGGCATTTGCAGCTCTTTCGCCGCTTACGTCGGCTCATGTTTGGCGGGACTCTGTGCCCATTAATGTAACGGGTGGGACTCGGGCTATAAAAGCCCATCTGAAATTCATTGTAAAGGGTGGAAGGGGAATGTTTGTTAGGGAACTACGTGCTTACTTGTAACCGTGCTTACGCTTATGAATACAATCCGTATGCACGGTTACGTTCTACTATCTTTATTCTTTTATGCTTGTCTTTCATTATATGCCTTAGGCCCACTTGTGTCGTTGCTCGTTAATTCACTTTGGCATTTGGCGATCAGGTTCCTCTAGCATTGCTTGCTTAAAGCACCTTATGTACTTCATTATTTAAAGCATTCATTATAAATTTGGTAGCAGTTCCATCAGTTGTGTGTGACGTTGCTGGCCCGTATCTGGTGATTGATGCGATCCCCTGCTGTTAGTTCCTTGTAGGGAATGTTTGCTAGGGAGCCATTGAAGTTGTGCGGTTAAACTCTCTACCTAACACATATACCTGGCTCTGACATCTCTAGGTTTACTTTCTACCCCTGTCAGTGTACGTATCTGGTGATTGATACGATCCCTTGCTGTTAGTTCCTTGTAGGGAATGTTTGCTAGGGAGCTATTGAAGGTGTGCATACAGCTGTCTGGTGTATCGGAAGTACGTCTAGGTTTTGCAGTTCCTTGTCATGCTCTGTGTTTGTATGCAGTAAGTAGCGGTGATTGGTGTGTTCCCGTACTGTTAGTTCCCCCCACCAACCTTTGGACATATTTGTATCTCTTTCTGTACATTTGTCTCTTTCCGTTCATTTATTTCTTTCCTGTTCCCTTTAGCTTAAATCAACCCCCCCAAAAGGAGCCGGCCTTCTCAGGAGATTGGCTCGGAAGGCATCTCTTCCTTCCGGCCTTTCATGCTGGTGGGCGAATCTGGGCGCATTAACCAAAAATCCTTTCCTCATGGCAGATTCGTAACCAACAGTTTCTCTGGCACGCCCGGTGGGACCCTTGTCCCACGATTTAAAGAAAGAGTACCCGTCCTGTTTCCACCTAGCGCAACGGTTTTTCGCCACGCTCGGTGGAACACGGGTCCCACATCCGACGAGAGATTTTCCGATCGGTCTCCACGGCGGCGACGGTTCTCGAGCTCTCGGTGAGACAAGGAAGTTTCTCACCCCCGATAGAATCGAAGCACCGGTGTTCGCTTCATTGCTGTCCCAAATCTGAGCACCTGGCGACTCTGCACGAACAAATCCTCTGAGTCTAGAAGACCGGTCCGGTCACCTTCATGCACACGAGAAGGTGGCGAACAAGAAATCCGAGAAGCCCGCCTGAGTTCTACGAACTAGACATCCACGCTCGAGGCGAGATACCCAGGCTGGCTGATCCGCGAGCTCGTTTCGACGAAGCCGAGGCTGAGATCCAAGAAGAGGCCGAAGCTGAGGTCGGAAGAGCCGAGTACGAAGTAGAAGAGGCCGAGGAAGAGGAAAATCCTGCATCCTCGGAAAGTACCGACACCGAGTACACAACCGACGGCGGAGAAGAAGAAGAAATGGCTGATCAACAGCCGAATGACGATGATCTCTTCCCGGCGGTGGACTCTACAGGGCCTTTGGCCCTGATCGGTCAGCAAGCTGTGCCCCCTGTCTGCTTTAAAGTCTATTCCCACATACGACGGCTAAGGTAAGACGGCGTACGATCACATCCAGGACATCCTTGCCCTGGCCGCACTGCATACCATCACCGATGAAAGTGTGAAGACCCGTCTCGCTGGACCTTTCCCTGAGGGGAAAGCTTCTCTACTGGTGGAGATCGCTGCCAGAGGGATCCATCACTGGATGGCCCCAGCTTGCCAGGAGGCTCGTAAAAGGATGCAACGAGTCTGCTGATCCTACCTCTCTACTGCATCAGTTCCAAGCAATCCAGAGGCATCCTCAAGAGGAGGTGTCTGATTTTAACATTAGGTTTGCGAGATCCCGGAAACGGGTACCTCGCGAACTTCGGCCTTCGGCCGGCATGGGCTGCTCACTACTATCTGAGGTCTTTCAACTCAGACATATGCTCTCTGCTGAAGATCGCCCGAATTGACGAGTTCCCTGCACTATACGAAGCTGCCCAGCAAGCTGAAGCTGACATTATCTCCATCGGCAGGCTTCCGTCCAGAGTGCAGGAGCCGATTCATCCCGACTTTCCCGGATCGCGGTATCCTTACGCTACGGTGGTGTGCCGTCTACTTCGGGGCAGCAGCCCCGGCCCGCGGTGGAATCCGGCGCCGGTCGTAACTCAATACGGCCCGCCTCAGTTGCATTACCCTCATCCGCCTCCTCCCGCTCCGCATTTTCCAGCGCTTCCTGCTCCCCCGCGGTATGCGTCTTATTCTAACCCTCCTCCATTGGCCGCTTTGCCTCCACCGGCACAGTTGCCGCCTCCCAACAGCAGCATCCAGAACACGATTCTACAAGAAGTGCGGGCTTTGGCCTCCGGATATCATGCCATGTCCAATGACATGACAGCTATGAAAAAGAAGCGAGCCCAAATGGACTTTGCTCCTAGAAGGCCGTATGCGCCACCGGCGCTGACAAAAGATAAAGCCCCAGAAAACCAACCGCAGAGGCGTCCGCCTCCGAGGAATCTTGCTATAGATGACCCACCTGGTCCTCCCGACCAGGTCAACTGGTGCACTACGTGCAATGACCCGCATTCGGAGGAAGACTGCACTTTGCACCAGCACTACATCCAGACCTTGGCCGGCAGCACTATAGAAGATGATGAGCTGTACATGATCTTGGACGGCGAGGCCAATTTTGCCTTGCCAGAAGAGAATCCAGTGACGCCCGCCAAGGAAGAAAAGAAAGCTGCGGACGCGGCTAAACCTTTGCAGGTATACGCGAGAAGAGAAAAACCGCAGCCCGATGGGCTGCCACCGTACAAGCGGTCGTGGCCTTACACAGCCCAGGAGAAGGCATCCAAAGATAAAGCTCCCGCTAAACCTTCTCCAGCAAAGGCCGCTGCTGTTCCAGCTAAGCCTCCAGCAAAGGCCCCAACTCCCGCTAAGCTTCCTGTACTTCAGCCCCCAGCTGAAACCAAAGAACAAGCCCAGGAGAAGCTGAAGTACCCGTCTCTGACCAAGAGACGGCGAGTTGAGGCCACCCAACGATGCCGGACCAAGTATGAACCGGCTAAACCAGCGAAAGGAGCTAGTACCTCGGGCTACGACATTGTAGACGAGTTGAAGAAGACTCCTGCCAGAATCAGCATGTACGATGCTCTTCTGCTTCCAGGCCAGGTAGATCTGCTGCAAGAATCACTGAAGAACATGAAGAGCGGCAAGCAGATGCAGCCTGCTGTCCTGGTTCAACCTTTGACAGTCTCCGCCACTGGGAAGAACAGACCGCCACCCTTTTATCTGTCTTTGCGGATGCAAGGGCACATAGTTCACAACTGCATGGTGGATTCTGGTGCTTCCTCAACTGTGATGCCGAAGGCCGTCTGCGATGAGATCGGGATGGAATACACACGGAGCAGCCAAGGTGTCTTGCAATTAGACGGCACCCCTGTCAAGACGGTTGGTGTCATAAAGGACATCCCTATCCGGCTGCACAAAGCTCTCGACATTGTGGTCATCCAAGAGGTCGTGATTGTTGACATGGAGCCTTACTTCGGCATGTGTCTCTCTCGGGAGTTCAGCTGCGAAGTTGGGCGAGTACTGTCTCTAGACTACTCGCACATGGAAGTGCCCTTCAAAGGAAGGAGACTGAAAATTTTCAATGAGAAGCCTTCCCCTTTTCTAGTAGACAAGATACCTGGCGGAGAGATGGACTGCATGGTCCAATTGTCAGAAGAAGAACTGGTGACGATAGAGCCCGGCCGAGCAAGCTCTCGAAGTGCTACAGCTAGAAGACGAGTTCTCGTTGCGGGATTTTAATGTCGTAATCGGGACAGAGCAGGGCTGTTATTCCATTAAGCAGCCCGAGAAGCTTGACGTGTCCATTGCAAAGGAAGTAGGACCTGCACCCGAAGAGCTGTGGAAGCTTTTCTTTGACGGCGCCCGTTGCAAGAATGGCGCCGGTGCGAGGGTCCTCCTGGTTTCTCCAACCGGAGTCCAGAGGGACTATGCCTACGAGCTGGCACTGGAGCTGTACTAACAATTCGGCGGAATACGAAGCCACGTGCTTGGGTCTGCGAAAGGCGGAAAGGCTAGGAATCAAGCATCTCCAAATTTTCGGAGATTCAGAGTTAGTGTGTCATCAAGTTACGAATAAATGCGCGTCTAAGCATCACTATCTTAGAGCGTACCGCAATCGGGTCTGGGACTTGATGGAATCGTTTGACTCATTGAACGTTAAGGCAATATCGCGTGAGAGAAACAAGCACGCGGATATTACGGCGTCTGTTGGAGCCAGTACGTTCCGGCTGAAGACGTCGTCCAGAAACTGAAGCCGGTCCGCACCATTTACGAGGCCTTTGTGCACGATAGGGATACTATACAGCGGGTATTCAGGTGTGACGAGGAGATCGTCACATTCCTGGTTAACGAAGTGTGTGTAATCGAAGGTAGAGACCATGATGACGAGCAATATGAGGGGTTGATACAGTTACGGAATAATCACGTCCCAAAAGGACTGATTACATTAGAAAGTCTCTTTGATCGAAATGACAGCAATATCCCACGGGATCAAAGTAGACCCGAGGCAGTATGCTGACCTGGAGCTCGAACTCGGTAAAACCATCGAGGTCGGAGCAGGTCGCACGTCGGAGGAGGCGGGTGCAGATTAGATCACTGTGCCACGAGTTCCCCGACATCGTGGCCTGGTGCTACGAAGATTTGAGGGGTTATGACAGATCTGTCATCCAGCATACCATCGAGCTAGAGGATGGCGCCAAGCCATTCCGACAAAAGCAAAGGGCCGTAAATCCAAAGGTTGAGGCCATGATGAAGACCGAGCTCTTGAAGATGCTGGAGGCCAAGATCATCTACCCCATCAAACATTCATCCTGGGTCGCGAATCTGGTGCCCGTGAGGAAAAAGAATGGCGACATACGTCTCTGTGTCGACTTCGAAACCTAAATCGAGGCTTCCCTCAGGGACCACTATCCGCTTCCCCAAATCGACCAAATTTTGCATATCGTTCTTGGAGCCCGGAGATTTTCACTTTTAGATGGATTTTCCGGCTACAACCGGATTTGGGTCAAAGACGAAGACCAGCATAAGACGGCGTTTACCACGAAGTGGGGACGTTCGCCTATCAGCGCATGCCGTTTGGCTTATCCAATGCTGGTGCCACGTTCCAAAGGGCCATGGACTTGGCCTTCCGAGAGCTGCTCAACAAGATTATTGTCATCTACCTTGATGACATGATCATTTTCTCTCACCAACGAGAAGATCATGTTTCGCACCTGCAGCAGATATTTGAAAGTTGTCGAGAATTCGGCATCTCTATAAACCCGAAGAAGTCTGTCTTCGCGGTAAAGGAAGGAAAGCTGCTTGGACATGTCATCTCCGAGGAAGGCCTCGCCATTGACCCTGACAGAGCAGAAGCCCTCGTTCGCTTGCCCCCACTGATAAAAAAGGTCTGCAGTCCTTCTTCGGTCAGATTAACTTCGTGCGGAAGTTCATTCCGGATTTCGCACAGGTGATCAAGCCTATGGCCGAACTGTTGAAGAAAGATACACCTTATGAATGGACTGATGAGAGAGAACAAGCTTTCGAGGAAATCAAGGCTCGAATTGCGCAAGCTCCGGTGTTGACAAACCCGGACTACTCCAAGGACTTCATCCTGTATGCAGTGGGAGAACCCGAAAGTTACGCTGCAGTCCTGACTCAGAAGGGAGACGACGGTGAGGAGCGCCCCATTGCGTTCCTAAGCCAAGTGATTAAGCCGCACGAAGAGAAGTACAATTTTATAGAGCGGCGGGTCCATGCGGTCATGAAGTCCCTTCGAAAGTTCAGGCACTTTGTCTCCCAGAGTAAGACCACTTTCTTTGTGATTCACCCCGATGTTCGCGGTTTCATCTTGCAAGGAGAACCGGGTCACAAGAGAGCGGGATGGATTGCCAAGATCCGGGAGTTTGACATCGAAGTACGGCCCACCAAGCTTATTAGAGGCCGAGCCTTGTGTAAGGAATTGGCTCGAAGCGCTGTAGCCGGCATCTCCGCTTTGTAAGTGGGAGGACACAGCGACACGCGTCTACCTAGCCAACTCCTTATCGGAGGGGAGTGATTGGACAGATGAACTGGTGAGATACTTCTGCACCGGAAGATGTCCCGATCACATGAACGCCTCACAACGAAGGAGATTTCGGTTAGGTGCATTAAGGTACACTCTTCGCCCCGAGGGGCTTTACTTCAAAAACATTGACGGCATCCTGTTGCGGTGCGTCATAAAATCTGACCAGCCTAGGATCCTCGGAGATTTTCATTCCGGGATGCATGGGGGTCACCATTCTTCAAGGCCAACGGCCTTAAAAATAATAAGGGCTGGGTACTATTGGCCCACTCTGTTCGTAGACGCGTATGCGGTCTGCGCCAAATGTGATCAATGCCAGAGGTATGCTGGCCGAAACAGAAAAGCACCCCTGCCCCTTCAACCGATTCAAGCCGAAGCTCCGTTCCAGCAATGGGGTCTGGACTTCATTGGGGTGATTTCTCCTAACTCCTCCGCCGGCCACAAGTTTATTCTCACAGCTAATGACTATTTCACACGGTGGACGGAGGCGATCCCGACCAAGAACGCCGACCAAGAAACGGTCATCAGGTTCATTGAGAGCCTGATTACCCGCTTCGGGGTTCCAGAGTCGATTGTGACGGACAACGGTCCGGGATTTGTAGGCGCTGTACTCACGGAGTACACCGGCAAACTTGGCATCTATCACAAGATGTCTTCTAATTACTACCCGCGGGGGAATGGCCTTGCCGAGTCTACTAACAAGAACCTCCTGAAAATTCTCCGGAGGACCATTGAAAAAAATAAGCGGACTTGGCACTTGCTCCTGAACCGGGCGCTATGGGCGGACAGAGTTGCGTTCAAGAAATCCCTCAAGACATCCCCCTATGCGCTCGTCTATGGCAAGCAAGGCTGTTATGCCATCACACATTGAAATCCCCGCCATGTGGATGATTGACGAAGACGAGGAGCAGCGGAGACCCGGTAGACGACGAGGTTGTGCCAACTCCTGCGGTTGGAAGAAGACAGAGAAAGTGCATACCAGGCCTTCGCGGATCACATTGCAGCCACTAAAGGCTGGTTTGCCAAAGGCACCACTGCCCGAGTTTTCGAAGTCGGGGACCTAGTGCTGAAGTGGGACTCATACAAGGCAAAACCGGGTAATCACGGAAAATTTGATGCTCTGGGAGGGCCCTTATCAGATTGCCGGGTGAATCAGTTCAATGCCTACATACTTTCGGATATGGAGGGTCAGCTCCTCCCCATCCCCGTCAACGGGTTCCACTTGAAGCTTTATCGCTTTTGAAGGCGCCCGAGTGGCCCTTCCCTGTAAAAATTTTGCCTTATGTTTTTATTTTTCCCCGCATGTATAGTTTCCGGTTTTAGCATTCGGTTTATTTTTCCTTCTTTGAGCTTAAATGCGGCATGGGAGAGAAAGACGGACTTCGCAGCGAAGTCCGTCGTTGCCCACGAGGGGGGCGAAGTTCGGCTATGCGAGAGAAAGAAAGGAGAAAAAAGAGCAAAAAATCGACTAAGTGTTGGCCGAAGCCCGACTTCGCAGCGAAGCCTGACTTCGGCCCAGCCGAATTGCGAAGTTTGTCCGAGAAAAGCTGAGGTAGGACAACATGTCTACCTAGAGCAAGCGCTGTCCCGGATTGGCCTGGTTTTGCTGCCGCAGCGCTGGAAGTATGACCCTCATGGGATAAGGGGAAAGTTTGCACATTTGTGCCCCGGGACATAACCGAAGATAGATGCGACGTGGTCCATGTGGACCTTGACTGGGAGATTGAATTAATGGAAGCTTCTCCCCCTTGGCGGGATTTCTATTGCGAGGAGGTGACATATGACCCCAAGAGAAACCAGGACCATCACTTCTCATCTCCAGGGTTCAAAAAATTTCTGTCAAAGATTGCAGGCCTTAAGCGGGTCTAAAGAAAAGATTATTGAATGCTTTGGAAAATGAGATGCCGCACGCGACACGACAAATCCACAAGGAGAAACACGGCCGTAGATGACGACTTCTCGGTTCTCTATGACCGAGCATCATGACAGTGGCGGCCGTTCGCATATCAAGGTTACGTTCCCAGAGGCCCCTTTGAGGATTATAAAAATGGGTCTCCTCCCAAACGAGTTGTACACTTCGGCAAGCTGCCGGCGCCGGCCCGACAAGTACCCGAGCCGATCCAATGCGGTTAGTGGCTCCTAAGGCGGCGCACGAAAAGGCGAAAAAAGTTAGCCGAGGCGGCGCCGAGGCACTTCCTCGAGCAAGAAAAGCGCCGGCACCGCCAGAAAGCAGACCGGTCGCGGCAGACCTTCTGCAAGTCAAACCCCGGTACAAGTTTACCGTGGGAGCATCAGCGCCTGCTGCACCGGCTTCGTCTCCTTCCCCTGATCCGACGGTTGTTCCAGAAGAGAAGCGGAGGAGAGTTGAGAAAATCAGGCGACCCAGCCCGATAGTGCGGCGACCGGTCGCAGAGCCGCGGCCGCGTCTCGCCGCCGCAGAGGCAGTTCCTTTGGGCAGTCCCAAGCCAGCCGCCGAGACAATAAGCGAAGACATTCACCCGGCATCGGCTCAGGCGGAGCCCGCGAGTACGTTTGCTGCCCCTGTCTCTCTAGTCTCACCCAGTTCTACTTCCACTCAGTCCCCCGCTCAATCTGGGCGAGCCATGACCACATCCTCCTCCCCGTCTCCGCGTCCTTCTAGCGGCCCCCATTCTTTCGACCAGTTTGCTCAGAACCCTAACGTCTCTCTTTCTCTGAGCACAACTCCAAACCCTTCGCCCGAGGTTAGTGCTGAGGCTGTCCGTTCACCATCACATCCTCCGCCTCAGCCGCTTCAAACCCTCACAGTGTCAGCCGCTCCCATTTCCATTTCCCGGTCGCCCCCACAAGCGGCCGATTCTTCCAAAGTCTGTCCGGTTCCTCCTGACCCCATTCCCGCAGGAGAGACGTCTCAGCAGATCCCTAGGCTGGGGGAACCAGATTTTATGGACGACCTCCGAACTCGGATGACTTGCCCCCGGCAACAAGAGTCGTAGAGTATTCTGTCTCTTTCCGCCAAGACCTGAAGCGGAGGAGACATGAAGAGATAGCCGCCCCGGCAAAACGCGCAAAGTATGATTTCGGAAGGAGAGTGATTACAACGGAGAAAATAATCCCAATAGTGAAGAAGCCTCTCCAAGAAATGACTAAGGCGGACTACGTGCTCCAGACAAAGGAGAAAAGCTTTGACGACATTGATAAACAGTATGAGATTCGGACGATCATGCGCAAAGCGACAATCTCTTTGTCAAGAGTGCGGAGGAGCGAGGAAGAACTTTTCGCGTTGCGGGACAAAGTAAGGCAACTTGAAGAGGACCTATCCAGGTCCACGGAGCAGCTGGAGACGGCGCGGCGAGAAGCGAGATGAATTCAAAGCCCGGCTAGCCGCTTCTCGACAACGAGCCGCAACCGAAAAGAAATCAGCCTCGGAGCAGATTTCTCGGCTCCGGGAGTCTTTGAAGCGAGCACGATCGCGGCTTGCGGAAAAAACATCTCAAGCGGCTGTCTTTTCAAAGACAAAAGTTAAGGAAATGAGGGCTGGTTTCTTGAGGGAATGCAAGCCCCATACCTTTAAGGCGATGGCAGTCCTGGACTTCGCATCCGGGATTCAAGAAGTTTACGCCGGGAAAGCCTGTGGTAGAGGAGGCCGAGCGCCAGGCAAAGCAATGGCTGGACATGGCGATAAACCTTCAGGAGCGCGAGCGCGACGGCGTCCTTTTTTCCCCCGTGTCCTCATTCGCTGCAGAATGGGCAGGTGCAAGGGTGACCTTGCACAAATATTTTAGAAAAGTTGAAGAGGTGAGAGTGGCCAGACAAATGCTTGACGCATTCGGACATGAAAAAGATATCTGTCTGGCCCCCTTTCACGCTCTTTCAGAACTTGGGTGTCCAGGTTTTGTTGAGAATGGCGAGCTCCTTACCCTAGATCGGGTAAAGAAGAATTGGCAGTCCTTTGAAGCGGATACAACTGAAATTGATAGCTGGACAGAGCCAATTCAAGACAGTCGAGTCACTCGGATGGTGTCCGGATATTCCGGGATCCGCTCCTATTTTCGGGAGTTAGAGAAAAGATACCTCACCATCGACATGCACGCGGTCGCTGCTTTTCACGGAGCATTAGAAGACATAGGCGACCGCAAGCCATTCGAAGCGGAAGCATGGCGCTCAGCCCAAGAGGCGTACACTCGCATGTGCGAGGCGAAGCGAGAAATGGAGACCTTTCGGAAGGAGATCCGATGAGGCGGCGACAAAGATGAATCTGAAGAACGGTTGCCGCAAGGAGAACAGTTAGAGCAGAAAAAGGCAGGGGAGGCAAGTTCCTCTGCACCCAAAGGATGAAGGCATGGATTCTTTGCGCCGAGGCGAGCTCGACACCCCGCGAGCCGCCAGAAATGTTGTCACATTTTGCACGGGGTGCAATGTCTTCAATGTTGTTTTATAACGTGCTGCTCTTCTTTTCCTCCTTCCGTTTTTCTCCCTTCTCTCCCTTTCCTTTTCTTTCCCATTCTCTTTCTCTCCCCCCTTTTTCCTTGGAGTTCCCCGAGTTGATTTTCCGGCTTTCCAGCGAGTCTATCCGAAATTGGCTAAGTCTGGGTGCGAAGTTCGCACTTCGCCCAGTTTTGGTGCGAAGTGCGTACTTCGCCCAGTTTTGGTGCGAAGTGCGTACTTCGCCCAGTTTTGGTGCGAAGTTCGTACTTCGCCCCACTTTCTGGGCGCACCTTGCACTGGCAGTGGCGAGTCAATGCAGAAAAAAGGTAAAATGTCGAAGCAAGTCCATATGGCGGCAGACACCAGTGTTCGCCTGTGCGCAGTTCGACTTCTCAACGGAGCCGGAATGCGCCCTTGACGAGTGTACGGTAGGGGAACAAACCCGGAATTTGACCAAGGCTTGAAGGCCTTCCCCAGCTGCACCGATTTTGCACGCATCCCAAGGAGCCCCGATCCCAAGCAAAGATGGATAGGCTGCCCTCTAAGGCGGGCATGTGTCACTGACATAACCCATCATCGGACAAGTGTCCGACTTCGGGATTTGAACCAAGGCTGCCGACCAAAAGGGATAAGCATGGGCTGCACGCACCGCTGCGTTAATAGCCTCATTCAAAGCTGATCCGAGGTTTCACCTGCTCCGACTACTAGCAAGCCTGCCGACTTGAAGAATTACCCGGCACTCCGCCACGTAGGCTGTCCGGCTTCCAGGAAGACCATGCTGCGGGTACAGCCCAGTCCGACAAAAGGTCAGCATTTGCAGCTCTTTCGCCGCTTCTGTCAGCTCATGTTTGACTGGGACTCTGTGCCCATTAATGTAACGGGTGGGACTCGGGCTATAAAAGCCCATCTGAAATTCATTGTAAAGGGTGGAAGGGGAATGTTTGTTAGGGAACTACTGTGCTTACTGTAACCGTGCTTCTGCTTATGAATACAATCTGTATGCCTGGTTCTGTTCTACTATCTTTATTCTTTTATGCTGTCTTTCATTATATGCCTTAGGCCCACCTGTGTCAATGCTCGTTAATTCACTTTGGCATTTGGCGATCAGGTTCCTCTAGCATTGCTTGCTTAAAGCACCTTATGTACTTCATTATTTAAAGCATTCATTATAAATTTGGTAGCAGTTCCATCAGTTGTGTGTGACGTTGCTGGCCCGTATCTGGTGATTGATGCGATCCCTTGCTGTTAGTTCCTTGTAGGGAATGTTTGCTAGGGAGCCATTGAAGGCTGTGCGGTTAAACTCTCTACCTAACACATATACCTGGCTCTGACATCTCTAGGTTTACTTTCTACCCCTGTCAGTGTACGTATCTGGTGATTGATACGATCCCTTGCTGTTAGTTCCTTGTAGGGAATGTTTGCTAGGGAGCTATTGAAGGTGTGCATACGCTGCTGGTGTATCGGAAGTACGCCTAGGTTTTGCAGTTCCTTGTCATGCTCTGTGTTTGTATGCAGTAAGTAGCGGTGATTGGTGTGTTCCCGTACTGTTAGTTCCCCCCACCAACCTTTGGACATATTTGTATCTCTTTCTGTACATTTGTCTCTTTCCGTTCATTTATTTCTTTCCTGTTCCCTTTAGCTTAAATCAACCCCCCCAAAAGGAGCCGGCCTTCTCCGGAGATTGGCTCGGAAGGCATCTCTTCCTTCCGGCCTTTCATGCTGGTGGGCGAATCTGGGCGCATTAACCAAAAATCCTTTCCTCATGGCAGATTCGTAACCAACAACTCCCTTGTACAAATTAGTCCTAGCTGATCTGCTATCTGTTTAGGCATGATATAATGGGATGCACCACTATCCAGCATACAATTGTGGATGACATATCTTTCTCCTTCGTCCGAGTTATATCTAAGGAATACATAGAATAGTCAGATAGATGAGGGTGTTCTAGTCTCATGATTGGTGGGTTTAACTGCATTACAAGACTGTTTTTCCTTTTGTTCAACCAAGCCAAAAGCTCTGTAAACTTGTTCTCTATATTTCTAGATATTCATTAATTCACCGAAAGTTATATTAACTTTCTGCTTACTTAATTTTGTACCGGCATCAAATTCTATTTTCTTGACATCAAGTGTTTTTGTACATTCCTCATTGGGTAGTTGTTCATTTACTTCTACGGTTTCAGGAATGGTTTTGTTTTGATTATTTTCTGTTTTTCTTTGTGTATTTTTATTTACAATAGACTATCCTCTATTTTCTCTAGTTGTGGCTCTATCAGTTATGTTAGGCATAGTTCTGTTTCTCAAATTTAAGGCATGAGTTGCCTCTAGCTCTTCTACTTCTTTAGCTGTTGGGATTAATTTCCCTTGTTTCATTTTTTCGTACCTAGTTTCTTGTGGTCTTTGTAAGATCTTCGTGTTTTCTACTACTAGGATTTTAGGGCAATGATTTGAGGCATACAGATCCATATTTTCTTCATATAGCCTCTCTCTAGATTCATCCTCGTGAGTCCAGCATGTGTTAATCCTGATGTCTTCTTCAGATTTATCATCTAAGTTTACACTATTTTGCATACCTAGATATATTTCACAACAATCTGGGTTATGAGGAGCATCACAGGCTAAACAGTAATAGGGAAAAAAATTTGTGAGACTAACAGAAGGTATAGGATATGGGACAAAGCCTTGATCTTTCTCAATCTCTCTTCCTCTAATTATTTCCATTACCTCTATTTCTATTTCCTTCATCAAAATTGTTGTTACCCTAGTTTCTATTGAAATTTCTCCTGAATGGAGGCCTATTGTCATTCTGCTATTTATCAGTTCGAGGGTGAGAAGATTCGCCATTGTTTTCTTTATGACTCTCTATCGTGGCTAACCTATTGTTAATTGTATTGAACATTTCCGTCATTTGATTTGCCAATTTTTCCATATGATCCTATCCAGTTCTTCATTGTAGATTGAACCCTACTTTCTAGGGTTTTCTATCAGGTTGATTGACTTCTAGGGAGTATGGTTTCATTTTTCCACTATCTAACATATTTCTTTCAATTTCTATGGCTTTGTCCATGCATTCGTCTATGGTAGCAACCTGTTATTATCTTAACTCATAGTTAAATTCTCCTGGGAAGGCATTCTTATAGAAACAGATTGATTGTATATTGTTTGGCCTTAGATCAGCGAGGATTTTATTTCTTGCTTTAGAAAACCTCCTATTAAAATCACTCACTAACTCATTTTCTTTCTTTTTCATGGTCGCCAGATCTATTAGCAGTGACTGTTCATTTTTCCTCTCTCCAAACTTTTTTCAGAAAAACTGTTTCCATCTTAGCAAAATTAGCAATGTCATTATCTGGAAGAGTGTTAAACCATTCTCTAGCATCATTTTCTAAGGTTTGAAGAAATAATCTTAGAACTACGTCTTCATATTCTACCTCAAGACTATCCATAGCATATAAGAAACTCTTAATATGGTCTTCCCCTGTGACTGCATTATTTCCTTGGAATTTTGGTAAATATTTATGAGCCTTACTAGGGAGATCATGCAAAGCAATGGGTAATTGAAAAGGCATGTATCTATTGGTTCTCCATAATTGGACATTCTGATTATTTTAAGGGGGTTGGCCATATTAGCTACTGGAGGAGTTTTAATGGGTTTTACAGTGATGATAGCGGGTGGTGTAATATTAGTTTCACCAGCAGTAGCAAAGGGTGTATGAAATATATTCTCTACAGTAACAATATTTGTATTTTCTCTAGAATCAGGACTTTTTGGTGATGAACTAGAAGGATTAGTTCTGAAAAATACCTCTGAATTTGAGAATTCTAGATATAGCTCCCAAGTGGTTCTCCTCGTCTGCGCCAGCACGTTCTTCTTCTTTCGATATTTTATTTTTCTAGGTTCAACCAGTCAGAGTCGCCAGCACGATGGGTGTAGAAGGAACAGGCATTCTGGTCAAGATATGTTTTCTTGCCAGGCATATTACTCTCAACCTCACAAGGTATGTTTTCTTGGGATGGTAGAGTTTTCAAGAAACAGAATCAATATCAACAAAATGAAGAGAATATTATGACCGTTGGTTTCTTGACAAAGAAATTGGAAACTGTAGACTTGGGTGGGAAACAAACTTAGAAAGATTCTGAATTGAAGACTGGGTATTTCTGTTTCCCTGTAGGCTGATTGTTGCCAATTAAAGATAAGAATTTGCTTCTAGGAAAGATTCTTAAAGATTCAATATTCAGTTCCCGGCAATGGCGCTACTAAGTTGTTGGCGTTTCAAGTTGACGGAAAAATATAGTCGTAATTAAACTCGGGGGTCAACCTTAAAATTCTTGAATTATGAAGATTGAGTCCCCGACAACGACGCCATTAAATTGTTGGAGATTTTTCTTGCATCCTTGGGATAAGTTGTCATGCTACAAGAAAAACCAATTGCCAACGAGCAATTACAGGCTCTGGTCGACCTGCCTCTTTAACCTAGGAATAGAGTTCTATATATTTTCTAGACAGACCAGGTATGGTAAGGAAACCCTTGAGGTGAACTTAAAGATTTAACAATTTATGTTCATGCTCTTCCAGATTTATAATGTTTTGTTAAATTTTTATAAAATTGACCAAGCTTAAACAATAACAGTTCAATTATGCCTTATGTATGACCGATGCCTTAATCCTTTGGGCTATTGTAGCAAGATTTAATAACAACTCAATGAAATAGAAAGAACAGAGAGAAGGAAAAATTGATTCAATTAAGTTCGTTCGAATATCGTAACAAATATAATTGGTGATCAACGAAAGAAACGTTCATTATATGTTCAAATAATGTAACCCATAATGAAGACACACACAAGACTGAATACAAAGATATGACAGGAATGAAGTACCCCAATTTTTTGGATCTTGGCCAAAATCAAGTTGCTTGCAAACTCCCACCCCACCCCCAGAATTGTATTAATATCAAAACGATTACATGAAGAGTTAGATTGAATTTTCCATTGAACTCTTTTAAAGATTAATACAATAAAATTCTTCATTCAAATTATGTAACAAAGACTTTTCACTCTCCCGTTCCAATTTGGTAACAGTTGAGTCTCTAGACCTATGGCTCAATATTTTGGAAATAATCTTTGTTTCTTGGGCACTTTCCTATCAGAACCTGCACAGCAATAGGAAGAATAAGGGATGGAAAAGAAGAAAGACACAAAGAGAAATACAATAGCAAAGAACAGGGCACTCAAGTATACCTCTTAGCAAAAATATGCTATGCAAAAAGCTTGATATTGATTTCTGGTTGTGGTAGTCCGTTTATAGCTCTGGTAGCTCTGTAACTGTCAAAACTGCTCCAATCTGGACCCTCTAGTTGTCGCCATCTACTGCCCTGTTATTGGCTGGGTGTATTGCAGCTTGCTATTAGCTGTCTCAAAATTAAAATTAACTGATAATATATCAAAATTGGCCCCAACTGTCATCCACCTGGTTTTCAAGCTCAACTCTGCCCTGTGACCTTTTCTTTTTCTTTTTCTCCCTTTGTGGGTCCCATGTTGATCGTTCATCTTGATGGCCTTTGACTTTTCCTGATTGCTTCTTTCTCTTCTTGACTAGCCCCGACTAAGTCAACAATGTGTATCCAAATTTCTTCATCAATTGCATTGAGAGCGTTAATTCTGTCTAGCACCCTCATCACCTTGATTTTGTATTCTTTCAAAGTTACCTTCTTAATCTGGAAAAATCTGATTATGTCATAGGTGTCTTTTGTCAAAGAAATGAGTTGGTCTAACCACTTATCTTCGTCTGTTTCATCAAATTGAAACTCTTGAATATCATTAATAAGTAATATGCTGAACCCTTCTGTACTGAGTAGTTTTGGGAGGCTGAGATTAGCCTACCCTATTTTGGAAATCATGTCGCATTCAGCATCTTCAATTTCTTTGACTGCAGTCTTCCATCGGGGTCTATCAGCCACAAGGCTGGTGAATTTTTCAAATTCTACTTGGCAGCTATGACTTTGGCCATCTGCTGTGACCACCTGTTTAGTCCTTTGCCCATCTGTGTAGTGAGGATTTGTGAATGGGGAACTCTATGGACACCAATTTGTCATAGTCGAACAACTTCGCATAGGAGGTGCCAATCATGTGTTTGGCCTGTGCAGAGACCACTTCGGCGTCAAAAACCAGTGTAGCCTTCTCCAACCCGAACACCTGCTTAACCTTATCTGGCGTAATTCTGTAAATGGCCTTGTTTCTGCTATTCATTATAGCTTTGGTCTTTGTGTCGTAAGATATGGCTAGCCATGACAATAAGTTAGGGGAAAAGTGCACCCTTGGACACAACAATTTCGCCAAATTAGTCCTCCATTTGTTGCAAAGAGGGCTCTTCTTATCCTTGTTTGCATATGCCCTTTGGAAAATCCCCTTCAGTAGATACTGGGGACGTTGCCATTCTTCCGTACTGGATTCGAAACTGAATTCTGCGAGGTTCTCTTCACCCCATTGTTGCTCAATGGATTTTCTTGCCGATATCTTTTTAAACGGTACCTTCCCAACTTCTCGATTTTGGTTTTAGGAGCAGCTGTGTTCGAAGATGCCATTTCAATTAGGTCAGTTCTAAATCTCTGCAACTGGTTCTCTCGGATATCTATGTCCTAAATGTTCTTAGCTCTGTGAGTTGCTCACCACTATTAGCGGGTTTTTAAAATCGTTCCCGCACGAAGCGCTATTAATGTTACACCAACTACCGATGTACTGCCACTACACTCAGTTCGCCACCTCACTCTCAATAACGATCCGTTTGTCGTGGGTCGTTGCCCTTTTAGTTGGTTTGCATAATTGGCCGTCAGATCGAACATGTGTTCGATTTTAAGTCGTCTGATTAACTCACGTTGTATTAAAGCATGTGCCTGGATGGATCCGAGAAAAAGTTCGTTGTTGACCTGTGTGCCTGCAACTCCCTGATTGGCTTCGAGTGGTGTCAGCAGGATCATTATCAATTCGAGTGCTCTGTTGGTTTTCTCAAATAGGGGACCCATTAGATCTTGCTTTTAATATGGCGCCACTCCAAGCATGTCATCGGTCGGATGATGTGTGTCGTCGGTACTGTACCAAGCGAGCATCTGCGACCGTCGATCGTGAGTCGGTCGACAGGGCTTTAACTAATCTTTACTCGTGAATACTTTCGGTCGATAGTCTCTTGCGATTCGGCCAGAACCTTTTCATTCGCTGGTTGAGACTCGGCCGATTAACTTGCGTCGTTCATTAGTTTTCGACGGAATGGCCTAGGGTACTCTTGTACTCTAGGTTTAGTATTATGTCCATGGTAAACCTACCTTAGGGATCCCAATCATAAGAGCATAGGCATTAGTTAAACCAAAGCATATATAAAAGATTAACTTTATGCATACCTTCACTTTTGCCTGGTTGACTTTTACCTTGTTTGATAAATCTCGACCGTTCATCTCGTTTGGCCGAAATATTTCAACGGCTCGGATTTGATCGGCCAATTAATCCGCGTCTTTACCTTCGTTCGGCCGATTGGCCTTTCTTTCTTTACACGAGCCTTTGGTCATGAATCCCCTTTCGACCGAAAACCTGTTAGCCACTTTTACCAATATAGCTCGCAAACTTTGGTTAGACTTAGGAAAATTTTAGCCATAGGAAAGGGGGGCAAACATGTTAATAACCCTCATGATATTTTTCGTTATGATGGGTTATTACTAAGGCAATTCATGAGCATAGGGGTTTATGTATGTTTTTCGAGGTTAGCCCTGATGTGTTTGACTCTTCCCTTATTCTCTTTCGACCGATAAATCCTGACCGCTTAATATTCGTCGGCCGAAAAGCATTTCGACCACTTTGATTTTTCCACGTCAGCTCCCCGTTCGACCGAATGGTCTTACCCTCATTAACCTAGTCGGTCAATTGGTTCTTGGTCATCATGGCCTTTTGGCCGAATAGCCTTACCTTGGGATTTCGCAAATTAAAATGAAGCACTTTGGGGACTTCATAAAAAAAGGGAGGCAACGTAACGTGACCCTCATGATCGCTTCCACCTAGGGTAATTGTTTTAATTCGACTTAGGAATAAAAAGCTTTAAGTGTTTATGCGCCTATAACCCTCTTATTACCCCTCAGCCGAACGAATTTAAAATTAAAGGGGGCCTAAGGTTGCAGGTTTAGATTTATTATGACCAAGGACCATGGTTTAGGCCAATTTATCTGGGAAAAATTATTCCATGGTAAATATTACCATTACGATCAAAAAGCATACCCTCGAGCGACATCGGCTTTGACTGAGAGAGTTGACTGAGTTTTCGACCGATAGACTTTGGACCGAAAATTTCATTGGTCGTTGATTTGAGTCTCGACCGACCATTCTGAGCCTTTGATTCGCGTTCGGTTGAATAGCTTCTTTCACGTCGGCTTGATCGATCAATCTCCTCTTCTCTTCGGCCGAAAGCTAACATTAAAGGGGGCTTCTAGGTGGTGAGTCGACTTTGACTGAGCGGGTTGACCAGGTTTCAACAGATGGACTTCGGGCCGAAGATTCCCAGCCATTGATCTTTGATGCGCTTCAGCCGATCGATTTGGGCCTTCGATCTACTTTCGTCGAATGGCTTCTTTCGCACCAAATCGGTCGGACGATCTTTTCTCCCTGTCGGTTGAAAAACTCCCATGCTTTATCCTTTGACTTTTGGGCTTTCGGCTTTGACCGGGGTCTCCAATTTTTTTTCGATCAATTCCATTAGGTTGAATTGTTTCTTTCGACCGATGGCCTTTGTTGTATTTCCAATTTTCGGCCAATCGGGCCGAATATCTTTACTTGAGGTGAGCTTGGCTTCGGCCGAATATTCTTCATGCTTGCATACTTAGGGGAAAGGACCGACGAACCAGTTAGACCTTTGACTTAGTTTATATGAAATGATTTTCCTTTTTCTTAGGGGCAACCCTTAGCCTTGATAGACTTTGATAAATGATTTTGAAGGCTCAAGAGACTAAGTCTTGGCTTATGATTAGTGTAATGGAAAAAGATATGGGCTTAGTTCAGTGAGGAACAGTGGCACTCTTTTAAGGTTTGTCTTTTCATTGTGAAAGACACTTTCACATGCTTTGCAGTGTTAGACAGATTCATGAAGGATGGTTTATATGATAGCAAAGGATCCCTGAAAATGGGTGATTTAGGTGTTTAACGGATTTTATTAAAACTAGGCTATAGAGTCCATTGTATTCATTTGAAGTGTTTTATTCTCTCAAACTCCAACATTAACCTTGTTTATTAAAACATCACGAAATCCATGGACCTCTAATGACCTTCAAATTTTTGAAATTAGGGGTACTTTCATGTTGGATCATTTTAGGCTATAACAGGGTGACAATAGGGATTTTGTTTGATCAATCCTACTATCTCTAGATTTCTCAACATTGTAGAAGTCCAACATGACTCCATAGAAACAATAGAGAATAAAATTAGCTGCTACTACTAGGGACATACCCTAATATAAGAAGAAGTGGCCTTCTAAAGAGGAGAAAAAAAAAAAGGCCAAATAACAGGTCCAAGCAAAGATCAATCCTAACATTAGTGCTAGCATCTCTATCCCTACTCTTGTTATCAAAGAACCATCTAAGGATGGGGCAACTCTAGTAAAATCAGTAAAAGCCCCTAAGGAATCTCCCAAAGAGACATTCCAAAACCATGTAATCTACCTTGCAACTTCCTCAAACCCCATATCTCTCATCAACCCATCAAGTCAAAAGTTCAAACCATAGTTACATAAATCCCGATTAAATCGCAATCCAATCTGATTTTTTGCGATTAAGGGGGGTTGTCAATGAAATCAGCATCGGAAATCGCGCTTCTAAAAAAATCAGTTATTTTTGCTGATTTTATAAATAAGAAAAATTCCATTTTGCCTCATTTTTACTTGAGGGATCTACCTACCTGCTACCACACCAAACACAACATGTGAGTGCATCCTAACAGCCGATTTTTTTGCAGTTTGAAGGAATCTAGCAGCCACCAACAACAATGCTATACATTATTAACTGATCAAATTCTCCATAAAAAGATGTTGAACTATCAATCCAAACTCTTGACAGGGACACCTTAAGGGTAAAAAAAATTGGGTTTTCCTAACAGAGATCCAAGTTCAATTCACGGGAAGGGTGGCAACCTATTCAAAAAAAAAAAACTATCAGTTTAAACTTATTGCTCAATTTTTTGTTACCCTAGAAAGAAAAAATCGGTGTTGCAAACATTGGAACTAATGGGCAAAGTGAAACAAGGTTGCGTCGGCCGGAAGTTGGAACGACTGCAAATAACGAAGGGAAGCATTACAAAGAGTCAAACCTCTCTGTGAACATGTAAGGCCGAGCTTTGAGAAAATAAGAGCAAACTTTTCAGATTGAATCCAGTCTCGACAGTTTCAAATAAAAGGCGTTTTCTGTGAGTAGTCAAGATACCATCAACTTGTGAGCATTCCAACGTCGGAATGTGTGGTGTTGGTGATCAAATTGGACGACGCTTGCTCGCACGGACCTGCTTGGAAGGGACTTCCGGATTTAATTCAAGTTATTCGCGAAGAAGGTGTGGCAAAATTATCTCTCTTTGAAACCCTAAGCCTAGTGCTAGGTGCTTATTATTTGTTTTGGTATAGGTTCGATTTTTCCTGTTAACCTTGGCTTTTAAAAACGAACAATTTATTCGCGAAGGTGTGGCAAGATTGGGTTTTCGGATTTTTTGAGCCTGGAATTGAAAAATTAGGGTTTACAAGGGGGGAGAATTCTCGGTAGGAGGGTTCACATAGGGGACTTCTGCGGGAAGTACTTGGAGTCCCAAGCGACCTCATACGCAATCCTTTGCGGAAGCGGTCAGAGGTAGTAACGGAAAGAGAGATGATACAAGAGAACAAGCCTAAAAAATCCTACAAGCCACGGGTAAAAGCAAGGAGACTGAAGCTGAACAAGCCAAAAGAAACGGATGTTTACCTCAGACAGAAACAATCCCAGTGCTAGAAATTGCAAAAGAACTCATAGCAGATGAGATTGTGTATAAATCCAAGCATGCCTTAATATGCAAGTTTGTGGGACTCCGACCTTCTGCAAGGTTCTTGTACTCCTGGGCCTGGGCACCACAAGGAGAATTGGATATCTTCACATTATCGAATAAATACTTCGTAGCTGAATTCATCATGATATCTGACAAGGACAGAGCTTTTGAGGGAGGTCCGTATAACATAGGCCCTGTAGGTCTATTCATGCAACCATGGCGACCCGCTTTTGATCCTAGAACTGAACCCTCGACAGCTCCAATTTGGCTAAAATTATTTGCACTTCCTTTAGAATACTGGAAAGAGGAAATTTTGGAGTTGATAGGTAATCTCTTGGGCAAATACATAGGCAGATCAAGAGAATCAGCGAAAGGAGGATCAACAGCGTATGCCAGAATTTGTGTGGAGATGGACTTGGGAAAACCATTGCCAGCGGAAATTGACCTCAAAGTCGGAAGGAATATATGGAGACAACAAATAGACTATGAATCTGTGCCTTTCAGATGTAGAGCATGTCATGAATACGGACATTTGGTGAGAGGCTGCCCCAAACTAGCCAAAGGAGAGACAAATCCAACGAATCCAAACCCAGGAAACCAACCTCAACAAAAAGAAAACGAACAAGGATTTCAGACGGTTATGAGAAAAGGAACAAAAAATAATAACCAGGAAAGAGGAAGAAATCAGCAGAAGGGAGGAAATACAAATCAACGCCAAGAAGGAAAGGCTCCATCCAACAAATATGAGATTCTCAGGCTAGATGATCCAATGGAAGGAGAGGAACTACCGCACTCAAATCAAACTGAAAATCTAGAGAAACCAGTAGCAGAAGAGGTTCGTCATCCACAACATACAGATACAGAAAAACAACAATACCTAAAAGTAATGAGAGGGGTAGAAGAAGGACAATATATACAGGTACAATTTGCATCAACCAAAGAACAGGTAGAATATAAAGAGCGGCCACAACCCTCGACAGCTCCAATTTGGCTAAAATTATCTAGCTCCTCTTCCTCCTGCATTAAGATCCTTTCATGGGAATGTAATTCCCAAGAATCATCCCACAAACTGTCTTTTCTCCCAACCTATAATGGTTTATCCACTAGAAATAGATGCCTACCTATATGGTCATCCACAAGACCCTGTAGGCTGCATATGGCTCCCCATTTCTATTGGACCCAAAATGGTAACAATTCATGTTCATGGTCTTTGACTTCAAGATTAATTATAACATGACCCTAGGAAGTTAATGGACCAGCAAGATGAGCGCAGTCAGCTTCTTCATCTTGCTAGTGTGAGTTTTCCTTTGAGAACAAAAGTTATGCCACTAAAGGTGATTTACATCCATGGGGTCCCCGTCCTCTCAAACATGTGGACAGCTTCATTCCATCCATGGAGGAGAATAAACAGGTCCCAATCTATGAACATGAACAAATGTGGAGTTCTAGAAGGAAGCTTTATGAAGGCCACCTTAAGCTTCGCCTAAAGTGTCCCAAAGGCATCTATCAATTTGAAGACGATCATCCTTACATGGATGTCATTACTCCTTTACCCAAAGATGTAGTTGCCAAGCTTCCCCTTTGTGGAAGCCCAAACCACGAGAAGATCCCATCCTATTTTATCAAAAGTTGGCTAAATTACAAACGCTCAAATAGATGAAACGAAACTCAAACAAATCACTTATTGTCAAGAAGATGATAGCGTAAGTGAGGAAAGTGATAGTTAACAAGAAAGGCATGAATCTTGTACTATTGATACTGCTAACAACTCATCCACCAGCTATGTAGTTTCAGCAATTATGGCGCATGATCAAGTAGGATCTTTATCAGGACAAATATTAATTGATGATGATTTCTTTCTTAATATCAATGCATGTGAAGTAGCTCATAATAAAAATGAAAATTTGTATGCTTACTGCACGATTAGGAATAATGAATGTCATAGATACAAAACATTCTTAGAAAAGCAAAAGAATGTAGACTTTTATGTTATCTCCATGGAATCAGAATCTAATGAATTTAATCATATTGAATAACAAGTTATCCACCTGCCACAATATATGACACACTTTGACAAACTTTGGATCGAAAACTGCTACTCAGATAATGAATCTGATTTTTCTCCCTTTTGTGAGTCAAAACAACTGACAGTTCTTATCCATGACGGTCAGATATCTCCGTAATCATTCTTTGTGATGCAATCACCGCTTAAAGTGGCAATCATGTCAGAAATCGTTTCTTTCAACAGTTTTGTTTCTCAGACTGTAAAACCATCTGTTAAGAACCTTATTCAGAAATTTGAGCAAATTTCAGCAAGCCAGCTGGAACCTGTTGCTCATTCTAGATCATCAAATTTTGCAAAAATTTTGTCGACTTGTTCTGTAGATCAAATCCCAGTCCAAACTGTGGCAGAGACTTCCAAAGAGGACCAGGGACCTATCAGTCTTGCCTACCACCCCTCCCACCAAATCAATCTTGAGTCCCCTCTTCCCTCAACAAGAGTCGAAGGAAAAAGCAGAGAACAAAGTACAAAAGAGGCTTACTAGAAGATTTGACAGTTGAAAGCTGGCTCATCGGTTTTTCCACACGACATTCACCGATTCCTGCGACATTGTCTATCGAGGAGGATGTTTTATTGATGTGGTTGACAAGGATGCCAACCAATTTAAAGTTGGGGGGGTTTAAATGTAGGCAGCCAACTCAATGACATGGTGCCAACTCATGCACCATCATAGCATCGAGTCGTTATAGTATTTTGTCTCGTATATAGTACATAGGAGTTTGTCATATTTGTGTAAGTTTGGCAAGTTGTCACACATCTGTATGAGACAACTGAAGTATTTGTAATAATATATGTCACCTAAGTTTAATAGGTACTTTAGTTTTGATGTATGTATTCAGGTATCAATTAGCTGGGTAATTGGACAGTTGCCAACCACTCCTCAATGGCCTTTTAATTGTGTATATTCATACCAACCCCATCGCATATGTTCAAATTGTCACACGAGACTATTGTTACTGTTGCCACATTTTGCACGGGGTGCCATGTCTTCATTTTTCTTGTAAGAATGTTGCTCTCCCTCCTCTCCTCCTTCTTTCCCTTTCCCCACTATCCCCTTTCTTCCCTTCCATCAGTTTCATTCCCTTCATTCCCCCCCCCCTTTTCTCCTTTTCTTTTTTCTGTCAATTTCTCCAAGAGAGCAAAAGGCCCCTAAAAAATTGTAAGTATTAGAGTGCGCAACCCGACTTTGCAGCGAAGTCGGGCTGCGCCCTTAAGTTTGAGCGCACTTGGGGAGCCGAAGTGCGGAGAGATGATCAGAATTTTGCTAAGTATAAGAGCGCAACCCGACTTCGCAGCGCGCACTTGGGGAGCCGAAGTGCGGAGAGATGATCAGAATTTTGCTAAGTATAAGAGTGCAACCCGACTTCGCAGCGAAGTCGAGGTGCGCTCTCATTTCTGTGCGCACCTGGGCATCAAAGGAGCCCTGAAAATTTCTAAGTGTTGAGTGCGCAACCCGACTTCACAGCGAAGTCGGGCTGCGCCCTCAAGTTCATGCGCAGTCAGGGCGATGTGACTGAAAAAGTGGCTAAGTGTTGGGTGCGCAACCCAACTTTGCAGCGAAGTCGGGCTGCGCCCACTTACTTGTGCGCACTCGGGCAGAATGTTGAAGACAACCCGGAAATTTTCTAAGGCACGGAGGCCTCCCCAACTGCGCTACTTCCCCTTTGCGCTGTCTGATTGCGCTCCAATTCCGGGCGAAGTCGGGCAAGAAAGAGAGACGAGATCCCAAGGCAGATTTGTCCCTTATCAGATTCTGACAGGTGTCCAGCCTCGGGATTCGAGTCAGAGATGTGACGGGTGGTGTGCGAGCGTGAATTGGATTATTGTACTGTTGTCACATTTTGCACGGGGTGCAATGTCTTCAATGTTGTTTTGTAACAGTGCTGCTCTCCCCCCTTTTTCCTTGGAGTCCCCCAGTTGATTTTCCAACTTTCCAGCAAGTCTTCCTAAAATTGGGTAAGTGTTGGTGCGAAGTTCGCACTTCGCCCAAGGTGCGAAGTTCGCACTTCGCCCAGTTTTGGTGCGAAGTGCGCACTTCGCCCAGTTTTGGTGCGAAGTGCGCACTTCGCCCAGTTTCTGGGCGCACCTTGCATCGGCAGACTGGCAGGTCAACGCAGAAGAAAGATAAAATGCCGGAGCAGGTCCATATGGCGGCAGACACCAGTGTTCGCCTGTGCGCAGTCCGACTTCTCAACAAAGCCGGAATGCGCCCTTGACAGGTGTACAGTAGGGGAACAAACCCGGAATTTGACCAAGGCGTGAAGGCCTTCCCAACTGCACTGTTTTCTGCCCACGCATCCCAAGGAGCTCCGATCCCAAGTGAAGATGGATAGACTGCCCTCTAAGGCAGGCATGTGTCACACAGCATAACCCATCATCAGACAAGTGTCCAGCTTCGGGATTTGAACCAAGACTGCCGACCAAAAGGGATAAGCATGGACTGCCTGCACCGCCTGCGTTAATAGCCTCATTCAAAGCTGATCTGAGGTTTCACCTGCTCCAGCTACCAGCAAGCCTGCCGACTAGAAGATTTGCCTAGCACTCCGCCACGTAGCTGTCCAGCTTCCAGGAAGACAATGCTGCGGGTACAGCCCAGTCCAACAAAAGGTCAGCATTTGCAGCTCTTTCGCCGCTTCTGTCAGCTTATGTTTGACTGGGACTCTGTGCCCATTAATGTAACGGGTGGGACTCGGGCTATAAAAGCCCATCTTAAATTCATTGTAAAGGGTGGAAGGGGACTGTTTGTTAGGGAATTACTGTGCTTACTGTAACCGTGCTTCTGCATATAAATACAATCTGTATGCCTGGTTCTGTTCTACCGCTTTTATTTCTTCCTGTTTATGCTTTACGCGATTCTGTGTCATGGCTTGTTGATTCACTTCGGCATTTGATGGTCAGGCGCCTTTAGCATTCTTTCTGTACTTTTAATTTTCGTATAATAGATGTGGTAGCAGTTCCATCAGTTATGTGTGACGTTGCTGGCCCGTATCTGGTGATTGATGCGATCCCTCGTCGTTAGTTCCTTGTAGGGAATGTTTGCTAGGGAGCCATTGAAGTCGTGCGGTTAAACTCTCTCGCTTAACACATATACCCGGCTCGACATCTCTAGGTTTACTTTCTACCCCCGTCGGTGTACGTATCCGGTGATTGATACGATCCCTCGCCGTTAGTTCCTTGTAGGGAATGTTTGCTAGGGAGCTATTGAAGTCGTGCATACACCGCTTGTGTATCGGCAGTACGCCTAGGTTTTGCGATTCCTTGTCATGCTCGTGTTTGTATGCGTAAGTAGCGGTGATTGGTGTGTTCCCGTACTGTTAGTTCCCCCCACCAACCTTTGGACATATTTGTAATCTCTTTCTGTACATTTGTCTCTTTCAGTTCATTTATTTCTTTCCTGTTCCCTTTAGCTTAAATTAGAACCCCCCCCCAAAAGGAGCCGGCCTTCTCCGGAGATTGGCTCGGAAGGCATCTCTTCCTTCCGGCCTTTCATGCTGGTGGGCGAATCTGGGCGCATTAACCCAAAATCCTTTCCTCATGGCAGATTCGTAACCAACAGTTTCTCTGGCACGCACCCGGTGGGACCCTTGTCCCACGATTTAAAGAAAGGGTACCCGTCCTGTCTCCACTTAGCGCAACAGTTTTTCTGCTACGCTCGGTGGAACACGGGTCCCACATCTGAAGAGAGATTTTCCGATCCGTCTCCACCTGGCGCTGACAGTTCCTGAGCTCTCGGTGAGACAAGGAAGTTTCTCACCCCCGATAGAATCGAAGCACCGGTGTTCGCTTCATTGCTGTCCCAAATCTGAGCACCTGGCGACTCTGCACGAACAAATCCTCTGAGTCTAGAAGACCGGTCCCGTCACCTTCATGCACACGAGAAGGTGGCGAACAAGAAATCCGAGAAGCCCGCCTGAGTTCTACGAACTAGACATCCACGCTCGAGGCGAGATCCCCAGGCTGGCTGATCCGCGAGCTCGTTTCGACGAAGCCGAGGCTGAGATCCAAGAAGAGGTCGAAGCTGAGGTCGGAAGAGCCGAGTACGAAGTAGAAGAGGCCGAGGAAGAGGAAAATCCTGCATCCTCGGAAAGTACCGACACCGAGTACACAACCGACGGCGGAGAAGAAGAAGAAATGGCTGCTCAATAGCCAAATGACGATGATCTCTTCCCGGCGGTGGACTCTACGGGGCCTTTGGCCCTGATCGGTCAGCAAGCTGTGCCCCCTGCTGCTTTAAAGTCTATTCCTACATACGACGACTACGGTAAGACGGCGTACGAGCACATCCAGGACATCCTTGCCCTGGCCGCACTGCATACCATCACCGATGAAAGTGTAAAGACCCGTCTGCTGGCCCTTTCCCTGAGGGGAAAGCTTCTCTACTGGTGGAGATCGCTGCCAGAAGGATCCATCACAGGGTGGCCCCAGCTTGCCAGGAGGCTCGTAAAAGGATGCAACGAGTCTGCTGATCCTACCTCTCTACTGCATCAGTTCCAAGCAATCCAAAGGCATCCTCAAGAGGAGGTGTCTGATTTTAACATTAGGTTTGCGAGATCCTGGAAACGGGTACCTCGCGAACTTCGGCCTTCAGCCGGCATGGTTGCTCACTACTATCTGAGGTCTTTCAACTCAGACATATGCCTGCTGTTGAAGATCGCCCGAATTGACGAGTTCCCTGCACTGTACGAAGCTGCCCAGCAAGCTGAAGCTGACATTATCTCCATTGGCAGGCTTCCGTCCAGAGTGCAGGAGCCGATTCATCCCGACTTTCCCAGATCGCAGTATCCTTCTGCTTCTGGTGGTTTGCCGTCCACTTCAGGGCAGCAGCCCCAACCCCAGTGGAATCCGGCGCCGGTCGTAACTCAATACGGCCCGCCTTAGTTGCATTACCCTCATCCGCCTCCTCCCGCTCCGCATTTTCCAGCGCTTCCTGCTCCCCCGCAGTATGCGTCTTATTCTAACCCTCCTCCATTGGCCGCTTTGCCTCCACCGGCACAGTCGCCGCCTCCCGACAGCAGCATCCAGAACACGATTCTACAAGAAGTGCGGGCTTTGGCCTCCGGATATCATGCCATGTCCAATGACATGACCGCTATGAAAAAGAAGCAGGCCCAAATGGACTTTGCTCCTAGAAGGCCGTATGCGCCACCGGCGCTGACAAAAGATAAAGCCCCAGAAAATCAACAGCAGAGGCGTCCGCCTCCGAGGAATGCTGCTATAGAAGACCCACCTGGTCCTCCAGACCAGGTCAACTGGTGCACTACGTGCAATGACCCGCATTCGGAGGAAGACTGCACTTTGCACCAGCACTACATCCAGACCTTGGCCGGCAAGACTATAGAAGATGATGAGCTGTACATGATCTTGGACGGCGAGGCCAATTTTGCCCTGCCAGAAGAGAATCCAGTGACGCCCGCCAAGGAAGAAAAGAAAGCTGCGGACGCGGCTAAACCTTTGCAGGTATACGCGAGAAGAGAAAAACCGCAGCCCGATGGGCTGCCACCGTACAAGCGGCTGTGGCCTTACACAGCCCAGGAGAAGGCGTCCAAAGATAAAGCTCCCGCTAAACCTTCTCCAGCAAAGGCTGCCGCTGTTCCAGCTAAGCCTCCAGAGCAAAGGCCCCAACTCCCGCTAAGCTTCCTGTACTTCAGCCCCCAGCTGAAACCAAAGAACAAGCCCAGGAGAAGCTGAAGTACCCGTCTCTGACCAAGAGACAGCGAGTTGAGGCCACCCAACAGTACCGAACCAAGTATGAACCGGCTAAACCAGCAGAAGGAGCTAGTACCTCGGGCTACAGCATTGTAGACGAGTTGAAGAAGACTCCTGCCAGAATCAGCATGTACGATGCTCTTCTGCTTCCAGGCCAGGTAGATCTGCTGCAAGAATCACTGAAGAGCATGAAGAGCGGCAACGGATGCGACTTGCTGTCCTGGTTCAACCTTTGACAGTCTCCGCCACTGGGAAGAACAGACCGCCACCCTTTTATCTATCTTTGCGGATGCAAGGGCACATAGTTCACAACTGCATGGTGGATTCTGGTGCGTCCTCAACTGTGATGCCGAAGGCCGTCTGCGATGAGATCGGGATGGAATACACACGGAGCAGCCAAGGCGTGCTGCAACTAGACGGCACCCCTGTCAAGACAGTTGGTGTCATAAAGGACATCCCTATCCGGCTGCACAAAGCTCTCGACATTGTGGTCATCCAAGAGGTCGTGATTGTTGACCTGGAGCCTTACTTCGGCATGTGTCTCTCTCGGGAGTTCACTGCGAAGTTGGGCGGGTACCTGTCTCTAGACTATTCACACATGGAAGTGCCCTTCAAAGGAAGGAGACTGAAAATTTTCAATGAGAAGCCTTCCCCTTTTCTAGTAGACAGGATACCCGGAGGAGAGATGGACTGCATGGTCCAGTTGTCAGAGGAAGAACTGGTGACAGTGGAACTGACCGAGCAAGCTCTCGAAGTGCTACAGCTTGAAGACGAGTTCTCGTTGCGGGACTTCAATGCCGTAATCGGGACAGAGCAGGGCTGTTACTCCATTAAACAGCCCGAGGAGCTTGACGTGTCAGTTGCGAAAGAAGTAGGACCTGCACCCGAAGAGCTGTGGAAGCTTTTCTTTGACGGCGCGCGTTGCAAGAATGGCGCCGGTGCAGGGGTACTCCTGGTTTCCCCAACCGGAGTCCAGAAGGACTATGCCTACAGGCTGGCCTGGAGCTGTACTAACAATTCGACGGAATACGAAGCCCTGTGCTTGGGTTTGCGAAAGGCGTAAAGGCTCGGAATCAAGCATCTCCAAATTTTCGGAGATTCAGTGTTAGTGTGTCATCAAGTCATGAATAAATGCGCGTCCAAGCATCACTATCTTAGAGCGTACCGCAATCGGGTCTGGGACCTGATGGAATCGTTTGACTCATTGAATGTTAAGGCAATATCGCGTGAGAGAAACAAGCACGCTGATATTCTGGCGTCTGTTGGAGCCAGGTACGTTCCGGCTGAAGACGTCGTCCAGAAACTGAAGCCGGTCCGCACCATTTACAGGCCTTCTGTGCCTGATAGGGATACCTTCTGGCAGGTATTCAGCTGTGACGAGGAGATCGTCACATTCCTGGTTAACGAAGTGTGTGTAATCGAAGGTAGAGACCCTGATGACGAGCAATATGAGGGGTTGATACAGTTACGGAATAATCACGTCCCAAAAGGATCGATTACATTAGAGAGTCTCTTTGATCGGAATGACAGAGCAATATCCCACAGGATCAAAGTAGACCCGAGGCAGTATGCTGACCTGGAACTCGAACCCGGTAAATCTATCAAGGTCGGAACAGACTGCACGTCGGAGGAGCTGGGACAGATTAGATCACTGTGCCAGGAGTTCCCCGACATCGTGGCCTGGTGCTACGAGGATTTGAGGGGGTATGACAGAACTGTCATCCAGCATACCATTGAGCTAGAGGAAGGCGCCAAGCCGTTCCGACAAAAGCAAAGGGCCGTAAATCCAAAGATTGAGGCCATGATGAAGACCGAGCTCTTGAAGATGCTGGAGGCTAAGATCATCTACCCCATCAAACATTCATCCTGGGTCGCGAATTTGGTGCCCGTGAGGAAAAAGAATGGCGACATACGTCTCTGTGTCGACTTCAGAAACCTAAATCGGGCTTCCCTCCGGGACCACTATTCGCTTCCCCAAATTGACTAGATTCTACATATCGTTGCTGGAACCCAGAGATTTTCACTTTTAGATGGATTTTCCGGCTACAACCAGATTTGGGTCAAAGACGAAGACCAGCATAAGACGGCGTTTACCACGAAGTGGGGAATGTTCGCCTATCAGCGCATGCCGTTTGGCTTATCTAATGCTGGCGCCACGTTCCAAAGGGCCATGGACCTGGCCTTCCGAGAGCTGCTCAACAAGATTATTGTCATCTACCTCGATGACATGACTGTTTTCTCTCACCGACGAGAAGATCATGTTTCGCACCTACGGCAGATATTTGAGAGTTGTCGAGAATTCGGCATCTCTATAAACCCGAAGAAGTCTGTCTTCGCGGTGAAGGAAGGAAAGCTGCTGGGACATGTCATCTCCGAGGAAGGCCTCGCCATTGACCCTGACAGAGCAGAAGCCCTCGTTCGCTTGCCAGCCCCCACTGATAAAAAAGGGCTGCAGTCCTTCTTCGGTCAGATTAACTTCGTGCGGAAGTTCATCCCCGACTTCGCACAGGTGATCAAGCCCATGGCCGAACTGTTGAAGAAAGATACACCTTACGAATGGACTGATGAGAGAGAGCAAGCCTTCGAGGAAATCAAGGCTCGGATTGCGCAAGCTCCGGTGTTGACAAACCCGGACTACTCCAAGGACTTCATCCTGTATGCAGTGGGAGAACCCGAAAGTTACGCTGCAGTCCTGACTCAGAAGGGAGACGACGGTGAGGAGCGCCCCATTGCGTTCCTAAGCCAAGTGATTTTGCCGCACGAAGAGAAGTACAATTTTATAGAGCGGCAGGTCCATGCGGTCATGAAGTCCCTTCGAAAGCTCAGGCACTTTGTCTCCCAGAGCAAGACCACTGTCTTTGTGATTCACCCCGATGTTCGCAGTTTCATCTTGCAAGGAGAACCGGGTCACAAGAGAGCGGGATGGATTGCCAAGATCCAGGAGTTCGACATCGAAGTACGGCCCACCAAGCTTATCAGAGGCCGAGCCTTGTGTCAGGAATTGGCCCGAAGCGCTGTAGCCGGCATCTCCGCCTGCAAGTGGGAGGACACAGCGACACGCATCTACCTAGCCAACTCCTTATCGGAGGGGAGTGATTGGACAGATGAACTGGTGAGATACTTCTGCACCGGAAGATGTCCCGATCACCTGAACGCCTCACAACGAAGGAGATTTCGGCTAGGTGCACTAAGGTACACTCTTCGCCCCGAGGGGCTTTACTTCAAAAACATTGACGGCATCCTGTTGCGGTGCGTCACAAAATCTGACCAGCCTAGGATCCTCGGAGATTTTCATTCCGGGATGCCTGGGGGTCACCATTCTTCAAGGCCGACGGCCTTAAAAATAATAAGGGCTGGGTACTATTGGCCCACTCTGTTTACAGACGCGCATGCGGTCTGCGCCAAATGTGATCAATGCCAGAGGTATGCTGGCCGAAACAGAAAAGCACCCCTGCCCCTTCAACCGATTCAAGCCGAAGCTCCATTCCAGCAATGGGGTCTAGACTTCATTGGGGTGATTTCTCCTAACTCCTCCGCCGGCCACAAGTTTATTCTCACAGCTACTGATTATTTCACACGGTGGACGGAGGCAATCCCGACCAAGAACGCCGACCAAGAAACGGTCGATGGTATTTATCATGCACTCATCGGACCTGAAACTTTGGAAGAATCTTTTCCATTTTTTGGTTATGTATGGAAAGATAGGAACAAAATGACCACAATTTTGGGTATTCACCTAATCCTTCAAATTGTATTTTACCAAATTCGGGGATTGTAAAGGTCCCCTTATTTTTATCTAATCGCATTGGAAGTTTCCCATCCATTAATTCAGAAGTTTATTCCGTTATTTATTCCTTATTGATCTATATGAATCAATTTGACAGAAATTGGGATGTATATTTCGTTCACTATATCCCGTGAAATTCTACCCATATCTAGATAGATCATAATATCTAGATAATGAAAAAGAAGAGGTCCTTTGATATTTTTATCCACGCGAAATATAGCTATGAACAACTGGATCAAACCATTGTTAAATGTTAACACAGAGTGGATTACTTATCAATTTTCGCCAAATGTTCTAATTCAAATGATCTTATCAAATGTGATAATGAATTATCACATGGAATACGAAGATTTAATGAAGGGAAAAGAACAAAATATAAAGTCATGAGTTGGTTTCTAATACCAGAGACCAATCCGTCCTTATTTTGAGTTGTCCATCACTCATTTCAGAAAAGAAGCAAAAGCTCGATCTCAACGAGTCGCACACTAAGCATAGCATTGTTCCAGGATGGTCAATCTAATTTCTATTTGATCTGATAGTACAGTAGAAAAAAAATCTTCCTCTCTTTTGGGTAAATAAATATATCTTATATATATATATATATATATATATATATATATATATATATATTTATAGTTTGCGTCAACCACTCCTCATTTTACTCTATAGAAATCCATAGAAATCCCATCATATAAAAAAGACAAAGAATTGGATCCAGTCCATTTCTTATGGGCGAACGACGGGGATTGAACCCGCGCGTGGTGGATTCACAATCCACTGCCTTGATCCACTTGGCTACGTCCGCCCCAGACCAAGTGACAGTCTCTGTCTACGGTCATTCCTTAGAGTGTCTAAGTCCCAACAAATGAACTCACATTTGAGTGTGAGTTGGCAAGCTCTGACAAAAAAATCAAAGTGTTGCAAGAACAATAACCAACTCCCAATCAACTTTTGAATAAGTTAGTAGTTGTATACCTCTGTTTTCTATTGGGTATACACTTGGCTTGAATTGAATATGAGAGAATGAATTTTGGTACCCAAATCAAATTGTGATCTGAGTTTATACTCAGATTATTGAGTAAATTGGTTCATATTCACAATCAGGTTCATTGAGAGCCTGATTACCCGCTTCGGGGTTCCAGAGTCGATTGTGACAGACAACGGTCCGGGATTTGTAGGCGCCGTACTCACGGAGTACACCGACCAGACTTGGCATCTATCACAAGATGTCTTCTAATTACTACCCACAGGGGAATGGCCTTGCCGAGTCTACTAACAAGAACCTCCTGAAAATTCTCCGGAGGACCATTGAAAAGAATAAGCGGACTTGGCACTTACTCCTGAACCGGGCGCTGTGGGCGGACAGAGTTGCGTTCAAGAAATCTCTCAGAACGTCCCCTTACGCGCTCGTCTATGGCAAGGAAGCTGTTATGCCATCACACATTGAAATCCCCGCCCTGTGGAGGATTGATGAAGACAGGAGCAGCGGAGACCCGGTAGATGACAGATTGTGCCAACTCCTGCAGTTGGAAGAAGACAGAGAAAGTGCATACCAGGCCTTCGCGGATCACATTGCAGCCACTCAAGGCTGGTTTGCCAAAGGCACCACTGCCCGAGTTTTCGAAGTCGGGGACCTGGTGCTGAAGTGGGATTCATACAAGGCAAAACCGGGTAATCACGGAAAATTTGATGCTCTCTGGGAGGGCCCTTATCAGATTGCCCGGGTGAATCAGTTCAATGCCTACATACTTTCGGATATGGAGGGTCAGCTCCTCCCCATCCCCGTCAACGGGTTCCACTTGAAGCTTTATCGCTGTTGAAGGCGCCCGAGTGGCCCTTCCTTGTAAAAAAAAATTTTTGTGTTTTTTTTTTTTTTTTTTTTCCCCGCATGTATAAATTTCAGCTTTAGCTTTCGTTTTATTTTTCCTTCTTTGAGCTTAATTGCGGCATGGGAGAGAAAGACGGACTTCGCAGCGAAGTCTGTCGTTGCCCCGCAGGAGGGGCGAAGTTCGGCTATGCAGAGAAAGAAAGGAGAAAAAAGAGCAAAAAATTGACTAAGTGTTGGCCGAAGCCCGACTTCGCAGCGAAGTCGGACTTCGGCCCAGCCGAATTGCGAAGTTTGTTCGAGAAAATGCTGAAGCACACTAAGAAGAAGCTCCGCTCAGCCTTTGACCGAAGTACGCACTGCGCACACCCTTCGTGCGAAGTACGCACTGCGCGCAACTTTTGCGCGAAGTGCGAACTTCGCAGTGAAGCCTGACTTCGGCTAGCGCTCGCGCGAAGTGCGCGCTGCGCTCAACTCTCGTGCGAAGTGCGAAGTGCGAAGTGCGAACTTCGCGCGAAGTTCGCACTTCGCACCAAGCTTCGGCCGAAGTCCGAACAAAGCCAGCATCGCATTGCGCATTTCGACCAACGAGCGAAGGTTGCAAAAAGTGTTAAGTGTTAGTAAAGCCTGAAGGCGGCCAGGACCCAGACCGCGCCCGAAGCCTTGGGCGCAGCAAGCAAGCAGAAGAGTTCAAGCACGCGCTTCGCGCGAAGTTCGAACTTCGCCCGAAATTCGAGCGAAGCCCGACTTCGCCGGCGAGGTCGGGCCGCGCCCAACTTCGGGCGAAGCCCGGCTGCGCCTAGTTTTCCGGGCCAGTATTGGGACGCGTTTTTAAAAAAATAATTTAAAAAAAAAAAAAATTCAAAAATCCCAGCTGGGCCCAAGGCGCGCTTGCACTTGTTTTAATGTGGGTTTCCGCGCCAAAGGTTTTGTCTTGAGCAGTGTGCCCAAGTGGTGCCAGCAACGTCAGCCATGGTGCAGTCCCCAACGCTGAATTAATGATTGAGCGTTTTTCAAGGAAAAATGCAACCAAAGAAGCATGGCACGTCTGCCGGGGCGCGTTTTTTTTCAAGTGTTCTCCTGCGCAGCCACCAAGGATTTTAACTCAGCCGACCTACCCCTCCTGCGTTGCATTTATGGCGCTGTTTTTTATTTAGAAAAGGGGGTCAGAAACATGCCAACATTCCAGATTGCAGAGATTATTCCTCGGACAGTGCTAATTATTCCTCTGATAGCGAAATTTGTTGCAGACAGCCTGAACCTATCATTATTGCTGACTCAGAGAGATGGACAAGGGAAAAAGGCCCGTGTCAACGCAGTCCAGTGAGCAATGAACCGGGGGATTTTCCGCGGCCGGGAGTTTTCAAAGGCGATCCCCCGCCAGAGAAGAAGTCAAAGGCCCGGACGAAGAAGGTACAGCGTGGGCAATCCCCACCACCTCCGGTCAATTACCTGGCAGGATATGTGGACGGCTTGTTTTCCATGAGCCTAACTCAGCTGCGAGCGAATGTGGAGAGCTGGGCTGACAAAGTTTCGCCCTCCCATCATTTTGGAGCGGCGTACAAATCAAATCTCTTCAGATTCATGTGCCCTCCTGTCCACCAGTGCCCGGAGCTGATTGACTTAATTGTCAGACACTATAAACCAGCTTCCTGGCAAATCTGCAATTCCGTTGGCAAACCCTTGTTCGCACTGCGCAGGGAGACTGTGCAGCCAGCTTTCGCCCCAGGGCTGGAGTATGACTCCGGCACCATCCTCAGAAAGATCAGTCTGGGCGAACAAGCGGGACGCTTCACGCACACCAAGCGAATGAGGGATTTCCTCAATTCAGAGCTGAACGCCCCGCTTCCAGCCGGACAATGGCCGACTGGCCCCATGCCTTTGACGAAATTTCAGAGCAAGTATCTATATACCATCCTGGCATGGATTCTCGGCTGCGACTCCGATGAGCTGGTGCACCCGTACCAGCTAGCGCTGGCAGAATGCCTCCTGTGTGGGGAATCTTACGAACCAGCGGCGCAGCGGAGCGGAAAGCGCCCCATCTCTTTCGACTGGGCAGACTGGCTGGCTTACGCCATTCATTCCAGCCTGTTGAAGATTCAGAAGAGGCAGTCGACCGATTTTCGTTTTAGCTCTGTTCTGGCCTGGCTTTGTTTGTACCATCTGCACCCCCAAATGCCGATCCTGAACCTGAAGAAGGTTAGCGAGAAAGGAGAGCCCCAGCCCGTCTATAACTGGACGGATGACTTATACCGGAAAGGGTCCTACTACAAGTTCAATTTCAACTTTCTGGGATTCGTCATGTCAGTCTTCACCGAAAGTGAAATCCCCCGTCCCCCGAGAGAAATGACGAGTGCTTTGATAAATCAGAAGCTCGGGGACGTTTCGAGGCGACGCGAGGGATTGTGATCGGAATCTACGGATTCAAGGGCAAACCCTATTTGCTGCCCTATTGGTGCTCGAGCATCCGGTCGGGATGGAGGTTGCCCGACGGATGGACTATGTGGAAGAAGAGTTTGGCCTAGGGAAGAAAAGAGGACAGATTTTCCAATACCCTCTTTCCGGGCCAACGTTGAGATTACAGAGGTAGGACAACATGTCAACCTATAGCAAGCGCTGTCCCGGATTGGCCTGGTTTCTTTGCCGCAGTGACTGGAAGTATGACCCTCATGGGATAAGGGGAAAGTTTGCACATTTGTGCCCCGGGATATAACCGAAGATAGATGCGACGTGGTCCATGTGGACCTTGACTGGGAGATTGAATTAATGGAAGCTTCTCCTCCCTGGCAGGATTTCTACTGCGAGGAGGTGACATATGACCCCAAGCGAAACCCGGACCATCACTTCTCATCTCCAGGGTTCAAAAAATTTCTGTCCAAGATTGCAGGCCTTAACTGGTCTAAAGAAAAGATTACCGAATTCTGGAAAATGAGATGCCGCACGCAGCACGATAAATCCACAAGGAGAAACCTGGCCGTAGATGACGACTTTTCGGTTCTCTATGACCAGCATCATGACAGTTGGCGGCCGTTCGCATATCAAGGTTACGTTCCCCGAGGCCCCTTTGAGGATCATAAAAGTGGGTCTCCTCCCAAACAGTTGTACACTTCGGCAACTGCCAGCGCAGGCCCAGCAAGTACCCAGGCCGATCCAATGCAGCCCGTGGCTCCTAAGGCGGCGCCTGAAAAGGCGAAAGAGTTAGTAAAGGCAGCGCCCGAGGCACTCCCTCAGGCAAGAAAAGCGCCAGCGCCGCCGGAAAGCAGACCGGTCGCGGCAGACATTCTGCCAGTCAAACCCCGGTACAAGTTTACCGTGGGAGCATTAGCACCTGCTGCACCTGCTTCGTCTCCTTCCCCTGATCCGACAGTTGTTCCAGAAGAGAAGAAGCGGAGGAGAGTTGAGAAAATCAGGCGACCCTAGCCTGATAGTGCGGCGACCGATCGCGAGCCGCGGCCGCGTCCCGCCGCCGCGAGAGCAGTTCCTTTGGGCAGTCCCAAGCCAGCCGCCGAGACAAGAAGCGAAGACATCCCCCCGGCATCGGCTCAGGCGGAGCCCGCAGGTACGTTTGCTGCCCCTGTCTCTCTAGTCTCACCCAGTTCTACTTCCACTCAGTCCCCCGCTCAATCTGGGCGAGCCATGACCACATCCTCTTCCCCGTCTCCGCGTCCTTCTAGCGGTCCCCATTCTTTCGATCAGTTTGCTCAGAACCCTAACGTCTCTCTTTCTCTGAGCACAACTCCAAACCCTTCGCCCGAGGTCAGTGCTGAGGCTGTCCGTTCACCGTCACATCCTCCGCCTCAGCCACTTCAAACCCTCGCAGTGTTAGCCGCTCCCATTTCCATTTCCCGGTCGCCCCCACAAGCGACCGATTCTTCCAAGGTCTGTCAGGTTCCTCCTGGTTCCATTCCCGCAGGAGAGACGTCTCAGCAGATCCCTAGGCTGGGGGAACCAGATTTTATGGACGACCCCCAGAACTCAGATGACTTGCCCCTGGCAACGAGAGCCGTAGAGTATTCTGTCTCTTTCCGCCAAGACCTAAAGCGGAGGAGACACGAAGAGATAGCCGCCCCGGCGAAACGCGCAAAGTATGATTTCGGAAGGAGAGTGATTACAACGGAGAAAATAATCCCAATAGTGAAGAAGCCTCTCCGAGAAATGACTAAGGCGGACTACGTGCTCCAGACAAAGGAGAAAAGCTTTGACGACATCAATAAGCAGTATGAGATTCAGACGATCATGCGCAAAGCTGACAATCTCTTTGTCAAGAGTCTGGAGGAGCAGGAAGAACTCTTCGCGTTGCAGGATAAAGTAAGGCAGCTTGAAGAGGACCTATCTAGGTCCACTGAGCAGCTGGAAGCGGCGCGGCAAGAAACGAGATGAACTCAAAGCCCGCCTGGCCGCTTCTCGACAACGAGCCGCAACCGAAAATAAAGCAGCCTCGGAGCAGATTTCTCGGCTCCAGGAGTCTTTGAAGCAGGCACAGTCGCAGCTTGCAGAGAAAACATCTCAAGCGACGGTCTTTTCAAAGACAAAGGTTAAGGAAATGAGGGCTGGTTTGCTGAGGGAATGCAAGCCCCATACCTTTAAGGCGATGGCAGTCCTGGACTTCGCATCCAGGATTCAAGAAGTTTCTGCCCAGGGAAAGCCTGTGGTAGAGGAGGCCGAGCGCCAGGCGAAGCAATGGCTGGACCTGGCGGTTAATCTTCAGGAGCGCGAGCGCAACGGCGTCCATTTTTCCCCCGTGTCCTCATTCGCTGCAGAATGGGCAGGTGCAAGGGTGACCTTGCACAAATATTTCAGAAAAGTTGAAGAGGTGAGAGTGGCCAGACGAATGCTTGACGCATTCACGCATGAAAGAGATATCTGTCTGGCCCCCTTTCACGCTCTTTCAGAACTTGGGTGTCCAGGTTTTGTTGAGAATGGCGAGCTCCTCACCCTAGATCGGGTAAAGAAGAATTGGCAGTCCTTTGAAGCAGATACAGCTGAAATTGATAGCTGGACTGAGCCAATTCAAGACAGTCAGGTCACTCAGATGGTGTCCAGATATTCCAAGATCCGCTCCTATTTCCAGGAGTTAGAGAAGAGATACCTCACCATCGACCTGCACGCGGTCGCTGCTTTTCACGGAGCATTAGAAGATATAGCTGACCGCAAGCCATTCGAAGCAGAAGCCTGGCGCTCGGCCAAGTGGCATACACTCGCATGTGCGAGGCAGAAGCGAGAAATGAAGAGCTTTCGGAAGGAGATTCTGACGAGGCAACTGACAAAGATGAATCTGAAGAACAGTTGCCGCAAGGAGAACAGTTAGAGCAGCAAAAGGCAGGGGAGGTAAGTTCCTCTGTACCCAAAGGATGAAGGCATGGATTCTTTGCGCCGAGGCGAGCTCGACACCCCGCGAGCCGCCAGAAATGTTGTCACATTTTGCACGGGGTGCAATGTCTTCAATGTTGTTTTGTAACAGTGCTGCTCTTCCTTTCCCTCCTTCCGTTTTCCTTCCTTCTCTCCCTTTCCTTTTCTTTCCCATTCTCTTTCTCTCCCCCCTTTTTCCTTGGAGTCCCCCAGTTGATTTTCCAACTTTCCAGCAAGTGTTGGTGCGAAGTTCGCACTTCGCCCAGTCTGGGTGCGAAGTGCGCACTTCGCCCAGTTTTGGTGCGAAGTTCGCACTTCGCCCAGTTTTGGTGCGAAGTTCGCACTTCGCCCAGTTTTGGTGCGAAGTCTGACTTCGCCCCACTTTCTGGGCGCACCTTGCATCGGCAGACTGGCAGGTCAACGCAGAAGAAAGATAAAATGTCGGAGCAGGTCCATATGGCGGCAGACACCAGTGTTCGCTCGTGCGCGATCCGACTTCTCAACAGAGCCGGAATGCGCCCTTGACAGGTGTACAGTAGGGGAACAAACCCGGAATTTGACCAAGGCGTGAAGGCCTTCCCAACTGCACTGTTTTCTGCCCACGCATCCCAAGGAGCTCCGATCCCAAGTGAAGATGGATAGACTGCCCTCTAAGGCAGGCATGTGTCACACAGCATAACCCATCATCAGACAAGTGTCCAGCTTCGGGATTTGAACCAAGACTGCCGACCAAAAGGGATAAGCATGGACTGCCTGCACCGCCTGCGTTAATAGCCTCATTCAAAGCTGATCTGAGGTTTCACCTGCTCCAGCTACCAGCAAGCCTGCCGACTTGAAGATTTGCCCAACACTCCGCCACGTAGCTGTCCAGCTTCCAAGAAGACCATCTTGCGGGTACAGCCCAGTCCGACAAAAGGTCAGCATTTGCATCTTTTTCGCCGCTTCTGTCAGCTTATGTTTGACTGGGACTCTGTGCCCATTAATGTAACGGGTGGGACTCGGGCTATAAAAGCCCATCTTAAATTCATTGTAAAGGGTGGAAGGGGAATGTTTGTTAGGGAATTACTGTGCTTACTGTAACCGTGCTTCTGCATATAAATACAATCTGTATGCCTGGTTCTGTTCTACCGCTTTTATTTCTTCCTGTTTATGCTTTACGCGATTCTGTGTCATGGCTTGTTGATTCACTTCGGCATTTGATGGTCAGGCGCCTTTAGCATTCTTTCTGTACTTTTAATTTTCGTATAATAGATGTGGTAGCAGTTCCATCAGTTATGTGTGACGTTGCTGGCCCGTATCTGGTGATTGATGCGATCCCCTGCTGTTAGTTCCTTGTAGGGAATGTTTGCTAGGGAGCCATTGAAGCTGTGCGGTTAAACTCTCTGCTTAACACATATACCTGGCTCTGACATCTCTAGGTTTACTTTCTACCCCTGTCAGTGTACGTATCTGGTGATTGATACGATCCCCTGCTGTTAGTTCCTTGTAGGGAATGTTTGCTAGGGAGCTATTGAAGCTGTGCATACACTGCTTGTGTATCGGAAGTACGCCTAGGTTTTGCAGTTCCTTGTCATGCTCTGTGTTTGTATGCAGTAAGTAGCGGTGATTAGTGTGTTCCCGTACTGTTAGTTCCCCCCACCAACCTTTGGACATATTTGTAATCTCTTTCTGTACATTTGTCTCTTTCAGTTCATTTATTTCTTTCCTGTTCCCTTTAGCTTAAATTAGAAGCCCCCCCCTAAAAGGAGCCGGCCTTCTCCGGAGATTGGCTCGGAAGGCATCTCTTCCTTCCGGCCTTTCATGCTGGTGGGCGAATCTGGGCGCATTAACCCAAAATCCTTTCCTCATGGCAGATTCGTAACCAACATGTACTTGAGCTGCCCTCAGTCAAGCTGACTCGGAGCATCATCCCCTCACCGCCACGTAGCTGCCAATCCTTTAGGTGGACCTTACCGCAAGCGCATTCCATGCCGGCAGAGGTCAACTTCAGTTGCTTTTTTCCGCTTTTGTCAGCTTTGTCCTCTTCTTCGGTTAATTGTCAGGTCTGGGATCCTATGCCCAATGATGTATTGGGGGGGAATTTGCGCTATAAATGGCTCGGCAATATCATTGTAAAAGAGGTGGAAGGGGACCGATTCCACCATGTAAATACGAAAAAAAAAAAAAGAGGTGGAAGGGGGATATATTGCTAGGGAACCATTGTAGTTGTGTGTTTGCTTCTGAATACAAAATACACTTGGCTCTATTGACTGTTCTTGTTCTGTATGCTGCCTTTATTTAGCATTTCTGCCTCATGTTGCTTATGTTATTGCTTACTGCTATTTTGCTATCTGGATATCGGTATTTGATAGTTAAGTATTCCTGGAATGCAAAGTTAGAGGATACATAGGATGAATGACATTGATAGTTTCTGCAACGTATTATGTGTTTAATTGTTGTTAGTAATGGTGATTGATAGTTGTTGTGCTGCTTATCCTCCCCACCCAATACAAATACATTTATATTTTTTTTGCATTTATAATTTATTTCCTGCACTCTGAGCTGATAAACAACTGAGAAAACATAGGAAGCCGGCCTCCTCCGAAGATTGGCACGGAAGGCATTCTTTCCTTCCGGCCTTTCAATCTGCTAGGCGAATCTAGGGCGCATTACACTAAATCCTATCCTAGTGGCAAATTCGTAACCAACAGTTACCAAAGTGTATGATAAAATGTCAAAGCGTATGTTGTGTAAAGGATCGCTGCAACTCTACACAAGTTTGAATTGTCAATGTACTCTTTTCATAAAGATAATGACATACATTGGTTATTGTTGAGTTAATTGAATTAATTACATTTACTTATGCTGCATATTTATTTTTATTATTATTCTTTGCAGGTAATTTGGACTATAAAAAAACGTACAATACAATCCACTTGCAACTGGATGCACTATTACCCAACTTGTGGCTGTATATAAGACAAGTTATGGAGAATGGAAATTCCATAACTTTCAGGGAAAGAAGTCAGAGGAGCTATTACTTCAAAATGTAGCTCAACATGGAGAATGGAAATTCCATAACTTTCAGGGAAAGAAGTCAGAGGAGCTATTACTTCAAAATGTAGCTCAACATTTGTGACAATGCCTAAGAAGGATGGCACATGGTGAATGTGAGTAGCCTACAGACCTATGTTGCATGGAAATGGATACAGTATCTAATATGGATATGGTATCAAATACAGATACGACAAATTTTCAAAACCCCGTAATATGGATACGACTGGATACACAAATTGTAACAACCCACCCGGATCTGCCTTCTAATTTTTTTGTGTTTTTGCAATATATGATTTTTGTATATTTTTTTTTTTTGAAAATAATTAGGAAGAAACTGAAACTCTTAATCAGCTTACTCAAACTCACAAATACTTCAAATTTATACAACAAACACACCAGAAATTCGGACAAGGAAGGATACTAACATAAATACTCAAAACCCATCAAGGAATATAATTTGAAGTTAAACATTTCACACTTATAACTGTCTGAAATTTACATCAGATATTTACCAGACGATCTGAAAGGACTGAAAAGGATTAATATTGACTAATCTGCAGGCTTCCCCACTTGATATGTACTGCTGAGTCCTCCTTACTAGCCACCGCTCCTTCTTGACACAGTTATCATTCCCAAACCCAAGCGATTCAGTCCAGGACTGTCACGCCTAGCTCCTGTCAGGTACAGTACGGCTGTCAAGGGCTGTGTGTTAAACGTTCTGCAGAATCTCCACTCAGAATGCCACGTTTTCTGATCCTTATGCCTGCTATAAAGATGTCAAGGCTTTGCAACACAAACCCTGATGTATGCAATCTGAATCGCACCAGTATTTTGGCCCTGCATGGTACGGCCAGAGAGGGAATGGCTGCTGCTAATAACAATGAAGAATGGAGCCACAAACCCTTCCAATATTCTCTGTAATTTTTCTGTCAAACTTCACAATAACGCCCTAGTGTGATTTCTGGATGAAACCACCACAATAAATCTGCCAGGGGTAATCTTTCATACCCGAAGTGGATGCCCTTACTGGAGGTTGCCGTCCCCAATAAGCTCGACTCCTGCAAATTCCTCTGCAAGTGGTCTCCCAAAATGCCAAAGCTTGTTCTCAAATCTGGATGCCCAAAAATGAATGCCCAAACCCCAATTTATAGAGTCTTCCAAAGAGGTCGATGGCTTTGGAGGGAAAAAAAACTTCAATTTCAAATTTGCTTCTAGAATATTCTTTATTTTCCATCATTAAGACATCCCCCCTTATTGCACAACTAAAGTCACTTTATGAAATAATATTTATTTAAGTGACTTCTAAATAACCTTTTCATAAAACATAATGACTTATATAAAATTAAATATTTAATTTAATTTTATAAAGATAAATCTTCGGACATTAAAATTTCTAGGCTCTGCCACACCAAACCTCCAACTAAACATAGATTTGGATACCCATTTCGCCGAACAATCCAGTCGTACCGTCCGCTCTGGCTGAAACCCTAGCAAAATGACTTACTATAAATAGTAAGTTTCCTCCCAATTACCAAATAAGCCACCGAAACCGGCAACTAAAGACTGAAAGTGGCCTCAATATGATCACCATGGGTTCCCATCCACCCAATTTAGCCTACGGGAACCCGTGAGTAGGCTAATCTCATCTGTCGGACTAATAAGTCAGGAAGGGGACATTACACAAATATAAAAAAGTATATATATTTTATTTATTAAAAGAAAATACATATAACACAAAAGAGTTTACACAAATATAAGTTTTAAATAGGCTATTGTCATTAATTAAGAAGAGGGTTGTCATTGTTTCTTAAATTTAAAATTTATCTATTAAATTTTTTATATTTTCTTTTAATTTCATGTCATGATACAATTCTAGATATACCTACGCCATATCTAGATGTGTTAGATATGGACCAAATAAGGGTGTATATTTGGATACGTTTGGATATGATATCGATGTATTTAGATATATTTGGATACTATATCCAAGAAGTATTTTATCTGTATCCGCATCTAATACGTGGATATGAATATCCAGGTAGGAATGTCTATGGATATGAATATCCAGGTAGGAGTGTCGGATACAGTAGCTTTACTACAAACTATTGAACAATGTAATTATCAAGAGCCAGTACCCTCTGTCAAGGATAGATGACCTCTTTAATCAACTCCAAAAAACAAAGTACTTCACAAAGTTGGACTTGGAGTCAGAAAACCATCAAATTTGAATGAAGGAAAAGGATACACTGAAAATAACTTTCAAAGTAAAGCAAGGTCTCTTTGAGTGGTTAATGCTTGCTTTTGGTCTACACAATGAGCAGACAAAATTTATGAGGGTAATGAATAATAATTTTAGCCCTTGTATTGAATCCTTTGTTATTGTCTATCTCCATGATATTCTAACCTATAGTAAGTCTTGCAAGGACCATGTTGAACATCTCAAAAATTTGTTTGAATTGTTGTAGCAAAACCAACTAAAAATTATTTAAAGAATTGTGAGTTTTTCAAGCATAGCAAAGCTTGATGTAGCTTGGTTTTGTGGCAGGTGGAGGTTTACCAAAAATTGAACCTGTCGAGATCAAGGCAATCTTGAGATGGTCTGCACCAACCAATTCTACGAACATGAGGAGTTCTATTTAAGCAATGCAATTCTTGAGAAAATTATTACACAATTTCTGCTATTGCTGCCCAATTCCATGATTTGTATTCAAAAAGCAGGAAATTTGTGTGGACCAACGTTCTTGCAAACTCCATTGAAGACCTGAAGTGCAAATTCAGCGATGCACCAATGCTAATTTTGCCTCTTGCAGCAACCCTTTGAGGTGAAGGCCAATGCATCCTTGTATGCAATGGAAGCCATGCTCTTCTGAGGAGAAGACTGGTTTGCTACCACTCCAAATTGTTCTCATTATGGAAAACAGTGAAAACTACCCCACTTACGACAAGGAGCTATAGGCTTTGGTACAAGGCATCAAAAAATAGAGGCAATACCTCATGGGAAAGGCAACATACTGCTCCCCGAACAACAACCACTACAGTACTTGCAAACACACAGAAAATTGCAACATGGTTGGCAATTTACATGTCAGATCCACCAAGTCCACCACTCTCTCCCTTTTTTTTAGGGTTGGGCTAGAAAACATCCCCATAATTTGACAAAAAGGACGGCTATGTAAAAATTTTAAAATACGGAAAATAAGAAAAATAAATATTACACATTCCAAAACATTTTTGAATAAACAAAATTGAGGTAATCATTGACTTTCACATTGCTAATGTTGAACAAAAACCACATTACAACAATACAATGATTTGTAAATACCATGTAGTGGGAAGAATTGCAGCTGCAACTTAAATTGACTTGGATTCCACAACTCTTCAAATTCCATGCCACTGTGCATTTTGTTGTAGTTCAAAATTGCACGATGAAAAGAAAGAAATATTAACAGTTACGAGCAAAACACAACCTTGTTTCCCACTGTGAGGCCTATGTGGAAACATTTGAGTGTCTCTCACAAGGACAGGGAAAGGAAGCATGATGGAGAAATTCCCATTAGCATCTGCCCTTTTCCCTACCCATGGGGGCACATCCCCAAGGGTATAAAGGGATGGGTACATGTCCGCATGGAACACGCCTTCAAATTCCGAAATTTCCTACAAGAAGAACATGTAGTTATTGAAAATAAGAAGAGCATCTGTAATGATATTGTCGATTTGTTATTAAATGACATGAGCTCAACCGGTTAAATTCCTTGACTTTCATGGAGGAGACATTGGTTCAAATCTTGCCAAGCAATACATGCATAACTGCTAAGTTGTTGTAATACCACTATGGAGCCATGACGTAATACAAGTGGGGCCCATTTCAATCCCATATAACCAATTAAAAAAAATGGTCGATTTGTTGTTTATACCTTCCATTCCCAAATTACATCAGCACATACGACCACGAGAGTGGAGACAATGGCACATAAGGCGCTTCTCAAGGAATATGCACGTGACAAAGACTTTGAAGTAATACATCAGCGATTGGAAACTTCCAAGGCACATGGGCAAGGAGGTTGAGTTGATATCCATCTTCTCAAAGGTTGCTATACAAACTTGGCAAGCTATGCATAACTCATGGGAGCTCAATGTTGCATTTCATTAGGAAGGCTCAACCCTTTTATTACTGGTCAATTTGGTGGCACCAAGACACTTGTCAAATTTCAAAGACATGTTTATCCGCCAAGAATGAACAGTGATGTAGCAAAGTATCTAGAGAGATGTCTTTTCTCCTTCCCTAGCAAGCCAAGCAATAGAAAGTCAAGATTTTATACATCATTGCCTACAACTAAAACATGGAAGAGCATTTTCACTATCATTCTAGGAGGGTTGCTTAGTATGAGACAAGATAATGAATATCTCTTTGTTATAGTGAGAAAATTCAGCTACATGTGCGTCTTGACCTCATGTATGAAGACCATCTCAATTCAAGCAGCTTCTCACAAGTATGGGTTCACTTTGGACTCACCAAGTCAATCAGCATAGCTATTGTTGAAAACAAATTTGAATTGAACAGTCGAACTGTGTTTCAAGATGCTTACATATTGCATTTTAAACACTAGCCTTTCATTTTAGGTCACAGTCTTGTCAAAAGATGCAACTCAAATCTTGTTAACTTTCTTTTTCTTCTCATCATAAACAGCAAATTGGAAAGATAAATCAGAAATATCTAGTTGTACTCACCTGTGAACAAAATGACTAAGTTGCTGGGAAGCTTTAACAATATAATCAGTTGATACCAATTTCCCATCAACACGAATCCTTCCCAATTTAACAGCTTCTACCTGAATCAAAATTACTTAGGTCCCTCCCTAACAATAAAGCATAGAACTTAGTGGACATAACTGGAATCACAAAAAACTGAATAAAATCACTACCACCAAATCAAATCAAGCAAGCATGCACAATGTTGCAATCATTGTTGGCTAAGAAAAAAGACATTTTACATCCAATAATATAAATAGTCAAAGTTATGAAAAGCATCCCTTCACAAAAGCCAAAGGAATCATTAAAAGCATCAAACATCTTCACTCGAGTTTTTGTTACAGAATAACTTCAAACAACAGCAGCAATATGAAATGTGCCAAATTAGGGAAAAACCCTAACTATGCAATTTATTTCAAATCATCCCAAAATGAATTTTCAAACCCTTGCTGTAGATATGGTAATATTCCTTACTAAAATTCTGAACCATGCAAATAAAAATCAGATCTGTAAATAACCCAAAAAAATACACCATAAAACCCTAAGATTGTCACAAACACACCACAATATTTTATATTATCTTTTATGGAACCACAATTACATAGATCACACCTGAAACATTAATATAAACCTTGGATGCTGAATAAAACAACACAATCACTGCAAAATCATAATCTGAAAACCCCAATCTGAAGAAGCTCCCTTAATTCTTCCAAACAACTCACAAATGCCCTTCTAGGCTGGATAAATCCTGAATGCTCCTTAATATGATCTTTAATGCCCAAATGTAAACCCTAGGTAGATTTACCCTCACAAAACACAAGGGTTTTCGTCCTCAAGGTTGGATCTTGCAGGTTTTCGTCCACAAGAGTTGTTCTCTCGTAGGGTTTCATCCACCAGAGAAAATGGTATCAGCTTTTCAGCCAATTACACAAAGTAGAAGAAATAAAATGACCCAAGATGATGCAAATGAGCCCCCTTGTCCTCTTTATATAGACATGTTATATTTCTTCGTTGGGGGTGGCACTTTATTGAATCACTTATAAAATAACCTTATAACTCCTTAAAATAAAATATTATGTCCCTAATACACATTGGCCCCCTTTTCTATTTTTTTTATTTATTTAATTACTAAATTCCACTAAAAATACCTTCAAAATAACAAAACACTCCAAAGCTTCACACCACAACTATGTACAATAAGAATATGAACAATGGGGACATTACAATACCGCCCCTCCCAAAATTGCTTGTCCTCGAGCAATGCCAACACAATCTCATCATCATCAACCTGAAACTAACTGTGATCCCGGGGTCCCAAATCTTTACAAAAACAATCATGAGTGCCAAGAAAATCATCAAAACTATCGTTGCTCTACTCATCATGCAAAAGTAGGTTCCCAAATTGTGATGCCATGCAAGGATCCCCAAGAATATCATGAAAGATGAGTGCTGCCCTATACATATGCTCCAATGGCTGCCCCAATATTGTCTCAGCCCCACGTACAACCTCCAATGGACATCCAAAAACTGTCCTATGTATGCTCCTATTACCTCAAACCAAACAGTCCCTGAAAATGTGCAAAACCGTCTTCCACCCAACAGTATGAATGCAACCTTGAACCTCAACAAAACAGTCCTCTTCAGTAAGAATAGTGCAGCCTCAGAACCAACAAGTGTACATCCTTCAAACTCATGGTAAACATGGCTATAACATTCATGGCAGATGCAGCTCCAATCAGCCTTGTCACAACAGTAGTGACAGTCTCTCTTCTTTCCCAAATAGCAGCCCATAAGGTCAATCAAAATACAACAGTAGCAGCCTTTGTTTTTGCCTAAACAACAGCCCCCAAACTCATCCAACATGTAGCTCAAAGTAGTGGCAAAAATGCAATCCATATAAGCCCTATGAGGGCAGAAATGATAGCTACCCCATTTCTCAAATCTTTCTCCTCCAAGATTTATCTTTTCTTTTTCTTGATCACCTTCAGCACTATATATCAGTAACTCTGATTTGCCAAAATCAGTCCTCTCAATGTCATTACCATTGCATGATTCCTGATTTGAAGTTGGGGGGGCTCCCTTTTCAAGAAGAAACTCATCCCAAACAACTCCTTCATCATATCTAATACCTGGATCCCACGCATCTAAGGGCTGAATTTTTTCATTTGAAGATTGATGCTCATGTTCACTCTCCAAATCAAAGAGGCTGAAATAACTATCATTACTGAAATCTAATTTGAAGATTCCCATGTATTCACCTTCATCATACCTTGGTACCAAAACACCTGGATCCCAAGGAACTAAAAGCTGATCTGAAAGAGTATGGTGATCCTTATGAGGAATAGATTCCTCCCACACACCATTCTTCAAAACAAAAGGGCTGGAACTAGTGTGTATGCTTCTATTTGAGGATTTGGTTTGACTATCTATCTCATATTCATCATTACCAGAAACCGATTTGGAAACCTCAACACACTCATCTACATCATGCTCCTTTACAACAACCTTGTCATCTTTATTAACTACATCCTCAACATATGTAGGTGTATGCACAAAGGAAACATTTTGTGATTCTACTAAACATACCTCATGTGACAAGACAACAATTGCTGATTGAGATTCTTCTCCCTTAGGCTGCTCTTTGTCTTCTGCTATTTTCTTCATTTCTTCAAATTTCTGATTTGCTTTGCTTGTAGAAACACATGAGGAAACAACATCATCAGCTGCTGATTTAACATCCTCCAAATCAGCATATCCCATGATCTCAATAATCTCATGATGACCATCATACACTTCTCCACAAGTAGACACCCCATCATGCACCCATGAAATGTTGCTCGGAAAAGTGCAAGGCTCATCATACCTTATGTCCAAGGTCTCATAGACCCCACTGGATTGCTCTGGAAACAATTCCACAACTGCTGTCCTATCATTCCCATCATTATTAAAGTCATCCTGGGTCTCTGCCATGCTTACCGCATGAGGAGAAGCATTTGTTTCTAGCTCTAAGGTCTCAACCTCCATGCTGTCCATAACGTTACTTGGATGCAATAAGTCATTCTCTTTGTTAATTTCACATGTGTGGCCAAGTGTCCAAGATTCCTGACATGTGAAACACCTGTGCTCATGTCTCATTTGGTTCTTTCTCATCCGTGGTAGTCCTGCGACTTGTAAACCACTAAAAACCATTTCTTTTTCTGCCAACTGCCTTTTAAAGTTTTCTGGAACAAGTTCTTCTATCATCTCGACCTTATTGTACCCAACAACGTTTCTTTGGATAGTAATTGAGGTGGGAGACATTGGTTCATCTTTTCTCTCCTTCCTGTGCAACTTTTGTTGATGATGTTTACCTCTCCGATTAGGTTGTTGCCTCATCCTCATGTCCACCCAATCATGAAGAGACATCATTTCTTTGAATTTCCCACTAGCATTGGTCCATTCCTGAACAAACTGATCCTGTAACTCTGAGATGGTGGGCTCAACCTTAGCCTTAGAGGAAACCGTAGGTGCTGACTTAGGTGACATAGCAATTGTCAACTGCTTGAGAGTTTGCTGCAACTCTCTCTGACCTTGCCAAAACTCACGCTGAAACCTATCCCTATCCCTATCCCAAAATGCATAAATAATTTTAGCAAATAATAATAGAGCAGATCCAGATCAATAATTAATAATCAAACCAAATTCAAATCAAGGAAATCCAAAAGCCACTTAGAGAGGGCAAAGTCTCATATGCGCACCGAGGTGACTTAAATCCAAATTCTCCGATGATACCAACTAATACCAGATTCTTCCTATATATATAGATGAAATCAATAATAACCTAACCCTAATGTTTAAAGTCCGATCAACTAAAACTATGGCCTGAGCTAATAAAAATAATGATAGCAGACATGGCTATATTGGGACCATTACAGTTTTGCTGCAACCATTAGTCCTCAAGAAGTTGTTATACTCAATACGCTTTCCTACTTAAGATAACCTTTCTTTTTGCCAAATGGCATTAGCTCAAGGGGTTAAAAATATAGGTTCCCAAAAGCAAAACGCAAGTTCAAATCTTGTTAAACGATATAATACCATAATGTGGTTCATTGAAATACCATGGCAACATGGTGATGATGTAATGCGGATGGGGCCCATTTCAATCCTATATAACCAATTAAAATTGTAAAAAATAAAAAATAAAAAGATAACCTTTTTATTTTTTGTGGCTTACATGAACACAAAACATATAAACCATTATTCGCCATAAAGAAATTATCCAAATATACAAACCAGAATTCTCTTACTTGTTTCTATTTACTTGTCTTTCCATAAATATGATTGCATATCTGTGTGTCCTTGTCCACGGACGAGTAAACAAGGGCTTAGGTGCCTCCTTGCATGCAGCTGGATAGGACTATGGCTCTCCAACACCAAGTTTCAACCACTCCTGACTTGTTCAGGAGGTGCAGACAAATGCAGCTTACAGGTTTCTTGTTTTCTTATATTGGTTCCTCAATCATGGATGTTAGGAGAGTTCTGAAGGGTCAAAATCTAGGCCCTCCCAGGATTATCCAACCAAGATTTATTAGTGGTAACCATTCTACTAGAAGCATCATTAGATCCTGTGTTTGGCTCTTTTAGGATGGTTGTTGATAATAAAAACTCTGTTTCTACTTTGCATACCACTTGATTAGAGTTCGCACTTGGATCCATTCGAGTTTTTCTACCTTGGTTGCCGGTCTCCTCACTTTTTCACTATGTACAACATGATTAGGGTTTTCCCATTCCTAGTTCCACTTCATGATGCTAAGATCTAGTGCTGTATGGTAGTTTCACTGCAATAAAGTTTTATTTGGTTTAGTTACTCTAGTATGGTTTTTCTTATTAGTTCTTATTTTTGTTGCTACAATGTGTGGTAACAAGATTATTTCCAGCGAGTCTCATTGGTTTGCTTTGGTCTTCCATGAACATTAATGGAATTATCTTGACTCTTTCCCCCACCCCCCCTTGTGTGCAATTTTGCATCTGGATATAGCAACATCAACATCACTACTGGTAGGCATACACTGATTAGGGCAGTGTTATTTCACATAAGACTCGAATAAACAACTGCAAAAGCAAGCAAACAAGATAGAATACCAAAATTTCAATGGTTATAAAGGGTAATTATAAGGAGATTATATCAAAATGCCATAAGCTCAACCAGTTAAGTTCCTCGATTTTCAAGCAGGAGACCCAGGTTCGATCTTGCCAAACGATACATGCATAACTGCCAATCTGTTATAAAACCACTATATGATCACGATGTAATACAGGTGAGGCTCTTTTCAATCCCATAAAAACAATTTAAAAAAATTAATAAAAAAACAAGAATGTAATACAAAGCTTTACTTAGTGGGGTCATTAGCCTTTACCCACATGAACGCCCTCTTTTCTATGTTTAAAATAATCTTCATAACAAGAAAGGGAAGCATGGTTCCCCTTTTCCTCCCTTTACGCTATTATGGTACTGAAGCATCAAAGGTAAAGGCAAAGTCAGATACATGCTTGTCAAAACAAAAAAGAAGGAAGTATGAATGACTTGCAAAATGATCCAATGACCCGCAGAGGAAAACCACCTTATACTCTACATGTGAATTAAATACGAACGAACCAAAATGTTTGAAGAACAACCCCTTGTTTGAACTAGAGTACAAACCCTCAAGCATATGATGCAAACATTAAAAATCCAATTGCAGAGGTTCACAATAGATCAATGAGACCACACAAGAGAAACATTATTTCCCTTCAAAACCACAACATTGTAGCACACTATTTTTAGACGCAAAATGTCAATGAAGCCAAGGACCCAACTGTTTGCAGATCAGAAATGTTAGTAGGCTAAGGACATACTCACTCAAGAATTGTGCAAGCCACATAAGCCATGCCAAAGAGGAAACTAAATCAAAGGACAACAATAGGAGGAGCTGTTGAAGCATGGCAACGTCCCTAAAGAGTCATTGTCCCTATGTTTGTGCCAAAGAAAAAACATTTTACGAAAGAATAAGAAACAGCCAACCATCAGCCACTATAGGAACCAAAATGCCAAAAAGAACAAGAAAGTATCAATAAGGTGCAATTATGATTATGGAATCAAATAGCTAAACTTGAAATTGGAACACTTGAAACTATGATATTTAAACATTCCAATTTCAAGCATTGAAATTCGATTCCATAAAGCAGATGGAGAGGAATATTTGTTTTCAGAACTCAAGACAAAATTCTTTCATATGAAGTCTCAACTTGTGAATCATGGTTTTTAGTATTTTTGTGATAGAATGGTCAAATAAGACAAAACAAGCTGAAATTTGAGTTGTAGTATCCTGGCACATGTTCCGACGTGCTCACAAAAATTCAAATTGAAACTCATAAGTTCCATGCCTTAAATTGTCCAAAACAGCACTTGGGTCAATTGTATTTTGACAAAATTGAAGAATCAATGATCGATGAAGGATAGGAAGCCCAGCCAAAGCTCAAAAATATTAAAGATGTGTGAACATGAAATCTACAAGAAATGAGGAGATTAGTTCTTTAGAGAAAGCTGTAGTATTATGACAATGGGATTTTCCTCGTGTCTACATCAATTTGCATTGCAATACCAAGCTGTGGTATTAATTTGCATTGCAATACCAAGCTGTGGTATTATGTAACATACTCTTGTAAAGATTTCTTGTTAATACGTTTCATCTATTATTACACTTTTTTCTTTGCTCATATGCACTTTATTTTTGTTCTATTGTATGTTGAGATAGTATTAATCTTCACTTGAGCCCACAACCAACTTTGTATTGTGATTATTGTATTTTCCCTATAGGCCCATGCTCACCTTGTAAGGTGACCTCTGTATTATTATTTTCCAATGGTTGGTCTTGACTCTTAATGATTGACATTGGGAATGTTGTATTGGATCATGGGTTGCTATTTACACTGTCATTTACCCAACCAATTTCTCATTGATTGGATACTCTTTTATTCATTTAGCAAGCGATCCTTGGTATATAAGAACACCTTATCATATTCATGTTCATCCTTCTCTATGACTACTCTCTTTTTCTTTCTTTGCTAGGTAATGCAGTTGATTTTGTTTGTTCCTGAATATATTGCATAGTTCTATATGCTATGGGAGCAGGTGTAAATTGCCATTCCTCGATCCAGATGTTTGATTCTAGATCTCTCGTGGAAGCAATTCCAAAAAAATTGTCATTCCAATAAAGTAACTATGGAACACGGATTTTGTAATGGCATTCTATTTTTTAGGGTTTTCTAAAACCCTAGATTCCCTCTTGTTTATGTGGACATTTGATACACTTCGTTTGCTAAAACAGGTTCCAGGGAAGTGGTGTTTCACAAAGGAATTTCTATGGAGCAAGGCCTTCGATCAGATTTCTCAAGGTTCTTCAAAACCCCTAGCTTGTATTTTTAGATTTTTTTCCTTTTCAAATCCATTTCCTTCCTCCTTTCAACTTCTCTGTTGCCAGAATACTATAGATAAGAGGGCAAAGTAATTTGCATTTAGAGGACTGAAGATGATGTTGAATGCTGGTAGATCATCCTCGAATATCAAAGAATTTTAGGGTGGAACCCAATGCACTACAAAGAACTCAAGGTTCAAAGGACAAAGAAGTGTTCTTTGTTGGTTCCCTCAACTCTCACAAAACTCACACGATGGAGAATTGACTACTACTTCAATTTCCAAACAGCCCCTGTATAGGAACAACTGTCACAAATTTTGGGTAAATAGATGGGTGATTGAGGACATTTATAATGATTCCAAAGTTATTGCTTCAGGATCTTGTGATGAGATAGATCATATGTACAAATTTGTTGAGCTCCCCCTTCCTCTTCCAATTGAAAAGCATTTGTTGTTATGGTGTCTAAGGCAAATAACATTAGTGAGGAGGGACACCAACAATTAGGGCACCCCAATCATGGATCCTTGAGGCACATAAGTCATCTTGGTATGGATGAGGGTCTTCCATCCATTGAGCCATCTAGTGGAGCATGTGAGGATATACATTGGGGAAGCATCATCATGAATCCTTTCCTAAAGAAAAAGTTAATTGTGCCTCTCAACCCTTCGAGCTTGTTCCCAGTGACATTTATGGGCCTATGGCAGATTGTCCTCGTTCAAGATCAAGTTATGTTCTCACTTTTATTGATGATATTTCCAGGTTTCTATGGATTTACACCATCAAATCCAAGGATAAAGCCTTTGATAAGTCTCACGCACTTCAAAGAGTTGGTGGAGAATCAGGTAAGATAAGATAAGATAATTTTATTAATGTTCATTGATGGCCAAAGTAGGCCAATGGGACTCATTGAAAAGAGCTGTTACAAATTACAATGCATTGTAGCAAGTTAGTAACCACAAAGTACTATGAAAATAAGCTAAGCTACAGTAAAGAATCTAGTATAAACTACTCTAAAGTGGAACAATTGTATGGCATAAAATTACAGCCTCAAGGGTTACCCAAAATGGATAAACCAAAACATGCTAAAAGAAATGATTAAGAGAGATCTAGAAGTTGAGGTACAACAAAGATAGAAAGGAGCTCCAATGGATCCAAGCGCCAATATTAATTTGTAGTGGGATGTAAAGTAGAAGCACAGTCATTGTCGTCACCAACCATCCCAAAAGGGCCAACACATGATCTAATGATACTCCCAAGAGAATGGCCAGGACTATGACAGCCTAGTTGGATAGTCCTAGGAGGACATGGAGTTCAATCCCTCAAGACTCTTCTAGCATCCATGACTATGGAACCAAAAGAAGAGGACAAGAAACTAGTAAGTTGTATCTGTTTATAACTCCTCAACATGTGAGGGGTGGCCAAAACCCGATGCCAAAGATCTGCAATCTTGTCCTGTTGTAAGCAAGAAGAAAGAACTGAAGCCCTAATAGCCAATCATGTATGCAGACAAGGGCACATAGATCTGTCATTAATATTTTGGATAGTTGTAGCTTCCAATAAGCGCTTATTACTCTCGACTACAAAGATAAGGTGAAAGAATGAGGTGATTACTCGATTAGTAGTTTGTCTCCCCTATAATAACCGATGTCAAGGAGTTATAGCTTCCCTGAGGTAAAGAGCCAAGCATGTTTGGTCAAGATAACTAAAAAAAGTGGCAAGTGATCCACCTGTGTCTCTATACAAGCAATAGTACCACCCTCGAATCTCATAATAAACAGGACACCTGAAGAAAGCAGATTGAATGCGTAAGGATTGATGGTGGCAAAGAGTTTACTAGTAATGCTTTTCAAGATTTTCTTGCATCTCATGGCATTCCTTGGCAATAGAATATTCACTACACTCCTCAGTAGAATGGAGTTGCAAAGCAGAAAAATGCGGTCTTGCAACACATGATAAGGACCCTCCCCACGAGGCATAGGTTGCAAATGAAGATAATAATGAAGAATGCGGTCTTGCAGCACATGATAAAGACCCTCCCCACGAGGATAGTGAGGAGGAATATATTTATTGAATTGATTCAAGATTGATCCTTGTGAATAGTTGTGTGTGTCCCGGTTGTAACTTCCACTGAAATTGTGTTTGATGTATTAAGTGGAGGCCCATGCCACATTTATCTATGATTGGTTGTGTACTTGGAGTGCATGATTGGTTGTACCTGACACTCCTAAATATTGTGCAAGAGTTCACAATGAGGGGAGGAAGAAAATACTAATTTTTCCCAATATTCATTGTGCACCTAATAATCAAGATTTTGAAGACGGTATTTGGTAAGAATTAGGCAACCAAAGATCGATAATGTTTTTCAATAGTAAGGACCATCTGACTACCCTATTGATCAAATGGACAAGTAAAGGCCCATGCCATACTCAAGGTGAATGGTTGAGTTTGTTCCCATTCACAAGATGATGTAAATCAGTAAGGCCTAGTCTGACTGATTATCTATGATTGGTTGTGTGTATCCCCAATTATAATTGTTGTGAACAATAGTGTGTATCCCTGTTTACAACTTTGATGTTGGATAGAGTGTGTCCCTGTCCAATTGTGTTGTATGACCTTGGATAGCTGAGTTTGTCCCTATCCTTAGTTAAGTGTCTAGTGTGACCATTCCTACTGATTGTTTGTGATTGGTTGTGTGTGTTCCCAGTCACAACTGTTGTGAACAATAGTAGTGTATGTTTCCCTATCCAATTATGTTGTATGACCATGGATAGAAGAGTTTGTCCCTATCCTTGGTTAAGTGTCCGGTGGACCATTCCCACTATTACTTTTGCGAATAGTTTTGTGTGTCCCTATTCATACTCTAAGTGTACTTGATGAACTTTTGAGTGTGTTCTAGTTCATTATATGGTTATTTGTACTATTGTTAGTATCCCTACCCATGTTTGGATCATGATGTAATAAGGGAGGGAATGTTGGGATTTATTACATCATATGATGTGATAAATCATATTAAGGTAAAAACAAAGTGGTTAGAACCACTCACGCAGGAATCATGTGTGAGTTGTTAGTTAGTTGTGATTTCCACCAATTATGGAAATCACATTGTTAGTGTCGTTGCTCTATATTGGGGAACGTAATTTGTATTTAAATAAGCTCTTGATCAATGAAAATCCATGAAGCATTTCTCAACAATAACCACCCGCTCAACTAAAACAAAAATTAACCCCATACATAACACACAAATATGATATCATTGTGCATTCACTTATGCAATGTACAACTATAAAACATGAAACAATGTACAAACAAAACATGTCATAACTAGCACCTACACCCCCCCCCTCCCCCCAACATTGTGCACCAACGTGGATGATTAGAGATCCTACCACTTATTCTCAAGCCAAGAGATGTCACCAGTGGAAAGATGCAATGCAAGCAAAGTATGAATCCGTCATGAAGAATCAAACTTTGGAGTTGGTCCCCTTTCCCAAGGACAAGAACATTGTTGGTTGCAAATGAATCTACAAGACCACATTTGGTGTTGATGGTTAGATTGAGAAGATTAATGCGTGCCTTGTTGCTAAGGGATCTTCTCAAAAGGAGGGAGTTGACTACATGGAGACTTTCACCCATGTGGCTTACATGGACTCCATTCAAATGATCCTTTCTATTATTGCTTTGCAACAACAGGAAGTTCATCATATGGATGTCAAGAGTGCTTTCCTCCATGGGATTCTTTGATAGGTGATCTACATGCAACAACAACCAGGATTTTTTCATGATGGCCCTACTTCCTTGCTATGCAAGCTCAAAAAGTCCTTGTATAGACTTAACCATGCATATTTTGCTTGGTACGAGACAATTCATTCGTTCTTCCATAGTCGTGGCTTTTGACAACACAAGGCAAAGCATGATGTCTACATTAAACATCATGGTGGACAGATTCTTATCAGTGTATTGTATGTTGATCTGCTCATCACTAAGAGCTTGAGTTTTATGATTCAAGAGATGAAGCTACAAATTAGAACTCCTTTGAGATTACAGATTTGGGCCTTCTTCATTACTTCCTAGGAAATCAAATTGTATAGTATTTTCTGAGGATCTCACTTTCCCAATCTCAATATACTTTGGATCTTCTAAAGCATTTTAGAATAAAGGATTGTAAGCTAGCTAACAACCCTTTTGCATCTAGGTTAATGCTACAGGCTACCTACACCATTCCATTGTTTGACACTATTGTCTATTAATCATTGATGAGGAGTCTTTTTTATCTCATTCATATAGCACCAACATTGCATTTAGTTTGTTATTACCTTTAAATTATTGATTGATCAATACCACAAGAGAGGCCCTTGACCATCTAGAAATGCTCGACCGATAGATAGATTTAGATAGATTTAGGCACTAGACCACTTAACGGGGATAGGGAAAGGGGAATTCTAGCCATGGCACACCCTCATTTATGGAATATCTTGTCATTTATTGTTCCAAATACATGCAGGCACCTCATGCGCATCAGTGGAAGGCAGCCAAGAGGATTTTGCACTACATCAAGGGTACTCTTCGATTGGGCATTCATTATTCTATTGGAAATCCTATAGTGTTGCAAGGATTCCCTAATACAAACTGCGCCAAAGATCTTGATGAGCACAAATCTACCATAGGTTTTCTTTTTTCACTTGGTTTGGGACTCGTTTCTTGGTGTCCCAAGTGGCAGTCTACCATATCTCTATCTTCCATGGAAGCAGAATATCGTAGGGCTAATCAGGCCATGAAGCATCTTCAATGGATGTTGATGGTTCTTAAGTAATTGGCTCTTCCACAAAAAGACCCCACCACTCTATTTTGTGACAATCAAAGTACTATTCAGCTTACTCTCAATCCAATGGAGCATCGATGGACTAGGCACATTGAGCTCTGGATACATTACATTCGTCAACCTCAGTCATGGAGAATGATTAAGCCATTGTATGTGCCTTCAACAGATCAACTTCCAGATATACTGACCAAGGCCATGCCAAAGATGAATTTTACCAAATTGCAAGATCAACTTGGTGTGGGAGAGTGACCCTTAAGGGGGGGATGAACTATAAGGTTCTCTCTCTATAGCCCCCCTTTAGCTTAGGAAGGGATGTTGAGATAGTTTTAATCTTTACTTCAAGCCATGACCAACTTTGTATTATGATTATGGTGAACTTTTGTATTATTATTATTCTATAGTTAGTCTTAATGACCAACATTGAGAGTTTTGTATTGTATTGTGGGTTGGTAATTATACCCCACAAACCCAACAAATTTCTCATTACTTGAAGATTCTTTTGTTTGATTAATGAAGATGATTATTGTCTAAGGACACCTTTCCATATTTGTGTTCTTTGTTCTCTATGAGTGCTATATTTTTTCTCTTTGCTGGGTAATACAGTTAATTCTATTCATTCCTGAATATATTGCACAATTCTACATTGTACTTACTGTTTTCCTCTAGAATATCATAGTTTCAAGTGTTCCAATTTCAACTACTGCAGCTTCATTCTGTAATGAAAATTGCAATTTGATCTTTCTCAAGTTAGAGACATTTAACACTTTTGCTTGCTATATCACATTAATTCTTGCAATCATTGTGCTGCCCATTGGCATCTCGATCTGTCCTAGACAATCCATGCCTATTAATAGAAGAACATCCCATAATTATTCTTGTTTTAAATATTAGCAATGAAGAATGTCCCTTGTTAGTTTACAATAGTTCTCCTGCATGCAATTTGTATTAATCAAGACAACTGGACATATTGAAATAACTTAATATGTAAGTAAAAGCATTTCCAAACATATGGCTAACTTAGCCCATAAATAATAAAAAGTGCATTAACTATGCTAGCTTTTTGAAATCTTAATATCAATAATAAAAATGCCAAGGACCATGCATGTCATACATAATATTCATAGGGTCGTTGTCTAAACTCGTGAGAAAAAAAATCCACTACTTTCTTTCCAGCCCATCTCTTCTTAACCTGCAAATTCAAGAAAGGCAACCTTTAGATTTCAAAGGCCTCTTATTCACAACAATAAATATGAAAGTCAAAACACTAAACAAAATACTTCGAAAAAATTAAATTGGCAACAAATTCTCATCAGGTTCTTGTACAGTTGGGACCAAACATGCTTCATATCTTAAAGCTAAACGTCACAAATATATTTCTAAGGTCTCACTTCCAAAAAACAACTCATATCACAGAGTGGGCTCTATATTTCAGTGAGGCAATTAAAAAATATAATGGATTTAATGTGGTGTCATAAGAATCAGGACAACTAAGACAATGCACAAAGATGTAATAGTTTGTTTATAGCATAGATTATGTCACATTTGAACCCTAAAGGGGCACATACATCGTTCTACTGTGCATACAACATAGCCACTAATGAAAACTCAATTACCTAAAAAACCCAAAGCAATCCCAAAATTTCAAGCCTAATCCAAAGCATTGAATTAGACAATGTTCACCAAGGACTAAAACTCTAAATTTATCCTTAAACAATTTGCAAATGGCATCTAAAGTAAAGAAGGCACAAAGGGGAAAAAAATAATCAGCAGCCATCCCTGATTACTAGGGGAAAAACAATAACCTGCATGCAGATTTGTGGTTTTAGACAGGAGAAATGCATTTTGCACTTATGTAAGTGCTTGTTTCTTATGATTTTTGTGTTTATCAGAAATGAAAAAATAGAAGACAGGTCACTTGTATATCTTATGCTTGAAAACTAACAACAAACAAGGATAACAGAGAAAGCAAGTTCGGCCAGTACACATGTATGACAAGGTTTTGTGCTTGAGCAACTGAGATGGTATAAAGAGATAAGAAGATTGAGCATTTCAATATTTGTAGTTTATTAGACAATGATATATTAAACATGGATACTGAGTACAATAGCAGTGGGAGTATATATAGACCCCAAGAAGCAAAGAATAGCAAGACAAACCCCTTCATGTCATAATTAAGACATAGTTATAAATTTGCATTTATATAAGTGCTTCCTTGTTGCAATGTTTGTGGTTATCAAAAAATGAAAACATAAAAGGCAGGTCACTTGAATATCTTCTAGGTAGAGAAACAACAGCAACAACAAAGAAGGATAACAGAGAAAGAAAGTTGGCAAATAGTAAATACAATGGTATGTCACATCTATGTCTGCTTGAGAAACTGTGATGGTACACAGACATGAGAACATTGAGTAATTCAATCTTTTTATTTAATTATACAATAATATATTACAGATGGATGTAAAAAGGTAGGAGTATCTAGACCCCAAGAGACAAACTCATACCATAGTTACCAAATAATTGCAAATTTGGATTAATGTAAGTGCTTCCTTGTGTTTATCATAAATAAAAAACACAAAATACAGGTCACTTGGATATCTTTTGGGTGAAAAACAACACCACCAAAGAAGGATAATAAGTAAACAAAGATTTGTCAGTACACAAGTATGTTAGATATGTTTGTGATTGTGAAATTGAGATGGTACAAAGACATAAGAATATTAAGCAGTTCAATATTTATATCTTATTGTACAAAATTACAAATTATATATTATAGATGGATGCTGCTTACAATAGGGTTGCCAAATATAGTGACCCCCAAGATACAAAGAACATGAAGACATCCCCCTTCATATCATAACTAACAAGTTTTTTAGAGTTATAACATCTCTCCCTCTAAAGAAATGCTCTACCTTGAAAGCATGGGGTGAACAGAATATTTATCAACAATGCACGACTTTCTAGAGATGCCTCTGCCTTAGGTAAGTGTTTTCACCTGATTAGGTACCCTGTTATCTATTCAAGCATAAGTTCTTCATACACATTTCTGGGACTCCTTCAGGTTCTAACATGAGCTGACTTTTATCAAGAATTTGCTACTTGGACATTAGTATGCAAACCCAACTCCTTTGTCAAACATAATATATAAAAAACATTATGAAAATGTGCCATTCATGATAGTCCCAATGCATAGAATACTAGGTTAATCTTTTTCTGAATCTAAAGAGGTCCATAAAACTTCAGTGATAATTTCAAGTTTTCCCAGTCCTCTTCAATAAGATTTGCTTATAGGGTTGGAGACAGATAAAACCCCAATCTGCTCATTGAAATTCTTGCTCAATTCTATGTTGATCTGCTTCCGGTTTGATACATTCGCACACAAGCTATAAATTATCCTTGAGGATACATTTGGGTCTTTGACAATTGTTCAAGGAAGTTGCAGACGACTAGAACTTTAATGTTGGTACCCACATAATCTTTCCATTTTGGAGGTTTGTAACCATAAAAGGAAGTGAAGGGTGTCATTTAGGCCGACATGAGATAAGAAGTGTCATACCACCATTCTGCAAGATTTTACCACTTATGCAACTAAAACCAATGTAGTAAACTTCAAAACCCTTTTTTACAATTTTAGTCTGATCATTAGTGTATGTGTGATGTGAAAAGCTCATGGGCATAAAAATCCCAACTTGTTTCAAGAAATTGCTTGTGAAAAGATAGTCACAATCACTTACAATTTTTTTGTCTTGCACAGTTTGGAAAACCACAGTTTGTAAACATGATCGATGTAAGCTTCTACCAATTCTTTTTCTTGCATGCAGTGGCACAGGACTGCAGTTCTTCGGTGTCAAGTCTTGGCCATCCTCACATACCCAGGAGTTGCAAACAAATGCAGCTTACCAGTTTCCTATCTTCTTGTAACAGTTCCACAGCCATGGATGCTAGAAGAGCCTTAAGGGGTCAAACTCCATGCCGTTGGGACTATCCAACCAGGCCCTCTTGGTCCTAGACATTCTCTCTTAAGATCATCGTCAAATCCTAAATAGTCAGAGATAATGATGCTTGTGCTTCTACTTTGCATCTCACTACGGATTAGTGTTGGCACTTGAATCCACGGAAGCTCCTTTCTATCTCTATTTTACCTTAAATTTTGGCTCTCTTCATCATTATTTTTAGCATATTAGGGTTTATCCATTTTGGGGAACCCTTGAGGCTGCAATTTTATGCCATACAATTGTTCCATTTCAATGTAATTTACACTAGATTCTTTAATCTAGTTTAGCTTATTTTCGTAGTATCCTTTGGTTACGACAGTGAATTGTAACAATTATTTTCAATGTCCCATTAACCTAATTTGACAATCTGTGGACATCAATAAAATTATCAAACCGACAATCCTTTATGGTCTAAGATTTGGGGTCAAAGTCTAGGGTGTGTTGATTGGGCTCAAATTGAGAAGGTCCAGACTATTTTGCTTCAGCAAATCATCTGATGTAAAAGAGTAGTTCCCCAATGTATGGCTCAAGTTGAGTTTGGAGCTCATCCTCTTCAGCTTGAGAGCATCTTCGGAATTGTTTTTAAGCTCCATTGCCTTAGATCAATGGGTGATTGCACCTCAGGCCAAGAAAAATACCCAGATTTGGCGCTTTGCTCCTCATAATGGATTAACTCCACAGGGACTTTTAATCATCATCGTGGATGGTATTTAGAAGTTATTTCTCTTCTTCAGTCAATTGGCATCTCCAAGATCGATTACCTCCATTCATATACTCTTTAAATGCTCCTCCCTGCCTTCTTCCTAATAAGAGGGTAATCAAGTAGTCAAAAATGATATTTATCAACAATATATTCAGATCACTTAGGTTGCTCCATCTCAACCTCTTAGTCCCAAGTTGGCCTTCTACACTAAACATTTCATGAGGATTGAGAATGGAATTACTACTCATCTTAATCATATCTAGCAACATTGGACACACAACTTTAGGATTCCTCTTGGTCAGCTCAGAGTATGCTCACATTAGTTGTGAGTGGAAACAGACCACCATATTCCTTCAGAGGATATGGTACATCGTCTTAAATATATTCCGAAGGTGGAGACTGAAGAACATTTCATCTTGAGGTGTCCTATTTATTATGAGATTTGAGGGAAGTATTATTCCTTGTATAGAGACTCAGGTGGATCGCTTGCCACTTTCTTCAACAATCCTGACCAAAGATGCTTGGCTCTTTATCTCAAGGAGGCTATTATTCTTCGGCATTAGTTATTACAAGGGAGATCAACTACTACTTGACTAATCACCTCTTTCTTTCACTATATCTCTATTATCGGGAGTAAGAAGCATTCATTTGAAGTTACAACTCTCAAGAATGTCAATTACAAATCTATGTTCCCTTATCTACATACAAGAGTGGCTACTAGGGCTTTAGCTATTTCTTCTTGCTTGTGGTAGAACAAGATTGCAGTTCTCTGACATCAAGTTATAGCCTCCCCGCATGTACCAAGGAGTTGTAGACAAACACAACTTACCAGATTCTTGTCCTCTTATATTGGTTCTCGTTCCACAACCATGGATGTTGGAAGAGTCTTGAGGGATCGAAATCCATGTCCTCCCAAGATTATCCAACCAAGCCCTCTTAGTCCTAGCCACTCTCCTAGGAGCATCATTGGATCTTGTGTTGGCCCTTTTGGGGTAGTTGGTGATGATGACAATTGTGCTTCTACTTTACATCCCACTATAGATTAATATCAGTGCTTGATTCCACTGGAATTCCTTTGAATCTCGATTGTACCTTGACTTCTAGCTCTTTTTTCATCATTACTTTTAGCATGTTAGGGTTTATCCATTTTGGGTAATCCTCAAGGCTGTAATTTTATGCCATACAGTTGTTCCACTTTAGTGTAGTTTACACTAGATTCTTTATTCTAGTTTAATTTATTTTCGTACTGCTTTTTGGTTATTGTAGACACCCAATTTTGTGCACTTCAATCCACCATAACCTTCACTCACCAAGCATTTAATGCATCAAAAGTAACGGCATATTTGGGGCATTAATATCCCTTATAAATCTTCATCAAATTGCAAACAAATATCTCCATTAAAACAATCTCGTAAAGAGCTTTCCAACAAGTATAAATATGCCTATACTCTTATAATGATCAATGCCCCAAACTTGCTTAAAGTTAGGCGCTGCAAGTCCAGCCCACAACGCCCGTCGTGCCTTCTGTAAGCTTTGGCGCTATAGGTAGGGCTTTCTAACACCCCTACCAACACCAGGCACTACAAGTCCAAACCTGTAGCGCTCATAGCACCACTGATTGACTAAAAAATATAGCTTCTTTATTCTAGTTTAGCTTATTTTCGTACTACCTTTTGGTTATTGTAGTTATTTTCGTACTACCTTTTGGTTATTGTAGACACCCATCAATCCACCACAACCTTCATTCACCATGCATTTAATGCATCAAAAGTAATGGCATCTTTGGGGCATTAATATCCCCTATAAATCTTCTTAAAATTGCAAACAAATACCTCCATTAAAACGGGCTCGTAAAGAGCTTTCCAACAAGTATAAATATGCCTATACTCCTATAACGATCAATGCCCGAAACTTGCTTAAAGTTAGGTGTTGTAGGTCCAGCCCACAACGCTCATCGCACCTTCTATAAGCCTGGGCGCTACAGATAGGGCTTTGTAACACCCCTACCAACACTAGGCACTACAAGTCCAAACTTGTAGCACTCATAACACCACTGATTGACTAAAAAATAGAAATTTATATAATAATATTTTTTAAAAATTTAAAATATATATATATAAATAAAAATAAAAAATAATTTTAATAATAATCAGTTTTAATGGCAGTTTTGCCAAATGTGACTCTAATGATCATTTTTCAAACGCATAACCGTAGAAATGGCGGTGGCAGTCTTGCCCGACCCCCTTTTCACCCCAAAACCGCACAGGCATGTTTCCCAGGCACCACCTAAGCTGAACACACCCTCCCTAATCGCGATCTCATTCGCTAACCGTGTGAACCAAGTCTAGGCATGTTTCTCAGGCACGCCCCGCCCAAGCGTGATTTCATTTGTTGGCCAAGCCGATCATGCCCCGCCCTAGCGTAAACCCCATTTACTCACCATGCGTGTCCTATTTACTCTGCCTAAACTATCAAGAGAAGTTACAGTAGCTAAGTTCTGCCAAATTGGCTTTAGAATCTTTCATCTTTGTGCCTCATACCAGTAATTTCCAGATTTCAAGGAGCCTGCAAGAAGCAAAGGAGGAGAACAACTTAGAGTTCAGGTTGTGTCATTTTCCCCCTTTCTCTCTCTTGCTTATCTTGGTTCCGTTTTCCATGTAAATGACTTCCATTTACTGCATTTGAGTTCTAAATAGCTCTTGATCCTGTTGGGATCTTGCTGATTACTTGATCCTGTTATGTCTATTCACCATGCTGTGTTCAGTTTATCAACCGTACATTGCCATAGCTATTACAACATTACAGCATTTTGAGGCAGTTTATCTGGCTGTCATTTCTGCTTATTTTACTCTTGCAGTATTGCTTAGTTCAACTGCTCTTACACTGCTCATTTACAGTTTAGTTAGTTTAGTTCTGTGTAACATATCGGTTTGTGATATTTGCAAAGCTGTTAACAATCTACCCTGTCGGTTTCTGCCTGTAACTGTTAACAGTCCACCCTGTTGATTTCTGCCTGTAGCTGTTAATAGTCTACCCTGTTGTTTTCTACCTATAGCTGTTAACAATCTACCCTGCTATTTTCTGTCCATAGCCATTAACAGTATCCTGTTGTTTTTCACCTGCAGCAGTTTTCTGCCCTGCAGCTATTCTCTGCCTGCAGCAGTTCTCTGCCTTGTAGCTGTTTTTAAGCCTTGCAGCTGTTTTTCTACCTGCAACTGTTTTCTGCCCTGCAATTGTTAATTTTATCATTTCAGCTTTATTATTTTCTGTTTAACACTGAAAGTTTGCTATTAATTACTTTTATCATTTCAGCTTTATCATTTTCTGTTTAACACTGAAAGTTTGCTATTTATTTATTTTATCACTTCAGCTTTATTATCTTCTGTTTAACGCTGAAATTTTGCTACTGATTAACTTTATCATTTCAGCTTTATTTATTTTCTATCGTACGCTGAAAGTCTGCTACTGTTACATTCTGTCATTTTAGCTTTATCAACTTCCGTTTGACTCAGGAAGCCTGCTACTGCCCAGATCTGTCATCTCAGCTTATCTTTTCCTAGTCAAATCAATCTATTTTATCATTTCATCATTCCCAACATTTTTGTCAAGCTTTTCTTATCAGAACAGGGGCCTGATTGTCGCAGCAAGGAAGTTCACTACCTTCCTCAGGACCAGACAGGCCCCTCTACACTGACATCTCTTCTTTGTTGGCTGTTTTTGCAGGGGCTAGCAAAAGTGTTGGGTAGCGCTTCTGCACGACCGGTAGCGCCTCTGTCTCTGCGACTGAACCTGGTATCTTCGTTCCAGAACTTCTGTGTTTCGTCATTTTAAGCTAAGCCTTCAATTGTTCTTTGCCATAGTTTAAAAACTTTGTTTCCTGTTTTATTATAGAATTAACAGAAGGATATTTTGAACCATAATTAAATCACAATAGACATATTTTATTGTTTAACATTCGGCATGAATTTGAAAGAGCCTGTAGTTGCATCTAGGCTAGCTTGTCTGATTGCACGTATCTCTTGTGCCCTTGTTTCTTGAAAGAAAACATGATTTTACTTTATTTTGTATCATTGAAATTAAAGATATCATTTAGCTTAGGTAATTGTTTTCCTGCATCTTTATTTGTTTACATTTTGCACCAGATTAGGCTTATGGGTTTAGGTAGATAATCCTAGGTGGAAAGCATTGCTTTCCTACAAACTGTATAGGTGTTTCTAAATTTTCACATCAAACTTAGTTTAGTTATAACATATACCATATACATTGAGGTGAGAAAGGTATTTTACCCTTCTCATAGTTACTATAGTTCGTTGTAACAGCTCTTTTCAATAAGCCCCATTGGACTGCTTTGGCAATTTGTGGACATTAATAGAATTATCTTATCTTCCTTATCTCTTCCAATGTGTGGCGTGCCTTACAATATTTCATGCAACATGGGTAGTTTCTCTTCGTTTTGAGTATGTTTACATCTTGTGGTACCATAGAATCTTGCATAGCAATTGTTTTTGGACTCATAATTTTTCATGCAACATGGGGAGTTTCTCTTCTTTTTGAATATTGTTACATCCTATGGTACCATAGTGTCTTGCATAGCAACTGTTTTTGGTTTATGCCAAGGGTTGCTGAAAAGGGGGGAAAACTCCCACTCAGTGAGAATTTGCAAGCATACAATCACCCAACCCAGCATGCACATAACCAAATCAAAGAGGAAACGAATAAAACCCTATGATCCAATTTCATCAAATTCCAAAATTTAAGAACGTGTTTTCTCCATAGTTGAGAAAATAGGAGGCGGACTCCCGTTTTTTTGCAGATTTTTTGCCACGGCGATGCAATCAGCAAAATATAGACGATGCGTCAATTCTTTGCCGATTTTTTGAAAACATCGGCATCGGCAATTCATTATACCAAGCCAAATTAGTATATTTGTTTAGGGTATATTTGTTAAACATTATACCCTGTCAATATTCGTTAAACATTAAGGTTTAGGGTATATTTGTTTAGGGTATAATTTGGCTTGCATATACCCTGGCAATTCATTATATGCCCTGTCAATATTCGTTAAACCAAGGTTTAGGGTATAATGTTTAACAAATAATTAGGGTTTAATGTTTAACAAATATTGACAAGGTATAATGTTTAACAAATAATTAGGGTTTAATGTTTAACAAATATTGACAGGGTATAATGTTTAACAGTTGGAACCAAACAATCGGTATAATGTTTAACGAATATTTTGCCGATGTTTAACAAATATTGACAAGGTATAATGTTTAACAAATAATTAGGGTTTAATGTTTAACAAATAATTTGGCTTACAAAAAAAAAACTAAGGTTTAGGGTATAATGTTTAACAAATAATTAGGGTTTAATGTTTAACAAATATTGACAAGCAGCCATATTTACTTAAAAGAGAAGAAAAAATTCATTAACCTGGGTTAATGAATTTTTTCTTCTCTTTTAAGTAAATATGGCTGCTTGTCAATATTTGTTAAACATTAAACCCTAAACCCTAGTCTAGGGTTTAGGATTTTCTTTTTTAAGGCTTAGGGTTTCTTTTTTAGGGTTTAGGATATTTTTTCTTCTCTTTTTAAGAAAATATTGCTGCCTATCAATATTTGTTAAACATTAAACCCTAAACCCTAGTCTAGGGTTAAGGGTTTTTTTAGGGTTTAGGATTTTTTTTTCTTCTCTTTTTAAGTAAATATTGCTGCCTAATAACTATGTATGCAAGCCTATTTTTCAGCTGTTAATGTTTGAAACTTTGAAGTTTGAAGTTTAAACCCTAGGCCCTTTCAGCTGTTAATGTTTGAAACTTTGAAATTTGAAGTTTAAACCCTAGGCCCTAGGGTTTTAGGTTTAGAATTTTTTTTTCCTTTTTTTTTTAAGTAAATATTGCTACCTGGTAACTATGTATGCAAGCCCATTTTTGAGCTGTTAATGTTTGAATTTGAAACTGTGAACTTGAAGTTTAAACCCTAGTCTAGTCCCTAGGGTTTTTAGGTTTAGGTTTTTTTCCTCCTCTTTTTAAGTAAATATTGCTGCCTAATAACTATGTATGCAAGCCCATTTTTCAGCTATCAATGTTTCAATTTTAAAACCCTAAACCCTAGCATTTTGGTTTAGGGTTTAGGTTTTTTTTTCCTTTTTTTCAAGTGATTGTAACTTTGTTGTTACTAACTTGTTTCCATGTGCAGGCATATAAAAAATGAAACCATTGGATCCAACATGGGCGTATGGAACGCCAGGGCCAAGAAAAGGGGATTTTAAATGCAATTTTTGTGGCTTTAATTTTACTAGAGGCGTTTATCACCTCAAATTCCATCTGGCACAGATACCTAAAAATAATGTCAAGGTATGGGATAAGGTGCCAAAAGAAACTAAAAATAAAGTAAACACCATGATCATTGCGGTAGATGAAAACGCTAATCTCAAAAGAAGTCATAGCAATGCCATTTCATCCCCCCCCTCTCGAGTTGCTTGTACTAGTGGCAGCTTGAGCCAGTTTCAACAGAGTAGTTCGAGTCCTTCAAGTGCACAAGCAGCTAGGGGGACATGAGTCCTATTTTGTAGACCGTTCCATGCCAAGGGCACAATCCACACTTGAGGGTATGGTCGCGTAGAACCAAGAGAAGCACAATGCAATGAGGACAGCCATTGCCACTTTTTGGTACTATTCTAACATTCCCTTCAATGTGGCAAGGTCTCCATACTGGCAGCGCATGATAGATGCCATCGCAAGTTGCAACGCAAGATTTAAGGCACCGACTTATGATGACCTTAGGGGCCTTCTCCTTCGACAATTTGCGGACAACATTCAGGTTGTTTCATTGTGCTTGACTAAATTTATTATGGCTGTTGGCATGACTAAATTTTTTTTAATATATTAATATGATAAAATCAATATGCAATGTGCATGACTAAATTTTTTTTTATACTTCAGGTTGTGCTTGACAACCAGCGTAGGGTGTGGAGGAGCAAGGGTTGCACTATAATGTCTTATGGTTGGATAGATGGGAGGGGAAGAACCTTGATTAATTTTTTGGTTGCATCTGCAGAAGGAACTGCATTCCTCAGGTCAGTAGATGCATCGGCACATGTTAAGAATACCAAAATGCTTGTCGAGTTGTTGGAGGAGGTTGTGTTGGAGGTTGGGGAGGAGAATGTTGTCCAAATCATCACGGACAACGCAGCAGCATATAAGGCAGTCGGAAGGATTTTGGAGGAGAGATTCCCCACCATTATTTGGACCCCATGTGCAGCCCATTGTCTCGATTTGCTCCTCGAGGACATCGGGAAATTACCTTGGGTGATAGAGGTTGTGAGGAAGGCTAAGGCCATCACAAAATTTATTTACAACCATTCATGGGTCCTTAGCCTCATGAGGCGATTTACTAATGGGAGGGAGCTAGTGCGGCCCGGCATTACACGCTTCGCCACAAACTTTGTGACATTGCAGAGCATTTATGATGCAAGAGGGTCACTGAAGCAAATGTTTGTGAGTGATGATTGGAATTCTGAACCAACTGAAAGATACCGAACATCACGAACAACGCAGCAGCATATAAGGCAGTCGGAAGGATTTTGGAGGAGAGATTCCCCACCATTATTTGGACCCCATGTGCAGCCCATTGTCTCGATTTGCTCCTCGAGGACATCGGGAAATTACCTTGGGTGATAGAGGTTGTGAGGAAGGCTAAGGCCATCACAAAATTTATTTACAACCATTCATGGGTCCTTAGCCTCATGAGGCGATTTACTAATGGGAGGGAGCTAGTGCGGCTTGGCATTACACGCTTCGCCACAAACTTTGTGACATTGCAGAGCATTTATGATGCAAGAGGGTCACTGAAGCAAATGTTTGTGAGTGATGATTGGAATTCTGAACCAACTGAAAGATACCGAACATCACCTGAGGGGCATAATGTCTATACTTATTTGTTTGAGGAGGACTTTTGGATGGCCATGGATGAGGCCATCAAGGTATAAGACTACGCTTATTAATTTATTTTATTTTGTTTATGTTGTAACATATTTTTCTTTAAGTTTAAATTATTTTTTCGTTTTTTTTTTCAGGTCTCAAAGCCTTTGGTGAAGGTTCTTCGTCTTGTTGATGGAGAACAATTTCCAATGGGATCTGTATATGAGGCTATGGACAAGGCAAAAGAGGCCATTGCTGCATTTTATGGACATGTCCGCACCAAATATGATGCCATTTAGTCTATCATTGATAACCGATGAACATCACAAATCCATTGCCCTCTTCATGCAGCGGGTTACTATTTGAACCCCAAACGTTTTTATAATGCTTCATTTCGTGTTGATTATGAGGTGAAGCTTGGCCTTCAAGATTGCATTGACCGCGTGTTCTCAACGAGTAAGCAATTGCGCGATAAAACACGTGCAGAGATACAAGATTGTAAGGCATGCCATCGCCGCCAATTCCCATCTAAGCAATGCATAAATGCTATTGAGATATTGACGCCAAGTAACCCTCATTGAATTATTATTTATTGTCTTTTGATTTTGTTTTAAACTTTTAAGCTGCTACATGTGAAATATTAATTTTTTTTTGTTGTTGTTTCTACTTCTAGATTTATGGTGGGAGGACTTTGGTGATTTTACGCCCAATTTGCAGCACATGGCGGTTAAAATCTTATCTCAACCATGTAGCTCTTCAGGTTGTGAGAGCAATTGGAGTATGTTTGAGCACATACACTCCAAGAAGCACAACAGACTTACACAAGAAAAGTTAAATAATCTTGTGTTTGTGCATTACAACCTTCTTCTCCACCAAAAATATTTTGAAAAAACAAATATTGAGCCCATTGACCTAAGTGACATTGATCCATCATCTGAATGGATCACAGATATAGCACAGGAGCATCAAGAACAGCAAGAGCCTCTATTCACCATTGAATATTTACAAAACTATGAGAACCTAGCGGAGGAGATGGCAACAAGGAACCAACAAGAGGCCTTAGCACAAGAAGTGGCGTAGGCAACTACAAGCACACATCAACCAAGAGAGACTAGGGCTTATGCTAGGAAAAGGGGCAAAGGAGTTGCAAGACATTAGTGTGGGGGACTATTGAGGCATTTTGACACATTTTGTAATTTGTACCTTTTCATATTATAAGCAATACAAGATGTGTTTTGTCACTTTCATGTGTACTTAAAGCTTGAGCCTTGTATGATGTCTTGACATGAATTGTTGCTTTTATTGCAATATTTGATTTGCATAATGTTAATTCACATGAAAAAAACTTTTTTTAATGAAAATTTTTGTTTTCTTCAGATTTTTTTTTGCCAATTCTTTCCCCCCCATTTTTTGCCGATTCCCGATTTTTTCTGATTTTTAAAAGTGCCAATTCTTTGTCGATTCCAATTTTCTCAACTATGGTTTTCTCCATCTTAGTGAGGGTATTTTTGACTCAGACTCAATTACTTGGAACAATAATATGTTAATAATGTAATTTTATGGAAATACTTTGTTTCAATGCTTTTCGCATCTAATTAAATGCTTCTATTGCGGAAAATGTTGAAAATCAAGAAGACAGAAAAATTCGTCTTTATCCCTGCCTTTGATGTACTTTGCAATTGCCAAGCCTTTCCCAAGCTTTTTGTCAAGTCTTGGGGCTTTAGTCGAGTCCAACATATTTCACGAGTCTTTATAAAAGCTCTATGATCTTTTCAATTTTTCTAAAACTAGCAAGTCAGGTTTCATAAATGTGATCTTCAAAACCTACACTAGAATTTGGATTTCTTTGCTTACCATAATAATAGGTGTACTTGGACCTCCTTTGGCAACACCATTCTATTAGTATAGCTTCTAGTTAGTAGCATTGTGTCTCTCTTCTCTTTGGATCCCCCTCTTTTGTAGGCAATGGTTTAGATGTGGCATAGTCACAAGTGCCACCAAAGCCCTAAGCTAGATGCATACATTTGACGAGTACGTATAAATGACAATTTTGGTTGTGTATAGTTTATATTTCATGTTTGCACATAGTTATATCGCATGGTGTTGCATGACGATATGTTATGTTCATGATTTGTTTTGTTATGTACAGGGTTGTTGGTGTTAGTGAGTTGATACGAGAGGTTGGTTACGTAGTTACATAACTACCTTCCCCAGCCAAGTTGCTATATAGAGATCTTTACATTCATTGTTTCGATGTCATACCTCATGCATGTATTGATCGTATCACTAGTGTTAATAGTGTTGATGATGTATTGTGTTGTTCATATTAACAATACAAATATCTCTATGTGATTCCTTTACTACACATATTTATGAATTATCGTTGTTAATGTTGCATTGTTATTTTGATGCTCTTGTACCTGCAATTGTAGGAATACCAAATTGTTGTGCTACATCTTCTCTAACTTGGTAGTTTTCAAAAGAGAGGTCCTTTTCACCTTTCAACATTCTTGAGGTCTTGTGTATGACACGATGCCAAGATTCAACCATCACAAAAATGCCCACTTTGGGTTTTATTTAACATTTCAGACAGCAACTATAGGGTTTGTTTCACTCCATCTTGCACTCTCATGCAACTTTTCACAGTTGCATCATATTTTGGGTTGAATAGTTAGGATCCCAATTTGGCTTTTTGTCCCTTACAACCAACTACTTCCTCCCTCCTTGCTTTGACCATACCTTTTTGGAGGCTAATAGTCATTGATGAATCTCGTTCTTTTGTTGTCATCTCTCCTACCATCATCTCAACTTCTTCCTTAGCTTCTATTCATGTTTTCTTAATGCCTTATAGTCAACATACTTATTGAGTTTGTTACCAATGTTGTTACAAGTCTTTGGTTTGCAAGTATTCATCTCAATGCTTGGGGGCACCTTGACATGATCTTACTCATCCTTCTAGCCCCTTGGCCTCATTAATCTTCCTTGATGTGAGGTACCTACTTGCCTTTACTTGTCGACCCCTAGTTGTAGCTTGATTCAAATTGTCTTGTAACTATAGCTAGTACTTGCTCCCAATTGAAATCACTTTGATCCTCATACTTATAAAGGTCATTACTTTCATCTCCATGCTCCATTGCTAAATGATAATCCATACAAATGGAGACAATCATAACAACCCAAGACCCTCGACATTAGCATCAATAATCTATTATGCTTGAGAGACAAACTCTCAGTAGCCAACTTCTTCATGCACCATAGTACTAACAACATCAAGTATCACGTTATCATTAACACACCATCAAACCACCTTGATTTTGGAGCTACTTCTATGCACCTCTACTCAAATTCACTTTGGGAGTTTATCAGCTCATTTATACATAGGATTTCTAGACCCATAGCTTGCACCACTTGTCAATCAAAGAAGGATCTTGCTCACACAATCAGCTCATTGATGCCTAAATTTCTAGACCCATAGCTTGCACCACTTGTCAATCAAAAAAGGATCTTGCTCACACAATTTCCAACTTATCGAGTCAACCACATTGCACAATTGTGAAGCACCAATGTAGAATGAATAGGATCCAAGACCACTTTGCTCGTTAGTCCCATCAACATTGCAACTTGCATTCCGCCAATGAGAGCAATGTCGTGTGATCAACATCAGTAATAAAATCATTTACTACAACTCTCCATCAAACTAACAACACAAGTTTAGATATGATCTCTAACTCTCTTGATGGATTAGGGTACGCTTCATTTGGTACTTCACAATCTTTTTTACTCATAGATAAATGCTTGGGCCACTGGTTCAAGACGTAATACTACATGTGGTACTGATATGCAATGTTTTTACAGATATCCATCCTATGATGAGTCCTAACTTAATAACCACTTGCTTTTGGTTTACAATTGACCTATTCAAAATAGAATGACCACATGTAACCTCTATTTGGTTGTCACGCATCTTTTTGACACCTATCAGCTTCGTTATCAATGGCACGTTTTCACTTTTTCCAAACTAGAAATCCAAAATGAATATGTTATTTGTCAAACACGATATGACCTCTTTTTAGGGCCATGATAGATCAAATTGTCCAACTAACCATTTCTAGGCCCTAAGATTCATGGATTCACCTAAATTCCATGATTGGAGATGTTTCTAGCTTACAAGAATGAAAAATGTAAGTCACTATTCTCTTTGTAACAACAATCATTTCCTTTCATACCTCAAATCACTTCACACTCTCAAGTCAAGCACTCTTGCACCATTGTTGCCTATATGTCTCTATACTCATTCTTAGTGCAAAATAACAACGAACTAATGTTCTTGGTATCGTTGTTCTACCATGACAAAAGGAATACCCTCACATCTCCATCTTTCAAATCCTCTACAAAATATCCTTTTAACACTTCTCCCCTCTACATTAGGGTTCCACCACAACGTTCTTTTCCTTCTCTTTCTCTCTACTTACTCCATCTTGTTGTACTACTAAGGATCTTGTTGCACATGCCCCCTTAGACATTGTATATGCTAAGGTTATAAAACATGCCCCACACATATATAGATAGCCTTGACTCACAAATCAAGAAGGTGATTTGAACCCCTTGATACTTTTAGAGGCTCGTTTCATTTTGGTAAAGGGAATTTTAGTGGAAAATATCGATTAAACCCTCAAACCTAATCACCCCTATTTCTTACTCAAGGGAAACTACTCGTGGAGAATGATCATTTAGCTTGAACCTAGATTTTCTATAGTCTCAAAAAAAATGCATATCATTTTGTGACATTCTAAATTTGAGATTTGAAAGGTTGAATTCTCTATCCCCTTCCCTTGACTTTATACTAGAAAAGAAAACAAAAAGTATAGGAAAAACATTAGCATGGGGTAGTCTTGCAGAGACGTAGTGAAGGGTTCATCATTTTATAGTTGTTATATTTTTTGAATTACTTTATGTCATTTAATTTATTGCATTACTTTTATACATTACAAAACACTAAAAGCTTCAGTTGTAAACAAGCCCTAACTCCTTGACTATTCCTTTTCATATTTTGGTAACCTTAGATAGCTCTAAACATGATTTCATCTCACCTTAGCACCTATCCTCAATTGGCTAGTATATTGATCATATGTAAACCTAAGTAATCTTTTACTGCCCTATCCTATTTTACTTAGTTCTTCCCACTCTGCACAATACACAATACCTGTAATATAATTTACAAGGTCTGTAACAAATTAACACCTGCAACATGGTGGATTCTACTATCACTATAGCTTCTATCACAGAAGAACATTATGACACCAAGTTAAAGGTGTAGCTCTAACGAGCTTTTGATGTCAAACAAAGATACAATGTAGAACTTCATTCATGCTTGAGAAGGGATAGCACTACATAACATCCTCATGCAGTATAGCAAGCACTATTTTTATTAAGAAGATTTTGGCTTAACAAAGCAAATGCTACTGTGATTGGAGATTGGAAAATACCTATGAGATTCAAACGATTTCAAACCTGAGTTATATGGTTTGTACATCCAAGTTCCAAAGGATATGAGAATTTTTGGAGTGGAAATTTGTGCCCTCATATTGCAAGAGAGATTTGACTATTCACCAATCAGATATTATTCTTTCAATGCTTTTATCATTGCTATAAATGCCTTAGATGGCTACAACAACATCTACTTTTCTTCAGACAAAGAATAGTTCGTCTAGAATGTGGCTATAATATTGACATATGAAAATTGTGTTACTCCACATAATTAGACTCCATACATTAGCAAGCATTCTAATTTCACGTGGACATGAGATGTTGCTGAAGATGTGGATTAGTAAACCGTGGTGGCAACACCTAGAGTAAAAAAGATTCTTATGAACTTTGTGCATGTTTGTGTCCAATGTGGTAGTCAACTATGGTGATGTATATTGCCTTTTGAAGAAAATGGTGGCAAACAAAACACTAAAAGTACGAGTATGCACTCAAACAAAAGCTCAAATGATAACATCACCAATTAACAATGCATCCACAATGAGCCCTAGTGATGGGTGCAAAACCAAGATTTTGCCATCTAAAATTCATCACAATCAATCGCTGAGTGTAGTTAATGCCATATCAAAATGTTTGGCAAAACTTTATTTAAAGCAAGGGTATCCCAATCTCCATCATGATAATGTTGATATGGAAAAAATGTTGATGGTGTGGAAATGAAAAGTAGATGGATCAAACAATGCAAGATCTAGCTAATGAGGATAAGAAGTGGACAAAGGATCAAATAATAGTGTGGGGTCTAGTTCTTATTTGTGAGTGACAAAAGCTTAAGAATGATAAGCTACATAAAAAGAACAGGACGATCAAGTGTCAAACTATATGACAAAGTAATAATATCATCTTGCAATTTCTTGAGTAATTCATCATTCTCTATTAATTTATTCTTCCAACCCTCCCAACCCAAACTCATAAGCAAGGCATGTATGAATTTAAACTAGCTTTGAGCACAGGTAACTTAGCTCTGATAACATGTTGAAAAGCATGGACACGATAGGACTCAAACTCAAGACCTCCAAACAAAGCTCTAGGTGCTCTACCATGCTATCGACCCTCTCCAAGGAAAGCATTTTTCAAAGCGTGGATTGATCTTCCAACTCCCCACACACCTCCAACACTCGAGGATTAATCCAGCCTTGGCCTCAATACCATGCTGAAAAGCCGAGACCATTTAGGAATCAAACCTAGGACCTCCAAGCAACACTCCATGTGCTCTACCACTGAGCTACTGGCCCTATACAGGTTAAGCATTTTTTAGAGTGTGTCCTGATCCTCCAATGCATTTGAAAGGCAACATCCATATCTCTTCTATATCACTAACTCTATGATTCCATTTATCAACATGTTCATCATATTTGTTGCAAAGAGCAAAAACAATGTTGGTATCTCTAACCAAAAAGAATTGATAGAAACTAAAACAATCCATCAATCAATATTTCACATACCTTAACTCACCAAATTCATTTACAAGGGCCTGACTGAGGAGTTAAAATAATAAAAAAATTGTCTGGACATGTCCTTTTCAACTAACTATAAAAGAAGATCAAAATCATTCTTCAATATTTGAGTTTCATCAAAAAAGTTTGACATTATCACTTTAAATAATTGATCTAAATGGATCCATGACAGGTCACTTAGAAGCATAACAAGATGGCAGCAAGGATGAATGGCAAGTAAAGGTGACCCAGCAAACTTCCAAAGCACTGTCTTTTGGCCATAACTCTTTCAAATACACTCGGACTTAAATGAAACTTCATAACAAGAAGGTTCTCAACACCAGTAAGAATCCTCAGAATTAATTTGAGCTCAAAATACATCATCTAGCCCCAAAAAAAAGGCAAGAACAGTCAAGACCAGTGAGTGGTTTTTTGGGCATGTGTAAACCAAATGATGTCCACGTTGAGTGATTCTTTTTCCAAGTGGTAGAGGACTCAGAGAACTACACACGTTATAAATTTCAAGCTAGAATACATCTGCGTGACCCTTCAAATTGGCAAAACTCATTGTCCTATACAATCTGATTTTGTCTCTCCTAAGAGCTCCAAATAAGACAAAATTTGTACTGAAGGTTCTTTGCAATATTGTCCATCTACCTACCCACATTTTGGCTCAAAATTCATGTGTTTGGACCTTTGAAAAGCCAAAAAATAGTCCATCCAACAAACTGGTTGGGAATGAGTTGATTTGGCATGTGCAAGGTGGCCAAAAATTGAACTGAGCAAGTGTCAAGAGGAATATGCGCACAAAGGAAGTATGACATATTGCCTCCATGCATACCCACACTTGGAGGAACCTCAGAAATCAAGAAACATCAGTTGCACTCCCGGATTTGGAAGTGTAAGAGACAAGATGAACCTTATTTGGGTCAGCACAAGGAAGAAAAAGGGGGATTTTGAAGAACCAAGAGCAGGGGCAAGCACGTTCCAACAAAAGGAGAGCAAGAAGCCACTGAGAGGCACTATATGTAAGGCTGCAAAAAAATGTAAAGCAGCTGTACATCTCACCCAAGGCCAAGATGATGGCCAACATCTCTTGTGTATTCTCCATTTTTGCAAGGAATCCGAAGCTTGCCTGATTGAACTGTGGGTTTTCTTGCACTAGAGGGTTTTCTCCACTCTAAATCACTGTGCCATTACTGATGTGAGTGTCTTTTTTAATTACACAATGATTTTAGTTGCATTCCATTTCATTCCTAAGATTTGCATAGTTATGTACAGTTTCATGATTAGAAATTAGCAAACTTGAGCTACAACTGAGCATCATATGACAGCAGCAGTAAATAGTTGGGTCCACAATAGATTTCAAGCTTCATAGGCATAGCATCAAGTTCTTCATGACTGTCCATACCTTGATCTTAAAGTCTAAGAGTATTTTGGGGGATAAAAGTGCAGATTTGATGCCAAAATAGAAGGTTTTATTAGTCATTAATGACTAGTTCTGTCATAGTCCAAGTGGAACCAAGTCAAGGAGCACTTCAAGTGTTCAAAGAATCAAAAGGATCTATTTGGGGTTTCATTAGAGGAAATTACAGATCAATATTAGTAGAAAGAAGATGTGTTTCCTCCCTTGGTATGCATCTCTTAGATCAAGATAAAACTTGAAGATGCCTAAAGACGAAATTGATGTCCCCTAGGCATCTATCAGTATTCACCAAGATGCTCCCTGTCTTGAGATGTTCAGTACAGATTCACTCATAAAAAATAAATAAATAAAATCAAGGAAAAATAGGGGGCCCACCCTAATTAGCATTCCTAACCCACCACAAAACCATAAAACAACTTGTTTCACTCTCATTTACCCTAATTTCACTCTTGAACTTGAGTGAATCTTACTTTCTACCTGGACATCATTTTCCTTTTTGCACTTCAACTTGTTGGTATATTAGTATGTACTCCTAGCATTGTTGTCATTATGTTAATATAAACTCTATTTTGTATTTTCTTATCCCTAGTTTTTGGAAAATTATTGTATCGTACTCATACCTTTCTCTTGGCTACTATGCTTTAAAGTTGAAGCTGAACTTTAGCATTATGCAGCAAGACAACCTCTTCACAAAGTAGCAACTTACAACAAATGTACTATAGGCAGACAAGTTCGCAAATGAATACATGAGAGTCCCTTTGAGCATCAGTATTGATGTTATGATGAACATCACCTTGAAATTGTGTCATATGACATGTCTATAGTCCGTTGCATGTGTAGTATCGTCATATAATGTTGTTCCATGTGTGCACATGACAACATGTCTTTCTAATAGTTATCATGTAATGTCATGGGGTACTTTAATGTTTCATGTATATGGGTAGTTTCGTGGTAGTTGGGCAGTTACTATCTACCTATGAATTTCCATCATACCTATATGTATGCCATCTACCTTGGTCAAGTTATGACATTGGTTGACGCATGTTCGTCATGTGTATTGTATGGTCCATACCATAATGTATTACAAGTGATTGGAATATGAAGAATATGTGTTGCATATGCAACATATTGACATATATGTATCAGTTCTTCCCATTGGGCATCTTTCTTGTATAGTGAAATTATATTATAGTGTGTTGAATTCTATTTCTTTGTGCATGACTGCAAAAAATGCCACTCGTTAATATTGACCAAGTGCATTTACAGGTGAATGAGGTTGTTTGGGTGCTTGAGATTGAAATTGAAAGAGGAATCCAAATCTGGCATTCCAAAAAAGATGTTAAGATCCTCAAGCTATCCAAAACATTATCATATTTCTTTTTCCTTTTTCCCCCCTCCCCTATATTCATGCCTTTAAAAACATATTTATCACTTTATAATTTAATTCATGATTTCTAAAAACATTATTTTCTATCTCTTGTTGAGCAAATAACGTCACCCGAACAGTCAGAACTAAAAACTATCATGCCGTAAAAACTTTAAAACTACCCAAATGATCAAATGGCATCAGCTCAACTGGTTAAATTCCTCAACTTTCAAGGGGAAGACCAAGGTTCAAATCTTACCAAACAATATATGCATAGTTGCCAAGTTGCTGTAATACCATTGTGTGGTCATGATGTAATACAAGCGGGGCCCGTTTCAATCCCATATAACCCATTAAACAAACTACCCAAATGTTTAACCAACATAACTGTGATGTCTATTATGCCAACAAATTTGATCGTAATGCTCTGATAGCGAAAGCCACCCAAAGTGCACAGCAAAACAAACACAGAAAAATGAAAAGAGTTTTTCATTAAACCAATACACTTTTGATAGAAAATTGCTTATAGCCCAGGAGGATCCCACACATAGCAGCTCACATCCTCCCTTCTCCCACATATTCTTTTTAATTCTACTGTTTCTTCAATTGCTGCTATACAATGCAAGTACATAACTCTATAATTAAAGATTTTGCTACTTCTATATTGAGTACATTGCCCCCTAATCTTATCCATTGGATAAGCAATTCTGAAAATGTCTACATTCACGATCTCAATTAGACATTAGACAGCTGACTTAAATTTTGGTTATTTTGTGTGCTTGCTATGCAAAATATGATCGGATGCTCCTAGATCATGCTTCCACACTACAATGTACAAGTCGTATTCAACACAAATTATTTTCATCATATTGATAAAAGCCCTCCGCTGCAATAAGCAACTATATACCTAACTACACTTATTTAGGATATCTGATAAAATAAATAAGTAAACACATTATTTAAAACCATGCAACATGGTCCAACACACCACCATGCTCTGTCTGGCCAAAACCCTAAGGACATGTCATGGAATTATGGTAAGGGTCCATTCATAAGAGGGTGATTTCTTTTTTCTTTTTCTTTTTTTTCAACTCAAGAAAAACACAACAACGACTCAGTAACTATGGAAAAACATTACTGTAGTAGATATACTCGGCAAATAACAAAAAATATGATTGTATTAGATTTTATAGAAAGAGACTCTAGGGTTAAAATGACTCGGCCACAGTAAATCGACTCACAAATTCGTTAAAACTTGCAGTCTCGGGAGAGTGGAGACAACTGCGGTAAGTTACTGAGCAAGAAATAGAAACAAGCTCCGTCTGCACAATACATATTTTAAAAATTGACACTCATTCTTAAGCTTAAATTATGACATCTGAAAACATATCTGTATAATCAGTAATGATTGGCACGATATTTACCCTTATATCTGATGAAAGATTAAGTCTGATGAAATAAAATGTGCAACTTCAAAATGTACTGAGTACAGAGGGAAGTTATTACTTACATTAGCAATGAATTCGAAATAGTAAGGCCGCACCATTCGCTTCCCTGCAAATGAAAGCAATAATTAAAAAGAAATGAAGAAAGTATAAGGATGATGAACAATTCCTGCAAATGAAAGCCAATAATTAAAAAGGATTGAGAAAGTATAAGAAAGGGAAGTATAAGGATTATGAATTACCCTCACGGAAGATGTAATCCTCGGGTTTAGGGGGGTTTGCTGGCGTCTCCCACACAATCTCCAATGGCTGCCCATTTCCGTTGCTTACTGCTGCCATCATAGGTGGCTACGTGCTGCTCTGCACTACGCACTAACGGAAAATGATTTACTGCACCGGCAGAAAAAATATGTAAGCAATATTATGGATTTAAAAATAAATTTTAGTGCAGTTTCTAAACAATAGCCTTCTTATTTATGCGCTTCCTGCAGTTTCTAAACAATAGCCTTCTTATTTATGCGCTTCCTGCAGTTTCTAAACAATATCCTTCTTATTTATGTTTTGGGCCTAGCCAAGGTTTCAAACTTTTAATGTTTTTTTGGTCATGCCCACGCCTAGACATAGTAATATGTCTGTTTGCTAAAAGAAAATAGGGATGTAACCGTTTTTTATGTTTTGGGCCTAGCCAAGGTTTCAAACTTCTTATGTTTTTTTTGGTCATGCCCACGCCTAGACATAGTAATATGTCTGTTTGCTAAAAAAAGATAGGGATGTAACCGTTTCTTATATGTATAAAAAATATATATATTTTATGTTGAAAGATTTTAGAATAATTTAATACAAAGTTTAAATTTAGGTGTTTAAAAAAATCATTTGAAAAATCTAAATGTATTATTTTAAATTTTTATTTAAAATAGATAGTTGCCTAGACACAGTGATATGTCTGTCCTAATATTTCAGATAGGAATGTAACTATTCTTTGCATTAAAAAATATATTTAGGTATTTATAAGGATTTTTTCAAAAATTTATGTGTTATTTTAAATTTTATAGGTTGATTGGTAGGTAACAAGGGTTTAATTTTTTTAAGATGGTCAAGGTTCAGGTGATTTTTTTTACTTCCTACTCTGGATTAAGGTTTATAGTGATAGCATTCTAGTTTGATTCACATAAACAAAAGGTGTTACTAATTTTCTTATGAAATAAATAATACTATAATTTTAAGCTTAGATAAAGTTCTTTAAAGATAATTTGCAAGTTGAAAGGTTTTTTATTTTAAAATTATGTTAATGATTTAAATTGAAGTTATTGTTTGTGGACTTTAGAATAAGTGTGGTTGAAAGTGAAGAATTTTATATTTTAAAAATTTATGTTAAGTTTTAATTTTTTTTTTTTTCGATACATATGGAGTTGATTACACCTACATTATTTTTAGTAACTGACAAGCGTAGGGTTCAAACCACATGGGTTACTCCCAATAAACTTATTTGTCTTGTTGTTGACCCGATGTGAGATGGAGACCATCGGTCGCTTGGGGTTCGTATCATCATCGTTAATTTGTGCGTACATAGAGGATTCAAATTAGACTACTACCTTTGCAAATCGGCACCCCCACGGTTTGGATCTAGGTCTCTTTTTGGTAAGTACCTGGTCAGACAAGTACTTACCAATCCACCTAGCCCTTAGGAGCTTTAATATTTTTATTATATGTAAGAGTTTTTATGGTAAAATATTTTTATTTGTAGGAAAAAATACAAGTTTTCATTTTAGTAACTGATATAAATGTGAAGAATATTTTTCTTATCCAAGTTTGAATCTTATTAGATGATATATGTATATGTATAATTAGCAAAAAATATTTTTTAATTGAAAGTGACTTAGGTATAATTAAAATAATAAAAGTACACAATTCATAAAAAAAAAATGGGTGGTATGGAAGCACACCCCAAAAGCCTATGCAAAACATCAACCTAGGGCTAGAAAAAGGCCTAGGACAACTATAAAATGGTTAATGTATCAACAAAAAAGAAAGGGTAAAAGGCTTGCTAGTACTCAAGTCATTATAGGAGTAGCACCAACAGCAAGAGAGGGGTCCTTATCTGAAGGATTACCCTAGTCGATGGGAGTATTAGGGTCTGTGGGAATTGGATCTCATCCAGAACCGTCACCCTGCAACTCTGGAGTGTCACTTGCAGTCTAAGGCAAAGTGGTAGCCCAATCATATGATAAGTCCCAATCATAATACTAGGGAAAGGAGTGGAATCCTTTCCTAGCACACCTATCCTACGACAAGGTCTACAAATAGTCAAAGTCCTTCCACAAGACCTATTGCGGCCTCAAGCCCATTGCTAAGAAGAAGAATATCTTTGGCGAGGTGAGGAGAGAAATATTCAAGTTGTAGTGCAAGGAGCATTCGCCTAATAATCCAATAGAGTTCGAAGATGTTGAACCTCAAGGGAAACCGTGTTTGCCTGCAATCTGAAGTAAAACATTGGAGCATATTAGAGCTTTTGAATACATGAAAAAACTTTGGAGATGCATGTTGAGCAGAAAAAAAAAATCATTACAACTTTTCCATGTATTAAATAGAATCTCAAACCTAAAAATATGCCAAATTTGCTCCAAATGTACTGGCATTCAAGTTGTACCCCAAGAAGAACCATATGCTAGGAAAAGGGTTGTGGTCTAAAAGGTTAAAAAAAAATCATGAATCCATTTATAGGCCACTTGGGCCCCAAGGCAATACCAAAACAAATATTTAATGGATTCTCTGCAATGACAAAAAGGGCATTTGGGAATGTGCAACTCTAAATGATAAAGGCGTTCTCCTACAAGAAGTCCTTGAAAAAGGATACACCAAAGAAAGTGAGCCACTTTAGGCTCCAAAATAGCATCTCATAAAGTGTGAAATTTGTTCTGCCAATCTCTGTTGGTTACTTGGATTCTTCATCGCCCATTTAACTTGAGGACCATGGGCAGATATGGCGAGAGCCAAAGGTATCCTTTACCTGGCTTATAGCTCTTGAAATGTGATCGTATGTGCGCAGGAAATGTGTGGTGCATTGAATTGTAGTGTTCTACCACTCTATCCAACCATTTATAGAATGAGGACAAGGTGCTAAATGCCACATGTGGCAAATGTGGGCCAAAGAGGGTGGTTGGCAGAGCAATGACGTATTAAAGTAGAATTGACTATTTAAAACAACCCTCCCACTATCAAGCCATTAAATGCAAAATCATATGGGGGAGTGGTTCGAGAGAATGACCTCGAGGAGAGGTTCTACTAGGAGACCCTAAAGGTTTCCAGATTTAAATGTGGGCTACTCTAATAACATCGCTCAATCGAGCCATTTGAGGATTCTGTCAAGGTCAGCTCGTATATTGGACCATGTGAACCAAGGAAGGTGTAGCTAGCATCACCCAATATTGAGATCAGAAAACCTCAATTTTTAGTGCATGTAAAACCAAGCAGATGCTTTACTAGTTGTCCAATGCATGTAATGTCCACCTTGTTTGTCGAAGTCATCTTCAATCATATTGAAGTTGCCACATATGACCCACATGGTGGAATATAGAGAGTCAGCAATCCAAAGCCAAATATGGGACCGTTCTATGGCATCATTTGAGGTGTAGATATTAATAACCCCCAACACATGGTTATTAATGTGGAACATGGTCCATAATGCTTGGTGGGGTCACAACCATGGTCCACCAACTAGGACTTGTTGGTTTTTTAAGCCTTATACTACCACAAATATCACAGGTTATATAACACAGGTCCCAATATAAAATAGCCACAATATAATAAAGATCAAGATAATAATATGAGTAAAATAATAAAATAAGAAACAAATATTCACAGTAAACAATATCACTTTCTTCTTTTTTATATATTTCGAGAGCTTACATATTATGGAGCAAGCATAGAAGAAGTTATCAATATCATCATCAAGAGTGTTGTGATACATTTGTAAGAGAAAATAGGAGTAATAAAGTTTGCATACATTTAAGCAACTAATATTGTAAGTTGTGCTACATGCTTTGTATATGTATGATTCAGGCTATTACATTCTATATTTTTGCATATTAATGAATGTTAGTTGATATATTATAAGCCTTGATATACATATTAGTTTGCTCATATTATTGGTATTACATCATTATCTTGATCTTACTATATTATGGTTATCATATATTTGATCTTGTGAAATTTATCCTATGATTTTTACATTGATATTAAGGCTTCAAAATCCATCACTGGTATCAAAGCAACAACAAGTAGTTTCTTGCACATGTTGAATTTATTTAGTTGAATCAATTTTTTCTAGCTTGACAAAATTGATTTAGAGTCTGTCTACTTTAAAGGGAGATAGACCTGGAATCTATTGTAAGATCAAAGTAAGCAAAAAGCTAGAGTCTTTCCATAGTTGCAAAAACAACTAGTGAAGACTAGGACTCAACTATAGAGTCTTTCCATAGTTGTAGAATAACTAGTGAAGACTAGGACTCATCAATAGGGTCTTTCCATAGTTATAACTAGTGAATACTAGGACTCAACTATTGGGGTGAATCAACTTTAAGATAGTTTATTATTATAAGGAATAGCCAACCCTTGACATCAGAATAATTTTGGGGAGATAGATAACCCTTGACATCATTTGAGTTCTTAGGTGTAACTTAAGATATTGTTGTAGTAAGATTGATCTTCATAAGTTTAAAAAGCTTTCTACAACATATAGAGAAGAATTTCATCTTTTAAGTATAAAAAAAAGGCAAAAAGCTTTCGTTAAGTAGAGATTGATTTAAGTTGCGGACTATTAATTGATTCAGGTCTTGAAGGCAGACCTTGACATAGTGGATTTAGGTCTTGAAAGTAGAACTTGACATAAATATTTTAGGTCTTGAAGACAGACCTTGATAGAGAATAAGATTCAGCAAGCTACAGGTCTTAGAAAAATATCTTGACATAGATAAAGGATAGATTTAGGTCTTGAAGTGAGACCTTGATAGAGATAGAATATTCAGGTCATATTGACCTTGACATTGGTTCAAGAAACCAATATAGAAGACATAGGCCCGAGAGGCCAATATTGAAGGAAGGCCCTTATAAGTAAGAAAAGAGGCATGTATAAAGTTGATAGAGAGGCCATTAGAAAGGCCCATGATAAAAGAAGAAGGTTAAAGAAAGTAGCTTTTGTTAGATTTAATATTTAATGTAAATATCCATGGGAAAATAATCATAGGATCTAATATAACGAAGTTGCAATATAATGAATCAAATAATAACTCATAAACAACAACACTCACAAAATAATCATATAAACATGCTTACAATAACTCATAAACAACAATACTCACAAAATAATCATATAAACATGCTTACAATATTGGACATGAAAAATACTGAAAGTGTTATAGAATTACAATATTGGACATGAAAATATTGAAAAATACTAATCTAATATCTACTAGTGCAAGCATAAAGCTTTGCATGTTCGATTATAATTACAATGCTTTGTCGCAAATATATAATTGTATGTGACTCTTCATATGTTGCACTCTTGACCTTCACTCTTCTTTACAACTCTTCACTTTCCTATTCTAAGGACACATGTGCACACTTATATATTAGATATTGTGCACATTTACACTCAACACTTGCACACATATTTACATGACACTTGTGTATTTCCTGCACATTATTACATAACATAAAATATTTATTCACTCACTAATCTAAGATAAAACCTTGATCTAATATTTATAATAATGTACCAAGGTGGTACATTGTCATGTACCAAATAATGTAATATTCTAACACCCCCTGTATTACATTATTTGGTTATTGAAGACTTTAGTCTTCAATATGATCTTCATCCTTGAGTCTTCAATCAATCTCCAAGTAGCCTTGTTGAACAAGAGATCTAATTATCTTACGAGTCAATGTTAGATCATAATTAATCCATTTTATTTTCCTTGGTTCTTTGGATGACTTTCCTTCCTATTCTTTAGAAATTCCATACTTGATTCCACTATTAGTAGATGCTTCAGAAATAAGAACTTGAAAAAGACAATCTAATCTGAATATTAATATTTTTTCAAATCTTTTGCAGTACTTGTCCTTGTAGTAGTAGAAAATAGATGAGTGAGATTTTCTTCCACAATATTTACATGGATGAAGATTCCAATAGTATGTTTTTTCATGACCAATCCTATTGCAATAAGTACATCTTGAAGGTATTTTCACTGCTTTGTTAATTTCTTTTGGAGTTTCAAATTCATCTATTTTCTTGATAAAATAGTATAACCACTTGTGTATAACTAAAACTATTCTATCTTTATTTTCTTTGTATATATGTTGTAGATGATGAAGATCTTCAACATTTCTAGAAAACTTTGTTTTTGAGGTTGGCTTTATAGTAACAAACCCCAATGGTATGTCTACTTGATTATTTTGAAATCTTATTGAGTCCTCAATTGTATCTCTAAACCATTTTGGTTTTTTATGAAATAATTCTTCACTATTTTCATTGAATGTATTCTTAATAATTTCATCCATTTTTTCTTAATCAATTTCCTTTGAAGTTGCCTACCTTATATCTCCCTAGGTTTTGAATAATAAATTCTAAGTTTCTAAAATTTTCAAAAAACTATGAAGTTGAATTCCTTATGCCTCCCTAATTGATTAGAAACTAGAAAATAAGAATTTTGCAAAATTAATATTCCTAAATTTGAAGTAGACTTCCTTATCTCTCCAAAGTTAAATAATTTGCAAAAATTCTATGAGCTTTGAATTTCAAAGAAGTATTAAAAAAAATTTAAATGCTTTTTTTAACTTCAAAAAACTTTATATCTATTCCTACTTATCACTCCAAAACACTTAATAAATAATAATCAATTTAACTATACTATTAACACATTTATCTCTTCATAATAACTTTAGAAAAACTTTATAAAAAAAAAACTCCTTATCACTCCTCCTAAGTTTAGACTAATTTAATTTATCTAGTAAACCAAAATTTTACCTCCTTGAGGGCACGACTCTTTATAACAACTTTGGTGCTAGAATTTTCAAAAACGTTTCACTATGCTTCTTGACTCGAGCATGTGAGAATGTTATGAAGACCTTGCATGGGCCACTACTTGAAACCTTTCAATATGAGCGTTACTAACTCTATCCTTCGCCTTCCTTGCCTCAACATGTCATCTAGGTAATTTGCATGGTGTTCTAGTTGGCACTCAACATTCCAATGCTTGTCATGTTTAATTGTTTCAATTTCCTTAGCGCTTGAACTATCTGCTTGGCACTCAAATATGGCGTTTTATTTTCCAATACTTGGATTCTACTTTCAACATCCAAGTGACTTGATTTTTCTAGCTCTTGCACTCTTCCAACATCCAGATAATGTTGAGTTTTCAACTAAACTCTTGCACTCCTCCAATGTCCAAATTTCACTTGACTTTTGCACTTCCTCTTGGCTATTTTTTGTGTGATGCTTCAATGCTCCTTTCAAACTGCAAGGGTGATGCTTCAATGTTATTTTTGGACTGCAAGGACAACACTTTGGTGCTAGTTTTGAAGCTCCTTTTTGACTGCAAATGGTGATGTTTCAATTTTCCTTATTGGTTGCGATGACGATGCTTCTATGTTGGCGTTTGGCTTGGGTTACATAGGATTTCAATGCATATGAATACATTGTGCTCAGCTCGAAGGATGACTCTATGTTTGGCTCGAAGAATGGCTCTGCATTCGTCTCATAGGACTGCATTATGTTCAGCTTGTAGGATAACTCTTTTCACTTCAATTAATATTGTGTTCCTCCATGACTTTCTTACATGACTTGCAATTTTTTTATTATAATAGATGAATCGATAACTCATTACAATTTTCTATGCCTCTTTGTGGGTTTGAATATCGCTTCTTGTCGCCACTATAACCGCCAGTTGCATCGGGTAAACCTTTTACGTAGTAGGCTACGCTGACGCGACACACCCATCGGTACTACGAGGCCTAAGTGATTGAAACATTGGTCTTCGTGATCCTATAGAAGCATTTTTTACTGTTGAATCAAGCCCTTGGACCCAAGACTTGCATGTTGTTCTAATCTTCTTTTCCTTATTATTGCAGGTGCATACATCTAGCTCTCTCTCTATGGTGCAGGAGATTTAAACCTTTTTTTACAAACACACAAATCTCCTTGCAAAGGTTGCACTTAAATATCACATTGATCATTAATTTCACACTTACTTTTCTACCCTTAGACGTTCTTTGTTATGTTTGAACTGAGGTTGATTTACTTTCAACCTTACTGCTTTAATGATGTCCACTTTATGTGATATTCAATGCTCTTTTTATTTATTTAAATTTATCCTAAACTTGCAAGCTTTAATCACCAATATGCTTGAGCAATATGTTATCTATCCTTTCACTATATTTTGCCCTACACTCTTTACCTTTTGTCCTGTGTTCAAACTTTTTCAAGATACTTGCCTTCCAATCTTCTCATTTTCTTGAAGTCTTCTTGCTACTTTCAAGTCTTCTCGTTATCTTGAAGTCTTCTTGCTACCTTCAATTCTTCTCACTGTCTTTAAGTGTTCGTGCTACCTTCGAGTCTTATCTGCTTGTTTTCTATCTTTGTAGAACAAGCTACATTAATGGTTTCTTCTCTTGTTAAGGACCAATAACTTTACTTATGATGGACCTCTATTAAACGGGTCTCATTCCATTCTTTATCTTCAATGGGCTTGTCGTTGAATAGCGGCGATTGTCCCAAATCTGGTGTAAGTACTTTTGTTGGAGCTCTTCTAATAGGTCTCCTTAATCTTTGTCTTCAATGTTGTCTTGCTTTCTATCTCAGGCTTCTTTTAGCCTTTTCTTCTAAATTTTTTCTCCTTATAACTCCTTCCTTTCTCAATAAAATATGACCTCTTTTCTACTAGGGCCACTTATCTCCACTATGGACCTCTTTCTCTAAAGGGTCTCAAATCTCTGGTTCTCTAAACTCTACCTTTTAATATTGGTCTCTTCTCTTGGACCAATTTGTCAAGGTCTATAGGACTTGAATCACTAAAACTTTTATCAAGATCTTTTCCTTAAGACCTGAATTCACTATATCAATATCAAGGTCTATCTTCAAGACCTGGATCAATATTATAGACTACCTTCTATTCCAAATAGTTTCTTAAAATAGGTAAACTCAATATATCTTATCAATATCAATATCTTAATGACCTGAAACTTTTATCAAGGTCTATCTTTGAGACCTAAAACTTTTATCAAGGTCTATCTTTGAGACCTAAAGCTTTTGATTGTCTACAACTCGAATCAATCCCTACTTCAGGAAAGCCTTCAACCTTCTAGCACACGAAGATGAAAGTCTTCTCTATATGTTGTAGGAAGTTTCTCAACTTCTGAAGATCAATTTTTACTGTAACACTATCTTAGATAGCTTTCTCTAGCATTACCTAAGAATCCAATGTTTGAGTTAGGATGACAATCTCCTGAATGATCAACTTTCTCCTTAGTTGGTTCTTCCTACAATCTTTATTTGCAAAAACCTTGTTGGAATATATTCCATTGTTTGGTAATCATTCCAAGTGTCATGTAAGATGTACCAAATGTCATAGGAAGAGTAAGATCAAAAAAACCTCTCCTCCTATATAATAGACTCATAGTTCCATTCGGACTATATCATTCTATTCACATAATAATATACGTGGTGTAGTTCTTTATGTTTCTTGAGTAGATGGAATAGTACAAGAACCATCATTGGTATCAAAGTGAGTTTCAAGGGGCCTAAAAATAAGTGTAAGGAGAAGCTCCTAATAGTGAAGAATTGGGACAATTATTGTCATCCAACAACAAGCCCAAGAGAGAAGGATTTGGCAAGTAGTTTACCAAATTTTCAGGAGACTAGTAAGACCTCAAGACTTACAGATTCTTGAGAAGAAGGCCCAAATTGAAGCTAAAACTCGATAAGGAGGTTGAAGGAGAACATAGACAGAATAAGCCTACCAAATACAAGAGATTTGGAGATTGCCTTTCATAGCTAAGAAGGTATATTTCAAAGATAGGGGTTTGTTGAATCTACAACAAAATACTAAAGGGCTCTTGGAGGAGAATCCCAATTACAACAATTCAAATTTCCAAGGTACATCTTGAAGGAGAAGTTGAAGTCATCTACTATCATTCCAGACAACAACTTAGTGTATCAAAACACCAATATCTACATCATATTTAGATATCATTAAAGGTATGCAACTTAGGTGCAAAGGGTTCATTACTTAGCTTCATTAAGCACCTTATTAGAATCTAGAAGTTGCAATAAAAAGGTTGCATTTTGAAGTCTCCAAGAGAAGTGCAAAAGATAATTTATGTTAAGGGTTATTACCTGCACATTAAAACATGAGTTAGATATATTTCAAAAGAAAGAAAAATATCATCTTCATATTATCTAGTTACAGAAAAGAAGACTACATTAAGTTGCAGAGATTATAGAAGCATTTAAGCATTATTTAAGAGTTATTATTAGTGCATTGAAGGAGCAATAAGGTGAGACTACTATTGCACTATTCTAGATTGTTTAACTTATTACTCTTAAAGATCATTATGTGCATTGGTTGTTAACTTAAGGTGAAAACCAAAGGGTACAAAATTTGTGTATATCAAAGTGTCTAAAGATACTATTTGGTGCACAAAACCTATAATTTATTATGGCCTAAAGAATCCACCAAGTAGATCGAAATCCCTCCAAGGAGTGGAGAAGAATAAGGCAACCGTTAAAATCAAATAAAGGAGCTACAAAACAAGACTTGGAGTGTCTTGAAATCTAGCTCGTATTGAAGTGTCCAAAGACACCCTATCATCCACCACATCGAGCATATATAGCCACGAATGTCTACAAGCATCAAAGCCAACATAAGGACAACATATTAGGGTGGTTATTATCTATTACATTACAAATCATTACAATGAAGAGAATGGAGCTTTAGCTAATACAAAATATGCATTATTGTGGGAGAACTTCCAGCCAAGAGTAGCATCATAGAATTATCTTCATCAAACTAGAGCCAATGCCTTGTGAAGGAGAGTACATTCTTTCACCTGAAGGAAGTGTTGAAAGTAAGAAAATAGTTGTGTATTCATTAGTAAAGGATTTTATAAGGTTTGATAGATTTTGGAAGAGACTATGTGCAATTTTGAAGGTCACCACTTTTCACAATCAATAGAGCACCCTATATTCCATAACATTCACAAAAGAAACGCTTAAGGTAATGTCTAAGTCTTGAACGTTGAAAGGCATCATTCAAAGCATATTTATCATAGCTCGTCGATTGAAGAAGGAAGGAGTGTTACTCAAGACTAAAGCGTTATTCATCATAGTAACACCTCTCAAGTTCATAGTGACATGTGGGTGCAACTCCAAGGAGAATAGAAGCTACATAAGCGCCCAACCTACCAAGGAAAAACACAACGATATCCAAGAAAAACATAGTGAAGTCTAAGCAAAGTGTAAGCAAAGTCTAAGGGGAATGTAAGCAAAATTGTAGCCAACATTAAAGCAAAGGCGCATTCAGTAGAGAACATATTCAAAGCCTGAAACCAAGGAGTCAAAGGTACAATTAAGAATATCCATTAAAGCTTGTCATAAACCAGCGAAGAGGATACAACATGTTTCAAGTGATTCCAGGGCCCATCAACCATTTAGAGTTCAAGGTGTTGAATGCTCGTCGTAATACAGTGAATACATCATCTAGAGAGCCATTGAGAAGAGTGAAGTCTTGAGCAATCCGACGTACTGCATTACTAAGGTAATTTTGATATTAAATTTGCTTACTTTAATTAACGTAACGTTAGAGTTATAAGGTGATACATATATGGTCAAAATTACTATTGTGTTGGAATAAATGAGCATAAGTAAGTTATAAAGCAAGTCCATTTTAAAGCATTATAATTGAAGTACATTATAATATTATAATATTTGCAAATAACCAAGTAGGAGATATAAGGTTGTCAGGAAAATGGAATTAAAAGACAACTCACTACAACCTATTCACCACAACAAAACGAAATTGCAAAAAAAAGAAATAGATCAATAATGGAAATGGTGAGATGTATGTTAAAAGAGGCTCAACTTGATCATCAATATTGGGCAAAAGCAGTACAAACAACAATTTTCATAAAAACAGATTACCAACAAGAGTACTCAAACATATTACACTAGAAGAAGCATGGTTAGGACAAAAACCAAATATAGAAAAAACTAAGGATTTTTGGATGCAAAGCTTACATGCATATTCCAAAACAAAAAAGGATAAAATTAGATGACAAAACTATGGTAGGAATATTTTTTGGTTATGACAATGAATCTACAGGATACATAATACTAGATCCACATACAAAGAAAGTTTACTTTAGTAGAGATGTAATCTTTGATGAAAAGGTCAAAGTTGACACAGAAAAACCTAGTAATGATACATAAATTCTTCTAAACTACCTTGAAGAAGACACAACAAGTAAGGATTTAGAATTAGAATCAAAATAAAAATCATCTACAATTCCTAGAAAAGAACCAATATGGCTCAGAGATACTCTCACAGAATCAAACCTAGAAAGAATGTCAGATATTACCTCTACTAGACCTCAAACTCGTAGTCAAATTAGAATAAATAGAGGATTACTGAGCAATACAGTAGAACCGATATCAACACTTCAAGCACTGAGCAACTCACATTAGATGGAAGCTATATAATCTGAATATGCATCACTTCAAAAGAATAAAACATGGGATCTAGTGGAATTACCTCCAAGAAATAAAATAGTGGGTTGCAAATGGATTTACAAGATCAAATATAAAGCATATGGAACACTTGACAAGTACAAAGCTTGATTAGTAGCAAAAGGATATACTTAGACTGAAGGAATTGACTATGAAGAAATATTTTCTCCAATAACTAGAATGACTACTATCAGGACAATTTGTGCACTAGCTACTCATTAAGGTTGGAAGCTTCATCAAATGGATGTAAAAAGTACCTTCCTTAATGGTGATTTAGAAGAGGAAGTCTATATGTCACAACTAGAAGGATTTGCTATTAAGGGACAAGAAAATAAAGTGTGTAAATTAAATAAATCTCTATATGGTCTAAAGCAAGCTCCCAGAGCATGGAATATAAAAATCAACAATCACTTATTACAACTAGGCTGCAAAAGAAGTACATCTGATCTGAGTCCATATACAAAGAAAATTGGGGATAATATACTAATTCTCATAGTATATATTGATGATATAGTAATTATTAGAAGTTATGGAAAACTAATAAGTGATATTAAAAGGGATCTAGAAAAGGTATTTGAGATGACTGATCTAGGATTAATGAACTATTATCTTGGTCTAGAGATTCATCAGAGTGAAGATAAGATTACTATTACTCAATCAAAATATGCAGAAGATCTACTTGAAAAATATAGAATGAAGGAATGTAAACCAAAAGATACACCAATGGAACAAGGAATTCAATTATCTAAAAATGATGAAACACCACTAGTTTCAGCAACCATGTATCATCAATTAATTGGAAGTCTTTTGTACTTAAAAATAGTCGACCTGACTTAGCCTTTGCAATAAATTATCTTTGGTGTTTCATGCAAGAACCAAGAGAAAGTCATTGGAAAGCTACAAAAAGAATATTGCAATATATCAAGAAGACTACTAATTATGGATTAAATTATATGAAAAATGTCAAGGATTATTTCCTATAAGGATACTCAGATTCAAATTATGTTGGCTCTATCGATGACAAAAAGTCTACTTCAGGATTCGTCTTCTGTCTCGGGTCAGGATCCATATCTTGGTAGAGTAAGAAACAACATACAATGGCACAATCATTAACTAAAGTAGAATATTATGAAGCATTATACCTACAATATATATTATCACACATGGGGATCAGATGAACTCCAACCTTGATATTTTGCGATAATCAAGGAGTACTCAACCTGATAAAAAATCCAATTGTACATGAAAGAACTAATATTGAAGCACAATATAATTTCATCAGAGATCATTTTCAGAACCATCATATCATTCTCAAGCATGTTCCTACAGAAGATCAGCTGACATATATTTTTACAAAAGCACTTAGAAAAACCAAGTTTCAAACATTTAGAGATCATCTATGCAAATCAAGGGAACTTCATACCAAATAATGTAATATAGGGGTGGTTGGAATATAGTCCATTATTTGGTAATCATGCCAAGTGTCATGTAAGATGTACCAAGTATCATAGGAAGAGTAAGGGCCAAGAAACCTCTCCTCCTATATAATGGACTCACAGTTCCATTCAGATTGTATCATTCTATTCACATAATAATATATGTGGTGTAGTTCTTTATGTTTCTTGAATAGATGGAATAGTGCAAAAATCATCAAAACTTCAATCAATAATTATTCTCTTTCCTTGACAAAAATATCAATATCAAGGGATTCTTGTCCCTTCAATGTATTTTATCAATGTCAGGGTTATCTATTCCCTAAATAATCAACTATCTTCAAGTTGATTTCCTAGTCTTCACTGGTTGTCCTTCAACCTAGTGGAAAGACTCCTTAATATTCATTGGTTATTCTTCAACCTAGTGGAAAGACTCTAGTTGAGTCCTTGTTGAGGATACTTAGGCTTATCCATTTAAGCCTAAGTTAGTATTATTTATTATTTTATCGATTTCCTATTTCTTGCAATTTGTATTCACGTGAGGCATAGTATGCCCATGTTGGAAATAGGTTGTTAAGTTGTTTGGATGTTTAGTTAACTGTTAGGATGTGTCTTGTCTTCTAGCAGTTAGTTGTCATCCTAGATTAGCAAATTGTTATCTGTTAGTTAAGTGGTTGGCCATGTTTGGCAACTTGTTACAACCACTTAACCACGTGAGATTCTATTGTATTTCTTATATATTGCATTGCATCAATAAAGAAATTAGCTTCACGTTGAGTTCCTACATCAGTGGTAATCAGAGTCGAGGATAATTTTTTTCAAGGAGGGCAAGTTTACCACTTCTTTTCTAGGTGTCTAGTTGAGTTTACAACTAGTTCATCAAGATCCTAGGTAGGTGCTTGTGTGAATTTGGCTTGAGGCCAACCACAACATCCATTTGTGAAGCTCAGGAGGTGGTAGAGGGCAGAAATTACCCCTGGTAGAAACCAGAGGGTAAATCTACTTGCCTTGTGAGGGCAAGAAATTTTTTTCTAGTTTGGAGAAATTGTCAGCCTCAAATATCAGAGAGATCAGAAGATATTTGAGGAGTAGTTGCCAAAGTTTGAAGCCAATTTTTGGCCAAAAGGAGGCATTGGCGGTCTTTGCCGAGAGAAGAACTTGATTGCCAAGAGGGTTACCGAAGAAAGAGTTTCCTCGTGTTTTTGCATGAAAATTGGATAATTTTTTAGAATTGTTTACTCCATGCAATAAAAGGTTAAATATTAATATATATATATATATATATATATATATATATATATATATTTATAATCATAAGGAGCAAAATAGGCCCTTTGCCTATTGAGGAACACATTGTCGATCTTGGCCGAACTGTAGGACTCACCGATGATCACCTTATTTTCAACCGGAGGCCCTTGCCCATCGATCCCTAGCCATAAAGCCAATGACGGGTTCATCTTGGCCACCAACAACTGACCATCAGAACCCGACCAACGATGGGTTCATCCCGACCACCAGTGGTTAACCATTAGACCCTAATAACCACCAAAAAATCGATGATAGCATTGGTGAGCTACAACCTCTGTAGATGATTACCCCTCGAACCATCAACAACCATTCACTTTTCAGCATTCTTCTCATTGCGTTGCTTTTCACTTGCATTTTGGCCCATTTGTAGTAGCTGTAGAGAAACTGAAAATGTGTTGATGCCAACCGATACGATGTTGCTCTACGTAGGCAAAGTTTTTCACTCAAACAACATCTACCATTCAGGAGGGAAGTCTCCTCCTACCCAAGTTCGTAGATAGTAGCTATATAAAACCATAGACAAAAATTATTGCAGGCAAAAATGAGTTGTAGAAAAAAGTAACCGACACCCTAAGGATTTAAATTTATGAATCACGTGATAGATTTGTAACCCTAGACTTTGTCGTATCAACACTCGACACATGGTGAAAAGAGGACGTTGCGATAAGAATATTGGAGGTAAATCAGTGGTTGACATGTGGCAGGCAATTTCTTCTTATCCCCAACACTGTACACAATTTTTTGACAATATTCAAATTTATCGACAAAAATCCTCTCGATTCTAACGAGCGTAGAGGTTTCTAGCAGACACAATGTTGTTAATAAGGTTTCTAGAGGTTTCTAGAGGTTTCTAGCAGACACAATGTTGTTAAATCAGAATTTTTTGTTCCACATCTGTTGTGTAGCAGACACAATGTTGTTAATAATGGCGAAGCCACCCTTAATGGAGTAACCACCACTCCTTGGTGGTCATGAAGATTCGCTTGTCATGGGCTCGCACCAAGTGAAGGTGCAAGGTGCAGTCGCACCACTTGACAGATCGATTGAAGCTTCGTAGGTTGTACACTTGGTGCTTGGATGTTACCGATGGATCGTTGACTGTGGTTGACGAATAGTTAAAAAAAACTCTTTTGGGTGAACAAAGTTTCTCGTGCATGATATTTATCCCATATTTGTTGTGTAGCAGGCACAATAGGGTTCAAAAGGGCGAGAGCGCCCATACCATATTGACCACCTCACAGTGGTCACCAACTAGCCTCGCATGCGTGCTGGCTAGTGCACCTATTGGCACCATCGTCGAGGTAGGAAAGGTGACATGTTTGATTGCTACCACTTGACGAAGTTCTGCAGTTGTTCGTTGACTTTGCGATTGTTGTAGTTGACTGGCCCTAAGTGTTTGATCGCACCTAAAAAAATAATTTTTTACACCTAGACCAATTTTTTTCTGCCTGGACAAACTTTCAAAAATTTAAAATTTGAATTTTTGGTGCTAAAACCAACAACAAAGGTGATTTCATCCATTTTCTTCAAATTTTGCAATTTTTTTTAACATTTTTTTGTAAAATTGACTAATTTTTGCCTCCAAAAATCAGAATTTGCAATTGTAAGGGCTAATTTTTAGTGCTCTTTTTGTATTGAAAATTTGATTTTAATTTTGTAAAAAGCACTAATATAGCCCATTTTTGTAACATTTTTGGAAGGCAAATTTTGTAAAATTCTAGGCAAATTTTCTGCATTAGGAAACTGAAAAATTATTCCTAATAGCCTAGATTAGTTCTTGCAAAGATCATTTTGTAATCCTCCTAGTTTGGCATATACACGGAAAAGCATGGCTAATGACCTCAAATTAAACATGAAAAACCTTACTGTTGCAGTAGATATTTTGGCAAAAATTAAAAGATATTGTTGTGCAATTAACTCCTAGTGATAGAAAATTTCATCACAATAATGCCAACAAAGCAAAATGTGAGGTCAAACTGTATGATGGATCTAGAGATCCTGATGTCTTGTCTACATGGATTTTAAATATGCAAAATTGGTTTGCTTATGCTGAAATTCTTGAAGATGAACAAGTTGCAATTGCTACAGTCAAACTCATAGGATTAGCAAACATTTTAATTGTAGAAAGACAAAGCCATAATGCCACCATGCCTTGGAAATAATTGATCCAAATTCTGAAAAACACATTTTTTCCATCAAACTACCAAAGTGACCTCACTACCAAGTGGTATAGATTGAGGTAAGTCTATAGTATGTATGTTTCGGACTACATTTTTCAATTCAATAGGCTAAGGGTGCTTCTTGGTGTGAAATATTTAGAAGAGGATTTGATTAATAAATTCACTCGTGGCTTGCAAGATCAATTTTTTAGGGAAATCAAGTTCAATGTTTTCCTCACCTTAGATGTGGCATTCAACCATGCCATTATTGCAGAGGAGAAAGTTGCTGCATATCACAAATCTTGTTCATCACAGGAGAGCTCTTCCAGAGGTGGGAATCAAAATCAACAAAATGTGAAGAACACTTCTCATTATTCTCCTCATTCTTCTTCTCCTTCCACTTCTTCTAAAGCATATTCTTCTTCTCATTCTAAATATTTTCCTTCTTCTTCAATGTATTGTGAATTTTGTGAAAAACATGGTCATGTAAAATCCAAATGTTTTATTTTTGAAAAATCAAGAAGAAGAAATCCTTATTTGTATAGCCTACACATGAGGAGCCACATGATGGTCCCATTGTGGCTACAGGGACAAAAGAAGAGTATCCTGCTTTAAAGGGTAAACTGAACAAAGTTACCCTTATGTCAAATGTATTTGCTCAAGGGGGTCGTGACCATTTGTTTGTCACTAGAGCCCACCTTACGCATGATTTCTATGTTGATTGTATCATAGATAATGGATTGCAAAAGAACCTCATTGCAAAATTCATTGTGGAGAAGTTGAAGCTTCCCATAAAGCCACATCACCAACCATATGCACTTGGGTGGAAAGATGTAGACTCCACATCTAACATCACCCACACTTGCACCTTGACTTTTACTTTTGGTGATAATTTTGTGGATAAAGTAAGATGTGATGTCACAGAGATGGATTGTTGTGGACTATTACTAGGTAAACCCTATAAATTTGATAGGAATATTGTTTATCATGCTAAAAAGAACACCTACACATTGGATTTGCATGATAAAACCTACTTGATACAAAGCACTACACCCACATCAAATTTGATGTTAAGTTGTAGGCAAGTACGAAAGCCACTAAGTTAAGCACTCATTTTGGCTCCTACTTGCATAAGTTCCAAACATGTTGAAGAACAAGCGCCATCAAAGGAACATGAGAAAGAAGAAGTTTCACTTCCACCAAATGAACAATCACAAGAGCAAGTGGTTAAGGAACCCATCACTCTCACTTATGAGAAAGATGCCATTCATTCTATTGGTATCATTTTGGGTACCCCTTTGTCTACACAACCACTTGTTCCATTGAAGTTACTTTGGCTTTGCCCACTCCCACCATTGCACAAATGGAGGAGCAATCTAAGGTCACTTTCTTCATTGAGTATCGATAAAGCCTTCTAGAAAAGATACCACAGGACTTGTAGGAGACTCTACAGGAGAAGCAGAACGTGATGCGTAAGCATCACAATCCTCACTCATCACAGGTTGGAGATAGATTTTGGCTTCCTTTGGATAAGCACCACTTTCCAGAGACACCATTTTAGGATCCTCTTTTGGTACCTGATCCTATCATCAGCCCTACAACAGTAGTGCCACCTGATTTTTAGCTTCTGCTTATTCCAGATAGAGTTTTCAATATGAAAACTCATCACACTGGACAAGGTTCTTCCACAACTTACCTTGTCACTTGTTGTAGTCACTTCCCACACATAGCTCACTGGATTCCTCACCATGAGATGGCCCATGAATTTCCATATTTATTGAGAGCATTGGGGTCCAATGCTTCTATGGTTAGGAGGAGTGTTGAGGATACTTAGGCTTATCCATTTAAGCCTAAGTTAGTATTATTTATTATTTTATTAATTTCCTATTTCTTGCACTTTGTATTCACATGAGGTATAGTATGCCCATGTTGGAAATAGGTTGTTAAGTTTTTTGGATGTTTAGTTAACTGTTAGGATGTGTCTTGTCTTCTAGCAGTTAGTTGTCATCCTAGATTAGTAGATTGTTATCTGTTAGTTAAGTGGTTGGCCATGTTTGGCAACTTGTTACAACCACTTAACCATGTGAGATTCTATTGTATTTCTTATATATTGCATTGCATAAATAAAGAAATCAACTTTACGTTGAGTTCCTACATCAATCCTAGTCTTTACAGGTTATTCTTCAACCTTGTGGAACGATCCTAGCTTATCTGATTTTTACAATTTAACAAATCTTATGCAAGCATCCTTATTGTGTCTTTGATACCATTGTTAGCTTTTAAATCTTCAATAATTAATGTAAATATCCATAGGAAAATAATCATAGGATCTAATATAATGAAGTTGCAATATAATGAATCAAATAATAACTCATAAATAACAATACTCATAGAATAATCATATAAACATGCTTACAATATTGGACATGAAAAAAACTGAAAGTGCTATAGAATAAAGGTCTACTAATGCAAGCATAAAGCTTTGCATGTTTGATTATAACTACAATGCTTTATCACAAATATATAATTGTATGTGACTCTTCATATGATACACTCTTGACCTTCACTCTTCTTTACAACTCTTCACTTTCCTATTCTAAGGACACATGTGCACACTTATATATTAGACACTTGTGCACATTTACACTCATAACACTTGCACACATATTTACATGACACTTGTTTATTTCTTGCACATTATTACATAACATAAAATATTTACTCACTAATCTAAGACACAACCCTAATCTAATATTTACAATAATGTACCAAGGTGGTACATTGTCATGTACCAAATAATGTAATATTCTCCAAAAATGTCATTTAGCCAATTATAGAAAGAAAGAAGACTTGATATAATAAGTCTTGAGAATATCACAAGATAGGTATATGTTTCATTAAGGAAAAGTATGCAGGCTTAAGTCTTAGCAAGATAAGTAGTTGTTGGTATAAGGACTAAGAAAATCAAAGTCCAAGATATCCCAAGATCAAGTTTTTGATACAACAAAATTCAAGATATAGCTTAAAGGTAGATAAAGAATAGAAGAACAATATAAGCCATCCAATCTGAGCAAGTACAACTATGAGAATAAGCCATTCGGCTTGTTAGTAATAAGCGCATTAAGAGATAGGGTTAGGAGTGAGTGTAGTCAGAAGTGAGTGCGAGCACGAGTTGGGAGTGAGTGCAACCAAAAGTGAGTGTGAGCGCAAGCAGAGTGAGCACAAGGGAGTGAGGAGGAAGTGTGAGCAGGGAAGCAGAAAGTAGAAAGCAAAGTGTGATCAAGGAACAAGTGCCACTTCTTGTTCCAGATCTTAGGAGAATTTAAAGGATTCATTTGAAGAAAATCTAGGTAACATGGAAAGAAAGTCATTTGTGAAAGTCCTTACTGAAAGTATGAATGGCCAAGTTGGAAGTATGGATGCCCTAGCTAGCAATAAGAGGAAGAGAGAATCTATGGCAAACCTAGTCCAGGTAGCAGATTCTACACCAGAAGTGATTATCAAGGATGAGATGATTGAGCATGATATAATGGTTCTTAAAACTAGAGGGTTAATATGTAAGTTTCATGGATATTGGCCAGGTTTTTTTGAGATTCAAAATTGGATCAAGTGGAAGTGGGGATTGAATTCAAATTACTCCATGAATTTTCTTCCAAAAGGATTTTTCCTCATTATTTTCTCTAGTTCAGAAATAAGGGATAAAATAATGGATGGAGGCCCATGGTTTAGGGGTAAAGATGCATTATATTTAAGACCTTGGAGTGAGAATTTTTTGTGGACACAAAAACTATTAAAAGGCTTTAATATGGATTAGGCTTTTTGGACTTCCTTATCAACTCATCAATAAGGAGGTTTTGAAGAATATTGGTAATACTCTAGGTGAATTCATCCAGGAGGGACCAACTACTAAGGAGAGAAGGCATGTTGTATACACTCGAATATGTGTTGCCATGGATATTTCTAAACCTTTACCATAGTCGATTAGGATTAAATCTGAATCAAGAGAATGGGATCAACAAGTGGATTATGAAAATATTGCATTTTGATGTCACAAATGTCATGAAACTAGGCACATGGCAAGAGACTACAAAGTGAAAATGGAGGAAGAGATGGAAATTTTGGGCATGAGGGTAGCTTCAATTTGAAACAAGGAGATCATATCATAGGAGAAGCTAGGTCAAATCAAGGATTTTCCACTCCTAAGAAAGTGGCTAGAAAAATCCCTCTACATCATCAGATGGCAAAGGCCATTACAATTCACTCGAATCAACCATTAGAAGAAAAAATGATATGGGGGATGAGGAAGTACAATGCGCAAGTTCAAATATAGAAGGAGCTAAAGGTGTGAAGGAAGAGGGGAAGGAAATTTTAAAACAAAGGAATATGGGGAGATAAATTTTAAAGCAAATGAGGTGAAGGAGGTCAAGCTTAATCCAGGTAAATCACCTTTATTATCCTCAAGTAGCATAAAATATTCTCCTTACAATAAAAATGAAAGTAGTACAAAGTGTATTCCTTGCACTTTAGGATTTCAAGAGCAGTATAGTAAAGAAAATCTTATGGAGGATATCCAAGGAAATTTAGGGTTTTCAGGCCAACATAAGAAAGTAATGACTATGGAGGATCATCTATGCAATTTAGAGTTTTCAGGGCAACATAAAGAAGAAAATGCTAATGAGGCTATTCCTTGCACTTTCGACTCTTTAGGGCAACATAAATCTTTAGAAGATAAGTCTCATTTTGAACAATATGAAAAATAGAAGAGATTGATGAAGATGAGAGTGTTGGTGAGAATGGAAGAAGGAGAGGAAGGCCATCAAAGCAGGAACAAAGAGAAAAATAAACTCAAAAGGATATTGATCTAGGAAGCCAAATAAAAATATCATAGGTGTTAACAAGAAGTGGGGCTAAGCCCACTAATAAAAATAAAAAGTGTTGATGATGAAAATGATATCATGGAATATTAGGGGTATGAATAAAACCCCTAAAAAAAGTTATTAAGGAATTAATAGGTTGTTATAGTCCTAAGTTTATTTTAATACAAGAAATAAAATTAAGCAATGAGGAATGTAAGGATGCTTTTAAGAAGATTTGGAAGATAGGTGATTGTTTAGCAGTTTCTTCTATAGGAGCTTAAGGCAGTATTGCAATAATATGGGACAAATGCAAATGGGATGGACAACTATTAGAAGCAAAAAGTAATTGGGTTGTTGGATTATTTTGCAAGAAAGAGGAAAACATCAAAGTTGGGGTTATAAATGTATATGCTCCAACTATAGTTACTCCTCGTGAAAGATGTTGGAAGGACCTTAGCATATTTTTGTCAAATACAATGATGATTCATTGTGATCTATGGATTCTTGGGGGTGATTTTAATATTGTTCTATCTCCTTTGGAAAAGAAGGGTGGCATTCCAGGATGGTCTAAATCAATGCAATATTTTGCTTCATTTGTCAATTCAAATGACCTTTGGGATGTTAGTCCCTCAAGCTTTCAATATACATGGGATAATAGATGCATTGGAAAAAATCATATAGCAGAAATATTAGATAGATTCTTGTTATCCAATAAATGGTTGCAAACAAAGTATACAATCTCTTCAGATATTTTATTGCGAGCAGGATCAGATCACAAACCCATTATTTTGACTTGTGAGTTACCTAATAATGGTCATCCAAAGCCATTTTACTTCCAGTCTATGTGGCTCCAAGACCCTGATTTTTTCCAGATGGTTATGTTATGGTGGGATGAATCAAAATTTGAAGGATCATGTATGTACAGGTTTGTTCAAAAGTTGAAATATTTAAAGGAGCAAATGAAGATATGGAATGCCAAATATTTTGGTAACATTTTTAAAGAAAAGAAATAAATTGAATCCAAGCTCAAAAATTTACAAGAGATAGTAGAAATTAATGGAATGGATCAGGATTCTTATGTGAAAGAAAAACAATTACTTTCTTATTATCATAATGCATTGAAAAAGGAGTCATATTGGTTCCAAAAATCTAGAGAGAAATGGCTCAAGGAAGGAGATAGAAATACAAAAAAATTCATGCTACAACAAAAACAATTTTTTTTCATCATATCAAAAATATTATAACTCCAGATGGAAGAAATATTGAGGACGAAGAAGATATAAGGAAGGAAGCAATTAATTATTTCAAAAATATTTTGTCAGATTCTAGGCAAGATAAGGAGGCACAAGAAAAACTTCTACAAAATATTCCATCAATTATCACTCAAGGACAAAATGAAAGCTTGATGAAGAAGATATCTATGGAGGAGCTCCATGAAGCAATTTTCTCTTTCCATCCTAACAAGGCACCTAGCCCCGATGGATTTCCTACAATTTTCTTTCAAAAATTTGGGATTTATTGAAGAGTGATATGTTAGATGTGGTTGAAGAGGCCCAAAAAAGGAAGGCTATAATAAGTGAGATCAATGCTACTTTTATTACCTTGGTTCCCAAGAAAGGTGACACAAAATATTTTGATAATTTTCATCCAATAAGCCTTTGTAATATGATTTATAAGATCATTTCAAAAATTATGGCAAACAGGTTGAAGGGCATTCTAGGGTGTCTTATCTCAGAGGAACAAGGTGGCTTTGTTCATGGTAAACAAATTCTTGATGGTATAATTATTGCACAAGAGGCCATACATTCTCTTCATTCCATGAAAAACTAGGTATGCTTTTGAAATTAGATATGAACAAAGCATATGATAGGGTTTCCTAGAATTTTCTACATGTTATTCTCAGAAAGTTTGGCTTTGATTATAGTTGGTGTGAGTGGATTAAATGTTGTTATAGCACTACAAAATTTTCTATTTTGATCAATGGTTCTCCTATTGGTTACTTCAAGTCATCTTGTGGACTTCATCAAGGTGATCCACTTTCTCCTTATCTATTCATTATTCTAGTAGAAGCATTAGGGAGAGCCTTTTCAAAGGCAAAAATGGAAGGAAAAATCAAGGGTATTCAAGTTGCAAAAAATGGTCCCTTTGAATCTCATCTCCAATTTGTTGATGATACTTTTCTTTTGGGCCATCCCTCAATCAATGAGGCCATGGAGTTTAAATCAATATTATCATGCTATGAGAAGGCTACTAGATAGTTGGTAAATACTACAAAATCTAAGATTTTTTCATTAATACTACCCTAGATTTACAACAAATTATTGTGAATATTTTAGGGTTTAAAATTGAAAATTTTCCATCAACCTACTTGGGTATTCCTTTGTCTGATAAAGGAAATAAAAAGGAGCTTTGGATCTCTTTTTTGGATAGAATGAAAGCTTGCTTGGCAGGTTGGAAAGGTAAGTTCTTAACCATGGCAGGAAGGCTACAACTCATAAAGACTACATTGCAATCCATTCCTATTTATATGATGTCACTTTCAAGACTACCAATAGGTATTGCATCAAAAATTGATAAAATTCAAAGAGACTTTCTATGGAAAGGTTGTGAGGAAAAATTTAGGTTTCCTCTTTGTAAGTGGGATAGGGTTTGCAAAGGAAAGAATATTGGAGGAGCAAGCTTGCAAAATTGTAAACTTATGAATTTGGCATTAGGAGCAAAGCTTGGGTGGAGATTATTCAGAGATCAAGGAAAGAATTGGGTAAAAATATTACTTCAAAAATATATAGGTTCTCTTGATGCAATGAAATTATTTAGGAAAATAACTCTACCCAAAGGATCATCAACATGGAACTTCATATCAAGAGTTTGCAATTGATAAAGAAACATATTAGATGGTCAATCAATGAGGGGAGTTATGCAAATTTTTGGTTTGATGCTTGGTTGAAGCCTTATCCTCTTATCTCTGACTCAAAATGGAAACCATTGGCTCAAGCATGCCTAGCATGTAAAGGTCCAAAGGTCAAATATTATATTATTATGAGCAAAAACTCCAGATCATGGATTTATTTTAGTAACCTAGTTGAAGGAGAGGAACTCAAACAAATTGTAGATGAACTTCAAAAGATGCTTCAAGAGTTTTATTTGTCAATTTTTACATGAAAGGATGAGTTGGTTTGGAATTTATCAAAGGATGGTGGATACTCGATCAAGTTGGGATATGAGGATTTAGAACAATCAAAATTTCCTTCTCCCAAATATTTTCCTTGGAAGAATATTTGGTCATTAGAGGCTCTCCCTAAGGCCTCAACATTTCTTTGGTTAGCAGTTCAAAGTAAGATTCTTACAGAAGAGAGTCTACAAAGAAGAGGATATTATGGACCCTTTAGATGTGCCTTGTGTGAGAAGGATTTAGAAACATCAGACCATTTACTTCTTCATTGTCCATTTGCTCACACCATTTGGGGTTATTTTTAAAAATATGAAATTATATTGGGTAGCTCCATCAACATTGAAAGAGTTGATAAAATATTGGATAAATTATTTCAAAGCTAAAGCATTATGTATTCTTTGGAGGATTGGCCCTACCATTATTTGTTGGAATTTATGGCTTGAAAGGAATAACAAAATTTTAAAAATAAATCTCAAAATCATGCCCAAGTTTGGAACCATATTATTGCCTCTCTTGCAGAATATCTACAAATATGGTGCTCATCATGGGAAGTCTCAATTGCAGAAAAAGAGGTGCTAATAACTTGGCTACAGGATTTGAACATACATGGAAGAGTCATCTACGACAATAAAATTAAAACAAAGGATCTACTTCGATCTATGGTAAAATGGAAATGTCCAAAAATTGGGTTTATCAAAATTAATTTTGATGGTGCTTCTAAAGGAAATCTAAGAAAAGTTGGTGGAGGTGGTGTTTTTAGAAATAGTGAAGGCAAAATTCTCCTCACTTATTCAGAATCATATGGAACTTCAACTAACAACTATGCAGAGGCTAGGGCACTTCTTACAAGGATTAAAATTACAAAAAAAAAGGATGGAAATATATTTCAATTGAGGGGACTCACAAATTATCATCAATGCTATTAACAAAAATGGATGTGGAGACTGGATAAAAAATAATATTATTGTTGATGTTCATCATCTATTACTAGAGGCAATCTCTTGGAAGTGTGAGCATATTTATAGAGAAGGAAATCAAGTAGCAGATAAATTAGCAAATTATGGTGTTGATCTTCATCCTAATGAAATTCAAATTTTAGAAGGCAACTAGCCAAGTGAGATTTTATCTCTTAATAAAAATGATGTCAAGGAGTTGATTGTGGAAACATAGCACTTCAAGGAAGTTGAAGAATATATTTAAGAGAAAAAGAAATGAAAAAATTGTGATAAAAATGTATGCTGCAACAAATGTAATATTTTGGTATTTTGATGGGAGTGGCCCCCAATAGAAGCCACATATAACCTATTAAAAAAAATATGTACATTAAGAGACATCAATGTAATACAATAGTTATTATTAAAGTTTCAAGCTAGAAAAATGTAGAGTATCCATCATCGAACAAAGTGTCAACATGAGCGTTGCCTAAGGTAGAGCACTCGTAGTCGAGCAATCGTCATCCTGGTACATAAGCGTTGCCTAACCTAAAAGAAATGAGTGTAGTGTATTAGAAGACAAAGCCTTAATATTAGAGTGCAACAAATTATAAGCAGTAAGATTGAATTGATAATATTGTGTAAATGAGGAATTCTCATCGAAGTCAAATACAAAAGAAAAGTGCAATAGTTGAATCCTTGAGAGCACATATAGGAAGAGAAGAGCAATAGTTGTTCTCGAAAGTAACTACAGGAAGAGAAGTGCAATAATTTTGAACGTTGGAAAGGGAAACATAATATATGTTGTTGGAAAAGAATAGACAATCTCCAAAGCTATCATAAAAAATGCAATAAGCATTTTCTCCAATGCAAATAGGAATCATCAAAGTAAACGAAGGGTTATTCAATCGATTTAGGCGATGTCCAAGTGAGCATCGCTTGGTAAGAAGAATCTAAAATGTCTCATTAGCAACAAAGAGCAGTGTAACATTTGAAACAGAGTGCTTTTGGCAAATGTAACGTCCTTATTGAAATTTGAAGCCCTAATGCTTTGTCTGTCTAAAATGGAACGTCCAACCACAACAAGATAATTAAAGGGAACGTTCAATGACAATAAGAGAATCAAGGTCAGTTTGCACGAGTTTGAAGAGTAGTCTGAAGCAATACAACACAACAGAAGAATAGACATGAAAAATAAGGTAAAGTTGATTTTAGGTTTTGGAAGTTTGATTTATTTATTTAAGGTTATAATTAGTGATAACATATTTATCATTAATTATTAAGTTAAATGGAGGGATAAGTAGAATGCTAATTTAAGGATGGAGTTATAAGGATTTACTAATAAGTTTTTGATTTCTTAGATTATTTTGAATTTGGTTTGATTTATTAGTTTTTGAAATAAAAAGAGAATTTTTGCAAATTAATTTATTTGGGAGTCAAAAGGAATTCAACATCAAACTTAGGAAATTAAATTTGTAAAATTCATATTTCTTAGTTTCTAATATTTGGGAGACATAAGGATTTCTACTTCATAGGATTTTCTAATTTAGAATCTTTGATTTATTTAAACTTAGGGAGATATAAGGTAGTCTACATCAAAGGAAATATATTTTTGACATTGATTGCATATCATGGAAGAAATTGTTAAGAATGCATTTAATGAGGATAGTGAAGAAATATTGCATGTACTTAAGTTTTATTCTCAAAACTTAATAGATAACTTTGATGGAAAAAATGACTAATGGTTTAAAAGAGAAAATATCTTTGTTTCTTAAGGAGGCAAGAGAAGAGATTTTTACAACACTAATAAGTTATCTTCATGAAAAACTCTTCAAAACATGGTGGAATTCTCAAAACACTATTATATTCTCTTCAAAAGAATGCTTAATGATATATTTATCATTAATTAGCTTTGAGTTTTTTCAAGGGATGAAACAAGAGAAAGAAGCTTATGTTAGTTTCAATAAGGAATCATTGGAATCAAGACAATACTATTGTGATGATTTACTAACTCAATGTTTAGAAGATATATCATTGGATATATCTCAAATGAAAATGCAAAAATGAAGAAGAAGAAGAAACAAGAAGAGAAATCATTTCAAGAAGGGCAATAGGAAACCTAAATCCAAAGACAAAGAAGAACCTCATATTAAGGGATCAAATATTGACCTAAAGGATATAGATTGAATATTGAAGGACAAAGACCATAATTAAATACTAAATTCTTCAATAACCAAATAATGTAATACATGGGGTGTTGGAGAATATTACATTATTTGATACATGTTAATGTACCCTCATGGTACATCTTGTAAATATTATATTAGGGTTGTGTCTTAGATTAGAGAGTAATATTTTATGTAATGTAATAATGTGCAGGAAATGCACAAGTGTCATGTGAGTATGTGTGCAAGTGTAATGTGAGTATATGTGCACAAGTGTCTTATATGTAAGAGTGCACAAGTATCTTTATATTAGAGTATGCTAAGTGAAGAGTCATGTCTAGGTGTGCATACAAGATAGAGTCATGTGTATGCAAGTGTCAAGTAGAGAAGCCAAGAGTCATGAGACTTGGCATAAGGAAAGGAATAGTCAAGTAACCAAAGAGTCACTCTACAATGGATATATATTACTCCATAGTTAACATAGCAATCATAGTGAGCATATCGAGTATAGCAAGCATAGAAGAAGTTATCAATATCATTATAGAGAGTGTTATGATACATTTGTAAGAGAAAATGAGGTCCAAATAATTTCTGAGGCTAGCCGTGTCTCTGAGGAACGGTCAGCTCTGTTAACCGTGGGTGTCAGTTGCGACCAACACTGATTAGAAAAAATTGCCTAAATGAGTGGTCAGAACCACAACTATACCTTGGAATTTGTCCAAGATATTTCATATGGTCTTCTAGCATGTCCCATATGAGTAGTCACCTTGACATAACACGTTTTAGGTATCTACACTCTTCATTCAGCCTCTTGGCTCACAATTGCAACATCATCGCGACCTTTTATCTTGACTTAGCCTCTTGGCTCAAAATTATCGCGTCATCATGATCTTTTACCTATACTTAGTGAAATTTTGAGAAGACTACTCCTGACTCCCCATGATGTAGTCATTTTGACTAATAGGACAACAAAAAATTGAATATCTTGGACATACTGTTTCCAAAGATGGTGTTAAGGTGGACCCTCACAATATTGAAGATATAAAAAATTAGCCTACCCCTAAAACCTTGAAGGGCTTGCATGGTTTTTTAAGGTTAACAGGATATTATCGTAAATTTGTTAAATATTATGGCAAGATTGTGGCTCCCTTGACAACTTTACTCAAGAAAAATACTTTTCTTTGGTCTCCAAAGGCTGATGACGCTTTCACTACCTTAAAAAAATGTCATGTGTTCCACTCCTGTGTTAGCCATGCCAGATTTTTCCAAATCATTCATAATCGAAAGTGATTCTTAAAGAGTTGGAATGGGAGACATTCTCATGCAAGATGAAAGACCCTTGGATTTTACTAGCAAGGCATTTTCTGGGAATAATTTGGCCTACTCTACGGATGATAAAGAGATGTTGCCTATTATTCATGTCATTCAACATTGGAGACCTTACCTTATTGGCCAACATTTTATTATTCGGATTGATCACCATAGTTTAAAATATTTTCTTGAGCAACGTATATCCACTCCTAAAAAACAAAAGTGGGTTACTAAACTATTATGATATGATTATGAGATCATATATCGAAAAGGGAAGGATAACATGGCCGTCGATGTACTTTCATGAAAAATTGAAGAAGTACCCCAATTACACGCCCTCTCATCTCCTATTCCCCAACAGATAGACCAAGTAACAAAAGAATAGTTTAATGATCCTTCAACACAAACGTTAATTTGGCAAATCCAACAAGACCCCACAAGTAAGCCTCACCACTCTTGGAACAATGGCATACTTAGTTACAAAGGGTGTATTGTCCTATCTCTTACCTCCTTATATCGAACCAAACTCATCCATGATTTTCATGCCACACCTATTATAGGATATTCGATATTCCTCAAAAATTATAAAAGAGTATCTTGATCCTTTTATTGGGTAGGAATGAAAAAAGATATCAAGAAATTTGTGGCTAAATGTGAGACTTGCAAAAGACAAAAAGGAGAGATAGTAGATACCCCTGGCCTTCTTCAACCTCTCTCTATCCCAACCAAAACATGGACTGATATTTCCATGGATTTTATTGAGGGCCTTCCAAAATTAGCAGGTAAAACTACTATTCTAGTTGTGGTGGATAGTTTGTCATCCTCAAACCGATGGTCAAACAAAAGTTGTTAATAAATGTTTGGAAATTTACCTACATTGCTTTATTTTTTCTCAACCCCTTCATTGGGTTAAATGGCCTCATTTAGTTGAATGGTGGTATAATATGTCATACCATACCACCATTAATATGAAACCATATGAAGATTTATATAGCCAAGCACTACCTTCCATTACTTCTTATATTCCAGGAAGTACCAATGTATCAGTTGTGGATTCTAAACTTTCTAGTCAAGCTAATATTCTTCGCCTTCTCAAAGATAATTTACTCACGGCCCAAAATCGTATGAAGCAATAATCAGACCAACATAGGATCAAACGAGTATTTCAAGAAGGTGATATGGTATTCCTTCATATTCAACCTTATCACAAAACTTCTCTCAAAATCAAAGGCTCACAAAAATTATCTCCCAAATTTTATGGGCCTTATAAAGTCTTACAATACATTGGACTCGTTGCTTATAAACTTGAGTTACCATAATATTCTAAAATTCATCTTGTGTTCCACGTCTCTTGCCTTAAACTAGTAGTTAGCACACACATAACCACACAAAATCAACTACTTGAGTTCATAGAGGATGGATCCTCATGGTTGAACTTGAAGTTATCTTGGATCGTCGCACTCGTCAACTTCGACATCGCACCATCATCGAGCTTTTGATTCAGTGGTGGGGCCTACCTTCCAAAGATGCTACCTGGGAAACGTTTCATCACATCCAGCAATAATTTCCTCACTTTTCACTTTGAGGACAAAGCTCTTTTTAAGGAGGGTGGCATGTTAGGATCCAAATCCTAACCATTAACCATTAATTAATTACTCATTATGTTTATGGACCATTGTATCCTTTCACTCACAACTATAGGGTAGATATTTATAATCATTCAAATGGGTGTAAGTAGGCATCCATCAAATACAAGAATATATATATTTATTTTATCCATTGGTAGGGTTTCCTCTAGTGTAAAAGTGATTCCATATCAAAGGTGATTATGTGCATTCTCATATGTTTTTCATATTTTCATCCACTTGTTAATTCAAATAAACCAGATAGGACCCAAAGCCCTACCATGTTTGGTTTGGTATTTACCTTTGACTTGTTGTATAATTAGTTCAACATCCCTAGTAATAGTCAAGAAATTGATCCCTAGTTCTTTGGCTTTTCTCAAGCCTAACAATAAAGCTTCATACTTAGCAATATTATTAGTGCATGGAAATTCCAACCTGTAAGGGATTCCTAGATAGTTTCCATTAATATCTATTAAATTTACCCCAACACCTACTCCCATTTGAGACTTAGCCCCATAAAAGAATATGGTCTACATTTCTTGGGTAAGAACTCTATCAGATTCTGCATCTATTAATTCTCTGGTTTCAGGATCCATATATTTTGCATCAAGAACTTCTATTAGGAAGGAATTATGCCAAACTGAGTATACTCCTATTTCCTTCTCTTCTACTAAATTAACCAAATTAACCATGGTGTCATCTGGTCTTACCAGTTCTACTGAGTATTTTTTAAATGGTTCTCTTCATAAGGTCATATTTTATTTTCCTAAAATAGGGATTATGGTAGAAGATCAATCTAATTGTATGGAACCACCCAACTGTTCTTCCCAATGTTTCCTTAATAGTAATGAGAATAAAGGGTCTATATCAACTACTGCAACATCCATAAGTATACCCTTCTTTGGATGTTGATCCAATAATATCAACAAGCAAGTGATAATCCCTACACAAGGCATCTACCTACTATCCATTACTAACACAGGTGGAGATACCCTGGTACAAATCAAACCTAGCTGGTCTGCTATCTGTTTGGGCATGATGTTATGGGATGCACCACTATCTAGCATGCAATTTTGAATGACATACCTTTATACTTAATTTGAGTTATATGTGAGGGACACATAAAATGGTCTAATAGACAAGGGTGTTCTAGTCTCATGATTGGAAGGCTTTACTGTATTACAAGACTATGTTCCTTTTTGTTCGATTAATACAAAATCTTTACACACTTGTTCTTGATAACTCACCAAATGTGATGTCAAAATTCTGTTTACTTAGCTCAGAACCATCATAAAAATCTATTTTCTTAACATCTAGTGTTTTAGTAGATTCTTCATGAGGCAATGGTTTGTTTATTTCTACATCGTCATGAGTAGTTTTGTTTTGATTTTTTCTGTTTTTTCTTTTTGCACATTTTTATTTATAGCAGGTTGTTCTCTAGTCTCCTTACTTGATATTTTATTAATTTTATTAGGAACAATCCTATTCCTTATATTTAGATCATTCTTTTCTAGTTCTTCCATCTCTTGAGCTGTTGGGATTACCTTCCCTTGTTTCATTTTATCATACCTAGTCTCTTGTCCTTTTTAAAATATTTTTGTATTTTCTGCAACTAGGATTTTAAAATGGAGATTTGAAGCATATAAATCCATGCCTTCCTCAAAAAGCCTTTCTTTAGACTCATCTTCAAGAGTCCAACATGCGTTAATTTGAATGTCCTCTCCTGGTTCTTCTTCTAAGTCTATAGGATGATGGATACCTAGATATATACCATAGAAATATGGATTATGAGGAGCATCATAGGTTGAAAAGTAATAGGGTAATTTATTTTCCAAATTGATAGTAGGTATAGAATTGGGGACTGAATCCTGGTCTTTCTCTATCTCTCTCTTTTTCCAACCATTCCCGTTATTTATGTTTCTTTCATCAGAATGGTTGTTACCCCAATTTCTATTAAAATTTCTCTTGAATGGTGGTATGTTCTCTCCTTGTTGTCCATCAACTTGATATTGAGAAGACTCATAATTTCTCTCCTTATTTCTTTCTATCCTAGCTAATATATTATTTATTGTTTTGAACATTTCAATCATTTGATTAGCCAGTTTTCCATGGGATCCTGTTCAGTTCTTTTCTGTAGGTTGAATCCTACTTTCTTAGTTTTCCTATTGAGATGATTATCTTCTAGAGATTAAGACTTCATTTTCCACTGTCTAACATATTTCGTTCGATTTCTATGGCTTTCTCCATGCATTCATCTATGGTAGTAACTTGTTCTTGTCTTAACTCGTAGTTAAACTCTCATGGGAAGGCATTTTTATAAAAATAGATTGATTGTATGTTTTTTGGCCATAGATCAATGGGAATTTTATTCCTATATTTAGAAAACCTTTGGTTAAAATCACTTACAAACTCATTTTCTTTCTTTTTCATTGTTGCCAGGTCAGTTAGCAATGACTGTTCATTTTTTCTTTCATCAAACTTCTTTAGAAAGATAGTTTCTATTTTAGCAAATTTGCAATATCATTATTAGGAAGAGTGTTAAACCATTCTCTAGCATCCTTCTCTAAATTTTGAAGGAACAATCTCAACACTACATCTTCATGTTCTACTTCTAGACTGACCAAGGCGTACAAAAATATTTTAATGTGATCCTCTCCAATAACTGCATTGTTTCTTTGAAATTTAGTTAAATACTTATGAGCTTTATTGGGAAGATTGTGTAATGGTGTTAATAACTGGAAAGGCTTGTATCTATTGGTTCTCCATAATTAAACATTAGGTGGTGGATTGACCATGTTAACTACTTGAGGTGTTTGGATCAGATTGACAGGAATTACAATAGGAGGTGTAGTATTTATTTTGTTGGGAATAGTAGGAGGTGTTTTAAATACATTTTCTACTGTAATAATATATGTATTAGAACCTTTTGAATATGAATTAGAAGTATTAGTACTGAAAAATACCTCAGGATCTGAGAATTCTGGATACAACTCCTGAGAAGTTCTTTTCGTTCATGCCAGCACGTTTTGCTCATCATATATTTTTTTAATGTTTCTGGATTTGATCAGTCAGAGTCGCCAACACAATGTGTGCAGAAGGAACAAACATCTGGTTGATATTGGTCAACTAATATTACTCTCAATCACTTAGGGTATAATATTTTTTAAGAATCAAGAATCAATAAGTCTAAGAAAAATCAATAAAATCAAGAAAATTATTATAACCGTTTGTTCTTAAAAATAAAATTAAAAATTGTGAGCATATGAAGAAAAATACATTTGAAAATGATTTCAAACATGAAAACTGAACACTCTGGTTTCCTTCAGGCTGACTGTTTCCAATAAATATTTATTGTTAGGTTTCAAAAATTTAATAAAAATCACACATTTAGTCCCCAACAATGGTGCCAATAAACTGTTGGGGATTTTTCTTGCATCTTTGGGATAAGTTGTCATGCTATAGGAAAACATACTACCAACGAGCAATTACAAGCTCTGGTCAACCTGTATCTTTAACTTGGGATTAGAGTTCTTCAATATTTTCTAAACAAACCAGGTATGGTAAGGATACCCTTGAGGTGATCTTAAAGTTTTTGATGTTTTATGTTTATGCTCTTCTAGATTTATGGTGGTGAATTAAAGAATTTATAAATTTGACTAAGCTAAAGCAATAACTATTCAATTATGCCTTATGTATGACCAGTGCCTTAATACTTTGGGCTATTGTAGCAAGATTTAACAATAATTTAATGAAAATAGAAAGAATGGGGAAAGAGATAATCAATGTAATTACATTCATTCGAATATCATAATAAACAGTTGATCAACAAAAGAAATGTTTACTATTCATTAAATAATGTAACTCATAATGAAGACACAAAGAATGAAAACAAAAATGTAATAGGAAAGAAGCCCATAATTGTATTAATATTTGAAAGATGATTACATGAAGAGTTGACATGGAATTGTCATTTAACTCTTACAAATATTAATACAATAAAGATCCTCATTTTAATATCGTAACAAGGATATTTCACTCTTCTATTTTAATATCGCAATAGTCGAGTATCTAGACCTTTGGCTCAATAGTCTAGAAATAATCTCAGCTTTTTGGGCACTTTCCTATCAAAACCTGCATAGTAATGGGAAGAATAAGGGGTGGAAAAAAAAGAAAGACAAAGGGAATACAATAGCAAATAATGGGCACTCGAGTATACCTCTTAGAAAAAATATGTTTTGTCAAAAAATCAATCATATTCTGGATGCAGATGTCCTTCTTATAGTTGTGGTAGCTCCGTAACTGCTTGAATTGCTTTCATCTGAACTATCCACCTGGTGCCATCTCCATCCTTGTCATCAACTAGGTGTTGTGCAACCTGTTATTAGTTGTCCCAAAAATCAAAATTTATTTTTAATAGGCTGATGTTTCACCTTAGTCATCCTCCTCTTGGTCCTTGTTGCTTGTGGCTTTATTTATTTATTCTGAAGTGAGCTCCTGAGTACCTTCTTGTATATTTTTCATTATGGCCTGATGATTTGCCACTGCATGATTTGATCTCCTTGATTGAGAATATTACTGGAATTTAGATGTATTATCTTAGAATTAGGGTTTTCTTCAACTACATGAGGGTCTATATTGTGTTTTGGGAAGCAAGGGTTCATTACAAAAACTTGATGTATTAGTCCCTCGTAACAGTGATGAAGAACAAAGAATTGGAAGTACACAAATTAAGGAAACCACCAACAACACAGTACTTCCATAACTATACTCCATCAAGGTGATAATACTTTAACTATATTCCATCGGGGCATGAGAGCTTTCTGAAGATGACCTTCCATTTTGTGCCTCTTGCTTCTTCTACAGCTAGTGACTCAAGTCCTCTTGAACCGCATACCTCTCTTTATAACTCACCGATAATGTGCTTCGATCCATCCTAAAATATTGCTTGGGCCTTAGAATGTGTACTCCATATATAAAGGATTGGTCAATGCAAATTATTTTGTTAGCTGATGACAAGTGGCTAGGTCCTGTTGAACCAAAAATGATTTAGTTTACTTCAACCTGATGATTTTGGCTTAATCCAATCTTCCATTTGCATCATTTTATTTATGGATTGTCCTCTGCTTGTTCAGCACATGAGGATTCACATCCCTTTACTAGCTTTGTTCATGTAGTATGAAGAGCTCAATGAGCCTAAATTGGTCAGACCTATCCATTAATTAGTTTACTTCTTTTATCTCACCACCCCACTCTTTGTTAGTGAATCAGCCTGTCATGGTTTGTTTCCTTCTCCAAAAAATTTGCATAATCTTGATTCAATAATTTGGAGTAGATTCTGCACTCGTGCGACCTCTTAATTGGACTTCAGTTGCATTAGTCATGGTCACTTCTGATGTAATGTTGATCTTCTTTAGGCTGGTGATCCCTTAGATGCACGTGCTACGACTGGTTGATATGTGTCATTCGATACCATATTGCATAAGTACTCGCGATCATTGATCATTGTTCAAACAACCAATTTTTTTATTTACTTCAATTTTGAGAGTTTATGATTGATCTTTCTGGTGATCTGAGTGGCACTTTTATTTGGTTGAGACTTGGTCGACATATTTTGAGTGTTTTTATCTCCCCTCTACCGGTTAGTTCTTACTGACTATGCATTTTCGTTCGCTCGCCTCTGCTCTTCGATCGAGTGGTTTAGAGTACACTCGTATGTGCTGCATTAAAAAAATGTATGCTAACTTTTATCGAGGAGGTCAGTTTATAATAATAATCTTCACTAAAATATAATGCATGCGAAAATAAATGTAGGCGTACCTTGATTTCCATTAAATTTACTTTTGTTTAGCTCAATCGATCTACACTGTTGGTTTTATTCAATTGGTAATATTTTGTATTCGTCCCTTTTTTGTTTAAAAAGATTTCAATGGTTGCGCTTTAACCACATTATTGCTTCGGTCGATCAATCCATGTAATTCTTCGATCGAAAAATGTCACTCTTCAACCGAATGACTTTGATTATTGCTTTATTGGCTTGAGTTCGGTCGAAGGGTTTCATATTTGATGAGTAAAATATTTTTTATCGCTGATCTTTATCGGGATTTGACTGATTGACCTTTTTATAGCTATTGAATTTTTTGGCCAATGACCTTTAGGCCACGTGTTTGTTTGATTGCTTCTTCCTTTTGATCGAGCATATTTTTTAATCTGATTTTGACTTTTGAATTTTGGTTGATCTACTACTCACGTCGGCCGAATGATAGCACATATAAAATTTTTAATCAGATAAGTTGATTTTTTTTTATCGCTCGTATTTTTGGCTAGTTAGGTTATGTGCTCGACCGAGGAATTTTAGCACTATAGATATCTTTTCAGCTGATCGCATTTTTATTTTATTTTCAATTCATTCAGCTGACTTAGTCAGTCGATCGATGCTACCTTTCCATTAGCTGATCAATTATGTTTCACTTTTAATCAATCAAACGAAGGTTTTTATTGCACCGAATTTTGTCGACTTATCTGTCATTATCGTCGGTCGAATGCTTATTTAACTTGCAAAATTATTACTGGTCGGCCGATCATTCTTTATTGTCAATCAAAAAGTCTTTTCACTTAGTTCTTGGTAATTTTTGCTTTCGACAACAATTTTTTGCTAGTCGATTGAAAGATGAATTGCATTATTTTTATTGCTCGACCGATCGGATGGTAAATCATAATCCTTATGAAAAATGGGCAAGGAACCCCTTAAGTTTTAATAAAAGGATTTTTTTAAGCTTCTTAAGGGTATGAAATTTTTATGACATTCTTTGTAAATTTATCCACTTAACAAAGAATGACCAGTTTTGATGCTCACAAAGTTATTTTGGAACTGAATGACCTAGGCATTGGAAGATGTTGGTTAAAAATTTAATCCATGAGATTGTTTTGAGATAGTTAATCACTTCAAATTTGACTCACTCATTAGCATATCACAAAACATGGACCTCTTCTAAGACCTTAAAATTTTTAAAATTATGGGTCATTCATGTTGTATCAATTTTGGCTACAACACTATTCAAAACCTAAGTTATAAATAAAAGGTAAAAACATTTGATTGCCTTCTAGGCAATTAAAATAAATAGACATATAATTTTTCATCTAGGGTTTAGTCTTGTTTGTGCATTCCCTTGGTTCCTTGCTCAAAGAAAAATATTTCATTTCTTGCAACCTAAGGGTTAGATATCATTGAATCAAAGAATCATAATAGGGTTAGTCATTGTCTTCTTGCATCTTGTGTGTTCTTGCATTGTTATTTAATTTTCATAGTTTAGTTTAGAAAGGCCAAACATAGGTGTTTGCTTAAATCATGCATTAAACACTTCCACCCAGACTTGGAGCGAGTCCTAAAACCATTCCTTGTGAATCCTTTCTTTGTTTTGAATGTAGAGAATATAACACACCCCCATGGTCACCTCAGCTCCCAGTGGATCCAACTGAGAATCGTACGTGGTAGGGTAGTTTTCCCCCTCTACATCTTTGGTGAACTGACATGAACACACATCTTAGTGTCTAATATAGGAAGCCTCTTCCTTTTCTTCTCTCTTAAAATTTTTAAATAAGACCACTAATTTTGTTTTATTAGAAATAAAAAAACTTCAAGAATATCTTAAGAATATTATTGTGTCTTTCCTTAGTTTTATCCTCTATCCTTTCATTTCTCCTAATGGCTTCATTCCCTAGGAATCAACAACGACATATGGAATCTGATCAAATTCCTCGAGAAGATGATCAGATTGATAGAGAGAATCCTAATATTGATATAGAAGAGCAAGAACATGTGGAAATTGATACTAACTATGATCCCTATGAGGGGCCTAATGATGGCTTCACTTTTACATCATTTGAACTTGCTTGAGGTTTCATAAAACTCCATAAGGTAACTTTACTCAAAGCTATGGAGGAGGAAGCTCAGCTCAAAAGAGGTGAAACTCCTTCTCCTCCAGCCATATCTCCTAGAATTGTTCATGACAACCTTTTGTTTGAATTTTCACATCATGGTAATACTTATTATAAACCAACATATATCACTATTGTAACCACCAACGTTGGAAGGATTCCACAAGTTCATCCAACTAGTAGTGCATATCAATATTATGTTCAATTTCCTTCTCGTTCTACTCAACTCAATATTTATGCTTTTGTTCCACCAAATGTTAGTTATCCTCCATAGTAAGATACCATATATCATAACCCATACCATAATAGTATTAATACCTCCAACATTGGTCAAGTTACATTTCAACAGCCTATATTTACCCCTCAAGGAACCTAAGGGTATTTCACAACAATATTCTTGATATGCAAAGTTTAACAAATGTGGTGAAACAATTGGTTTCAAGAATGGATATGATTCAGCCTCCTAGTTTCACCTACAACTATAGATAAATATGGGATCAACCCTTAGATCCTATCGTCACCTCTAGGCCCTACCCTAAGCATCTTTTAATGTCGATTTTGTCTATTTATAAGGGAATGAAATAATCAATTGAGAATTTAAGAATTTTTAGGACAACATACCATGGTATCATATATAATGACATGTTTTTGCTAAATATTTTCCTTAGAGGCCTTGGTGGTATGGAATTAGAGTGATATTATCAACTTCCTAATCATTTTTTGAGGAATTTTGAAGAGACAATTGAATTATTTGTTCAATAGTTCGGAGCTTATGTTGAAAAGAATGTGGCTATGAAAGATGTTTATATATTGAAATAATGTAAAGATGAGAGTTTTTTAGAATTTCTATCTTGTTGGAGGAGTTTAGTTAGACGGTTAAGATATACCTTACCTCCTCGAGACATGCTTGAGATATTTATTGAGAATTTACAAGAGCAAATATCATATGAATTGGAAAAAACTATCACATCTATTGATAAAGTAATATATCTAGCAAGAAGAGTAGAGCAGGCCCTTATTCGAAGAGGCTAGCTTAAGATAAAAGAAGATAGAACCATGAAAGCATAGTATAAGAATAAGCATGTAGTTGGTGATGGGGTAACGAATAGTAGGCTTGTTAACAATGTCGTTAACACCCTACAAAAGATGGTGCTTCACCAGCATCAAAAACCTCCACCAAGAAATTTCACAAGACTGAACATGCATATGAATGTGGTCCTCCAACAACTTTTGGAAGCTAATATGATTGAGTTACCTTCCATAAGGCTACTTGATACCATGACTACTTTGTATAAGTTTTTCCAACATTGTGAGTATCATAGAGTGGAGGAGCACATGATAAATTCATGTAAGAGGTTGAGTATCATAGAGTATACTAGAGGACTATTTGTGGTAAATTTTAAATAAGTAGTTTAAAGAATCTTTTTGGTGAAATTTTAGTAACATGAGACCATCAAACTTCCTTATCAAATGCTAGAAGATAGTAAAAGTGAGTGGTAACAACAAGTAAAATGCTTAACAATGGTAGAGAATCACATCCATATCAAGTTGAGGGATGATTCAATTTAGAAAATCATTTCTTATCAAATCTAGGGTTTTTATTGGACATTTAAATAGAGTTAGTGTGGATTTTAAGGAATTATAGAAGTGAAAAAAGAATAATTTGTATTTTTATCCTAATTGTATAATCTCTCCTCCAGTCAAGGTATTTTTCCTTGTACTCCTTTTATTTGGGATTTTGTAGAGAAGCCCAGATAGGAGGTCAATGGTTCTTTAGCAATGCATGTTTTTTCTTCAACCCTGGACACCAGGGTTTTAAGGTAAAAATAAGAAGTAAACTTCATCACTAGTTTGGATTTGTCTATTAGGTCTTCTTTGTGAATATTGGGAAGTTAAAACCCTAAGGAAAATAGAAGATACTTTAGGAAATATGGTGAATGTGGGTAAGGATATTAATAATGGGGTAAGGGCTTACGTTCATATCCACATCCAAATGGAACTTACTACCCCTTTACAAAAATGTGTTATTCTAGACTAATAGGAAATGGAATGAATATAATTGGTGGATTACAAAAATGTATTATTCTAGACTAATAGGAAATGAAATGAATATAATAGGTGGATTACAAAAATTTAATATTTCACTACATATCTTGTTACATGCTAGAACATATTCGACATGATTTCCCATATAATAAAACTAAAAACCCTGGTAGGAATTTAAAAGGCCACTTTCAAAATCATAAGAGATAAGGGTCAAAGGATTTTGAAATTTATAGTTTTAGAAATAAAATGGATCTTCAAATAGGGGAATCCTCATATTCAAACTAATGAGAACAAATTTAAGTTAGGCCCCTAGGTTGAGGATGCACGAACAATAGAACATGATCATAGGTTGGGGCTAAACGCAATAACATATTCAAAATCCCAACCTAGAATCCCTCATTCTTAACACATGTGAAAGAGATCCCCTAAAATTGGTACAGAGGAGACACCAATCAATAAAGGTAACTTTAAATCAAAATAATACACCCCTTGCATGATAGAAAAAACATCAGCAAATGGTGTTGGCACTTCAAAATACCTAGTCTCTACACTAGATGTTGAAAGGAAAGAAAAATGGTCACCCAATAGAAGTAGAAATTCTTTGCATCAATAGTCAAATCAATTTGGAATATGGGAGCAAAGAAAACTTAGACAATTTTTTTCTAACAAAGGGGGACCAAACTACCATCATAGCCATGGAAATTCATGTTGACCCATATTTTTATATGATTGCCAATAGGTGGAACACACACACACACTACGAATGTTCCCTCTTGAAAAGGAAAGATATTTCCTCCAAGATTCAGGTAGGTTGGGTCTCAACCACACAGGTTTCACTCAAAGGAGGCTATGTTGGTGATCCACAAGTTTTTTTAGGGGGGGCTTTGCAGCAACATTCAATACAAATTAGATAAGGGTTCATAAAGCATTCACAAATATGCACAAACACAAAAATTTCCAACAACAAACTAACTATAACATAAAGATAAATCCTACTCTAACACTAGTCTAACTAGGAGGAGTAAAGAAAATTAAAAAAGGATAAGGTTAGGAAGAAAGAACATGATTTCCCTGAGATTACTATGACATGTAAAAAATAAAACTGAGCACAAAAATACCTCCAAGCATCCAGTATTCACATAGTTGCAGAGAGGGATAATTACAAAAAAAAAGATAAATACAGTAACAATAGATACACATAAACTGCTATTACCCAAAGATATTCAACAACTATCTTTATTCATGAAAAAATATTTTAGATATTTGATTCCCCTAAGATCACTATGACATGTAACAGAGAAAACTGAGCATGAAAATATCTCCAAGCAACCAGTATACACACAGTTGCAGAGAGGAACATTTGCAGAAAAAAAAAGGTAAATACAGTAACAGTATACATGCATAAACTGGTATTACCCCAAGATATTCAACAACTATATTTATTCATGAAAACATCTTTCAGATATTTAATTCCCCTGAGATAACTATGACATGTAATAGAGAAAACTAAGCACGAAAATACCTCCAAGCAGTTGATGGAAACATGTTGAATATTTTTCATATTATTCAAGTTCGGGCTATTTTTAGACAAGCTATTTATAGACATGCTATTTATAGACAAGCTATTTATATACATGTACTTGACACTCCAAATGTTTTTAGGGTTTAAGCTATTTTTAGACAGACTATTTTTAGTTGTGCTATTTTTAGACCCATATGGGCTTTTAGGGTTACTATATTTGAACCCTTGCATTATTCACCCATGATATTGTAAAAATCCATGCATGTGCTTTTTTTATATATATTGCACTTGCATAAGGATTTAATAGAGATAAAAGGAGAATATTATTGCATTGGAAACGGTCAAGTTAATGCAATAATAAAATAATACCATGATATTGTAAAAATCAATGCATGTGCTTTTGTTATATATATCGCACTTGCATGAGGATTTAATAGAGATAAAAGGAGAATATTATTGCATTGGAAACGGTCAAGTTAATGCAATAATAAAATAATACCATGATATTGTAAAAATCCATGCATGTGCTTTTGTTATATATATCGCACTTGCATGAGGATTTAATAGAGATAAAAGGAGAATATTATTGCATTGGAAACGGTCAAGTTAATGCAATAATAAAATAATACCATGATATTGTAAAAATCTATGCATGTGCTTTTGTTATATATATTGCACTTGCATAAGGGTTTGAGTAGATAGACAGAAAGAGACAGAAAGAGAATATTATTGTATTGGAGATGGTGAAGTTAATACAATAATAATACTATGTTGGTTTTTCTCGGTTGAGGGTTTCCAAGATAAATATTGTGTAATGTGTGAATCTGTTATCTTCTTCTTTTGATTATGTTATTACTGCTTTTTAGTTTTAAGTTTATTGGGGCTATTAATTTCTCTTCATTTGGTATCAGAGCCAGGTTTTAGCTTTGTTCGAGGAGTAAGGGTTTCAACCCTGTGATAAATTAATTCTTGAGTGGGAGCCGTACGTGACAAGATCCAAGAAAAAGGAGAAATATGGGAAGCACATGAATAGAGATTGAAAAATTTAATGGAAAGAATTTTGAGTTGTGGAAACTCAAGATGGAGGATCTGTTGGTTGATAGAGATCAGTGGATTACGGTCTCGAAATCAAAACCAAAAGCGACGACAGATGAGGATTGGCTAAAAATTGATAGGAAGGCAAGGAGCTCTATCAGATTGTGCTTATCTGATTCGGTATTGTTGAATGTATCTACAGAGACCACGAAAAAGTTATTATGGGATAAGCTGGGAAATTTGTATCAAACAAAGTCACTAGTAAATAAACTCTTTCTTTGAAAGAAGTTGTATTCGCTTCGGATGAATGATGGTGACTCTATGGCTGAACATCTGAATGCTTTTAATACTGTGGTAAGTCAATTAACCTCTGTAGAAGTAAAAATGGATGAAGAGGAAAAATGTATTACTTTACTTTGTTCATTACCTGATTCATGGGATAACCTTGTTATGGCTATCACCAATACTACATCTACATTGAAAGTAGAGGATATAGTAGGAACTTTGTTGTCTGAGGAGATGAGACAAAAATCTTCTGAGGATTATCATCAAAAGGAAGCCTTGATGGTGAGAGGTCATTCTCAAGAAAGAAGCAAAGAGAAATTAGGAGAAAAGAAATCAAAATCAAGGGGTAAATTTGTTGCCCTAGAAAAGAGAAAATGTTGGAATTGTGGTAAAGCAAGGCATTATAAAAGAGACTGTAGATCTAAAAAGGTTGATAATAATCAAACATCTGATGAAGAAACTTCTACAAAAATGAAGACCACAAATGAAGATTCAAGGGACTTATTCTTGGCTGCAACATGTTCAAGTGAATGCCTTGACTCATGGTTGATTGACTCAGGTGCTTCTTTTCATATGACTCCTCATAGGGAGGGGTTCAATGAATATGAAAATATAGATGGAGGTAAAGTATTTTTGGGAGACAATTTGACATATAAAATAATAGGTCGAGGAAGAGTCAAGTTGAGGCTAAAATATGGAAGAATTAAAACCCTTCCTGGTGTGTTGCATATTTCAGGTTTGGCAAGGAATCTGATATCTGTGAGTAATATGAATGATGCAGGTGTGAATGTGGTATTTAATAAGGATAGCTACAAGATGGTTCATGGATATTTGGTGTTGGCAAGGGGATTTCGCATAGGAACTTTGTTTAGACTTGAGGCTAGCACTATAAGTATTAATTGCAATAACACTTCAGTTGTATAGGAAAATAATACAACTAAAATGGCTCTAAGTATTCCTACAATAAAGACAATGTTGTGGCATCAATGCATGGGGTATATTGGTGAGAAAGGACTTCGAACATTGAAAATGAAATATATGGTTGAAGAGAACCGGGTGATATTGGAGAAAGTTGACACAGAGAAGAATACTATTGATTCATTAACAAAGGTTGTACCTACTCAAAAATTTTCTTGGTGTAGAAGATCTATGGGTATGGTTGCCCTTGACAATTGACAATGGCAGTTTTTGGCCCCTATGGAAAGTATTCAACAAGTGGGAGAATGTTGGAAATATGTTGAATATTTTCCATGTTATTCAGGTTCGGGCTATTTTTAGACAAGCTATTTATAGACATGCTATTTATAGACAAGCTATTTATAGACATGTACTGGACACTCCAAATGTTTTTAGGGTTTAAGCTATTTTTAGATAGGCTATTTTTAGTTGTGCTATTTTTAGACCCATATGGGCTTTTAGGGTTACTATATTTGAACCCTTGCATTATTCACCCATGATATTGTAAAAATCCATGCATGTGCTTTTGTTATATATATCGCACTTGCATGAGGGTTTAAGAGAGATAAAAGGAGAATATTATTGCATTGGAAACGGTCAAGTTAATGCAATAATAAAATAATACCATGATATTGTAAAAATCCATGCATGTGCTTTTGTTATATATATCACACTTGCATGAGGATTTAATAGAGATAAAAGGAGAATATTATTGCATTGGAAACGGTCAAGTTAATGCAATAATAAAATAATACCATGATATTGTAAAAATCCATGCATGTGCTTTTGTTATATATATCACACTTGCATTAGGATTTAATAGAGATAAAAGAAAAATATTATTGCATTGGAGACGGTCAAGTTAATGCAATAATAAAATAATACTATGATATTGTAAAAATCAATGCATGTGCTTCTGTTATGTATATTGCACTTGCATAAGAGTTTGAAGAGACAAAGACGAGACAAAGAGAGAATATTATTGTATTGGAGATGAAGTTAATACAATAATAATATTGTGCTGGTTTTTCCCGATTGAGGGTTTCCAAGATAAATATTGTGTAATGTGTGAATCTGTTATCTTCTTCTTTCGATTCTGTTATTATTGATTTTCAGTTTTAAGTTTATTGGGGCTGTTAATTTCTCTTTAGCAGCCAGTATTCACACAATTGCAGAGAGGGACAATTGCAAAAAAAAAAAGGTAAATACAGTAACAATATACACACATAAACTGCTATTACCCCAAGATATTCAACAACTATATTTATTCATGAAAAAATATTTCAGATATTTGTTTCCCCTGAGATAGGAGGGAATTTGGTACTTGGGCACTTGTCAAATGTTCCATCTAGTTTTGGATCCCTTTGACCTCCAACCGAGAGCTTCTAAGGGTACTTTTCACATCCTCAAACTCTTTTTCTTTCTTGGCCAACTCCTGGTCAAGGGTAAGGTAGTCATGGCTTATGACTTTATTGGCTTACTCCATGAACTCTACCTTATCTTTGGCTCACGCATCTTGAAGATTGACCCCATTGCTATGACTTGGTAATCCTATTCCTACATTTTCTCTTTTGACTTCAAAATAATTGGGATCATATGCGAAAGGTAGATCATGGTTTTTCAAGGATCAAAATGAATCCTCATCTTTGTTTTTGTGGGCTTCACAACTCTCTTGGCTTCCTTCTTCTAGATATACTACACTATATTATCTTAAAATATCTCTGGATAGTAGTAGTACTCTTGGGGTAGGCACTTGCAAACTTGTCAATTACCCCAGCAGATTAGAATCTAGGAGCAATGATTAGAAGAATGAGAAAGACAGGTAAAATATGGAAGTTGAGGAAAAGAGGAAGTGTCCTTTTGATAGAATGTGATGAGGAGCTACATATGGGGTGGCTAGGGTAGAAATAATGGGAATGATGGATTTAGGGACAATAAATAAAGTTATCACCTAAAATAAGGGTATTGTCAAAGTAATGGGAGGGGTGGTAACAACCAATGTGGTTGAGAGACTAGGCACGTCAACCAATGGGCTAAAAGAATAGAAGACATGGGGAGCCATGTATTAGCAATTTGAGAAAAAGTGTAATGAACCTAAGGAGACTCACTAAATGGTGAGGGTAAAGTAGCTTATGGATTAATTCTTGGGGAATCATTCTTTCACATTTTTTATGTGGGGGACTCGAGTTGTAGATCAATTCTCGTTTCTTACATTATTACAACCCTTGTTGAGTTGCTTGTGATGGGGGTTCCAAGGTTGCAAGAGGCACCTAAGGAGAGGTTGTGACAGGATCTTCTCTGGACCTTGGAGGAGGTTCTTCTATGTGAACTATTTCTTTTGTTGTAGCCTTGATTTAGCATTTAATTCCTGATATGCAAATCTATTTTGCTTCCCTATACATGGTCGATGGAGAAAGAGGCATCACCTAAATAGTCTGCAAGTTATCCATTTGGTCCAATCGAAAGATTTATGCCATCTCGAGGAACCTTTTACCTTTTCTACTTAAATTATGATAACTATTATCAGTGTTGATCAGTCAACCCACACTAATCTATCTTCATACCTTTTTTCCATGAATTTAAGTTGAGAGTGAGTCTATCAAGTATTAATCTTATGACCTTTTAGGAATCGATTGTGCTTTCTCCTTTCACATGCAATTACTATTCACAAATCTGCTCTGATCGAATGGTGCTCATTGCCTTGATCCTAGGGTCTTTTCTTTATAAGTCTAGTTTAGCACATGATCAGCATGTGTCCTCACCCTTGAGGATTAGGTCATTGTTGCTATGGGGTCACTTTTATTCTCTCTTTTTAATAATGAATGATGTCCTTTAGATTTTGATTAGGAGATTTATGTCATTTTATCCTTAGGCTCTTCCTCGGTACCTCTTAAATGAGTGCAAACTTGTCGCTTATCCTCATCAACCAAAGGATCACCTTTGCTCTAGGAAGTTATAAATTTTCTAATAAAAGCCAATCTTATGTTTTTAATAAACCTATGCTAAAAAAAAATTATTTAATTCAAAACTTAAAATAAAACTACTCATCTATTTTTTCCTTCTTAATAAATTAAAAAAATTTATCTCAAATATATATTTATTTTAATATTTAATATTTTATTTTTGATCGTCCAATCCAAGTTTTGAAGTCTTGCAGACCAATGCAAGTTGTGAAGTATGAATAACGAATCGGTCAAATGACCCACGTACCTAATTAAAATAAAACTACTCATCTATTTTCCCTTTTTAAAAATAAATAATTAAAAAAAAATTATTTTAAAAATATATTTATTTTAATATTTAATATCTTATTTTTGACCATCCTTACATACCAATGCAAGTTGTGAAGTATGAATAAAGAATCAGGTCGAATGACCCACGTACCAGGGATCCAATTCAACGCGAACTAAGCTTTACGTGAAACTTTTTGTGCATTTAAGAAAGTTAATAGTTAGGTTAGGGTTTTAGTTTTTTATTTTTAAAAGTTAGGTTTAAATCATGGTATATAGTAGGTAGGGTTTTGGTTTTTCTATAGGAAAGTTTAAAGTTCAAATAATAGTATACTTTCAACGTGAACTAAGTTCTACGTGAAGCTTTTTGTGCACTTAGGAAAGTTAATAGTTAGGGTTAGGGTTTTAGTTTTCTTTGGAAAGGTTGGGTTTAAATCATGGTATATAGTGGGTAGGGTTTTGGTTTTTCTATAAAAAAGTTTAAAGTTCAAATAATAGTATATTTAGAAAGGAAAAAAAAAAACAGTAGACTGGATGGTAGACCAAATTATTTTATTAACTTTGTTTTACGATATAATTATAAAAAAAATATCAAATAATATTACAATTATTATATTTATAAAAAAAAAAAAAATGGGTGCAAATTTCTAGAGTGAATGCAACAAAAGAACATGCATTTGACCGATTAACCAAAAAATAAAAATAAAAATAAAAAAGCATCTCTTTCTTGAAAATAATTAAGGAATTTCTTTAGAACCTATGGAAAATTACTGGTTGTGGAAATTTTCAGAGTAAAAGCAATCGAATAATACGCATCTTACCGATTAATTTCTGTATAAAAAATAAAAATAATTAAGGAATCTCTTTTTAGGAAATTGCTGGGTGGAAATTCGTAGAGTGAAAGCAAGCATTTGATTAGAAATTCCATCAAAAAGACTTGTACAGGCTGAAATTTCCATCTCTATTCTTTTTAGTCACCCATTTATGATAAGTGCAAGTACAACAAATTTTAAGGGTCCTCATAATTATGAAGATTGTTGCAGTATCTTTTCAACTTGACTAATACTTTGTTGATTGGTCCAGCCCAAGTATCCCTAAACAAGACAGAAGGAATGACAAGAAGTAAGGAAAGTTTAAAAAAATATTTCAAGAAAAGAACCGTAATTCCTATAATCACAACAATGGTAACAATAAATCACCATAGGGACAGACTAATTCTCCACTAGCAAAAAAAGTAGAAGAGGGATAGAAGCAGAAAGCTCACCCAAGATTGAAAAATGGATGTTTTCTTTGTAGTGGACCACACTATGCTAGTAATTGTCCACATAGAGCAGGAAAAAGTTTGAAAGGAAAGGGACCGATGTACAACGAACCTGTACCTAAGGAATATTCACACAGGATCTATGTAGCAACAAGGAGTTAGAATCTAGAAGGATAAGCCACTCCACTACTGATAAAAGGTAAGATTTTTGGTAAGAATATTAACATATTAATTGATAGTAGTGCTAAAAATAGTTTTATTTCCACTAGTTTAGCTAAAGATATGTTAGAAAGACCAAGAATCTTGGCACATGGGTGGAAGGTTGAGTATGGTTCAGGATAAACCTACTCCGTTAGTCAATGTTACCCTATGGTAATAAATTACCTTACCTAGTGGGATGACAATAGGATGGCTATATGTAGCGCCACTGCATGCCCTTGATGTAATCCTAGGAATGGATTGATTGCAATCACACAAGGCGGTACTTAATTTTCAAGAGATATGGATTGAGTACACGAAATACGATGGAGGTGTACAAAGGGTGTATAGTCTACAAGGGGCTTTTCAATCCCAAATCCTCTCGGTAATGCAACTCAAGAATTTTTTTAAAAAGAGATGAATGGTTTATGTTGTTAAGATAAATGAAATAGAGAAAGAAAATAAAGAAGAGGTGTTCAAAAAACATCCCATTATTTAGGATTTTAGGGATGTATTCCCAGAGGATTTACCTGGATTACCAGCCAAACATGAATTTGAATTCACAATTGAGCTACAACCTAGAATCGAGCCTATACATAGAGCTCCTTACAAAATGAAATCCATAAAAATGCAAGAGTTAAAAGTGCAGCTACAAGGGTCACTGGAAAAAGGATTAACAAGACCAAGTGTGTTACCATGGGGAGCACTTGTGCTTTTTGTAAAAAAAAAAGAAAGGTTTCTTGAGATTATGCATAGATTATAGAATGCTAAACAAAGTAACTATCATGAATAGATACCCTCTACCTAGAATCAAATATCTCTTTGATTAGCTTAAATATGCTACAATATTTTCAAAAATTGATATGAAATTAGGATATCAACTAAGGATCCATGAGGGGGATACCCATAAGATAGCCTTTAAAACTCGATACATTCATTACGAGTTTATTGTCTTACCCTTTGGTTTGATAAATGCTCCAACGGTATTTATGAACTTGATGAATAACATCTTCAAGAAGCATCTAGATAGGTTTGTTCTCATATTCTTGGATGATATATTGATATATTCTTGAGATAAAGCTAAGCATGATAGACACCTTAGGATTGTATTGAAATTGCTAAGAAAAATCAACTATTTGGGAACTTGTCCAAGTGTGAATTTTATGTACCAAAAGTACAATACTTAGGGCATATTGTATCAACAGAAGGGATATCGGTAGATCCTAAGAAAATAGAAGCTATTTTGAATTGGTCGCCATCGATAAATGTGATAGAAGTTCAAATTTTCATGGGTTTGACCGGATATTATAGGCGGTATGTGAAGGATTATGCCAAGATTACCTCTCCAATAACTAACCTTTCGAGGAAAGAAAAATAATTTAGATGGATAGATAAATGTGTGGCAGCTTTTGATTTGCTTAAGCAAAAGCTCACTACACTTTCTATACTAAAGATACCCGATCCTCATGGGAGTTTTTCTATTTGTACTGATGCTTCATTGGAATGTTTGGGTGGAGTACTCTCACAAGAAGTAGTGGTAGCCTATGGATCAAGGAAGTTGAAATGACATGAGGTCAACTATGAAACCTATGATCTGGAATTGGCAACGATAGTATTCACTCTTAATTGTTGGTGACATTACTTGGTAGGAAAACCCTTTGAGTTGAGGACAGATCATAAGAGTTTGCAATATATATTTACTCAAACTTTGCTCAATGCTAGGCAAAGAAGGTGGATGGAATTTCTCGTTGAATATGATTTTGGTATTGTGTATATAAAGGGAAAAAAAAATAAAGTTGCGGATGCACTAAGTAGAAGGAGACACATAGCTATTTTATCTCGCATCCACGTTGACTTGATGGAACAAGTTAGGTAAATGCAACAATAGGATGCATATTGCAGTCAAATTTGGAAAATAATGGGAAAGAAACCAGATGAGAACAATGATTTTAGCATCAAGGATGGTTTCTTATATTTTAAGGATAGGGTAGTAATTCCAAAGACCAAAAATCTAAGAAAATTTATCAAGAATGAAGCGCATAAATCTCCATATTCTACTCATCCAAGTGGAGCAAAAATGAGGGAAAATATGAAGAAAACTTTCCACTAGATAGGAATTAAAAAAGACATAACTGAATTTGTTGCTCAATGCTTGGAATGTCAGAAAGTAAAAATAAAACACAGACATCATGTTGGGTTGTTGTATCCTCATGATGTACCCATGCAAAAATGGTAGGTGATATCGATGGATTTTATTATAGGGCTACCTAAAAATAGGTTTCAACATGATGCAATCTTAGTAGTGGTCGACACGTTGACCAAGGTTGTGTATTTTATACCCTGGAACACCAAGGATGACACCATGGTTGTGGCTAACAGATTTTCCAAAGAGATATTTTCACTTCTAGTTTTCTAAAAGTAATTATATCGAATAGGGATTCATATTTACATTAGAGTTTTGGCAAGCCTTGCATTGTAACATTGGTATGAGGCTAAACATTATATCTGCTTATCACCCAAAAACTGATTGATAAACCAAATGAGTAAATCAGGTATTAGAAGACATACTTCATATGTACTATATGTATTAGAAGAGCCGATGGGAACATTATTTGGATTTGGTAGAATTTACCTACAATAATGGTCACCATTCGACCATAGACATGGCTCCATTCAAAGCACTTTATGGTAGGAGGTGCAAAATGCCTTTGTCATGGGATAATTTAGAGGACTGGATTGTACTTGGACTAGACATACTCAAAGAAATTGAATAATAGTTAATAATGTGAAGAACACAAGCTTATATTGAGAGGCGAGGTGAACAGTATAGCGCCCACTTTTTACTTTCTTTCGAAACCAATATCAATTAATGTCCTTAATTGCAATAACCAAATATAGCAGTGTGCATTAATAACTCAGATAACAATAGTAAGAAAGTGCACAAGTCACCACACACAATTGAGACACAAGATTTAACGTGGTTCCCCCAATGTAGGGTACTCCACAAGATAATCTCCTTATAATATTTCATACATAAATAAGGATCCTTATCCAATACAATGATTACTTTGATCTTCTCAAAGCTAGGCAATACATTGACCTACTCAGGTAGGTAATCCACTGATTTGCTCAACTAGGCAACACATTGATCTGCTCAGGTAGGCAATCCACTGATCTGCTCAGCTAGGAAACACATTGATTTGCTTAGGTAGGCAATCCACTGATTTGCTCAGCTAGGCAACACATTTATCTGCTTAGGTAGGTAATCCATTGATCTACTCAACTAGGTAACACACTGATCTTCTTAGGTAGGCAATCCACTGATCTGCTCAGCTAGGCAACACACAGATCTGCCCAGGTAGGCAATTCATTGCTTCAGCAAGCTCACCAAGAACTCAAGACTACTCAACAATCTCACTAAGAACTTGCTCAAAATATGCTCAATAAGCTCACTAAGAACTTGCCCAAAACTGCTCAACAAGCTCACTAATAACTTGCCCAAAACTGCTCAACAAGTTCACTAATAAGTTACCCAAAACTGTTCAACAAGGTCACTAAGAACTTGCTCAAAACTGCTCAACAAGCTCACTAAGAACTTGCTCAAAATTTATACAACAAGCTCACTAAGAACTTGCTCAAAATCTGTCCCAAAACTTTTCACAAATCTGTCCCAAAACTGTCCACAAAATTTTTCCGAAAAGCCTTCTCAAGGCTCAATCAATCATGTACAAAACTTCCACAAATCTGTCCATAAATCTATCCCAAAATCCTTCTCAAAGGCTCAACCAATCATGCTCAAGTAGAACTCAAAAAATCATCCACAAATCTATGGAGGCAAGGCTCAATGATGAACTCAACAATGAATGACAATGCACTCTACAATGGATGACAACAATGATCCACAATGATATCAACTCAAATCAATCTCAACTCAACTCAAGTCAATCTCAACTCAACTCAAATCTTATAGAAGCATAAAGAGAATTGTTAGAGACTCAATATGTTCTAAGCTCAATCTCAACTCAAATAAGAATTATAGAATAGTTTGAACAATCACCTCACACAACCACTTGACTAGGCTCAATCAACTCAACTCAACCAATCACCATAAGGGATAACTCTTTCTCACAAAACCCTAGTCCATGCATGTATCAACAAACTCAAATGTTTCCAACAATGCTCAACCACAAATCTCACATAACAATGATACTCATGTTCTTTTCAAGTTCTTTGCATAACCAATGGGTTTCAACAACTATGCTTATAAAACAAGGTTTAAACACAACTCTCAACCAAAAAACCTTGAAGCATTCAACCAACCACTTTCGAAAAGGAAACCACAATCAATCCTTTTCACTCTAATGATATTTCAGAAATCAACCACCATAATCAATCAATAGGAGAATGAGCCCATACCTTTTATGAAGATGAAGAAATCTCTTTGGAAATCTGCCACACTCAACAAACTTCTTTTTCAACTTTCAACAAGGGTTAGAGATCATGATTAATATCACAACAATAATATCCAAATAAAACCTTATCACTCCTACTCAATAAAATACAACATGTCCCATAATGAAAGAATTAATCACTTTTGAAAAGGAATAAGACAACCCTCACTTTTGAAACCATTTACAAAAACAGAAATATATCTTTACATACACATTATTTCTCCATCTAAGAAAGTTAATCAAATAGCCCTCGAAATAAGCTTTCCAACGATATATAATATGATATACTTCTAAAATAAATCACCAGAAATCTCTCTTTTTCTAAACATGCATCATAACCCTTATTCCTCCTAGGGCACTTTAGAAAAAATAAAATATATTAAAAATTATTTAACTTACCTCTGTCCCTAACGGGATTCGATCTCGTAACCTCTTGCTTAGTGCCTTAACCACAACCAACCTGCCGTTGGGCCACACGCCCTCACATGTCCAAAGGGACACAACCAAAAACTTATATCATACGCTTTCGTGCCCTTCAAAAACTTTAACAACGCTTCGAGCACTTCCACAAAGCAAACGAACCATGGCGGGACACGAACGCAGGACCTCCTGCCTAACACACAGTGCACGAACCGCTAGGCCAAAGATGCCTATGCGTCTTTTCTAAACTTCACAAACGATTTATCAATACATCAAAGCCAAACTTTTGTCCATTTTCGAAAATTGATCGCAATCGAAGGCATTCGAATCATGAGCGCTTAGATTAATATTTCTAAGCTCTTATTGACATATATATGTATACATTCCACCTATCGTTAGATGTCGACACTTGTAAATTAAATTATGCCCTTCCTCCAATCTTAAACGTCGATGCTAAATTTAATATATTTAATTTAAAAATTTAAATTTAAATTTTAAATAATTTAAAATTTAAACTAGATATTTAAAATTAAATATCTCCATCACCGGGGCACCTTTTTTGACAAAACGAAAAGCCAACCTCGGTTTTAAGAAAAACCCATTTCAAATCTACCATCCATGATTTTAAATAAAACCTTTTATTTTTCCTGCCTTGGTTTTCACAAAAACCCTGTATATATCCATGCTTTCCAAAATAACATTTGGCCACCAAAACTCAATGTGATCCATGTGACATCAATGATCCATGTGATATCAATGACAACATAAAATAACTCAAATTACCAGAAGAACGGTCAGGAAAAGGCTTAAAGAAGCTACCAAACGTCAGAAAAGCAATGCTGATCTTAAAAGGACACCAAGAGAATTTGTTGTAGGTGACATAATTTTTTTTAGAGTGAGATTGAAGAAGAGTGCTATCAAGTCCACAAAACTTGATTCACATTTTGTGGGATCCTTTGAAATTATAGAGAATATTAGTCTTGTGGCATACCGACTTGCCTTACCATCCAACTTGTCCAAGATTCATGACACTTTTCACATTTCTTTGCTTAGAAAGTACATTGCTAATCCTAAACATGTGTGGAAATTTCCTAACTTGCAGATGGTGAACCCAGAAGCTATAGAGGTTTGACTAGTAAGGATCCTTGAGTTTCAATCCAAATCGATAAGGAAAGGAATCTTGGAGTAGTGCAAAGTTCAGTGGGACCGCTACTCCGAGATAAATGCTACTTGAGAAAAAGTAGCAGATATGTAAAAACATTTCTCATTTATGTTTGAAGATGCAATGTAAATATTAGTTTATGTTTAAACCATGATGATACACAGAGGACTGTGTTAAGCCTAAGGCGGAGGATGCCATGACCCTCCCTTGGTAGACTTTTTGTTTTGTAAGATTTATGTTTTTCTATGTGGTTTTATTGAAGGAATGATTGACTGTTTCCAGCTAGTTATGCAAAACACACATATTTTATGAAAAATGTGATATCTGTATTTTTAAATGAATGTTGGATAATGGCATGTTAAATTCTGCAAAATATACATTTTAAGATAGAATGTGATGCTCCTAATGGAATTGTATTTTTGCAGGTATAGGTCTCCTATAGGTGGAAGAAATAACTAACCATTGATAATAGGATTGCCTTGATGGGTTATTTGTCGGAATATTGATGAGGCAACATGGATAAATACCCCTTTCATGAAGATGCATAACATGATTTGCATAAGAAAAAAATATTAGGTTGTTTTGATTTTATAGTTGCATAGTAATTGTTTATGAAGGAATTTTATTTGAAAAGAAAAGCATTATAGTGAAAGAAATGAATGTTTTTCTTCTTCTATTGTTGTGAATAATAAAGGAAGAAATAATAAGCTTACAAAAAGAGATAATGAAAATGAATGTTGTGTTATTATTATTGTATTTTTATATTTGGCTTATAGACAAGTAAATAGAAGGAAACTATTAGTTTATGTTATGGAAACATGTTTGTAGTGGATCATTAATTAGATCTTCCGAGATGTTGGCTGGAATTTCTCCCCTTTGTGTGTGAAGTGAGTGGTGTGTTGAAAAGTATGGAGAGGATTAATTTCTACTGAAAGTATGGTCGATAAACGAGGTAATGGAAGCGATGGCAGTAAATGAGGTCAAAAAGAAAACGTAGGAGGAGGATTGTGGTTGGGAGAGTTCTTGAAAAAAGGAAAAAAAAAATGAAAGGAGAGGAAATCTCATGGAAAAGAAGAGGGGGTACATGGTAAAACTGGTTGAGGAAGGGATGTTGTCGGATAACAGGTTTTTCAGTGATATTGTTATCTGGTTTGTATGTTAAAAATATTGCTTGAATTTGATAGTGAGAGAGTAAACAAATGCCTCTGTTATTATATTGATGGTTCGGTTGTTTTACGATTTTTTTTCCTGAATGTGAAAGAGAACTTGGAATAATCTTCATGCTAGTTTAATAAAAAATGATTTTGATGGTATTAGAATACATTAGGACTTGTAGATGAAGACTGACGATAAATTTATGCTATTCCTTTATTTTTTTTGCGAATGATGAGTGTTTTAAAATGATGTTTATACCGTAATTTGAGAGTTTGGTCTCTTAAATGGTCGCTCATAAATCTGCTAAAAATGATGGCTTTATTAGTATTGTATTGCTAAGTTTCACCATGAGGATTAAATTTGAAAGTGGTTGATAATGGCGAACTGTGCACGTTTTATTGTGATTTATATTTCATTGAGTGAGTACTTGATGTATTTTTATTATAGAAGAAAAAATAGGAAGTTTTCTTAGTATAATTATTTTGGAATTTGATAAGGAATCCTGAGGTAGTCAAAATTGAGATGAATGATAGATCAATGGTTTCTAAAATATTTTTGACAGGGGTTTTTGTGTTTGTTGTTCCTTTAAAGAAAGAATTGGATTGCTTGAATGTGTATAATACCTGTGAATGGAATTTATAGATAAAACCAAAAGAAATTTTACTTGAGGAAAATATACTGTTTTGTCCTTTGGTTTCTGTGAGTTTGTTACTTTAGAGGCAGACATTGTTTGTGAATTAGTAAGGCATTAAAATATTATAGTTGAGAAAAATAAACTAGAGATGTTTCTTTAATTTCCTCTACATTTATTTGAAGAAAGAAAGATTGGTTGAAAATAACATGTTTTGTTGGAATGTTTCATTTGGTTATCATTGCATTAAAGGATGTGTCTTGAGAATATTTTGCATGCATTGAAATGTGCAAAGCCTTTGAAACGAAACCATCTCTGATCCCACCACAAGGTAATCCTTTCTCAGTAGTGGAAGGAAATACTGGAGATGAAGGATATATAGTTCGTGTTGGGGTGACGAAGCGGTGTAGCTATCTATTTGTTTGATGCTTTCGAAAAAATTGTGATGCATATCTTTAAGCTTTGAGACGAGGACATGTTGTTGCTTCTTGTATATATTGATCTAAGTATTGTTGTTGAAGGTAATAAATGCTCTAAAGAGCGTTATAGCTAAATATTTTGGTACTATTATGGATACTTTGACTCAATGTCTTATCTTGCAACTTTGGGAATGTACACAACAACTAAAATTGTATAAACTAGAAGAGTTTCTAACTTTGGGAATGTACTCAAGGTAGCTCTCTACGTTATCTTTCACACGAAGAACATTAATGGTTTACTTAAAGATAAGTGAATGTTACATCAATCTTTATTTTGAATAGATATCGGGTATGTTTTAGAGATTTGAATAACCATCCTTTGGGGGATTGGTATAAGAGTAAGCTATTGTCAAAGTGTTTCGGATAATATCTAAGAATCAACTTTCAATCGATGTTTTTGTTAAATTGAATGCTGTGCGAGCTATCAGGTTAGTCAAAAGAGGTTTGACACTAATTTTCTAAAACCAACTCTACGTTATTATTTAATTAGAATATTAATTAAGTTGTTGAGTTTATTTTGTGTTAGGTAGTAACCTAGAAAGAAAACAAAATAATCACATGGCAAGGGTAACCACAAAAGAATAGAGGTTATATACGCTTATTACCCTTGAATTAGAGATGACTAACTCATATGATAGACGAGAGATAGTTTGTCAAGGTGATAAATGCACTCTCATAAAGAGACCTATGTGGAGGGTGGTGTTTGGCACAATATTTTTGATTGATTGAAAAGTAATGGGTTAACCTTTAGTTTTAAAGGATGCGATACATGTACTTGGACTACACTTAGTGTATCTACATAGAGAGAGATATGTATGCAGTAGGGATGAGTGAATATCAACACCTAGTGTTATTACATTCATAGACAAATACAAGTATAGTGATAGGTGAACTTTCACACCTAGTGTACTTGCATGGATAGATAAATGTAATTATAGTGATGGGGTGAATCCTTACACCTTAGTGAACTTGCATTAACAGAAAAATGTAATATTAGTAAAGGGAGAACCTTTAATAGTGAAGAAAGGAACTTAATATCAGAATGATGGACTAAAAAAAAAATTATGCTTATAAATTGGATAGGAAAATTTGGATTTTGACAGTGTGATAGTTTCCTAAGTGGTAGCTAGGTATGGTGGACACTCATGCCTCATGTTAAGCAATAAAGTCTAAAATATCTATGAGTGAAGAACTCACTCACACAACAACCTTTAGAATTTTTCTAAGCCTAGCTCCTTGTCAAATGTGATCTTTAATACACTACTCCTATGCTACTTACATTCATCAAGAAAAAGGTAGAGATATTTACAAAAATGTAAACTTGCAAAAAATAAAACCTAATCTAAGGAGGTCATGCATCAAGATATAAGGACCCTTCTATACATATTGGACTAAATGAACACATTAAAATTTGCTAGCATCTAGAAATTGAACACGGTCTTGATCCAACATTCAAGCATTCAATCATACATAAGAACCAAGATAGAGCAAAATTAGTCATAAATTCATATGGATGTAATAAGATTACAAATATGTCTGACCAAAATATATTCAGGCTATTAACAGAATGACTCAAGGCTCAACTCTAGCATATACCCAAAATGCAGTGAAAGGAAATTCCCACAGGGCTAGACGCTAGGCATGAATAGGTAGTTTATTTATGCCTTTACAATGAAATGAAATCCCTATTTATACACAAAATCTAGGGTCTTCTACTTTCAATATTGCAAAATTTCCTCCTTAGATCAAGTGAGAGGTTGGTTTGCATTCAATGCTTAAGGAAATCGAGGTCTGGGGGATTGGATCCATCAACACTAAGGGTTAAGGGACCTATGGAATTTAAATCTCTTCTACTATTGTTAACCACTCTATTAGAGATTTTCTCCAAGTATGATTGCAAGATTCACCTATAATTAATGTTGTTGGATTTAAGGTCCCTAACACTTGTGGTCATATTCTTTAATGCGTTATCTGATCTTTCAAAAAACCTTACATGGGTATTACTGCCAAATTCTCAAAGTCATGGCTGGCCCATTTTTCATGTTGGAGTTTCTCTTTATGTCTACGCTTATTTTCTTGGGTCATTAGTTGTTGCATTCAGAAGATCATGGTGAGTGCTTCTAATCTCTTATTTCATTTTCTATCAACCATTGAATCCCCCTTTGGCTTAAGATCGATAGTGGATCCTTTTTCAAACTTGAGCCAAGATGGGATGACTTTTGATTCTTTCATGGGGTGTCTATGTGCTTGCCACATGTCTATCTCTCAACCAATGGAAGAATTCTTATCTAATGATTCCTTCAACATCTTTTCAAAACAATGTAGGCCATTGAATAAGATCAATGGCTCATTGGATTTTGATATTTTTTCCTAATTGTTTTTCTTGGGATCAATGCCCATAATAGATCTATTACATCAATAATGCGTGTCCATCTACTCCCTTTATTCCTTTATTTTCTCTAGAAATTAGTGTCTATTACTAGATTAGCTTAATCAATGGTGCACATGGATTTAGGAAGTCCTTGTGACTTTTCTTCTTTTCATATCATGGTCATTATAGATCAAGAAGGATCAGATGACTATCGCATCCCCAAAACCTTTATAGACTCCAAACGTTGCAAACCTAATGCCCATTGTTGATTACAAAAATTGATGAGGCACTTTTACTCTTGCCTTCCTTCCAACAATCCACTTGTGTCGAGGTTAACTTTGAAAACTAGACAGGACAAAACCCCTTCCTAGTGTAGTGAATTTTCACTATAGTTTTGGCATATCATAGGGGATATTTTGTTTGCTAAATATGAGGAATCTTAGAAAATTGTCTTCTTATTTATTAGGCATAGATTAAAAAATGAAAGAATAAAAGAAGGAAGAATATGGAGTATGGGGGGAAGGATGAAACAAGAAATGCAAGACTACTATGAGGACAACTTGTCCATCAAGGTCTTGATCTTTGCCCATTCTCATCTAAGGTTAACTTTTTTATACTGATGGTAGCACCTTAAGAGCTTGATATGATTATTGCACAAGCAACATACCATTTTGCTCATGATCTCCTTCATTTGTACCTTGATTTATATCAAGGGCCTGATGACTCTTATTGCATCCTCCAAGGTGGGAGAATCTAGCCACTTGTCAAAACTTGTTTACATCCCTTTTGGTTGCTCAAACAACCATGCATATTCATGTTCTGACAATAGCTTATCATTCAATGCCCAAAACAAAGGTAGGCCTCTTTGAAGTAAGGAGACAAGAGGATCTCTAAAGCTTGTAATTATGACATTTAAAAAATTTATTTAAGCTTTGTATTTTTGCGTCGCTTGTTCCTTGTCAAGCACGTCCAACACATTCTGCACATCTACTTCTTGATCTTGAATAATAACAATGACTAGCTCTTAGTTAGATGATGTGGTGAGTCTTACTCTATACCTTTTTGCTTCTAATGATATCTCAAAAGTCACTATCAAAGTCTGCTCAACTTCTTGAATTATTTGGGTATTTTTCTTGGTAGTTGCATCTATGAATTCAAACGAATGGGGTAATGATGATATGACTTTAGCTATACTATCCCATTATCCTAGGAAAACCCCTCTTATTAGTTCCATCACCATTGGATACTTCTTTTTCATCCTCTCCTTAAACTCCTTTTGAAAGTCAACTCTTTCCATAACGAGCTTGGCTTCTAGGTTGATGATATGTTCAACTAGACTTTGGCTTTTGTTCCTTTTTACCTCTAGGAGGGAAGTTGGTACTTGGGTACTTGTCAATTGCTCCATCTAGTTTTGGATCCCTTTGACCTCCAACTGAGAGCTTCTAAGTGTATTTTTCACCTCCTCAAGCTCTTTTTCTTTCTTGGCCAAATTTTGGTCAAGGGTTAGGTAGTCATGGCTTATGACTTTATTGGCTTGCTCCATGAACTCTACCTTATCTTTGGCTCATGCATATTGAAGATTAATCCCATTTCTATGACATGGTAATCATGTTCCTACATTTTTTCTTTTAGATTCGAAATAATTGGGATCATATGGGAAAGGTAGATCATGGTTTTTTTAGGATCAAAATGAATCCTCATATTTGTTTTCGTGGGCTTCATAACTCTCTTGGCTTCCTTCTTCTAGACATACTACACTATCTTATCTTAAAATATCTCTGGATAGTAGTAGTACTCTTGGGGTAGGCACTGACAAACTTGTCAATTACCCCAACAGAGTAAAATCTAGGAGCAATGATTAGAAGAATGAGAAAGACAGGTAAAATAGGGAAGTTGACGAAAGGGGGAAGTGTCCTTTTGATAGAATGTGATGAGGAGCTACATATGGGGTGGCTAGGGCAGAAACAATGGGAATGATGGATTTAGGGACTATAAATAATGTTATCACCTAAAATAAGAGTTTTGTCAAAGTAATAGGAGGGGTGGTAACAACCAATGTGGTTGAGAGAGTAGGCACATCAACCAATGAGGCTAAAAGAATAGAAGACATGGGGAGCCATGTGTTAGCAATTTGAGAAAAAATGTAATGAACTTAAGGCAACTCACTAAATGGTGAGGGTAAAGTATCTTATGGATTAATTCTTGGGAAATCATTCCTTCACCTTTTTTATGTGGAGGACTCGAGTTGTAGACCAATTCTCGCTTCTTACATTGTTACAACCCTTGTTGAGTTGCTTGTGATGGGGGTTCCAAGGTTGCAAGAGGCACCTAAAGAGAGGTTGTGACTAGATCTTCTTTGGACCTTGGAGGGGGTTCTTCCATGTGAACTATTTCTTTTGTTGTAGCCTTGATTTAGCATTTAATTCCTGATATGTAAATCTATTTTGCTTCCCTATACATGGTCGATGGAGAAAGAGGCATCACCTAGATAGTTTGCAAGCTATCCATTTGGTCCAATCCAAAATTTTATGCCATCTCGACGAACCTTTTACCTTTTCTACTTGAATGATGATCACTATTATCAATGTTGATCAGTCAACCCACACTAATCTATCTTCATACCTTTTTTCCATGAATTTAAGTTGAGAGTGAGTCTATCAAGTGTTAATCTTATGACATTTTAGGAATCGCTTGTGCTTTCTCCTTTCATGTGCAATTACTATTCACAGATCTGCTCTGATCGAATGGTGCTCATTGCCTTGATCCTAGGGTCTTTTCTTTATAAGTCTAGTTTAGCACATGATCAAGATGTGTCCTCACCCTTGAAGATTAGGTCATTGTTGCTCTGGGGTCACTTTTATTCTCTCTTTTTAATAATGAATGGTGTCCTTTAGATCTTGATCAAGAGATTTGTCATTTTATCCTTAGGCGCTTCCTCGGTACCTCTTAAATGAGTGCAAACCTGTTACTCATCCTCATCAACCAAAGGATCACCATTACTCTCGAAAGTTATAAACTTTCTAATAAAGGTCAATCTTATATTTTTAATAAAACTATGCTAAAAGAATTTTATTTAATTCAAAACTCAAAATAAAAATACTCATCTATTTTTTCCTTCTTAATAAATTAAAAAAAAATATCTCAAAAAAATATATATATTTTAATATTTTATTTTTGACCGTTGATGCAGACCAATGCAAGTTGTGAAGTATGAATAAAAAATCGGGTCGAATGACCCACGTACCGGATTAAAATAAAACTACTCATCTATTTTTCCTTCTTAATAAATTAAAAATATTTAATATTTTATTTTTGACCGTTCTTGCATACCAATGCAAGTTGTAAAGTATGAATAAAGAATGGGGTCGAATGACCCACGTACCGGGGATCCAATTCAACGTGAACTAAGCTCTACGTGAAAATTTTTGTGCATTTAAGAAAGTTAATAGTTAGGTTAGGGTTTTAGTTTTCTTTGGAAAGGTTGGGTTTAAATCATGGTATATAGTGGGTAGGGTTTTGGTTTTTCTATAAAAAAGTTTAAAGTTCAAATAATAGTATATTTAGAAAAGAAAAAAAAAAAGTAGACTGGATGGTAGACCAAATTATTTTATTAACCTTGTTTTATGATATAATTATAAAAAAATATCAAATAATATTACAATTATTTTATTTATATAAAAAAAATGGGTGCAAATTTCTAGAGTGAATGCAATAGAAGAACATGCATTTGACAGATTAACCAAAAAATAAAAATAAAAAAGCATCTTTTTCTTGAAAATAATTAAGGAATTTCTTTAGAACCTATGGAAAATTACTGTTTGTGGAAATTTTCAGAGTAAAAGCAATCGAATAATACGCATCTTATCGATTAATTTCTGTATAAAAAATAAAAATAATTAAGGAATCTCTTTCTAGGAAATTGCTGGATGGAAATTCGTAGAGTGAAAGCAAGCATTTGATTAGAAATTCCATCAAAAAGACTTGTACAGGCTGAAATTTCCATCTCTATTCTTTTTCGTCACCCATTTATGATAAGTGCAAGTACAACAAAGTTTAAGGGTCCTCATAATTATGAATATTGTTGCAGTATCTTTTCAACTTGACTAATACTTTGTTGATTGGTCCAGCCCAAGTATCCCTAAACAAGACAGAAGGAATGACAAGAAGTAAGGAAAGTTTAAAAAAATATTTCAAGAAAAGAACCGTAATTCCTATAATCACAACAATGGTAACAATAAATCACCATAGGGACAGACTAATTCTCCACTAGAAAAAAAAGTAGAAGAGGGATAGAAGCAGAAAGCTCACCAAGGATTGAAAAATGGATGTTTTCTTTGTAGTGGACCACACTATGCTAGTAATTGTCCACATAGAGCAGGAAAAAGTTTGAAAGGAAAGGGACCGATGTACAAAGAACCTGTACCTAAGGAATCTTCACACAGTATCTATGTAGCAACAAGGAGTCAGAATCTAGAAGGATAAGCCACTCCACTACTGATAAAAGGTAAAATTTTTGGTAAGAATATTAACATCTTAATTGATAGTAGTGCTACAAATAGTTTTATTTCCACTAGTTTAGCTAAAGAATGTCAGAAAGACCAAGAATATTGGCACATGGGTGGAAGGTTGAGTATGGTTCAGGATAAACCTACTCCGTTAGTCAATGTTACCCTATGGTAATAAATTACCTTACCTAGTGGGATGACAATAGGATGGCTATATGTAGCGCCACTGCATGCCCTTGATGTAATCCTATGAATGGATTAATTGCAATCACACAAGGCGGTACTTAATTTTCAAGAGATATGGATTGAGTACACGAAATATGGTGGAGGTGTACAAAGGGTGTATAGTCTACAAGGGGCTTTTCAATCCCAAATCCTCTCGTTAATGCAACTCAAGAAATTTGTTAAAAAGAGATGAATGGTTTATGTTGTTAAGATAAATGAAATAGAGAAAGAAAAGAAATAAGAGGTGGTCAAAAAACATCCCATTATTTAGGATTTTAGGGATGTATTCCCAGAGGATTTACCTGGATTACCAACCAAATATGAATTTGACTTCACAATTGAGCTACAACCTAGAATCGAGCCTATACATAGAGCTCCTTACATAATGAAATCCATAAAAATGCAAGAGTTAAAAGGATAGCTACAAGGGTCATTGGAAAAAGGATTAACCAGACCAAGTGTATTACCATGGGGAGCACCTGTGCTTTTTGTAAAGAAAAAGGAAGGTTCCTTGAGATTATGCATAGATTATAGAATGCTAAACAAGGTAACTATCATGAATAGATACCCTCTACCTAGAATCAAATATCTCTTTGATTAGCTTAAAGATGCTACAATATTTTCAAAAATTGATATGAAATTAGGATATCAACTAAGGATCCATGAGGGGGATACCCATAAGATAACCTTTAAAACTCGATACATTCATTACGAGTTTATTGTCTTACCTTTTGGTTTGATAAATGCTCCAATGGTATTTATGAACTTGATGAATAACATCTTCAAGAAGCATCTAGGCAGGTTTGTTCTCATTTTCTTAGATGATATATTGATACATTCTTGAGATAAAGCTGAGCATGATAGACAACTTAGGATTGTATTGAAATTGCTAAGGAAAAATCAACTATTTGGGAACTTGTCCAAGTGTGAATTTTATGTACCAAAAGTACAATACTTAGGGCATATTGTATCAACAGAAGGGATCTCGGTAGATCCTAAGAAAATAGAAGCTATTTTGAATTGGTCGCCATCGATAAATGTGATAGAAGTTCAAATTTTCATGGGTTTGACCGGATATTATAGGCGGTATGTGAAGGATTATGCCAAGATTACCTCTCCAATAACTAACCTTTCGAGGAAAGAAAAATAATTTAGATGGATAGATAAATGTGTGGCAGCTTTTGATTTGCTTAAGAAAAAGCTCACTACACTTTCTATACTAAAGATACCCGATCCTCATGAGAGTTTTTCTATTTGTACTGATGCTTCATTGGAAGGTTTGGGAGGAGTACTCTCACAAGAAGTAGTGGTAGCCTATGGATCAAGGAAGTTGAAATGACATGAGGTCAACTATGAAACCTATGATCTGGAATTGGCAACGATAGTATTCACTCTTAATTGTTGGTGACATTACTTGGTAGGAAAACCCTTTGAGTTGAGGACAGATCATCATAGTTTGCAATATATATTTACTCAAACTTTGCTCAATGCTAGGTAGAGAAGGTGGATGGAATTTCTCGTTGAATATGATTTTGGTATTGTGTATATAAAGGGAAAATAAAATAAAGTTGCGGATGCACTAAGTAGAAGGAGACACATAGCTATTTTATCTCGCATGCACGTTGACTTGATGGAACAAGTTAGGGAAATAAAACAATAGGATGCATATTGCAGTCAAATATGGAAAATAATGGGAAAGAAACCAGATGAAAACAATGATTTTAGCGTCAAGGATGGTTTCTTATATTTTAAGGATAGGGTAGTAATTCCAAATACCAAAAATCTAAGAAAAATGATCAAGAATGAAGCGCATAAATCTCCATATTCTGCTCATCCAAATGGAGCAAAAATGAGGGAAAATATGAAGAAAACTTTCTACTAGCCAGGAAGACAACTGAATTTGTTGCTCAATGCTTGGAATGTCAGAAAGTAAAAATAAAACACAGACATCATGTTGGGTTGTTGTATCCTCATGATGTACCCATGCAAAAATGGTAGGTGATATCGATGGATTTTATTATAGGGCTACCTCAAATTAGGTTTCAACATGATGCAATCTTAATAGTGGTCGACAGGTTGACCAAGGTTGTGTATTTTATACCCTGGAACACCAAGGATGACACCATGGTTATGGCTAACAGATTTTCCAAAGAGATATTTTTGCTTGTAGTTTTCTAAAAGTAATTATATCGAATAGGGATTCATATTTACATTAGAGTTTTGGCAAGCCTTGCATTGTAACATTGGTATGAGGCTAAACATTATATATGCTTATCATCCAAAAATTGATGGATAAACTAAATGAGTGAATCAGGTGTTAGAAGACATACTTCATATGTACTGTATGGATTAGAAGAGTCGATGGGAACATTATTTGCATTTGGTAGAATTTACCTATAATAATGGTCACCATTCGACCATAGGCATGGCTCCATTCAAAGCACTTTATGGTAGGAGGTACAAAACGCCTTTGTCATGGGATAATTTAGAGGACTGGATTGTACTTGGACTAGACATAGTCAAAGAAATGGAATAATAGTTAATAACGTGAAGAACACAAGCTTATATTGAGAGGCAGGGTGAATAGTATAATGCCCACTTTTTACTTTCTTTCGAAACCAATATCAATTAATGTCCTTAATTGCAATAACCAAATATAGCAGTGTGCATTAATAACTCAGATAGCAATAGTAAGAAAGTGCACAAGTCACCACACACAATTGAGACACAAGATTTAACGTGGTTCCCCCAATGTAGGGTACTCCACAAGATAATCTCCTTATAATATTTCATACATAAATAAGGATCCTTATCCAATACAATGATTACTTTGATCTTCTCAAAGCTAGGCAATACACTGATCTGCTCAGGTAGGTAATCCACTGATTTGCTCAACTAGGCAACACATTGATCTACTCAGGTAGGCAATCCACTGATCTGATCAGCTAGGTAACACATTGATCTGCTCAGGTAGGCAATCCACTAATTTGCTCAGCTAGGCAACACATTTATCTGCTCAGGTAGGCAATCCATTGATATACTCAACTAGGTAACACACTGATCTGCTTAGGTAGGCAATCCACTGATCTGCTCACCTAGGCAACACACATATCTGCTCAGGTAGGCAATTCACTGCTTCAGCAAGCTCACCAAGAACCTGCTCAAGACTACCCAACAAGCTCACTAAGAACTTGCTCAAAATCTTCTCAATAAGCTCACTAAGAACTTGCCCAAAACTGCTCAACAAGCTCACTAATAACTTGCCCAAAACTGCTCAACAAGTTCACTAATAAGTTGCCCAAAACTGCTCAACAAGCTCACTAAGAACTTGCTCAAAACTGCTCAACAAGCTCACTAAGAACTTGCTCAAAATTTGTACAACAAGCTCACTAAGAACTTGCTCAAAATCTATCCCAAAACTGTCCACAAATCTGTCCCAAAACTGTCCATAAAATTTGTCCGAAAAGCCTTCTCAAGGCTCAATCAATCATGTACAAAACTTCCACAAATCTGTCCATAAATCTATCCACAAAGCCTTCTCAAAGGCTCAACCAATCATGCTGAAGTAGCACTCAAAAAATCATCCACAAATCTATGAAGGCAAGGCTCAATGATGAACTCAACAATGAATGGCAATGCACTCTACAATGGATGACAACAATGATCCACAATGATATCAACTCAAATCAATCTCAACTCAACTCAACTCAACTCAAATCTTATAGAAGCATAAAGAGAATTGTTAGACTCAATATGTTCTAAGCTCAATCTCAACTCAAATAAGAATTATAGAATAGTTTGAACAATCACCTCACACAACCACTTGACTAGGCTCAATCAACTCAACTCAACCAATCACCATAAGGGATAACTCTTCCTCACAAAACCCTAGTCCATGCATGTATCAACAAACTCAAATGTTTCCAACAATGCTCAACCACAAATCTCAAATAACAATGATACTCATGTTCTTTTCAAATTCTTTGCATAACCAATGGGCTTCAACAACTATGCTTGTAAAATAAGGTTTAAACACAACTCTCAACCAGAAAACATTGAAGCATTAAACCAACCACTTTCGAAAAGGAAAACACAATCAATCCTTTTCACTCTAATGATATTTCAGAAATCAACCACCATAATCAATCAATAGGAGAATGAGCCCATACCTTTTATGAAGATGAAGAAACCTCTTTGGAAATATGCCACACTCAACAAACTTCTTTTTCAACTTTCAACAAGGGTTAGAGATCATAATTAATATCACAAAAATAATATCCAAATAACACCTTATCACTCCTACTCAATAAAATACAACATGTCCCATAATGAAAGAATTAATCACCTTTGAAAAGGAACAAGACAACCCTCACTTTTGAAACCATTTACAAAAACAGAAATATATCTTTACATACACATTATTTCTCCATCTAAGAAAGTTAATCAAATAGCCCTCGAAATAAGCTTTCCAACGATATATAATATGATATACTTCTGGAAAATAAATCACCAGAAATATCTCTTTTTCTAAACATGCATCATAACCCTTATTCCTCCTCGGGCACTTTAGAAAAAATAAAATATATTAAAAATTATTTAACTTACCTCTGTCCCTAACGGGATTTGATCTCGTAACCTCTTTTTTAGCGCCTTAACCACAACCAGCCTGTCGTTTGGCCACACGCCCTCACATGTCCAAAGGGACACGACCAAAAACTCATATCATACGCTTTCGTGCCCTTCAAAAACTTTAACAATGCTTCGAGCACTTCCATAAAGCAAATGACCATGGCGGGACTCGAACACAGGACCTCCTACCTAACATACAGTGCATGAACCGCTAGGCCAAAGATGCCTATGCGTCTTTTCTAAACTTCGCAAACGATTTTCAATACATCAAAGTCAAACTTTTCTCCATTTTTGCAAATTGATCGCAATCGAAGGCATTCAAATCATGAGCGCTTAGATTAATATTTCTAAGATCTTATTGGCATATATATGTATACCTTCCACCTATCGTTAGACGTTAGTGCTTGTAAATTAAATTATGCCCTTCCTCCAATCTTAGACGTCGACGCTAAATTTAATATATTTAATTTAAAATTTAAACTAGATATTTAAAATTAAATATCTCCATCATCGGGGCACATTTTTTGACAAAACGAAAAGCCAACCTGGGTTTTAAGAAAAACCCATTTCAAATCTGCCATCCATGATTTTAAATAAAACCTTTTATTTTTCCTGCCTTTGTTTTCACAAAAACCCTATATATATCCATGCTCTCCAAAATAACATTTGGCCACCAAAACTCAATGTGATCCATGTGACATCAATGATCCATGTGATATCAATGACAACATAAAATAACTCAAGTTACCAACATAACGGTCAAGAAAAGTCTTAAAGAAGATACCAAACGTCAGAAAAGCAATGCTGATCTTAAAAGGACACCAAGAGAATTTGTTGTAGGTGACATAATTTTTTTTAGAGTGAGATTGAAGAAGAGTGCTATCAAGTCCACAAAACTTGATCCACATTTTGTGGGATCCTTTGAAATTATAGAGAATATTAGTCTTGTGGCATACCGACCTGCCCTATCATCCAACTTGTCCAAGATTCATGACACTTTTCACATTTCTTTGCTTAGAAAGTACATTGCTAATCCTAAACATGTGTGGAAATTTCCTAACTTGCAGATGGTGAACCCAGAAGCTATAGAGGTTTGACTAGTAAGGATCCTTGAGTTTTAATCCAAATCTATGAGGAAAGGAATCTTGGATTAGTGCAAAGTTCAGTGGGACTGCTACTCCGAGATAAATGCTACTTGAGAAAAAGTAGCAGATATGTAAAAATATTTCTCATTTATGTTTGAAGATGCAATGTAAATATTAGTTTATGTTTAAACCATGATGATACACAGAAGACTGTGTTAAGCCTAAGGTGGAGGATGCCATGACCCTCCCTTGGTAGAATTTTTGTTTTGTAAGATTTATGTTTTGCTATGTGGTTTTATTGAAGGAATGATTGACTGTTTCCAGCTAGTTATGCAAAACACACATATTTTATGAAAAATGTGATATCTGTATTTTTAAATGAATGTTGGATAATGGCATGTTAAATTCTGCAAAATATACATTTTAAGATAGAATGTGATGCTCCTAATGGAATTGTATTTTTGCAGGTATAGGTCTCCTATAGGTGGAAGAAATAACTAACCACCGAAAATGGGATTGCCTTGAGGGAAATGATGTGATGGGTATTTGTTGGAATATTGATGAGGCAACATGGATAAATACCCCTTTCATGAAGATGCATAACATGATTTGCATAAGAAAAAAATATTAGGTTGTTTTTATTTTATAGTTGCATAGTAATTGTTTATGAAGGAATTTTATTTGAAAAGAAAAGCATTATAGTGAAAGAAATGAATGTTTGTCTTCTTCTATTGTTGTGAATAATAAAGGAAGAAATAATAAGCTTACAAAAAGAGATAATGAAAATGAATGTTGTGTTATTATTATTGTATTTTTATATTTGGCTTATAGACAAGTAAATAGAAGGAAACTATTAGTTTATGTTATGGAAACATGCTTGTAGTGGATCATTAATTTGATCTTCCGAGATGTTGGCTGGAATTTCTCCCCTTTGCGTGTGAAGTGAGTGGTGTGTTGAAAAGTATGGAGAGGAGTAATTTCTACTGAAAGTATGGTCGATAAACGAGGTAATGGAAGAGATGGCAGTAAAGGAGGTCAAAAAGAAAACGTAGGAGGAGGATTGTGGTTGGGAGAGTTCTTGAAAAAAGGAAAAAGAAAAAAATGAAAGGAGAGGAAATCTCATGGAAGAGAAGAGGGGGTACCTGGTAAAAATGGTTGAGGAAGGGATGTTGTCGGATAACAGGTAGTTCAATGATCTTGTTATCTGGTTTGTATGTTAAAAATATTGCTTGAATTTGATAGTGAGAGAGTAAACTGATGCCTCTGTTATTATATTGATGGTTCGGTTGTTTTACGTTTTTTTTTCCTGAATGTGAAAGAGAACTTGGAATATTATTCATGCTAGTTTAATAAAAAATGATTTTGATGGTATTAGAATACATTAGGATTCATAGACGAAGACTGGCGATAAATTTATGCTATTCCTTTATTTGTTTTACGAATTATGAGTGTTTTAAAATGATGTTTATACCGTAATTTGAGAGTTTGGTCTCTTAAATGGTCGCTCATAAATCTGCTAAAAATGATGGTTTTATTAGTATTGTATTGCTAGGTTTCACCATGAGGATTAAATTTGAAAGTGGTTGATAATGTCAAACTATGCACGTTTTATTGTGATTTATATTTCACTGAGTGAGTACTTGATGTATTTTTATTATAGAAGAAAAAATAGGAAGTTTTCTTAGTATAATTATTTTGGAATTTGATAAGGAATCCTGAGGTAGTCAAAATTGAGATGAATGATAGATCAATGGTTTCTAAAATATTTTTGACAGAGTTTTTTGTGTTCGTTGTTCCTTTAAAGAAAGAATTGGATTGCTTGAATGTGTATAATACCTGTGAATGGAATTTATAGATAAAACAAAAAGAAATTTTACTTGAGGAAAATATACTGTTTTGTCCTTTGGTTTTTGTGAGTTTGTTACTTTAGAGGCAGACATTGTTTGTGAATTAGTAAGGCATTAAAATATTATAGTTGAGAAAAATAAACTAGAGATGTTTCTTTAATTTCCTCTACATTTATTTGAAGAAAGAAAGATTGGTTGAAAATAACATGTTTTGTTGGAATGTTTCATTTGGTTATCATTGCATTAAAAGGATGTGTCTTGAGAATATTTTGCATGCATTGAAATGTGCAAAGCCTTTGAAACGAAACCATCTCTGATCCCATCACAAGGTAATCCTTTCTCAGTAGTGGAAGGAAATACTGGAGATGAAGGATATATAGTTCGTGTTGGGGTGACGAAGCGGTGTAGCTATCTCTTTGTTTGATGCTTTCGAAAAAATGGTGAAGCATATCTTTAAGCTCTGAGACGAGGACATGTTGTTGCTTCTTGTATATATTGATCTGAGTATTGTTGTTGAAGGTAATAAATGCTCTAAAGAGCGTTATAGCTAAATATTTTGGTACTATTATGGATACTTTGACTCAATGTCTTATCTTGCAACATTGGGAATGTACACAACTAAAATTGTATAAACTAGAAGAGTTTCTAATGATTACTTCAGATAAGTATTGTTAGCATGACATGTGTTGCTTACAGACTTTGTAACGTTGATATTTTAATGAAATATTTGAGTTCCATTTAAAGGTAGCTCTGTACGTTATCTTTCACACGAAGAACATTAATGGTTTACTTAAAGATAAGTGAATGTTACATCAATCTTTATTTTGAATAGATATCGGGTATGTTTTAGAGATTTGAATAACCATCCTTTGGGGGATTGGTATAAGAGTAAGCTATTGTCGAAGTGTTTCGGATAATATCTAAGAATCAACTTTCAATCGATGTTTTTGTTAAATTGAATGTTGTGCGAGCTATCAGGTTAGTCAAAAGAGGTTTGACACTGATTTTCTAAAACCAACTCTACGTTATTATTTAATTAGAATATTAATTAAGTTGTTGAGTTTATTTTGTGTTAGGTAGTAACCTAGAAATAAAACAAAATAATGACATGACAAGGGTAACCACAAAAGAATAGAGGTTATATACGCTTATTACCCTTGAATTAGAGATGCCTAACTCATATGATAGATGAGAGAGTTTGTCAAAGTGATAAATGCACTCACATAAAGAGACCTATGTGGAGGGTGGTGTTTGGCACAATATTTTTGATTGACTGAAAAGTAATGGTTTAACCTTTAGTTTTAAAGGATGCAATACATCTACTTGGACTACACTTAGTGTATCTACATAGAGAGAGGTATGTATGCAGTAGGGATGAGTGAATATCAACACCTAGTGTTATTACATTCATAGACAAATATAAGTATAGTGATAGGTGAACTTTCACACCTAGTGTACTTGCATGGATAGATAAATGTAATTATAGTGATGGGGTGAATCCTTACACCTTAGTGAACTTGCATTAACAGAAAAATGTAATATTAGTAAAGGGAGAACCTTTAATAGTGAAGAAAGGAACTTAATATCAGAATGATGGACTAAAAAAAAAATTATGCTTATAAATTGGATAGGAAAATTTGGATTTTGACAGTGTCATAGTTGCCTAACTGGTAGCTAGGCATGGTGGACACTCATGCCTCATGTTAAGCAACAAAGTCTAAAATATCTATGAGTGAAGAACTCACTCACACAACAACCTTTAGAATTTTGCTAAGCCTAGCTCCTTGTCAAATGTGATCTTTAATACACTGCTCCTATGCTACTTACATTCATCAAGAAAAACGTAGAGAGATTTACAAAAATGTAAACTTAGAAAAATAAAACCTAATCTAAGGAGGTCATGCATCAAGATATAAGGACCCTTCTATACATATTGGACTAAATGAACACATTAAAATTTGCTAGCATCTAGAAATTGAACACGGTCTTGATCCAACACTCAAGCATTCAATCATACATAAGAACCAAGATAGAGAAAAATTAGTCATAAATTCATATGCATGTCATAAGATTACAAATATGTCTGACCAAAATATATTCAGGCTATTAATAGAATGACTCAAGGCTTAACTCTATCATATACCCAAAAGGCAGTGAAAGGAAATTCCCACAGGGATAGATGCTAGGCATGAATAGGTAGTTTATTTATGCCTTTACAATGAAATGAAATCCCTATTTATACACAAAATCTAGGGTCTTCTACTTTCAATATTTCCTCCTTAGATCAAGTGAGAGGTTGGTTTGCACTCAATGCTTGAGGAAATCGAGGTCTGGGGGATTGGATCCATCAACACTAAGGGTTAAGGGACCTATGGAATTTAAATCTCTTCTACTATTGTTAACCACTCTATTAGAGATTTTCTCCAAGTATTATTGCAAGATTCACCTATAATTAATGTTGTTGGATTTAAGGTCCCTAACACTTGTGGTCACATTCTTTAATGCGTTATCTGATCTTTCAAAAAACCTTACATGGGTATTACTGCCAAATTCTCAAAGTCATGGCTGGCCCATTTTCATGTTGGAGTTTCTCTTTATGTCTATGTTTCTTTTCTTGGGTCATTAGTTGTTGCATTCAGAAAATCATGGTGAGTGCTTCTAATCTCTTATTTCATTTTCTATCAACCATTGAATCCCCTTTTGGCTTAAGATCGATAGTGGATCCTTTTTCAAACTTGAGACAAGATGGGATGACTTTTGATTCTTTCATGGGGTGTCGATGTGCTTGCCACATGTCTATCTCTCAACCAATGGTAGAATTATTATCTAATTATTCCTTCAACATCTTTTCAAAATAATGTAGGCCATTGAATGAGATCAATGGCTCATTGGATTTTGATATTTTTCCTACTTGTTTTTCTTGGGATCAATGCCCATCATAGATCTATTACATCAATAATGTGTGTCCATATACTCCCTTTATTCCTTTATTTTATCTAAAAATTAGTGTCTATTACTATATTAGCTTAATCAATGGTGCACATGGCTTTAGGAAGTCCTTGTGACTTTTCTCCTTTTCATATCATGGTCACTATAGATCAAGAAGGATCAGATGACTATCGCATCCCCAAAACCTTTATAGACTCCAAACGTTACAAACCTAATGCCCATTGTTGATTACAAAAATCGATGAGGCACTTTTACTCTTGCCTTCCTTCCAACAATCCACTTGTGTCGAGGTTAACTTTGAAAACTAGACAGGACAAAACCCCTTCCTAGTGTAGTGAATTTTCACTATAGTTTTGGCATCTCATAGGGGATATTTTGTTTGCTAAATATGAGGAATCTTAGGAAATTGTCATCTTATTTATTAGGCATAGATTAAAAAATGAAAGAATAAAATAAGGAAGAATTTGGAGTATGGGGGGAAGGATGAAACAAGAAATGCAAGACTACTATGAGGACAACTTGTCCATCAAGGTCTTGATCTTTGCTCATTCTCATCTAAGGTTAACTTTTTTATACTGATGGTAGCACCTTAAGAGCTTGATATGATCATTGCACGAGCAACATACCATTTTGCTCATGATCTTCTTCATTTGTACCTTGAGTTATATCAAGGGCCTGATGACTCTTATTGCATCCTCCAAGGTGGGAGAATCTAGCCACTTGTCAAAACTTGTTTACATCCCTTTTGGTTGCTCAAAAAACCATGCATATTCATGTTGTGACAGAAGCTTATCATTCAATGCCCAAAACAAAGGTAGGCCTCTTTGAAGTAAGGAGACAAGAGGATCTCTCAAGCTTGTAATTATGACATTTAAAAAATTTATTTCAGCTTTGTATTTTTGCGTCGCTTGTTCCTTGTCAAGCATGTCCAACACATTCTGCACATCTACTTCTTGATCTTGAATAATAACAACCACTAACTCTTAGTTAGATGATGTGGTGAGTCTTACTCTATACCTTTTTGCTTGTAATGATATCTCAAAAGTCACTATCAAAGTCTGCTCAACTTCTTGACTTATTTGGGTATTTTGCTTGGTAGTTGCATCGATGAATTCAAACGCATGGGGTAATGATGATATGGCTTTAGCTATACTATCCCATTATGCTAGGAAAACCCCTCTTATCAGTTCCATGACCATTGGATACTTCTTTTTCCTCCTCTCCTTAAACTCCTTTTGAAAGTCAACTCTTTTCATAACGAGCTTGGCTTCTAGGTTGATGATATGATCAACTAGACTTTGACTTTTGTTCCTTTTTACCTCTAGGAGGGAAGTTGGTACTTGGGTACTTGTCAACTGCTCCATCTAGTTTTGGATCCCTTTGACCTCCAACTAAGAGCTTCTAAGGATATTTTTCACCTCCTCAAGCTCTTTTTCTTTCTTGGACAAATTTTGGTAAAGGGTCAGGTAGTCATGGCTTATGACTTTATTGGCTTGCTCCAAGAAATCTACCTTATCTTTGGCTCATGCATCTTGAAGATTGATCCTATTGCTATGACTTGGTAATCATGTTCCTACATTTTTTCTTTTGGCTTCAAAATAATTGGGATCATATGGGAAAGGTAGATCATGGTTTTTTTAGGATAAACATGAATCCTCATCTTTGTTTCCGTGGGCTTCATAACTCTCTTGGCTTCCTTCTTCTAGACATACTACACTATCTTATCTTAAAATATCTCTGGATAGTAGTAGTACTCTTGGGGTAGGCACTTGCAAACTTGTCAATTACCCCAACAAAGTAAAATCTAGGAGCAATGATTAGAAGAATGAGAAAGACAGGTAAAATAGGGAAGTTGACGAAAGGGGGAAGTGTCCTTTTGATAGAATGTGATGAGGAGCTACATATGGGGTGGCTAGGGCAGAAAAAATGGGAATGATGGATTTAGGGACTATAAATAATGTTATCACCTAAAATAAGGGTTTGTCAAAGTAATAGGAGGGTTGGTAAGAACCAATGTGGTAGAGAGACTAGGCACATCAACCAATGGGGCTAAAAGAATAGAAGACATGGGGAGCCATGTGTTAGCAATTTGAGAAAAAGTGTAATGAACCTAAGGCGACTCACTAAATGGTGAGGGTAAAGTATCTTATGGATTAATTCTTGGGAAATCATTCCTTCACCTTTTTTATGTGGAGGACTCGAGTTGTAGACCAATTCTCGCTTCTTACATTGTTACAACCCTTGTTGAGTTGCTGGTGATGGGGGTTCCAAGGTTGCAAGAGGAACCTAAAGAGAGGTTGTGACTAGATATTCTTTGGACCTTGGAGGGGGTTCTTCCATGTGAACTATTTCTTTTGTTGTAGCCTTGATTTAGCATTTAATTCCTGATATGCAAATCTATTTTGCTTCCCTATACATGGTCGAGGGAGAAAGAGGCATCACCTAGATAGTCTGCAAGCTATCCATTTGGTCCAATCGAATTATTTATGCCATCTCGAGGAACATTTTACCTTTTCTACTTGAATGATGATTACTATTATCAATGTTAATCAGTCAACCCACACTCATCTATCTTCATACCTTTTTTCCATGAATTTAAGTTGAGAGTGAGTCTATCAAGTGTTAATCTTATGACATTTTAGGAATCGCTTGTGTTTTCTCCTTTCATGTGCAATTACTATTCACAGATCTGCTCTGGTCGAATGGTGCTCATTGCATTGATCCTAGGGTCTTTTCTTTATAAGTCTAATTTATCACATGATCAACATGTGTCCTCATCCTTGAGGATTAGGTCATTGTTGCTCTGGGGTCACTTTTATTCTCTCTTTTTAATAATGAATGGTGTCCTTTAGATCTTGATCAAGAGATTTGTGTCATTTTATCCTTAGGCTCTTCCTCGGTACCTCTTAAATGAGTGCAAACCTGTCACTTATCCTCATCAACCAAAGGATCACCATTACTCTCGGAAGTTATAAACTTTCTAATAAAGGTCAATCTTATATTTTTAATAAAACTATGCTAAAAGAATTTTATTTAATTCAAAACTTAAAATAAAATTACTCATCTATTTTTTCCTTCTTAATAAATTAAAAAAAATTATCTCAAAAATATATATATTTTAATATTTTATTTTTGACCGTTCTTGCAGACCAATGCAATTTGTGAAGTGTGAATAAAAAATCGGGTCGAATGACCCATGTACCGGATTAAAATAAAACTACTCATCTATTTTTCCTTCTTAATAAATTAAAAATAAATAAATCAATATTTTAAAAATATATATTTATTTTAATATTTAATATTTTATTTTTGACCATTCTTGCATACCAATGCAAGTTGTAAAGTATGAATAAAGAATGGGGTCGAATGACCCACGTACCGGGGATCCAATTCAACGTGAACTAAGCTCTACGTGAAACTTTTTGTGCATTTAAGAAAGTTAATAGTTAGGTTAGGGTTTTAGTTTTCTTTGGAAAGGTTGGGTTTAAATCATGGTATATAGTGGGTAGGGTTTTGGTTTTTATATAAAAACTTTAAAGTTCAAATAATAGTATATTTAGAAAGAAAAAAAAAAATGTAGACTGGATGGTAGACCAAATTATTTTATTAAATTTGTTTTACGATATAATTATAAAAAAATATCAAATAATATTACAATTATTTTATTTATATAAAAAAAAAATGGGTGCAAATTTCTAGAGTGAATGCAACAGAAGAACATGCATTTGACTGATTAACCAAAAAATAAAAATAAAAAAACATCTCTTTCTTGAAAATAATTAAGGAATTTCTTTAGAACCTATGGAAAATTATTGGTTGTGGAAATTTTTAGAGTAAAAGCAATCGAATAATACACATCTTACCGATTCATTTCTGTATAAAAAATAAAAATAATTAAGGAATCTCTTTCGAGGAAATTGCTGGGTGGAAATTCGTAGAGTGAAAGCAAGCATTTGATTAGAAATTCCATCAAAAAGACTTGTACAGGCTGAAATTTCCATCTCTATTCTTTTTAGTCACCCATTTATGATAAGTGCAAGTACAAAAAAGTTTAAGGGTCCTCATAATTATGAAGATTGTTGCAGTATCTTTTCAACTTGACTAATACTTTGTTGATTGGTCTAGCCCAAGTATCCCTAAACAAGACAAAAGGAATGACAAGAAGTAAGGAAAGTTTAAAAAAACATTTCAAGAAAAGAACCGTAATTCCTATAATCACAACAATGGTAACAATAAATCACCATAGGGACAGACTAATTCTCCACTAGCAAAAAAAGTAGAAGAGGGATAGAAGTAGAAAGCTCACCCAAGATTGAAAAATGGATGTTTTCTTTGTAGTGGACCACACTATGCTAGTAATTGTCCACATAGAGCAGGAAAAAGTTTGAAAGGAAAGAGACCGATGTACAAAGAATCTGTACCTAAGGAATCTTCACACAGGATCTATGTAGCAAAAAGGAGTCAGAATCTAGAAGGATAAGCCACTCCACTACTGATAAAAGGTAAGATTTTTGGTAAGAATATTAACATCTTAATTGATAGTAGTGCTACAAATAGTTTTATTTCCACTAGTTTAGCTAAAGATATGTCAGAAAGACCAAGAATCTTGGCACATGGGTGGAAGGTTGAGTATGGTTCAGGATAAACCTACTCCGTTAGTCAATGTTACCCTATAGTAATAAATTACCTTACCTAGTGGGATGACAATAGGATGGTTATATGTAGCGTCACTGCATGCCCTTGATGTAATCCTATGAATGGATTGATTGCAATCACACAAGGCGGTACTTAATTTTCAAGAGATATGGATTGAGTACACGAAATATGGTGGAGGTGTACAAAGGGTGTATAGTCTACAAGGGGCTTTTCAATCTCAAATCCTCTCGGTAATGCAACTCAAGAAATTTGTTAAAAAAAGATGAATGGTTTATGTTGTTAAGATAAATGAAATAGAGAAAGAAAATAAATAAGAGGTGGTCAAAAAACATCCCATTATTTAGGATTTTAGGGATGTATTCCCAGAGGATTTACCTGGATTACCCGCCAAATATGAAATTGACTTCACAATTGAGCTACAACCTAGAATCGAGCCTATACATAGAGCTCCTTACATAATGAAATCCATAAAAATGCAAGAGTTAAAAGTGCAGCTACAAGGGTCACTGGAAAAAAGATTAACCAAACCAAGTGTGTTACCATGGGGAGCACTAGTGCTTTTTGTAAAGAAAAAGGAAGGTTCCTTGAGATTATGCATAGATTATAGAATGCTAAACAAGGTAACTATCATGAATAGATACCCTCTACCTAGAATCAAATATCTCTTTGATTAGCTTAAATATGCTATAATATTTTCAAAAATTGATATGAAATTAGGATATCAACTAAGGATCCATGAGGGGGATACCCATAAGATAACCTTTAAAACTCGATACATTCATTATGAGTTTATTGTCTTACCTTTAGGTTTGATAAATGCTCCAATGGTATTTATGAACTTGATGAATAACATCTTCAAGAAGCATCTAGGCAGGTTTGTTCTCGTTTTCTTGGATGATATATTGATATATTATTGAGATAAAGTAGAGCATGATAGACACCTTAGGATTGTATTGAAATTGCTAAGGAAAAATTAGTTATTTGGGAACTTGTCCAAGTGTGAATTTTATGTACCAAAAATACAATACTTAGGGCATATTGTATCAACAGAAGGGATCTCGGGAGATCCTAAGAAAATAGAAGCTATTTTGAATTGGTTGCCATCGATAAATGTGATAGAAGTTAAAATTTTCATGGGTTTGACCGGATATTATAGGCGGTATGTGAAGGATTATGCCAAGATTACCTCTCCAATAACTAACCTTTAGAGGAAAGAAAAATAATTTAGATGGATAGATAAATGTGTGGCAACTTTTGATTTGCTTAAAAAAAAACTTACTACACCTTCTATACTAAAGATACCCGATCCTCATGGGAGTTTTTCTATTTGTACTGATGCTTCATTGGAAGGTTTGGGAGGAGTACTCTCACAAGAAGTAGTGGTAGCCTATGGATCAAGGAAGTTGAAATGACATGAGGTCAACTATGCAACCTATGATCTAGAATTGGCAACGATAGTATTCACTCTTAATTGTTGGTGACATTACTTGGTAGGAAAACCCTTTGAGTTGAGGACAGATCATCAGAGTTTGCAATATATATTTACTCAAACTTTGCTCAATGCTAGGCAAAGAAGGTGGATGGAATTTCTCGTTGAATATGATTTTGGTATTGTGTATATAAAGGGAAAAGAAAATAAAGTTGCAGATGCACTAAGTAGAAGGAGACACATAACTATTTTATCTTGCATCCACGTTGACTTGAAGGAACAAGTTAGGGAAATACAATAATAGGATGCATATTGCAGTCAAATTTGGAAAATAATGGGAAAGAAACCAGATGAAAACAACGATTTTAGCATCAAGGATGGTTTCTTATATTTTAAGGATAGGGTAGTAAATCCAAAGACCAAAAATCTAAGAAAAATGATCAAGAATGAAGTGCATAAATCTCCATATTCTACTCATCCAAGTGGAGCAAAAATGAGGAAAAATATGAAGAAAACTTTCTACTAGCCAGGAATTAAGAAAGACATAACTGAATATGTTGCTCAATGCTTGGAATGTCAGAAAGTAAAAATAAAACACAGACATCATGTTGGGTTGTTGTATCCTCATGATGTGCCCATGCAAAAATGGTAGGTGATATCGATGGATTTTATTATAGGGTTACCTAAAAATATGTTTCAACATGATGCAATCTTAATAGTGGTTGATAGGTTGACCAAGGTTGTGTATTTTATACCCTGGAACACCAAGGATGACACCATGGTTGTGGCTAACAGATTTTCCAAAGAGATATTTTCACTTCTAGTTTTCTAAAAGTAATTATATCGAATAGGGATTCATATTTACATTAGAGTTTTGCAAGCCTTGCATTGTAACATTGGTATGAGGCTAAACATTATAACTGCTTATCACCCAAAAACTGATGGATAAACTAAATGAGTGAATCAGGTATTAGAAGACATACTTCATATGTACTGTATGGATTAGAAGAGCCAATGGGAACATTATTTGCATTTGGTAGAATTTACCTACAATAATGGTCACCATTCGACCATAGGCATGGCTCCATTGAAATCACTTTATGGTAGAAGGTGCAAAAGGCCTTTGTCATGGGATAATTTAGAGGACTGGATTGTACTTTGACTAGACATAGTCAAAGAAATGGAATAATAGTTAATAACGTGAAGAACACAAGCTTATATTGAGAGGCGAGGTGAACAGTATAGCGCCCACTTTTTACTTTCTTTCCAAACCAATATCAATTAATGTCCTTAATTGCAATAACAAAATATAGCAATGTGCATTAATAACTCAGATAGCAATAGTAAGTAAGTGCACAAGTCACCACACACAATTGAGACACAATATTTAACGTGGTTCCCCCAATGTAGGGTACTCCACAAGATAATCTTCTTATAATATTTCATACAGAAATAATGATCCTTATCCAATACAATGATTACTTTGATCTTCTCAAAGCTAAGCAATACACTGATCTGCTTAGGTAGGTAATCCACTAATTTTCTCAACTAGGCAACACATTGATCTGCTCAGGTAGGCAATCCATTGGTTTGCTCAGCTAGGCAACACATTGATTTGCTCAGGTAGGCAATCCACTGATTTGCTCATCTAGGCAACACATTTATCTGCTCAGGTAGGCAATTCATTGATCTACTCTACTAGGTAATACACTGATCTGCTTAGGTAGGCAATCCACTAATCTACTCAGCTAGGCAACACACATATCTGCTCAGGTAGGCAATCCACTGCTTCAACAAGCTCACCAAGAACCTGCTCAAGACTACTCAACAAGCTCACTAAGAACTTGCTCAAAATTTGCTCAATAAGCTCACTAAGAACTTGCCCAAAACTGCTCAACAAGCTCACTAATAACTTGCCCAAAATTGCTCAACAAGTTCACTAATAAGTTGCCCAAAACTGCTCAACAAGATCACTAAGAACTTGCTCAAAACTACTCAACAAGCTCACTAAGAACTTGCTCAAAATTTGTACAACAAGCTCACTAAGAACTTGCTCAAAATCTGTCCCAAAACTGTCCACAAATCTGTCCCAAAACTGTCCACAAAATTTGTCCCAAAAGCCTTCTCAAGGCTCAATCAATCATGCATAAAATTTCCACAAATCTGTCCATAAATCTATCCCAAAAGCGTTCTCAAAGGCTCAACCAATCATGCTCAAGTAGAACTCAAAAACTCATCCACAAATCTATGAAGGCAAGGCTCAATGATGAACTCAACAATGAATGGCAATGCACTCTACAATGGATGACAACAATGATCCACAATGATATCAACTCAAATCAATCTCAACTCAACTCAAGTCAATCTCAACTCAACTCAAATCTTATAAAAGCATAAAGAGAATTGTTAGAGACTCAATATGTTCTAAGCTCAATCTCAACTCAAATAAGAATTATAGAATAGTTTGAACAATCACCTCACACAACCACTTGACTAGGCTCAATCAAATCAACTCAACCAATCACCATAAAGGATAACTCTTCCTCACAAAATCCTAGTCCATGCATGTATCAACAAACTCAAATATTTCCAACAATGCTCAACCACAAATCTCACATAACAATGATACTCATGTTCTTTTCAAGTTCTTTGCATAACCAATGGGCTTCAACAACTATGCTTATAAAACAAGGTTTAAAAACAACTCTCAACCAAAAAACCTTGAAGCATTCAACCAACCACTTTCGAAAAGGAAACCACAATCAATCCTTTTCACTCTAATGATATTTCAAAAATCAACCACCATAATCAATCAATATGAGAATGAACCCATACCTTTTATGAAGATGAAGAAACCTCTTTGGAAATCTGCCACACTCAACAAACTTCTTTTTCAACTTTCAACAAGGGTTAGATATCATGATTAATATCACAACAATAATATCCAAATAACACCTTATCACTCCTACTCAATAAAATACAACATGTCTAATAATGAAAGAATTAATCACCTTTGAAAAGGAACAAGACAACCCTCACTTTTGAAACCATTTACAAAAACAGAAATATATCTTTACATACACATTATTTCTCCATCTAAGAAAGTTAATCAAATAGCCCTCGAAATAAGCTTTCCAATGATATATAATATGATATACTTCTGGAAAATAAATCACCAGAAATCTCTCTTTTTCTAAACATGCATCATAACCCTTATTCCTCCTAGGGCACTTTAGAAAAAATAAAATATATTAAAAATTATTTAACTTACCTCTGTCCCTAATGGGATTTGATCTCGTAACCTCTTGCTTAGCGCCTTAACCACAACCAACCTGCCGTTGGGCCACACGCCCTCACATGTCCAAAGGGACACGACCAAAAACTTATATCATACGCTTTCGTGCCCTTCAAAAACTTTAACAACGCTTCGAGCACTTCCACAAAGCAAACGAACCATAGCGGGACTCGAACGCAGGACCTCCTACCTAACACACAGTGCATGAACCGCTAGGCCAAAAACACCTATGCGTCTTTTCTAAACTTTGCAAATGATTTTCAATACACCAAAGTCAAACTTTTCTCCATTTTCGCAAATTGATCACAATCGAAGGCATTCGAATCATGAGCGCTTAGATTAATATTTCTAAGCTCTTATTGGCATATATATGTATACCTTCCACCTATCGTTAGACGTCGGCGCTTGTAAATTAAATTATGCCCTTCCTCCAATCTTAGACGTTGACGCTAAATTTAATATATTTAATTTAAAAATTTAAATTTAAATTTTAAATAATTTAAAATTTAAACTAGATATTTAAAATTAAATATCTCCATCACTGGGGCACCTTTTTTGACAAAACGAAAAGCCAACCTCGGTTTTAAGAAAAACCCATTTCAAATCTGCCATCCATGATTTTAAATAAAACCTTTTATTTTTCTTGCCTTGGTTTTCACAAAAACCCTGTATATATCCATGTTCTCCAAAATAACATTTGGCCACCAAAACTCAATGTGATCCATGTGACATCAATGATCCATGTGATATCAATGAAAACATAAAATAACTCAAATTACCAACAGAGCGGTTAGGAAAAGTCTTAAAGAAGCTACCAAACGTCAAAAAAGCAATGTTGATCTTAAAAGGACACCAAGAGAATTTGTTGTAGGTGACATAATTTTTTTTAGAGTGAGATTGAAGAAGAGTGCTATCAAGTCCACAAAACTTGATCCACATTTTGTGGGATCCTTTGAAATTATAGAGAATATTAGTCCTATGGCATACCGACTTGCCCTACCATCCAACTTGTCCAAGATTCATGACACTTTTCACATTTCTTTGCTTAGAAAGTACATTGCTAATCCTAAACATGTGTGGAAATTTTCTAACTTGCAGATGGTGAACCCAGAAGCTATAGAGGTTTGACTAGTAAGGATCCTTGAGTTTCAATCCAAATCAATGAGGAAAGGAATCTTGGAGTAGTGCAAAGTTTAGTGGGACCGCTACTCCGAGATAAATGCTACTTGAGAAAAAGTAGCAGATATGTAAAAATATTTCTCATTTATGTTTGAAGATGCAATGTAAATATTAGTTTATGTTTAAACCATGATGATACACAGAAGAATGTGTTAAGCCTAAGGCAGAGGATGCCATGACCCTCCTTTGGTAGACTTTTTGTTTTGTAAGATTTATGTTTTGCTATGTGGTTTTATTGAAGGAATGATTGACTGTTTCTAGCCAGTTATGCAAAACACACATATTTTATGAAAAATATGATATCTATATTTTTAAATGAATGTTGGATAATGGCATGTTAAATTCTGAAAAATATACATTTTAATATAGAATGTGATGCTCCTAATGGAATTATACTTTTGCAGGTATAGGTCTCCTATAGTTGGAAGAAAGAACTAACCACCGATAATAGGATTGCCTTGAGGGAAATGATGTGATGGGTTATTTGTCGAAATATTGATGAGGCAACATGGATAAATACCCCTTTCATGAAGATGCATAACATGATTTGCATAAGAAAAAAATATTAGGTTGTTTTGATTTTATAGTTGCATAATAATTGTTTATGAAGGAATTTTATTTGAAAAGAAAACATTATAATGAAAGAAATGAATGTTTGTCTTCTTGTATTGTTGTGAATAATAAAGGAAGAAATAATAAGCTTACAAAAAGAGATAATGAAAATGAATGTTGTGTTATTATTATTGTATTTTTATATTTGGCTTATAGACAAGTAAATAGAAGGAAACTATTAGTTTATGTTATGGAAACATGCTTGTAGTGGATCATTAATTTGATCTTCCGAGATGTTGGCTGGAATTTCTCCCCTTTGCCTGTGAAGTGAGTGGTGTGTTGAAAAGTATGGAGAGGAGTAATTTCTACTGAAAGTATGGTTGATAAACGAGGTAATGGAAGAGATGGCAGTAAAGGAGGTCAAAAAGAAAACATAGGAGGAGGATTGTGGTTGGGAGAGTTCTTGAAAGAAGGAAAAAGAAAAAAATGAAAGGAGAGGAAATCTCATGGAAAAGAAGAGGGGGTACCTGGTAAAACTGGTTGAGGAAGGGATGTTGTCGGATAACAGGTAGTTCAATGATCTTGTTATCTAGTTTGTATGTTAAAAATATTGCTTGAATTTGATAGTGAGAGAGTAAACTGATGCCTCTGTTATTATATTGATGGTTCGGTTGTTTTACGTTTTTTTTTCCTAAATGTGAAAGAGAACTTGGAATAATCTTCATGCTAGTTTAATAAAAAATGATTTTGATGGTATTAGAATACATTAGGACTCATAGACGAAGACTGGCAATAAATTTATGCTATTCCTTTATTTGTTTTACGAATTATGAGTGTTTTAAAATGATGTTTATACCGTAATTTGAGAGTTTGGTCTCTTAAATGGTCGCTCATAAATCTGCTAAAAATGATGGTTTTATTAGTATTGTATTGCTAGGTTTCACCATGAAGATTAAATTTGAAAGTGGTTGATAATGGCGAACTATGCACGTTTTATTGTGATTTATATTTCACTGAGTGAGTACTTGATGTATTTTTATTATAGAAGAAAAAATAGGAAGTTTTCTTAGTATAATTATTTTGGAATTTGATAAGGAATCCTGAGGTAGTCAAAATTGAGATGAATGATAGATCAATGGTTTCTAAAATATTTTCGACAGAGTTTTTTGTGTTCGTTGTTCCTTTAAAGAAAGAATTGGATTGCTTGAATGTGTATAATACCTGTGAATGGAATTTATAGATAAAACAAAAAGAAATTTTACTTGAGGAAAATATACTGTTTTGTCCTTTGGTTTTTGTGAGTTTGTTACTTTAGAGGCAGACATTGTTTGTGAATTAGTAAGGCATTAAAATATTATAGTTGAGAAAAATAAACTAGAGATGTTTCTTTAATTTCCTCTACATTTATTTGAAGAAAGAAAGATTGGTTGAAAATAACATGTTTTGTTGGAATGTTTCATTTGGTTATCATTGCATTAAAAGGATGTGTCTTGAGAATATTTTGCATGCATTGAAATGTGCAAAGCCTTTGAAACGAAACCATCTCTGATCCCATCACAAGGTAATCCTTTCTCAGTAGTGGAAGGAAATACTAGAGATGAAGGATATATAGTTCGTGTTGGGGTGACGAAGCGGTGTAGCTATCTCTTTGTTTGATGCTTTCGAAAAAATGGTGATGCATATCTTTAAGCTCTGAGACGAGGACATGTTGTTACTTCTTGTATATGTTGATCTGAGTATTGTTGTTGAAGGTAATAAATGCTCTAAAGAGCATTATAGCTAAATATTTTGGTACTATTATGGATACTTTGACTCAATGTCTTATCTTGCAACTTTGGGAATGTACACAACAACTAAAATTGTATAAACTAGAAGAGTTTCTAATGATTACTTTAGATAATTATTGTTAGCTTGACATGTGTTGCTTAAAGAATTTGTAATGTTGATATTTTAACGAAATATTTGAGTTCCATTTAAAGGTATCTCTATACATTATCTTTCACACGAACAACATTAATGGTTTACTTAAAGATAAGTGAATGTCACATCAATATTTATTTTGAATAGATATCAGGTATGTTTTAGAGATTTGAATAACCATCCTTTGGGGGATTGGTATAAGAGTAAGCTATTGTCGAAGTGTTTCGGATAATATCTAAGAATCAACTTTCAATCGATGTTTTTGTTAAATTGAATGCTGTGCGAGCTATCAGGTTAGTCAAAAGAGGTTTGACACTGATTTTCTAAAACCAACTCTACATTATTATTTAATTAGAATATTAATTAAGTTGTTGAGTTTATTTTGTGTTAGGTAGTAACCTAGAAAGAACACAAAATAATGACATGGCAAGGGTAACCACAAAAGAATAGAGGTTATATACGCTTATTACCCTTGAATTAGAGATGACTAACTCATATGATAGATGAGAGAGTTTGTCAAGGTGATAAATGCACTCACATAAAGAGACCTATGTGGAGGGTGGTGTTTGGCACAATATTTTTGATTGACTGAAAAGTAATGGGTTAACCTTTAGTTTTAAAGGATGCGATACATCTACTTGGACTACACTTAGTGTATCCACATAGAGAGAGGTATGTATGCAGTAGGGATGAGTGAATATCAACACCTAGTGTTATTACATTCATAGAAAAATATAAGTATAGTGATAGGTGAACTTTCACACCTAGTGTACTTGCATGGATAGATAAATGTAATTATAGTGATGGGGTGAATCCTTACACCTTAGTGAACTTGCATTAATAGAAAAATGTAATATTAGTAAAGGGAGAACCTTTAATAGTTAAGAAAGGAACTTAATATCAGAATGATGGACTAAAAAAAAAATTATGCTTATAAATTGGATAGGAAAATTTGAATTTTGACAGTGTCATAGTTTCCTAAGTGGTAGCTAGGAATGGTGGACACTCATGCCTCATGTTAAGCAACAAAGTCTAAAATATCTATGAGTGAAGAACTCACTCACACAACAACCTTTAGAATTTTGCTAAGCCTAGCTCCTTGTCAAATGTGATCTTTAATACACTGCTCCTATGCTACTTACATTCATCAAGAAAAATGTAGAGATATTTACAAAAATGTAAACTTGCAAAAAATAAAACCTAATCTAAGGAGGTCATGCATCAAGATATAAGGACCATTCTATACATATTAGACTAAATGAACACATTAAAATTTGCTAGCATCTAGAAATTGAACATGGTCTTGATCCAACATTCAAGCATTCAATCATACATAAGAACCAAGATAGAGAAAAATTAGTCATAAATTCATATGCATGTCATAAGATTACAAATATGTCTGACCAAAATACATTCAGGCTATTAACAGAATGACTCAAGGCTCAACTTTAGCATATACCCAAAAGGAAGTGAAAGGAAATTCCCACAGGGCTAGACACTAGGCATGAATAGGTAGTTTATTTATGCCTTTACAATGAAATGAAATCCCTATTTATACACAAAATCTAGGGTCTTCTACTTTCAATATTGCAAAATTTCCTCCTTAGATCAAGTGAGAGGTTGGTTTGCATTCAATTCTTGAGGAAATCGAGGTCTGGGGGATTGGATCCATCAACACTAAGGGTTAAGGGACCTATGGAATTTAAATCTCTTCTACTATTTTTAACCACTGTATTAGAGATTTTCTCCAAGGATGATTGCAAGATTCACCTATAATTAATGTTGTTGGATTTAATGTCCCTAACACTTGTGGTCCTATTCTTTAATGCGTTATCTAATCTTTCAAAAAATCTTACATGGGTATTACTGCCAAATTCTCAAAGTCATGGCTGGCCCATTTTTCATGTTGGAGTTTCTCTTTATGTCTATGTTTCTTTTCTTGGGTCATTAGTTGTTGCATTCAGAAGGTCATGGTGAGTGCTTCTAATCTCTTATTTCATTTTATATCAGCCATTGAATCCCCTTTTGGCTTAAGATCGATAGTGGATCCTTTTTCAAACTTGAGCCAAGATGGGATGACTTTTGATTCTTTCATGGGGTGTCGATGTGCTTGCCACTTGTCTATATCTCAACCAATGGTAGAATTCTTATCTAATGATTCCTTCAGCATCTTTTCAAAACAATGTAGGCCATTGAATGAGATCAATGGCTCATTGGATTTTGATATTTTTCCTACTTGTTTTTCTTGGGATCAATGCCCATCATAGATCTAGTACATCAATAATGTGTGTCCATCTACTCCCTTTATTCCTTTATTTTCTCTAGAAATTAGTGTCTATTACTAGATTAGCTTAATCAATGGTGCACATGGCTTTAGGAAGTCCTTGTGACTTTTCTCCTTTTCATCTCATGGTCACTATAGATCAAGAAGGATCAGATGACTATCGCATCCCCAAAACCTTTATAGACTCCAAACGTTGCAAACCTAATGCCCATTGCTGATTACAAAAATCGATGAAGCACTTTTACTCTTGCATTCCTTCCAACAATCCACTTGTGTCGAGGTTAACTTTGAAAACTAGACAGGATAAAACCCCTTCCTAGTGTAGTGAATTTTCACTATAGTTTTGGCATCTCATAGGGGATCTTTTGTTTGCTAAATATGAGGAATATTAGAAAATTGTCATCTTATTTATTAGGCATAGATTCAAAAATGAAAGAATAAAAGAAGGAAGAATATGGAGTATGGGGGGAAGGATGAAACAAGAAATGCAAGACTACTATGAGGACAACTTGTCCATCAAGGTCTTGATCTTTGCCCATTCTCATCTAAGGTTAACTTTTTTATAATGATGGTAGCACCTTAAGAGCTTGATATGATCATTGCACGAGCAACATACCATTTTGCTCATGATCTCCTTCATTTGTACCTTGAGTTATATCAAGGGCCTGATGACTCTTATTGCATCCTCCAAGGTGGGAGAATCTAGCCACTTGTCAAAAATTGTTTACATCCCTTTTGGTTGCTCAAACAACCATGCATATTCATGTTCTGACAAGAGCTTATCATTCAATGCCCAAAACAAAGGTAGGCCTCTTTGAAGTAAGGAGACAAGAGGATCTCTCAAGCTTGTAATTATGACATTTAAAAATTTTATTTGAGCTTTGTATTTTTGCGTCGCTTGTTCCTTGTCAAGCACGTCCAACACATTCTGCACATCTACTTCTTGATCTTGAATAATAACAAGCACTAGCTCTTAGTTAGATGATGTGGTGAGTCTTACTCTATACCTTTTTTCTTCTAATGATATCTCAAAAGTCACTATCAAAGTCTGCTCAACTTCTTGACTTATTTGGGTATTTTGCTTGGTAGTTGCATCGATGAATTCAAATGCATGGGGTAATGATGATATGGCTTTAGCTATACTATCCCATTATGCTAGGAAAACCCCTCTTATCAGTTCCATGACCATTGGATACTTCTTTTTCCTCCTCTCCTTAAACTCCTTTTGAAAGTCAACTCTTTCCATAACGAGCTTGGCTTCTAGGTTGATGATATGATCAACTAGACTTTGGCTTTTGTTCCTTTTTACCTCTAGGAGGGAAGTTGGTACTTGGGTACTTGTCAACTGCTCCATCTAGTTTTGGATCCCTTTGACCTCCAACTGAGAGCTTCTAAGGGTATTTTTCACCTCCTCAAGCTCTTTTTCTTTCTTGGCCAAATTTTGGTCAAGGGTCAGGTAGTCATGGCTTATGACTTTATTGGCTTGCTCCATGAACTCTACCTTATCTTTGGCTCATGCATCTTGAAGATTGATCCCATTGCTATGACTTGGTAATCATGTTCCTACATTTTTTCTTTTGGCTTCAAAATAATTGGGATCATATGGGAAAGGTAGATCATGGTTTTTTTAGGATCAAAATGAATTATCATCTTTGTTTGCGTGGGCTTCATAACTCTCTTGGCTTCCTTCTTCTAGACATACCACACTATCTTATCTTAAAATATCTCTAGATAGTAGTAGTACTCTTGGGGTAGGCACTTGCAAACTTGTCAATTACCCCAACAGAGTAAAATCTAGGAGCAATGATTAGAAGAATGAGAAATACAGGTAAAATAGGGAAGTTGACGAAAGGGGGAAGTGTCCTTTTGATAGAATGTGATGAGGAGCTACATATGGGGTGGCTAGGGCAGAAACAATGGGAATGATGGATTTAGGGACTATAAATAATGTTATAACCTAAAATAAGGGTTTTGTCAAAGTAATAGGAGGGGTGGTAACAACCAATATGGTTGAGAGACTAGACACATCAACCAATGGGGCTAAAAGAATAGAAGACATGGGGAGCCATGTGTTAGCAATTTGAGAAAAAGTGTAATGAACCTAAGGCGACTCACTAAATGGTGAGGGTAAAGTATCTTATGGATTAATTCTTGGGAAATCATTCCTTCACCTTTTTTATGTGGAGGACTCGAGTTGTAGACCAATTCTCGCTTCTTACATTGTTACAACCCTTGTTGAGCTGCTTGTGATGGGGGTTCCAAGGTTGCAAGAGGCACCTAAAGAGAGGTTGTGACTAGATCTTCTTTGGACCTCGGAGGGGGTTCTTCCATGTGAACTATTTCTTTTGTTGTAGCCTTGATTTAGCATTTAATTCTTGATATGCAAATCTATTTTTCTTCCCTATACATGGTCGATGGAGAAAGAGGCATCACCTAGATAGTCTGCAAGTTATCCATTTGGTCCAATCGAAATATTTATGCCATCTTGAGGAACCTTTTATCTTTTCTACTTGAATGATGATCACTATTATCAATGTTGATCAGTCAACCCACACTAATCTATCTTCATACCTTTTTTCCATGAATTTAAGTTGAGAGTGAGTCTATCAAGTGTTAATCTTATGACCTTTTAGGAATCGCTTATGCTTCTCCTTTCACGTACAATTACTATTCATAGATCTGCTCTGATCGAATGGTGCTCATTGCCTTGATCCTAGGGTCTTTTATTTATAAGTCTAATTTAGCACATGATCAACATGTGTCCTCAGCCTTGAGGATTAGGTCATTGTTGCTATGGGGTCACTTTTATTCTCTCTTTTTAATAATGAATGGTGTCCTTTAGATCTTGATCAAGAGATTTGTGTCATTTTATCCTTAGGCTCTTCCTCGGTACCTCTTAATTGAATGGAAACCTGTCACTTATCCTCATCAACCAAAGGATCACCATTACTCTCGAAAGTTATAAACTTTCTAATAAAGGTCAATCTTATATTTTTAATAAAACTATGCTAAAATAATTTTATTTAATTCAAAACTTAAATTAAAATTATTCATCTATTTTTTCCTTCTTAATAAATTAAAAAAAAATTATCTCAAAAATATATATATTTTAATATTTTATTTTTGACCGTTTTTGCAGACCAATGCAAGTTGTGAAGTATGAATAAAAAATCGGATCGAATGACCCACGTACCGGATTAAAATAAAACTACTCATCTATTTTTCCACCTTAATAAATTAAAAATAAATAAATAAATTTAAATTAAAATATTTAAAAAAAATATATTTATTTTAATATTTAATATTTTATTTTTGACCGTTCTTGCATACCAATGCAAGTTGTAAAGTATGAATAAAGAATGGGGTCGAATGACCCACGTACCGGGGATCCAATTCAACGTGAACTAAGCTCTACGTGAAACTTTTTGTGCATTTAGGAAAGTTAATAGTTAGGGTTAGAGTTTTAGTTTTTTTTAAAAGTTAGGTTTAAATCATAGTATATATAGTGGATAGGGTTTTGGTTTTTCTATAAGAAAGTTTAAAGTTCAAATAATAATATATTTATAAAGGGAAAAAAAGTAGATTAGATAGAAGACCAAATTATTTTATTAACTTTTTTCTAGAGTATAATTATAAAAAAATATCAAAACAGTGTTACAATTGTATGAAAAATAAAAATAAATAAATAAATTTCTTTGAGTGCAAATTTCTAGAGTGAATGCAATAGAAGAACACCCATTTGACCGACTAACCAAAATATAAAAATAAAAATAAACAAGGCATATCTTTCTTGGAAATAACTAAGGAATTTCTTTAGAATCAATGGAAAATTACTGGCTGTGGAAATTTATAGAGTAAAGCAATAGAATAACACGCATTTTACCAATTAACCTCTGTATAAAAAATAAAAATAAATAAGGAATGTTTTTCTTGGAAACTGCTGGTGGAAATTTGTAGAGTGAAAGCAAGCATTTGATTGTAAATTCCATCTCTATTCTTTTCAGCTACCCATTTATGATAAGTGCGAGTACGGCAAAGTTGAAGGGTCTTCACAATTATGAAGATTCTTTCAGTCTCTTTTCAACTTGACGAACACTTTGTTGATTGGTCCAGCCCAAGTATCCACCGACCATTTTCCGCAACCCTGCCTTTTACCTGGAAATTCCATTTCGTAAATCCTACGCAATGTTTTTGTGTTCACATTAATCCGCATTCTCTGTTTCCACATGCCAATTTAAGCCTCCTTGTCTTAGCATTGCCCATTTACCCTTTGCCTTGCATACGCTTTGCTTGCCAGAAACCAAGCTCCAAGGCCATTCTGCCTTTTGTTTCTTTATTTTCCCCAAGTAGTTTCAGGTGCGTACAATTCAATTGACTTCCATGGCATTTGAGGGTACTCTCCCAAAACCCCTGCTTCCATCTGCATCATCCTCCTCCTCATCGATGGTCTATGATGTATTTCTGAATCATCGTGGGCCTGATGCCAAAGATGGACTTGCCACAGATATCTACCATGCACTCAACCGCATCGGACTTCGAGTCTTTTTAGACAAAGAAGTACTTGAATATGGAGCTTCAGTACCAAGAGAGATAGAGAACGCAATGCGTAGTGCTTCAGTGTGTATTGCCATTTTCTCTCCTACGTATGCAGAGTCTTCTTGGTGTTTGGATGAGTTATCCTTTATGGTTTAAAACAGCACTAAAATAATTCTCATTTTCTATAATGTTGAGCCTTCTGTTTTGCAATGGGTGGCTCAAGGAGGAGGAGTTTATGCCTCGGCGTTTTCCGAGCACAGAAATAAGAATAGATGCACGCCACAAAAGCTTGAGGAGTGGGAAACAGCTCTTTACAATGTTTCATTTCGTTATGGCCATCAGCTGAAGAATAAGGAGTAAGTATAAAACTATTATCTTCTAGATCTCTTAAATTTGTATTGATCTGATCTTTTAATTTTAATTTCTATTTTTCAGAGATGAAGGTAGGCTTTTGAAAAGTATTGTCAATTCTGTTCTTAAAGATATGCCAATTGTGCCATTAAACGTACCCGTACATCCAGTGGGATTGGATGAGATTGTAGAGGACTTTGCAAAGAGTGCATTTAAATCTTGGGATCGTGAGCAGCATATAAACATTGTGGGGATCACACGGATGGGAGGGAGTGGGAAAACCACTCTTGCAAAAGAATTGTACAATAGAGAATGTCTCAATATTGATAGGCACAGTTTTATTTTTGATGTGAGAGATGCTGATGCGAAGAACACCCTCCATAAATTGCAGGAAGAACTTCTGCAAGGCCTCCTATCTGAGAGTTTCGACTTAAGCATTCACAATAAAACAAAAGGGGAGGCAATTTTGAGAACACGCTTGAGGTCTCTGCGCGTTCCCATTGTTCTGGACGATGTAGATGATGTGGATCAGATTGATGTTCTCTTACCAGAAAAGGGCTGCATCTTTGCCGCAGGTAGTTTGATTATTGTGACAACAAGGGAGTCACATGTCCTTCAATCCTTGAACATCTCTTGTATTTATAGAATGAAAGCCCTGAATGACTTCCATGCGGAGCAGCTTTTCTGTTGGCATGCTTTCATGCAATCCGATACAGTTCAGGAATTTGAAGAAATGGTCCAGGTGGTTGTGAATACCTGTCAGGGACTTCCATTCCTTAAGGTCTTGGGAGGACAACTTTATAAAAAGCCAAAGGATTATTGGGTTTCTCAGTTGGATAAAATCTCTAGAATATTGCCTGAAAAGATTACAGAGAGATTAAAAATAAGCTTCGATGCCTTGGACAGAGAGGAGAAAGAGATGTTCTTGGATACAGCATGTTTCTTCCTTGGAGAAGCCAAAAGTTTAGCCATTGAAGTATGGAATGGCTCAGGTTGGAGCGGCCTACATGGTTGGGAAACGCTTCTTAGTAAGTGTCTTGTTGAACTCGACCAGCAGAACAGCATCCATATGCATGATCACCTACGTGATATGGGAAGACAGATTGCTATGGAACGGCCACCCTATCGTCTCTTTCCATCATCAAATTTGAGTATCTCGAGACAGGCGCAGGTGAGTTCAATACTTTCTTTTGTCAGCTCTCATTAACCAAGCAAATGGAAACTTGTTTTGGCAGCTTTATTGATTTTGCTTTTCCTTTCAGGAAAGAATGCTGATTCGGGGGATAATGGAAACCTCAACTGATCGTTCTCTAGGGCTGGACTTTTGGTGGACCTCTTCAGACTATACGGTGCTTTTCAGAGAGTGCATAGAGCTTAAGCCTTCCATTTGTGGAGTACAACTTCTTGGTGCTGCGGAGAATGAGTTTTATGAAGAATATGCAACGCTGTCAAAAGAACTACTGTGGCTTTGCTTGTTGAATTTTGAGCATTCATGTCTTCCGTCATGTCTTTCATTAGAAAATCTGAGAGTTTTAGAGCTTTATGGTGCTCCAAATTTAGAAGAATTGTGGCAGGATAATATGCAAGTAAGTAATTTGTTTTGTTCTCCAAGTCTGTAAATAGTATATTGCCAATCTAACAAATGCTGCATGTCTTTTGTTTTAACTCCAATGAAAATTGGTTGCAGCAAACTCCTTTGCAGTTAAGAGAGCTGATTATTCATCTTGGATGGAATTGTAGTTTCCAAAGATTGCCAAGGTCAATAGGACGTCTTCGATATTTGAAAAAGTTATCCTGCATTAGGGGAAGAATCTAAAATCTGCCAAAAGGGTTCTGTAATCTGCAGTCACTGGAGCACTTGGAATTACGGGATCTATCATCACTACCCAGCCGTTTTGGGGATTTAACAAACCTAAGGCATCTAAATATTTATGGTTGCAGCAAGTTGAATATGTTGCTTGATTCCTTCAAGCAGTTGAAACACTTGCAATATCTTAACTTACAAGGTTGTCGCAACCTCACATTTAGGGAGCATAACGCGGATATTTTGGAAAACATCACAAAGCTAGAGTACTTGAACTTTGAAGACTGCAGAGGGTTGCAAGTGTTGCCTCATCACATCACAAAGCAGGCGTTCTTGAGAATACTGATTTTGGAAGGAGCAAGGTTTAGCGAGCTTTCGAGCAGCATTGGTCAGCTCAAGAGATTGGAAGTGCTGAAAATAGGCTCGGAGGAGTTGGAGTCATTGCCAGATTCTCTGGGAAATTTGTCTAGCTTGACTCATCTTGAAATCCATTCTTGTAAGAAGTTGGAGTCATTGCCAGACTCTCTGGGAAATTTGTGTAGCTTGATTCATCTTGAAGTTGGAGTAAATAAATGAGGGTGGGGGCGGGGAGTAAGTACAGCATAGTGATGTACTTACTCCCACCCCCACCCTCATTTGAGGGTAATGAGGGTGGGGGGTGGGGAGTAAGTACATCACCGTGGTGGGGGTGGGGAGTAAGTACAACACACCCTCAAATGAGGGTGGGGAGTAAGTACAACACGGTGATGTACTTACTCCCCACCCCCACCCTCATTTGAGGGTAATGAGGGTGGGGGTGGGGAGTAAGTACAACACTATGGTGGGGGTGGGGAGTGAGTACAACACGGTGATGTACTTACTCCCCACCCCCACCCTTATTTGAGGGTAATGAGGATGGGGGTGGGGAGTAAGTACATCACCGTGCTGTACTTACTCCCCACCCCCACCACTGTAATTACTCCCCACCCCCACCACAGTGATGTACTTACTCCCCACCCCCACCCTCATTATCCTCAAATGAGGGTGGGGGGTGGGGAGTAAGTACATCATTGTGTTGTACTCACTCCCCACCCCCACCACGAGTGGGGAGTAAGTACATCACTATGTTGTACTTACTCCCCACCCCCACCACGAGTGTTGTACTTACTGTGGTGGGGGTGGGGAGTAAGTACAACATAGTGATGTACTTACTCCCCACCCTGGTGGGGGTGGGGAGTAAGTACATCACTGTGTTGTACTCACTCCCCACCCCCACCACTGTGGTGGGGGTGAAGAGTAAGTACAACACTGTGGTGGGGGTGGGGAGTAAGTACAACAACTGTGATGTACTTACTCCCCACCCCCACCCTCACCCTCATTTGAGGGTAATGAGGGTGGGGGTAGGGAGTAAGTACATCAGCATGTCTTGTACTTACTCCCCACCCCCACCATAGTGTTGTACTTACTCCCCACCCCCACCCTCATTACCCTCAAATGAGAGTGGGGGGTGGGGGAGTAAGTACAACACCTGTGGTGGGGGTGGGGAGTAAGTACATCACGGTCCTCAAATGAGGGTGGGGGGTGGGGAGTAAGTACAACACTATGGTGGGCGTGGGGAGTAAGTACAACACTGTGTCTGTACTTACTCCCACCCCCACCCCCACCCTCATTTGATGAGGGTGGGGGTGGGGAGTAAGTACAACACGATGTCTGTACTTACTCCCCACCCCCACCCCCACCCCCACCCTCATTTGATGAGGGTGCGGGTGGGGAGTAAGTACAACACCTCATTTGATGAGGGTGGAGGTGGGGAGTAAGTACAAAGCAGGTCTGTACTTACTCCCCACCCCCACCCCCACCCTCATTTGATGAGGGTGGGGGTGGGGAGTAAGTACAGACACCACCCTCATTTGATGAGGGTGGGGGTGGGGAGTAAGTACAGCACACCCTCATTTGAGGGTGGGGGTGGGGAGTAAGTACAGCACCACCCTCATTTGAGGGTGGGGGTGGGGAGTAAGTACAGACACACCCTCATTTGAGGGTGGGGGTGGGGAGTAAGTACAGCACCACCCTCATTTGAGGGTGGGGGTGGGGAGTAAGTACGACACCACCCTCATTACAAGGTCTTGTACTTACTCCCCACCCCCACCCCCACCCCCACCCTCACAACACTGTGGGGGTGGCGAGTAAGTACAACACTGTGGTGGGGGTGGGGAGTAAGTACAACACAGTGCTGTACTTACTCTCCACCCCCACCCCCACCCTCATTTGATGAGGGTGGAGGTGGGGAGTAAGTACGACACAGTGCTATACTTACTCCCCAATCAAATGAGGGTGGGGGTGGGGAGTAAGTACAACACCGTGGGGGTGGCGAGTAAGTACAACAACTGTGGTGGGGGTGGGGAGTAAGTACAACACTGTGCTGTACTTACTCTCCACCCCCACCCCCACCCTCATTTGATGATGGTGGAGGTGGGGAGCAAGTACAACACGGTCTTGTACTTACTCCCCACCCCCACCCTCGTTTAAGGGTGGCATTTGAGGGTGGGGGGTGGGGAGTAAGTACAACACTCGTGTTGTATTTACTCCCCACCCCCACTCTCAAATAGTAGTGCTATACTTACTCCCCACCCCCACCCTCATTTACAACCGTGTGCTGTAGTTACTCCCCACCCCCACTCTCAAATAGTAGTGCTTGTACTTACTCCGCACCCCACCCTCATTTACATCCTTATTTGAGGGTGGGGGTGGGGAGTAAAGCTGTGTTGTACTTACTCCCCACCCCCACCCTCAAATTAGTGTTGTACTTACTCCCCACCCCCACCCTCACCCTCAAATTAGTGTTGTACTTACTCCCCACCCCCACCCTCAAATGAGGGTGTGTTGTACTTACTCCCCACCCCCCACCCTCATAAGTCCACCCTAATTTACTCCCCACCCCCACCCTCATTTAAGGGTAAATGAGGGTGGGGGGTGGGGAGTAATACGACACACCCCCACCCTCAAATGAGGGTGGGGGTGGGGAGCAAGTACAACACCGAGGGTGGGGGTGGGGAGTAAGTACAAAAGCATACGACACCCCCCCACCCTCAAATGAGGGTGGGGGGTGGGGAGTAAGTACAACACCGAGGGTGGGGGTGGGGAGTAAGTACAACACTCGTACAACATACCCCCACCCTCAAATGAGGGTGGGGGGGTGGGGAGTAAGTACAACACCGAGGGTGGGGGTGGGGGTGGCGGTGGGGGTGGGGAGTAAGTACAAAGCGTACGACACACCCCCACCCTCAAGTGAAGGGTGGGGGTGGGGAGTAAGTACAACAGCGAGGGTGGGGGTGGGGAGTAAGTACAACACCGTGTTGTACTTACTCCCCACCCGTTGTACTTACTCCCCACCCCCACCCTCATTTGAGGGTGGGGGTGTACAATGCTCCGTTGTACTTACTCCCCACCCCCACCCTCGGTGCTGTACTTACTCCCCCACCCCCACCCTCATTTGAGGGTGGGGGTGTGCTGTACTGATGTTGTACTTACTCCCCGGTAAGTACAACACCGTGTTGTACTTACTCCCCACCCCCACCCTCGGTGTTGTACTTACTCCCCACCCCTAGGTGTTGTACTTACTCCCCACCCCCACCCTCATAAGTCCACCCTCATTTACTCCCCACCCCCACCCTCATAAGTCCACCCTCATTTACTCCCCAACCCCACCCTCAAATACTTATGAGGGTGGGGGTGCAGAGTAAGTACAACATTGTGCTGTACTTACTCCCCACAATGTTGTACTTACTCCCCACTGTGTTGTACTTACTCCATGATTCAAAAATGAGGGTGAGCGAAGTTATACGTGTCGACAACCACATTCTGATAATCAAACACATTCCCCACATGTAGGAGCTCTTCATCATTAGCAATGGATTCAAGCTAGACTCTGAGTTGCTCCTACGTGTGGAATTTACCTATCATCCCAAAAAAATTGGGAAGCCAAAACCCATGATTTCAACAACCAAAACTTATCTTTTTTTTTTATCTTCTAGCTAATGCATAGATTAATTCTCCTCCTCATGCCAACTGATGGCTCTCTTTTACTTACTTTGCCTAGTAGTCTACTTCATCCAAGAACCTATTTGTGAACCTATTTGTGAATGATGATAATAGAGGGTTATTCTTTTCGTCAAGATTTTAAGAATTGTTTTTGCTTGCTCTACTCTGTTAGCTGTTGCTTCCCTTATTTTGCTGAATTCAATTTGAGCATCCTTGCTGATTTTTGTGATGTATTTTAAATGTTCTATGATCAGCGATGTTTGCATGGTTGCATCAATAATTATGCTCTAGTTTTTTTTTTTTTTGGATTCGCATCAATGCCTCTGGAGAGAAGTTGGGAGCCTAAATTTTTTCTTTTTCTTCTTTTAGCTCTAATTACATTATTGTCAGTTATTCCTCACATTCTTGAAGTGCTAATTTTAGTTTTTGAAACTCCTATTTTTGGATCTTTGTAACCCTTTGTTGCAGTTGTTTCTCTAGAGATTTAATTTTCTCATTCTTCTATTGTAATTGTTCTAGGGTTGGAGCTTTGTTCAGATGTTGTTGTAGGTCTTTGATATATTTTTTCAAGGTATTCTTCTCCACTTATTTTTGATCCAATATTTTCTTTAGGCAATCAACTTTATCTTTTGCAACTTTGTATTCAATTCCAATTTATTCCCTTGGAAATACAATATGTCTACTTCAATGTAGGGAGCTCAAACTATCTCTTCCCTTGGGAGTTTTAAGATGTCAGATTCCTATACTTTGATATCATTATATGCTATTGTTAATTTTGAGATAGGTTTGTTGACCTTCAAGACGTCAATTGCTTGGATTTGCTTGTTGGTAGTTGGATCTACAACATCAAACATCCAAGGTGGTGCCTTCTTCTTTTCTTTTAAAGGTTATTTTTCTTCCATATATTTTTGAACATTGACCTTTGCTTCTTGGAGCATAGTGGAAACTTTCAATAAAGGATAACTTAAAACAAGGAATGCAACAATGGTAGATTGAAAAGGGGAAAATGATGGTAAGGGATATTTTAGATATAATATGTCAGTATTTACAATGGCGTGTGGATGTGCACTTCTGGGAATCTATTGGATTTTAGGTATGGGAGCAACAAAAGTTATGCTTTTGGTTGGTTAAGGATTTTATGGTGGTAGTGTTTCTCATGGAGGTGAGAAACAGAGGCAATTATCATGGAGGAGAATCTAGAGGTTGAGAAGGATTGATAGATATAGGTGTAGGGACAGATGTTATACTTGGTCCTTATGCTTCCATGGTTTACTCCTGTGCGATTATATAAAATTGCTAAATTGTTGCATCCATTGTTTGAGCTTCTACAAATAGCTGCTGAATCTTAGCTTTCTTGGAAATCTCTTTTTGTTGGCTTGATAGGGTATTCTTTCTTTTGTCCTCTCTCTAGATCACCTATATTGAAGATGATCACTTATGCTAATTTGAGGTCCATATGAATTAGAAACAATTAGGTCAATGATTTCTTTGATGAAGTCCACTTCTTGCACTATATTTGCTTTCATTGCACATCTTGCTTGATTTATTTGATTCTATGTATTATTCTTGATTGCTTCTATGTCTAGTCAGAGAGAATGCTTGAATGCTAGAGATTTAGTGTTTATGGATTTCAACTTAGCCCTAAACCTTCCTTCTGGATCATAGCTCTACATGTGCAACACTATTGGTATTTGAAGGCCACTAAGCTTATCATCTAGACCACTACCTTAAATTCTAACTATCATGGTAATAGGACCAAAGTTGAAGGGAAACCTATAAGTACTAGCCTTTTTAATTGAGTCCCCAAAGCTTTCATCTACTCTATCAATTTGTTGATAGAACTCCATCATGAAGATCTAGTTTATCACATAGTAAGGGAACCGATATGAGTATCCGTAAAACTATAGACCTGATAAAAGTGCTTCTCTATTAAAAGTAGCATTATCATAGTTCACACTTATCACCATGATTGTAAGTTTTGTTTTTAAATTTTCTATTACTACTTTCAAGCCATAAATTCCAACAAATAATGGTAGGAATAACCTTCCTTAAAAAAATTCATAATAATTTAGTTTTGAAACAACTAATCCAATATTTCATCAGCTATTTCAATGTTAATGTCTAAAGCCACCCAATATATTCTCATGTTTTAGAAGTGGATCAAAATGGTATAAGCAAACAGAAAATCAAGAAGTAAATGATCTAATGCTTCTATATCCTTCTTACACAAGGCATGCCTAAAAGCTTCATGTTATTATCTTCTTTGCAAAACCTATAAGATTCTTGCTTTAGATTGTTAACCAAAGAAATGTTGAGGTTTTATGGGGGCATCAAGTGACCATATTTTTTTTGAAGGAAAATAATTAGTAGTACAAATTGCTCTAAATTACTATATACTAACTTGATCAACCATATTTTGATAGATTTCAAACCAAATCATCCTTTTGCATAAAAAAGGTAAATATAACTCTTAATTTACATATTTTGAAGATCTTCTACTATTGAGGATCAATAAGGTAAATATATCGCTTAATAAGGTAAATATAACTCTTAATTTACATATTTTGAAGACCTTTAATTGTTAATAAAAATTTATGATTTTGAATTTTGCTCACAATATTATAATTTTCAACCTTTAAATATTTACAAGCTTAACATGCTTGAGCTAGCAGTCATCATTTTGGATCATTAATAAGAGGATAAGGCTTCAACGAATCATTAGAAGAAAAAATTATAGAACACCCTCATTGATTTACCATATAATATATTTCTTGGTCATTTGTAAACTATTTGATATGATATTTCATGTTATTGATCTTCTAAGTAGGGTTTGTTTCCTAGTCAATTTTGTTGCCTCAAAGGAAACTACATATTTTGAAGTAGCATTTTCACTGAATTGTTTCCTTTATCTTTATATAACCTCCATTCAAGTTTTGTCTCTAACTCTAAACTCATAAGTATTTAATCACAAACCTATCTCATGGTTTGAAATCTGCCTAAGTGGATGAGATGTACCCTTCGATCTCAACCAATATTGGAAGACCAAAAAATCTTCTAAGTTAGCCTCTGGAGAAGGCTAATTCCTTATAAAACTAACTAAAGTGAAACGAGGTTTAATACTAAAGTGAGAAATGAGAGAGGTAAGAAATGTGTAGGGTTATAAATTGAATTAAAACTAGACGAGATTCAACTAACAACAAGAAGATGTACTGTATAAGAGTCTTACACACAATACAAAGTAAGGCCTAACAAACCAACTGACATATAGTCTTGTCAAAAATAATTTTAAATCAATTTACAAGTTCAATCATTATAGAATCTTAAATGAACAATGATTAAGGTAGCAATCCAAATAGTAGAATTAGCTTTAGCATTATCAAATATTCATTAAGCAACAAACAAAAATTCATTAAAGAACATGACTCATGTAATTAGAATTTTTTCAATACCATTGAAAGAGGCCAAATAATACTTGATTTTATTGATAGGTAATAGTCATCATACGAGATGTACAAGAAGCAAACACTAAAGAGCCAACACTCTATTAGAGGTACATTGAGCTATTTATAGATTTACATTACTTTGTAGTTAGCTCTAATCATTAAGGAATAATTGTCTATGGACCTATCATGAGTGAGTGTAGGGTGTGACCATCCATTTCTAGCTTAGTCTAGTATAACTACTTTGATGTGGTTGTGCTGATGTGGCTAGTTTTGATCCTTTCCACAAGTGTGATGTCCATGTACCTCCAACAAATCTTGAGCGTCCTTTGATAGGTTCACTTTTTATCACTTTGCTTGATGATTGGGACAACTATATGAGGATAGGTGTACGATAGAGAAGCATATTGGCCATTTATATCCTCTAATAGAGTTGATTATGCCTTAAAGGGATAAGTTTAGGACCTTTGTCTACTATCAAGATTTTGATGATTTTCTAGGCTATCTTCCTTAGACAAAATCTACATCTAACCTACTTTTGTGTCAGATGTTTTTTGCCTCTTCGGTGACATGAGATTTCTCAAAAGTCTAACCTCCCTCTCTTCATACTTAGCCAAATTCTAGAAATGGTCAACATGGTGTAATATTGGATATTAGATTTTTGTAGCCCCCATGATAACATAAGCCTTCTAAAAGGCCAACCCTCTTTTACATTGGGCTCTATGCCTTAGCAAAATTCATGTCGATCATCAGGACAAAATGCCAAATGCCATACTCTTATTATCCCTATGAGTGATGTCAATCATCAAAAATCTAGCCTACTTTTGTGTCGTAGCTAATTCTCTGGTCCAACCTCCTTTATGCTAGACTTTTTTGTGCCTTGGGATGATGTCAACATGACACAAGTTCGACCTCAATTTTTTTCACTTAGTCAATTTTTGAGTGCTGCTTGCGGCTATGCTAAAATATTTTTCTCCTTAGAGTGACATCAACACCTCTAAAAGTTTGACCACTTCCCCCTAGACTTAGCCAAATTTTTAGTCTAATGTTGTAACAAAATGCTAGACTCTCTTGTAGTAACAAAATTTTAAGCTTGACAAGCTATCTTATGCATTTGATTGCCTTCTTACTTTCCATATTGGTGTTGACTATCTACCTAGAAATTTTTTTCTTCTATAGTAATCCTACATATATGGGTAATTGTATTGACCCACATTATTTGTGCCTCCTAGGGGTTTATGCTTGCAAAAAAAGATATCCCATGTAGCCTTAATTGTTGGGCATGGAGTCAAAGAAGGAAGGAGCCTAAAGATAAGTGGACACATATCGACTATCAACTTTTTACTTTGATGATACCATCCATGGATATTCCAATAGTTTCCTCCTGTTCATTCTTTGTTTGTGTTGTTGCCTTGGATATTTTGCCTTGGTACTATTTGTTAGTTCTCTAATCAATTGAGGGAGCTCCCATAAGCTAAAATATTTGATAAACTTTATCCCACAATTTATTTGTAGGGAAATCATACCCTTGAATCTTATGGAGGATATTTTTCATTTGGAGGGTCTTTTTTATAGGAAGGATATCTATATTTTTGGGTTAACTCCTATATTATTGCATGTGTTTTAGACAACCCATTAAAAAATGTAAATACTTTCTCCTCCATGACTAATGTAGACCAAGAATAAAGCTCTTCATCATTAGAAATGGATTCAAGCTAGACTCTGAGTTGCTCCTAAGTGTGGAATTTACCTGTCATCCCAAAATATTGGGAAGCCAAAACCCATGATTTCAGCAACCAAAACTTATATTTTTTTCTCTTCGCATAGATTAATTCTCCTTCTCATGCCAATTGATGGATTTCTTTTACTTGCTTTGCCTAGTAGTCTGCTTCATCCAAGAACCTATTTGTGAATGATGACAATAGAGGGTTATTATTTTTATCAAGATTTTAAGAATTGTTTTTGCTTGCTCTACTCTGTTAGCTGTTGCTTCCCTTATTTTTCTGAATTCAATTTGAGCATCCTTGCTGATTTTAGTGATGTATTTTAAATATTCTATGATTGGAGATGCCTGCATGGTTGCATCAATAATTATGCTCTAGTTTTTCTTTTTGATCCGCATCAATACCTCTTGAGAGAAGTTGGAAGCCTAAATTTTTTCTTTTTCTTCTTTCAACTCTATTTACATTATTGTAAGTTATTCCTCACATTCTTGAAGTGCTAATTTTAGTTTTTGAAACTCCTATTTTTGGATCTTTGTATCCCTTTGTTGCATTTGTTTCTCTAGAGATTTAATTTTCTCATTCTTCTATTGTAACTATTCTAGGGTTGGATCTTTGTTCAGATGTTGTTGTAGGTCTTTAACATATTTTTTCAAGGTATTATTCTCCACTTATTTTTTATCCAATCTTTTCTTTAGGCAAGCAACTTTATCTTTTGCAGCTTTGTATTCAATTCCACTTTATTCCCTTGGAAATACAATATGTCTACCTCAATGTAGGGAGCTCAAACTATGTCTTCCCTTGGGATTTTTAAGATGTCAAATTCCTATACTTTGATATCATAATATGCTATTGTTATTTTTGAGATAGGCTTGTTGACCTTCAAGACATCAATTGCTTGGATTTGCTTGTTGGTAGTTGGATCTACAACATCAAACATCCAAGGTGGTGCCTTCTTCTTTTATTTTAAAGGTTATTGTTCTTCCATATATTTTTGAACGTTGGCCTTTGCTTCTTGGAGCATAGTGAAAGATTTCAATAAAGGATAACTTAAAACAAGTAATGCAACAATGGTAGATTGAAAAGAGGAAAATGATGGTAAGAGATATTTTAGAAATAATATTCCAGTATTTACAATGGCGTGTGGATGTGCACTTATAGGAGTCTATTAGATTTTAGGTATGGGAGCAACAAAAGTTATACATTTGGTTGGTGAAGGATTTTATAGTGGTAGTGTTTCTCATGAAGGTGAGCAACAGAGGCGATTATCATGGAGGATAATATAGAGGTTGAGAAGGATTGATAGAGATAGGTGTAGGGATAGATGTCATACTTGGTCCTTATGCTTCCATGGTTTACTCCTGTGCAATTATATCAAATTGCTAAATTGTTGCATCCACTGTTTGAGCTTCTACAAATAACTATTGAATCTTAGCTTTCTTGGAAATCTCTTTCTATTGGCTTGATAGGGTATTATTTCTTTTATCCTCTCTCTAGATCGCCTATATTGAAGATGCTCACTTATGCTAATTGAGGTCCATTTGAATTAGAAACAATTAGGTCAATGATTTCTTTGATGAAGTACACTTCTTGCACTATATTTGCTTCCATTGCACATATTGCTTATACTTCTTGAGTCGTGACTAGAGGGAATTCTTACCCAATTGAGATCTCGACTATCTGATGGTGTTCAACTAGACTCATTTTTTGGACTTCTTTTTCACAACATATATTCAAATGTTTCCTCTGAATCTAAGTCCTCTCCTATCTCTAATTTTACTACAAGGTATGGATCTTGGGCATGGCTCTACTCTCTGACCTCCTCTTCTTCTTTGTAGATGTATTCTTTTTCTTCGTCATCTTATTTTATTAGAATGAAAAAAATTCCCATTTTGTGTAGCCATCCAATTAGCATATTCACTCTTAAAGTTATTTTTTAATTGGGCATCTGAAGTGTTTGGAAACACATTTCTTTGTGTATCCTTCTTACACCTAGAGATCCACCATTCTTGAATCTTTTTTATAGTCTAGTATAAATAATATTCAATATTATTTATAAGCTTTTTATTTATTCTTTGATACTTTTTTATGGATGGATCATATGGTCATACAAAGGCATAACATTATCTCTAAGGAGATCATCTTTGAAACTTATTTACATCTAAATTAGGTGCCTGATTCTATGTATTATTCTTGATTGCTTCTATGTCTAGTCAGAGAGAATGGTTGAATGTTAGAGACTTAGTGTTTATGGATTTCAACTTAGCCCTAAACCTTCCTTCTGGATCATAGCTCTACTTGTGCAACACTATTGGAATTTCAAGGCCACTAAGCTTATCATATAGACCACTACCTTAAATTCTAACTATCATGGTAATAGGACCAAAGTTGAAGTGAAACCTATATGTACTAGACTTTTTAATTGAGTCCCCAAAGCTTTCAGCTACTCTATCAATTTGTTGATAGAGCTCCATCGTGAAGACCTAGTTTATCACATAGTAAGAGAACCGATATGAGTATCCGTGAAACTATAAAATTGATAAAAGTGCTTCTCTATTAAAAGTAGCATTATCATAGTTCACACTTATCACATGATTGTGAGTTTTGTTTTTAAATTTTCTATTACTACTTTCAAACCATAAATTCCAACAAATAATGGTAGGAATAACATTCCTTAAAAAATTCATAATAATTTAGTTTTGAAAATTAATCCAATATTTCATCAACTATTTCAATGTTAATGTCTAAAGCCACCCAATATATTCTCATGTTTTAGAAGTGGATAAAAATGGTATAAGCAAAGGGACGATCAAGAAGTAAATTATCCAATGCTTCTAGATCCTTCTTACACAAGGTATGCCTATAAGATTCTTGCTTTAGATTGTTAACCAAAGGAATGTTGAGGTTTTTGCGGGGGCATCAAGTGACCAAATTGTTTTTGAAGGAAAATAATTAGGAGTACAAATTGCTCTAAATTATTATATACTAACTTGATCAACCATCTTTTAATATATTTCAAACCAACTCATCCTTTTGCATAAGAAAAGCTAAATATAACTCTTAATTTACATATTTTGAAGATCTTCTACTGTTAGGATCAATAAGGTAAATATAAGGTAACTATATCTCTTAATAAGGTAAATATAACTCTTAATTTACATCTTTTAAAGATCTTTAATTTTTAATAAAAAATTATGATTTTGAATTTTGCTCACAATATTATAATTGTTGACCTTTAAATATTTACAAGCTTAACATGCTTGAGCTAGCAAGCATCATTTTGGATCATTAATAAGAGGATAAGGCTTCAACAAATCATTAGAAGAACAACTTATAGAACACCCTCATTGATTTACCATATAATATATTTCTTGGTCATTTGTAAACTATTTGATATGACATTTCATGTTATTGATCTTCTAAGTAGGGTTTATTTCCTAGTCAATTTTGTTTCCTCAAAGGAAACTACATATTTTGAAGTAGCATTTTCACTAAATTATTTCCTTTATCTTAATATAACGTCCATTCAAGTTTTATCTCTAACTCTAAACTCATAAGTCTTTAATCTCAAGCCTATATCATGGTTTGAAATCTGCCTAAGTGGATGAGATGTACCCTTCAATCTCAACCAAGATTGGAAGAACCAAAAACACTTCTAAGTTAGCCTCTGGAGAAGGCTAATTCCTTATAAAGATAACTAAAGTGAAATGAGGTTTAAGACTAAAGTGAGAAATGAGAAAGGTAAGAAAGGTGTAGGGTTAGAAATTAAATTAAAACTGGATGAGATTCAACTAACAATAAGGAGATGTATTGTATAAGAGTCTTACACACAATACAAAGTAAGGCCTAACAAACCAACTGACATATAGTCTTGTAGAAAGTAATTTTAAATCAATTTACAAGTTTAATAATTTTAGAATCTTAAATGAACAATGATCTAGGTAGCAATCCAAATAGTAGAATTAGCTTTAGCATTATCAAATATTCATTAAGCAACAAACAAAAATGCATTAAAGAACATGACTCATGTAATTAAAAATTTTACAATACCATTGAAAGAGGCCAAATAATACTTGATTTTATTGATAGGTAATAGTCATCATACGAGATGTACAAGAAGCAAACAATAAAGAGCCAACACTCTATTAGAGGTACATTGAGCTATTTATAGATTTACATTACTTTGTAGTTAGCTCTAATTATTATGGAATAATTGTCTACGGGCCTATCATGAGTGAGTGTAGGGTGTGACCATCCCTTTCCAGCTTAGTCTAGTATAAATACTTTGATGTGGTTGTGCTGATGTAGCTAGTTTTGATCCTTTCCACAAGTGTGATGTCCATGTACCTCCAACAAATCTTGAGTGTCCTTTGATAAGTTCACTTTTTATCACTTTGCTTGATGATTGGGCCAACTATATGAGGATAGATGTACGATAGAGAAGCATCTTGGCCATTTAGATCCTCTAATAGAGTTGATTATGCCTTAAAGGGATAAGTTTAGGACCTTTGTCTACTATCAAGATTTTGATGCTTTTCTAAGCTATCTTCCTTAAACAAAATCTACATCTAATATGCTTTTGTATCAGATGTTTTTTGCCTATTGGGTGATATGAGCTTTCTCAAAAGTCTGACCTCCCTCTCTTCATAATTAGCCAAATTTTAGAAATGGTCGACATGGTGTAATATTGGACATTAGATTTTTGTAACCCCCATGATGACATAAGCCTTCTAAAAGTCCAACCCTCTTTTACATAGGGCTCTATGCCTTAGCAAAATTCATGTCGATAATCAGGACAAAATACCATATGCCATACTCTTCTTACCCTTTAGAGTGATGTAAATCGTCCAAAATCTATCCTACTTTTGTGTCGTGGCTAATTCTCTGGTCCAACCTCCTTTGTGCTAGACATTTTTGTGCCTTGGGATAATGTCAACATGACACAAGTTTGATCTCCATTTTCTTCACTTAGACATTTTTTGAGTGTTGGTTTCTGCTATGCTAAACTTTTTTTCTCCTTAGAGTGACATCAACACCTCTAAAAGTTTGACCATTTCCATCTAGACTTAACAAAAAATTTAGTTTGATGTTGTAACAAAATGCTAGACTCTCCTGTCTTAACAAAAATTTAAGCTTGACAAACTATCTTATGCATCTGATTGCCTTCTTACTTTCCATATTGGTGTCCACTATCTACCTAGAAAAAAAATTCTTCTATAGTAATCCTACATATATGGGCAATTGTATTGATCCACATTATTTGTGCCTCCTAGGGGTTTATGCTTGCGAAAAAAAGATATCCCATGTAGCCTTAATTGTTGGGCATGGAGTCAAAGAAGGAAGGGGACTAAAGATAAGTGGACACATATCGACTATCAATGTTTTACTTTGTTGACACCAGCCATGGATGTTCCAATAGTTTCCTCCTGTTCATTCTTTGTTTGTGTTGTTGCCTTGGATGTTTCACCTTGGTACTCTTTGTTAGTTCTCTAATCAATTGAGGGATCTCCCATAAGATATAATTTATCCCATAATTTCTTTGTGGGGAAATCATATCCTTGAATCTTATGGAGGATATTTTTCATTTGGAAAGTCTTTTTTATAGGAAGGATACCTATATTTTTGGGTTAACTCCTAGATTCTTGCATGTGTTTTAAACAACCCATTAAAAATGTAAATACTTGCTCCTCCATGATTAATGTAGGCCAAGAATCTGTTAGAAAATGAAATGCTTGATGTTATTGAATGAAACAGACCTTGCTTAAATAACAAAGGTGTACAATCTGATCCATTGGATCATAATAATATGAGCTAATCTCAACCACACAGATTATCCTAGTAACAACTTAGGATATAATATTATTCTAACACCCCCTTAAGTGGTACTAGGATATACTAACACCCCCCCTTAAGTGATACTAGGAGGTAGAGAAAAATAATAAAAGTAAATAAGTGGCATATCCACATGTATGAGTCCTAACAACAAGGCCTGATAAGGTACTCATATACAATATATGCATAAGAAAACCTGCTGAATAGATGATGAAAAAAATAAGGGAGAAAACCACCTGCTAGAATAGAAGATGAATAAGAAGGAAGATGTGCATGGAGGATGGAGAGGAATGAATATGTCCTCTTCAATCACCCTAGGACAAATTCCATCAAGAAGCCTACAAAGGATCCATCTGATATCTCAAAAAAAGTAGAGACCCATAACTGAAAAGAATGAAATCATACTTCCAAATTGGTTCTTGTGGCACAAATCAAGGCTATTAACCATGAAAAAATATCACTAAAGAAAACCCCCCTGAAACCAAAGTGTCTCACAAAAAGAGTGTGAAGATAGGATGGATCACAAAAATCGCTAGGGTAGTCCAAAATGACTCCACAAGCATGAGTATGTGGTTTCCACCTATATGAACACAATGGGTCGATAACAAGGTCCAAAAAATTCTAGACAAACAACAAAAACAAGGGAAAAAATAAAGCACCAAGGTAGTTTAACGTGTCCTTATGGTGACCTCCTCATCCTATCGGAATGCATGGGTAACCAACCGCTACATCCGCTAGGTGATATAGAGGAGATGACTAGATACTAGGATCACTCTAACAAATTTATGGGAGTGTCGGGTTCAACCGAGAATGCACTCCATGATACAATATATTTGAGGTCAAAACACAAGTTAATGTGCCTCATAATGGAAAATGGACACCAATGTATCCATCTCAGAAAAACCTTTCCGACGGCTATAAAAAACCCTATAATCGGGTGTCAAATAATTCCTTCATTGCAAAAAAACAATCATCTTCTTCTTTCCCTCACAAGGAAATATTCCAAAATTGGAATAATAAAAAAATGATTTCAAAAGTTTTACATGGGCTTTCTTTGATTAAATATCTTTTTAAAGACAGAATATTCTAAATTTAAAAAAAAGTCCCTCTTAAATAATTTTTTTGACAATCATTAATGTTGGTTGACCACCTTGGCCCACGTGGTATATGGTGTCGAACCTGTCAGAAAAAAAGGGCTCGAAGTTTCTACAGATCAGTAGTGCATGACACAAAAATATTTGGACCGTAGGACGAAACGCAAAACAAAGTAGTGTGGTGCTGGTGGAAAATGACTTTTTATTTCTCTTCTTGCAATCCAAATATTTTCATCCCTTGTGCCAGCAGCGCACCAATCAGCGCAAACATTGGTTCAACTCTGTCCATCTCATACCGCTACAGGATATCGAAGGTAGTTGAAGTTCATCTACGGAGGAGGTAAATGCTGTCACGAAGCCCTCTGATTGTCATTTTATTTTCTTTCGAGCACCATCCCGTCATTATGTATTATGGCCACCGATGCTGTAGCTTGGATGTCACAACCTTGTGGGACAGATCTTCATTTTTTTTTCTAAAAATATTACTTCAAATAAAAAAATCTCGCAAATCACTTCTATCTTCGGTGTGCTACCTTCCTCCATGACGTCTTCCTGATCTACACATTGGAAAACTGTTTATTCCACTGCATCCTAATCACAAAACTAGCACTCACAGAAATACATGTCCCCCACCTCTTTCACGGTATGCATGATCTCAAGCAGTAAACTTCATCTAATTATTGCACTTTTTCCACTCGCCAACCTTAGCTAGAAATCTGCGTGGTACTCTTCGATGACCAGTGGTCACACAGAAAGCAAGATCGAGAAAAAAAACTTCTTTGAGAGCGCGAGACAAATCTCCAGGTTATCCACCAAATTGAAAATATCTACGGTCCTGCACAACAAACGCACTATTATGCATCCACATGCTCTCTGATGCCCCTAGCCCATAGGCTACCAGAGCTTGGAGAAATTTTTACGTACTTTTCCAAGCATCATCGCTTTTACCTGTTTGCGATCTTTGCTACATTCATCAAATAAATGTAAAAAAATAAGACTAAAACAAGACTACATAACATCCATCAACTATGCCACCTCATGAAAGCCAAATTCCATGAAAATGGTGAAGAACTCTCCACTATGGATGCTCCTCGACCAATACAACATCATCAAAAATCAGGTTGTTTGTGTGCCAAATATTGGAAATCGTTATCATCTTCGATGGGCTGTAGCAAACATCGATGCTTAATAAAACCACGGTCAGTCACCATCTACTGACTAAAGCAACTTTGAAACCACAACCATGATTCGTGCCACTCAATGATGTTTCTCAACAGAACTCTACAAACAAAAATGTGGACATCGACAAAACTTCACTTCAACCGTCATTGCCTAGATCCACGCAACACCTCTAAGGAGCAGAAAGTACGTATCTTATGCGACATCTAAAAAATCACAGGATCTAGGGACCACTGCACAACAACATGTCTTCAGTTATCAACATGCCTTCACGTAAGACAATATCAACATGCTTTTAAAATACTTCTGTATGACAACAAAATAAAATGTTGCATCAACTTTGGACTACAGGTACAGGTGGTCATTAGCAGTGAAATAATCTACACCGAATGGAATCCCATCAAAAAATAATGATGAAAAAACCAAATATCCTTAGATCTCCGCAAATCTTCGATGCCAACGCTATTTGTGTCAAGGTGGGCTATAATCAACGATGCTGAGGGGGAAACCCTCCTTGTTCATAGAATCAAAATGCTTTATTATCAATCTACAATAGATGAACTAGATATTATTCATACACAACCACCAACCTTTTCACAGTAGTAACGAACAGGAAGTGCCTGGGGATCACCGTGATATTTCCCATTGTTGAAATCAAACAAATAGGAACCCGCTCCTATGGGCTACTGCTCATGAACAAAAAAGAGCAGGCTACACATCTAGATTTTAGAGTGACTGCGCATCTGCGTCGGAGATGATTATGCATGGGCCTTGCAAATTAGTGCCTCTATTCAGCATCGAACCGAAAGTTCTCCAAGTCGCTCACATTGAAAACTATATGAGTTGCAGGTTGGAACATCATGTTACATACATGGTATAAGAATAGGTGAGAATCGACTGGTGCATGGGTCCCACCCACTACGTCATGGCTACAATAAACTATCAGTGTGCATCTCCATATGAACTATATCTTCGTAAAGAACAGTATCCGACCACCAAATATGCTGCAGTATCTGGATCTAAGATAATGGATTTGGTGGATTCGATCTACGAACATCTTGTTGGAAGAAACAAATAACTAATCGGTCAGATCTGCTACAATGAACAGAACCCCGAAGCCCCCTCTAAACTAGATACCAATCATTTTTCGGATCGAGCGATCTTCAGGTGCGTCTCCAAAAATCTGTCATCCATCACATGTTGAAGCAAAAAAAGTACATTCTTGTAGCTTCAGAAGTCTTGGAAAATGATATTCGAGTAGAATGTGAAAAACGATGCCACACAAACTATACACAGGTTTGAAGTCGAACAAAAAAAAATAAACGCGCCAAATAATATAAGCACTTCGTTGCTGTAAAAAAATACACTATGGTAGACGTCAATTTTGAAGGCTATTGAAAAAATGTTAGGTTCTTAATCTACACCTTTTATTGCCTTCAATTGTCTGCCATGAACATGAGAAGTCTGCAAAATTTTTTTAGAGAAACTGGGCCACTGAATATCGTTTGATCAGTAAAATGTACGATCTTCACCGTTTGTGGGTACACTTCGTTCAATATCTTATAGGAAGAAAAAACTCAGTTCACGGTTCAGCCTCAGAGCGCATCATTTTTAGGTCCGGGGCAAGCACAACAGATGTGGGAAGCAAGCCATCCAAAAAATCAAATCTAAAAATAATAATAATAAGGCACATGTGCTGTAGTTCAGGTGGAGCAGTGGTCCATTGGGCCCAGAGATCTTCTGTTTAAAAAAATTCAATCGCCAAGCTCTGCCAAGATTTTTCATCAGAATATTTGGTAGTTCAACCTTATTCTATAGAAATGCCCTACCTCAAAGTCATCTCCCTCTTTTCTTGGGAATAAAACGCGGGGGTTCTCCTCCGTCTTCAACATCTGCAAGTTTAACAACACTTTAAACAATATTCAACAACACTTTCTAGTCGCTCAAGATTTCCACGACATAAATATACTAAGAAGAACTTGATCCAGAACATGTGCACCCAGGTCTAAGAACTATTGCACTATCACATGCTTGCTGATTAAAATGAGGTTTCTGGGTATTTCGATGACACATATGTAACTAGCAATGTGGCTGCAACTTTATTTTATTGTGCAGTTTCATCACAAATAAACTGTTCCACTGCTCAAACATCGGATCTGAGCCATATGATGAATGAAATAGATGAGATTCATCTTCATCTCCACCACACAGGAATCCTTACAGACTCCTTCAATATCATAGAGCATCAAATCTGCCATTGCAAAAAAAGTAAGGAAGATACCATAAACCACAAAAATCAGCAAGAGTTAAAGTCTGTTTAACTCGAAGGTGTAGCTATTGAGAGTGCTGAAGGGCTATGAAAAAAAGTGGCATGTCCTAAAACATTGTAGTGGTGATAGACTGAACAAATGAGCAGCAACAAAGCCATAGTTACTAAAATGATCTCCAAAAAAATATCGGGTCCGAACATAGAACCAACAAAACTACAACAAGAACCCTTCCTAAAACAAAATAAAAAATATTTTTCTTCCATAAAAAATGCAAATATCCTTTCTGATAAACCAAATCAGTGAAAAACCAAAAAGTTTAGAGCATACTCAGATTTTGTATCAAAAGGGAAAAAGAAGAAAAAAAATGGGGGGGAATTTCCATGAGGGAAATTCCCCCATGAGGAAAAGTTCTTCAGACTCACAGGGCAGGAAAAGCCTACTCTGATACCATGTTAGAAAATAAAATGCTTGATGTTATTGAAAAAATAGACCTTGCTGAAATAGCAAAGGTGTACAATCTAATCCATTGGATCATAAAAAACTGAGCTAATCTCAGCCACACAGATTATCCTAGTAACAACTTAGGATATAATATTATCCTAACATAATCAAGCTCTTCATCATTAGCAATGGATTCAAACTAGACTCTGAGTTACTCCTAAGTGTGGCATTTGCCTATCATCCCAAAAAATTGGGAAGCCAAAACCCATGATTTCAGCAACCAAAACTTATATATTTTTCTCTTCTAGCTAATGCATAGATTAATTCTCCTCCTCATGCCAACTGATGGCTCTCTTTTACTTGCTTTGCCTAGTAGTCTACTTCATCCAAGAACTTATTTGTGAATGATGACAATAGAGGGTTTATTCTTTTCGTCAAGATTTTAAGAATTTTTTTGCTTGCTCTACTCTGTTAGTTGTTGCTTCCCTTATTTTGCTGAATTCAATTTGAGCATCCTTGCTCATTTTAGTTATGTATTTTAATGTTCTATGATTGGAGATGCCTGCATGGTTGCATCAATAATTATGCTCTAGTTTTTCTTTTTAATCCTCATCAATACCTCTTGAGAGAAGTTGGGAGCCTAAATTTTTTCTTTTTCTTATTTCAGCTCTAGTTATATTATTGTCAGTTACTCCTCACATTCATGAACTGCTAATTTTAGTTTTTGAAACTCCTATTTTGGATCTTTGTATCCCTTTATTGCAGTTGTTCCTCCAGAGATTTAATTTTCTCATTCTTCTATTGTAATTGTTCTAGGGTTGGAGCTTTGTTCAGATGTTGTAGGTCTTTGATATATTTTTTCAAGGTATTCTTCTCCACTTATTTTTGATCCAATATTTTCTTTAGGCTATCAACTTTATCATTTGCAGCTTTGTATTCAATTCCACTTTATTTCCTTGGAAATACAATATGTCTACCTCAATGTGGGGAGCTCAAACTATGTCTTCCCTTAGGAGTTTTAAGATGTCAAATTCCTATACTTTGATATCATAATATGCTATTGTTATTTTTGATATAGGCTTGTTGACCTTCAAGACATCAATTGCTTGGATATGCTTGTTGGTAGTTGGATCTACAACATCAAACATCCAAGGTGGTGCCTTCTTCTTTTCTTTTAAAGGTGATCGTTCTTCCATATATTTTTGAACATTGGCCTTTCTTGGAGCATAGTGAAAGCTTTCAATACAGGATAAATTAAAACAAAGAATGCAACAATGGTAGATTGAAAATGGGAAAATGATGGTAAGGGATATTTTAGAGATAATATGCCAGTATTTACAATGGTGTGTGGATGTGCATTTCTAGGAGTCTATTGGATTTTAGGTATAGAAGCAACAAAAGTTATGCTTTTGGTTGGTGAAGGATTTTATGGTGGTAGTGTTTCTCATGGAGGTGACCAACAGAGGCAATTATCATGGAGGAGAATATAAATGTTGAGAAGGATTGATAGAGATAGGTGTAGGGATAGATGTCATACTTGGTCCTTATGCTTCCATGGTTTACTCTTGTGCGATTATATGAAATTGCTAAATTTTTGCATCCATTTTTTGAGCTTCTACAAATAATTGTTGAATCTTAGCTTTCTTGGAAATCTCTTTATGTTGGCTTGATATGGTATTCTTTCTTTTATCCTCTCTCTAGATCACCTATATTGAAGATGCTCACTTATGCTAATTTGAGGTCCATTTGAATTAGAAACAATTAGGTCAATGATTTATTTGATGAAGTCCACTTCTTGCACTATATTTGCTTCCATTGCACATCTTGCTTATACTTCTTGAGTCGTGACTAGAGGGAATTCTTACCCAATTGAGATCTCGACTATCTGATGGTGTTCAACTAGACTCATTTTTTGGACTTATCTTTCACAACATATATTCAAATGTTTCCTCTGAAGCTAAGTTCTCTCCTACCTCTAAGTTTACTACAAGGCATTGATCTTAGGCATGGCTCTACTATCTGACCTCTTGTTCTTCTTTGTAGATGTATTATTCTTCTTCGTCGTATTATTTTATTAGAATGAAAAAAATCCCCTTTTTGTGTAGCCATCCAATTAGTATATTCCCTCTTAAAGTTATTTTTGAATCGGGCATTTGAAGTGTTTGGAAAGACATTTCTTTGTGTGTCCTTACACCTAGAGATCCACCATTCTTGAATATTTTTTATAGTATAGTATAACTAATATTCAATATTATTTATAAGCTTTTTGTTTATTCTTTTATCCTTGTTTATGGATGGATCATATGGTCATACAAAGGCATAACATTATCTCCAAGAAGGTCATATTTGAAACTTATTTACATCTAAATTAGGTTCTTGATTTTATGTATTATTCTTGATTGCTTCTATTTCTAGTCAGAGAGAATGGTTGAATGTTAGAGAATTAGTGTTTATGGATTTCAAGTTAGCCCTAAAGCTTCCTTTTGGATCATAGCTCTAGATGTGCAACACTATTAGCATTTGAAGGCCACTAAGCTTATCATCTAGACCACTACTTTAAATTCTAACTATCATGGTAATAGGACCAAAGTTGAAGGGAAACCAATAAGTACTAGCCTTTTTAATTGAGTCCCAAAAGCTTTCATCTACTCTATCAATTTGTTGATAGAACTCCATCATGAAGACCTAGTTTATCACATAGTAAGGGAACCAATATGAGTATCCGTAAAACCATAGACCTGATAAAAGTGCTTCTCTATTAAAATTAGCATTATCATAGTTCACACTTATCACCATGATTGTGAGTTTTGTTTTTAAATTTTCTATTACTACTTTCAAGCCATAAATTCCAACAAATAATGGTAGGAATAACCTTCCTTAAAAAAATTCATAATAATTTAGTTTTGAAACAATTAATCCAAAATTTCATCAGCTATTTCAATGTTAATGTCTAAAGCCACCCAATATATTCTCATGTTTTAGAAGTGGATCAAAATGGTATAAGCAAACAGAAAATCAAGAAGTAAATGATCTAATGCTTCTATATCCTTCTTACACAAGGCATGCCTAAAAGCTCCATGTTATTATCTTCTTTGCAAAACCTATAATATTCTTGCTTTAGATTGTTAACCAAAGGAATGTTGAGGTTTTAGGGGGGCATCAAGTGACCATATTTTTTTTGAAGGAAAATAATTAGTAGTACAAATTGTTCTAAATTACTATATACTAACTTGATCAACCATATTTTGATAGATTTAAAACCAAATCATCCTTTTGCATAAAAAAAGGTAAATATAACTCTTAATTTACATCTTTTGAAGATATTCTACTGTTGAGGATCAATAAGGTAAATGTAAGGTAAATATATCGCTTAATAAGGTAAATATAACTCTTAATTTACATATTTTGAAAATATTTAATTGTTAATACAAATTTATGATTTTGAATTTTGCTCACAATATTATAATTTTCAACCTTTAAATATTTACAAGCTTAACATGCTTGAGCTAGTAGTCATCATTTTGGATCATTAATAAGAGGCTAAGGCTTCAACGAATCATTAGAAGAAAAATTTATAGAACACCCTCATTGATTTACCATCTAATATATTTCTCGGTAATTTTTAAACTATTTGATATGACATTTCATTTTATTGATCTTCTAAGTAGGGTTTGTTTCCTAGTCAATTTTGTTGCCTCAAAGGAAACTACATATTTTGAAGTAGCATTTTCACTAAATTGTTTTCTTTATCTTTATATAACCTCGATTCAGGTTTTGTCTCTAACTCTAAACTCATAAGCCTTTAATCACAAGCCTATCTCATGGTTTGAAATCTGCCTAAGTGGATGAGCTGTACCCTTCAATCTCAACCAAGATTGGAAGACCCAAAAAAGCTTCTAAGTTAGCCTCTGGATAAGGCTAATTTCTTATAAAGCTAACTAAAGTGAAATGAGGTTTAATACTAAAGTGAGAAATGATAAAGGTAAGAAAGGTGTAGGGTTAGAAATTGAATCAAAACTGGATGAGATTCAACTAACAACAAGGAGATGTACTGTATAAGAGTCTTACACACAATACAAAGTAAGGCCTAACAAACCAACTGACATATAGTCTTGTAGAAAGTAATTTTAAATCAATTTACAAGTTTAATCATTATAGAATCTTAAATGAACAATGATCTAAGTAGCAATCCAAATAGTAGAATTAGCTTTAGCATTATCAAATATTCATTAAGCAACAAACAAAAATGCATTAAAGAACATGACTCATGTAATTAGAAATTTTGCAATACCATTGAAAGAGGCCAAATAATACTTGATTTTATTGATAGGTAATAGTCATCATACGAGATGTACAAGAAGCAAACACTAAAGAGCCAACACTCTATTAGAGGTAGATTGAGCTATTTGTAGATTTAGATTACTTTGTAGTTAGCTCTAATTATTATGGAATAATTGTCTATGGGCCTATCATGAGTGAGTGTAGGGTGTGACCATCCCTTTCTAGCTTCGTCTAGTATAAATACTTTGATGTGGCTGTGCTGATGTAGCTAGTTTTGATCCTTTCCATAAGTGTGATGTCCATGTACCTCCAACAAATCTTGAGCGTCCTTTGATAGATTCACTTTTTATCACTTTGCTTGATGATTGGGCCAACTATATGAGGATAGGTGTATGATATAGAAGCATCTTGTCCATTCAGATCCTCTAATAAAGTTGATTATGCCTTAAAGGGATAAGTTTAGGACCTTTGTCTACTATTAAGATTTTGATGCTTTTCTAGGCTATCTTACTTAGAAAAAATCCACATCTAACCTGCTTTTATGTCAGATGTTTTTTGCCTCTTGGGTGACATGAGCTTTCTCAAAAGTCTAACCTCCCTCTCTTCATACTTAGCCAAATTCTAGAAATGGTTGATATTTTGTAATATTGGACATTAGATTTTTGTAGCGTAGCTCCCATGATGACATAAGCTTCTAAAATTCCAAGCCTCTTTTACATTGGGCTCTATGCCTTAGCAAAATTCATGTCGATCATTAGGACAAAATGCCAAATGCTATACTCTTCTTACCCCTTAGAGTGATGTCAATCATTGAAAATCTAGCCTACTTTTGTGTCGTAGCTAATTCTATGATCCACCCTCCTTTGTGCTAGAATTTTTTGTGCCTTGGGATGATGTCAACATGACACAAGTTTGACCTCCATTTTCTTAACTTAGCCAATTTTTGAGTGCTGCGTGCTGCTGTGCTAAACTTTTTTCTCCTTTGAGTGACATCAACAACTCTAAAATTTTGATCATTTCCCTCTAGACTTAGCCAAATATTTAGTCTGATGTTGTAAGAAAATGCTAGACTCTCCTGTCTTAACAAAATTTTAAGCTTGACAAGCTATCTTACACATATGATTGTCTTCTTACTTTCCATCTTGGTGTCCACTATCTACCTAGCAAAAATTTTCTTCTATAGTAATCCTACATATATGGGCAATTGTATTGACCCACATTATTTGTACCTCCTAGGGGTTTATGCTTGCACAAAAAGAGATCCCATGTAGCATTAATTTTTGGGCATAGAGTCAAAGAAGGAAGCAGCCTAAAGATAAGTGGACACATATCAACTATCAGATTTTTACTTTGATGACACCATCCATGGATGTTCCAATAGTTTCCTCATGTTCATTCTTTGTTTGTGTTGTTACCTTGGATGTTTCGCCTTGGTACTCTTTGTTAGTTCTCTAATCAATTGAGGGAGCTTCCATAAGCTAAAATGTTTGATAAAATTTATCCCACAATTTCTTTGTGGGAAATCATACCCTTGAATATTATGGAGGATATTTTTCATTTGGAGGGTCATTTTTATAGGAAGAATACCTATATTTTTGGGTTAGCTCCTAGATTCTTGCATGTGTTTTAGACAACCCATTTAAAAATGTAAAAACTTGCTCCTCCATGACTAATGTAGGCCAAGAATCAAGATATTTATCATTAGCAATGTATTCAAGCTAGAATATGAGTTGCTCCTGAGTGTGGAATTTACCTGTCATTCCAAAAAATTAGGAAGCCAAAACCCATGATTTCAGCAACCAAAACTTATCTTTTTTCTCTTCTAGCTAATGCATAGATTAATTATCCTTATCATGCTAACTGATGACTCTCTTTTACTTGCTTTACCTAGTAGTCTGCTTCATCCAATAATCTATTTGTGAATGATGACAATAGAGGGTTTATTCTTTTCATCATGATTTTAAGAATTGTTTTTGCTTTCTCTACTCTGTTAGTTGTTGCTTCCCTTATTTTTCTAAATTCAATTTGAGCATCCTTGCTGACTTTAGTGTTGTATTTTAAATATTCTATGATTGGAGATGCCTGCATGGTTGCATCAATAATTATGCTCTAGTTTTTCATTTTGATCTGCATCAATACCTCTTTAGAGAAGTTAGGAGCCTAAATTTTTTCTTTTTCTTCTTTCAGCTCTAATTACGTTATTGTCAATTATTCCTCATATTCTTGAAGTGCTAATTTTAGTTTTTGAAAATCCTATTTTTGGATCTTTGTATCCCTTTGTTGCAGTTGTTCCTCTAGAGATTTAATTTTCTCATTCTTCTATTATAATTGTTCTAGGGTTGGAGCTTTGTTCAGATGTTTTTGTAGGTCTTTGACATATTTTTTTAAGGTATTCTTCTCCACTTATTTTTAATTCGATATTTTCTTTAGGCAATCAACTTTATCTTTTGCAGCTTTGTATTTAATTCCACTTTATTCCCTTGGAAATACAATTTGTCTACCTCAATGTAGGGAGCTCAAACTGTCTTCCCTCAAGATTTTTAAGATGTCAAATTCCTATACTTTGATATCATAATATGCTATTGTTATTTTTGAGATAACCTTGTTGACCTTCAAGACGTCAATTGCTTGGATCTGCTTGTTGGTAGTTGGATCTACAACATCAAACATCCAAGGTGGTGCCTTCTTCTTTTCTTTTAAAGGTTATTGTTCTTCCATATATTTTTGAATTTTGGCCTTTTATTATTGGAGCATAGTGAAAGCTTTCAATAAAGGATAACTTAAAATAAGAAATGCAACAATAGTAGATTGAAAAGGGTAAAATGATGGTAAGGGATATTTTAGAGATAATATGCCAATATTTAAAATGGTGTGTGGATGTGCACTTATGGGAGTCTATTGGATTTTAGGTATGGGAGAAACAAAAGTTATGCTTTTGGTTGGTGAAGGATTTTATGGTGGTAGTGTTTCTCACGGAGGTGAGCAACAAAGAAAATTATCATGGAGGAGAATATAGAGGTTGAGAAGGATTGATAGAGATAGTTGTTGGGATAGATATCATACTTGGTCCTTATGCTTCAATGGTTTACTCCTATGCGATTATATCAAATTGCTAAATTGTTGCATCCATTGTTTGAGCTTCTAGAAATGACTTTTGAATCTTAGCTTTCTTGGAAATATCTTTCTGTTGGCTTGATAGGGTATTCTTTCTTTTGTCCTCTCTCTAGATCGCCTATATTGAAGATGCTCACTTATGCTAATTTGAGGTCCATTTTAATTAGAAACAATTAGGTCAATGCTTTCTTTGATGAAGTCCACTTATTGCACTATATTTGCTTCCATTGAGCATCTTGCTTATACTTCTTGAGTTGTGACTAGAGGGAATTCTTACCCAATTGAGATCTCGACTATCTGATGGTGTTCAACTAGACTCATTTTTTTGGACTTCTCTTTCACAACATATATTCAAATGTTTCCTCTGAAGCTAAGTCCTATTCTACCTCTAAGTTTACTACAAGGCATTGATCTTGGGCATGGCTCTACTCTTTGACCTCCTCTTATTCTTTGTAGATGTATTGTTCTTCTTCATCATCTTATTTTATTAGAATGAAAAAAATCCTCTTTTTGTGTAGCCATCCAATTAGCATATTTCCTCTTAAAGTTCTTTTTAAATTGGGCATCTGAAGTGTTTGTAAAGGTATTTCTTTGTATGTCCTTCTTACACCTAGAGATCCACCATTCTTAAATATTTTTTGTAGTCTAGTATAACTAATATTCAATCTTATTTATAAGCTTTTGGTTTATTCTTTGATCCTTATTTATGGATGGATCATATGGTCATACAAAGGCATAACATTATCTCCAAGGAGGTCATCTTTGAAACTTATTTACATCTAAATTAGGAGGTTGATTCTATGTATTATTCTTGATTTATTCTATGTCTAGTCAGAGAGGATGCTTGAATGCTAGAGACTTAGTGTTTATGGATTTCAACTTAGCCCTAAACCTTCCTTCTGGATCATAGCTCTACATGTGCAACACTATTGGCATTTGAAGACCACTAAGCTTATCATCTAGACCACTACCTTAAATTCTAACTATCGTGGTAATAGGACCAAAGTTGAAGGGAAACCAATAAGTATTAGCTTTTTTAATTGAGCCCCAAAAGCTTTCATCTACTCTATCAATTTGTTGATAGAAATCCATCATGAAGACCTAGTTTATCACATAGTAAGGGAACCAATATGAGTATTTGTAAAAACATAGACCTGATAAAAGTGATTTTCTATCAAAAGTAGCATTAGCATAGTTCACACTTATAACCATGACACTTATATTTTGCTTTTAGGTACAATAAGGGAATCCTGCCATATATGTAAGCTAGCGTAGGTCCCAAAGATAATCTATTGAACTCCATATAAAAGTTGTCTCTATAGTCGACTATAGGGATAATTACTCTATTTTTTTATCCATGTTCTAATTTGAAATCCTAGCATGCTACCTTCCATGAGGTACAAGAATAACTAGACCAAATGATGGGTAATAAACTTTCTCATCCTCCTTTAACTTTAGGTCAACTAATTGCACATGGATTTTGGAGCTTAGAAAATGAGCCCAATAAAATTAGAGGGGAGGCATTTTTTTGGTGCCATCATAATTATGCATATTAGTTATGACATAATCTATAACTACTTGGTAGTCATGTATATATTCATTAATATCTATCCCAAATATGATAACTAACATAGAAAAAAATCATGGGGTTGAGGTCCAAGGTTCAAATATTGGGCCTCATCGGACTGAATGCTTGTCCCTTTCTTGGTGCTTTCAACAACGTAAAATGTTTAAAATGATTATGGCATGGTGGTTATAGGGGTAGACTACGTGAATATCTATGTGGTAGCTTATAGGATGAACAACATAGAAAATTATGGTGACCATAAAAGTCGAACAACATTCTTGGATTCTTGGTGGGCTATAGATTCCACCATGTAAATTCAAAAAACAAAAACATAGAAAAAAATCCATGATGGTTATTAAATGCAAGGAGCATAATTTGCTTTTTTGGGAGGCTAACATGGGATTGCCCTAATTGCTTATCTAGCAAACTTTTAACCAAATCCCTTCTATAATACTCAGATTGGTCCTCTACCCTAATAGTTTTAGAATTTTTACTCGAGCAAGCTTCTACTGTGAAACCCCTTGTGATGGCATTGGCTATAATGTCAAATAATATTTACCTTATTGTAGTACACACCATTTTGGATTTTGGGTCATAGCTTCCTGCTATTAATTTGATAAGTTTTGGGTGGGGATGCACAAACTTGGGTATGTAAGATCACAAAAATGAATCTCATGCATTCACTTGTACCTTATTAGGTGAGAAATTTCCCTTTTCTTTTTCTGTAAATAAAATTCTTGAATTTTACCTTATCTATAATCAGTGGGTCATAGATTTTACTCATACGGTATTGAATATCCTTAGTGGTCCTCTAAATATTTTGACCTTTCCTACTTCATTCTATAGCTACTAAATTGAGAAACCTTAATTCCAAATGTAGTCACAAAACATAATACAATAACTTGGCAACTTCATGCAAAATATCTTTGTAATTGCTCTTCAAGAATATTCTATTTCTCAAATGCTCAATTACTAAAATATGTGGAGTACATTCATAAGCCTTTATTTTTTAGCTAGGATCTTGAGAAACGCTAAGTTTCAAAATTAATCAAATTAAACCTAGGTTACATGCTTAAATAGCTTAGGGAAAAGCTAGAATTAGGAAAGCGATAAATAGGGAGAGAAAATAGGGAAAGCTTAGGAATAGGAAGAGAATTTAAAATTAAATTCTCTCTCTCACCGCCTGTCGTCATTGCTTGTCGTCCACCTTGGTGTCGTCATCCGCCTGCCGTCCACCGTGGTAGATTAAATGCCAACATTCTCCCCCTTAAAGTTGAGAGGGCTGACAAGACAGTCTCTCAGATTTACATATTGAGCTTTAGCAATGCCTTTGGTGAAGATGTCTGCCAAGTTGTCTAAAGTGCTGTAATATTTAAGCTCAACTACCTGTTTATCCACCATGTCACGAATGAAGTGATACTTCATATCAAAGTGTTTTGACCTGCTATGATGGATAGGATTATGTGCCAGTTGGATGGTACTCATATTGTCACTGTACAATCTTGTAGGACCACTTTTTTTTTCTACAATATCTTCAAGGACTTTCCTCAACCATAGAGCTTGAGTACTAGCATGAGTGATTGCTATATACTTAGCCTCAGTAGATGAGAATGCTACAACAATTTGCTTTTTGGAACTCCATGTAATTAGTCCTCACCCTAGACTAAAACAGTTTCCTGATGTAGATTTTCTATCATCTATATTGTTGTCCCAATAACTATCACTGAAGCCAACTAATTTTACAAAAATACATTTCTGGTAATGGATTCCAAAATCTAATGTACCCTTTACGTATCTCAGAATTCTTTTAGTTGCTTGAAAATACAGCTCGAATGGATCAACCATAAATATTGAAACAAGAGAAAAAAAATACTGAATATCAGGTCTTGTGTTGGTGAGAAACATAAAACTCCCAACCATGCTCCTGTAAGTGGTCATGTCAACCTTCGGTGCTCCATCATATTTGCTCAATTGGAACCCATGACCCGTTGGAGTTGCAACTGATTTGAATTGCTCCATGGCAAATTTATTACTCATATCTTGAGCATATTTGTGTTGACATATGAAGATCCCTCTATCTATCTGATGTACTTCCATGCCTAGGAAGTATTGCATTAAGCCTAGATATTTCATCTCAAATTGTTTCATCATGGAGTGTTTGAAATCCTTATTCATCTTATCATTACTATCCATAAATATTATATCATCCACATATAAACAAACTATGAGAATGTCTTTACCTTGCTTTAGGTAGTAGAGAGTATGTTCACTTTTACTTCGAGTGAATCCATACTCCTTGAAGTAGCCATCGATGCGAGAGTACTATGATCTTGGTACTTGCTTGAGGCTATATAGTGCTTTTTTCAGTTTGTAAACAAGGTTCTCCTTACCCTGTTCTTTAAAACCTTGAGGTTGTTAGACATAAATCTCTTCATCTAAGTACCCATTGAGAAAGGCACTTTTTACATTCATATGCTGAATTTTCCACCCTTTATGGGCAGCCAAGGAAAGTATCGATCTGATAGTTTCTTGTTTGGCAACAGGAGCAAAGGTATCCTCATAATCAATGCCATATTTTTGAGTAAACCCTTTTGCTAGAAGTCTTGCCTTGTGTCTTTTAATGCTTCCATCAGCATTGAATTTGGTCTTGTAGACCCATTTGCATCCAACACATTTTTTACCCTTAGGAAGCTTCACTAGCTCCCAAGTATCATTCTTTTTTATAGAGGTGATTTCCTCTTCCATGGCTTGCTGCCATACATCATGAGTGCATGCTTTCTCATAGCTAGATGGCTCTAGTTGTGCACTAGTCATTAAAGCATAATTAACTACATCTCATTTAGGATCATTGGAGTCATCATCTCCATACATATGCAAATTTTCAAGTTTTTGTAAAACTGCATTCATTTCACTAGCCTGACTTCTAGTGTATCTTTTCTAGAAATTCTTATCCAATATTTGAAAATATGGATGATGTTGTAGTGTTCTTTTACCTCTTGATGGAGAATCAATATCCATAGGTGAATAACTTACTGATATTTGTGGAGAAGGACTTGGAGTAGCTACTGATGTACTCGATGTAGTACTCATACTTGGGCTTGGAGGAGTTCCTTTGTTGTTTTTGGGTTGATTTTGTTGCACTTGTTGCACTTGCTGTACTTGAGAGGTACTTGCATCATGAGATCCATCATCAACAAAATTTTTTTGATGACCCCATTCTCCCCCTTCATCAAAAATTACATCCCTGGAAAGAATAATTTTATGTGTTTTGGGATTATAGAGTCTATATGCTTTGGTAGACTCACAATATCCAACAAAAATACATGCTTGACTCTTGGGGTCAAGTTTATTTCTTTTCTCATCAAGAATGTGAGCATATGCAAGAGAACCAAAAACCTTAAAGTGTTTTACATTTGGCTTTTTGCCATTCCATCCTTCATAAGGAGTGATCCCATCTAGACTAGAAGTATGACTCCTATTTAAAATGTAAACACTAGTTATTACAACGTCATCCCAATACATATTACTGAGATGCTTAGTTTGAAGCATTGATCTTGCCATTTCTACTATGGTGTGGTTCTCGCCACACCATTATGTTGTGGAGTATAGGCAGTGGTGAATTACCTTTTTATCCCACATTCTTTACAATATTTGAGAAAGGCATTTGAGGAATACTCTCCTCCTCTATCTGTCCTTAGACATTTTACAATGAACTCATTTAGATTTTGATCTGATTTTCCATAAGAAATAAATAGATTTGAAGTTCCTTCTTCTTCACCATACTTGCCATATTGACCTCGTCTATCTTGAGAAGTCTTGGACCAACAATCTTGAAAAAAATGACCAGGCTTGCCATAGTTGAAACAAGCTTTATTTTTTTCGTCACCTCCTCTTCCTTGATTGCCACTTCTTCCTTGATTGCCACCTCTTCCTTGATTTCCACCTCTGTTTTGATTGCCACCTATGCCTTGGTTTCCACCTCTTGAGCTACTCCTTCCTTTGTCTCTTCTTTGTCCTCTGCCTTGGCCTCTGCCTGAACCTTCATTTGATGAAAGCTTTATCATCGCCTCCATAGCTTGTTGAAGGAGGCCCTTGTAATCTCTCTTCATGTGACATCAATGAACCAATTAGTGCATCAAAAGTTAGAGTGGAAAGGTCTTTTGATTCTTCAATGATGATAGCAGTGTGGTTCCATTTATGAAGAAGTGTTCTCAACACTTTCTTCATAACTGCTTCAGGTTTGAATTCTTCACCAAGAGTTTCCATCTTGTTGACAACTGCTTTGACTCTTACGCAGTAGTCTCCAACTTTCTCATCTTCATTCATTTTGAGATTCTCAAAATCTCGTTTCAGGGTTTGAAGCCTTACTTGCTTCACCTGATCACTTCCTTGGAAACCTTATTTCAAGGATTTCCATGCATCTTGGGCAGTTAAACAAGAGGAAATCCTAGGGAAGATGCTTTTCTCCAATGCTGCTTGGAGATGATAGAGAGTAGAGGAATTGCTCTTTTGGGCATCTTTCTTTGTCTTCTTATCGACTGCACTTAAAGTGGTCCAATATGAAGGTTTTGTGTAACCTTCTTCAATTATATCCCATAGTCCCTTGCCTATGAGTAAGGTCCTCATATTGATGGACCAATACTCATAATCAAACCCCTTAAATTATGGAATGGGTAGTTTATTATTGGATGCCATAAATTTTGAAAATAAACTAGAAACACACTTTTATTTCTCAATTACAATCAAAGCACTATGTTTTCAAAGGAATAATTACATATTTAAATCAAATCTAACTTGATCTACTCTCTCGTAGATATCCTGTTCTATCTACAGAGGTTCTCCTATCACTGGATTGACAAAGTTATCGGCAACTGAGTCACTATCACTGAGATGAGTATTCTCTAGCTCCTATGGTGCAACTCCTACATATTCTGACTCCTCAAATCTGCTACCAAAGGAATTTTATTTCTGAATCAGCATCATATCCTGCATCTGGTGCTCTTTTTTGGGCTATTACAACATTTTGTAGTTGACTGAATACAGTATTCAGTCCATACGTTCGAACTTTTTCATCAAAGGATTTGGGGTTTTCTCTTACTAAAAGAGAACAAAGGGCATGATAGCATCCGGTTGACCTTATCATTAATAGCAACAAAAACTATTCCCCCTTGGATGCAAAAAATTTCCCTCTTTAAAGCCTCTTAGGCTATTACAAAAATTGCCTCTTAGGCAATATTTTCCCTTTTTTTTTCAAAATAAACAAGTTTTTTTTTTAATTTACTAAATTTTAAAGAAAGTTTAAAATATATATTTTTATTTAATAATAAAAATTTGTTTAGAAATCAAATTTTAAAAATATGATTTAAAAACAAAAAAATTTAAATTATTAAATAAAATATTAAAAAGCTTTAAAAAAAAAGTAAATAATAAAAAAAATTAAAAAAATACCTCGTCAATGCGCCCGCGAGGATTGAACCCGCGACCTCACGGGTGGAGAGGGCCTTAGCGCCCACCTCCGAACCACCCCGGCTACCACTACCGGTGGTGAGTAAAAGCACCTCCCGTGCTTTGTTGTCTCCTCCGCGATGGGGAAGACAAAAAAAAGAAAAGCCTTCAAAAGGCTTTGGGATAATTATCCCACATGCACAAGGCCGAAAGGCCTTGTGTGCTTTATAAGTGGGAAGGTGCGGGTAATTCTTTGATTACCTTTGGGCAATCACCCGCATTCCTTTTTTCGTCTCCCTTGGCCAATCTAGATGTTCCACGTCTGCCCCCTTGCCACATCACTCGCCATGTCACCCTGTCCAATCAGCATTGCCATGTTAGCTTGTCCAGTCAGCGTCGCCACGTTAGCTTCTCCAGTCAGCTTTTCCATCCGCCATGTGTTCGCCTCCAATCCAGTGGCTCGTCGCCATGTGTCTACCAGGTTAGCTTTGTTGTCTGCCATGTGTCCTTCTCGAGAATCATGTTGCCAGTCAAGATGGCTCTACTATTTGCTACATTTCTACCTCAGGAATTGTGTTCGCCTGTCAAGTCAGCTCCACATGTCCAGGTCCTCTATGGACCGCTCCTCGACTCCTCGAGATGCATGCTTGTAGGGCCACTTTGAGATGCATGCCTACGACTGTTCCTCAATCCACAAGCCTCCAAAGATACCAAAAAACCTAACCCTAACCTCACTCTAATATCAAACTAAGAAATGCTAAGTTTCAAAATTAATCAAATTAAACCCAGGTTACATGCTTAAATAGCTTAGGGAAAAGCTAGAATTAGGAAAGTGAGAAATAGGGAGAGAAAATAGGGAAAGCTTAGGAATAGGAAGAGAATTTAAAATTAAATTCTCTCTCTCATCGGTTGACGTCATTGCCTATCGTCCACCTTGGTGTCATCATTCACCTGTCGTCCACCGTGGTAGATTAAATGCCAACAAATCCTAACCATTGACTCATTAAATGTTGAATATTTTGTGTGCTCTGCTTTATCATCGTAATATTTTTTGAAACTACCACTAATTTAGCCATAAACCTTCCATTTGGATCATAGGTCCACATGTGCAACACTATTAGCATTTGAAGGCCACTAAGTTTATCATCTAGGAATCTACCTTGAATTTTGGCTATCATGGTAATAGGACCAAAGTTGAAAGGAAATTCGTAAGAACTAACCTTTTTAACTGAGTCCTCAAAGCTTTTGTTTGCTCTATCAATCTATAGATACAACTCCATCATGAAGACCTAGTCTATCACATAGTAAGGGATTAGATACAAGTATCAAGTAAAACCATAGACCTTGATAAAAGTGTTTCTATATTAAAGTACCAATCTCGTAGTTCACACTTATCACCATGAAGCTTATCTTTTACTTTCAAGGATAGTTAAGGAATCCTGTCATATATGCAAGCTAGCATAGGTCCCAAAAATAATCAATTAAAATCTAAGAACAAGAGTCCAATCAACTACAGGGATAACTACATTTTTTGTGCATTTTCTAATTTGGAATCCTGGCATGCTACCTACCATGAAGGAAAAAAATAAATAGGTCAAATGTGATGGTAATGAGCTTTCTTGTTCTCCTTTAAATTTAGGACAACTAATTATGCATGAATTTGGGAGCTTAGAAATTGGGCCCAATAAAAGAAGAGGGAAGGATTTTTTTGGTGCCATTATAATTATACACATTGGTTATGACATAACCCATAACTACTTGGTAGTCATGTATGTATTAATTAGTATCTAGCCCAAAGCTAACATGTAAAAAAAGTTATAATGGTTCTTAAATACAAGGAGCTTAATTTGCTTTTTTGGGAGGCTATCATGGGATTGCCCTAATTGCTTTTCTAGAAAATTTTTAACTAAAGAATTTTTATAATACTCAACTTGGTCCTTTGCACTAATAAGTTATGATTCGTACTCGAGTGAGCTCCTACTATGAAAGCTCTTGTTATGGCATTGGCTATAATTTCAAACAATCTTTACCCTATTGTGTTACACACTATTTTGGATTTTGGGTCATAGCTTTCTGCTATTGCTTTGACAAGTTTTGGGTAGGGGTATACAAACTTAGGCATGTAAGATAACAAAAATGAATTTCATGTAGTCCATTATACCTTATTAAGTGAGAACTTCTTTCCTTTTTCTTTTGCTACATCTATGCAAATATTGAATTTTGTCTTATCTATTATCAGTGGGTAATGGATTTTGCTCATATGGTCTTGAAGATCCTTAGTGGTCCTTTGTATCTTTTGACCTTTCCTACTTCATTCCATAGCTACTAAATTGAGAAGCGTCAATGCTAAACATAGTCACAAAACATAATATAGTAGCTTGGCACCTTCATGCAAAATATCTTTGTAATTGCTCTTCAAGAATGCTTTGTTTCTCAAATGCTCAACTACTCAAATGTGTAGAATGCATTCAAAAATATTAATTTTTTAGCTAGGATCTTAACCATTGATGTATTAAATGTCTAATATTTTGCGTGCTCTATTTTATTGTCGTAATCATTTTTTAAAACTACCACTACATGCAAGCGCTTGGAATGCATGTTGATTTAAATATCGCTATGCTTCTCATCCAATCAAATTGCTTACATTTTGAAATTTGTTGGTTGCCAACTTTTTATTTTGGCTAATAAGCTTTTAATGACTCAAAATTATCATGGTCGCTTTATTTACTTATAATTGCACATGCTTTATGTACATAAAATACAAATCGAGGCACACTTTCCTATGCATAATGCTTTAAATACTAGCCATTTACCAAAATTGGTAAAATGTGGCTATCCATATCTATCAACACAAATGCATTTAGTTCATGCTTTCCCAATATTTGGTAAGGTCTAGACCATAACGATTAAATATTTTTATGCTTTCCCAACTTGGCCCTATCTCCATCCCATTTTAACACTAAGTAACCAACTTCAAATTGCTTGGGAGAAGATTTTTTGTTAAACCACCTTTTAACTTCTAGTTGGTGCTGCTAAAAGTTATTATATGCCTTCTCTCTTCTTTCTTCTCAAAAAAGTAGCTCTTCCATTATTACTTTATTTGGCTCCACATCCAATAATTTTTCTTTATCTATTATCTTCATAACCAATAACTCCAAATGGAGTGATAATATGACTTCCTTACCATTAACAAATGAATATGCAAAAGCTTTTAATGCTTTCTTAACTATAATTATATCTTCCTATAGAGCTTGATTAAGCATCAAATGCCAAATTTTTTTTATTTTCCCCAATTGTTCTTTTGATGATTCTCATTAAATTTTTATTGGTAGATTTAGCTAGCCCATTGCCTTGTGGGTAGTAATTAGTAGAAGATTTCCAGTATATATTGTATTTATTGGTAAAATAAATGAATTTGGCACAAAGGAAGGGATACCCATTGTAAAAAACTATAGTTATCGAAATGTCAAATCTAGTAATCAATCTCTCTAGAAAGTTAGTTACAATTTCTTGATCCATATGATTGGTATCTTTTGCCTCATACCATATGATAAATTAATCTATTATAGTCAAGATAAAATTATGTTTGATAGATGAATTTGGATTAATCACCCCAATAAAATCAAACCCCCATTGCTAAAATGGACCCTCTACAATTATTCGCTAAAAGGGTAATGCCAAATTTCTCCTCCTTCCCACAAATCCCTAGCATTTATCATATTATCTATCAACCTTGAAGGTATAAAAAAATAAGATATGCCAATAGTATTTAGCGTAAAGTATCTTGACAACTGTTGTATGACCAAAGTAATGCCCATATGAGAATCTTAAATGAAACTCACTCAAGGCCTCGTTTTCTCTGTTTGGAGGTATGCAACGTATGAGCACTCCATAAAAATTATTTTGGTATAGGTTTCCATCAGTCATCACATAATTCATAGCATGTAGCCTATATATTCATATTTGAGAAGAAGTAAAACCATCCAAACACTTGGTCTAAAGAAAATAAATTAATTTATTAATCTAGTTTATTTATTTTGGTTATCTACTGACTGCAATTCTTCAGTTTCCTCAACTAGCATGTTTGCTTATGGTATTGCATAATTATAAAGATGCTCACACAAATCTCTACCTCTAACCAACTTGGTAGGTCAAATTTCTATATCATCCTCTTGAATTTTGGTATTCCAACCAACTCTCTTTTCATCCAATTCTCCTTACATAATGAATTTTTACACATCTGGATGACCAACATTCACTAGGGTCTTGCTTTGAGAAATAAAGTTCCTCAATTTTTTTAGTTATTTCATGAGTGATAATATGTATTTTTTAATGAAATTATATTGTTACTCATAGTTGTGGAACGTTTGGCTTCAGAAGGCTATTGGTCACTTCTTGTGATCTTTGTCCTTCTGAGCCAACATGGATGCAAAGCTTTCCTCAGAATCATATACATATAGGATGAAATCCTTTTGATAGTCAAGGTTGGCTAGTACTATATCCTTAGTTATAGCTTGCTTGTTTTTCTTGAACGCTTCCTCCCTTGCCTTTATCTAGGTAAAATTTGAATTTTTATTTAGTAGCTCTATCATTGGTTTCACTATCTAAGCAAAGTTAGATACAAACTTCTAGAGAAAATTAATTTTACCAAAGAAGGATTATAATAATTTCTTGTTCTATGGAATAGGGACCACCAAGATTTCCTTAACCCTATTTATATCAATAGCTAGACCTTCTTTTGATACTACATGGCCTTGTAGCTTGCTATCTTGAATGACAAATATGGACTTCTTTGGATTCAACGATACTCTAAATTATATATTTTTGGAACACAAGCTAGAGATTATCAAGATGCTTATCCTTGTAGTGGGAAAATATTATTATATCATTCAGATAAGTCAATATTAATTTGTTAACCAATTCTCCAAAATCTAGGTCTAAAGCCCTTTGAAAGGTAGCTCCAATGTTGGACAGGCCAAAGGGCATTATTTGATAGGAAAAGGTTCCTCACTTTGTAGTGAATGTAGTATTATATTGGTCTTCATCCCTTACCCAAATTTTATTAAAGCTAATGAATCCATATCACAAATAAAATCTTTCTGCTCCAGCAACAATATGCATAATATGATCAATCTGAGGTAGGAGAAAGTATTTTTTAATGATGCCTTATTTAGATTCCAAAAATCTACATACAGGTAAATATCACTATTTTTTTTCTTACCAAGATAAAATTTGCTACCCATGTTGAGTGCTTGATGTGATAAATAATTTTTGCATTCAACAATTTTAGTAGCTTTTGCTTCATAGGGGATTCTATATTTAGATTCATAGGTATTTACTTTTATCAGAATGAATTTGCATTAGGCAATAATTCTATCATATGTTGAATACTCTCCCTGCTAATAACCTTCAAATAATCATAGGTCCATGCTTTAATATAACTAAATTATTTTCATAGAGTGATAATCTATCAAAATTTTGCTTTGAACAAAGCACTCCAATCTTTAAACTTTTTTTGAGCTCAACTTGAATTTATTTCAACTCTTGTTTATCAATCCTCATTTTTTGGCTAGTTGGCTGGTCACTATTATCAAATAGACTCTCCAGAGTAATCAATCCTTTTAGGATGTGATTATTTTTAATCTAAATAACATATTGCTGATTTACGCTCTTAATTATCTCTTTAGGCTCATTCGCATAGATAACTTCTTAAACTAGAAATCTTATTATCTACTCATCATCTTTGAACACTTGCCAGAAGATGTCTGTATTTGGTACAAAGGCTTGAAATCCAACTTAAATAGCTTTGAATTCCTCTAAATATCAGATGTTGGATAAAAAATTTCTCCCTAAGAGGCTAATACATCAAATTGTTCATTTTCATTCCTAGGGATTGCTTTTATATTCAAAGCTTCAAATATCTCTAGAAGATCCCAAACTATGTTCCAATACGTTTTGAAGTAATGCTATTTTTATTACATTTCTTTGCAACTTGGTTCATTCTCCATGTGGAGTCACCATAAAATATGAGCAACTTAATTCATAGTATTTTTTGCTTATAGCAAAAATAGATATAGGGCCTCATACTCTACTGCATTATTGGTGCAATTCCAAGTTAATTGGTATGAGAATCACTTTATTCCTTTAGAAGGAGAGATTGATACTATTATAGCTCTGATACCATTTCAACATTTAGCTCCATCAAAGTAGAGCTTCCAAATATTTGTTCTCTAGAGCTCTTGATTTGATTAAGCTTAAAGTTTTCTCTTTAGGCTTCATAATATATTAAGTGCATATTCCAGTCTCAATCATGGCATTGAAGTCCTTGAGAGAATTCATCTTTTATCTGTAGTTCATCTATAATTATTTCTAGGGGATTTATTTCATTGTTGATAATATTTTTTGGAAAATGATGTTGACATGTGTGCATTTTTGGATTAGAAGGCACAAGAGAATATGTAACCACTTTGTAACAGTATTGTACAAGTGGAGATGTAGGAATATTGTAGTTGTAACAGTCTTGAACTGTTACCTTGCTTGTAACTGCCATAGATTCTTTAGGTTTGAGTTTTTTAGTTGTTGTAGTCTTTTACATTCATATTGTAATCTGAACCGAGTGTGGTGTAATGAATAGAAGGTGAAAATTTCATTTTTCCAGCCTGTTGTGTGTTTTTGCATAGTGCAGTCCAATTTTACAAAAACTAGTTAACTACCAACTTTGGAGGTGTATAACTTTTGTTGTGTTTATCTATTTGTTGCAAGTAATACACCATTAGAAATCCCTTTCCAAGATATTTCTAACCATATATCACACTCCAGATTTCATTCAGTATTTGTGCTTATTTTCACCTCTGAAAATCATGTTTTGTCCACTTTTACCCAGACCCTGGCGCCCTGGGCAGACCCTGCGCTACCTTGTAGAGCTCATAACTTTTGACTCACAACTCCATTTTGAGTGTTCTTTACACCGTTGGAAATCTCTCAGAATAATATTTCTATCCATATATCATTTGCCTCATTTGGATCTCGTTTGGACCTTCATATTGTAACTTTGGTGCTCTATTGTTGAACCCTGGTGCCCAGTCTTCTTTGAACTTTGGTGCTTTGTTGCAGCCTTCATAATCTTCATTTGGTATCAGATCTTTGTTTGGTTGGAGGGTTAGAATCACCTGTGGTCTTGCTAATAATTTTTTAAGTTGTTTTGTGAGGTTTATTATAGGTTCATAGTTGTGTGGGTGTAATGGCCAACAACACTAACTCATTGCCAATCCCTGAGTTTAATGGAGATGACTATGAATATTGGAGCATCAAGATGAAGATCTTGCTGATGGGAAAAGGTCTATGGGATATTGTAGAAGATGGTTTTATAGAGCCAGTAGATTGGAGCACAGTTGCAGCAACAGATAGGTAAGCCATGAAGGATGCACAGAAGAAAAACTCCTTAGCCCTTTACCACATACAGTCAGCCTTGGACAAGAGTTTGTTCCCAAGGATAGTTGACTGTAAGACAACTAAAGATGCATGGAAGTCTTTAAAAGAAGGCTACCAAGGTAGTGACAAGGTTAAAGAGGTCAAATTGCAAACTCTAAGGAGAGAGTTTGAGAATCTCAGAATGCAAGAAGCTGAGAATGTTGGTGACTATTGTGTGAGGGTGAAGGCAGTTGTCAATAAAATGGCAACTCTTGGAGTTAAGACAGAAAAAGAGGTCATTGTGAAGAAGGTTTTGAGGACTCTCACCCCAAAGTGGAATCATGTAGCCATTATTATTGAGGAGAGTAAATATTTGTCTACTCTTGAGTTTGATAATTTGATAGGATCTCTTATGTCTCATGAGGAGAGGCTAAGGGAAACTATTACTGTAGTTGATGAGAAGGCATTTGCTTCTAAAGCTACAATTTCAAAGGGTGATGGAGCAAGCTCTAGTGGACATGGAAATGGCCAAGGAAGAGGCCAAAATCAGAATTCTTCAAGAGGAAGAGGTGGTAGAAGAGGAGGAGCAGCAGGTAGAGGAAGAGGTAGAATTGATAAAAGAAACATACAATGCTATCATTGCAAAAAGTATGGACATTATGAGGAGTGTAGGTTGAAGGCAGGAAATGAAGGCAAGAGGGTCAACTATGCTGATGAGAATGAGGCTACTACAAGCAACCTCTTCTTGACCTACAACAAGGCTGATAAAAACCTTCAAGAGACTTGGATACTTGATTCTGGTTGCTCCAATCATATGACAGGAAATGGGGAGCTTCTTGCTTCCATGGATGAGTCCTTCAAGTCCAAGATCAAACTTGGAGATGACAAGGCTTTGGAGGTGGCTGCCAAAGGTGTAATGGAAGTGAACACAAAAGAAGGTAAGAAACATGTTCATGATATCTATTACACACCAAATTTGAAACATAATTTGTTAAGTGTAGGGCAGCTATGTGAAAAGAACTATAGGGTAGTCTTTGATGATAAGAAATGCACCATCTATGATAAGAACAATAGCAATAGGATTGTTACAACAGTCCCTATGACCAACAATAGGTTGTTTCCTTTAAATTTTGGAGGTCAAGGGAGCAGCCTTGCTAATGTTGTTGTAGAAGATAAGAGTTGGTTGTGGCATCTTAGATATGGCCACTTGAACTTCACTAGTTTGAAGTTATTAACTTCCCAAGAGATGGTTTATGGGTTACCAAAAGTGCAAGAACATAAAAGTGTTTGTGAGGGGTGTGCAATGGGCAAGCATGCAAGGCAGAATTTTCCTAAAGGGAAAGCATGGAGGGCCTCATACCCACTCCAATTGGTCCATTCTGATATTTGTGGGCCTATGCAAACCAAAATCTTGGGTAACAACTCTTACTTTCTTACATTTATTGATGATTTTTCTAGAATGTGTTGGGTGTATTTTTTGAAGCATAAGGATGAAGCATTTGATTGTTTCAAGGAATTTAAATATTTTGTTGAGAATCAGAGTGGCTGCAACATTAAATGCTTAAGGACAGACAATGGTGGTGAATTCTGTTCTAATGAGTTTAAACAATTTTGCAAGAATATTGGCATTAAAAGGTAATTCACAACTTCCTATACTCCACAGCAGAATGGAGTGGTAGAAAGGAAAAATAGGATAGTTGTTGAGATGGCAAGAAGTATGTTGTAAACTAAGAGACTTACCAATATGTATTGGGCTGATGCAGTCCATACAACAGTCTACATACTGAATAGGAGTCCCACTAGCTCATTGGAGAAGATGACTCCTTATGAGGTATGGTATGAAAAGAAGCCCAATGTTAACCACTTCAAAGTTTTTGGTTGTTTGGCTTATGCACATGTGGCTGATGAACTTAGGAAGAAGCTTGATCCTAAGAGTGAAGCATGTATATTTATTGGCTACTATGAAAATACTAAGGCCTATAGGCTTTATAACCCAAAAACTCACAAAGTGGTGGTGTCTAGAGATGTGATTTTTGATGAAGGGGGAGTATATGGTCATCAAAAAATTTATGTTGATGATGGCAGTAGTGGTGGAAGTTCTTCTAGTATGCAGCCTAGTTCTTCTAATGTGCAGCCCAGTTCTTCTAATGTGCAAATTTAAAATCAGTCCCACCAAGTCCACCAACCAGCCCTTCAAACAGTCCCAAACAAAGCAGTTCTAGTCCCTCTTCAAGTGATGATTCTCCAAACATTTTTTCAAATGTGATGAAGACAAAAAGGGGGAAAAAGGCACTTCAAATTCATCCTCCTAATCAGGTTTTGGACAACAATTTCCATAGAAGACTTACTAGAGGTCAAGCTCAAGAAATGGACCAAGTTGTTCAAAGACTTGAAAAGTTGCAAATGTATGGTGATGAGGATGATGGTGAGCCAAAAGGTGATGTTGTTAATTATGCTTTAGTGACTGTTGCTGATTTTGAACCTTCATGTTTTCAAGAAGCTTGTACTAATGATGTTTGGATGCAAGCTATGAATGAAGAGATCAATTCCATTGTAAAGAATGATACTTGGGAGCTTGTAGAACTACCCAAGGGAAAGAAATGTGTGGGCTCCAAATGGGTCTTTAAGACTAAGTATAACAGTGATGGCAGCATTGAGAGACACAAGGCTAGGCTTGTGGCTAAAGGCTTCACACAAAGGTATGGAATTGACTATGAAGAAAATTTTGCTCCTATAGCTAGACAAGAAATAGTAAGGATGGTACTTGCTTTGGCTGCCCAAAAGTAGTGGACTGTACATCACTTAGATGTAAAAAGTGCCTTCTTGAATGGGTACTTAGATGAGGAAGTGTATGTACAACAACCTCAAGGTTTTGAGGTGAAAGGTAAAGAAGAACATGTCTACAGGTTGAAGAAGGCATTGTATGGCCTTAAACAAGCACCTAGAGCATGGTACTCTAGGATTGATGGATACTTTTAGCAGAGTGGCTTCAAGAGAAGCAAAAGTGAACCTACCCTATACTTCAAGAAAGAAGGTAATGATATTTTGCTTGTTTGTTTGTATGTTGATGATTTGATTTATATGGGTAGTAGTTCCAAGTTGAAAGATGAATTTAAGGCTGCCATGATGAGTGAGTTTGAAATGAAGGATTTAGGATTGATGCACTATTTTCTTGGCATGGAGGTGCATCAAAGTAAGGATAAAATCTTCATTTGTCAAACTAAATATGCCAAGGATATGCTGAAAAAGTATGGCATGGATAGTTGCAAACCAGTCCCTACTCCCATTGCTCATGGTGAATTGCTATGCAAATATGATGGGGCTGAAAAGGTGAATGTGACCAATTATAGGAGCATTGTTGGGAGCTTGATGTTTCTCACAAATACTAGACCAGATATTGCATATGCTGCCTCACTTGTTTCTAGGTATATGAGTGAGCCATCTCTCTTGCATTTGAAGGTTGCACAAATTATTTTGAGGTATGTTAAAGGTATTGTTGACTTTGGCATACATTACTATCCTACTGAAGAGATGGAGCTAGTTGGTTTCAGTGACTCAGATTGGGGCAACAACTTGGATGACCGGAAGTCTACATCCGACAATTATTTTTCTCTTGGATCTGGGCTGATCACTTGGAGCTCAAGGAAGCAAGGATCAGTAACACTCTCTTCAACAGAGGCTGAATATATTGTTGTCACTTCAGCCAGTGCTCAGGCCTTATGGCTCAAGAAAGTGTTGGAGGAGATAGGTGAGAAACCAAGTGGTCCTACTACAATTTTTTGTGATAATTTGAGTGCCATACAGTTGGCAAAGAACCCTATCCACCATAGAAGATCTAAGAATTTTGACATGAAGTACCATTTCATTCATGATATGGTGGAAAATAAATTAGTTGAGTTGAGGTATTGCAACACCCATGATCAGTTGGCTGATGTTTTCACTAAAGGTGTTGCTAAAGCTCAATTTCTTAAACTGAGAAATAGTCTTGTGATCCCTTTCAACATCAAGGGGGAGAATGTTGGAAAATGATGCTGACATGTGTGCATTTTTGGATTAGAAGGCACAAGAGAATATGTAACCACTTTGTAACAGTATTGTACAAGTGGAGATGTAGGAATATTGTAGTTGTAATAGTCTTGAACTGTTACCTTGCTTGTAACTTGCCATAGATTCTTTAGGTTTGAGTTTTTTAGTTGTTGTAGTCTTTTACATTCATATTGTAATCTGAACCGAGTGTGGTGTAATGAATAGAAGGTGAAAATTTCATTTTTCCAGCCTATTGTGTGTTTTTGCATAGTGCAGTCCAGTTTTACAAAAACTAGTTAACTGCCAACTTTGGAGGTGTATAACTTTTGTTGTGTTTATCTATTTGCTACAAGTAATACACCATTAGAAAGCCCTTTCCAAGATATTTCTAACCATATATCACACTCCAGATTTCATTCAGTATTCATGCTTATTTTCACCTCTAAAAATCATGTTTTGTCCACTTTTACCTAGACCCTAGCGCCCTGGGCAGACCCTGTGCTACCTTGTAGAGCTCATAACTTTTGACTCACAACTCTATTTTGAGTGTTCTTTACACCATTGGAAAGATCTCAGAATAATATTTCTATCCATATATCATTTGCCTCATTTGGATCTCATTTGGACCTTCATATTGTAACTTTGGTGCTCTATTGTTGAACCCTGGTGCCCAGTCTTCTTTGAACTTTGGTGCTTTGTTGCAGCCTTCATAATATTTAAGATTGACATTATCTTATTCAATAAGATCTTTGTTATAGAAAGTGGGATTTTTTGCATAGATTTTAAACTTCTTGCCTTTATGAGGGATTTCTATGTGAGAATAGTCTAAGGAGAGAGCCACCCAATATGGATATGAATTCCCTAGAATGACATATTCTAAAGTATGGCTCTAGGTCAACCACCACCACCTACTATATGATAGTTATATACAATAATTTGTGGAGGACCATAGTTATATCCTTTATTACCCCAACCGTCTTTACTAGGTTGCCATCTAGCTGCAAAAATTTGGGACTAGATTGGGTACACTCCATTCCCATGGCTTCATAAATTACTTTAGACATCACTATGATTGATACTTTGGAGTTGACCATGCAATTGTATACAATCCACCCTTCCATGCGCAAAGATATATAGAAGGGAGGTGGCCTATTTTTTCCCATTCTTGATACATGTTGACCTTGAGCTAAGTGAAGCTCTAGGTGTGATACACCTTTTAGATGAACAAATTTTAAAGATGCTCAAAAATAATTTATTTGTCCTAGAATAATTAAAGCATCATACATGCTTACTTTTTAAGGAGTTTTCTTTAGGTCTTCCATTATATTAAACCCCTATGATTTTGACCAATTTTTTCTTTCTTCTTTAGATCATCACACCTCTGCCTATAATATTTTATTGCCTCTAGTATTTGTCACTTCATCATAGAAGGATAATAGAGTTTGTTCAATTCCTGAGTCTCCTTTACTTTTATTACTTATTTTGGCATCAGTGGTTCATTCGAACGCTTTGTCAGAGGTTATTCTTTTCTTTGAGTAGGTTGAGCTAGTTTTTTTTAGCTTCTTCAATGGTTGAGATGCTACTTTGAATGGGTTCAATTTTTTGGGATCTACTTGTCAGGATTTCTTGTTCGATCTTGTCAAAATACATATGGAATTTTCTTTTGCAAGTTCATGCATAAGCATGACTTGATTCGAATCCCACAATATATTTATCTAGCCTTTTTGTACCTTCTCTACATTTTATACTACTGCTAATTATGCTTGATGTTAGTAGATCATGCAAGTATCTATGTTGTGTGGATTATTACAATCCATGCACTAGTATTTTTCTTCTATTGGAGAGGTAGAAGGTCCTTCCTCCTCATGACTATATACAACATTTAGATTTTGAGTGGCATTACTTGAAGAGACCCCTTGGTATTTTATAACATAGGAAAATATTTTGGGCTGGTAATTTCTTTCAATGTACTATCTCTTCATAGCGCTTACATCATTGCTCAGGTTCTTTAGCACTGTGAGTACTTCTTGCATAATAGGAGATTCCTTAGGCCTAAGAGTAGGTAATTCAGGCACAATAGGTACTGAAGGTAATATTGGTAGAGTGGGTATTAGATGTAAGGCTGGGGTATTGGTTGTAGGAATTGAAGCCATCATAGGCACAGGTGTAATTATTACTGAAGTTTGCACTTCTTACTTAGATTGTGTAATTTTTGGAAAATATGGCATAATGACTCTAGGTATAATCTTACCCACAACAATTAAGGTATTCTTAGTAGATATAGTAGCCTAAAACACTTAGGTTGGTAAATATTAATGTTTGTATGTTGTCTTCCTAGTACCATCATAGGTTGGTAAATATTTTAGAGGTACTTTGAGAATATCATTAATATTGTCCAAATTGAGTGGTTCTATGTTATTCCATCCAAGGTAAATTTGTTATTGATCCATCTATTTTGAGCTAGTGGAATCAAATGGTCTTGGAGAACTAGAGTATGTTGAGTCTACACTTTCTACAGGGAAATATGGGGATGGATACAAATATTTGTATCTAATGGATGTAAATGGCGGTAGTTCAAAAAATGCATAGGTTGATCTATATTTTTGGCTATTGATCTTATTATTATAAGCTTCTAGACTAAGTGGTGGCTAGGTTCTAGATAAAAAATTCATCCTCATTGGAGTTGGAAGGTAATAGGAAGTTTTATCTAATAGAGCAAAATTTCACCAAGATCCTACTCAATCAAGGATGTGAGATTTGAGTTTCACTGAACGTGTGGAAATGTTTGGTTCAAAATAAACCTAAGTGGATGAGATGCACCCTTGAATCTCATCCAAGATTGGAAGACCCAAAAAAGCTTTTGAGTCAACATTCTAAGAAGATTGTATCCTTATAAAGCTAACAAAATTAAAATAAGGTTTAAGAAAAAAATGATAAATGAGAAGGGTAAGAAGGGTGCAGGGTTAGAAATTGAATTAAAAATGAATAATATTAAGCTAATAGCAAGGAAATGCACTATATAAGAGTCTTACATACAATATAAAATAAGGCCTACGAGACCAACTAACATATAATCTTGCAAAAATTAATTTTAAGTTGATTTATAGGTTCTTAATCATTCTAGAACTTTAAATGAACAATGATCCAAGTTACAATCCAAATAGTAGAATTAGCTTGAGCAAAATAAACTATTCATCAAGCAAAAAACATAAATGCATTAAAGAACATGACTCACGTAATTATAAATTTTGCAATACCATTTAAAGAGATCAAATAATACTAAATTTTATTGATAGACAAAGTCATCATACAACATATATAAGAAGCAAATGCTAAAGGGTCAACCCTCTATTAGAGGTACATTGATATATTTATATTACACCAAAAATAGGCTTTAACAATGATTATAAACCACCCTTAAAGATATTTAAAGGTAGTTATTCAAATGTCATCTATAAGGGTATCGTAGAAAGTTCATGACATACAACAATGGCTAAAAACCATCTCAAAAAACCACCCTCTTAGGGTCTAAGAGGATGATTTAAAATTGCCCTCTTAGGGCTACAAGGACGATTGTAAACCACCATATTAGGACTAAAAGGGCGGTTATAAACTACCCTATTAGGGTTAAGACCTCTTAGGCCTAAGAGGACAGTTTAAAACCGCCCTCTCAGATCCTAAGAGGGTGGTTATAAGAGGGCGATTTTAAACCGCCCTCTTAGGTCACCCTAAGACGATAGTTTATAACCATCGTCTTAGGATGACCTAAGAGGACAGTTTTAAATCGCACTCTTTAGGTCACCCTAAGATGACAATTTATAACCATTGTCTTAGGATGACCTAAGAGGGCGGTTTAAAACTGCCCTCTTAGGACTAAGAGGGTGGTTAAAAACCACCTTCTTAGAGTCTCACCTAAAAAAATATAAAGGATGTGGGAAAAGCAAAGTTGAGCTTTGGCAACTTTGGAAAGAATGCCCACTCCAAAGAGCAAAACAAAAATTTCAGCTCCCGTTTTTTCCTTTTCATGTGCTATAACTATGCCTATATCTGTAGTGTATAAGAGCAAAGAGCAACTAAAAATCAATAAGGGATGTCCCATAGTAAACCACTTAATTTCAAAAAAATATATGTGAAAATTTAATCTGTTCTTATTACTCCAATGATGAGGATGAAAAATACAAAAATACTATTATATCTACTAGCTAGAAATAATTTGTGATGATAGAACTATATAACTTGTTACTTTCCAAATAATTATAGTTATAATTTTACACTAATAAAATATTAACAGAATGCTTTAATATTCAAAAGATACAATTTTACTCTAAGAAAATATTAACAAAATCCTATAATATTCAAAAGATAATAATCTCCAGATCATAAATCAATTCAATACATGTAAATATATCAAACTTCAACAACGAACAGTTTAACCTAGGTGTTGTAGGTGAGTTGGAGAGGAGAGGGAAATCCTCCAAGAGAGGTCCAAGGTTCAAATCTCCACCCTACCAAAAAGCTGAATTGGGTATCCAAAATCCAATTGATAATGTTGGTGCGGGCAGGGTCGGGTGCGACTCCCGGGTGACTTTGATGGTGTAGAAGCCCCTGTTCGTGGTCTCTTAGACCAAGGCGGCCCCGCAAGGGGTTTTTCGCTTAAAAAAAAAAAAACAATGAACAATTTACTTTTTGGGTGTATAAGAGCAAAGAGTAATTGTATCTGTGGTGTACAAGAGAAAATAAGAACTATATATGTGGTGTATAAGAGCAAAGAGCAAATATGCCTATAACTATATCTGTATCAAGCTTCAAAATTCATATGCTATAACTAGACCTATATATGTAGTGTACAAGAGCAAAGAGCAACTGAAAACTAATAGGAGATGTCCCATAGTCAAAACCACTAGTGTCAAAAAAATATATGTGAAAATTTAATATGTTCTATTTCCTCCAATGTTGAGGATGAAAGAATACAAAAATACTATTATATCTACTAGCTAAAAATGATTCATGATAAAAACACTGTATAACTTGTTACTTTCCAAATGCATATAGTTATAATTTTACTCTAATAATATACTAACAAAATACACTAATATTCAAAAGATACAGTTTTACTCTAAAAAATATTAACAAAATCATGTAATATTCAAAAGATAATAATCTTCGAATCATAAATCAATTCAATACATACAAATATATCAAACTTTAACAATGAACAATTTACTTTCCAAATACATATAGTTACAATTTTACTCTAAAAACATATTTGCAAAATACTGTAATATTCACATGATAATAATCTCCGATCATAAATCAATTTAATACATGCAAATATATCAAATTCTAATAATAAACAATAAACATATTGAAAAACTTTATTGAAATTACTAAAGCAATGCATAAAAGCAAAGTATTTTCTAATAACAATTTTTGTGTTCATAAATCACATCTTAATTTCATATCATATTAGAAACAATTGAAGTTACTTTTCAAATGTGCTCATTTTTTGCAATGTCACAATATTTATCAGTTTAATAGGTGATATTCAAATTGGATGGCGACTTCTATTAATACTCAATAATATAGTTACAATACACCTTGCCTCTAAACTACCAGTTTTTTCACTCAAACATTGTGTTAACCAAATTATCAAATCACCATCTTAAGTTGGTTGAAATTGTGTAAGAAATCAATACAAATATGATATAATCATAAACAAAACAAAGACAAAAATCAAGACTTTTTCAGTTATTTGGTTTGTTGTTAAAACCTAAAATTCTAATCATTCCCTCCATTATTAAAAAAATTATAAAAATAAAAAAAATCCATTCAATGGTGATATTAATCAAATGAAATATACTGATGACTTACGTTGCTACAGGTGAAACATAAGGAACAAATGGTACAATTATTGCAGCAATATTCAATCATGTCAATTCTTGGCTAAGACGAGTACCAAGAAGGAGGTAGGGGTTTAGTAGCACAATGGCATGACTATTGAGAATGAGAGGATTAGGCAAGTTGGTGAACAAATCTAGTGTTTGGCTAATTTGGACAACCATTGCAAACATTTGGTTTAGGAGATATGGCTCCAATGTAGATCTCTTTTAAGTGTTGTAACCAAAAGTGGTTAATTCTTAGGATTATAGATTTTAGAGTTATGAAAGTTTGTTAGAAAGTTAAAAGGAGGAAATGGGTGCTCTTACTAGCTAAGTTTGGAGGGAGTCTCATCCCAACTTGTAACAATCTTTTTTTAATATATGTTTTTCAATTTTTTTCCAAAAAAACAATTAAGACAAATTGAACTAGTGAATTCATAGCCTTTGATAATTTTAAAACATATCACAAGTAAACAAAAAAACTTACAATCCTTTAAAAATATAAAATGATATTATAGAATAAAATTCTTTAATGTTGATAAGTTTAAATACCCTATGAGTTACTCTCTCTCTCTATATATATAGGTTATTTTTGTTAGGGTAGTGTGAGAAACCCCTACCATCGACGCTTAGGGTTAGGCATTCCCATCCCAACCATGACCCTAGGCATTCCCATCCCAACCATGACCTCTCGTAAGGCCGAGAGCTAAGCTTATTAATAGGGGTTAAACACACATTCATACACAAACCCACCCCCTCACACACTTGCCCACATTACGATTTGAACCTTGGACCTCCCAGAAAAGAGCCAAATCCTAAAAGGTTGTGTTATCCCTTGAGACATTACAAAATACAATACTATCAATTAATATATATTATTTCACTTAGTTTTTTTTTAATAAATGAATATTGAAAAACTAGACTTTGAGACACCATTTTTGTTTGAAGTGTTAATCTTTTATTGTGTATTTTGATAATAAATTCTCTTGATTTTTTATTCTTAGTTTCTTTAAATAATTATTAGCATTAACCAACTTATATATCATTATAATTGTTTCATTTAAAGATGAATTGTTTATTTGTCTTTGCCCTCTTAATGTACAACAAATACATACATTCTTTTATTTCTTTTATTTTTTTTAAATGGGTTATATGAGATTGAAAATCCCTACTCGTATTACATCATCACCATATAGTGGTATTACAACAAAGCTTGAATATTATCCATGTATCATTTGGTAAGACTTTGAAGAATCTAGTCTGTTGAACTAATATCACTTGATCTAAAATTTAAGTTTACATGGATTTTTAACGAGGGATCCCGATCCTATTATACATTTGAACTTAGATTTTTTTGAATGAAAATTCACCACTATAATATCTCTTGCAAATCATTTTTTAATCTCTTTCATCTATCTATTTTACATTTAAATTGATATAACTACTAAACTGTAAATACTTTTATTGTTTATTTTATATTTATTAAATTTAACAAATAAAGAAACGTTTTCGAACATTAGAGTAGAAAGGCTCTACCTAGGTGTTGCAGTTGAGTTGGAGAGGAGAGGGCAATCCTCCAAGAAGGTCCCAGGTTAGAATCTCCACCCTACCAAGAAGCTGAATTGGGTACCCAAAATCCAATTGATAATGTTGATGCGGGCAGGGCTGGGTACAACCCCTGGGTTACGGTGTAGAACTCCGTTCATGGTCTCTTAGACCAAGGCGACCCCACAAGGAATTTTTCGCTTAAAAAAAAAAGAAAAAAGAAAAAAAAAAAGTAAAAATGCTCCTTAAAGAAATTCTCACATGAAAGCCCCCTACGTATGCTCGATGTCATGCAAGCAGTAAACAAATTATCCAGAAATATCAACATTAAAAAGAGTTATTTATTCTTAAAAATATGCACACCCGTTCCTTTGTTGAGATCTGGAGTGTAGTCTTCTTGGAATTTGAATTCACGATGTGTCTACTAGATTTTAATTTTTTTTTTTAAATAAATTAAAAAGTTGAAAAAAAAAAAAAAAAATTTGAAATAACAAACCAACTAATACTACAACTACACATAATTACACATTTACCATGCCCGTGGCTTCCCACATAATTACACACATTTAGCATTTCTGCCAATCCTGTATTAGGGAATCTATACTCTGTCCAACAAGAAAAAGACGAAACTAACCATTTACTATTTCCACCAATCTATTTTAGGGAATCTGTCCTCTGTACAAATAGAAAAAGACGAAACTAACGTTTTCTTCAAGAAATATAATTGTAGTCACATTTTTCAAGGGTAGCTGAGAACCTCCTCATAGAATTAAGATAATTAAGATAAAATAGCCAAAGAAACCTAACACGCAGTTGACTTCGATTTTTTTGATACAACAGCGTCCATCTTTGATCAATTTGAGGTCTATTTTGTTGTGGCAGGAAGTTAGTTTCTGCAATGTTTGTTTGAATCAAATGATCGAATGAACAATGCCTCTGCCGGCCTTCTTCATAGCCTTCCTTCTCTTATGGAAAGCAATCTGCTTCTTCCTCGTTACATGCATTCACTCAAAACAACAACAGACGCCCGGTTTCTTTTTTTAACAATATGGTCGAGTTCCCTTTCCTCGCCAATAAAGATCACGAATTTGCTCTCTTCAGAACCTTCGCCGTTCCTTCCATCTCAAAATTGTTACGGACCACTCACCAATTCACCCCCGAGTCAGTCAATAAACGCTACGACGACACCGTCATTCTTTTTCAGGAATTTGTTCTCAATCACGTGGACAGCCCCAGGGTTCCCTCGCCATCCGACGCCTCAACTTCATTCACGGCAAATAATTATAACCATAATTAGAGTATATATATATATATATATATATATATATTTTTTTTTTGGATGAAGAACAACATATCCGCAACATGTGAGGGGAGAGATTTGAACCTGGGCCTCTCAATAACTGGAGAGTTTTAACTACCCACTTGCTCTCCAACTCCTCTGCATGAGCAGATAATATATATTTTTTGTTCTGTACAACTCTATAAATAAAAGATTAAAGTTAGTTTTGGAAGGTTATTTTTATAAGTATAGATTTGTGGTATCAAATGGTGTTAGTTCATTTGGTTAGATTTCTCGTCTTTTAAAAAAGAGGTCAAGGTTCAAATCTTGTCAAATGATACATACATAATTACCAAGTTGTTGTAATACTACTATTGAGTCATGATGTAATATGGTCAGGGTTCGTTTCAATTCCGTATAACCCATTAAAAAATAATAATAATTAAAAAAAAGTATAGATTTGTGGTGGAATTGATAAGGGGTAGGGCTCAAGCCGTTTCAATTTCATATAACCCATTAAAAAATAATAATAATTTTAAAAAAATTATAGATTTGTGGTGGCATTAATAATTTTTTTCTTATGAATACTATTATATAATTTTCAAATAACTTTTTAACTTTTATTAACCAATAAATAAAATAAAATTTATTTAAATAATAAAAGATCACATTTATGATCTAAAACCTATATAAAAGAAGAATAGTAATGTAGAATGAAATTTTATAATAACTCTTATAAATAAAAAAAACTTGCATTAAAAACATTATAAGAAAAACATCATAGCAAACCAACTACCTTCACAATAAACCAAAAACAAATACAAATGACTATAAAAAACATCACAATAAGAACTTTGTGACTATCATATCTTACACGTGTCACAACTATAAAAAATAAATACACCCTTGAAGAGCTCCTACATGGTACGGGCACGTCGTCGCGCCATGGAGAGGTGCGTGTCCTATGGACATCCCGTAAGCAGACCAAAGAAGGATAAACTTGACTCTAAAGCCTGTCGGGCAAATGACATAACAGGTGCAATACAAAAGTTTGGATCACTTTAGAATTGAGCAAAATGATGAAACTTTAAAAATAAATTAATGGAATAGGATTATATATTTTATTACGAGTTGCAAGTACGAAAATATCAATGCTTCACCAAACCAAGCTATAGACATTTAAAAACTTATAAATTGTGTCCCTTAAGAAAACTAGAAGCACAGTCAGAAAGTGGGAGAATAAACCGGAAGCACAACTGGAAAGCATACAGGTATGACCCTCTCAAATTGATGGTAAAAAACTGGACCATACTGATTTCTTGTTGCACATAAAATTGGACCATAATTATAAACTTTTTCCAGTTATTTGTCAACTTACAACATTATTTGGCTTGATAAAATATTATCTTTTCTTGAAGGTGGCTCTGTGACTACCCACCTTGGTAGGACCTAGAAAACCTTAATACTAACTATAACATATAATGATAATATTATGGAACTTTTTCTTATCCTATGGAAATATTAGATAGTTGGGCCCATCCCACTTTTGTAAACAATTTAGTCCACTAGAAATATCTGTATGTAAGATGTTTATGGGGTTCAGCTAGTTTCTTTGGTCACTGTGGGCACTTATTCAATGTGAGCTAGTAATCCAACACGCACCATGAAAAGAGCTAAAGTGGGAAATGCTTATATATAGATTGAACTATTGGAGGTCAGTTTTTGGTAGAAGAAAGTTTTTGTGCACAGTTTGAAGTTGTGTTCTGGCCAAGGTAGTGACCACATTATTTTTGGGTTTGGGGTTGAGTTGGTGCTCATATCCTTACAGGAAAGTTTATTTTAGCTACTTATGTATTTTGTCAGTTATTTTTTATAATGGTAATGTCATGTTCTCTTTCCATATTCTTTAAAAAACTTAAGTGTTCAAAATCCTCAAGGATATCATGTAAGTTCTTTTTGCAGCTTTAATATTCTGCTTCAATAGTTTCCAGAAGTTTATGATTTTGACATGGCTAAATGGCTAGATTTTTAGGGTTTTTAGCTTTATAATTAAAAAAGGAGGAACATATTAGCTATCACATTTGCTTCTATTTGGGTGGTAAGAAAAGGTTATAAGAGGATAATTATAGAATCAAATTCTCAAATCATGGTAGGAGCTCTAGATTACATGAGAAACTTTTCTTTGGATACGTGGACGTTGAGAATTTTTTCACCTAAATTAAAGAGTTGAGGGAATTGGACAATGTGATTTCAATTTATGTGGTAGAGCTCTAAATAAAGTGGTAAACTTCTAACCTAAGATGAGTACCAAGAAGGAGGTAGGTTTTTCAATGGCACAATAGCAAGGCTATTGAGGATGAGAGGATTAGATAGGTTGGTGAGCAAATCCTGTGTTTGAATAATTTGGACAACCACTATAGACATATAGTTTAAGATATTTGAATCCAATGTAGATCTCCTTTTAGTGTTGTAACCAAAAGTGGTTTGTTGTTCGGATCTTGGGTTTTAGAGTTATGAACGTTTGTTAAAAAGTTAAAAGGAGGAAACAGGTGCTCTTGCTAGCTGAGGCTCGAGGGAGTCTTGTTCTAATTTGTAAATAATCTTGTTTTGATATATTATTTCATTTTTTTTTCAAAAAAATTTAAGATTATTTCAGCTAGTGAATTTATAGCCTTTGAAAATTTTAAAACATATCACAAGTAAACAAAAAAACTTACAATCCTTAAAAAAATATAAAATAATATTATAGAATAAAATTCTTTTAACATTTGTAATTTTAAATACCCTATAGAATTACAAAATATAATATTATCAATATATATATTAAAATCTATAAACTTTAAAACATCATTTTTGTTTGAAGTATTAATCTTTTATTGTTTATTTTGATAATAAAGTTTGTTAATTTTATATTCTTAGTTTCTTTAAATAATTATTAGCATTAACCAATTCATATATCATTATAAGTATTTTATTTAATGATAAATTATTTCTTTGTTTTTGCCTTATTTTTCTTTTTGATTGGTGAAAAGGGGTTTTGAAAGGGTATCGTAACCTTTTCCAATAGCCAAGACCTAACCATAAGCTCTGAAGAGACAAAAAGCCAACATGCAGGCAAACCTACCATTACCCTAGAGAAACTACTACTGAAGTACAAAATCATCCTTGAGTCCCACGCAAGGGAGGGTCTGAACGCTGGAAAGGGCCAATGCAGGGGCAAAAACAAACAACCAAAAACCACCCACACAAGGGCATGGCCTAAGGGTCATAAAGCAAAAAAACCCATGCAGAGGTGGACCTTGAAAACAAAGAAACATAATCACAAAATAAACATCAAAACCACTAAGGGGAGACCTGCATGGCCAGGAAACCACCTGTTGTTAGAGTTACTATTAGTAACTATAGCTATTACCTCATTTGGTAATTAGTAGTTAGTCCTAGGTTAGTTTATTTCTACCCTAGGTTAATATCTTATCGATATTTTCTTGTTAATAGATATTAGTTAGGATATTAGTATGGTAGCATATTTTCTTGTTAATTGTTAGCATGATTATCTAAGGTGATATTTAGCCTTAGTGTTTGTATTTAAAGGTATTATCATTACTTTAATACTATCGCACTATTCGCTCTCCCAATATGGTATCAGAGCTCTACTGGTCTGGCTCATATTTCATTTTGTAGTCGAACTTGATCATTGGGCCCATTTGAGCAGTCTTTGGGCTGACCCGTGATACGATTCCCAAGGTCACCTGATTGGATTTGGCTAGACGTAGAGCTCGACACGCTGACTGGGATCTAACAGATTTGTGAAGACTTGGACTGATGCAGACTCATACGGATGCGAAGGCTTGACTCAGCTGATCGACTGCTATGAGGGACACTATGCACCTGTAGAACATATCTGATGGCTTCAACAACCAAATAGATCCCTACGATGACATAGCCTACGTGCTCCTAACACACGTTGGCTTACAATGAAATCAAATCTAGACTCTAATGCGATAGATCTGACTGGGTTGGCACGAAGGCCAAGACAACCTGGACTGTGGGACTTGGGACGAGCTTACCATGACAGAAAATGTGGACCGTGATGTAGTTGGAGTAGACAGTGGATGACTTGTGACCTGACGCACATGGTGGATCGAATGCGACATCTACATGACCCTGACACCTAAGCTCGAATGACAGACTCACAGACCCTGACTCAAACAAGGGACTAGACCAAAATTGGTGTTACATCGACAAGTGGTGACAGACGTGACATCTACATGATCCTGACACTTAAGCTCAAACGACGGACTCACAGACCCTGACTCAAATGATAGACTAGACCAAAACTAGTGTTACATCGACAAGTGGTGAAATCTCATGGCAAAATTAGAATACATAGTGGACGACAACAAGTGCGAGGGGTTGTTTCAAGTGGCAGAGTCTATCGAAAGGTAGACAATCTGGTTATTGAGGCTTTCTAATTTTAAAGCCTTAATAGTGCCACACCCCGCACATATGGGACAATTCCACCAGAGATATTTGCAGTCGATAATGTTACATTTTTTAGTGTGCTCCACCACGTATAGCACCGATTGAGAATGAATGGATAATCCTCTCACAAAGCCTAGATTTTTCTTCCTTGATGAAGACATACCTCGGTTGGGATTTTCAGATTCAAGTCAATAAAAAGTATTGTAAATTCACCAAGCCTCACGAATCTGTTTAGGAACAGTGTGAGCGTCATGTGCCACCTAAGAGGAGTTGGTGCACCACCGGTCAACGATGAACAAGAGCGATAGGAAAAGAGATTTGCTGCCTGTTGCAGCGCACAACAATAGAATCTTGCAAACATTTGACGCTCTGGCTTAGAGACATTTAATGCTAGCTCATTATATCTGCAGACAATAGAGTACTCATGCGAGAGCAATGGAGAGGACCAATAATATGGTTGTGCAGCTCATTGTCGTCAGATGAATATGTTATAACGCCTCACAGAAAGAGACATTGACACACAACCGACAGGAAGGGAAGCAGTCGAGTCGCCTGGTGGAAGAGAACGCAGCGGCCTCCATAAGCTGTTGTGTGACTTGGAGTTTTGTTATCGTCGCAGCGCCACCTGGAGTGGAGGTAGAGCAACGATACGTCCTTTAAGGATCGTCAAATATCCCCGTGTGGATAAAGGGCAAATCTTGCCCTTTCAAAATTGCCAAGGTGGGTAGCCTGAGCGGTTGTTATTCTGAGGCTAAGGCGGTTCACGACTGCGATGTCGCCGGTTCGAGCCCCATGGGCTCATGAACAATATATTTTACAGAACATGGTGGGAAAGGTATATGTTTTTTTTTTTTTTTAATTATTTCATAAATAATTTATTTATAATATTTGACTTTAAAAAAATATATCATTTTTTAAAGTTAATTTTTTTCTAAATAATTTTTGAACTTAATTGATTAAAATTTATTTTTGCACTTCCTAGCCATTAAATATTAGAAAAATAGAGCAACACCTAGCCATCACACCATTTTTTGAGTGAAGGAAGCTTTGTAAAACTAAAGCTCAAATATACTTACACCAAGGGGGGATATTTTTGCAATCAAGGGGGATCATTATTCTCTAGTCAAGGGGGAATTCTTATTTTTTCTCTAAAGATCATTTTGCAAAAAGGGGGGATAAGCTTGTAAAAGGTGTATTTTCGAAAGTGACCGACACCTTAGTCCATTATTTTGTAAAATTTCCTTGTAAAAGGTGCATTTTCGGCAGCGTCCGACACCTTAAAAATGGGTAGATCAAAGAAAAAGCAAGCCCCTAAACCAACTAATGTTGCTACATCAATTAAAGGTCCTTACTTTCCACCAGATATGGAAGGAATGGAATTTTATGAGGATGAAAAATATTCTACACTATGTAGTGGTGTAAAATCCATTCTCAAAGATTCTAAAGATTCTGAAGACCTTCAGAAGAATGGTGTTCAAATCCCTATAGGAGTCATAAGGGCAGTCTACATATCATTGCTTTCTCTTGACATTGCACAACATAAAGTTTACAGGGACTTTAGTGAGGAAACAGAGGTCAAACCCCTAATGGTCGATGTTTGTTGTGACACAAGTGACCTTCAGCCCATAGTGGTGAATGCTTGTTGTGACACAAGTGACCTTTAGCCAGTTGTGGCAAATGCTTGTTGTGATACAAGCGACCTCCTACCTTCAATGGTAGATATCAGTTGTTGCACAAGTGATCTCATTTCAATAGTAGATTTTGCTTGTGACACTTGTGACTTAAAAACTGAACCTCCTCAAAAAGAGCTCCATAATCTCATAAATATAGACAAATGCAATATTGTTAAAAGCATTGATGAAGATGACAAAATTGGGTGTTTTTAACAACACACCAAAGGATTTGGTTCCAAACTAATGAAGAAAATGGGATTCAATGGTGAGAGATTATGTAAACAGGAACAAGGCATTAAAACTCCTATAATGCTAAATGTTAGGGCAAATAATGAAGGCCTTGGCTATACTGGACAAGCAAGTACCAGTAATACCATGTTTATAAACCCTAAATCTCCTACATCTCCTAAAAAGCATTGTTGCAGTAATTATGGAAAGACAGGACATGTTGTAGCTAGATGTTGGAAAATACATCCTTGTGATTCATGTGGATGTACGAATCATTCTTCTTCCAATTGTTGGTACAAAGTGAAAATTGCCAACAAGGTTCATATCAATTGTGGATGGGCAGATCACACACAATGGACCATGATGAAAGAAATGTTGTATAGCTTCTACCGAAAAGGTAAAACCTATGGTATACCCCGAGGCAAATCCAAAGACAGACCGAGTGGCAGTCCCAGTGACAATGACCCAAAGACAGACCTAAAGATAGACCCAGAGACAAAGTTCTAGAGGCAAATCTACAGGCAGATCCAGAGGCACTATTCCAAAGGCAGATTCATCGACAGATCCAGAGATAGACCCAGAGGTACAATTCAGAGGTATGCTTAGAGCCAGAGCCTGAGCCATCATTTCTCTTCTTCTTCTTCACTGTATTGGGGTAGTTATATACTTTACCCAAATATTGTTGTATGGGGGGATATATATGTATTACCCAAATAATGTAATAAGGGGGATGTTAGAGTTACTATTAGTAACTGTAGCTATTACCTCATTTGGTAATTAGTAGTTAGTCCTAGGTTAGTTTGTTTCTACCCTAGGTTAGTATCTTACCGATATTTTCTTGTCAAAAAATATTAGTTAGGATATTAGTATGTTAGCATATTTTCTTATTAATTGTTAGCGTGATTATCTAAGGCGATATTTAGCCTTAGTGTTTGTATTTAAAGGTATCATCATTAATTTAAAACTATCGCATTATTCGCTCTCCCAATACCTACAACACATTAAAAATTTGGTCCCTGACCAATTATCCACAAGACTCTCTCCAACCAAGCTTTATGGTAAGTACAAGGACATCATTGCATGGTTGTATAAACATATTAAGGTCTACAAAAAAAAATCATAGAGCACACCATTGAGTTAAAAACAAAGACCAATGTATCCTAAAATCAAAGCGGTATGAAAAAGAAACTTTTGAAGCTCTTGTAGACCCAAATAATATTCCCAATTAAATACTCTACCTAGGTTACCAATTTGGTTCTTGTGCACAATAATAATAGTGATATAAGGCATGCCTTGGTTTTAGAAACATGAACCAAGCCTCAATGAAGGATCATTATCCTTTGCCTTTCACATATATAATTCTACAAAAGGTAGCTAAGTTACAAATAATGTCTCTGCTTGATTATTTATTAGGGTATAATTAGATCTAGATCAAATATGACAACCGACATAAAATTACTTTCACCACCAAATGAAGGCCCTTTGTATATTAACGAATGTCATTTGGTCTATCAAACATCATGTAACCTTCCACAAGGCAATGGGTATAACATTTTCCAAACTTGTAGGTGAAACAATTCTCATATACCTTGATGACCTAATTGTATATTTGAAATATAGGAATAAGCACATTAAACATCTTGAGTCAGCTTTCAAGAAATGTAGATAGTTCAATACTTCACTTAGTTATAAGAAGTCTATTTTTATGGTCCAAGAAGGTAAATTGTTAGGCTATGCAGTGTCAAAAGAAGGTTTGACCATAGACCTTGACCAAATAAAATCCATCCAAGACCTCCCACTGCCCTCTTTTGTCAGAAGAATTAGGTCATTCTTATGTCAAATCTAGTCTATTACGAATTTTATCACCAATTTTGCCTAGATGGTTACGCATATTACCAAAATGTTAAGACAATACACCACCCTAGAGTGAACCAATGAAAGTAAGAAGATTTTTTAATACATTAAATATGCCATCACTGAAGCCCCAATCTTGATCAACCTATATTTTTTCAAAGATTTTAGGCTATATGTGTTTGGTATATATGAAAGCATTGTCGTTGTCCCAACCTAAAATAATGATAAAGATGAAGAGAATCCCATATATATATATTTTTTTAAGCGAAAAACCCCTTGTGGGGCCGCCTTGGTCTAAGAGACCACGAACAAGGGGGTTCTACACCGTCAAAGTCACTCGGGAGTCGCACCCAACCCTGATCGCACCAACATTATCAATTGGATTTTGGGTACCCAATTCAGCTTTTTGGTAGGGTGGAGATTCGAACCTGGGACCTCCCTTGGAGGATTGCCCTCTCCTCTCCAACTCACCTACAACATCTGGGTTAAACTAATTTATAGTGGAAAACACCCCTTTCGGGGTGCCACTTTCAACAAGTTGGGCATAGGAGGAATGGAGCCTTGTCGACCTCTACCAGCACATAGGACATTCCTAACTATACCATATATCTGCAAGATGGAGACAAGGGGAATGGAACCTGGGTTGGCCTCTACCAGCACGCAGGGAATTTACCACTGCACCACAACAAGCAGATGAAGAGAATCCCATATCATTAATGAACTAAATCCTCCAAAATTATTAAGATAGATACTCCCTTATTGAAAAATAAGTTTTTACCATCATGAAAGCTCTTAAGAAGTTTAGATACTATCTATCATAGAAAAAAACAATTGTCTTTGTAGTACACTAATGTCTGATCCATTATGCTTCATGCCAAGCTAGGAGAAAAGAGGTATGGGTGGATCAAGTAAAATTAAAAATTTGATATTAAGATCAAACCCACCAATCTCATCAAGGGAAGGACCTTATATGAAAGCCTCGTAATTACAGTCCTTAAAGATCAAATTACTCTAATAGAAAAATAGATATATATGACAAAACAAGTTGGATGAGTGATGTGTAAATGTATGGCCATATGATAAGTACCAAAAGGTTTGACAACCAAAAAGGAAGCTCAATTTAGGTAAATTACAACATACTATTACTTGCTTGATGGCATCTTGTTTAAGAAAAGATATGAAGGTGTATTGGTACACTATGTTGAGAAGAAAATATATAGTCCCTGATTAAACAATACCATGATGGAGGGAATTACTCTACGCCCACCACAACTCAAAATATTGAGGTTTAGATATTACTAGCCTATCATTGTTACCAATTGTTACCATTACATCAAGGATTTTAGATCTTGTTGCATGTTTAGTAAAAGGAAGAGAAGAGTGTGCATGCCCCTGAAACACTTCGTCATGACTGAACCATTCCAATAATGGGGCCTAGATACCATAGATAAAATTAATCTATTTTCAAGCACAAGGCATGGATGGATTCTCACCACTATATTACTTCATTAAATGGGTTGAAGTAGTCCCAATTAAATCAACTGATTATGAGATAGTGGTCCAATTGTTAGAAGATATCTTCACTAGATTTAGGGCTTTGACCACCATAGACATAAATAATGCTACATACTTCAAGGGGGCCAAGGTGATGAAGTTAACCTTATAATATGGGCTCTTGCTTAAAATCTCTTCCAATTAATATTCCTAGGATTGTCAGCTAAATTGACTAAAAAAAATATCACAAGGATCCTAAAAAGAACCGTTTTCAAGTAAGAAAGGTGCTAGTATACCTAAAGTGCTCTAGGAAATTCAAGTAATGCCAAAAGCATCCACCAGGTTGTTCCCTCCACAAGTTAGTCTATGGCAATAAGGTAATGCTACCAATCAATTTGGAGCTTCCTTCTCTCTGAATATCACAATTACTTTAATTGGAATATACTAACATCAAGGCCATCCAACCAAGATTGAATACACTATTGGTCGTATAAGAAGAAAGACAAAAAGATTAGAAATAATAATGTAGCACCAAGAGACTATCAAAATATAGCTTGACAAGTAAGCCATGGAGGTGGACTACAAAGGAGACCTCATATTCAAGTGGGATGAAGACCAGGTAAGACTAGAAAATATCAAAAGTTTGACTCCTTCTAAAGATCACAATCCAAAATTCCTACAAGCGTACTACCATGGATGGGAGAACATTTATTTCCATGAACATGTAACAACACCTCCATCCAATATAACAATATGATTTTTGGCCAAATGAAATGTAAATATGTATGTACATTTTTCTTTCAATAGCTATTATTTTAGAAATTATTTTTTCCTTCTCCAAATCCCACTTCAATCATTTCCTTTCTTCCTATACTAGTGGTTTATTACATCTTCATTTCTCTTATTTTATGGGCCTGATGGGCATGTTATGACATCTCCTTGTATGTCAAACCATTTTAAAAATATAAAAATTAAGGGGAGTAGAACAAATGGATCATTCATATTTGTGAATTAATTTCTTACAAAAGCAAGTGACATGCTCACTAAGACCTACACTTTGTGAGATGATTGCTTGAATAAGTAAAATAACCCTTGACAGGTGATTAGCTCTCCTTTATGGTTCCTATGCAATGTGTATGTAGCTAAGACCCACACATGGCAATGTCTATAAAGCCCCCTACCCTACACTACCCCCTTCTCATTCCTAACTTTCCAATGTGCAATTTGTTGCTACTATTTGCCAACCATACCCCCTTCTATTTGTCAGTTGCATGCCAACTATGCCTCTCTTTTGTTAACTCGCTACCTTTGAGCTAACCAGCCTAAATATTCTATGCTAAATGTTACAAATCATTTATTTGTAAAATTAGTAAGGTTTAGTCCCATGGGGGTACACTTAGCAAACCAACACTGTATAATGAGTTGATAATGTGATAAGGATAGAAGATTGTGAAGGTCCTCTTGAGGGATCCATCGTGACTCTCCCTCTTCTCACCTCGAGATTAGGAGTAGTTTGTAATATTAAAAGTTAGTGTTTGATGGATTAGTTTTAAGAACACTTACATTTCTCCTAATATACTTCTTTGACTAAGCTTAAACTTAATTTAATCTAATGCATTATACAAATGCAAAAATTAAGGCCTAATGCTAAAATGATTTTGTTTTTCAACGATGAAGCAAATGACAATGTTTTCTTTTAAGGAGCTAAGGTACAAAGGAAATGCAACAACCAAATCCTATAGGTAGCTCTATGCTATTTTGATTTGATGCTAAAGCTTAAATATTTAGTTGGTCCCTATATGATTAAGACTAAACAAGTTTTTTCTTTCTATTTTGCTTATTTTGTTAAATAAACAAAGAACAAAGACTAATTTTATTAGATAATAGACAATATTTTAGCTCTAAATGCTTAAATGATAAGTATTTGGAGTAGAAAAACTTATTTCTACCATAAAGGTAGAAGCACCATCAATACTTTTACCTATCAATGGTTCTTTCACTTTCCTGCAATATAGACAAAACAATATTGGTTTAGCAGTAGATAGGCCTACTCGAGTTGGATAATATCAGACTCCCTTAACTAGAAATAGACCCTTGTTCAAACAGATAAAATAGATGACAAAAACGATAAATTCTTGAAATATGTGCTTAGTGGTAAAATCACCATAGGGTTGGCAATAACACCAATGATGGTTTTGCTCTATATTGACACTTTTGCTCTATGTAAACTATAGAACAAAAGTGCCATCAAACCTACAATCTAGCAGTATTTTGGCTTCTTAGAGCAAAAAAACAATATTAAGTGTAATATGAGCTAAGTTAATAATCTAAGTTAATTGAGGCCTCTGGCTTGGGAGTACATATACCTACTAGATGATAGAAAAGAAGAGATGTGCTTGCTTAAAATAAAACTTAAGATAACAAAACAAGATGCTAACTAAATGTAAATTCAATGTGCAATATTAGTTCATGTGAAACAAGATAAAAGCTTATAGCTACAAGATAAATAAAGTGATAAAAATAAATAAAAGGAAAGAGCACAACCCAAGATGTAAGGTTGTTTTTCCCTTGTTTGTGAAAGCTACTTGAAAGCTTGCTAGCTTGTTTGTTGATACTTGAGAGTTTGAGCTTGAAGGCTTCAATGATTGATGCTTGGATGCTTGAGTGATTAGTGCTTAATGACTTAATTACATGGTGGCTCAATAGATTTTATACTTATAGGGAACAAGAGCTTGGGTGCTTCCAAGGATGAGAGATTTAAAACTTAAAATATGGTCTTCATAAGATTATGATAAGATTTTGGCATAGTCATACCATGTAAAATGATAAATTCCTATGATCCTAGATAGATTTTGGTAAAATTTTGCTACTCTAAAACTCTTGATGAAATAGAAATCTGGCAGAGCTTTGTTACCCTTAAAATATCATCAATTGGGATCTCCTTAATACTAGATTTATAGGAAGCCATGGATCCTTAGGGGAAGAATTGCATTGAATATGACAAGATTGTAGATCGTAAGAATTTTAAAGGGATCAAGAAGCCACTAATGAAAGAATATTAAAGATGATAATTCTTATATTTGGGATTTTTAATGGAAGTTGCATTTTAGATCTTAGGGATTTGGTACAATAATATTGGGTGACTTGAGAGAACAAAATGTTAAATTTCTTCATTTTGACACATGATTGTCAAAAGCGCCAGTTGACAAAAGTGTTGGCAACACTTTCATCATCATGATCATTAGAGGTCAAATTTAGGAAAAAAAGTTAAAATTGAAAAGTTTGACAAAAGTGCTATTGACACTTTTACTCTTAGAGCAATAAATGCTCCAAATTTGGGCATAAGGAAGGTTGTTTCAATTTGTCTAATTTGAAGGCTAGTTGATGAAGGGATTGGCAAGCTTGAAGATTAACCTTATGCTCAAATTGAGTATCTATGTTTATCTCTTTTTGATGCATTTATTGCATAATAAATACTTTAAAAACTCACATAGATGCCCCAATTTTGATATAGGGAGATTTTTTGCAACTTTTGATCAATGATTGAAGATGATTGATGTTGTGATTATTTGTTTAAAAGTGATGTTAAATTTACATTTTGGAAAGCATTAAATGTTTTTGTGCCTTGATGAGCCCCCTCAAGTTTTAGAGGGAAAATTAAGTTGGATCTAGAAAACTTGACTTGGTTATGAGTTGCACTGGTGTAGTGACAAAAAACTAAGGCTAGATAGTGAAAATTGGCTTGGGAGACCTAGGGGAAAAATGAATTCATTTTCACTGCATAGTGGAGGAGAAAGAGAGCTTTGAATCCTTGAAAATGACTATTTATTCGATGGCCTAACATGCATGCCCACCACATCAAGCAGACTGGGTGAGGGCTTCTGTAACTAGAGGAGCACTAGCATCAGTACATATCAAAAAGTTGACTCTAAGGGTAATAAATTACCTTAAGAAATATTTCTAAAGGAAGGGTGATATTTTTCATAGTGTTAATGTTTTTTTGTGGTGCTTTTGCATGTTGATGGTGTTATTTCCATGCATCAATGCTTCCACCACCTAGGTAGCACTTTTTCTCCCTAGTGGCACTTTTATGCTATTCATTTTTTTTGTGCTTTTGATCACACTTCTACTAATTTTACAACTTTAAGGCTAATAACATTTTGGCTTGGCTTGGTGTAAGAGATATTGTAGATATTGGAATACAAAGAGAGGTCCTCATATTTTGGAGACCATTGAGGGTCTCCTTAGATTTGGAAACCATGCATTACTGGTAGCATTGAGGCTATATTACATAGCCCTAATGCCCAACATAGAGTTTGACTAGGTACTATTGATGACATTGGTAGAGAGATGGTATTCAAATATGAATGCCTTCTAGTTATTAATTGGAGAGATGATCATTACCCTTGAGGATGTCTTGAGGATCTTAAGGGTACCAATTAGAGGGGTGGATGTGCACCTAGGCTAGTATTAGAGTAGGTTGATGAAGTGATTGATAGGTGACATGAAATTCTTAGTAGTGTAGTTAGATATTGACATAAATAACGTATACACCAAGGACCACCTGGATAGGTAGACTACACTACCGTGTGCCTTAGTGTGTGGAGTTTTTTAGGAAACACCAACTACAAAGTTGTACACTATGGCAATAAGTAGGTAGTGAAAGTTATGTGGAATGATCAAATAATGTTTGCTTAGGGGCCCATCATACTACCACACCTCTATTAGTGTTATAACCCAATTTTTACCCAACTCAACCCTAAGTTTTTTTGTTATATATACATATCCTAAATTCCATGTACACCCTAAACATGGTATGGAGTCAACTCATGTTATTTGTGTCCTATTATGAGTAACTTAGTCCCTACATGAAATCGTTTCTCTTCCTTTGGAAACGTCACAAGAATTACCCATCCCTACAACTTACATAGGTCATTTAATGTAAGTGCATTAGGTAATATGCATGCTCGACTATCCTTCTCATCCTTCTTTTGATGAGCTAGTTTAATTCCCTTCCATCCATCTAAGGTACACACCAATACCTACATCTTACATAGGTCTATCAATGTAAGAGCACTAGATGTGCAAGCAATCATAATAGTTCATTGTCATAACAGGATGGTCTTACCATTAATTTTTACTTTGACCAAACACAAAAAAACTAAGCCATCATAAGTCTTGTCCCTTACTGTTAGAATTTTCCTTAGGTTCTATATGAAAAGGTTCAACCTCCATCAATGCTATTACTACATTTTTTTGGTTAACCATTTCAAGTAACCTAACCACTCCTTATTTGTGTCTATCACAATTATGTATTACATAACTCCTCAAGATCGCAATAAGTTCTACCCCTCCTTTTATATTAATTACATCCATAGAATTCCTTATAAAGGTTTGAGTGATTCTTTTAGAATATTGCATAACTATTTCATGTTAAGGAGCAATATACATGGTTCCACTATTTCAAGCTTAAATAACCATTATACATTAATATCCTACCAATAAGTATTTGCCTTGATTTGACCCAAATTAGATCATTAACTATTATGTTATTAATATCTAATTTTCCAATTAAAAGCATTCCTCTTACCTTAGTATAATTTAACAAATAGAACCTATCATTCCATGGTTCCACATTACCCGATTAATGTAATAAAAAATCAATCATTCATTCCATAAACTAAATTGATCATTTCCCATTAAACAACTTAACACTAAGCTCTAAATTCCTAAAACAAGAATGCATTGATAAAATATCATCCACACAAGAGTTACTACAAAGCTCATATTCATTCCATAGATATCAATTTAGATTTTAAGCATATTAAACTACCATAATCCATAACAATATATTAAAAATATTATTCAGGTTCATGACCAAATCCATTTGCATTTACACCATACTACCATAAGAAAATTAACACCACAAATTGCACAACGTCATGATTACCCTAGGAAAAACCCCAAAGGGAAACCTAGCCTTGAAAATTCGTTTTGAATTCAAATTCCATAAAGTTTCAGTTTTTACATAGAGCCAAGATGGGCCTTTAGTATTTCCTAAAGAGTTCCATTTCTATTGTAAAGGTACAAAATGAATTTGTCCATTATTTCAACATCTCTTTAAGGTTCCATACATTGGATAGAACTCAACATATCGACTTTACCCTTTTTTTTAGATCAACAACTCTCAAAGATTACAATATAAACATGTCCATTTGTTCATCATCATATCATAAGCATTTTACACATAATTACAACAAAACATATCAGATTCATAATCTGAAAAAGGTGCCCATGCATTAGTAATTCTCATCTTTAAACCTTTACCTTGTACAAAGTGCTTCTACCCAGCAACAAAGATTAATGGTCAATATTCCTTGCTTCTACCCATCATCAAATATCAATGGTCAATATTCCTTGAAATGCAACTGGACATCTTTACCTTTGTCCTATATGGGTTTAAACCCCTATCAAACCTGCCAAAAACAATTCTTAGTTTTCACCTTACATTATCTACTATTTCAAATGAACTCAATTGGTATAACTAGCTGAACCAATAATCAAGTCCATCTATTTTACTTGCAAAGTTTGAAAAAATATCGTAGGGGGTTTGTTTTACTAAACGAGCCACTAATGGTGCTCTCAATTCATTATACAGGGCCTAAGATAATTCACTTAGTAGAGATGTTCAACGACCCCCATAACACAGATGGCACCATCAAATCACACTCTCCCCCTCTCTTCACTTGGATACAAAAGAATATAAGACCAAATATTTCACTACTATCCAAATGGACCACCCATTCACAAAATAAAGTGGCAGTTTCATCTAATTTATTTCTCTAATGACATCCCATTTGACAAAGAGCATCTCTATTTGCAAGAGCACTCCACTAACTCTACTTTCGGTAAATATCTTTGGCTGCCATAGGTAATAGTTACACAATAGTGCTCACCCTTCATATACTAAGCATAAAAACAAAACCTATGTTCACCAAACTAAACATGTGATATTGGACTCTAGTTACACCACCCTCCCAATGATAGCATATATTTAACGCCTACCTACGAATGAAGAAGACATGATGTTGGCATAAATGAATCATTCTTTTTTTGATGATCTGTAGTTTCTTTAAGTATTTCCCTGATACTTCTTAATTTATGCTTTATTTCATTGACCATATCTGGTCATAGCACAACTCTATCCTATGGATTATCCTAAGACAATGGTATCCTACACCTGCTACCATATTGAGCTTCAAGTGGTGCCATTCCTAAGATCAAATGGTGACTGTTGTTGTAGGTAAATTCTACCAAGTGCATGTAATCTTCCCATCGAGTTTTTTGATCCATACAATACATGCAAAGCATGTCCTCTAAAACCTAATTTACCCTTTCAGTTTACCCATAAATTTTTGGGTGGTATGTAGAACTTATGTTTAACCTAGTGCCAATGACTCGATGTAAAGCTTACCAAAACTCAGGTGTGAATATCGAGTCTCTATTTGAAATGATCACTTTTGGAAAATCATGAAGCCCAAATATTTCCTTGGAAAATCTGTTAGTCATAGCCATGACATCATCCTTGGTATTTTTAGGTATAAAATATGTAACCTTGGTCAGTTTGTTGACCACAACTAGGATTGTATCATGTTGAAATCTGGTCTTTGGCAAACCTACAATAAAATCCATCGAAATCACCTGCCACTTCTGTTTTGGTACATCATGAGGCTACAATAGTCCTATAGGATGTCTATTTTTTGCCTTTACTTTCTGGCATTCAAGGCATTGGGCAATAAATTCAGTTATGTCCCTCTTCATTCTTGGCCAGTTGAAAGTTTTCTTCATATTCTCTCTCATTTTTGTCCCTCTTGGGTGAGCAAAATATGGATATTTGCATGCTTCATTCATGATCATTTTCCTTAGGTTACCGATCTCAGGAATTACTACCCTATCCTTAAAGCACAAGAAACCATCCTTGATGCTAAAATCCTTACTTTCCTTGGGTTTATTTTCCATATTTTCCCAAATATGATTGCAAAACACATCTTGATGTTGCATTTCCTTAACTTGTTCCATCAAATCGACATGGATGTGCGTTAAAGAAGCTATGTGTCTTATCCTCCTTAGTGCATCAACAAATTTATTTTCCTTTCCTTTATATATTCAATACCAAAACTGTATTTGACAAGAAATTCCATCCACCTTATTTGCCTGGCATTTAGAAAAGGCTGAGTAAATATGTATTTCAGGCTTTGATGGTCTATCCTCAACTCAAAGGGTTTCCCTAACAAGTAGTGTCATCAACTCTTGAGAGCAAATACCACTACTACCAATTCTAGATCATGGGTTGCATAATTAACCTCATGTTGTTTCAATTTCATTGAACCATAGGCTACCACTACATCCTAAGAGAGTACTCTTCCCAAATATTCCAATGATACATCTATACATATAGAAAAACTACCCTGAGGATCTGGTATCTTTAGTATGGGAGATGTGAGTTTTTTTTTAGTAGATTAAAAGCCATCTCTCAAAAATCCATCCATTTGAACTTTTTTTCCTTCCTATGAAGGTTAGTTATTGGAGTTTTTATCTTGGTGTAATCCTTCACATAAAACCTATAATATTCAATCAAACCCATGAAACTCCAGACTTTCATCACATTCATAGGTGACGGCCAATTCAATATGGCTTCTATCTTCTTAGGATCCACCACGATCCCTTCTACTGATACAATATGCCCTAAATATTACACTTCTGATACATAAAATTTACACTTTGATAGATTCTCGTACAATTGATTCTTCCTTAGTAGCTCCAGAATGATCCTAAGGTGTTGGTCATGCTCTGACTTATTTCGAGAATATATCAAAATATCATATAAGAACACTAAAACAAATCGGTCCAAAATCTTCCTGAAAATACTATTTATTAGGTTCATAAATGTTGGTGCATTCGTTAGACCAAAAGGCAAGATAGTAAACTCATAATGTCCATAATTTTTTTTTGAAAGTTGTCTTATGGGTATCCTCTTTGTGGGTCCTCAATTGGTGGTACCCCGATTTAAGATTAATCTTTGAGAAAATAGTCACATCCTTGAGTTGATTAAAGAGATCTTCGATTATGGATAAGGGATATCTATTCTTAATGGTTGTCTTATTAAGTATTCTATAATCTATGCACAATCGTAAGGAACCATCCTTATTTTTAACAAATAGCACTAGTGCACCCTAGGGTGACACACTCGATCTGATTAACCCCTTTTCCAATAATCCTTGCAACTATACCTTTAGCTCTTGCATCTCAATAGGGTTCATTCTATAAGGAGCCCTATGTATAGGCTTTTTTCTAGGTTGAAGCTCAATTGTGAAATCAAATTCACACTTCAGAGGTAATCCATGTAACTCTTTTGGAAATACATCCCTGGACTCCTATAATATTAGGTGTTTTCCAAACACCTCCTCTTTCTTTTCCTTTTCAATCTCATTTAACTTAACTACATATATTGTTCCTCCTCTCTTGATGGCTTTCTTAAGTTGCATTACTGAGAGTATTTGGGGTTGAAAAACCCCTTGCAAGTTGTACATCCTCTGTACTTTCTTACCATATTTCTAATATTCAATCCACTTGTCTTGGAAATTGATTACGAACTTATGAGATTACAACCAATCCATTCCTAGGACTACATAGAAAGCACATAGCGATGCTACATTAAAAAAAAACCTATAGTTGTACCACTAGGTAATATGATTTCAGTCATAGGGTAACATTGATCTATAGAGTAGGTCTATCCCAAGATATACTCAAACTTCCACCCATGTGCCAAGATTCTTGGCATTTTTGGTAAATTTTTAATTAAGTTAGGGGAAACAAAATTATCTGTGGCACCACTATCAATCAAAATTATAACATTTCTACGAAATATATTACCTTTTATCAAGAGTGGAGTGGCTTGTCCTTCCATATTTTGACTCCCTATTGTTGCATAAATCTTGTGTGTTGGTTATTTATAAGCAGGTTCTTTTCCCTTCGAACTTCATCCTGCTTTGAGTGGATATTTGTTGATGTAATGTGGACCGCCATATTCATAACATCTTGCTTTGGGTCTTGGATGTGTTTTCTGCTTCTGTCCATATTCTGATTTCATCGCTAGTGAGGGATTGGCCTAACCCTGCTACGATGGTTTGTTATTCCTGTTGTTGCTTTTTTTAGAATTATGGTTCTTCCCTTGGAACCTCTTCCTAAACTTTTCTTGTTTCTTATCATTCCTTCTATCATATATAGGGGAACAATTGTTTGCCTAATCCCCTTCCTACTTAATTAAGCTTGCACTATTTCATTTTCTTAGTGCCTCTCTATCCTACTTAGATGCCCCTTCATAATTGAAATAAGGCTTAAGATAAGTTTTAACTTTCCTGGCCAGATCATAGGCCTTTTGAAGAGTACTAGGTTCCTGCATGTTTACTTCATACCCCACTCTAGGATCTGCTCCTAGTATAAACTTATGTACCTTCATTTTCTCATTATACGTGGGCACATACTTCAGTAGCTTGATAAATTTCTGGTAATAAACTTCCACTATCTTATTCCCTTATATAAGATTGGTGAATTCCTCAAATTTCTTGGTATAAAAATGTTCGATGAGGAATATTTATTTAAAAGCTACTACAAATTCTTCCCATTTTAAATCAATTATTACTACAATTCCTTTTTATTTATTGAACATTTTCCACCAATCTAAGTCAACACCCTGTAGGTGTAGAGTGACATAAGACGTTCAAGTGTCAGTATAATAGTTCTTCATGTTACAAAAAGTCTCTATCTCCTTCAACCAATCTTTGACTTTATCACCATCTTCCTCTCCATTGAACTTGGAGGATTTTAGGTGTTTCATGTCCTTGCCCAATTCTACCTCAAGTTAAATTCTGGTCTATTGTGCCTCTGAATGGGTCTCATTCACTTGTTCTACTCTAGGATCTCCAGTTTGTGAATCTCAATTCACTATAGCCTCCAATAGGTGTTTCTATGTTTCCATATGATCCCTTAGTAAGGCAACTATTGCAGTAAAATCCTCCTTCTCATTATTAGGATCATCCATACATATCCCTACTATCCCAACCTCTACATTATTTTTTCATGTATGCCTCGTCGATGGGGCAACACTCCCTCTCCTTCTCTTGGGTGGCATTGTCCCTAGCCACACACAAGAGAGGTAGTAGAAATCAGTTCACAATTTCATCCTTGAATTGTTTCTCCTACTAGAAACTATATTCCTAGTTACCCTAGCTAGACAATCGAGGTCTACTTTTAATAGATACACTATTCTTATAGGTATAGTCTTTTCATGGTGTACATCCTATTACACTCCATATATTCTTATGCAAGGAAACTTGTATCCCTACGAACCAAGTTCTCTGATACCAAATGTCAACCCAATTTTTACCTAACTCAACCCTGATTTTTTTTTTATATATACATATCCTAAAGCCCATGTATACCCTAAACATGGTATGGAGTCAACTAAGGTTCTTTGTGTTCTATTATGAGTAACTTAGTCCCTATGTGAAACCATTTCTCTTAATTTAGAAATATCACAAGAATTACCCATCCCTACAACTTACATGGGTCATTTTATGTAAGTGCATTAGGTAATATGCATGCTCGACTATCCTTCTCATCATTATTTTGATGAGCTAGTTTAATTTCCTTTCATCCATCAAAGATACACACCAATACCTACATCTTACATAGGTCTATCAATGTAAGAGCACTAGATGTGCAAGCAAGCTTAATAGTTCACTATCATAATAGACTAATCTTACCATTAATTCTTGATTTGACCAAACACAAAAACACTAAGCCATCATAAGTATTTCACCTAGTTGTTAGGATTTTCCTTAGGTTCTATATGCAAAGGTTCAACCTCCATCAATGCTATTACTACATTTTTTTGGTTAACCATTTCAGGTAACCTGTCCACTCCTTATATGTGTCTATCACAATTATGTATTACATAACTCCTCAAGATAACAATAAGTTCTACCCCTCCTTTTATATTAATTACATCCATCAAATTCCTTATAAAGGTTTGAGTGATTCTTTTAGAATATTGTATAACTATTTCAAGTTAAGGAGCAATATACATGGTTCCACTATTTCAAGATTAAATAACCATTATACATAAATATCATGTGAAGAAGGATTTACCTTGATTTGACCCAAATTAGATCATTAACTATTCTAATATTAATTTCTAAATTTCCAATTAAAAGCATTCCTCCTACGATAGTATAATTTGATAAATACAACTTATCATTCCATGGTTCCACATTACCCAATTAATGTAATAAAATCAATCATTCATTCCATAAACTAAATTGATCATTTCCCATAAAACAACTCAACACTAAGCTCTAACTTCCTAAAACAAGAATGCATTGATAAAATATCATCCACATAAGAGTTACTACAAAGCTCACATTAATTCCATAGATATCAATTTAGATTTTAAGCACATTCAACTGCCATAACCCATAACAATATATTAAAAAGAGTATTCAGGTTCATGACCAAATCCATTTGCATTTACACCATACTACCATAAGCAAATTAACACCACAAATCACACAACATCATGATTACCCTGGGAAAAACCCCAAAGGGAAAAACCAACATTGAAAATCCGTTTTGAATTCAAATTCCATAAAGGTTCAGTTTTTATATAGAGCCAAGGCTTCTTTATAGGCCTTTAGTATTTCCTAAAGAGTTTCATATCTCTTGTAAAGCTGCAACATGAACTTTCCCATCAGTTCAACATCTCTTTAAGGTTCCATACATTGGATAGAACTCAACATATCGGCTTTACCCTTTTTTTTTAGATCAACAACTCTCAAAGATTACAATATGAACATGTCCATTTGTTCATCATCATATCATAAGCATTTTACACCTAATCACAACATAAAATATTAGCTTCATAATTTGACAAGGGTACCCATTCTTTAGTAATTCACATCTTTAAACCTTTACCTTATACAAAGTGCTTCTACCCAGCAACAAATATTAATGGTAAATATTCCTTGAAAGGAAACTAGACAAATTTACCTTTGTCATATATGGGTTTAAATCCCTATCAACCTGTGAAAAGTAATTCTTAGTTCTCACCTTGCATTATCTACTATTTCAAATGAACTCACTCGACATAACTTGTCGAAACAATAATCAAGTCTATTTGTTTTACTTGCAAAGTTTGATAGCATACCACAGGGGGTTTATTTTACTAAATGATCCACTAATGGTGCTCTCAATTCGTTATAAAGGGTCCAAGATAGTTCACACAGTAGAGAGGCACAATGACCCCCATCACACATATGGTATCGTCAAATCACACTCTTCCTCTCTTCGCTTGGATACAAAAGGACATAAGACCAAAGCTTTCACTACTATCCATATGGACCATCCATTCACAAAATAAAGTGACTATTTCATCTGATTTATTTCTCTAATGATATCCCATTCAACAAAAAGTATCTCTATTTATAAGAGCACTCCACTAAATCTACTTTTGGCAGATATCTTCGACTGCCATAGGGAATAGTTACACAATAGCACTCACCCTTAAAAAAACCTGTGTTCACCAAACTAAACATGTGACATCGGACTCTAGTTACACCACCCTCCCAATGATAGCATAGCTTTAGTGCCTACCTATGAATGAAGAAGACATGGTGCTGGCATAAATGATTCATTCATTATTGGTAATAATATTACCTTCCAACAAGACCTCAGTTTAAGACTTTTAACAAAGAGTACCTCTATTATTATCAATGAAATACAACTCAAATTAAATATTCACTCATAGGAAATGTGATATATTTCCTCCATGGTTTCACCTTCTTTCATGTTAGGATATGGCTATTGAACTAATTTTGATCACAAGACTTCTAACATAAAATATTGCCATCACTTGTTTCCTCCAACCAACATAAGACTATAATCAATGTTATATCTAAACTAGCATAATATGAAAAGCAAGTTTATATAACAATTTATATCATCTGTCGATACAACAAATTAATTCACTATATTTGCTTTTAGAGAGTAAAATATTAAAATTTCCTTAACAGTTGCTTCCATCTCTACATTATCTAATTTAATTATATTTTTTTACTCATGGGGAATTTTCATAGCAAAAAACTAGAACATTACTTACCATAAAGCAACGTTATATTCCTCGGATTTCACGTCGTAAGTCACCACGATATTTTCATAGTTCTCCTCCATGCCAACTCTCCCCTTCCTCTCTCTATAGATCATTTGTCACTCCATATCAATGTGCCTCTACAACATGCCTCCTTTTCCTCGATGGTCGAATCCTCCCTTTTTCTTGGCAATTGAATCCTCTATCCCTCTATTTTTTATTTGCACACCCACTTCTCCTAACCTCCTACTCTGTCTTTACCAGTTAGGATCACCAAATATGTTCCAACGTGGTAGTACAAGGAAGCTCAATCATTAAACATTAACTTAAAAATCACACAATAAAACCAATGTTTTGGATCATTCCTTATCTAAGGAATATGCTCCAAAAATAAAACGATAATGTATTATTTTCACATAATAGCACTTCGATATCTTGCAAAGGCATTAATCCAACTATTTCTAAATTGAAACATGTTTGGAAGGTTAGCAAAAATATTTTGTTTAATACCCAATCAGTTGTAGATATCCTGCAAAATCCAAGTAATCACATTAACATTCCCATAAAGCATTACCATAATTGCTTAGTAGAATATTAACATGAACTAATCTATCATTCCTACAACAAGTTACATCATATTATTTTCATGAAAAATATGTGCTTGCATAGATTAAGCATGGAATAGTTCATCATTTCACTAAATTAGCAATACATTTTTCCATAACATAAATGTCCTGCATAACCAATCCTAAAATAATCAAACCATCCATCACATGATAACATAGCTAAGCACTAAACCATAAAATCAAAAGGTATGCCAAGGGAGGGTCATGATAATTAGTCCCTCCATAGGGTTTCATACAACGGTGACATGATTATGAGAAAATGCGCATTGCTCTATGTGTGTGCATGGGAGCACATTGTAATTTTGAGATTATCAGGACTACAATGACAAGTTGGTGATCATGAGGTACCAACAACCTATAAATTGGATCACTAGTTTAAGGAAAGATAAAGTAGGCCAAGGAAGGGCATGTTGGTGGTGATAAGGCAAGTAATAGATTATTTGTAACTAAAGTAGGTCATCTAAAGGTTGTATAGGCATCATTCAGGATAGTAAGATGATGCATACCATCTAGATTATGTCAAGTAGGTGAGATGGTTGGTGGGACCATAGGGGGAATAGGAGCTCCACTATTTTGATAAATGGCTTTCCAATATGGTGCTATGGATGGGATATCGACAGGGCTAATTTTGTATAGGAGTTTTACATAGAAGAAGGATTTTGGGGATGCATTAGATCTAAACTCTTATGTAAATGTGGACCTCAATGACCCCATGATATTATATCTTAGGTGTAATGATCCTAGAATAACTAGAGGTTACATGCAATGGTACCAAGACTTCAATCCAAGGAGGGTTACCATCATGGGGGCATGACTAGTAGAGCAACAAAGGGGGTTGAGCAAGGCACACCAGTCAGTGCTAGTTTTGGTGAGGTTTACAAGGAGAATTGCAGGTAGATAGAGGCTTAGACATAGGCAAAAATAGTGATGATGACAACAATAAAAACATCAAGACCTCTAATACTTGATCTACCTATGAGCATAACTACGAAGGTAGGACCAAGTATGTAATATCAATCAATTGTTGTGGTGGAGCAAGATGCGATATCCTAATGGTAGAGAGGAACCAACTACTAGAATGAGTTACAATACTATAGTAAACTATTTAGAGTTTAAATATAAAATGGGATATAGTAGTGGCAAGGGCTACAATAGTAGCTAGATGGGGATAGCTGGTCTATGCACTACTAGAATAGTTAGCATAAGCACATGAGGATGTGACAACAAAGAGCACATGGGTGACGCACTATAGGGCCAAATATCATGTAGCCATCCTAGTAGACAAATGTCTATGTTACGGATGATTTTGCAATCATGGACCTTCTCTAGGTCCATAATATGCTAGTTGGTACATATGCCAACACCTATAGGAGGAGGAGGGAAGCACCAAATATTGGATTCTAGAGCTAGCTAGGTTTTGGTTGAGGTTATCCTAAGTTTGAGGATGGATTGATGATATTATTAGAGCAATATACATTATGACTTGACTATGTTTATATAAATTTTGTGATATATGTATATATATATATATATATATATATATATATATATATATATATATATATATATATATATAAGCGATTATGGGTTCATGGATAGTGCATTATGGGTAGTGTGTTACATTCCAAATATAATAGTCATCGGCTATTTGCAAATGTAATTTTAATTTATTACTTATAGGGTAGCTATCCAAATGGTTTGATTATCTTTATCATATTCCAATTATTTGCAAGTTTGTAGAGGACTGTGCCATCCTAACGGCAAGGAGTAGCCCTCCTTGAGTGGAAAAATACATTTATCTGATTTATTTGATTTCCATTGAATTCCTTCGATTTATACATTTAATCTCATGTCCTCGGGTTACTATATTATGTTGGAATATTGGATATATTGTATTGAGTAATTAATATTTGAGAGCTTGGTAGTTATACTGCTCCAAGTGGTATCATATTCAGTGACGTATTACTTTGGACCTGCGGGTAGCATCCTTCTGTGATCAAAGACTTCCCCTATGTACTTGGCACCATTTTGAATAGCACTTCTTTCAAGCAGCTCGACGATGTACTCAATGACCACAACTATAACGGATGTCTTTATGGTTCTATGAAAATTGGTGAAGTGTGTCTAAATGGATAAGCCATAACCAACATCGAGTGCGGGCATCAATGTCTAAGACAAAACAATTTCAACTGTTTGCATGATGTAGGTGTGTCATTGCGGCTAGAAAAACCACCTGTCATATGTTATCCATATGAAATTTTTCATCTCTATTAAAACCAACCACTGGTGGCATCCATGCACCAAAAAACAACTTTCAGATCACAACAAATGTAAAAAATACAATTTCCTTACATGCAACAAGCATCAATTTCCAACCAGAATTGACGACCAATCAGAAAGGAGGAAAATCAAATATTAAAGCTCAAAACTAAGGTATAATCATGCATAATTTATTTTTTTTTAAATGTGCATTCGGGACAATATCCCACATTGGGCGTGTAAATGTAGTGGAGGATTTTATTAGGTGGGAGGCTCCATATTGAAGGTGTGACTTTGATCACACGACGGTTTTTTCTCACGTGCATAACTTTGTTGGCATCATGTCATGTGTTTCTTTTCTCTCATAGTGTTGGTTGCTTTACTGTTAGTCCATGTGTTGATTTTTGATCGTTGGTATTTTGGTCTGGGTTTCATGTCCTCTGGTGTGTCTCCTTCATGTCCTTCGTACATCGTGTCCTTCATTATGTCTCCTTTATGTCCTTCGTACTATCCTTCATATGTCATGTCCTTCGTTGTATCTCCTTCATGTCATTCGTATGTCGTATCCTCCATTGTGTGTCCTTCGTGTCATTCATACGTCGTATCCTCCATTGTGTCTCTTCGTGTCCTTTGTGTTATTGTATCAGGTCCTTGTCACGTAGTGGTCGATTTGTGAGTCGATCCTGATTGAGCATTGCATCGGTTTGAGTGTTGAATTGAATTCGTGGGGTATAGCTTACATGTCACAAATAGCCATTGGTAAGATTAAAATTCAATGTAGTCGATAGATTCCCAAATCTAGTTGACATATAGCCATTGGAATCCCAAATCCAATTGAAATATAGCCGTTGGAAGAAACTAGCCATTGAAAAGCAAATTCAAATTCTACGTCGTGGTTGGAGCGATAGGTGGAGTGGAAAACTAAACAAATTTTTGCCAAATTTAACCAATTCTTTTACAGAAATCAAAGGCATAATTTGTTAAGCAGGTCTTAGTAATAAGTGCATGAGTGAAATATGGACCAAAGGACCAAACGGACGATTATCAAGCTTGGAGAACTCAAACTAAGGGATCTTAAAGTCACCAAGAAGACCTCTAAGAAACAAAGGTACACATTATTCTTCTCCCTTACAAATTAATAGTTTCAATCCCAGCCATCCATTACTTAACACCATGGCATTCAATCCTTCTCCTACTTCTTCCCAAGAGAACCTCACACAGGAGGAAATAGGGAACCCCAATATCACCACCTTGGCCATACAAACATTATTAAATAGTATGAATAACCTGACCATCAAGGTGACCCAATTTATGGATAGACAAAGCCAACCAATTCCTCCTATTCCAAATCACTCCCACAGACACTGGAACAATGAGGATCAAGATGGAGAAGAAGTTCATGTACAACAAAGAGGTCATAATGGTAGTCCCCAAAATTGCTTCAATGGACAGAGGAATTATGAGGATATCAACAACAAAGAAGTTTATGAACAACAAAGAGGTCCTATCCAAAATTGCTTCCATAGACATAGGCACAATGAAGACCAAGATAGAGATGAAGTTTACCAACAACTAAGAGGTCCTATTGGGGTCAATTTTCCACGTATTGATATTCCCACCTTTGAGGGTCATGATCCACATGGTTGGATAGCCAAAATGGAAGGCATTTTAGACTTATACCGAATTCGATATTAAAAAAAGTTCCTTTTACTACCTCCAAACTAGGTATTAAAGCTTATTAATGGTTTGTATGGATCAAACATGATAAGGAAAATACCATTTATTGGGATGATTTCACCAAATATTTTCTTAATATATTTGACGAAGGAACCTCATCGTCTTACATGGTGCGATTGTTATCACTTAAGCAAATAGGATCGATAATGGATTATATCTCAGAATTCATTATCCTGCTTTCCTATACAAGAAACTTACAAACTGATGTGGTGGTATCTGCTTTTAGAAATGGGTTGAAAGAGAATATTAAAGTCAAAGTAGATTTACAAGATCCATCCTCTTTAGATGCTTGTATAAGGATTGCCAACTTGGCTAAGAAGAAGGTGCAAATGGGGGCATCTACATGACGTGATTCCTATGGCCGACCTCAATACCGCAAAAACTCTTTTTGCAAAAATGATCAACCCTCAAGATATTTCTATTATAAGTGTCGCAATCACCATCCAAAATATCGGGCATGTGTACCATGATAGAACTTTAAAATTGAATATGCTGACAAGGAAGATGAAGAAATAGAGGATACCAGCTCACCTTATTGTTCCATAGATAAAGACCAAATTGAACACGAGGAGGTCATAGCTAAGGAAGATACTATGGAAATTTCTAGTACATGCTCTTATGGGTTTATAAGCTCACCATAAAATCAAGGTATCAAGATTAATTCGACAAATAAAGGTAACTATATTAATTGATTCAGGAAGTACTCACAACTTTATTGACACAAATATTTCCAGGGTATTAAACTTGCACATCAACTCCTCTAATCAAGATAAATTTCAATTTATAACTACAAATGGGGGAAGTTCTCAATGTATAGGTAAAACATCTTCAATTTCATTACAAATGGGAAGTTATACTTGGCATGGTCCTTTTTTTGTTATGAATTTAGGGAATTCAGAAGTTATCTTGGGAGTCGCATGGTTAGAACAAATGGAAACCATGATTGGTTTTAATTACAAGCTGTGCTTTGTTGAATGGAAAGAGAATGGGAAGACCATTCGCCTCCAAGGAATTCCAACACCTCCATCAAAGATAGTAAGTTCACATAGCATGGAAAAATATTAAGAAAAGGTATTTACAGATTCATTGCTCAAATTATTTGTATGGAAATGCAAGCACAAGATATGCCAGAAATCCAACCAGAATATCTACAAAATATCATGGCCAACTATGAGGAGGTATTCCAAGAACCAAAGGGATTACCTCCCAAAATATCCCATGACCATGCCATACACCTTGTTTTGGTAATTCTTCCTCCTAATGGTCATCCTTATCGATATCCTCAACCTCAAAAAATATAAATTGAGAAGATTGTCCAAGAACTATTAGAACATGGTGGCATCCATCACAACACTAGCCCCTATTCTTCACCAGTAGTTTTGGCCCGTCGTAAAAATAATTCTTGGGATATGTGTTCGGATTTTCATCCTCTTAACAAAATCACCATAAAATATAAATTCCCTATACATTTCATTGATGATTTACTAGATGAACTACATGGTGCAAAATCTTTTACAAAATTATATTTACATTTTGGGTTTCACCATATTAGAGTTAGGGAAGAGGATATTCTCAAAACAGTTTTTCACACTCATGAAGGTCACTATGAATTCTTGGTCATGCCCTTTGGTCTCACTAATGCCCCATATACATTCCAAAGTCTCATGAACCAGGTGTTTCATCCATTTGTCCGTAAATTTGTCCTAGTCTTCTTTGATGACATACTCATATATAGTAAATCATGGAATGATCATTTGTTGCATGTGGGAAGGGTTCTTCATATACTACACAAGGAAAAGTTATTTTTCAAACACTCTAAATGCTCTTTTGGTGTTCAAGAAGTTGAGTACCTGGGTCATATAGTTTCTCAGGAAGGTGTTAAAGTGGATCCCAATAAGATAAAGGTAATTCAAGATTGGCCCTTACCTAAAACTATCAAGAAACTTCATGGTTTTTTGGGTCTCACTAGCTATTATCGTAAGTTTGTGCATAACAATGGAAAAATTGTAGCTCCTCTCATAGCTCTTACAAAAAAATATGCTTTTCATTGGTCGGACATAGCTACTCACACCTTTGAGGCTCTCAAAAAAGCAATGTGTACTACTCCGGTATTGGCAACTCTAGATTTTTACAAACCATTTGTGATCAAATGTGATGCTTTATGAATGGGTATTGGGGCAGTATTAATGTAGGAGGGTCATCCCTTGATATTTGAAAATAAACAACTTTTGAGAAAAATATTGGGAAGATCTACATATGAGAAGGAAATTTTGGCTATTCTACATGCAGTGGATAAATAGAGACACTACATAGTTTCATTATAAAAACCGATCATAGTAGTCTCAAGAAATTTTTAGAACAACGATTTTCTTATCCATAACAAAACAAGTGGTTAGCAAAATTTTTGGGATATGATTTCATTATCGAGTAAAAGAAAGGGAAAGAAAACGTGGCAGCAGATGCATTATCCAAAAAATATGAAGATGAAGTGGTTATAAATGTTATTACAGGTCCTTGTTCTTGGTGGGTATCTCAGATACAGGAAGAATGGTTGTCCAATACTAAAACTGTTCAAATAATTCAGGAATTGTTGTTGGGGTCATCCAAGAACCCTCTTTTTTCCTATGAAGACAAGATATTAATAAGGAAGAATTGCATTTACATTCCACATACTTTGACTATCAAATCAAGGATTCTAGATGAGTCACATGCTTCTCCGTCAATAGGACATTCAGGTTTTTTGAAAACTTATATGCGGATTAAACAATCATTTTGTTAGAAAGGATTAAAATTAGAGGTCAAATAATGGGTGGTCGAATGTGAAGTATTACCCATTCCAGACCGTTAGTGGGAACATATTTCAATGGATTTTATTGAAGGGCTTCCTAAGTTATAAGGTAAAATAGAAATTTTCATGGTAGTTGATCGCCTCTCTAAATATGCTCACTTTCAAGCTCTACAACATCCATTTTCAGCAAGCAAAGTGGCTAAGATATTTATGGACTCAATTTTTAAATTGCATGGAATGCCAAAAAATATTATAAGTGATCGTGATCCCATATTTACTAGCAATTTTTAGAAAGAATTATTTCAGCTAAGTGGTACCAAATTAAATATGTCCTATGCATACCATCCATAGACAGATGGCCAAACTGAGGTAGTTAACAAATGTTTGGGTACCTACCTAAGATGTTTTGTTCAAGATAAACAATATTAATGGAGTCATTGGCTTTCCTTGGCAGAATGGTGGTACAACACTTTGTACCATTATTCCATTAAGATATCTCCCTTTGAAGCATTGTATGGAATTAATCCACCAACAGTAGCAGATTATGTACCAGGATCTTCCAAAGTGGCCCAAGTAGAGGATTGGTTTCAACATAAACAGTCCATGCTCACCATTCTCAAAGATAATTTTGTCCAAGCACAAAATTATATGAAGCAGTAGCAAGACACACACCGCTTGGAAAGACAATTCAACATTGGTGATATGGTGTTCTTGCGTTTGCAACCCTACAAACAATTATTATTGAAGATCAAGTCCAGTCAAAAGCTGGTTCCAGAATTTTACGGTCCTTACAAGATAGTGCGTCGCATTGGTGAAGTGGCATATCAACTAGAGCTTCCTCCCTCATCTCGTATACATTTAGTATTTCACGTTTTCTATCTCAAAAAGGTGATCGACCAAAAATTACAATCTCAGTGAGAATTACCAGTACTTGATGAAGAAGGATGTATATATCTCCATCCTAAAGTAATTTTACAAATCATAACTCACATGTTGAAATCCCATCACATCCAAGAATTTCTTATCAAATGGCAAGACCTATCGGAAGAAGATGCTACATGGGAACCTAAAAGTATTTTCCAGACATTTCTAGCTTTGAGGACAAAGCTTTTCGAGGAGGGGAGCCATGTTACATTCCAAATATAATAGTCATCGGCTATTTACAAATGTAATTTTAATTATTACTTATAGGGTAGCTATCCAACTGGTTTTATTATCTTTATCATCTTCCAATTATTTGCAATTTTACAGAGGACTGTGCCCTCCGAGCGGTGAGGACCAGCCCTCCTTGAGTGGCAAAATACATTTATTTGATTTATTCAATTTCCATTGAATTCCTTCAATTTATACATTTAATCTCATGTCCTCGGGTTGCTGTATTCTGTTGGAAGATTAGATATATTGTATTGAGTAATTAATATTCGAGAGCCTTGTAGTTATACCACTCCATTGTGCTTATGATGTGTTATGATATGGTTGAGTTAATTACTTAATGGGTTATGATTGAGTATTGATGTTGAATAATATTTTGTGGATATGTGATTATAATTTGATTAAGTTAAAATGATGATAAAATTATAGATTAGATGATGATTATTTGATTTATGATATTAATGTTTAAGATGAAATGTTTTGTTAAGTTTTGATGATGAATTAATGCATGCTGACTAATTAGGTTTAAAAAGAAGAATGATTAAATGATGAAATAATTTGGCTGGATGTGATGAGAAATGCATACAAGATGCACCAAAGAGGGTGCTGCTATAGTACAACTATTTATAGAGATATATAGTTATGTACAATTATATACAAAGAGATATGCTTTTAGTTAGCTTTGCTAGGAGATATTTTGTTATCTTTGATATTTTCCCAAGGGGATTTTAGTTAGCTTTTCCTAAAGGTCTTCTAGTTAGCTTTACCTAGAAGACTTGGTTAGTTGTGCCCAAAGGACTTTTGATTAGCTTTGCTTGAAGGACTTCTAATTTGAGATTTTCCCTTAAAAAAATGCTTAAATGACTTTTGCTTCACCCATAGGACATTGGTTTAGCTTCATTCATAGAGCTTTTGATTTGAGATTTACCCTTGAACAAATGTTGAACGTGTTGAGCAAGGTGCAGCAAAAGCATTTGAGAAAGTATTGTCATTGTTGTCAACACAGACAGATTGATGCAGTTGATGCAGTTCAGAGGTCAGTCAGATCAAGTGCAAAAAGTTTCAAGCAAAACAGAGGTGACCCAGATTCAAAAATTGGCAGAAAGAGACAAGGAAGAAAACTGTCGCGATATCGCGACATGTTTTCTGTCGCGATTTCGCGACAAAAAGTAGGAGAGAGAAAATGCAAGCCAAAATGTCGCGATATCGCGACATGTCAAGTTTTCACTGAGGAGAGAGAAAATGTGTCACGATTTCACGACAAAAAGCAGGAGAGAGAAAATGCACGCCAAAATGTCGCGATGTCGCGACATGTCGAGTTTTCGCTGAGGAGAGAGAAAATGTGTCGCGATTTCGTGACATGTTCCATTTTCGCTGGAGTTGGCAAGGAGAGTTGTACGGAAGAGCAAAGTGTCGCGATTTCGTGACATGTTCCTTTTTTCGCTGTCGGCAAAGAAGAGTGTACGGAAGCGAAAGTGTCACGATTTCATGACAAGAGGATGATGACGTCAAAAAGCAAAGCGTCACGATTTCGTGACAAGAAGGATGATGACGTCAGCAAAGTTGAAAAGTGTCACGATATCGCGACAGGATGAAAGGAAAGCTGCCTAGAGCCGAAAGCGTCATGATTTCACGACATGCTTAAGGATGACGTCAACAAAGTTGAAAGTGTTGCGATATCGTGACAAGGTGCAAGGAAAGCTTTCAAGAGCCAAAATGGTCACGATTTCATGACAGCAAGGGCATGAATGGTATGGCTTCAAAAGTGTCGCGATATCCGTGACAGATTTGGCGGGTAAAACCCGAAGGAGCATGCAAGGTGACACGTGTCGAAAAAGCAGACAGGAAAATCATGCAACGATTACGTAAAAAGTAACTGATGTCAGATCGATAGTTACATGTTGACAGGTGTCGGACATGCAATGCAACAATAAATATGCATAATTGAAACGCATTCGAAGAATCGTATAGGGAGATTAAAAAGCATTCGAAAGCGTATTTGAAGTATTCAAAGAGACGAATATGCAGGATTGAAGAAGCATTAGAAAAGATATAATTGCAGAATTTAAAGAGTCGATATGGAATAGAAAAGGCATTCGAAAGCCGTATTTGAAGAATTGAAATCGAATATAGTTGAAAATGCATTAAAACAATCGTATTGCATGGTTTCCAAAAGACGTATTGCAGGGTTTCGAATAGTCGAAGTGCATGGAACCGAACAACCGTATTGCATGGATTCGAACAGTCAGAGTATGTGATTCGATTGCATGCAGGATTGAAAGGTTATAAAAGAATAATCGTACAGAGAAGATGTTGCTGCTGTTAGAGAGAAATTGTTGTGAAAGAGAAAGGTTAGAAAAGAATGAATAAAAAAATTAGCAGAGCCGTGAGAGTGTGCAGAGTTGGGTTAATTACAGACCAGTCAGGGTCGTGCATGAAGTGAAGACATTTTTATGTCATTCTAAATTGATCGAATTGTAGTCCAAGTTGGTGCTTGGTACTAGGGGTTGGTGCTCCATCTGTTGTAGCAGAAAATTACAGGGGTTGGTGCTCCTTCCAGTTGATGCTGGTAAAGTATTTGTAAAATTGATTTTGCAAAGACTGGATTTGGATTGGAGTCCAAGCAGTTCATTTTTGAGGAGTAGCCAAATTGGTGAACCTCGTTATATTGAGTGTTGTGGTGTGCTCTCATTGTTGTTCTTATGGTTTTTTAAGTTCTCTTTATTTCATATTAAATGCTGTAGATATAAAAATTAAATAGCTACACTGATTCACCCCCCCTCTCAGTGTCATTGTGTAAACATCAATTGGTATCAGAGCAGGTTCCTTGTACAAGCTTAATCAGCTAAGGAGATCTTGGAAGAAACAATGGCAGGTGGTGAAGGATTTTCATCCAACAAAGCTCCCTTATTTGATGGAACAAATTACACCTTCTGGAAACTCAGAATGCAAACATATCTGAGTGCATTGGGATACGATATTTGGGATTCTGTAGATAGTGGATACACAAGACCCACTACCCCTCCAACAGATACTGCTGAGAAAAAGAAATTTGAAAACAACTCCAAAGCTAAGAATGCCATAATGTGTGGGCTTGTTGACGGTGAACTGATAAGAGTCATGAGTTGTAAATCAGCAAAAGACATGTGGGATAAACTGAAGAGCATCCATGAAGGAGACAGTAAGATTAAGGAAGCAAAACGCGCAAACTCATCGAGCACGGTTCGAAGCACTCGCAAATGAATGAAGATGAAAACATAGAGACTTATATGTTGAGAGTCAACGGAATTATTAATGCAATCGAGAGGACTCGGTGAAGAAATTGATGATGCAGTTGTTGTGAAAAAGGTTCTCAGAACACTTCACAAAAGATTTAACTCCAAAGTCTCTGCAATAGAAGAGGCAAAAGATCTAAACAACTTCAACATGGATGAGTTGCATGGTTCCCTGACAGCATATGAAATGAGAATAGGACAAACCAAGTCTACAGACAGAGAAGCAGCTTTTAAAGCACACAAGAATGTAAAAGCTGAACATGAATCTGAGGATGAAGGAACACTGGATGAAACAGAAGCCAATTTTGTTCGAAAACTCACAAAAGGAAAAGGAAAATATAGAGGGAAGCTACCTTTTAAATGCTTCAATTGTGGAGGAGTCGGTCATTTTGCAGCCAAATGTCCAATGCAGGAGAGAACCAAAAATGGTGAAGGTTCACACCAAGAAAAAGGTGACTGGAAGAAGAAACAAAATTTTAGAAAGAACAACTTCAAGAAGAAAAGCTTCATAACCAAGAATGTCGACGAGTTCGAAGAAAGCACGGATGAGGAGTCCGAAGAAGAAGGAGGTGAAGCTCTGTTCATGGCACTTGAAGAAGAAAGAACGAGAGGAAAATCAGGAAGGTGATGAAAATTCCAAGGATGAAGCTGAAGTGTATTTGGAAGGAGAATTGGTTGTTGCACTTGAAGAGTTGAGTGCAGAAAGGAAGAAGAATAAAAAATTTTCAAAGAAATTAGAGAATGCCACAGACATAATAAACAATCTGAAAATACAGACAGAGGAATTCAAGAAAATGTCTGAAGTTCTTGATGAACAATTAACTGTAAAGACAGTTGAATGCAGCAAGCTAGAGGAAGACATTGTTAAGTTAAGGATGCAGTTAGAGGAGATGAATAGAAAATTGAACTGTTTTCATAAGTTTGAAGAAAGTACTGTAAAGCTGGATAAAATGTTAAATAACCAAAGGCCTTCTGGCATCAAATTTGGTTTAGGCTTTGATGAAGGAGAATCTTCAAAGGATTCAAAGAACTTGAATATAGAACCCATAAAGAAAGAAGAAAAGATCAGGGTTGAACCAGAAAAACAAAATCATGCAAAAGAAAACAATAATGCCAGATTCAAGAAGAATACTGACAAAGATGGATTCACAAAAGTCACACATCCGAGGAGGAGAAGAGTCATGGCTCCTACTTCAAACTGGCAAAGACCGGCACCCAGGTTTAATCATGCATTTTCTGGTTATTGTTTTAAATGCAATGCTTATGGCCATAAGATTTCAGATTGCAGGCATAATGTATCTCAAAGGAATTTTACCAACAGAAATGTTTTTTCTCCTTTAATGAATTATGCAGTTGAATGTTATAATTGTCATAATTTTGGACATATTGCTAGAAACTCATGAAGCACTTTTGCATCAAATAATTATCAGGGTAGAAAATCTCAGCCAAGTGGGTTGAAACAAAACCAAAAATTTCCTGAAAAACAGGCACATGCTAATGAAAGGACAAAGGCAAAACAAGTAGCAAAATCTGCTATCAAACCAGAATGGAAAGAAAAGGAATCTTTGATTGTCCAGACCGCTTTTAAAGCTCGGAACAAATCAGCACCTTGGATACTTGACGGTGGTTGTTCCAAGTCACATGACAGGTGACAAGCAAAAGTTTGAGAATTTACGGAATTATGAAGGTGGTTCTGTGAAATTTGGAAATAATGATGGAGCAAAGATTGTTGGAAAGGGATCAGTCAAGATCAGTGATGGCAATATAAAATCAAAAGAAGTCTTGTTTGTAATTGGCCTCAAGCATAACTTGCTAAGTGTAAGTCAAATATGTGACAGAGGTCATGATGTAATCTTCAAGAAGGAGGGTCGTGAAGTAAGAAAGACAAAAAATGGAAAGTTAATAGCCACTGGATCGAGAACTTCTAGAAATCAGTATACACTTTCAGAAACCGTAGAAGGAACATGCTTGATTGGACAGGAAGATGAAAACTGGCTATGGCACAAGAGGCTTGGGCATATTAGTTTTGACAATCTGGCAAAAATCAGTTCAAAAAGAGCAGTTAGAGATATACCAAACATTGGCAAACCCGTAAATAGCATCTGTGAGTCATGCCAAAAGGGAAAACAAACCAGAGCCACTTTAAAAGCAAAAGAATACTTCACTAGCAAGCCCTTAGAACTAATTCACACAGATCTATGTGGACCCATGAGAACTGAAAGCATAAATGGACACAAATATTTTATGCTGTGTATAGATGACTACTCAAGAATGACATGGGTACTATTTTCGAAACTCAAGTCAGAAGCCTTTGAGATGTTTAAAACCTTCAAAAATCTTGTTGAGAATCAATCAGGAAAAAGAATTAAATGCCTAAGATCGGACAGGGGAGGAGAGTTTATCTCCGAAGAATTTGCGAATCACTGTCAAAAACATGGGATAAGAAGACAGTTTTCAGCAGCTAGGACACCTCAAAAGAATGGTGTTGTAGAAAGGAAGAATAGAACAAGTGCAGGAAATGGCAAGGACAATGTCGGGAGAAAACAAAATAGTCGATGATTTTGGAAAGAGGCAGTTCATACCGTAGTTTACATTCAAAACAGGTGCATGCTGAGACCACATGAAAGCAAAACACCTTATGAGTTGTGGTTTGGCAGAAAGGCAACAACAAGACATTTCAAAGTATTTGGCAAGCAAGTGCTACATAAAACGGATTGAAGATAACCTCGGTAAATTTGAAGATAGAGCTGATGAAGGTATCTTTCTTGGTTACTCAACAAAAAGCAAGGCATACACATGTTACAACAAGAGGTTGAAGAAAATTGTTGAAAGTGTTGATGTGAAAGTTGATGAAGGTAGAGAACAAGAAACTACTTATCAAGAAAACTACCCTATGTATGAAGAAGTCATTGAAGGTGATGATGAAAAAGAAACAGAGAAGAATCAGAAAATTGATCCAGATGGTGTAAAAACTGAATCTAAGAAGAAGAAAACAGGAAATTTAAAACAGGCAATCGGCGGAAAAATCATCCAAGTGAACAGATTATTGGGGATCCCACGGATGGTATTCAGACAAGAAGAACAAGCAGTGAGGAACTATTCTCTGTTATCTAGTATTGAACCTAAAAATGTTGTTGAAGCAAGCATTGATGAAAGTTGGATGAAGGCAATCAATGAAGAACTAGATCAGATAGAGAAAAACAATACCTGGGAATTAGTACCTAGACCAACAAATAAAAACATAATTGGCACTAAATGGGTTTTTAGAAATAAATTGAATGAAGATGGGCAGGTTGTCAGAAATAAGGCAAGATTGGTATGTAAAGGCTATGCTCAAGTTGAAGGCATTGATTTTGAAGAAACTTTTGCACCGGTAGCCAGACTAGAGGCAATCAGAATGTTTCCGGCATTAGCAGTTCATAAAAACTTCAAAGTATATCAAATGGATGTAAAATCAGCATTTTTGAATGGAAAACTCGGAAGAAGAGGTTTACATTGAACAACCAGATGGCTTCCAACTTGGTGACAATCCAGATTTTGTTTGCGGAGTTAAAGAAAGCTTTATATGGATTAAAACAGGCACCCAGAGCATGGTATGCAAGGCTAGATAATTATCTAATTAAACAAGGGTTTAAGAAAGGTTTGGTGGATAGCAACTTATATGTCAAAACAGAGAAGGGTCATCTTATTGTTCTTGTTGTTTATGTAGATGACATAATATTTGGCAGCAGCGATGGATGAATACCTGCAAAGACATATCAATTAAAATGAAAAAAGAATTTGAGATGTCAATGATTGGTGAACTTTCTTATTTCTTAGGATCTGCAGGTCAATCAAAATGAAAAAGGCATTTTTATTTCTCAAGTTAAATATGTAAAAGAAATGCTGAAAAAGTTCACAATGGAAGACAAGAAACCGGTCAAGCACTCCCATGACAACAAGTCGCAAGTTGAGCAAGGATGATAAATCCCCGGATGTAGATCAAACAATGTACAGGGTCTATGATTGGAAGCCTCGTTGTATTTAACAGACCACTAGACCGGATATATTACAAGCAAGTATGTATGGTTGCAAGATTTTAGGCCAGTCCCAAAGAAACTCATGTAACAGCTGTAAAGAGGATCTTCAGGTATCTCAAGGGCACTATGGATTATGGGTTGTGGTACCCAAAAGGTAAAGATTTCACTTTGATTGCATATTCTGATGCAGATTGGGCAGGATGTATTGATGACAGGAAGAGCACAAGTGGAGGAGCATTTTATCTTGGAGACAGGCTGGTAGCATGGCACAACAAGAAACAAGAATCAGTATCTCTATCCACTGCAGAGGCAGAATACATTGCAGCAACAACATGTTGTACTCAGATATTATGGATGAGACAAACATTGAAAGATCTTGGTATTCATTTCAAAGAGCCAATTTCAATTAAATGTGATAACACTAGTGCTATCAACATATCCAAGAATCCAGTAATGCATTCAAGAACCAAACATATTGCAATCCGATATCATTTCTTGAAGGATAAAGTTGCAGAAGGAGAGGTTAAATTGGATTTTGTTCCAACTACAGAGCAAGTAGCTGATATATTCACAAAACCTTTGCCCAAGGAAGTATTTGAATACCTTCGGAAGAAGTTGGGAGTAGTCACACCACCCAAGAACTGACTAGCTATAGGGAACACATTCTCAGGGGGAGCATTCAAACTTTTTAAGTTTGAGAATGTTGTGCATAGACTCAGGGGGAGTCTACAGCAGCCCTTTGGTATTATTGGCAAAGGGGGAGAAGAAATTAAGCAAGGTTGTAGTGTGTTGCCAACAATTCCAAAGGGGGAGATTGTTGAGCAAGGTGCAGCAAAAGAATTGCAAAAGTATTGTCATTGTTGTCAACACAGTGCGATTGATGCAGTTCAGAGGTCAGTCAGATCAAGTGCAGAAAGTTTCAAGGAAAACAGAGGTGACCCAGATTCAGAAATTGGCAGAAAGAGACAAGGAAGAAAACTGTCGCGATATCGCGACATGTTTTCTGTCGCGATTTCGCGACAAAGTAGGAGAGAGAAAATGCAAGCCAAAATGTCGCGATTTCGTGACATGTCGAGTTTCACTGAGGAGAGAGAAAATGTGTCGCGATTTCGCGACAAGTAGGAGAGAGAAAATGCACGCCAAAATGTCGCGATGTCGCGACATGTCGAGTTTTCGAGGAGAGAGAAAATGTGTCGCGATTTCACGACATGTTCCATTTTCGCTGGAGTTGGCAAGGAGAGTTGTACGGAAGAGCAAAGTGTCACGATTTCGTGACATGTTCCTTTTTCTACTTGGCAAAGAAGAGTGTACGAAGCCAAAGTGTCACGATTTCGTGACAAGCAGGATGATGACGTAGCAAAGTCGAAACGTCATGATTTCGCGACAAGAAGGATGATGACATCAACAAAGTTGAAAAGTGTCACGATTTCACGACAAGATGAAAGGAAAGCTTCGGAAGCCAAAGCGTCGTGATTTCGCGACATGCTTAAGGATGACGTCGACAAAGTTCAAAGTGTCACGATATCGCGACAAGATGCAAGGAAAGCTTTCAAGAGCCAAAATGGTCACGATTTCACGACAACTCTTAAGGATGAAGGTACGACTAAAAAGTGTCGCGATATCGCGACAGTAACGAGGTAAAACCGAAAAAGCATGCAAGGTGACACGTGTCGAAAAAGAACAGAAAATCATGCAGCCAGTTACGTAAAAAGTAACTGAAGTCGATCAGCGATTACAGATTGACAGGTGTCGAACATGCAATGAAACAGAATATGCATAATTGAAAAGCATTCAAAGATAAGGATAATAAAAGCATTCAAAATTTAAGTATTCAAACAAATATATTGAAAAATAAAAAGACATAATTGAAGAATTCAAAAGTCATATGAAGAATAGAAAAAATATTCAATAGACGTATTTGAAGATTCGAACATCAATATAGTTCATAAATCATTAAAATTGTCCGTATTGCATGGTTTCAAAAGACGTATTGCAGGGTTTCGAATAGTCGAAGTGCATGGAATCGAATAGCCATATTGCATGGATTCGAACAGTCAGAGTATGTGATTCGATTGCATGTAGGATTGAAAGGTTATAAAAGAATAATCGTACAGAGAAGATGTTGCTGTTGTTAGAGAGAAGTTGTTGCAGAAAGAGAAATATTATGAAAAGATATCAAGAAGAAAATTAGCAGAGCCGTGAGAGTGTGCAGAGTTGGGTTAATTACGGACTCGATCGGGGTCGTGCATGAAGTGAAGACATTTTTATGTCATTCTAAATTGATCAGAATTGTAGTCCAAGTTGGTGCTTGGTACTAGGAGTTGGTGCTCCATCTCATTGCAGTAGAAAATTACAGGGGTTGGTGCTCCTTCCAGTGGATCCTTGGTAAAGTATTTGTAAAATTGATTTTGCAAAGACTGGATTTGGATTGGAGTCCAAGCGAGTTCATTTTTGAGGAGTAGCCAAATTGGTGAACCTCGGTATATTGAGTGTTGTGGTGTGCTCTCATTTTGTTCTTCAGGTTTTATAAGTTCTCTGTATTTCATATTAAATGTTGTAGATATAAAAATTTAATAGCTACACTGATTCACCCCCCCCTCTCAGTGTCATTGTGTAAACATCAATTGGTATCAGAGCAAGGTTCCTTGTACAAGCTTAATCAGCTAAGGAGATCTTGGAAGAAACAATGGCAGGTGGTGAAGGATTTTCATCCAACAAAGCTCCCTTATTTGATGGAACAAATTACACCTTCTGGAAACTCAGAATGCAAACATATCTGAGTGCATTGGGATATGATATTTGGGATTCTGTAGATAGTGGATACACAAGCACCCACTACCCCTCCAACAGATACTGCTGAGAAAAAGAAATTTGAAAACAACTCCAAAGCTAAGAATGCCATAATGTGTGGGCTTGTTGACAGTGAACTGATAAGAGTCATGAGTTGTAAATCAGCAAAAGACATGTGGGATAAACTGAAGAGCATCCATGAAGGAGACAGTAAGATTAAGGAAGCAAAACTGCAAACTCATCGAGCACGGTTCGAAGCACTCGCAAATGAATGAAGATGAAAACATAGAGACTTATATGCTGAGAGTCAACGGAATTATTAATGCAATCAGAGGACTCGGTGAAGAAATTGATGATGCAGTTGTTGTGAAAAAGGTTCTCAGAACACTTCACAAAAGATTTAACTCCAAAGTCTCTGCAATAGAAGAGGCAAAAGATCTAAACAACTTCAACATGGATGAGTTGCATGGTTCCCTGACAAGATATGAAATGAGAATAGGACAAACCAAGTCTACAGACAGAGAAGCAGCTTTTAAAGCACACAAGAATGTAAAAGCTGAACATGAATCTGAGGATGAAGGAACACTGGATGAAACAGAAGCCAATTTTGTTCGAAAACTCACAAAAGGAAAAGGAAAATATAGAGGGAAGCTACCTTTTAAATGCTTCAATTATGGAGGAGTCGGTCATTTTGCAGCCAAATGTCCAATGCAGGAGAGAACCAAAAATGGTGAAGGTTCACACCAAGAAAAAGGTGACTGGAAGAAGAAACAAAATTTCAGAAAGAACAACTTCAAGAAGAAAAGCTTCATAACCAAGAATGTCAGCAAGCTCGAAGAAAGCACAGATGAGGAGTCTGAAGAAGAAGGAGGTGAAGCTCTGTTCATGGCACTTGAAGAAGAAAGAACAGAGGAAAATCAGGAAGGTGATGAAAATTCCAAGGATGAAGCTGAAGTGTATTTGGAAGGAGAATTGGTTGCTGCACTTGAAGAGTTGAGTGCAGAAAGGAAGAAGAATAAAAAATTTTCAAAGAAATTAGAGAATGCCACAGACATAATAAACAATCTGAAAATACAGACAGAGGAATTCAAGAAAATGTCCGAAGTTCTTGATGAACAATTAACCGTAAAGACAGGCTTGAATGCAAGCAAGCTAGAGGAAGACATTGTTAAGTTAAGGATGCAGTTAGAGGAGATGAATAGAAAATTGAACTGTTTTCATAAGTTTGAAGAAAGTACTTGTAAAGTCTGGATAAAATGTTAAATAACCAAAGGCCTTCTCGCATCAAATTTGGTTTAGGCTTTGATGAAGGAGAATCTTCAAAGGATTCAAAGAACTTGAATATAGAACCCATAAAGAAAGAAGAAAAGATCGGGGTTGAACCAGAAAAACAAAATCATGCAAAAGAAAACAATAATGCCAGATTCAAGAAGAATACCGACAAAGATGGATTCACAAAAGTCACACATCCGAGGAGGAGAAGAGTCATGGCTCCTACTTCAAACTGGCAAAGACCGGCACCCAGGTTTAATCATGCATTTTCTGGTTATTGTTTTAAATGCAATGCTTATGGCCATAAGATTTCAGATTGCAGGCATAATGTATCTCAAAGGAATTTTACCAACAGAAATGTTTTTTCTCCTTTAATGAATTATGCAGTTGAATGTTATAATTGTCATAATTTTGGACATATTGCTAGAAACCTGGAAGCACTTTTGCATCAAATAATTATCGGGGTAGAAAATCTCGGCCAAGTGGGTTGAAACAAAACCAGAAATTTCTTGAAAAACAGGCACATGCTAATGAAAGGACAAAGGCAAAACAAGTAGCAAAATCTGCTATCAAACCGGAATGGAAAGAAAAGGAATCTTTGATTGTCCAAACTGCTTTTAAAGCTCAGAACAAATCAGCACCTTGGATACTTGACAGTGGTTGTTCCAGTCACATGACAAGTGACAAGCAAAAGTTTGAGAATTTACAGAATTATGAAGGTGGTTCTGTGAAATTTGGAAATAATGATGGAGCAAAGATTGTTGGAAAGGGATCAGTCAAGATCAGTGATGGCAATATAAAATCAAAAGAAGTCTTGTTTGTAATTGGCCTGAAGCATAACTTGCTAAGTGTAAGTCAAATATGTGACAGAGGTCATGATGTAATCTTCAAGAAGGAGGGTCGTGAAGTAAGAAAGACAAAAAATGGAAAGTTAATAGCCACTGGACTCGAGAACTTCGGAAATCTGTATACACTTTCGAAACTGCAGAAGGAACATGCTTGATTGGACAGGAAGATGAAAACTGGCTATGGCACAAGAGGCTTGGGCATATTAGTTTTGACAATCTGGCAAAAATCAGTTCAAAAAGAGCAGTTAGAGATATACCAAACATTGGCAAACCTGTAAATAGCATCTGTGAGTCATGCCAAAAGGGAAAACAAACCAGAGCCACTTTCAAAGCAAAAGAATACTTCACTAGCAAGCCATTAGAACTAATTCACACTGATCTATGTGGACCCATGAGAACTGAAAGCATAAATGGACACAAATATTTTATGCTGTGTATAGATGACTACTCAAGAATGACATGGGTACTATTTCTGAAACTCAAGTCAGAAGCCTTTGAGATGTTTAAAACCTTCAAAAATCTTGTTGAGAATCAATCAGGAAAAAGAATTAAATGCCTAAGATCAGACAAGGGAGGAGAGTTTATCTCCGAAGAATTTGCAGAATACTATCAAAAACATGGGATAAGAAGACAGTTTTCAGCAGCTAGGACACCTCAGCAGAATGGTGTTGTAGAAAGGAAGAATAGAACAGTGCAAGAAATGGCAAGGACAATGCTGAGAAAACAAAATAGCCGATGGATTTTGGAAAGAGGCAGTTCATACCGTAGTTTACATTCAAAACAGGTGCATGCTTTGAGACCACATGAAAGCAAAACACCTTATGAGTTGTGGTTTGGCGAGAAAGGCAACAAGCAAGACATTTCAAAGTATTTGGCAAGCAAGTGCTACATAAAACGGATTGAAGATAACCTCGGTAAATTTGAAGATAGAGTCGATGAAGGTATCTTTCTTGGTTACTCAACAAAAAGCAAGGCATACACATGTTACAACAAGAGGTTGAAGAAAATTGTTGAAAGTGCTTATGTGAAAGTTGATGAAGGTAGAGAACAAGAAACTACTTATCAAGAAAACTACCCTATGTATGAAGAAGTCATTGAAGGTGATGATGAAAAAGAAACAGAGAAGAATCAGAAAATTGATCCAGATGGTGTAAAAACTGAATCTGAAGAAGAAGAAAACAGGAAATTTAAAACAAGCAACTGGCAGAAAAATCATCCAAGTGAACAGATTATTGGGGATCCCACAGATGGTATTCAGACAAGAAGAACAACAGTGAGGAACTATTCTCTATTATCTAGTATTGAACCTAAAAATGTTGCTGAAGCAAGCACTGATGAAAGTTGGATGAAGGCAATCAATGAAGAACTAGATCAGATAGAGAAAAACAATACCTGGGAATTAGTACCTAGACCAACAAATAAAAACATAATTGGCACTAAATGGGTTTTTAGAAATAAATTGAATGAAGATGGGCAAGGTGTTCGTAAATAAGGCAAGATTGGTATGTAAAGGCTATGCTCGGGTTGAAGGCATTGATTTTGAAGAAACTTTTGCACCGGTAGCCAGACTAGAGGCAATCAGAATGTTTCTGGCATTAGCAGTTCATAAAAACTTCAAAGTATATCAAATGGATGTAAAATCAGCATTTTTGAATGGAAAACTGGAAGAAGAGGTTTACATTGAACAACCAGATGGCTTCCAACTTGGTGACAATCCAGATTTTGTTTGCAGGTTAAAGAAAGCTTTATATGGATTAAAACAGGCACCCAGAGCATGGTATGCAAGGCTGGATAATTATCTAATTAAACAAGGGTTTAAGAAAGGTTTGGTGGATAGCAACTTATATGTCAAAACAGAGAAGGGTCATCTTATTGTTCTTGTTGTTTATGTAGATGACATAATATTTGGCAACGAAGATGGATGAATACTGCAAAGACATATCAATTAAAATGAAAAAATAATTTGAGATGTCAATGATTGGTGAACTTTCTTATTTCTTAGGACTGCAGGTCAATCAAAATGAAAAAGGCATTTTTATTTCTCAAGTTAAATATGTAAAAGAAATGCTGAAAAAGTTCACAATGGAAGACAGTAAACCGGTCAGCACTCCCATGACAACAGGATGCAAGTTGAGCAAGGATGATAAATCCCCAGATGTAGATCAAACAATGTACAGGTCTATGATTGGAAGCCTGTTGTATTTAACAGCCACTAGACCAGATATATTACAAGCAGTATGTATGGTTGCAAGATTTCGAGCAAGTCCCAAAGAAACTCATGTAACAAATTGTAAAGAGGATCTTCAGGGTATCTCAAGGGCACTATGGATTATGGGTTGTGGTACCCAAAAGGTAAAGATTTCACTTTGATTGCATATTCTGATGCAGATTGGGCAGGATGTATTGATGACAGAAAGAGCACAAGTGGAGGAGCATTTTATCTTGGTGACAGGCTGGTAGCATGGCACAGCAAGAAACAAGAATCAGTATCTCTATCCACTGCAGAGGCAGAATACATTGCAGCAACAACATGTTGTACTCAGATATTATGGATGAGACAAACGTTGAAAGATCTTGGTATTCATTTCAAAGAGCCAATTTCAATTAAATGTGATAACACTAGTGCTATCAACATATCCAAGAATCCAGTTATGCATTCAAGAACCAAACATATTGCAATCCGATATCATTTCTTGAAGGATAAAGTTGCAGAAGGAGAGGTTAAATTGGATTTTGTTCCAACTACAGAGCAAGTAGCTGATATATTCACAAAACCTTTGCCTAAGGAAGTATTTGAATACCTTCGGAAGAAGTTGGGAGTAGTCACACCACCCAAGCACTCGACTAGCATTGGGGAACACATTCTCAGGGGGAGCATTCAATATTTTTAAGTCTGAGAATGTTGTGCATAGACTCAGGGGGAGTCTGCAGCAGCCCTTTGGTATTATTGGCAAAGGGGGAGAAGAAATTGAGCAAGGTTGCCGTGTGTTGCCAACAATTCCAAAGGGGGAGATTGTTGAGCAAGGTGCAGCAAAAGAATTGCGAAAGTATTGTCATTGTTGTCAACACAGACAGATTGATGCAGTTGATGCAGTTCAGAGGTCAGTCAGATCAAGTGCAGAAAGTTTCAAGGAAAACAGAGGTGACCCAGATTCAGAAATTGGCAGAAAGAGACAAGGAAGAAAACTGTCGCGATATCGCGACATGTTTTCTATCGCGATTTCGCGACAAAAAGTAGGAGAGAGAAAATGCAAGCCAAAATGTCACGATTTCGTGACATGTCGAGTTTTCATTGAGGAGAGAGAAAATGTGTCGCGATATCGCGACAAAAAGTAGGAGAGAGAAAATGCACGCCAAAATGTCGCGATTTCGCGACATGTCGAGTTTTCATTGAGGAGAGAGAAAATGTGTCACGATTTCGTGACATGTTCCATTTTCGCTGGAGTTGGCAAGGAGAGTTGTACGGAAGAGCAAAGTGTCGCGATTTCGTGACATGTTCCTTTTTCGCTGCTACTGGCAAAGAAGAGTGTACGAAGCCAGAAGTGTCACGATTTCGTGACAAGGAGGATGATGACGTCGCAAGAGTAAAAACGTCGCGATTTCACGACAAGTAAGGATGATGACGTCGACAAAGTTGAAAAGTGTCACGATTTCGCGACAAGATGAAAGGAAAGCTTCGAAGCGAAAGCGGTCACGATTTCACGACATGCTTAAGGATGACGTCAGCAAATGTTGAAAGTGTCGCGATATCGCGACAAGATGCAGGGAAAGATTTCAAGAGCCAAAATGGTCACGATTTTGTGACAGTAAGGGCATGAATGGTATGGCTACAGAAAGTGCCGCGATATCGCGACAGTAATAGCTTAGCGGGTAAAACCCGAAAGAGCATGCAAGGTGACACGTGTCAAAAAAGCAGACAGGAAAATCATGCAGCCAGTTACGTAAAAAGTAACTGAAGTCAGATCGACAGTTACAAATTGACAGTGTCGAACATGCACTGAAACAACTGAATATGCATGATTGAAAAGCATTCAAACAGCCGAATATGAAGGATCATAAAAGCATTCGAAAATCGTATTTGAAGTATTCAAAGAGACAAATATCAGATTGAAGAAGCATTAGAAAAGACATATTTGAAGAATTCAAAGAGTCGGATATGGAGAATCGAAACAGTATTCGAAAGGCCGTATTTGAAGATTCGAACAAATATGTATTCGAAATGCATTAAAAACAATCGTATTGCAAGGAATCGAAAAGACGTATTGCAGGGTTTCGAATAGTCATAGTGCATGGAACCGAACAACCGTATTGCATGGATTCGAACAGTCAGAGTATGTGATTCGATTGCATGCAGGATTGAAAGGTTATAAAAGAATAATCGTACAGAGAAGATGTTGCTGCTGTTAGAGAGAAATTGTTGTAAAAGGAGAAATGTTATGAAAAGAGGGATGAATAAGAAAATTAGCAGAGCCGTGAGAGTGTGCAGAGTTGGGTTAATTGCGGACCGATCAGTGGTTGTGCATGAAGTGAAGACATTTTTATGTCATTCTAAATTGATCAGAATTGTAGTCCAAGTTGGTGCTTGGTACTAGGGGTTGGTGCTCCATCTGTTGCAGAGAAAATTACAAGGGTTGGTGCTCCTTCCAATTGATGCTGGTAAAGTATTTGTAAAATTGATATTTTGCAAAGACTGTATTTGGATTGGAGTCCAAGCAGTTAATTTTTGAGGAGTAGCCAAATTGGTGAACCTCGTTATATTGAGTGTTGTGGTGTGCTCTCATTTTGTTCTTCTGGTTTTATAAGTTCTCTTTATTTCATATTAAATGTCGTAGATATAAAAATTAAATAGCTACACCGATTCACCCCCCTCTCGGTGTCATTGTGTAAACATCAATTGGTATCAGAGCAAGGTTCCTTGTACAAGCTTAATCAGCTAAGGAGATCTTGGAAGAAACAATGGCAGGTGGTGAAGGATTTTCATCCAACAAAGCTCCCTTATTTGATGGAACAAATTACACCTTCTGGAAACTCAGAATGCAAACATATCTGAGTGCATTGGGATACGATATTTGGGATTCTGTAGATAGTGGATACACAGCACCCACTACCCCTCCAACAGATACTGCTGAGAAAAAGAAATTTGAAAACAACTCCAAAGCTAAGAATGCCATAATGTGTGGGCTTGTTGACAATGAACTGATAAGAGTCATGAGTTGTAAATCAGCAAAAGACATGTGGGATAAACTGAAGAGCATCCATGAAGGAGATAGTAAGATTAAGGAAGAAAAACTGCAAACTCATCGAGCACAGTTCGAAGCACTGCAAATGAATGAAGATGAAAACATAGAGACTTATATGCTGAGAGTCAACGGAATTATTAATGCAATCAGAGGACTCGGTGAAGAAATTGATGATGCAGTTGTTGTGAAAAAGGTTCTCAGAACACTTCACAAAAGATTTAACTCCAAAGTCTCTGCAATAGAAGAGGCAAAAGATCTAAACAACTTCAAGCATGGATGAGTTGCATGGTTCCCTGACAAAGCATATGAAATGAGAATAGGACAAACCAAGTCTACGGACAGAGAAGCAGCTTTTAAAGCACACAAGAATGTAAAAGCTGAACATGAATCCGAGGATGAAGGAACACCTGGATGAAACAGAAGCCAATTTTGTTCGAAAACTCACAAAAGGAAAAGGAAAATATAGAGGGAAGCTACCTTTTAAATGCTTCAATTGTGGAGGAGTCGGTCATTTTGCAGCCAAATGTCCAATGCAGGAGAGAACCAAAAATGGTGAAGGTTCACACCAAGAAAAAGGTGACTGGAAGAAGAAACAAAATTTTAGAAAGAACAACTTCAAGAAGAAAAGCTTCATAACCAAGAATGTCAGCGAGTTCGAAGAAAGCACGGATGAGGAGTCTGAAGAAGAAGGAGGTGAAGCTCTGTTCATGGCACTTGAAGAAGAAAGAACAGAGGAAAATCAGGAAGGTGATGAAAATTCCAAGGATGAAGTTGAAGTGTATTTGGAAGGAGAATTGGTTGCTGCACTTGAAGAGTTGAGTGCAGAAAGGAAGAAGAATAAAAAATTTTCAAAGAAATTAGAGAATGCCACAGACATAATAAACAATCTAAAAATACAGACAGAGGAATTCAAGAAAATGTCTGAAGTTCTTGATGAACAATTAACTCGTAAAGACAAGTTGAATGCAACAAGCTAGAGGAAGACATTGTTAAGTTAAGGATGCGATTAGAGGAGATGAATAGAAAATTGAACTGTTTTCATAAGTTTGAAGAAAGTACTTGTAAAGCTGGATAAAATGTTAAATAACCAAAGGCCTTCGGGCATCAAATTTGGTTTAGGCTTTGATGAAGGAGAATCTTCAAAGGATTCAAAGAACTTGAATATAGAACCCATAAAGAAAGAAGAAAAGATCGGGGTTGAACCAGAAAAACAAAATCATGCAAAAGAAAACAATAATGCCGGATTCAAGAAGAATACCGACAAAGATGGATTCACAAAAGTCACACATCCGAGGAGGAGAAGAGTCATGGCTCCTACTTCAAACTGGCAAAGACCGGCACCCAGGTTTAATCATGCATTTTCTGGTTATTGTTTTAAATGCAATGCTTATGGCCATAAGATTTCAGATTGCGGGCATAATGTATCTCAAAGGAATTTTACCAAGCAGAAATGTTTTTTCTCCTTTAATGAATTATGCGGTTGAATGTTATAATTGTCATAATTTTGGACATATTGCTAGAAACCTGAGAAGCACTTTTGCATCAAATAATTATCGGGGTAGAAAATCTCAGCCAAGTGGGTTGAAACAAAACCAGAAATTTCTTGAAAAACAGGCACATGCTAATGAAAGGACAAAGGCAAAACAAGTAGCAAAATCTGCTATCAAACCGGAATGGAAAGAAAAGGAATCTTTGATTGTCCAGATCGCTTTTAAAGCTCGGAACAAATCAGCACCTTGGATACTTGACGGTGGTTGTTCCAGTCACATGACAGGTGACAAGCAAAAGTTTGAGAATTTACAGAATTATGAAGGTGGTTCTGTGAAATTTGGAAATAATGATGGAGCAAAGATTGTTGGAAAGGGATCAGTCAAGATCAGTGATGGCAATATAAAATCAAAAGAAGTCTTGTTTGTAATTGGCCTGAAGCATAACTTGCTAAGTGTAAGTCAAATATGTGACAGAGGTCATGATGTAATCTTCAAGAAGGAGGGTCGTGAAGTAAGAAAGACAAAAAATGGAAAGTTAATAGCCACTGGACTGAGAACTTCTGGAAATCTGTATACACTTTCAGAAACTGCAGAAGGAACATGCTTGATTGGACAGGAAGATGAAAACTGGCTATGGCACAAGAGGCTTGGGCATATTAGTTTTGACAATCTGGCAAAAATCAGTTCAAAAAGAGCAATTAGAGATATACCAAACATTGGCAAACCTGTAAATAGCATCCGTGAGTCATGCCAAAAGGGAAAACAAACCAGAGCCACTTTCAAAGCAAAAGAATACTTCACTAGCAAGCCATTAGAACTAATTCACACCGATCTATGTGGACCCATGAGAACCGAAAGCATAAATGGACACAAATATTTTATGCTTGTGTATAGATGACTACTCAAGAATGACATGGGTACTATTTCGAAACTCAAGTCAGAAGCCTTTGAGATGTTTAAAACCTTCAAAAATCTTGTTGAGAATCAATCAAGAAAAAGAATTAAATGCCTAAGATCAGACAGGGGAGGAGAGTTTATCTCCGAAGAATTTGCAGAATACTGTCAAAAACATGGGATAAGAAGACAGTTTTCAGCAGACTAGGACACCTCAAGAGAATGGTGTTGTAGAAAGGAAGAATAGAACAAGTGCAGGAAATGGCAAGGACAATGTCTGGAAGAAAACAAAATAGCCGACAGGATTTTGGAAAGAGGCGGTTCATACCGTAGTTTACATTCAAAACGAGGTGCATGCCTGAGACCACATGAAAGCAAAACACCTTATGAGTTGTGGTTTGGCGGAAAGGCAACAAGCAAGACATTTCAAAGTATTTGGCGAGCAAGTGCTACATAAAACGGACTGAAGATAACCTCGGTAAATTTGAAGATAGAGCTGATGAAGGTATCTTTCTTGGTTACTCAACAAAAAGCAAGGCATACACATGTTACAACAAGAGGTTGAAGAAAATTGTTGAAAGTGCTGATGTGAAAGTTGATGAAGGTAGAGAACAAGAAACTACTTATCAAGAAAACTACCCTATGTATGAAGAAGTCATTGAAGGTGATGATGAAAAAGAAACAGAGAAGAATCAGAAAATTGATCCGGATGGTGTAAAAACCGAATCGAAGAAGAAGAAAACAAGAAATTTAAAACAGGCAACTGGCGAGAAAAATCATCCAAGTGAACAGATTATTGGGGATCCCACGGATGGTATTCAGACAAGAAGAACAACGGTGAGGAACTATTCTCTCGTTATCTAGTATTGAACCTAAAAATGTTGCTTGAAGCAAGCAATCGATGAAAGTTGGATGAAGGCAATCAATGAAGAACTAGATCAGATAGAGAAAAACAATACCTGGGAATTAGTACCTAGACCAACAAATAAAAACATAATTGGCACTAAATGGGTTTTTAGAAATAAATTGAATGAAGATGGGCAGGTTGTCAGAAATAAGGCAAGATTGGTATGTAAAGGCTATGCTCAGGTTGAAGGCATTGATTTTGAAGAAACTTTTGCACCGGTAGCCAGACTAGAGGCAATCAGAATGTTTTTGGCATTAGCAGTTCATAAAAACTTCAAAGTATATCAAATGGATGTAAAATCAGCATTTTTGAATGGAAAACTGGAAGAAGAGGTTTACATTGAACAACCAGATGGCTTCCAACTTGGTGACAATCCAGATTTTGTTTGCAGGTTAAAGAAAGCTTTATATGGATTAAAACAGGCACCCAGAGCATGGTATGCAAGGCCGGATAATTATCTAATTAAACAAGGGTTTAAGAAAGGTTTGGTGGATAGCAACTTATATGTCAAAACAGAGAAGGGTCATCTTATTGTTCTTGTTGTTTATGTAGATGACATAATATTTGGTAGCAGCATGGATGAATACTGCAAAGACATATCAATTAAAATGAAAAAAGAATTTGAGATGTCAATGATTGGTGAACTTTCTTATTTCTTAGGACTGCAGGTCAATCAAAATGAAAAAGGCATGTTTGATAGCAGATTTTGCTCTCGTGCTTTTTCTTTGTCTCTGGATCTGGCTCATGGCTCTGGCTCTGGCTCTAAGCATACCTCTAAATTTGTACCTTTGGATCTACCTATGAATATGCCTCTAGATCAGTGCTTCTAGATCTTCTTGTAGATCTACCTTTGTAACTTTGTCTCTGGGTTTGTCTTTAGGTTTGTCTCTGGGTCATTGTCTCTGGGACTACCACTAGGTCTGTCACTAGATTTGCCTCGGGGTCTACCATAGGTTTTACCTTTTCGGTAGAAGCCATACAACATTTCTTTCATCATGGTCCATTGTGTGAGATCTGTCCATCCAAAATCTATATGAACCTTGTTGGCCATTTCATTTTGTACCAACAATTGGAAGAAAAGTGATTCATACATCCACATGAATCACAAGGATGTAATTTCCAACATCTAGCTGCAACATGCCCTATCTTTCTATAATGACTGCAACAATGCTTTTTAGGAGTTGTAGGAGAATTAGGTTTTACAAACATGGTATTACTGGTACTTGCATGTCTGGTATAGCCAAGGCCTTATTCTTTATCCTGATATTTAGCATTATAGGAGTTTTAATGCCTTGTTCCTGTTTACCTAATCTCTCACCATTGAATCCTATTTTTTTCATCAGTTTGGATCCAAATCCTTTGGTGTGTTTTTCAAAACACCCAATGTCATCAGATTCATAAATACTTTTAACAATATGGTATTTTTCATTATTGATGAGATTATGGAGCTCTTTTTGAGGAGTTTAAATTTTTAAGTCACTAGTGTCGCAAGAAAAATATTCTACTGAGATGAGATCACCTGTGCTACAACTGATATCTACCATTGAAGGTAGGAGGTCGCCTGTATCACAACAAGCATTGACCATCATGGGCTCAAGGTCACATGTGTCACAACAAGCATTCGCCACCATGGGTTGAAGGTCACTTGTGTCACTACAAGCATCGACCATTAGGGGTTTGACCTCTGTTTCCTCATTTATTTCCAATTTCACTTTACGTTGGGCATGGTCAAGTGCAAAAAATAATAGGTATATTTCCCTTACAACACCAATAGGTATTAGAACACCATTTTTCTACATGTCTTCACAAGATGCATAATCATTGATTATGGCATCTACACCATTTTGTAGTGTGATAAATGTGCCATCTTCATAAAAATATATCTCGTACATGTATGGGGAAAAGTATGGGCCTTTAACTGATTTAGCAACATCAGTTGATTTGGGGGTAATTTTCTTCTTTGATCTACCCATTCTTGAAGGTGTCGGTCTTTGTCGAAAATGCACCTTTACAAGGATATCCTCCCTTGTTTTTGCAAAATTATATCTCCCCTTGGGTGGAGAAAAGAAATATCCCCCCCTTAGTGCAAAATTACATCCCCCCTTTGTTGTAAAATGATAGTCCCCCTTAAGACACAAAATGCAACTATGAAGCCTTGTGGGCGTTTACAAAAGTTTACCTCTTAGGAAATAGGTGAATTATGCCCCCTTCAATATTTGCAAAATAAATAGATTCTTTGGTCTTTAATTTGCAAAATAAAAAGTTGAACCAATTGTTTTTGAAGTAATAATAAAATATTTTTTGTTTAAAAATAAATAAAAGTAAAAATTGATTTTTAAAACAAAATATATATAAACTTTTGAAAAAACTTTTTTTTGAAACAACAAAATGAATTTACCTTTGCGATGCTCAAGATTTGAACCCACGACTCTTTTGGGGCCTGCGCCTTAGTGTCGGGCTTATAACTAGCCGGGATACCACTGCCCATAGATCTAAAGGGGAAAGGTCCCCTATTTAAAAACATTCTAGTCGTAAGTTTTTATCTAGTGGAAAAAGGCTCTCCCGTGCGGTGAATCTCCACATGGGCATCAAATTCTGTTTTTGCCTCCACCATTTCGAGTGGTGCAACACTGCGATGACGCTCCTTTTGAACAACCACAATCGATGTCTCCAAGGAATCGAAAATGAGACCCGGCTACTCTTTTTCCTAGTTCACCATTAGCCCAATTATGTCTGCTATTTGGACTACAATTAGCTGTAACAGTAGCTATCTACCGCTAGAAAGTTGTGTTTTTCATTTTTGTCTGGAAATAAAAATTATCACCAGAAAAATACTGCAAATCAACCACAACCGACTTTATCATGATTAGCTTTATGATGTCTGCATGCATCTGGATAATTGCTGCTACTCGCTTGTAATTTCTTTGGTCCTGACTACGTTTTTTAAAGAAACCATCATCTTCACGCTCATTTGAGTCTGCAATTTCACAAACTTCTCCACCTCCAGCTACACGCATGAGAAACAATATTTTTTGCGATCGTTTAGATCACATGTTGATCTCCCACAGTGAGTGCAATGCCATCTGCCAATCGGATTACACCAATGCATGATTACGTCAAAAACTATGCTTCTCCATAGTCAATGAAGCAATTCTCCTATAATTTGAAATATTTGATGTGCGTAGTCAGCAAAAACTCGTGGCTCTTCTTTCTACATGATGCAGCTCTATGGTTGCGTAGAAGTGACCACAACGTGGATATGAGCCTTGAGTGATCGATCTACCTTCACAAGACTTATCCAAACATATAAATCCGTGAACATCTATCTTCCATGACGTAGTTTCTGAGTCTCCGACAAGCTGCATGACGGGGACAAGATCAAAGCACAGATCAACAAACACACATTTACGTAAACAAAGTTCCGAATCCAGAGTCACAAAAACCTTCACGTAAATGCACAAAATATCTTGATTTAAATTCTGTTCTTTTACATTCACTGATATTACAGCCCGCAGGCATACAATGACCAGAGGTGCTCTGGTATTTTCCACCCTCTATCTCTCCCCCTGTTCTTCCGGTCCACCATCCCCCTAAAACAAAAATTCTCGAGTTTTTTTTTATCCCGGAGTCTCGACTCCCTAGGCAATAAATGCCCCCGCCCAACAACAATTTCAAATTCGATTTTCCCTCCGGTTGAATTTTCAAAATTTCAGTCATAAATGGCAATCTGCCCGATCTACCATAAGCTTGCATTGATGGCCTCCCTGCATCGGCCGCTTTGTTCTGGCTGTCCTCTGTACTGCTGTCTCCTTCATAATGCCATCACCTGTAAATGCAGTGTTGCCCGAGGTAATAAAAAAAAATAATGCGTGGCCGACACCTCTCTTATCAATCTACGTGGCCTTCATCTTTTATTTCTTACACGCAGTCGACCGCGTGTAAAACTTGCCATGCCTTCTCCTTGTCGCAATATAACTGTCAAGCTACACGTGGCTTTCCACGTGTCAAAATTTGGCTTTGCCCAGCCGTCCGCTTTCAATTTCCGCACTGTCTTCTCATTGATCGCGATATCGCGACCAAAAGTGCCTTCACAACTGCTGAGCCCATTGGGGTCGCGATTTCGTGACATGTCGCGAAATCACGACATGTCGCGATTTCGTGACATGTCGCGAAATCACGACATGTCACGATTTCGCGACCCCCTTCCGCCTTCGTTCTGCCGAGCCACTTGGGGTCACGAAATCGCGACATGTCGCGATTTCACGACCCCCCCTTTCCTTTGCCTGCGCCTTGCCTTGCTTGTCTTTGGCTTTGAAAACTGTTTCGAGTTCAAGCCACGTGTCAGCTCTTCACTGGTCGCGATATCACGACAGGACTCCCGCCTTTGCCATGCTCCGAAATAACATCGCGATATCGTGCGTCGCGATATCGCGACGCGACTTGCCCTGCGCCTTAACCTCCCATTCCTGTCGCGATATCGCGACACAACTTGACTAAGCCTTGTCGCGGCTGTTGAGGTCGCGATTTCGCGACCCCCTGCCGAACTTTGCCTTAGAGAAATTTTTTTTTTTTGAAAATCCGGTTGATGCCCGATTGTCCTGCTGTCACCGGATGCTCCTGCATCAGACACCCTGGGTAAAAAGGAGAAGTGACCTTCACTTCTATCTGTTCGATCCGCGTCCTTTGTAATATCTCCGAACATTCATCAACCTTTACAACCTGTCCCAATCCTGTTTCTTGGCAAGAAAATTTTCTGCTCTCTACCAGACAAATTCTGGCATTACTACACACCTTCTCATCTACTGTCTGTAATAGCTTCAACTTGTGTCGCACTCCATCTTTCATCAAGGTGTAAGTATTTGCACGACCATCATGCACTGCACTTCGATCAAACTGCCATGGCCTTCCTAACAGCAAATCGCAAGCATCCATGGGGAAAACATTACACAAGACTTCATCCTGGTATCTCCTAATATTGAAAGTAACTAAGCACTGTTCACGGACCCATGCTCTGTGGTCCTTCCACAACCACGCAATTCGGTATGGATGCGGGTGCCTCCTTCTCTCCAGCTGCAACTTAGTAACCATCTCCTTGGAAACTAAGTTGTCTGTACTCCCATTGTCTATAATAACATTACAGAATTTGCCTACACTTTTGCACCGTGTGCGGAACAGGCTTCTCCTTTGTTCTGACTTGTCTTCCTCAATCTGCATGGCCCTCCTCACAATCATTGCTTCTCCTTTTTAGCTTCTTCAGAATGTTCTGAGTCAACATCTTCAACTGCCACAACTGATCTGGTAGGACCCACTTGTTTCTTGTTTACTCTCTCGGGGTGCTGGGGACACTCATATGCCCGATGTCCCTCTTCTTCGCAGTAGAAACATGTTCCTTGGAACACTCCCCTTCCATACCCACGTCCAAATCTACCTCTTCCTCTTGGGTAGCCATTGTTCTAAACTTGCGGTTTGGGTTCTTCATCTTCTTCTTTCTGACCTCGGCTGCTGCTCTCCTCTTCTTTCTTTTCTTCCTTTCCTTCCCCTTTTCTTCCACCGGTCTTTCCTCCCGGTCCTTTTACTCTTTGCTTGCTCTCAAACTTTTGGTTCAGTTTTTCTTCCACCTTTAAAGCAAATTGGTAAGCATCTTCAATGGTGCTTACCCGAACCAAGCTCAACTCCTCCTGAACACTGGGTCTCAACCCATTAATATAACGGGCCACCTTTTCTTTGCTTGCTTCCAAATGACCGGTTCTGATGGAGATTTTATAAAACTCCTCCGTATATTCCTGGACAGTTTTATTCATCTGTCTCAAACTCTGCATTTTACGAAGCAGGTCCAGTTCATAATCTACGGGGATGAATTGTCTTTTTAATTTTTCTACCATTCTGTCCCATCTTGTTATCCGCTCTTTTCCTCTTTGGTTCCATTCCAGCTGTACTCCCTTCCACCATATGCTGGCATGACCTTTTAATTTAGTTTTGGCAAATCTGACCCACTCGGGATCTTCAACCTCTTCGTATTCAAAATATTCCTCTAAGTCATTTATCCAATCTATTAATTCCTCCGGATTCAAGTTCTCGGAATACGTAGAAACTTTTATCTTCGGCCTCTTCCCGATCTGAGATATGGCCTTGTACAGTCTGGCTTGTGCCGGATCCACAGCTTCTTCCTCTTCTTCTTCAAACTGATTTTCTTCCTCCGCTTCATCCTCACTGTCTGCATCTCTTATCGGTTCATTTCCTCTGCGTAGTTCTTCTTGCAGGGCCTGAACTTGCCGCTGCAAAGCCCGGAAATCTTCTGCTGCCATGCCTCTCCCGCCAACGGGGTTTCTTCTCGGAGGCATCTGTTCACCTGATCTCAAGCCCTCCCACAAGTCCTGGTACAACTGCATCTCCTTCGACGGTCTGCTGTACGCTCAGGAACCACTGCTCTAATACCACTGACGGGGACGAGATCAAAGCACAGATCAACAAACACACATTTACGTAAACAAAGTTCCGAATCCAGAGTCACAAAAACCTTCACGTAAATGCACAAAATATCTTGATTTAAATTCTGTTCTTTTACATTCACTGATATTACAGCCCGCAGGCATACAATGACCAGAGGTGCTCTGGTATTTTCCACCCTCTGTCTCTCCCCTGTTCTTCCGGTCCACCATCCCCCTTAAAACAAAAATTCTCGAGTTTTTTTTTTTTTATCCCGGAGTCTCGGCTCCCTAGGCAATAAATGCCCCCGCCCAACAACAATTTCAAATTCGATTTTCCCTCCGGTTGAATTTTCAAAATTTCAGTCATAAATGGCAATCTGCCCGATCTACCATAAGCTTGCATTGATGGCCTCCCTGCATCGGCCGCTTTGTTCTGGCTGTCCTCTGTACTGTTGTCTCCTTCATAATGCCATCACCTGTAAATGCAGTGTTGCTCGAGGTAATAAAAAATAATAATGTGTGGCCGACACCTCTCTTATCAATCTACGTGGCCTTCATCTTTTATTTCTTACACGCAGCCGACTGTGTGTAAAACTTGCCATGCCTTCTCCTTGTCGCAATATAACTGTCAAGCTACACGTGGCTTTCCACGTGTCAAAATTTGGCTTTGCCCAGCCGTTCGCTTTCAATTTTCGCACTGTCTTCTCATTGGCCGTGATATCACGACAGGTCGCGAAATCGTGAAATGTCGCGATATCGCAACATGTCACGATATCGCGACCAAAAGTGCCTTCACAACTGCTGAGCCCATTGGGGTCGCGATTTTGCGACATGTCGCGATATCGCGACCAAAAGTGCCTTCACAACTGCTGAGCCCATTGGGGTCGCGATTTCGCGACCCCCTTCTGCCTTCATTCTGCCGAGCCACTTGGGGTCGCGATCTCATGACATGTCACGATTTCGTGACCCCCCCTTTCCTTTGCCTACGCCTTGCCTTGCTTGTCTTTGGCTTTGAAAACTATTTCGAGTTCAAGCCACGTGTCAGCTCTTCACTGGTTGCGATATCGCGACAGGACTCCCGCCTTTGCCATGCTTCGGAATAACATCGCGATATCGCGCGTCGCGATATCGCGCGTCGCGATATCGCGACATGACTTGCCCTGCGCCTTAACCTCCCATTCCTGTCGCGATATCGCGACGCAACTTGACTAAGCCTTGTCACGGCTGTTGAGGTCACGATTTCATGACCCCCTGCCAAACTTTGCCTTAGAGAAATTTTTTTTTTTTGAAAATCTGGTTGATGCCCGATTGTCCTGTTGTCACCGGATGCTCCTGCATCACTGCAATAAGGTTGCTACCAACGAACACTCACATCTCCAACGTGTTAGTGTATAGTCTATATGCACATAGGCTATATGCAAAGAAAACTTTGGCCTGCAAACATCTGTTGATAAATCTGCAAATGCAAATTGGATGTAGCAGATATTGAGGATCTTTTCAACACCAAGGATCTATCGCTTCCAAATATAGGATAGCACCGACGGATTGTAGACGATGTATCCATAAATATTGGATCGGTTAAATGCATAGTGATGTCTCTTGGCCACCGTCCACAGTGCCACCCAAAGTGGAGAGTGTAGTATCGTGCTCAATCCATTGGTAGTCCATCGTTGCATCCGTTATGATTAGCTACAAAATTCACCATCGTGATTCATATTGGCTGGTTTTCTTTGTAGACACGGTATTTTTAATTGTAGCAATTTCTCCTACAATTCAATAGATCTTCGTGCAACAATGATCCATGCAAAAATTAGTTTCATCTGCATAAATTATGATCTACTAGCCTTCGATCGATTTGATGCTGTGACACATGTAAAATTTACAATCCTGTGATATTCTTATTCGCTTCTCACAATGTAAACTAAAACTCTACTAGATGAGACTTCATAGCTCAGCAGATGCTTTGGAGTTTTAGAGGTCATCCTTTTTGCGCAGCTACATGACCAGCAACAGGTTGAAAATAGAATCTATCCCTCGGCTATGTGGAATACGTTGGTGAAGAAAATCTCCACTAGCAGGGCCAAGCGACCTAAAAAACGTTTACCTCAAATCAAGGAAATCCACCTGGTGTAAATGTAAGTTTATCCCACATCGGGCCCATGAAGAAGCAAAGATGAAAATAAATACCAAAACATGCAATTAGCTTAATGTCCCCCAACGACTAGATAGTATTTCCATACATGATATTTTGCTCTTCACGCTTGGTCAAACCCTAGATCCAACCATCCCATAGCCTTAGTTCTCCATGTAGAAATTCCACGTTGCATCAGCATCTATTCTAGGCTCTAGGTGTAGGTCCAACCCTAGATCCAACCATCCCATAGCCTTAGTTGTCCATGTAGAAATTCCACGTTGCATCAACATCTATTCTAGGCTTTATGTGTAGATCCAACCATCCCATAGCCTTAGTTGTCCATGTAGAAATTCCACGTTGCATCAGCATCTATTCTAGGCTCTAGGTGTAGATCCAACCATCCCATAGCCTTAGTTGTCCATGTAGAAATTCCACGTTGCATCAACATCTATTCTAGGCTCTAGGTGGTCCAATCAGGTCCCAACTACATGTTGATCCACAGTCGTCGTCTAGCCTCCCGTTGTCTAGGTTCTGGTCCCCCACTACAGGTCGTAGGTCTAGGGACACAACTTCTATGTGATTCAGATCACTCGATTATCCAGATGTCAGATCTGGCATTAGAAATTATGCCCAGTAATGTCCAGATCTGAGTCAAATTTTGACTCCCATCACAACATCAGAAGGTACCGGTTAACGAGTCTACATCTAATTGATGTGTCATATCTCTATATCCTCAACGTCTCCTTAGGTCATAGGGTTCGGCATACAACGAGCTCTCCTCAATCGAATCTCAGCCAACGAGTTGCATGTCTCAACATTTCGTGCCAACGGTCTGTCCCATCCAGTCAGAGATCGTTCCACTACGTGGAATTTTATGCCTTGGCCAAAATCATAGCAAGTATTAGGGCTAATCCAACCTGCTTTGATGCCATATTATACGGAATGAAGCAATGTATTGTATTGATAAATCAACTATTAAATACAAGTATCTAAGACTAAAGATAGCCTAGATAAGGATAATAAAATATCCTCCTAATCAATGCTAACAATAATATAATATCCTAACAAGAATAAATATGTCGACAATAAGATGTCGGTAAACTACTAACCTAGGTAGAAAGTAAATAGTAGTAAACTAATCTACCCTAGTAACCAAATGAGGTAATAATCAAGTTACCATAGAATAGTAACTCTAACAATATGGTGGTATATGGAAGACCAAAGATGGCATAATTGATCTTGCTATCAACACTCGTGAACCTTGCAGTATTCATCATATAACAATTGATGAGATAAAAGAGTTTGATATGATTCATTTTGCCATTAGAACCTATAAACCTCATGGTGTTTGTCATGTGATGATTGATGAGACAAAAGAATGTGATTTGACTAAATTTTGCCATCAGCACTTGTAAACCTCACAATATTCATCATGCGATAAAAGATTGGTAGTTTGGAATCAATAGAGATAACATTTAAGAAAAAATGGATTGAGATAGATAGAGATAGAATGATGTTGTGTAAACTTGTTAGGAAATTTATCTTAAAAATCAAGCATAATCCACAAGAGTAGTGTAGAAATTAATGGAAATGTGAAATTGAAATAAAATAAGTGCTTACAAAAATAATCGAGAGGAAATTTAAAAACTTATATTAATCAAGAAATAGATATCATAGGCCTCTTTGAAGGGGCAACCTCCTTGGAAGCAGTGCCTCAATACAAATTAATAAAAATAAAATGATATATTCTATTCCCACTCTTACCTTTATAAGGACTCTTATTTACCTTAACCCTATTGCTCAAGGAGTGGTCTACTTGCAAGGGAACCCAAGCTACTAACTCCTACTTACAATAAAAGTAATGGTTACATCACTACTAGCTCTTGCTTATAGTAATAATTATATCATAATGGACCCATACACATTAGATTTTTCCAAGATGGAACATACACCAACACTAGACAAATACATAATGATGGTTTTGTTATGAAAGAGTCCTAACATGCCCTTTCCCTTAAAGAAGCCTTGTCCTTAAATCTTGAGGTAAGGAAAATATTGTTGGATTTGATGGAGTAGCTCCTAGGTGGCATCTTTGGGCTACAATCCCTACCATTTTACTAGAACAACAATGAGTGTGTGGTTGTAAAGAGTGCATGTTCATCGGTCTAGAATAATAAGGTTCAAAGATGAATTATTCTTCCTTATCCCATTGCAATAGTGTATATTAAACCTACATATGGCTACCAAGGACTTTCTTTAAATATGGAATATGAAAAATTGGATGTATCATGGAGGAGGATGGAATTTTGAGCTTGTAGACCATAGGGCCAAGTCATTGAAGCACCTTATATGGTTCATAGAATTTAGATGTTATCTTTTGATGACCACAAAGTTTCAATGATGATTGTTTCAAACCTTATAGTATTCAACATATAATAATTGATGAGATAGAAGAATTTGATCTGATTAATTTTACCATTAGCACTTATAAACCTCACAATGTTCATTGTGAGGTGATTGATGATTCAAAAGAATTTGTTTTGATTTATTTTTGCCATCAGTACCTATAAACCTTATTGTATTCATCATGTAGTAAGAGATTGGTAATTTAGAAGAATTGATAGAGATAATGTTTGAGACTAATTGGATTGAGATAGATTGATGTTGTGTGAACCTGTTAGGAACCTTATCTTAAAATAAAATCCACAAGAATAGTATAAGAACTAATGGAAATACAAAAATAAAATAATAGAAGTGCTTATGAAAATAACTAAAAGGAAATTGAACAACTTATATTATTCAAGGAACATATATCATAGGCCTCTTCAAAGGGATAACCACCTTAGAAACAAGGTTTTGATACAAATTGAGAAAAACAAGATACATTCTATTTCTACTCTTGCCTTTATATAGACTCTTATTTACCCTAACCTTAACGCTTAAGGGTTGGTCTTCTTGAAAGAGGGAACCCGAGATACTAACTCCTACTTACAATAAAAGTAATGGTTACATCATTACTAACTCTTGTTTATAGTAATAGTTATATCATAATGGGCCCCTACACACTAGGCACCCAAGGTGCAACATACACCAACACTAGACAAATACAAGGTGATGTTTGTGTTAGGAAAGGGTCCTAACATTTCCTTCCCCTTCAAGAAGCTTTTTCCTTAAATATTGAGGTGAGAAAACTGCTACTGGAGTTGATGGAGTAGCTCTTAGGTTGCATCTTCTAGCTACAATCCCTACCATTGTACTAGAACATCAATGAGTGTATGATTATAAAATGTACATTTCCATCGATCGAGAATACTTAGGTTCAAATATGATTGATCCCTCCTTATCCCATTTGGGTAGTTTTTATTAAACCTATATATGGCTACTGAGGACTTTATTTAAAAAGCAAATATGAAAAACTAGATGTATCATGGAGGAGAGAAACAATTCAAGCTTATAGGCCATAGGGCCAACTCGTTGAAGCACCTTATATGGTCCATAAAATTTAGATGTTAGGTTTTTATGACCATAAATTTTTAGTGATGATTGCTTGTACACCTGTAAGCATAGGAAAACCATATCCCCAAGTGTTGATCTACTTGTTGTATACATATTTGTGTCATAGCCAAATTATCTTTGAGATGTTGAAGTAATCATGCATGCTCCTTAAGAGTGGAATCCATTGCTTAAACCTTGAAAATACTTGAGATGTATAACAAAAGTAATGGTGGAGGGTGTCTATCAACTAATTCATATGGTGTCATCTTAGTAGAGGAGTGATAAGAAGTATTATACCACCATTCAACCAATGGAAGCTATTGATCCATTGTATCAATTGCTTTGATATAAAGCAATAAGGATACATTTCCAAGCACTAGTTAATACTTTTAGTTTTCTCATCTATTTGGGGGTGGTATGTCGAGCTCATCTTGAGTTGTGTTACATGTAGCTTGAACAATTCCTATTAAAATATCTAATGAATATGGGCTCACAATAAAAAATGATAGACTAAGGAAGGCCTTGAAATGGAATCAAGGAATATTTGAACAACCATCAAGGCCTTATATGGGTGGGCTCAGGGTTATGCATAAGGGGTTGGACTCAAAATGTACTTGTAAAAAAATGTTGAATCCTAATCAAAATCAAGGTGAATCATGGAGAATCCTAAGAAAATCAAATCGAGCATCTTCATACCAAAATTTGGGGTATTTGAAGCCCTAAAATGTAATGTCATATTTGGAGCTACTTTTGACCTATTAAATCATATTATAACTTCATAAAAACACCACCATTAGATCAAGCTTGAAAAGAGCTTTCCAACGAGTACAAATATGCCTATGTTTGGATATATATTATGGCGAATTGACCCTAATAAACAATTGGTCCTGAAAATTTTAGGCGAATGGGCCGACGTCAAGGGTCCTCATATTCGCCAAATTCCAATTTTGAAAATCCTAATATTCGCCAATTGGGCGAATATTCGTCACTATGCATAACCCTGGGTGGGCTAAAGGACAAAAGTGAGCATACTTAGAGATATGATCCACTACCATGAGGATGACTATTCTGCCTCTAGACTTTGGAAGTCATTCAATAAAATCCATGGAAATTTCCATCCAAATGACCTTAAAAATAGGTAGAGGCTAGAGTGTGCCTAGTGTGCATACAATTTTCCCCTTCATATAGTGAAAAGTATCTATTTTTCCATTAATGTCTAAATATCCCTTTTCATCCCTCCCTAGAAAAATGTTCATTTAGCTAGTTCATGTCTTTAAGAAACCAAAATATCCTACAGTTGGGTAATCATGAATTTCTTGTAGTATAGATTCATGTTGTGGTATTTTTTTATGAATAACAAGGCATCCTTGGTATCTCATATGTTTTCCATCCCACATATATCTTGGCTGAGAGTCAAGGTCATTTTGAAGTTATTGAATTAAATATTACAAGGTAGAATCTTGGGTCACCTCTTCTGAAAGCTAGTGAATCCATTGAGGAAGTGCAGTAGAGATGGAACATAGCATACCCTGGTCCTTGTATTTGTAGGAGATTGCATCATCAACTATATTTTACTTGCCCTTCATATAAAATATTTTATAGTTATACCCTAGTAGTTGGTGACCTATTTTTGTTATTTGGGTGTGGAGACATACTACTAAAGAAAGTATTTAAGACTGTGGTAATTTGCTTTGATGGAAAATGTTTCCCAATAAGATAAGGCCTTCGATGGTTGGCAACATGTAAGATCACAATAATCTTCTTCTCATAGGTCACTTTTCCTAGGTTTATATCTAATGGTACCTTACTAGTGAAATCCAATGGTTGTTTTTTTTGCATAAGCACTAAACCACTTCCACTTCTTGAGGAATCATCTTCAACCCCAAAAGGTTTGTATAAATTAGGCGTCGCCAATAGGGGATTAGAGAGCATAGCTTGTTTGAGACACACGAAGTCATATTTGGCTGGTTCTAATCATAGAAATGAATTTTTCTACAACATAGCTATAAGGGGAGGTGAAATATTCCCACAATCATGGATAAATATTTAATAATAGTTGGTGACACCTAGGAACCACTGTAGAATTTGGAGTGTGTGTGTCTCGGGCCATTCTTGTATGGCAATAATTTTTTTGGATCTACCTTGACCCCTTTTGTTGAAACTACATGTCTTAGGTATTCCACTTCCTAGGTTTCAAAGGAACATTTGGACCATTTTGCGCACAATTGATTATCATCCAGGAGTTTCAATATCTGATCCAAATGTTGCAAATTTTCCTCCTATATGTAACTATAAATTAGAATATAATCAAGAAATACCAAACTAAATTTGTGCAAAAATGGCCAAAATATTGCATTCATGAGACTTTGAAAGGTGGAAGGCACATTAGTAAGACTAAAGGGTATGTCAAGGAATTCATAATAGCCTTCACGAGTTCAAAATGCTATATTTAGAATATTGGCTTACCTCAAACTAATTTGATGATATCTTGAACACAAATCCAACTTGGAGATGAAGTGAGTACCATGGAGTTCATCTAGTAATTCATAAATTACAGGAATAGGGAATTTGTCTTTGACAATAATTTTGTTGATTGCTTAGAAATCCATATATAACCACGAAGACTCATATTTCTTATGAACTAACAATATTAAGAGGAATATGGGATAACACTCGACTAAATACCCCTAGCTACTAATAACTCCTACACATACTTTCAATATTAGCCTTTTGCATGCATGGGTACTTGTAGGGATGAATGCTAGGTGGTAATATTCCAAGGACAAGTTAAATGGCATGATCATGGGAGCATTTTGGTGGTAATCCATGTGGTTTTGAAAACACAAATGAATGTTTATCCATAATTTTTTGTAATCTACTAACTAAATTGTATCATTGGTATTCAAGGCTTATAGTGTAAATAGTTGTGCCACCACCTCTTGATACAATTTATTAAAAAAATTCTATATGATGGGAGTTGATGAGTTGGGTAGGACCTTTGGATATACCACAAAGCATGTAATGCTTCTCATTCTCAATTAATTGCATCCATAGCTTAGAAAGTATCATACTATTGGGCCTAATATCACAAGCTTACAAGGGAAGGATAAACATGTCCATCCTTGGATTGTAGTCACCCATATACACCTTTAAATTTCTACATTTTTCTTTGCATGGTAGGGTTCCTCCATTGGCCATCATGACTAAAAATAATTGCATGAATATATGTAACAATAAGCTTCTTTTGATCCTCAAGTATCAATAAACTTATGGGTACTACCTGAATCACTAAGGATTATGAGTCATTGACCCTTGAAATGCCCTACTACCTTCATGGTATAGGGAGTGGAAATCCCAACTAAGTCATGTATTGATATCTCTAGTGGTTGTTCCTTTGTCAATTCATACTCTTCAGGTTGATCTTCTTCTTTATGGTCCTCTTTGTCATGCGATTCCTTGGTGGAAGGTTCACCCACATTGAGTAGATACAATTTCTATTATACACACTTGTTTCTTGGAGAATATTTATCATCATAGTTCTAACATATCGCATGTGCTCCTGTGCCCTTTGTGCCTCCATTTATTCTCAGGTAAGAAGTTGATTAGGGTGGTTTATTGGATGGGTTTGATGATGTCTATGGTGGAAGTGAGGTTTGAGCTTATGGGGGTTTGAGGGTATACCTTTATGTTGTGAATTTATCATCAGCTAACATGGCCAATATTATGGTTGTCATTATACTATTTGGTTTGAACATTTTTACTTTGGCATGGATATTATCTTTAATCTACTAATGAAATAACTTTGAAAAAACTCAAGACTGAATCCCCTCATGTGATTTTCTAGATTTTCAAACTATGTTTGATAGTCATGGATGTTGATGTGTATTTTAATTTGATGAGAGCTCTAGTGAAATATTCATACAGATTGGGTCCAAAATAGGTGAGTAATTCAATATCAAATTCATACCAACTAAGGTGTGAATGTATATTATCTAGCCATTGGTACCATTGAATTGCTTGTTGTTTGAGTTTGAATGATGCTATCACAATCCTTTAACTATGGAGAATGACATGAAGAGAAAAATATTGTTTGACCTGATAAAACCAACTAGTTGGGTCCTTACTTTCAAATTTTGAGAAGTCTAGCATGGGCATTCTATGATTTATATTATTAGGTAAGGCACTTCATGCTCTACCTTTAGAACTGTCTTCTTGACTCATTGATCCTCTATCCATTATAGTGTTGTATTTGGCATCTACGCTTGCTATATGACTCTCAAGGTCATCTAATTTGTCTAATTTGTTTAGTTTGGTTAATAGTTAACAAAATTCTTATTGTTGGTTTTCTATTTGTCTCACTTTGTCACCTAGTTACTCTAGCTCTTGGGTCACTCTAGTATCTCCAACCATTTTTAGACACCTTAGGGTATCTTAAAATGCTTATGGGAGTTATATATTAAAATGATCATCTTAAAGAGAGGATTGGAATAGACTATACCACAAAATGATTACTTTTGGCTATTTGGTACTCCTTTTTGGGTTGCAACCAACTAACTATATTTTTTTGACTTAGTATTCTCTACACTATCATACTGATAACTAATAACTGAATGCTTTGATAACTGACAACTAACTACTCTAATATATTCTTTATACTATCAACTGTATACTCTATTAACTATAATATTTGATATTCTGGGCATCTTCAGTCTATGATGGAAGTAATCTTCTCTACAATATGCTCAAATTTTATTTTGATTTTGGCTAGGAAAGGATTGAAAAGAAGTTCAATAAAGATATTCTAAGATCCATGGGATCTCTGAAGTATAATATTAATCATGATTAGTGGTCAGTCTAATATCTTAGAGCTCTAAATATAGAGTGTTCCACCATACTTATAGCCACACTCCATTTTTAGGGTACTATGAGAGTAACTTCCTAAGGCTAACCGCTTACTGGTCAATCACAAAACTCAAATGATAAATATCTTCCTAGGGATGAAGGCTTCTCCTATTCCTAAGGGGGTCTCCCTATATACCCAAAGGTACATGGAAGCTCGTCGTCATGTATGAGTGTTGTCTAAGGCCTAGATATTGGAGTTTGAGTATTCCTCACTTCACTAGATGCTTTATGGTCAATATAGCTTAAACAAATAAGAATAGCTCCTCCATGATATTTTAAAAACCTCAATACAGGGTTTCTAACCCAATTCACTCAAAACTATATTTTTTGTAAGAAATTTCAACAAAAATGGGCATAATGAAAAAAATCAAAAATAAAAAATAGATAAAAGGATAAGAACTATTGCTAATTCTCTAAAACATGGCCTTGGAAAGATATATGATACCACTTGTTAAGAACCTAATCATAAAAATCAAGCATAACCCATAAAAGGAGTGCATGAACTAATGAAAATATAAAAATGAAATAATAAAATTTCTTACAAAAATAATTGAGAGGAAATTTAGCAACATATAATAATCAAGGAATAGATATCATAGGCCTCTTCGAGGGGGCAACCTCCTTAGAAGAAAAATTTTGATACAAAGTAAGAAAAATAAGATGATACATTATATTCTCATTCCTGCCTTTATATAGACACTTATTTACCCTAACCCAAATGCTCAAGGATTAGTCTACTTGTAAGAGGGAACTTGAGCTACTAACTTCTACTTACAATAATATTAATGGTTACTTCATTACTAACTTTTTATTATAGTAATGATTACATTATAATGGGCCCATATGCACTAGGAACTTGAGGTGCAACATACATCAACACTACACAAATATATAATGATGGTTGTGTTAGGAAAGGATCCTAAAAAAACCTTGATTTGGTTCATAAAGATAGGAGTAGGAGGTTTTGCTCATACTAGTTGTCTAGAAAATAAAAAATAAACTATACTAATTATAATCATCATTTGCATGTCATTGTGGATCCTTAAGTCGACATGCAATAGGTAGTTCAAATAAACACAAGCATGTGCATATAGAAAAATATAAAATTAGTAAAATGCAAGCAAGTATTGATAAGCACTTGAAATAAATATACAACTAATGTAGATTTAAATGTAACACCTTTAATATCATTATGTTCATTGGTTCTTTAAGTTCTTGGTTGTCAAGTGTCATGAAGCATTAGGCACCCAAACCATACTTAGCGGTGATGATGAATGGACTTAGTCAATTTGGCTCAAATTTGCCTTTGAGATTATTTTTGGCATTGGCATTCTTTTGATTCTCTTTGAAGATAAGATCACCAAATTTGAAGGAACAAGATCGTACCTTCTTGCTATAGATGCATTTAAGCCTTTGTTGGTAGACCCATAATTTATTTAGGGCATGGATCTACTTTTTTTCAAGTAGTTCTAATTGGTTGAGATGGGCAAGATGATATTCATATCCAATAGAATAATCATGCAACAAAATATGTAGGGAAGACACCTCTAGCTCAAAATAAAATATGACTTTAGTTTTATAAACCAAAGCATATGGTGTCACACCAATGGGGGTTCTGATATAAGTGCAATAGGCCCATACAATGGGATATAACTAGAGATGCCAATCTCAACCAATTTTTCTTATAATCTTCATAAGAATCCTGACAAGAGTCTTGTTAGAAGGTTTACCTTGGCCATTGCCTTGAGGATAGTAAGGTATCGACCATAGGTGGTAAATCTTGTATTTAACGTAGTTTTTTGGACATCCTTGTTATTGAAGGGTATTTCAGTGTTAGATATTAGCACATAAGGGATGCCATAATAGCTAAGAATCTAGTTAAGAATAAAATTGGATAATTGGACTCCAGTGGTTAAGGTTAAAGGTGTGGTGTTGACCCATTTAATGAAGTACTCAGTAGCCATGATGATAAACTTGTGTTCATCAGACAATACCAGTTTGCTCCTCTCAATTATGTCTAAGTCCCAAATAGAAAAAGACCAAGAAAAATTCAAGGGTTGAAGATCTTGGGAGGTCATGGATAAGGTTATCATGCTTCTGATATTTATCACATATCCTAATATTATCACATAAGTCCTTTTATATGGAGGGATAAAAGCAACGTATCCATAGAATTTTCTTGGTAATGGTGACACCATTAAAGTGATTACCATATGATCCATCATGGACCTCATTGATGACTTATTGGGCTTTGGATAAGGCTAGGCATCTAAGAAAAATATCCTCAAGGAAGCAATGGTATAAGATGACATACCTACAAGTGCATTGCTTAAGGTTCTTGCATTCAATGTAGTTCAAACCATCAGGCAACATGTGATCCTTAAGGAAATTAAAGATATCCTTATACCAAGGATTAGGAGATACTTCTATGCAAAAGACTCCTAAAGGATTCTAGCTAGCTTCTAAGGTTGATGTCTCCCTAATTTTCCAAATGATGATAATAGCTTATTTGTCATCTATCTCTAAGGGGATAAGGAATGCAACCAAGGCTAGAGCATCGACATGGTAGTTACCAAACCTAAGGATATATTCAATGGTGACTTTGTTAAAAGAAAACATTAGTTTATTGGCAATGCCTTTGTATGGCCTAAGCTTTTTATCTTTACTTTGATACACTGTTGAATTGGTTGACTACAAGTTGAGCTTCTCCAAAGATAGAGAAGGTCCTAACCTACAAAGCTATTGCTATGTAGAGCCCTATAATAACAACCTCATACTTAGGGGTATTATTAGTGTTGTTCGCTTAGAGTGTCATAGTTACCTATGTGGTAGCTAGGCATGGTGGACACTCATACCTCATGTTAAGAAACAAAGTCTAGAATCTCTATGAGTGAAGAACTCACACAACAACCTTTGGAATTTTGTTGATCCTAGCTCCTTATTAGGTGTGATATTTAATACACTACTCCTATGCTACTTGCATTCATCAAAGAAAAGGTATAGAGAGATTTACAAAAATGTCAACTTGCAAAAAATAAAACCTAATCTAAGGAGGTGATGCATCAAGATCTAAGGACCATTCTATACATATTGGACAAAATGAACACATTAACATTTGCTAACATCTAGAAATTGAACATGGTATTGATCCAAAATCCAAGCATTCAAACATACATAAGAACCAAGATAGAGCAAAATTAGTCATAAATTCATATACATGTCATAAGATTACAAATATGTTTGACCAAAATAGGTTCAAGCTATTAACAAAATGACTCAAGACTCAACTCTAGCATATACCCAAAAGGTAGTGAAAGGAAATTCCCACAAGGTTAGACACTGGGCATGAATAGGTAGTTTATTTATGCCTTTACAATGAAATGAAACCCCTATTTATACACAAAATATAGGATTTTATACTTTCAATATTGCAAAATTTCCTCCTTAGATCAAGTGAGAGGTTGGTTTGCATTCAATGCTTGAGGAAATCAAGGTCTGGAGGATTGGATCCATCAACACTAAGGGTTAAGGGACCTATGGATTTTATAGTTCTTATACTATTGTTAACCACTCTATTAGATATTTTCTCCAAGGATGATTGCAATATTCACCTATAATTAATGTTGTTGGATTTAAGGTCCCTAACATTGGAGTCTTTGTGGTCATCTTCTTTAATGTGTTAGCTGATATTTTGAGAAATCTTACATGGGTAATAATGCCAAAATTTCAAAGTCATGGCTAGCCCATTTTCATGTTGGAGTTTCTCTTGATGTCTATGTGTCTTTTCTTGGATCATTGGTTGTTGCATTTAGAAGGTCATGGTGAGTGCTTCTAATATTTTATTTCATTTTCTATTAACCATTGAATCCCCTTCTGGCTTAATATCGATAGTGGATCCTTTTTCAGACTTGAGCCAAGATGGGATGACTTTTGATTCTTTCATGGGGTGTCGATGTGCTTGCCACATGTCTATCTCTCAACCAATGGTAGAATTCTTATATAATGATTCCTTCAGTATATTTTCAAAACATAGGCCATTGAATGAGATCAATGGCTCATAGGGTTTTGACATTCTTTTCCTACTTGGTTTTTTTTGGGATCAGTGCCCATCATAGATCTAGTACATCAATAGTATGTGTCTATATACTTCCTTTGTGCCTTTATTTTCTCTCGAAATTAGTGCCTATCACTAGATTAGCTTAATCAGTGGTGCACGTGACTTTGGGGAGTCCTTGTGACTTTTTTTCTTTTCATCTCATGGTCATTATAGACCAAGAAGGATCAGATGACTATCGCATCCTCAAAACCTTTATAGACTCCAAACGTTGTAAACCTAATACCCACTGTTGATTACAAAAATCAATGAGCCACTTTTACTCTTGCCTTCCTTCCAACAATCCACTTGTGTCGAGGTTAACTTGGAAAACTTGACAAGGCAAAACCCTTTCCTAGTGTAGTAAATTTTCATTATAATTTTGGTGCTCATAGGGGATCTTTTGTTTGGTAAAGATGAGGAATATTAGAAAATTATCATCTTATTTATTGGGCATTGAGTCAAAAATGGAAGAATAGAAAAAGGAAGAATATGAAGAATGGGGAGAAGGATGAAACAAGAAATTTAGGGCTACTATGAGGACAACTTGTCCATCAAGGTCTTTATCTTTACCCATTCATAATCTAAGGGCAACTTTATTTTATACTAATGGTAGCACCTTAAGAGCTTGGTTTGATCATTGCAAAAGCAACATACCATTTTTCTCATGATCTCCTTTATTTTTACCTTAAGTTATATTAAGGGTTTGATGACTCTTATTGCTTCCTCCAAGGTGGGGGGATGTAGCCACTTATCGAAACTTGTTTACATCCCTTTTGGCTGCTCAAACAACCATGCATATTTCTACTCTAATAGGATCTTATCATTCAATGCCAAAGAGAAAAGTAGGTCTATTTGAAGTAAGGAGACAAGAGGATCTCTCAAGCTTGCAATTATGACAATTAGAAAATTTATTTGGGCTTTGTATTTTTGCATTACTTGTTCCTTGTCAAGCACGTCCAACACCTTCTACACATCTACTTCTTGATATTGAATACTAACAACCACTAGCTCTTGGTTAGATGATGTGGTAACTCTCACTCTGTACCTTTTTGCTTCTACTGATCTCTTAAAAGTCACTATCAAAGTTTGCTCAATTTCTTGACTTATTTGGGTACTTTGCTTGGTAGTCGCATCTATGAATTCAAACGCATGGGGTAATGATGATATGGCTTTAGCTATACTATCCCATTATGCTAGGAAAACCCCTCTTATCAGTTCCATTACCATTGGATACTTATTTTTTCTTCCCTCATTAAACTCCTTTTGAAAGTCAAGTCTTTCCACGATGAGCTTGGCTTCTAGGGCGATGAGATGATCAGCTAAACTTTGGATTTTGTTCCTTTTTACCTCTAGTAGGGAAGTTGGTGCTTGGGCACTTGTCAACTGTTCCATCTATTTTTGGATCCCTTTGACCTCAAACTGAGAGCTTCTAAGGGTATTTTCACCTCCTCAAGCTCTTTTTCTTTCTTTACCAACTTCTTGTCAAGGGTCAGGTAGTCATGGCTTATGACTTTATTGGCTTGCTCCATGAACTCTACCTTATTGTTGGCTCACGCATCTTGAATATTGATCCCCATTGTTATAACTTGGTAATCTTGTTCCTACATTTTCCTTTTTAGCTTCAAAATAATTGGGATCATATGGGAAAGGTAGATCATGGTTTTTGAGGATCAAAATGAATCCTCATCTTTGTTTCTGTGGGCTTCACAACTCTCTTTACTTCCTTCTTCTAGACATACTACACTATCTTATCTTAAATATATCTGAATAGTAGTAATACTCTTGGGGTAGACACTTGTAAACTTATCAATTACCCCAAAAGAGTAGAATCTAGGAGCAATGATTAGAAGAATGGGAAATACGGGTAAAATAGGGAAGTTGAGGAAAGGGGAAAGTGTCCTTTTGGTATAATGTGATGAGGAGCTACATATGAGGTGGCTAGGGAAAAAGCAATGGGAATGATGGATTTAGGGACTATAAATAGAGTTATCACCTAAAATAAGGGTATTGTCAAAGTAATGGGAGGGGTGGTAGCAACCAATGTGGTTGAGAGACTAGGCACATCAACTAATGGGGATAAAAGAATAGAAGATATGGGGAGCCATGTATTAGCAATTTGAGAAAAAGTGTAATGAACCTAAGAAGACTCACTAAATGGTGAGGGTAAAGTAGCTTATGGATTGTCTTGGAGAATCATTCCTTCACATTTTTTTTGTGGGGGACTCGAGCTGTAGACCAATTCTCGCTTCTTACACTGTTACACCCTTGTTGAGCTACTTGTGATGGGGTTTCCAAGGTTGCAAGGGGAACCTAAAGAGAGGTTGTGATTGGATCTTCTTTGGATCTTGGAGGGGGTTCTTCCATGAGAACTATTTCTTTTGTTGTAGCTTTGATTTAGCATTTAATTCCTGATATGCAAATCTATTTTGCTTTCCTATGCAAGATCGATGGAGGAAGGGGCATTACCTAGATAGTCTGCAAGCTATCCCTTTGGTCCAATCAAAATATTTATGTCATCCCAAGGAACCTTTTGTCTTTTCTACTTGAATGATGATCATTGTTATCAATGTTGATCAGTCAACTCACACTAATCTATCTTAATACCTTTTTCCATGAATTTAAGTTGAGAGTGAGTCTATCAAGTGTTAATATGATGACCTTTTAGGGGTCGCTTGTGCTTTGCTTCTTTCACGTACAATTATTATTCATAGATCGACTCTGATTGAATGGTGCACATTGCCTTGATCCTAGGATCTTTTCTTGATAAGTCTACTTTAGCACATGATCACGTGTCCTCACCCTTGAGGATTAGATCATTGTTGTTATGGGGTCACTTTTATTCTCTTTTTTTAATAATGAATGGTGTCCTTTAGATCTTGATTAGGAGATTTGTGTCGTTTTATCCTTAGGATCTCCCTCGGTACCTCTTAAATGAGTGCAAACCTGTCACTTGTCCTCATCGACCAAAGGATCACCATTGTTCTAGGAAGTTATAAACTTTCTTCATTGACCAAAGGATCACCATTGTTTTAGGAAGTTATAAACTTTCTTCATCGACCAAAGGATCACCATTATTCTAGGAAGTTATAAACTTTCTAATAAAAGCCAATCTTATGTTTTTAATAAAACTATGCCAATTTTATTTTATTTAATTCAAAACTTAAAATAAAAACTACCCGTCTATTTTTTCCTTCTCAATAAATAAGTTAAAAAAAAACTTATCTCAAAAAATATTTATTTTACTTAGGTGTTGTAGGTGAGTTGGAGAGGAGAGGGCAAACCTCCAAGGGAGGTCCCAGGTTCAAATCTCCGCCCTACAAAAAAGTTGAATTGGGTACCCAAAATCCAATTGATAATGTTGGTGCGGTTAGGACCGGACACAACTCCTGGGTCACTTTGACAGTGTAAAACCCCCTAGTCATGGTATCTCAGACCAAAACGACGTCGCAAGGGGTTTTTTGCTTTTACAAAAAAAATATATATATATATATATATATATATATATATATATTGACTGTTCTTGCAGACCAATACAAGTTGTGAAGTATGAATAGAGAATCAGGTCGAATGACCCACGTACCAGGGATCGAATCTCTCTCTCTCTAAACCAATACAAAGCAACTTCTCTCTCTCTAAACCAATACAAAGCAACTTTGCTTAATGACACAAAAGTGATATAAAATATGTAATACAAACACAATCGATTGTAAATATAAGACCACTCAATCTTCAATCATTTATAACAATATGTTCTATCTTGCTCCCAAGGGCTAGGCAGATTGGTAAGTTCTTGTCTGGTCAGGCGTTTACCAAAAAGACACCTAGGTTCAAACCTTGAGGGCAACATGTTTGTAAAGGTAGTAGTTTGATTTGAATCTTCTAAGTGCACGCTAGATCGACGATGACGGTACGAAACCCAAGCAACCGGTGATCCCCTTCACGCCTCTCTCTCTAAACCAATACAAAGCAACTTTGCTCAATGACACAAAAGTGATATAAATTATGTAATACAAATACAATCAATTGTAAAATAAGACCACTCAATCTTCAATCATTTATAACAATATGTTCTATCCTACCCGTGAAGGCTAGGTGGATTGGTAAGCGCTTGTCTAGCCAGATATTTACCAAAAAGACACCCAGGTTCAAACCTCGAGGGCAACATGTTTGTAAAGGTAGTAGTTTGATTTGAATCTTCTAAGTGCATGCTAGATCGACAATGACGATATGAATCCCAAGCGACCGGTGATTCCCTTCACGCTGACACTTGTTTAAAATAAAGAATTTTTGTGCATTCAGGAAAGTTAATAATTAGATAGATCGACAATGACGACACGAATCCCAAGCGACCGATGATCCCCTTTGCGTTGACACTTCTTTAAAATAAAGAATTTTTGTGCATTTAGGAAAGTTAATAGTTAGATGGATAGTTTGTTCGTTAAGGTTTTAGTTTTTTTTTTTTTTTAAGTTTGAAGGTTTAAATTATGGTATATAGTGACTAGGGTTTTGGTTTTTCTATAGGAAGGTTTAAGATTTAAACCATTTTGGTTTTTCTATGGGAAGGTTCAAGATTTAAACCATATTTAGAAAGGAAAATGAATAGATTGAATGATAGTTCAAGTTGTATTAACTTTGTTTTACTGCATAAAAAAATATTAAGTAGTGTTATAAATTATTTTATGTATAAAAAATAAAAATGAGTAAAGAAATTTTTTTCCCGAACCAATGGAAAATTGCTGGGTTGAAATTTATAGAGTGAACACGCATTAGACCCACTAACCTACGTATAAAAAATTAAATAAAAAAAAATATCTCTTTCTTGGAAATAAACAAGGAATTTATTTAGAAACCCTCGAAAATTGCTGGCTGGAAATTTCTAGAGTGAAAGCAACAGAAGAACACGCAAGGAATAACCTATGTATAAAAAATAAAAATAAATAAAGGATGGAAATTTTAGAGTGAAAGCAACAGAATAACACGCAAAAACTGCTGGGTGGAAATTTGTAGAGTGAAAGCAAGCATATGGAAATTCCAGCAAAAGGACTTGCAGTCTTTTTTCAACTTGACGAACACTTGTTGACTGGCCCTGCCCAAGTATCACCGACCATTTTTCCTGCAGCCCTACCCTTTTACCCGGAAATTCAATTTCGTAAATCCTACGCAATGTTTTTGTGTTCACATTAATCCGCATTCTCTGTTTCCACATGCCAATTTAACTCCCCTTGTCTTAGCATTGTCCATTTACCCTTTGCCTTCCACGCGCTTTGCTCTGCCAGAAACCAAGCTCCAAGGCCATTCTGCTTTTTGTTTCTTTATTTTCCCCAAGTCGTTTCAGGTGCGTACAATTCAATTGAATTCCATGGCATTTGAGGGTACTCTCCCACAACCACTGCTTCCATCTCAACCTCCTCATCGATGGTCTATGATGTATTTCTGAATCATCGTGGGCCTGATGTGAAAGAGGGACTTGCCAGTCGTATCTACCATACACTCAATTCTTGACAAAGAAGTGCTTGAATGTGGAGATTCAATACCAAGAGAGATAGAGGATGCAATGCGTAGCTTCACTGTGTATTGTCATTTTCTCTCCCTTGTATGGAGAGTCTTGTTGGTGTTTGGATGAGTTTCCTTTATGGTTAAAAATATTACCAAAATCATTTCTATTTTCTATAATGTTGAGCCTTCTGATTTGCGATGGGTGGCGCAAGGAAAAGGAGTTTATGCCTCGGCGTTTTCCCAGCACGAAAAGAAGGGTAGATGCACGGCACAAAATCTTGAGGAGTGGAATACAGCTCTTTACAACGTTTCATTTCGTTACGGCCATGAGCTGCACAATGAGCAGTAAGTATAAAATACTCTCATCTTCTAGATCTCTTAAATGTTTTTAGTGTTAATGTATTGATGTGATCTTTTAATTTTAATTTTTGTTTTTCAGAGATGAAGGTAGGCTTCTGAAAAGTATTGTCAATTTTGTTCTTAAAAATATGCAAATTGTGCCACTAAAGGTAGCCTTACATCCAGTGGGATTGGATGAGATTGTAGAGGACTTTGAAAAGAGTGCATTTAAATCTTGCGATAGTGGGCAGCATGTAAACATTGTGGGGATCACAGGGATGGGAGGGAGTGGGAAAACCACTCTTGCAAAAGAATTGTATAATAGAGAAAGTCTCAATATTTGAAGAATGAATGCAATTTTAAATCTCGTCCGAATGTGCACTATATGCCCGCGACGTCGGGCTGCGCGGGGTGAAAACCGCGACGACGGACGGAGGAGAGACTGGTCAACGCCCAGTCAACGCCCGGTTGCGCACGGAAGTGTGTGCGCAGTCCGACTGCACTGCGCAGTCGGGCGGCAGGGCAAGACTTAGCCAAATTTGGCTATTCCCGTTCGGCTGCGCAGAGTAAGACTTGCGCAGTCGAACTTTGCAGCGCAAGCAGGCGACAACGACTATACTTAGCCAAAAACAAAGGGGCCCGTTGGACTTCGCAAAAAGGGACTTGCGCCGTCGAACTGCGCTGCGCAGTCGGGCGGGCAGCCTCAACACTTACGCAAAATTTTGCCTATGGAGATTTGCTCTTCCAGATACGCGTGCTAATCTGTCGACACCTTGCTTGGGTCATGAAATGCTGTGCGGCAGGAGAAAGTCCCTCAGATCTGGAGATGATGTCCGATGTTCGACCCCAAACCTTAGCTAGATACTAAATCGCTCTGTTAAGGAGGCGTTTGTAGTGGTTACACACAGTAACACTGAGCTAGGGTTAGCAGTCAACAAATTACGGAGATGACTTAAATAAAACAGCAATTAACAACAAAGAAGCAAGTCATAACAAACGCAAACAGAGATAAGTCGAAACCCAGCTGAATGCCAGAGACAATGGCAAAGGTTTATTTATCTAACAAAAACGGGTTACATTGAATCCTCAACAGAGGATTTACAATCTTCTGCAGATGAAACTGCAGGATACCAAAGAAAACTAAACTGCCGAGACTGTTGCTCGGAGTTGAGCCAGATGAGTGACTATGTTCACTGAATTGTTCTACAAAATGACTGCTCCTCCAGAATCTCCCTCTGCATCTCTAAGCTGCTGTTCTTCGAGTGCTTTGATGCCCCGCTCTCTATATAATTTTGAAGACCTGAACTGCCTTACATAGCCGCGGGCAGAGGGAGGTAGGGCTTATCCTCTGACAGGTTCTGATAGACCCTAAACTGGGGTTTCTGACCAATCGTCGAACTGGCATTAACTGCGCATGTTTGGCAAAGTGCGACGATCAGATTTGCGGCGATCAGATCTATCAGGCATCACATCTGTCAGGATACACATGCGACGTCACATCGGACAATTTTGTCAGGACATCCAACTTTGCGAGCGCAGTACGGCGTCGCCCAAGTTCGGAGTGCAATTGGGCGGATGACGTGAAATCATGATTAATATTTCTAACACCCTCCTTTAAGCCTGATTTCACGAAGGCTTTGACTCCAAGCTGCTATCGCAATCTGCTGAAGTCCTCCTCCTTCAAAGGCTTCGTGAAAATGTCCGCCAACTGCTCTTTGGACCTGCAAAACTGCAGCTGAATTTCTCCGGACTTCACCAGCTCTCTGATGAAGTGATAACGAATATCGATGTGCTTCGTCCGGCCATGAAACACTGGATCCTTCGACAATGCGATGGCCAAATTGTTATCACAAAAAACTGTTGTCGCGCCTTCCGGAGGATGGTTTAGTTCACTTAGAACTCTTCGCAGCCAAACTGCCTGGCATGCGGCTGACGTGGCGGTGACATAATCTGCTTCTGTAGTGGACAACGCAATGATGGGTTGCTTTTTGGATGCCCATGAGACTACTCCCGATCTGATATGGAAAGCATACCCGGAGGTGCTCTTCCGATCATCGGTGCTGCCAGCCCAGTCACTGTCTGTGAAGCCCACTAGTTTCAACTGGTCCTGTCTGGCGTAAAATAGGCCATGGTTTTGCGTCCCATTGACATAGCGCAGGATCCAGTGTTTCATGGCTGGATGAAGCACATCGATATTCGTTATCACTTCATCAGAGAGCTGGTGAAGTTCGGAGAAATTCAGCTGCAGTTTTGTAGGTCCAAAAAGCAGTTGACAGATATTTTCACGAAGCCTTTGAAGGAGGAGGACTTCAGCAGATTGCGACAGCAGCTTGGAGTCAAAGCCCTCGTGAAATCAGGCTTAAAGGAGGGTTTTAGAAATATTAATCCTGATTTCACGTCATCCGCTCTGATTCTGACTTGCATCTTCGAACTCCACTGGATCAACCTCAGTAAAGAATGCAAAGTCAGAGTACTCCTCATTTTCATGGTTGCGGGTTGCCTCGTAGATATCTTGCAAGCTCCTCGTCTTAGCTGGTGTGACCAAATTCTGGATTCTGCTTGCAAGTGGAGGCGACCGAGATGCTGCTGGCACCGCTGCTGCTGCTTGATGCTGCTGGTCGCTGCACACTACCTTGCTCCAAGTCAACAAACTCCACTACTATTGGCTCAGGCTGGCCAGACTTCGATTTCCAATTCCAAGCATCATCTTCCAAGAACTTCACATCACGGCTGATGATGAGCTTCTTCGTCACAGGGTTGTACAGCCTGTACGCCCTCGCCTGCTCACTATATCCTGTGAAAATGCACTTCTCAGCTCTATCATCCAGCTTCTGTTGCTTCTCTTCTGGAACATGTGCATATGTAATGCACCCGAACACACGCAGATGAGCCACACTTGGCTTCACACCGCTCCAGGCCTCTTGAGGGATTATGTCCTTCACACTTTTGGTGGGACATCTGTTTAGCAAGTAGACTGCACAAGTTACAGCCTCTGCCCAAAATTCGTGCGGCAATCCCTTTGCCTTCATCATGATGTGTGCCATCTCCATGATGGTCCGATTCTTCCTCTTAGCTGCGACGTTCTGCTGCGGCGTGTATCTGGCAGTGAGCTGCCTCCGAATTCCATGCTGCTTGTAGAAATTGTGGAATTCGTTAGAGATGTATTCACCTTCGTCGTCTGTCTTGAGAGTTTTGACCTTGTAACCGCTTTGATTCTCCACCAGAGCCTTGAACTCCTTGAATCGGGTAAATGCTTCTGATTTTAGCTTGATGGGGTAAATCCAAGTCTTCCGACTGAAGTCATCTATGAATGTCAAGAAGTATTTGTTGCCGGCAAATGTGTTGGTCTGCATCGGATCGCAGATGTCTGAGTGCACCAGCTCCAATGGTTGTGATGCTCTCCAAGACTGTCCGGAAGGGAACGAATCCCTGTGTTGTTTGCTGACTAAGCAACCCTCACAAACTTGATTATGCTGCTTTATAAGGGGTAAAACTTTCACCATCTGCTTCTTGTGCAGTAGATTCAGGCCATTGAAACTCAGATGACTGAACCTGAGATGCCATAGCCAAGTAGCAGCCTTCACAACTGCACTCAGAGACATCAAAGATTCATTTTGAATCTGCAGCGAAAACATCTTATTTTTCGTCGTGGACACCGTTGCAATCTGCCCATGCGTCTGCTCTCTGATGGTGCACACTCTGTCTTTGAACTGGACCGTATGCCCCTTCTGCACAAGTTGTCCAATGCTTAGTAGGTTGTGCTTCAGACCAGGCACATAGTAGAAGTCACAGATCTGCTTTCGTTCGTCATGCCTGGTGCGGATGAGGATTTTTCCTTTCCCCATCACAAGAACCTTGCTATTGTTCCCCATATTGACCTCGGACTGAACTGTTTCATCCAGTTGTGAGAACATCTCCTTGTTCCTCATCATGTGGTTGTTGCATCCACTGTCCAAATACCAGACGTTCTTCTGGAATTCCTCCTCAATATTACAAGTCAGCAACACGTTTCCTCCTGCCGCATTTCTGGCTTCATCCGTGTAATGGGCCTGCTGCTGGTTCTCCTTGGCCATCCGTTTTCTGCACTGTGAGATGTAATGGCCGAATTTCTTGCAATAGTAGTACTAGATCTTTGACATGTCATTTTTTTGACTAGATCCGGCTTGCTGGTTTTTCGCACCGCCTCTTCCACCTTGCTGATGGAAATTACAGTTGGTCTCTCCCTCACTAGGGTTTGACCGTCCTCCTTGCTTGTTGCCTTTCCCACGCCTACCTCTGCCTCTTCCTCCTTGAGAACTAGAGGCACCTTGGTGGGAGTCTTGTCTGCCGTTGTCTCGGAATGAGACTTGAGCCTTGAATGCCTGCTCCAGAGAGGACTGAGATGAACGGCTCAGCCTCTGCTCGTGTCTGCAATGAACCCATGAGCTCGTATGTCGAGAGGGTTGTCAGATCCCTCGACTCTTCGATTGCTATTACAACCGAGTCAAACTTGGCAGACAGACTTCTAAGAATCTTCTCCACGATTCTCTGGCTCTGCACAATTTCACCATTCAACCGCATCTGGTTGATAATGTCCATCGTCCGGGTAAGAAGTCGCTCATGGACTCGGACTCACTCATCTGCAGGTTCTCGAACTCTCTCTTGAGCATCTGCAGCTTCACCAACTTCACCTTGTTGGTGCCCTGATACGAGTTGGCCAGAATCTCCCAGGCCTGCTTCACTTTGGTGGTTGATGCGATCCGCGGGAAGATAGTCTCTTTGACCACTTGCATGATGTAGAAGAGGGCCTTCTGGTCCTTCTTCGTGTTCTCTTTCAACAGGTCCTTGTTTGCTTGGGAGAGGGCGGCCAGTCCTGCTGTGTCTACCGGTTCTCGGTCACCGTTCTCGACTTACACCCATAGCTCCTGAGATACAAACAGGATCTTCATCTGAATGCTCCAGTAATCGTAATTCTTGTCGTTGAAGCGCGGGATCTACAACTGTAGCGAATGGTTGCTGCTGAAAGCCATTCTGCTTCGGTCTCTGCGTTAAGGGCACTACGAGCTCTAATACCAATTTGAAGATTGAATGCAATTTTAAACCTCGTCCGACTGTGCACTAAATGCCCACGACGTCGGGCTGCGCGGGGTGAAAACCGCGACGACGGGCGGAGGAGAGACTGGTCAATGCCCGGTTGCACATGGAAGTGTGTGCGCAGTCCGACTGCGCTGCGCAGTCGAGCGGCAGGGCAAGACTTAGCCAAATTTGGCTATTCCCGTTCGGCTGCGCAGAGTAAGACTTGCGCAGTCGGACTTTGTAGCGCAAGCAGGCGACAACGACTATACTTAGCCAAAAACAGAGGGGCTCGTCAGACTGCGCAAAAAGGCACTTGCGTCGTCGAACTGCGCTGCACAGTCGGGCGGGCAACCTCAACACTTAGGCAAAATTTTGCCTATGGAGATTTGCTCTTCCAGAAATGCATGCTAATATGTCGACACCTTGCTTGGGTCATGAAATGCTGTGCGGTAGGAGAAAGTCCCTCAGATCTGGAGATGATGTCCGGGGTTCGAGCCCCAACCTTAGCTAGATACTAAATCGCTCCGTTAAGGAGGCGTTTGTAGTGGTTACACATAGTAACACTGAGCTAGGGTTAGCAGTCAACAAATTATGGAGATGACTTAAATAAAGCAGCAATTAACAACAAGGAAGCAAGTCATAACAAACGCAAACAGAGATAAGTCGAAACCTAGCTGAATGCCAGAGACAATGTGATGTCCGGGGTTCGAGCCCCAACCTTAGCTAGATACTAAATCGCTCCGTTAAGGAGGCGTTTGTAGTGGTTACACATAGTAACACTGAGCTAGGGTTAGCAGTCAACAAATTATGGAGATGACTTAAATAAAGCAGCAATTAACAACAAGGAAGCAAGTCATAACAAACGCAAACAGAGATAAGTCGAAACCTAGCTGAATGCCAGAGACAATGGCAAAGGTTTATTTATCTAACAGAAACGGGTTACATTGAATCCTCAACAGAGGATTTACGATCTTCTGCAGATGAAACTGTAGGATACCAAAGAAAACTAAACTGCCGAGACTGTTGCTCGGAGTTGAGCCAGATGAGTGACTCTGCTCGCTGACCTGTTCTACAAAATGACTGCTCCTCCAGAATCTCCCTCTGCGTCTCTAAGCTGTTGTTCTTCGAGTGCTCTGATGCCCCGCTCTCTATATAATTCTGAAGACCCGAACTGCCTTATATAGCCGCGGGCAGAGGGAGATAGGGCTTATCCTCTGACAGGTTCTAACAGACCCTGAACTAGGGTTTCTGACCAATCGCCGAACTGGCATTAACTGCGCATGCTTGGCAAAGTGCGGCGATCAGATTTACGGCGATCATATATGTTAGGCGTCACATCTGTCAGGATACACGTGCGACGTCACATCAGACAATTTTGCCGGGACGCCCAACTTCGCGAGCGCAGTCCGACGTCGCCCAAGTTCGGAGCGTAGTTGGGCGGATGACGTGAAATCAGGATTAATATTTCTAACAATATTGATAGGCACAACTTTATATTTGATGTGAGAGCTGCTAAGAACACCCTACATAAGTTGCAGGAAAAACTTTTGCAAGGCCTCCTATCTGAAAGTTTCAACTTGAGCATTGACAATAAAACTTAAGGGGAGGGAATGTTGAGAACACGCCTGAGGTCTATGCGCGTTCTTATTGTTCTAGACGATGTAGATGATGTGGATCAGATTGATGCTCTCTTACCAGAAAAGGGCTGCATCTTTGCCGCAGGTAGTTTGATTATTGTGACAACAAGGGAGTCAGATGTCCTTCAATCCTCCAACATCTCTTGTATTTACAGAATGAAAGACCTGAATCACTTCCATGCCGAGCAGCTTTTCGGTTGGCATGCTTTTATGCAATCCAATCCAGTTCAGGAATTTGAAGACCTGGTTCAGGTGGTTGTGAATGCCTGTCAGGGGCTTCCATTATCCCTTAAGGTCTTGGGAGGACAGCTTTATAATAAGCCAAAGGATTATTGGGTTTCTCAGTTGGATAAAATCTCTAGAATATTGCCTGAAAAGATTATAGAGAGATTAAAAATAAGCTTCGATGCCTTGGACAGAGAGGAGAAAGAGATGTTCTTGGATACAGCATGTTTCTTCCTTGGAGAAGCAAAAAGTTTAGCCATTGGAGTATGGAATGGCTCAGGTTGGAGCGGCCTACATGGTTGGGAATCACTTCTTAGTAAGTGTCTTGTTGAACTCGATCAGCAGAACAACATACGTATGCATGATCACCTACGTGATATGGGAAGACAGATTGCAATGGAACGGCCCCTCTATCGTCTCTTTCCATCATCAAATTTGGGTATCTGGAGACAGGCGCAGGTGAGTTCAAACTTTCTTTTGTCAGCTCTCATTAACCAAGCAAATGGAAACTTGTTTTGGCAACTTTATTGATTTTGCTTTTCTTTTCAGGAAAGAATGCTGATTCGGGGGATAATGGAAACCTCAACTGATCGTTCTGATTGGCTGGGATTTTGGAGGACCTCTTCAGACTATAGGCCGCTTTTCGAGAGTGCATAGAGCTTAAGCCTTCCATTTGTGGAGTACAACTTCTTGTTGCTGCGGAGAATGAGTTTTCTGAAGAATATGCAATGCTGTCAAAAGAACTACGGTGGCTTCGCTTGTTTCATTTTCAGCATCGATGTCTTCGGTCATGTCTTTCTTTCGTTAGAAAATCTGAGAGTTTTAGAGCTTTACGGTGCTCCAAATTTAGAAGAATTGTGGCAGGATAATATGCAAGTAAGTAATTTGTTTTGCTTTCCACGTCTGTAAATAGTATATTTCCAAACTAACAAATGCTGCATTTCTTTTGTTTTAACTCCAATGAAAATTGGTTGCAGCAACCTCCTTTGCAGTTGAGAGAGCTGATTATTCATCTTGGAGGGAGTATTAGTTTCCAAAGATTTCCAAGGTCAATAGGACGTCTTCTGCATTTGAAAAAGTTATCTGCATTGGGGTAAGAATCCAAAATCTGCTAAAAGGGTTCTGTAATCTGCAGTCACTGGAGCAGATGGAATTACAAGAAATGGACGATCTATCATCACTACCGCCCCGTTTCGGGGATTTAACAAACCTAAGGCATCTAGCTCTTAATTGGTGCTTCCAGTTGAAGGTGTTGCCTGATTCCTTCAAGCAGCTGAAACACTTGCAATATCTTAACTTACAAGGTTGTAGCAACCTCACATTTACGGAGCATAACGCGGATATTTTGGAAAACATCACAAAGCTAGAGTACTTGAGTTTTGAAGACTGCAAAGGGTTGCAAGTGTTGCCTCATCACATCACAAAGCAGGCGTTCTTGAGAAAACTGATTTTGAGAGGACCAAGCTTTAGCGAGCTTCCAAGCAGCATTGGTCAGCTCAAGAGATTGTAAGTGCTGAAAATAAGCTTGGAGGAGTTGGAGTCATTGCCAGATTCTGTGGGAAATTTGTCTAGCTTGACTCATCTTGAAATCCGTTCTTGTAAAAAGTTGGAGTCATTACCAGATTCTTTGGGAAATTTGTCTAGCTTGACTCCTCTTAAATCCAGTTCTTGTGAAAAGTTGAAGTCATTGCCCAAAGCATTGGGGCTCCTGATTAGTCTGCAAACTTTGGCCATTTATGAGTTGCCAATCAGAGAATTATTTTTTGAGTTCAAGGAGTCTTCTTCATTGCCCAGGCTCAAAAGTATAGAGCTTGGAAGAACGAGGATGACAACCATGTCAATTCCCGAAGACATTTGTCCCAGCCTTGAATCTCTGGATCTGTTATATGCTGATTTTTAGTGGAGATCAGAACCCTACCAATAACAGTCAAGACTATAATCTTGAACAATTGTGCAAGCTTGAAGGATATAGCGGGTATTGGCAGTGTGCGAAACCTTCAAAGTCTGTCCATATGGAACTGTCCGGAGTTAGCTGAGCTCCCAAGTTTTGCAGAGTTCGCTTCCATGAAGCAAATTGAAATCAGAGGATGCCAAATTTCAGGAAAAATGGAAGGATTAGAACAGCTGACGTCATTGGAGACGCTAAAAGTCCACACTCATTGGGAGGTGCCGGGTATAACAAGTTTGGAGCACGCGCAGGGATTAAAGAGGTTACACCTTTCAGCGGACAACATAGGGGCTCTTGAACCTTGCTTAAAGACAATACAGGTGAGAAATGGTTCTTTTAATATGAATCTATTGTTATTATTATTATTATTATTATTATCTATTTATCTAGCTATCGTCTACTATGTTTTTGGGTGGTGTGAGCCACTTGTCAAAGCTTTCACCTCTTCCAATCTTTTCGTGGTCGAAGATCATGTGTACCCCAGTTATTTGTCCCATGATAACTGGGGTGAGTGGAGATTAAAATATCCCAAGACTTGTTTGTCCCATGAGCCGACTATCCTATGTTGTATCAAATCGGTGTCCGCTCCACCACAGCTGATATGGGTGTCCGCTCCACCACGTATATATGGTGAGCAAGTAGAGCTGCGTGAAGAAGGGATATGGGTATGGATACTCGTCTACCACGGTACATTTGATGCGGAACGCGATTTTGTAACCTGGTTACCTAAAGGGAATAGGGTGGAGAAGGGGTTTTTAGCCTCGGGCGAAGAGAGAGGAGTGAAAGATGTGTTGTATCAAGTGTTGAACGCCTTAAAAATGTAATATTGTCGCGAAACAGGTTAAATGGTGTCTTATTATAATAACTCGTATGCATGTGAGCACAAGTGGTAAACTCAAGTGCGTTCTTTCTTGGATTGTTATTTATTTAGGAACCACCATTATGGGGATTAAATTAATGTTATTAATTTTTTTAAATTAAAAAGGGTTATATGTTTAAATTAAATTATGTTGAGATTAATTATATTAAAACAAATATTATAGTATTGATTTAAATCAAAATAATAGATAAATAAAAATTATTTGTATGAATGTTTTATTATTATTGTTGTTGTTTTGGTTGAAAAGAAAGTTTATATTAATAGTAAACAATGTAACATATAATTATAGAGTTTTAGGTGTTGCAAATCAAATTGCTCTCGTTTTACTATGGATTAAAAAATAACAAAAATATAAAGTATACATGTCTATTTACAAAATGAGTCACTATAGGGTGTTGCTTAGCTGGACCTTTCAAGGTAATAGTTCATCATACATAAAACACATAAGAACATAGGGTGTAGCTTAGCTGGATTCCTCAAGGTAATAGTTCGTCATACATATATAAACGCATAAGAACATCAGGAGTGGTTGCCAAGTAAAACAATAACTAACATATTACCACCAACTCTTTGTATAACAGTTTGATAAGGATCATGGTGGATTCAGATTTCATGCCTTCACCTCAACAGATAAAACATCGCAAGGCCGCTCTATAGTAGTCATCTTGTGAACAAAATGGAGCTCTAGGTAGCACTACCTTCATTATCTGTTACTAGTTCAACTCCATAATTCTAAGTCTATCATGGATCTTCTTAATGAGGTGTCCAATAACTTGGTTCTAATTGTGAACCCATGCACCTATAATAGGATGTCCCGCATGAGGAAGCTATGCATATCCTAAGGGGATAGATCCCTTCGATAAACAAAAATATGCACCTTACTTTGTAAATAAATTGGGTAACAGCTCGTATAAAATCCCAACTCATATGATAAGGATCAGGATTAGCAGAGATACCAAGGAGACAAGTTTTCAAGTTAACACAAGTGAAGAAGGGTGGGAAAAGATCAGTAAATGCTTCTCAGTCTCCTTTAATACAAGGAAAAAATCAAAAAAAGTGTTTGATAGACTGTACTTGTCCATAGGCGACACAGAAGGGTTGGGTTAGGTTGCGTTTTTCTAGGAGCTGAAGTGAAGAAATTTTACACTAAAGGACTCTCTAGGCAAACAATATATCCTAGGTAGCAAGTGACACATTTCATAGTCTATCGAGGAGAAAAAAACACCGTTGTTTAGAAAGATGAAGCTCCCACTTCTTATTAAGCTGACGAGAGAAGTCAAAGGAAGGGATTAGGTGAGAATACAACTATTTATACTGGATGGCTTATAAGGGGCTGTTGTTCCCCCATCTCTAATCAAAATAGGATGACAAAACAAAGCAATTCATTTTGATAGTAACCAAGATAGGAATAGGCTTGATAACCTCCTTAAATGCCACCCTAGAATAGGGAGGAGGGAGGTACCAAAATCTTGCTTGCTACCAAGACAACCGCTTCTCTGAAGACTCATCCCAAAGACCCAAGATTAGTAATAAAACCATGGTTTCTAAGAACAAAGGCTTGCACTCCCTAGAAAGGGATAAAGGGCTAGCATATCTTTGCATAATAGGGTTCCATAATATGCTATGACTGGTTAAAGAAAGACCAACTCGCAAGAATTCGGCCCTTCACTGAATCAAGGAGATGGAGGCTTGCCAAGCTATCCAATTCCTACGGAAAGGCAACGAACCCCTAATGGAAAAAGGGTAACACGAGAACCTTGTCCTACCAATAAATATTGATCCATTTATGTTTATAGGTTGCTGCAAAGATCCTCAACCTCATGAGAACCTTCCAAGGTTTACCTCTCCTTAAGACTCCAGTTATCCACTTTGTTGCATGACATTTACCTTGAGTGATAAGATCAATAATGCCAATCCCACCTTGGGCTTTAGGGGTGATGCAATGCTTCCAAGGGATAACTGGTAAGAAATGAGCCCTATTTCAATTGCTCCATATGAACCGTCTTAGCATAGAGACGAAATTTTGGTAAGTAGATTTAACCAAAAGCCAACAAGAGGAGTAATAAACAATGTGAGGCTATAAACATCTTATCGATAACTTGGGCTTTACTTGGTAGTGACTCTAAATTTAGTGGGTCAAGTAGAAATTTTCCTCTGCACCTTATTGAAGATCCAATCCTGCATGACCTTCAAGGAAGCATCAATCCTTAAGGGGAACCTTGATATCCAATGATGGACCCGGGGGTAACAACCTTCCAATTAGGAGGGGCATAGGTACAAGACTAGTTTCTAGAGAGCAAAATTAATTCAGTCTTTCTATCATTGACTTTGGAACCAAAAACGTCATAATGTAGTTGGAGCACCTCTCTTGCTATTTTCACCTCCTCTTGATTGTTATGGAGAAAGAGCAAGGAGTCATCAACAAATTGGGAGCTGAGCGATTCCTCTGAGAAGGCCTTCTCTTTGAGTGATCTCCAAAATGTATCCCAAGGCATAAGCATCGATAGCATATATGAGGGGGTAATAGGACAACCCTAAAAAATTGAGCATTGGAGAGGGATAGGATGGGATAAGCTACGATTAACCGCCACTCTAGCTAAAGTAGATTGAAATAGAAGCGAGATGTGGGAGTAGAAATCATTACCAAACCGAAGACAAGAAAACATATTTAGTATGTGTCTCTTGCTAATACAATCATAGGCCTTGTAAAAATCAATATTTAATAGAACGATGCCCTACTTAGAGTCCTTGGCTCATGAGGAAGTATTCTGAGCCAACATAAAGTTGTCAAGAATAAACCTTCCTTTGAGGAATCTCGTCTACTCTTGTCTAAAATTTTTGTAGACCACATGACTCAAGTTCATGGCAAGGGCCTTAGCAATAATCTTGAATGCAACATTAAGCAGGGTGATAGGACTCCAACCAAAGATAGACATAGGATTTATACCTTTTGAAATAACTTTTATCATGCCCTAATTTATGAAGGTACCATGCAAGCAAGAGGTAATGACTTTTCAATAGATAAAATAGAGGTATTTACCGATCAAGGGACACAAGATCTTGTAAAATTCCATAGGAAGACCATTAAGACTCGAGGATTTACCATCTTTCATATAAGAAACATTATGCCACAAATAAGATTATTTGAGGTCAACATCAAGTCTATCCTAGATTTTAGGGGGCACATTTTAAATATTAAAAATTGGTTTGTGTTAAAAAATTTTCAAGATAGTTGTACTAATGTCCTATATAGTAAATGTCCTTCTTTTGATTATTGTTTTCTAGGAAACTAATTTCAAAAATCAAGATTAAAAGTTAAATTTATATCAACATTTATCAAGTAGAAACATAAACGGACAACTAATTCACAAAGTAAGAATATTGTACTTCCTTTACCTTTAACTTATTTCCAAACATATAGTTTATATAGTATTTGGTACAAATAATAAATTAAAATAAATTTTAAGATGGCACATATATACTACTTTGAAAAACAAAAAGAAACATTTATGAGAGAATATTATTGGCCATAAACAAATACCCCCTTACCTTTAATCTCTTTCTATATTTATATTCTATGTTAAACTAAATGTTGATGACTTTGAATTATTTTTAAAATATACTTCTTCATTTTTATGAGGACATGTATGAAAAATAAGAAGCTTTAGGATCTAGCAAAATTATATTTCAATTTAGTTTAGTGATTTCAAGAAGGAGAGCTTTAGATTATTTGATATTATAATTTGTAAGTCATCAATTTAAAATATAACTTTAGATAAAATGTTTAAAGATTAAAGTTATAATTTTCTTTATTTGTGGAGTTTAGGGTGTTTAGATGGTGGGAATATCTGGTTAGTCTACTTTGATATCTTCCATAATTGATAGATGCACTATTTCTTCATCTTGGCCAGAGGTTACATTAATCCCAAGTAGGATTGTGGTTTTAAAAATGGACTTGCAAAGTTTGTTGTTGTTCCCACCTATTTCACTACTACAATTTTTGTTTGTAATGTCACAATTTACAGGAAGTTAGCATCGATAGTTTGATTTCTTATTTTTAATGAATGTAAAATTTATCATTTTCATAGGACCATGATAGCATCAAGAAGTGTATGTGATGCTTTTTAGGTAGTAATTCAATGCTACATATTTGATATTATAGTAGCACTAAATTTGTGCTTTGTATCACCACCCTAGAACTAGTGACCATTATTCTAAGTCAAATTATGGGTAATTTGATCAGTAATAAGGTTTGTATGGTCAATATTATTTATTTAGAGAAATTAGATGAAGGGAACCATGCACCTAATTTGTGTTATTTGTTGTTTGGAAAAATGTTAAATGTCACTTTTATTTTTAATTCCTTTTTCTTTCGATCAAGGATTAACTATTACCAACCAATTTCAATTTCTCCATTCCACCATTATGATAAACCTTTTACCTTTAAGAATTTGATTAAATTTCTAGATTTAGGTAATTTGAACAATGTAATTAGAGATAGCATAAATATATTCATGTTTGTTAACTAACTATCTCTAATATCATACGTAATAGGATAAAATCATGTTACACATACAAGAATAAACTTCAATTAAGTGAAGGATATCATGAATGTGGAGACCTATTAATCTATGAGTTATAAAACACTCTATAATAAACTATAATGACCATGTAATAGTCATTTCAATTCATCATAAGCTAATCAAGGATTTATATCTTAGTATATTATTGTACTCTATGATCTTGGATAATCAACTTAGTGACGCAGGGGACTTGGTTTTTTATGTCTTTCATGAGTAGCATGTGTCTTTTTTCTCCCATTATCCAATTCCCCAACCCTCCATACTAAAATTAATGTATCAAAGTTGATAACCTCCTTTCCACCTAAAGTTTTTGTCTAATAAATTATGAGTGGCTTCTATCTAGGGTTATTTCCATCAAAATAACATAACATAACATTTTTGTTATTTCATTTATCAAATGTAGTCTTCATTGTCCTTTTTATCAAATAGATTCTTCATTTTCCTAAAATGTTATGTTTCTATAATAATCTTATTCATATTATCTTCACTAAGAGATAAAATCTCACTTGGCCAATTGACTTTTGAAATTTGAATTTTGTCAAGACAAAGATCAACACTATAATTGGTTAAATTATCTACTATCTATTTTTCTTCTCTATAGATATATTGACATTTTCAAGATACCACCTCTAACAATAGTTAATGGACATTAAAAATAATGTTATTTATGATCTAATCCTCACATTCATTATTTTGATAGCATTAATAATTTATGAATCCCCCTCAATTGAAATATATTTACATCATTTGTTTCAATGAGTTTACACAGATTTTTATGAGGGGTCCTAGTCCCCTCATACTGAGTGGGGTTTGAACTTTGGACCTCTCAAAGAGAAGCCAAAGTCCTTACCACTAAAATAAGCTTGCAAATTTAATTTTTTAGTCCTTACCACTAAAATAAGCTTGCAAATTTAATTTTTTCAATGAGTTTACACATGTTTTTATGAGGGTTCATGGTCCCCTCATACTGAGTGGGGTTTGAACCTTGAATCTCTCAAAGAGAAACCAAATCCCTTACCACTACAATAAGCTTGCAACTTCAGAAATATATTTACATCCTTTTCCAAAGGAAATTTTGATACCTTTAAGAAGTGTCCTACCTCCTCATAGTTTTTAGTTGAAGTTTCATATAACTCTAAGTGAGGGAAGTTTTTCCTTTATTATTTTGAAAATGTCGATTCCACATGGTTTTCTTGGATTTACTTTAGAAGCACTAACAAAATTAATTTTAATAGACCCAACCTATATACGTTTTTATTTTACCATAGATCAAACCAAATCCTTTGTGTTAACTCCATTGTCATAGATGACCCTTCCATGTATACCTAAATCATATAATCAAGAATCTATCACCTTTTTTTCTACATTTAAAACTTCCCATTATGAGAACAATGTTTGTAAGCATTTTACTAGAGGCTATAATATGATTCCAAACTTGGGCATGATTTTGAGTTTTGTTTTTAAATTTTCTATAACTAATTCCAATCCATAAAATTCAACAAATAATTTCAAGAATAACCTTCCATAAAAAATGCATATTGCTTTAGCTTTGAAACAATTATTCTAACATTTCATCAACTATTTTAATGTTTTTTTTGTTAACCTAGTGCAATTAGAAGCCACCACAGTAATCCATGCAATTTTTCCCTATAACTAAGTTGCATTCATGTTGACCCTTTTACATCGTTGGGAACATATTGGAATACAGACAAGTGCCTAGTCCAACGAGGCTTGATATTTGAACCTTGGATGTTCGTCCCCCTTGTAGGGTTTCGCTGATACCTCATACCTAAAACTTAAGTTTACACGGGTTTTTATGAGGGGTCGTGGTCCCCTCTTACCAAGGTTTGAACTTGGGTCTTCTAAATGAAAACCCAAGGACTTAGCACTATGGTATCCCTCACAGGTCTAAAATTTGAGTTAAAAACATGGGTTTTTATGAGGGGTTTCGGTCCCCTCATACTAAATGGGGTTTGAGACTTGGACCTCCCCAAAGAGAGGCCAAAGCCCTTACCATTGAAATAAGCTTGCATCTTCAACTATTTCAATGTTAATGTCTAAAGCAACCCAATATATTCTCATGTTTTAGAAGTGGACCAAAATGGTATAAGAAAAAAGGACAATCAAGAAGTAAATGATCTAATGCTTCTGTATCCTTCTTATACAAGGCATGAATAAAAGCTCCATGTTATTGTCCTCTTTGCAAAACTTATAAGATTCTTGCTTTAGACTTCTAACCAAAGGAATGTTGAATTTTTAGAGAGAGCATTAAGTGACCAAACTTTTTTTTAGGGAAAATAATTAGGAGTACAAAATTTTGATCGCTCTAAATTACTATATACTAACTTTACCAACCATATTTTGATATATTCTAAACCAAATCATCCTTTTGCATAAAAATAGGTAAATATAACTCTTCATTTACATCTTTTGAATATCTACTCTTTATTTGAAGTCATCTCCTTCCACTAGGTTGTTAATAAAAATTTAAGATTTTGAATTTTTGCTCACAATAATATATGTAGATACCTAAAATTGGATCACCTATTTTACATCAATATTCGAAGCAAACCTACAAAAGAAACAAACTAACCATAGTAATTAACCCAACCCTAAAATTTGTAGGTAAAACCTAGTAGTGACGAATTCAACAAAAACCACACTTCCAAGCTGGCATATTTACAACAAGTTCAAAACCCCTCGCTCTCTACTAGATTTTACCTCTAGCATTCAAATTTATGAATATTCTTAATCGCTTACCTATGTATTTGTACATGCAGTGTATTTGCTTCCAAAAAATAAAATTTAAAGTTGCACCTGTAGTGGCCTACCAAGGCACAAATCTTACTTGACTGCCCTTTTGCAAGCATAGGCGATCGACGAATAGGGAAGGAAGGTGATGGATTGCATTCCAACCTCTTCACTTTTCCTAAATGGACTCAAATTCGTGTTATGCGTAAGCGGTTGGCCGCAAAATATATTTATAAAAATTTGGCGAATTAGTTTTGAAATCCAGGTGAATAGTGTCCAAACGCATGTAGAAGGTTCACTATTATTAGGGGCAATGTTGGAAATTTAAACTTAAAATGGTCAAATTATTATAAAATTGGGGCGAATCAACCAAAAAAAAATTTGCACCCAAATTTTTTTGGCTAATGGGCCTTGGTCAAGGGTCCCAAATATTAGCCAATTCCAAATTTTGAAAATCCTAATTTTAGCCAATTTGGCGATAAATAGCCGCTATGCATAACCTTGACTCAAATAGAAGGGTAATTTATTGCAAGTTGCAATCAACATCTAATGTACCCTGCTAACCAACCAATCTACCTTGCCAATGAGCTCGATTAGTATGCATGCCAACCACCTTGCTCCCCCACTTGGGAAAGCTAGGAGGATAAATTTCTATAAATTGGCCCCTTGGGGTAGCATTCAAAGATAGACATTTTTCACAATGAAACTTTACCAAAATTGAAATTCAATCAAACATAACGAAGATTGTCAAAATCCTTCTATAAATTCATTAAATGATTTGGCTTCGAAGGAAGTAAATGGGTCATCTCACATTCAAAACTGGTGATACTCTTCCATGATATGTTATAATTTCATTTTAATTACTATTATTATTTTTCTTATGATCCAAATTCATAGCATGTATTTTTATATTATCTCTTTTCATAATTAACCACCATTTTATCTATCAGTAGTTCTCCTATTTAGGTCCATATGCATCTTAGGAAGCTTTTTTAGGAGAGAAATCATTACCAAAATCCTACTGCACCAACAAAAGACATCCATAGTTACCCCATGGTTGGATTCATCATTCCACTAATAGATTGAGCGAATCTGCCATCTAGATTAATTTTAGACAACATATTCACATAGCATGGTCATACCCTCATTTTTCTAGATTAACATTTATTGTTTGTTTCTAGTCTTGAGAGTGAATATGCCAACTATAACTATTACAAGCAACATATATTCCATACGTTTTAAAAGCCTTAGATTCTTAACCATCCCAATATCTTGTCTAATAAAATTCATCTACATGCATCATTTTGATAGTATAAATAATCTCTATCTTTCGGTCTATCTATTATCAATTTAGTTCCATAATAATAATGAATTCACTAATTAGAATACTTCCAACTAGCGTATTCACCATAAATCACTAAACTCTCACATCCAAAGTAAGGTGACCTTGATTTTTGTATAAATAGAGGGTCTTATTGTGCCAATCAGGAAGAAACAATCTTTTTGTTGTTGGATAGGTCCCCAAATTATAATCTCCTTTTTCTTTTTGTTTTATAGGTATTAACGAATCTGTGAGTTGTAGGATTTCTAGGTGATGTATTCGCATAGGAAGTGGATTTGCATCAAGAAAATGTATTTGCTCTGAACATCAAGATAGTTAGGTTTCCCTGGTCACCTAATTTTTATTTTATAGTATAGATTTTCTACTTGTTTTGTTTGTTGTTATTCTTTGAGTACCTATATAAGAATAAAAAGAAACTTTAGGATAGTTATTTACTTCAGTTTTCTTTTAGGCATTTAATCAAAGTTTCATACATTCATTGCATATAGGATACATTATATTTTGTATATCTCTTGCACGCTTGTCTTCAAAATAAAAGAAAAAAAAATATTACTTTCATAGCGTGAGATAATCTTCATCATAAAACTAAATTGCATATAAGATAGAATTATCTTCTTGCATCATTATTTTCATATTGCATTGCATCAACATCCTTATGCATTAGTTCCTAGGATAGATTATGACCTAGGTGCTTGCTGAAATTGAACACATCAAACTAGATTAGGGAATCTATAAATCCCTTGGTGAACCTGAATCTCTCCCACCAAAGATAAACATTGCACACAAAAGTGCAATCACATAATAGGTTAGCAGCAACGCTCTCTTGCTCGAGTGTGGATGACAAAAGAGGAAACACATTTGGGGCCAATGCCCTTGTGTACCTTTTTGGCGTCCCACATCTTTGGTGAACTTGACATGAACACATCACATGGGTCCCTATCCAAAAACCTTGTGACTTAGCACCTTATCCTTAATCAAGATAAAAGCTATTACACTTTAATCAAGATCACTTAATCTTGTTTGCTTAGATAAATCAGATTAAATCAAGATAATAAGAACATAACCAATTGTTAGTCCTACTAGGGGAAGGTTAATGACCCCTTGAGCAAACCGACGTACAAACCTTGGGGAGAAATCCTTCTTGGCTAGTATATTATGATGGACTAGCGGGAGTCACAAGGAGGGTTGTTTTTCAAGGTGACATAAGGATATCAAACATCTTCTTCTTCTTTGCTATAAGTACTCTCAAAACAAAACTTAATAAATTGAACTCCTTTGCCATGTCTGAACCTCCCTATATCACTCAAAATATTGCATGACAAATGGCACAAAATCTGAGTGCTTCATCTGAACTTCCAGAGAAGCAACCTTTGATTGAAAACCCTATCTATGAAGAGGAAGAAGCTCCTCCTTCCAGGACTCTTTCTCCTATTCACAATGAACAAGGAGAGGTAGTCTTCAAATCCATGGATCATCTTGTTGCTTTCCTATGAGGAAACAAAGAAACCATGGAAGCTACCTTTAAAGCAGAAGAAAGGCTTCACTCTACCATGGAAGAACCCTTTCTAGAACTTTCGCATCAACCTAGATCAAACCTCATGAGTGCTCAATAGTGAGACTCGATTGTCACCACAACTTTAGGAGGGAGATCACCAAGTATCCCATCCTCCTCAAGGAATTTGGGATCTATACCTCCCAACATAGAGCCACTCAGGCTAAACCCTCCAGTCTCTCCACACCTAAGCTATCCACAAGTCCAACATGTGGATGTCCTTCCTAGTATACCTCATGCTTCGAATGTGGTTGCTTCTAACCCATTCTATAGCATACCTATGCTAGCTAACATTCCCTTTACTAACATTCCTCCTACTAACATGCCTTTCCAAGGTAATCCTAGAATTAATAACACGATGATCCCTTTTGGATCATCCCATCCAAGTGCTCAATATTACCCTTTAGTTAACCCTCAGTCTCAGTCTATAGTACCATCAATGCCTTATCCTAGATTCTAGGATATCAATGCTAGGCTAGAATAATTAGCAAAAGAAAACTATGAGTTCAAACAATAGTTAGCCTCTATTCAAGGAGGCATACCTAAAAAGTATTCTTACAAAGATTGTTGTAATGAACCTATAGATCCTAATTTAACAAATAGACCTTATCCTTCAAGCTTTGTGTTGCCAAATTTTTGGTTATATAAGGGAGAAGGTGACCCTATAGAACACCTTCAAATTTTTAGAGTAGCATGCCATGACATCAAGTATGATGAAATGTTGTTATTGAAGCTTTTCCTCATAAGTCTTGGTGGTGAGGCCTTGGAATGGTTCTATCAATTACCTCATCACTCGATCAAGAAATTTTTTAATCTAGCCAAAATGTTCATTCAACATTTTACCACTTATATCATAAAAAAGTATACAATTGATGATTTATATCAACTTAAACAAGGGAAAAATGAATCTATCAATGAATTCTTACCTCAATGGTGAAAGTTAGTTAGAAAACTACCTTTTGCTCTACCACCTAGGGAATTATTACATATCTTCATACATAATTTACAAGAACATTTATCATATCCTTTAGAGATGACTCATGTTGTATCATTTGATGATGTGATTGATCTCACAAAATAAATGGAAGCTACCCTTCAAGGATAGAGGGCAACTAAATATTAAGAAGGAAGATGAGAAACCATCTCCTTCCAACACTAAAGGATAATATAAAAACAAACATGTTGTGGGTGATGGTATAACTAACTCTCAACCCAACACTAACCCTAAAATAGGTAATGTTAGTACTATTGTAGCATTAAACAAGTTAATCTTAGCTAAAACTCAAGAAAAACCTCCCAGAAAATTTACTAAGTTAAACCAATATCTATCCTCTATGCTGACACAACTATTGGATGCTAAGATGATAGAGCTACCCCCTATAAGACAACATGACCCTAAAAGGGAGAAGATTTCTTGGTTCAAGGTTGACCAACAATGTGCTTTCCATCGCACTAATGGCCACAACACAAACAAGTGTATCACTCTCAAGAATGTGGTACAAGACCTTATTGATCAAGGTCATCTAGTGGTCGATGGTCCTAAACAAGCAACATCTTCCAACCAATATTTGGGGATATTCTAGGACCCCCTACCTAAATGGATTGTTAATCAAGTGCAATATAAGAATGTCCCTCCACTAGATCAGAATATGGTAGGGATGATTCATGTTTGTACTATGACTAGACAATAGGCAAGAGAGAAGGGTCAAGCCTCTGAACCACCTCCTGAACCTCCCTTAGTTTTATGGTCAAGATGTACTAATGCTCCTAAAGAACCACCTTTGGTTCTAAAACCTCAAGAAAAAAAAACCTTTTAACCTTCAACAACAATTAGAGGACACACCAACTAAGATCTCCATACTTGAGTTGTTACGAACTTCTCCAAGTCATAGAGAGAATTTGTTCAAGCTTTTAAGAAGAGTCACTCCTGAAAATTTGACTTATTGTGGGGGGATCACTATGAACCATGCAACTATATCCTTCTTTAGGGATGACATTCCACCTACCTCTATGCTTGGAGAGATACCCTTGTATATCACTTGCAATATTGGTGAGCAATCCATCAAAAGGGTTCTCATTGATAATGGTTCATCAATCAATGTTTGTAGCCTTAGATTTATTCATAAGATAGGGCTCAACAAGGAAGATTTAGAAAAATTAGATATTATCATAAAAGCTTATGACAATGAAGAATGGGAAGCTATAAGGACTATAGTTCTACTAGTAAAAGTAGGGCCTCATATTTTAAATACACTATTTTATGTGTTACCATGTGAGTTGAACTATAACCTTCTTTTAGGGTGATCTTGGATCCATGCGATGCAGGTTGTCCCCTCAACTTATCATCAATGTGTCAAGTTTGAATATCAAGGTAAGTTATATAGCATAGTAGTTGACCATGATCCTTTTTCCTATTGCTAGAATATCCAATTAAAAAACCCAAAAGCTTGACTTTATCCTTCATTGAATGCTTCTCATCCCTTCATAGATGATACCTTAAGGTCTGATTCACCTAAGGAAACAAGCATCCATCAAGAAGAAGGAACCAATAGTCAAGCTATGACAAAAGGTAAAGAAAATATAGAAGATATACATAACATAAACCTTAATAACCAATACCATGAGTTATTAGCCTTAGACTTGGTTAGGTTACACTCATTACCTCATGCTTTTGGGTTACCTTCTATATGAGGAATGATTATGCAAATAGGAACTTGCACCTTTGTATCTATAGGAATGACAAATGAGGAAAGAATACATGGAACTAATCCATGACCAATAGAGTAAAGATACACCTCATGTTTTCTTTCCAACCTTTACCCTATCCCCAAGCAAATCCTTTGTAACTTTGGCTACATAGGAAAAGGCCTAGGACTTCAAGAACAAGGAATTAAAGAGCCTTTAGAAACTAAAACTTGGCCTAAACATTGTGGATTGGGGTATTTTCATAACCATAATAGAGTAACATTCTCTTCTTCTAAAAGTGATGATGATGATGCATGGTTGTCCTCATTTGAACCTCCAATAGAAGCAACTTTGATAATAGGTCTAGATTAGGATGAATATGAGGAAGTTGAACCTCTCCCTTTTTCCTATTCTAATCTCTTTTCACAATACATGCAAATTAACACCATAAGTATTGAGCCTATTGAGGAGATTAGGCAAGACTCCAATGATAGCCTCAACAATGAGCATAGACCATCTTCAGTATAAGAAGATAAAGATATCACATCTCAATCAATGGCTAATCTTGTATCAACATTACACATAAATGATTGTGAGGTGAAAATTTTACCTCACTCTCCTCTTAGGGATAATGACAATAATATATCTCCTTTTGATGATATTCCTATTGAAGGAACTATTTCTTTAGATACACATCCCTCATAATCATTTAACATGGAGCAATGGACTTTAGAGGTTGATGAGCTTCAAAGTCTAGGGGTCATACCTACTCCTCCAGATTATGAAGATGAATCCAACATCCTAATAGAAGAGACCATAGACATAAACATAGGGTCAAATGACAATCCAAGGATGATAAAATTAGGAAATATCCTAACTTTAGAAGAAAGAGAAGAGTATACAAAGCTCTTAACTGAATACTATGATATCTTTGCATGGTCTTATGTGGACATGCTAGGATTAGATCCATATTTAGTAGTTCACCACTTAGTAGTCAAGCTTGATGCTAAGTCAGTGAAACAAAAATTATGAAAGATGCACCCTAAAGTTACTCTGCTAGTCAAAGAGGAACTCCAAAAGCTTTTGGAAGTCAAGTTTATTAAAGCTATTGACTATTCTGATTGGATCTCGAACATAGTCCTAGTTGCCAAGAAAGAAGGTATTATGTGAGTATGCATAGACTTTTGAGACATCAACAAAGCCTATCCTAAGGATGATTTTCCTTTTCCAAACATAGACATGATAGTCGATTTATCTATTGGTTGTGAAATGTTATCCTTGATGGATGGATTTTTTGGTTACAATCAAATTCGCATAGCACTAGAAGATCAAGCCAAAATAATATTCACTACTCCTTAGGGAACCTTATGCTATGAAGTTATGCCCTTTAGATTGAAGAATATTGGTGCAACTTATCAACATGCCATGACATATATATTTCATGATATGATGCATAATATCATTGAATATTATGTCGATGATCTTCTTAGATGATCAATGAAAAGAGAAGATCATGTCAAGGACTTAAGACAAATTTTTGAATGACTCAAAGAGTACAAGGTTTATCTAAAACCCTCCAAATGTATATTTGGGGTAACATTTAGCAAGTTATTAGGATTTATGGTGTCTAGATGAGGTATTGAGGTAGATCTCAATAAAATATCAATAATAATCGACATGCCATCCCCTCAAAACTTAAAAGAGCTTAGAAGCTTACAAGGCAAACTCCAAGCAATTAAAAGATTTATATCCCAATTAGAAGATAAATGCCAACCCTTTTTAAGACTATTATGAAAAGGGATTGAATTCAATTAGGATGAGGAATTTCAAAAAACATTTGATGCTTTAAAAACATACCTACTATCTCCACTAGTCCTCATTCCACCCAATCCCCTCAAGCCACTATTGTTGTATATTACGATAATAATTCATGCTTTAGGTGCCATGTTGGCACAATATGATGAGCAACATAGAGAATGAGTCATTTACTATATTAGTAGAACCCTCATCAATTATGAAACTAGGTATACCCCTTTGGAAAATATGTGCTTAGCAATGGTATTTGCTTCTCAAAAGTTGAGACATTACATGTTAAGTCATAAAACATACATTATAGCTAAGGTTGATCCACTAAGATACCTTATGTCTAAACCCTACCTTTCAGGTAGGATAGCCAAATGGGTTATGACACTTAATGAATTTGATCTTGAATTCATTAGTCAAAAATTGGTTAAGGGATAAGTGATAGCTGATTAGCTAGCAATAGCCCCTTTACCAGCTAGTCATCCCCTAGAGATTGAATACCTTGATGAGATGGTGTGCACTCTTGAGACATCACAACAAGATTCTTAGACTCTTTTCTTTGATGATGTAATATACATAACAAATCATAATTCCCTTATCTTTCAAGCTTCAATTCTCATGTACTAATAACATGGCTGAATATGAAGCTCTTATCCTTGGGCTACGAGCAACCCTAGATCTAAAAGTCACTAGCCTCTCCATATTTGGAGATTCCCAATTAATAGTTAACCAAATTAATGGAGTTTATTAGACTAAAGATGATAAACTAAAACCATACAAAGATATTATGGATAACTTGATGGCTTCTTTTGAAAAAGTAACCATTGATATGATTCCACGCTCTAGTAACCGTCAAGTAGATGCAATGGTTGTAGTTGCATCACTTATACCTCTAGAATTAGAAGATGAACAAGCAATAATTATCATCCATCAGATTAGACAACCTACAACCTTACAATCTAGTCAAGAACCATTAGCTATTTTTTCCATAGAACAAACACCAATCCTTGACTCTTGGTATAAGGAAATATATGATTTACTTAAAAGTGATGTTTTACCTGAAGGATTAAATTACAATGAGTGAAAGAATCTCAGGCAATGTGCTTGTCAATTTGTGATAATGGGAGACATCCTATATAGACAAATATTTGATGGTATTCTTTTAAGATTCCTCAATGTAGATAAAGACAAAATAGTCATTCAAGATACCCATGAAGGGGTATGTGGTGGACACTTCAATGGAAGTGCCATTACTAAAAAGCTCATTCATTTGGTTGACTATGGAAAGAGACACTCATAACCATGTACACAAATATGATAAATATCAAAAGCATGATAACCTAATTCATGCACCATCTCAAGAGCTTCAATCGATCACATCTCCTTGGCCCTTCTCTACTTGGGGGTTAGATATTATCGAGAAAATAAATCCAATGTCATTTGATGGACATAAGTTCATCATTATCACAACTAAATACTTTACCAAGTGGGTAGAGGCCATGCCCTTATCCTCTTATATCGGTGTTCAAGTTTCCAAATTTATCCTAAATCAAATCTTATCATGATATGGCATTCCTAACATGCTTATATCTTATAATGACACTCCTTTTAAAAATAAGGATGTAGTCAAACTCTATGCTAAATTCAAAATTTAACATAAGTGGTCAACACCATATTACCCATAGGGTAATGGTCAAGTTGAAGCTTCTAACAAGATATTAATAAAAATATTAAAGAAACTTATAAGCAAAAGTGGATGAGATTGATATTTATAACTATATCCCGCTTTATGGGTATATCGCACTAGTGTGAGAACTCCAACTAGAGCTACATCCTATGCCTTGGTTTATGGGACTGAGGCTATATTTCCCTTTGAATTAGAAGTTCCATCCCTTAGAATCCTTCTAAAGGATGCAATAGTTGGTGATGAGTATCGCCATGCAAGACTTAGCCAACTTGAGTTGCTTGATGAAAAGTGAACTCATGCCTTAGAGCACTTACATGTGTATCATCAAAGACTTAAGAAAGCCTATGGAAAGAAGATTTAACCTCATTCCTTCAAAGTAGGAGACTTAGTTCTTAAAGAAAACCAAAAAAATACTAATGCTAAGGAAGACCTTAAGGGTAAATTTGAACCCAACTGGTTAGGTCCCTTCATCATAACAACCAAATATGGGTTAGGAGCATATTACCTGCCATATTATATGGTAATGAACATAAATAACCTATCAATATAATGCATTTAAAAAGATATTATGCTTGAATTTACATGTTTGCCTACTCATGTGCTTGATTGCATGGTTGATTGTATGCATGATTTCCTATAAAACATTTTAGCTTACCTTCATATGCCTTGAATTGCATGTTTGCTTGTATCTACTTATTCATCCCATAAAGTCATGAGGGGCATCCCATAATGAAGTGATGATGATCCTAGCTAGAAAATAATGTCACTTGCATTGCACTTGTAGTAGGTCATTGAGCTAGTGGACTCCCTCGATGACTCCCCAAAATCCTTTCTTGTCCTTTTGATCTTTTAAACTCTAGAAAGGAAGTTGAGGTTTTGATGGCATATAGAAATTGTCAATCATGACATGACTACAACTCAATACCTTGGCTTCTTCTTCTAGATTCCAAAATTTCTAAAGAACTTGCATGCATTGACTTGTTTGATCATATGTTTGCTTATTGCATAATCGAATGATAATTTCACTTGCTTGTGTTCATATGCTTGTTGTTTGCATATGGAGTCAAGATAATTTACCATGACCAGTGATGATCCTAGTCAGGATAGATTACATTATAGATTTTCATATTAGGTACCTAAGGTAGCAAATCTCTTTGATGACTCCTTTCAGATGGACAACTCATCATTTCTTCAAACATCACTTTATATTCACTCTTCTCATCAAATGCTTCCTCTAAACTTATTAGCACTCAATGATGACATTGATACTACAATGCTAACTTAAAGGTGGCATATAAAAGGGTAAGTATGAGCTAACAAGTCCCACCCTAAGCAAAAAGTCTTCCCCTCTCTCCTACAATATATTTTATCATCACATCTTCTAATTCATATTTACACCTAGAAAAAGTAGGTCATAGGATTATTCGATGACTGGTAAGTGCTTGAAAATATTAGAAAGCATCCAACAACATATAAAATATTTTTTCTTCATCTAAGGATCTACTAAAAATATTAATTTCATCAATATTTCAAAATATTTTCTCAAACATCATTTTCATCAAGTTATGATTCACCCTTATATCCAAATAGAAATTTTGGTAGAATCATTCACCACTTGGTAAGCATTAGCAATTCCTATACACCCAATGAGTGAGGAATGATTCTATCAAACATTCTTCTTCGATATAGGGGTCTATCATAAATCTAAATAATAACAAACATAATGGTATCAATATGCCAATATATGATCAATTTGTGATTCATTCTTATATCCAGAAAGAAGGTGGGGTAGAATTATTTACCACTTGGCAAGCGTTAGCATTCCTATACACCCAACAAGCGAGGAATAATTCTATCAAACCTTCTTCCTCGATATAAGGGTCTATCACAAATTCAACTTTATCAATTATCATTATACCTAAAATGGATAAATGAAATACAATTACCCAATACCAGACAAAATGTTTCAAACATCTAATGATATTGGATAATTAAATCAAAAATCCTATCTTGGTATAAACCTTTATCATAATTATCATATAACCACCTTATTTTTTCTAAATTAGGGCAATATGATGAAGCGTAATCATTGATAACCCTACATATCATCAATTTTCTTGACATAAATATAACACATACTAGATTTGAATCTTTCTAATCATCATTAATTTATATACATGATGCATTTCTTGTTTTGATTTTGCATAATTGTATGATCGTACGTATGCATGGACTACATCTCAAGAGCTTCAGTAAATTACGTTTCCACCACATGGACTTTTGTAGTCCTCGAAATATAGGAAGTGAGGGATGGTGGTGTTTGACCATATAGCGCTTCATAAGGAGTCATTTTGATGGACGTATGGTATGAAGTGTTATACCACCATTCCTCTAGCAAAAGCCACTTTACCCAATGGAGTGGTTGAGTAGAAACAAAACATCGAAGGTATGTTTCTAAGCATTTATTTACAACTTCTGTTTGGCCATCGGTTTGAGGATGGTAAGAGGAGCTCATACGAAGTTGATTACCTTGTAATTTGAACAATTCCTTCCAAAAGGTACTAGTGAAAGTTGGGTCACGGTCACTAACAATTGTGGAGGGCATACCATGTAATTTAAAGATGTTATCTAGGAAGAGGTGGGCTATAGTGCTAGCGGTATAAGGATGAGCCATAAGACAAAAATGGGCATATTTAGATAAACGATCAACGACTACAAAAATGGTTGTTTTTCCTCCTGATTTTGATAATCCTTCAATAAAGTCCATAGAAATATCTGCCCATGTTTTGGTGGGTATAGGAAGAGGTTGAAGTAATCTTGGAATAGCCAGGGTCTCCCCCTTCTGTATTTGGCAAACTTCATATTCTTTTACAAAGTTTTTGATGTAATTTTTCATCCCTACCCAATATAAGGAGGTAGTGGCTCTTTTATAGGTTTTTAAGAACCCTGAGTGGCTTGCAGTGGGTGAGGCATGTAACTCATGACGAATTTTTTCACGATAATTTGAATTGGGGGTGAGGACCATCCTCCATTTGTATCTTAATATATTGTCCTTCCAAGTGTATGGAGGCTTGCTACTAGGATTATGTTGAAGTTGTTGAATTAAGGCATGGGTAGTAGGATCATTTATCCATTCTTCATGCACCTCCTCTACCCATTTAGAAATAAGGGAGGAAAGAGCATGGACTTGAGGCATATCTTCAAATTTTCTAGAAAGTGCATCGGTTGCCATGTTGTCCTTTCCCTTTTTATATGAAATTTCATAATCATAGCCAAGAATTTTAGTAACCCATTTTTGTTGTTTTGGGGTATTAGTCCTCTGTTCCAAAAAATATTTCAAGCTATGATGGTAAGTGCGTATAATGAAATGTTGACCAATAAGGTAAGGCCTCCAATGTTGAATAGCATAGACAATCGCCAACATTTCTTTTTCATATGTAGAGCGAGCTAAATTTTTAGGATAAAATGCTTTGCTTTTGAAAGCTAGAGGCCTTTCATCCTACATGAGTACGGCTCCTATTCCTATTCCTGAAGCATCACTTTCAATGACAAACGGTTTAGAAAATTTGGGCATGGCTAGAACAGGGGTGGTACACATTGCAGTTTTCAAGGTGATAAAGGCCTCATCCGCTTTAGACGACCATTTGAAAGCGTTTTTCTTAAGTAATGTTGTTAGAGGAGCAACTATTTTACCATAATTTTGGACAAATTTTCTATAATATCTCGTTAGTCCAAGAAACCCACGTAGAGATTTTAAGGTTTTTGGAATAGGCCAATTTTTCACCTCCTCAATTTTGGAAGGATCTACCATAACTCATTCCTTTGAGACAATATGCCCTAAGTATTCAATTTCTTGTTTTCCAAAGGAACACTTTGATCTTTTTGCATAAATTTGATTTTCCTTCAAGATTTGGAACGCTTGTCTAACATGGTCCAAATGTTCTTCCCATGTTTTGCTATAAATCAAAATGTCATCAAAGAAAACTAATATAAATTTACGAAGGAAAGGGTGAAATACCTTATTCATTAGAATTTGAAAGGTAGGAGGAGTGTTGGTCAGGCCAAATGGCATCACCAAGAATTCATAGTGCCCTTCGTGAGTGTGAAAGGTCGTCTTAGGAATATCTTTTTCGTTGACTCGTATTTGGTGGTAGCCTGACCGTAAGTCTAACTTGGAAAAATAAGCTGCCCCATGGATTTCATATAATAGTTCGTCTATGACCAGAATGGGAAATTTATCTTTGATGGTCATTTTATTTAGCACTTGAAAATCGACACATAAATGCTAGGAACCATCCTTTTTTCTAACTAAAATAATTGGAGAGTAAGGGTTTTTGCTAGGTCTAATAACTCCTGCCTTAAGAAGCTCTTGTACTAATTTTTCTATTTCAGTATTTTGGAGGAATGGATAGCGATAAGGTCTAATATTAGGAGGTTGATGCCTTGGAAATAGTGGAATAGTGTGATCGTGACTTCGTTGTGGAGGTAGTCCTTTTCGTTCATTGAATACCGCCTTATGGTGGTCTAAAATATTTTGTAACTCTGGTGTCTCATCTTCTTTGTGACTAGGTTGAATTGAAAATAATTGGGTGACCATTCCTTTGTTTCCTTTTTGGATAATTTTCTCCATTCTATGTGAGCTGACGATTTGGGAAGGTCTTGATTTCAGGCCTTGGATAATATAGGTTTGGTTCTTTGCTATGAATTTCATCCATAGTTCATCAAATTCCCATTGGACTACGCCCAAGGTTCGTAACCATTGTACGCCTAGTACAATGTCGCACCCACCTAGGGGTAGGACGTACATATCACCTTTCATGTTATAAACCCCCATAGTTAGTTTTATATTTCTGCATTTTCCTTTGCATGCAATTTTTTCGCCGTTTCCAATCATCACTTCAAAGTTATTGCAAGGGTATATAAAACAATTTGCTTTTTTAGACACCTTTGGATCGATAAAATTGTGCGTGCTACTATAATATAGGAGCATGATAAGGTTTTGTTTCTTAAAATACCCTTTAACTCGCATTTTTTGAGGGATAAAAAATCTGAAAAGGGCATTGAAGGAAACCTTTGGTGCATTTTCTTCATCACTTTCAAGTGTGTTGGATAATACCTCCACTTCAGGTTCAGGTTCCTCTTCAGTAGAATTCCCTTCCTCTGTGGCATCTAGAATATATAATTTATGTGAGGCACGTTTATGATTTCTATCAAATTTCTCATCGCAATGGTAGCAAAGACCCTTAGCTTGTCTTTCCTTCATTTCCTTGAAACTCAGACACTTAATTGGTAGAGCGGGGTTAATTTTGGGGGCTGTGTAGGAGTTTTGGGTTCGTTCATTTTGCATTGTTTTGGTATAAGTTTTTGATGGTTTCCCCCAAGTTGGTTTTTTAAACCGATTCCGTGCCTTGATTTTGTCCTACGCTAATTTTGCCAAGCCGATGGTCTCTAACATGTTTGTAGGTTTATACATTTGTACCTCAATTCAAATTTCTTCTTTTAATCTGCTGACAAAACATTATTGAAAGAAAGCAACGTCTAATCCGGATGTTTGATTAGCTAGCCTTTCAAATTCTGCTTGGTATTCGCTTACCGAAGTGGTTTGGCATAATTTAGTGAGGGCCCCTGTAAAGCTTTGAAACTTGCTAGGGCCGAATCGCACTAATAGATTCTGTGTAAAGGTTGACCACATCGAAGTGCCGTTAGTTTTCTCGAACCATTGGTACCATTGGATGACATCGTTTTCCAAGTGGAAGGAGGCGATATGCACTTTTTGCATTTTCAGAATTTGATTTAGTGAGAAATATTGCTCTGCTCAGTAGATCCAGTTTGTAGGGTCTCCGCCTTCAAATTTTGGGAAGTCTAATTTGGTCGTCCATGGTAGAATGGAAGTTTGTGGACCTCCTAACATTGCTCGGTTTGATGACCCATTGTTGGTTGAATTTGCATGTGTTATTTCCTAAGTTTGACTTATGGCATCAAGTTTAACATCCATTGCAAATATTTTCTCGAAGAGTTCTCTTGTGTTACGGGTATTATCCTCTCTTTCCTGTTTAACTTCTTCAGCGAGCCTTTCGTGTTTCTCATGGATGTAATCTAGAGATCGTCGTCCGTCAACCATTGTAGTTGGTGTAGGTAACGCTCAATATGACTTGGTACTGGGTTAGCAAGAGACAAACAATTTTTTTTTTTTTCACGACGTCGTCGGTGAATATTTCAAGCGTATGCTACTTCGATTTTATTTTCCACGATCCGCAAGGAAGTGATAAAACAGAATGGACTAGGCTGGAATATGCGGTGGGGAAAAAAAATTTGATGGTGAATTTGCTCCTTGATCTAGCTCTGATCTAGATGGTATGAAACTAAATAGTGCGGAAGGAAGGATCATTTTTTTGTATTGAATCGCTTTTTGATTGTAAGGTAGAAAACCCACAATAGACTTAATTAATATATTTGTTCGATGATGCCTTATTACCCTATTTGGATTGCATATAAATACCTAGTCCAATAGTTGTGAGAGTGAAGGGTTGTGACCCTTGAATATAAGTAATAAATAATATAAGTATTAGGACATGTTAGGAGGGTCCTAACAACATGTCTTGACTCGTTGTTTACATTACTCCATCAAAATGCAATGATCACCTTCTTTATATTATATTAGGGATCATGTGCTAGCAAATTTTAGTTGTACTAAATAACATAGTCTTTTCAGAGAGGGAGTGGTGAAGGTAATTTCATATTCGAGATAGCATCAACGTAGAGTTATCTTCTTGTCATATTCCTTCCCTAAAAAGGCATGAGCTCATAACTTTTGAGGAAGTGGAGAACAAGAATTATTTTTTTCTTAAATAATTTTTGTAGCTTTGAAAACATTTTGTGGGGAATAATTTTTGGTTCTCCTCTTTCACTCAGAATCATTAAGACATTACTCATATACTATCTATCATCTAATCATTACTATAATAATTGTATGCATGCATTTATGCATTGACTATGTGTATATATAGAACTTACGAGATCTTGTGATGAGGTGGTGATGACCACTAGTTAGGATAGCATTCACATGCATTACATTCATGCTAGGTCTCTGATGCTAGCAAATCCCCACTCCTAGGATCATTGTATATACTTTACATATTTTATCACTTTCATCGAGCATGATCTTCTTTTATTTTTACATTCATAGAATCACATATTCATTTACTTCATCAGATTTTTTTTTTAAGCAAAAAACCCCTTGCAGAGCCACCTTGGTCTGAAAGACCACGAATAGGGGGTTCTACACCGTCAAAGTCACCCGGGGGTCGTACCCAACCCTGCCTACACCAACATTATCAATTGGATTTTAGATACCCAATTCAGCTTTTTGGTAGGGTGGAGATTTGAACCTGGGACCTCCCTTGGAGGATTGCCCTCTCCTCTCCAACTCACCTACAACACCTGGGTTACTTCATCGGCTTTATCCCCTGCAACAAATTTAACAAATATTAGCACATATAGGGTGTTATTTATTAGGCTATTATAGGAGAACAAAATAATCCAATATTCTCCATACACTCTTTTTATGATAATATCATGTTTTCCCAAGATACTGCAACCTTGTTATGTTCATAAAAGGAGCTGCCATGGGTGAACATTGAATGCATAGCTGTCAAGATGCAATAAAGAATTCAAGCTATACATACCATTATAGACTTTAGGTCCTAAATGCTAGCAACAAATAAATAAAATACACATTGATTTTTATGTTTGCTTCCTTATAATAGTTGTTTGCTCCATGAATTGATTTATATATGCATCAACAATTACTTCAATTCTAAAAATAATCCTTTGTTTTCCAAATGATGTTAATACCTAGGTTATAGGGGTGGATAGCTATAATATTTTATACATAAATTTTCATCAACCTTAGACATATTTTTATTTTAGGTCTCTTATTAGCACCTGCCAAGGGACGAATTTTGCAATATCTAGTTTTCTTACAAGCCATAATGAAGGTCTCAAATGACTAATCCAATCACAAATGAATCTCATCACCTCTAATAACTCATTTTAGAGAATGTTTTGACATCTTCAAATATTTAAAAAATATGCTAAATGACAAAAATCTTGTGAAATCAATATTATTGATGAAAATATCTTCTATTACCATCTAATTATATCACTAATCATATAAATAAGCCCTAAAACTAGGGATATTAAAGATCTAGTAATAAGGACATAAATTATCCAGATCCAACAAAAGTGAAAATTATTGTATCATATGGATATAGACTGTCCACGAAAGCAAAAGTACCATAACATGTATCATAAAGATATTGATTATCCCTAACATTGTATCATATGGATATTGACTATCCCTAGCATTATATTATATGGATATTGACTATCCCTAGCACTATATCATATGGACATTAACTGTCCACAAGCATTGTATCATATCAGGATATTGATTATCCAAACATCAAAAGGGGTATTAACTGCTTACACAAAGCAAAAATGTGCCTAAGCAATTGTCTATTAATTAGGATAGAAGATCCACCACTTAGTAGTAATAAAAACTTGTATAGGACATAAACTGTCCTATGCTATGGATTTCCTTAAAATGCTATCAATCCTAGTCAACAAAGCGCTTGTCCAATTATCAGGCTAAGAGGCCACCACTTAGGGTTTATTGACAAGATAAAATTAATTTGCAAAGTGTTATTCAATTATTATTTCAAATTGATATTATATAATATATAATAGCTAAAGATATTTTCATGTTTGCTCATGATTAGATGCTAGTTCCCAACCCTTATTTTCACAAACAAAATAAATTTATGAAAAATCCTTCTTCCTCTCCTAACTCATGATAAATCACACCAACAATAATTTTTAGCATCATTTAACATGAATCCCCTCTCAAAATTCATGAATCAAGTAATCTTTAAATTTTATTGAATTTATTTTATAACTTGACCATAGTATCAATGCAATTACTCAAAATTTCTCAAAATCTTGATTCCATATACCCATTATCTTTCAAACCATTTCATCATATCTTTACCAACTAACATTCACCCTATTATACCAATATTTTATATCATCCTTTGATAAAATTTTGTTTACGAAAATATATCGAATAACCATCAAATCTTTCAATACATTGAATTTTTCAAAATAAAATTAATTTGGTAAAAATTCTAAAACAACTCTAACATCAAAATACTACTTATCCAGGCACACAATATCAAACATATAACATCATCCATATACCATGATATTCATTTTCTCATCTATACAATTAGACACATTTTTTGCATCACATCCATTTAACATCATATAACCATAATTATTAATCAATAAATTATATATATATATATATATATATATATATATATATATATATATATATATATATATATATATATATATATATCGATTGGTCTACCACAATCTATCAAAATTGGTACACTCAAATCTTATCAACTAGCTAAAGCATCTCATAAAAATTGATGCTCTTGCATGAATAACAAAAACCAAAAACATCACATATTTAGCCCTAGGTCTTTGACCCACTCAGGTGGTCAAGGAGGAATTATGACTGACTAATATGGTTGTCACATCAATGATCTCATCTTGGAGTAAGAACAAGATTGAGTCCTTGAGGGAGACAACTGTATTTTCTCTATAGGAACAACTACATAATACATCAACTTATAGTGGCTGATCCTCACCACCTCTATAGTATATTATGCTCGAATAATATCTATTTGATCAAATAAAACTTTAACAATTAAATCACTACTCTTGATTTTTGCTACAACCACTCTATGGTTTTATCTTACTCAGTATTTATTTGATACCTCTTTGCCTGAGTATGATCTCTCTTTGCCAAAGCTATGTTCCATATTGCCAATGCCTAATCGAGTATTCCTTGTAGTAGTTCCATCTTCCTTATCATGGCATCCCTCTCTTATGGGGATGCCTCCTCGACTATCCTAATAGTAACATCCTTGATATCATGCACTTTTCTTAAATGGGGCACGATCAATACTCAATATGATGTTGATCCATCTCTAGGTCTATGCTACAACCACTCCTATGGTATCACTGAAGGTACCTTAGAGCAACCCTCACATAATTGAATCTAGAATCCATAATAGGAGGATCTTCCACATCCTCCTTGATGAAACCCTCAAGATCCAAAATATCACCAAATCTCCTTTGTCTCTTTGAAGTAACTTGTTAGAAAAAATGTTCTCCTATCATAAGTATTTCTTGAACTAGGCCAAACTGCATTTGAATCTTATATGGACAATAGATTTAAAACTCTCCATACGGTCCCTACAACAATCTAATCCTCTATACCCTTACCAATTGGATTCAATCCCAGATGATCTCTAAGGGTACCACACTATCTTATCTTGTTAGAGGTCATTAATGACCCTATGAGATACCATCATAACTTCCCTAATATATTTTGTACCAATCTCATAGGAATGATCCCATATGAAACCAATTGGTACATCTAGATCCGTTAAAACCATAGGTAATCTAACCAGTCATCTGATAACTATGTGCTCCATATCCAACTCTATAGATGGATGCAACAAATTAGGTTCTTTCCCTTCTTATAAGTACCAATATGGAGAATCTGGTACAACCTGTATAATATGAATGGTCCTCATGCAAATCGTATGTGCTCATATCTCATCCAAGAGATGATCTCAAATAATCCCTAATGCAACAACTGCTTACTAGTATCTCTGACCAACAAGCCTAAAACCATAATATATAGTAGTGTCATAATATAATCTAGTAGTCCAACTTGTGATGCAAGAGCATCCAACGAAATTTGGGAAATTTTATTTTTTTTTCCTAAATTTTAGTGCATTTTGTTGGGGCCATAACTTCTCAACCGTAGCTCCGATTGACGTGAAATTTGACAGGGAGCTAGTTGGGAGAGTTCTAAACAAATATGACTTCCTGAGTCCTATTTGCCCAAAAAATCTAGTTTTCGGGGCCAAATTCCATCATCTAGTGCCCCGAAATTAGGTTTTAAAATTACTTACCTAGTTTTTTATGCTTTTTGAGCTGTTCGGAGGTTAATATCTCCTAATGTATTTAGAGTTAGGACTTGAAACTTTATTTTTGGCTTGTCTATTGTAAGAGGGATGCGCACCCCAATTTTGGGCCCCATCCGACTCATTTTCAGTTTTTAGGGTTTTTTGGCTATATAGCCACAGAATGAGGGTTTGTGAGGGAATCTTTCCAAGTTTTTGAATGAGAATTGGTTTGAGCAAGTTTGGCTCTCCATCAAGTGGTATCAGAGCTTAGGGTTCCTGAGTGTGTGAGCAGATCACCGAAAGTGAGGCAGTTTGCACCAGGATCTGTGGAAGGGTTGTGAGAAGAGAGTGAGGAAGAATGCCTCCACGAAGAAACCGTGGTGGTGGGAGAAATGTGGTACCTGAAGGAGATTTCAGAGCTTTGCAGAGGCAAGTGCAAGCCCTACAAGAGGAGTTGCGAAGAGGGGTTGAGCCAAGGAGAGAAGACCGTAGTGAAGATGAAGCTTGGGAGGTTGATGATCCATCAGATGAAGAAGAAGCAATGGATCCTGCAGAAGCTAGATTATTTAGGGCCATATCTCCGATCGAGAAGAGGCCAAAGTTTGATGTCTCCATGTATTCTAGGAATCTCAATCCGAGAGGAGTTGATTGATTGGATCAATGATATGGAGGAGTATTTTGAGTATGAGGAGGTTGTAGATCCAGATCGGATCAAGTTTGCAAAAACGAAGTTGAAAGGCCATGCTAGCATATGGTGGAAAGAAGTGCAGCTAGAAAGAAATAGAAGAGGAAAGGAAAAGATAACCAGATGGGATCGAATGGTAGAGAAGTTGAAGAGGCAGTTTATTCTCTATAGATTACGAATTGGATCTATTGAGAAAAATGCAGAGTTTGAGACAGTCAAGCAAATCTATCAAAGAATATACAGAGGAGTTTTACAAGATCTCAATCAGAAGTGGCCATTCAGAGGCTAATAAGGAGAAAGTAGCTCATTACATAAATGGGTTAAGAATGAATATCCAAGAAGAACTCAGTTTGGTCAGGATGACCACCATTGAGGATGCATATCAGTTTGCCTTGAAGGTTGAAGAGAAGCTGAACAGAAGATTTGAAAGCAAACAAAGAGGAAGAGGTCGTGGTGGAAGAACTGGTGGAAGAACCAGTGGAGGAAAATATGAAGATCAGAAGAAGACTGGTGAAACAAGTAATAACCAGGATCAGAAAGAGGAGAATACCTACCGCCCCATGATCAGAACAATGGTTACCAAAGAGGAAGAGGTAGATCTGGACATGGGTATGGAAGAGGAGGATTTCATGGAACCTATTTCCATTGTGGGGAAGAGGGACATCGGGCATATGAGTGTCCCCAACACCAAGAGAGGATGAATAAGAGACCTGAGGGTCATGCCAGAGCTACTGTAGCAGATGAAGGTGCTGAATCAGAACATTCTGAAGAAGCAGAAGGAGGAGAAGTGTTGATGACAAGAAGAGCATTGATGAATGGAGGGAAAGATGTGGATCAGAGGAAGAGCTTATTTCGCACAAGATGCAAATGTGCAGGTAAGGTCTGTAATGTTATCATAGATAATGGTAGCACAGATAATTTAGTTTTAGGAGAAATGGTTGCTAAGTTGAAATTGGAGAAGAGGAAGCACCCGCATCCATATCGGATTGCGTGGTTGCAGAAAGATCATAGAGCATTAGTCAGTGAGCAGTGTTTAGTTAAATTTCATATTGGAAATTATCAAGATGAGGTTATGTGTGATGTTTTGCCTATGGATGCTTGCCATTTGTTGTTGGGGAGGCCATGGCAATTTGATAGACGTGCGGTGCATGATGGGCATGCGAATACTTACTCTCGATGAAATATGGAGTGCGTCACAAGTTGAAGCCATTGAAGGAAGTGGATGAAAAGGTATGCAATAGTGCTAGAATCTATTTGGTAGATGGTAGAAAATTTTTGGATGGCCTGAAGAGGGATTCTATGTGTTATGCATTAATTCCTACTATTAAGAAGGAACAATGTATGGATATTCCAGTAGAGGTTGAAAGTCTGTTAGAAGAGTTTCCTGATATTGTGTCAGATAATGTGCCTGAGGGTTTGCCACCAGTGAGAAAGATTAGCCATCAAATTGATTTGATTCCAGGAGCTAGTTTACCCAATAAGGCAGCCCATAGAATGTCTCCCATGGAGAGTGAAGAGTTGAACAGACAAGTTCAAGAGTTGTTGAGGAAGGGGTTGATTAGAGAGAGTTTGAGTCCCTGTGCAGTACCTGCAGTACTAGCATCGAAGAAGGATGGAGAATGGAGAATGTGTACTGATTCCAGAGCCATAAATAAGATTACCATTAAGTATAGATTTCCATTACCTAGAATGGACGATATAATGGACTGTTTGAGTGGAGCTAAATACTTCACAAAGATTGATTTAAAGAGTGGGTATCATCAGATTCGCATCAGAGAGGGTGATGAGTGGAAGACAACCTTCAAAACCAAAGAGGGTTTGTATGAGTGGTTGGTTATGCCATTTGGGTTAACCAATGCACCTAGTACATTCATGAGGCTGATGAATGAGGTGTTGAGAGAATTCCTAGAGAAGTTTGTTATTGTTTATCTGGATGATATTCTGATTTTTAGTAAGACATTGGAAGAGCATTTGATGCAAGTTCGGATAGTTTTTGAAAAGCTGAGGGAGGAGCGATTGTTGATTAATTTGAAGAAGTGCAGTTTTGTGAAGAAGGAGTTGGTGTATCTGGGATTTGTCATCTCGGATGAGGGTCTAAAAATGGATCCAGAGAAGGTGAAGGCTATCATTGAGTGGCCTACTCCAAGGAACATAACGGAGGTAAGATCATTCCATGGTCTTGCAAGTTTCTACAGAAAGTTCATTAGAAACTTTAGCGATATTTGTGCACCCCGTACAGAAACCATGAGAGGGGATAAGAAGGAGTTTAAGTGGACTGCAAAGGCAGGTGCAAGTTTTGAGATGTTGAAAAATAAGGTGATAGAACAACCCATTTTGGTACTTCCAGATTTTAATAAAGTATTTCAGGTTGATTGTGATGCTAGTGGCAGTGCCATTGGAGCTGTGTTGAGTCAGGAAGGTAAACCTGTTGCATATTTTAGTGAGAAGTTAAATGATGCTAGGAAGAAATATTCTGTTTATGATCAAGAATTTTATGCTATAGTTCAGGCTCTTAAGAAATGGAGACACTATTTGTTAGCAAAAGAGTTTGTTTTATATATTGATCATCAAGCTTTGCAAGTATATTAATAGTCAGGGAAAACTGAATCAGAGACATTTGAAGTGGGTTGAATTCCTACAGAGTTATACCTTTGTTTTGAAGCATAGGAGTGGGAAGTCTAATAGAGTTGCAGATGCCTTGAGTAGAAGGCAAAATTTGTTGATAGAGATGAAAGTGGAAGTCGTTGGGTTTGAAGAACTCAAGAGTTTGTATCCGAGAGGATCCAGATTTTGTAGAGGCTTGGAAGGCATGTTTGTCTCCTACTACTTTGGATAGAACTAAGTGGTTGGATTTTATAATCCAAGATGGGATGCTATTCAGAAGGAACCAATTGTGCATTCCTAGAAGTTCAATGAGGGAGAATCGATAAAGGAGAAGCATAGTGGAGGACTAGCTGGACATTTTGGTCGAGATAAGACCATTGCCCTTGTTAGTGAAAACTACCATTGGCCACAGTTGCAGTAGGATGTGAAGAAATTTGTGCAGGGTTGCAGAGTGTGTCATATGGCTAAGGGAGTGAGACAGAATACAAGATTGTATCAGCCATTACCTGTATCGGAGAGACCATGGGAGGACATCAGTATGGATTTTGTTCTTGGCCTACCAAGGACACAATGAGGGAATGACTCCATTTTTGTTGTGGTTGATAGGTTTTCGAAGATGGCTCATTTTATTCCATGTCAAAAAATGAGTGATGCAGTTCATGTTGCAGGCTTGTTTTTCAAGGAGGTGGTACGCCTTCATGGTCTACCCAAGAGTATAGTATCTGACAGAGATACCAAATTTGTGGGTTATTTTTGGAGGACTTTGTGGAAGAAGCTAAAAACGGATTTGAAGTTCAGTTTCGCATACCACCCGCAGAATGATGGACAAACAGAGGTGGTGAACAGAAGTTTGGGTAATCTTCTAAGATGCCTGGTAGGAGATAAGCCCAAGGGATGGGATTTGATTTTGCCACAGGCAGAATTTGCTTACAACAATTCTATCAACAGAAGTATTGGTAAATCACCATTCCAGATTGTGTATGGGAACAACCCAAGGAATGCTTCTAGTTGAGAACGATGGGTAAAGGAGAAAAGAGCGATCTTGAGGCTGAAGATTTTGTAGAGCACATAAAGAGTTTACATGAAGAGGTACAACAACATATCGGTAAGATGAATACTCAATACAAGGCCAAAATAGATCAGAAGAGGCGTTTCAAGGAGTTCCAAGTGGGAGATGAGGTCATGGTTCACTTGAGAAAGGAAAGGTTTCCTAGAAAAACCTACAACAAGCTGAAGATGAAGAGGTTTGGACCATGCAGGATCATAGGTAAAAGAGATTCAGGAAATGCCTACGAAGTGGAACTGCCAAGTGAGCTGAATATATCACCTATTTTTAATATTTTAGACTTGGTAGAATACCATGAAGGAGGCAGTAGTGAGACACCAAGTACATATTTGTGGAGTATTCCAGCGTCTACTCCAGCCACAGATGAGATAGAGGAAATACTAGACACTCGAGAAGGCAGAAGTACCAAGAACAGGCAGTATTCAGAATATTTGGTCAAGTGGAAGGGCAGACCTATAGAAGATGCAACTTGGTTGTCCAAAATAGAGGTTGACCACCTAGGTTTTCCTCTAACAGTATAGAAGTGAAGGTCACTTCTCAATCCACCCGGGTGTCTGATGCGGGAGCATCCAACGAAATTTGGGAAATTTTATTTTTTTCCTAAATTTTAGTGCATTTTGTCGGGGCCATAACTTCTCAACCGTAGCTCCGATTGACGTGAAATTTGACAGGGAGCTAGTTGGGAGAGTTCTAAACAAATATGACTCCTTAGAGTCCTATTTGTCCAAAAAATCTAGTTTTTGAGGCCAAATTCCATCATCTAGTGCCCCGAAATTAGGTTTTAAAATTACTTACCTAGTTTTTTATGCTTTTTGAGTTGTTCGGAGGTTAATATCTCCTAATGTATTTAGAGTTAGGACTTGAAACTTTATTTTTGGCTTGTCTATTGTAAGAGGGATGCGCACCCCAATTTTGGGCCCCATCCGACTCATTTTTAGTTTTTAAGGTTTTTTGGCTATATAGCCACAGAATGAGGGTTTGTGAGGGAATCTTTCCAAGTTTTTGAATGAGAATTGGTTTGAGCAAGTTTGGCTCTCCATAAAGTGGTATCAGAGCTTAGGGTTCCTGAGTGTGTGAGAAGATCACCGAAAGTGAGGCAGTTTGCACCAGGATCTGTGGAAGGGTTGTGAGAAGAGAGTGAGGAAGAATGCCTCCATGAAGAAACCGTGGTGGTGGGAGAAATGTGGTACCTGAAGGAGATTTCAGAGCTTTGTAGAGGCAAGTGCAAGCCCTACAAGAGGAGTTGCGAAGAGGGGTTGAGCCAAGGAGAGAAGACCATAGTGAAGATGAAGCTTGGGAGGTTGATGATCCATCAGATGAAGAAGAAGCAATGGATCCTGTAGAAGCTAGATTATTTAGGGCCATATCTCTGATCGGGAAGAGGCCAAAGTTTGATGTCTCCACGTATTCTAGGAATCTCAATCCAGAGGAGTTGATTGATTGGATCAATGATATGGAGGAGTATTTTGAGTATGAGGAGGTTGTAGATCCAGATCGGATCAAGTTTGCAAAAATGAAGTTGAAAGGCCATGCTAGCATATGGTGGAAAGAAGTGCAGCTAGAAAGAAATAGAAGAGGAAAGGAAAAGATAACCAGATGGGATCGAATGGTAGAGAAGTTGAAGAGGCAGTTTATTCCTGTAGATTACGAATTGGATCTATTGAGGAAAATGCAGAGTTTGAGACAGTCAAGCAAATCTGTCAAAGAATATACAGAGGAGTTTTACAAGATCTCAATCAGAACTGGCCATTCAGAGGCTAATAAGGAGAAAGTAGCTCGTTACATAAATGGATTAAGAATGAATATCCAATAAGAACTCAGTTTGGTCTGGATGACCACCATTGAGGATGCATATCAGTTTGCCTTGAAGGTTGAAGAGAAGCTGAACAGAAGATTTGAAAGCAAACAAAGAGGAAGAGGTCATGGTGGAAGAAGCTGGTGGAAGAACCAGTGGAGGAAAATATGAAGATCAGAAGAAGACTGGTGAAACAAGTAATAACCAGGATCAGAAAGAGGAGAATACCTACCACCCCCATGATCAGAACAATGGTTACCAAAGAGGAAGAGGTAGATCTGGACGTGGGTATGGAAGAGGAGGATTTCGTGGAACCTGTTTCCATTGTGGGGAAGAGGGACATCGGGCATATGAGTGTCCCCAACACCAAGAGAGGATGAATAAGAGACATGAGGGTCATGCCAGAGCTGTTGTAGCAGATGAAGGTGCTGAATCAGAACATTCTGAAGAAGCAGAAGGAGGAGAAGTGTTGATGACAAGAAGAGCATTGATGAATGGAGGGAAAGATGTGGATCAGAGGAAGAGCTTATTTTGCACAAGATGCAAATATGCGGGTAAGGTCTGTAATGTTATCATAGATAATGGTAGCACAGATAATTTAGTTTTAGGAGAAATGGTTGCTAAGTTGAAATTGGAGAAGAGGAAGCACCCGCATCCATATCGGATTGCGTGGTTGCAGAAAGATCATAGAGCATTAGTCAGTGAGCAGTGTTTAGTTAAATTTCATATTGGAAATTATCAAGATGAGGTTCTGTGTGATGTTTTGCCTATGGATGCTTGCCATTTGTTGTTGGGGAGGCCATGGCAATTTGACAGACGTGCGGTGCATGATGGGCATGCGAATACTTACTCTGACGAAATATGGAGTGCGTCACAAGTTGAAGCCATTGAAGGAAGTGGATGAAAAGGTATGTAGTAATGCTAGAATCTATTTGGTAGATGGTAGAAAATTTTTGGATGGCCTCAAGAGGGATTCTATGTGTTATGCATTAATTCCTACTATTAAGAAGGAACAATGTATGGATATTCCAGTAGAGGTTGAAAGTCATGTTAGAAGAGTTTCCCGATATTGTGTCGAGATAATGTGCCCGAGGGTTTGCCACCAGTGAGAAAGATTAGCCATCAAATTGATTTGATTCCAGGAGCTAGTTTACCCAATAAGGCAGCCCATAGAATGTCTCCCATGGAGAGTGAAGAGTTGAACAGACAGGTTCAAGAGTTGTTGAGGAAGGGGTTGATTAGAGAGAGTTTGAGTCCCTATGCAGTACATGCAGTACTAGCACCGAAGAAGGATGGAGAATGGAGAATGTGTACTGATTCCAGAGCCATAAATAAGATTACCATTAAGTATAGATTTCCATTACCTAGAATGGATGATATAATGGACTATTTGAGTGGAGCTAAATACTTCACAAAGATTGATTTAAAGAGTGGGTATCATCAGATTCGCATCAGAGAGGGTGATGAGTGGAAGACAACCTTCAAAACCAAAGAGGGTTTGTATGAGTGGTTGGTTATGCCGTTTGGGTTAACCAATGCACCTAGTACATTCATGAGGCTGATGAATGAGGTGTTGAGAGAATTCCTAGAGAAGTTTGTTATTGTTTATCTGGATGATATTCTGATTTTTAGTAAGACATTGGAAGAGCATTTGATGCAAGTTCGGATAGTTTTTGAAAAGTTGAGGGAGGAGCAGTTTTTGATTAATTTGAAGAAGTGTAGTTTTGTGAAGAAGGAGTTGGTGTATCTGGGATTTGTCATCTCAGATGAGGGTCTAAAAATGGATCTAGAGAAGGTGAAGGCTATCATTGAGTGGCCTACTCCAAGGAACATAACGGAGGTAAGATCATTCCATGGTCTTGCAAGTTTCTACAGAAAGTTCATTAGAAACTTTAGCAGTATTTGTGCACCCCTACGAGAAACCATGAGAGGGGATAAGAAGGAGTTTAAGTGGACTGCAAAGGCAGGTGCAAGTTTTGAGATGTTGAAAAATAAGGTGACAGAACAACCCATTTTGGTACTTCCAGATTTTAATAAAGTATTTCAGGTTGATTGTGATGCTAGTGGCAGTGCCATTGGAGTTGTGTTGAGTCAGGAAGGTAAACCTGTTGCATATTTTAGTGAGAAGTTAAATGATGCTAGGAAGAAATATTCTATTTATGATCAGGAATTTTATGCTATAGTTCAGGCTCTTAAGAAATGGAGACACTATTTGTTAGCAAAAGAGTTTGTTTTATATACTGATCATCAAGCTTTGCAGTATATTAATAGTCAAGGAAAACTGAATCAGAGACATTTGAAGTGGGTTGAATTCCTATAGAGTTATACCTTTGTTTTGAAGCATAGGAGTGGGAAGTCTAATAGAGTTGCAGATGCCTTGAGTAGAAGGCAAAATTTGTTGATAGAGATGAAAGTGGAAGTCGTTGGGTTTGAAGAACTCAAGAGTTTGTATCCAGAGGATCCAGATTTTGCAGAGGCTTGGAAGGCATGTTTGTCTCCTACTACTTTGGATAGAACTAAGTGGTTGGATTTTATAATCCAAGATGGGATGCTATTCAGAAGGAACCAATTGTGCATTCCTAGAAGTTCAATGAGGGAGAATCTGATAAAGGAGAAGCATAGTGGAGGACTAGCTGGACATTTTGGTCGAGATAAGACCATTGCCCTTGTTAGTGAAAACTACCATTGGCCACAGTTGCAGCAGGATGTGAAGAAATTTGTGCGGGGTTGTAGAGTGTTTCAGATGGCTAAGGGAGTGAGACAGAATACGGGATTGTATCAGCCATTACCTATACCGGAGAGACCATGGGAGGACATCAGTATGGATTTTGTTCTTGGCCTACCAAGGACACAACGAGGGAATGACTCCATTTTTGTTGTGGTTGAGAGGTTTTCGAAGATGGCTCATTTTATTCCATGTCAGAAAATGAGTGATGCGAGTTCATGTTGCAGGCTTGTTTTTCAAGGAGGTGGTACGCCTTCATGGTCTACCCAAGAGTATAGTATCTGACAGAGATACCAAATTTGTGGGTTATTTTTGGAGGACTTTGTGGAAGAAGCTGAAAATGGATTTGAAGTTCAGTTCTGCATACCACCCATAGACTGATGGACAAACAGAGGTGGTGAACAGAAGTTTGGGTAATCTTCTAAGATGCCTGGTAGGAGATAAGCCCAAGGGATGGGATTTGATTTTGCCACAGGCAGAATTTGCTTACAACAATTCTATCAACAGAAGTACTTGGTAAATCACCATTCCAGATTGTGTATGGGAACAACCCAAGGAATGCTTCTGAGTTGAGAATGATGGGTAAAGGAGAAAAGAGCAGTGCTGAGGCTGAAGATTTTGTAGAGCACATAAAGAGTTTACATGAAGAGGTACAACAACATATCAGTAAGATGAATACTCAGTACAAGGCCAAAATAGATCAGAAGAGGCATTTCAAGGAGTTCCAAGTGGGAGATGAGGTCATGGTTCACTTGAGAAAGGAAAGGTTTCCTAGAAAAACCTACAACAAGCTGAAGATGAAGAGGTTTGGACCATGCAGGATCATAGGTAAAAGAGATTCAGGAAATGCCTACGAAGTGGAACTGCCAAGTGAGCTGAATATATCACCTATTTTTAATATTTTAGACTTGGCAGAATACCATGAAGGAGGTAGTAGTGAGACACCAAGTACAGATTTGTGGAGTATTCCAGCGTCTACTCCAGCCACAGATGAGATAGAGGAAATACTAGACACTCGAGAAGGCAGAAGTACCAGGAACAGGCAGTATTCAGAATATTTGGTCAAGTGGAAGGGCAGACCTATAGAAGATGCAACTTGGTTGTCCAAAATAGAGGTTGACCGCATGGGTTTTCCTCTAATAGTACAGAAGTGAAGGTCACTTCTCAATCCACCCCGGGTGTCTGATGCAGGAGCATCCAACGAAATTTTGGAAATTTTATTTTTTTCCTAAATTTTAGTGCATTTTGTCGGGGCCATAACTTCTCAACCGTAGCTCCGATTGACGTGAAATTTGATAGGGAGCTAGTTGGGAGAGTTCTAAACAAATATGACTCCTTAGAGTCCTATTTGTCCAAAAAATCTAGTTTTCGGGGCCAAATTCCATCATCTAGTGCCCCGAAATTAGGTTTTAAAATTACTTACCTAGTTTTTTATGCTTTTTGAGTTGTTCGGAGGTTAATATCTCCTAATGTATTTAGAGTTAGGACTTGAAACTTTATTTTTGGCTTGTCTATTGTAAGAGGGATGCGCACCCCAATTTTGGGCCCCATCCGACTCATTTTTAGTTTTTAGGGTTTTTTGGCTATATAGCCACAGAATGAGGGTTTGTGAGGGAATCTTTCCAAGTTTTTGAATGAGAATTGGTTTGAGCAAGTTTGGCTCTCCATCAAGTGGTATCAGAGCTTAGGGTTCCTGAGTGTGTGAGCAGATCACCGAAAGTGAGGCAGTTTGCACCAGGATCTGTGGAAGGGTTGTGAGAAGAGAGTGAGGAAGAATGCCTCCACGAAGAAACCATGGTGGTGGGAGAAATGTGGTACCTGAAGGAGATTTTAGAGCTTTGCAGAGGCAAGTGCAAGCCCTACAAGAGGAGTTGCGAAGAGGGGTTGAGCCAAGGAGAGAAGACCGTAGTGAAGATGAAGCTTGGGAGGTTGATGATCCATCAGATGAAGAAGAAGCAATGGATCCTACAGAAGCTAGATTATTTAGGGCCATATCTCTGATCGGGAAGAGGCCAAAGTTTGATGTCTCCATGTATTCTGGGAATCTCAATCCAGAGGAGTTGATTGATTGGATCAATGATATGGAGGAGTATTTTGAGTATGAGGAGGTTGTAGATCCAGATCGGATCAAGTTTGCAAAAACGAAGTTGAAAGGCCATGCTAGCATATGGTGGAAAGAAGTGCAGCTAGAAAGAAATAGAAGAGGAAAGGAAAAGATAACCAGATGGGATCGAATGGTAGAGAAGTTGAAGAGGCAGTTTATTCCTATAGATTACGAATTGGATCTATTGAGGAAAATGCAGAGTTTGAGACAATCCAGCAAATCTGTCAAAGAATATACAGAGGAGTTTTACAAGATCTCAATCAGAACTGGCCATTCAGAGGCTAATAAGGAGAAAGTAGCTCGTTACATAAATGGGTTAAGAATGAATATCCAAGAAGAACTCGGTTTGGTCAGGATGACCACCATTGAGGATGCATATCAGTTTGCCTTGAAGGTTGAAGAGAAGCTGAACAGAAGATTTGAAAGCAAACAAAGAGGAAGAGGTCGTGGTGGAAGAACTGGTGGAAGAACCAGTGGAGGAAAATATGAAGATTAGAAGACTGGTGAAACAAGTAATAACCAAGATCAAAAAGAGGAGAATACCTACCACCCCGTGATCATAACAATGGTTACCAAAGAGGAAGAGGTAGATCTAGACGTGGGTATGGAAGAGGAGGATTTCGTGGAACCTATTTCCATTGTGGGGAAGAGGGACATCGGGCATATGAGTGTCCCCAACACCAAGGGAGGATGAATAAGAGACCTGAGGGTCATGCTAGAGCTTCTGTAGCAGATGAAGGTGCTGAATCAGAACATTCTAAAGAAGCAGAAGGAGGAGAAGTGTTGATGACAAGAAGAGCATTGATGAAAGGAGGGAAAGATGTGGATCAGAGGAAGAGCTTATTTCGCACAAGATGCAAATGTGCAGGTAAGGTCTGTAATGTTATCATAGATAATGGTAGCACAGATAATTTAGTTTTAGGAGAAATGGTTGCTAAGTTGAAATTGGAGAAGAGGAAGCACCCGCATCCATATCGGATTGCGTGGTTGCAGAAAGATCATAGAGCATTAGTCAGTGAGCAGTGTTTAGTTAAATTTCATATTGGAAATTATCAAGATGAGGTTTTGTGTGATGTTTTGCCTATGGATGCTTGCCATTTGTTGTTGGGGAGGCCATGGCAATTTGATAGATGTGCGATGCATGATGGGCATGCGAATACTTACTCTCTGATGAAATATGGAGTGCATCACAAGTTGAAGCCATTGAAGGAAGTGGATGAAAAGGTATGCAGTAGTGCTAGAATCTGTTTGGTAGATGGTAGAAAATTTTTGGATGGCCTGAAGAGGGATTCTATGTGTTATGCATTAATTCCTACTATTAAGAAGGAACAATGTATGGATATTCCAGTAGAGGTTGAAAGTCTGTTAGAAGAGTTTCTTGATATTGTGTTAGATAATGTGCCTGAGGGTTTGCCACCAGTGAGAAAGATTAGCCACAAAATTGATTTGATTCCAGGAGCTAGTTTACCCAATAAGGCAGCCCATAGAATGTCTCCCATGGAGAGTGAAGATTTGAATAGATAGGTTCAAGAGTTGTTGAGGAAGGGGTTGATTAGAGAGAGTTTGAGTCCCTGTGCAGTACCTACAGTACTAGCATCGAAGAAGGATGGAGAATGGAGAATGTGTACTGATTCTAGAGCCATAAATAAGATTACCATTAAGATTTATTTCCATTACCTAGAATGGACGATATAATGGACTGTTTGAGTGGAGCTAAATACTTCACAAAGATTGATTTAAAGAGTGGGTATCATCAGATTCGCATCAGAGAGGGTGATGAGTGGAAGACATCCTTCAAAACCAAAGAGGGTTTGTATGAGTGGTTGGTTATGTCATTTGGGTTAACCAATGCACCTAGTACATTCATGAGGCTGATGAATGAGGTGTTGAGAGAATTCCTAGAGAAGTTTGTTATTGTTTATCTGGATGTGTTGGCATTTTTGCCACATTGTTTTGATTGTTTCTTATTCATGCATAAACTGTTGAAGTTCTCACTCCTCTGTGTTTCTCTATGAGTTTTGTGCCAAAACAGCTAAGTTCGAAAACTGTCGCGATATCGCGACCAAAAGCAGCATGGAGAGCACGGGTTCAAAACTATCGTGATATCGCGACATGTCGCGTTATCACGGGTTTTTAGAGGAGAGAGAAGCCAAAGTCGGAGAATGTCGCGATATCGCGACGTGTTCCAAAATCGTGGTCAAAATAGTCAACGACAGCAAGGGGGTAAAACCGTCGCGATATCGCGACGTGTTGGATTTTCGCGGTCAACGTAGTCAACGGAAGCACAAAATGAAAGTTGTCGCGATATCGCGACATGTTGCAAAATCGTGACTTACGATGGCCATGGAGCAGAGTGATAGAAAATGTCACGAAATCGTGACATAATTGAGCAAAGGGCAATATCAATGAAAGTCGTCGCGATATCGCGACGAAAAAGCAGAGAGGGAGCAAATGGAGAAAAACGTCGTGATATCACGACATTTTTGAGGATGAGGCCAAGCAAGAGGAAAACGTCGCGATATCGCGACATGAAGCAACAATGACGAAGAAGGCAAGAAAATGTCACGATTTCGTGACATATTTGACAGGAAGAGCAAAGTGCGGAGAATTGTCGCGATTTCGCGACATGTCGCATTTTCGCGACGAGAAGCAGTGAGAAAACCAAGCGAGAGAAAGATGTAGCGAAATCGTGACTTGTCGCGTTTTCGCGGTTCGAAATAGCGAAAGAACAACATGGGGAAAAACCATCGTGAAATCGCGACAGGTCATAGTTTCACGGGAGCAAAGCAAGGAAGGAGCAGAATAGTACGAAACGTCGCGAAATCGCGACGCGTCGCGTTTTCGCGACCTAAGGTGACGAAGGAGAACAAAGAGCCAAATACGTCATGATTTCGTGACATGTTTGGTTTTCACGACCCAAAGAGGCAAAAGCGTACGGAGAAGGAAAATGTCATGATTTCGTGACATGTCACATTTTCGCGACCCGTCACGGTTTCGCGCCAGGAAGCAGTTCAACGGCCCGATGAAGTATTGCGATTTCCAAGGATTAAAAGCTCTCCAAAATTTAATGTTTTGCTGCTTTCCAATGTGTGCAAGATAGAAGAACGTGCTCAGGCCTGTAGTTTTTGAAGCCACCAGAATTGAAGATGCCTCCATTATTCAAAGCTTCTGTTCGTGATTTTCTAACGGTCCAAGCATGCTCCGAGAATGACCATTTAATGAAGACGACCGGTTCCTTGTTTCATTCAATTTTTGATTTCTCCGAGGCTGGTTTAAGGGGATCATTGCCTTATTTTTGTTGTATATTTTGTGGATCTCGAGGAAGTCTGTTTCATGTTTTAAATGCTACAAAGAGGCAAGACCTCTATAAATATCAATGTATATCTCAGAAAGAGGCATCGAGAGAGAGACTTTTGCTGAAAAACTTTTCAAGTTCTTTGCATGAATGAAAGATATTTGGCCTCTGGTTTTGCAAGCAACTTTCTATGTGTTTTTCCTTCTATCTTATGCATTCCTCCTTTACGCTCGTATTTCTTATCTGTTGCTAAGTTTGAATTCTGCATCTGAGTTTAAATATTGCTAGTGAGGAAGTGAGTTCTGGAATGCGATTCTGGAGGTTATCTGTGCAAGGTTGTAAGTAGATTACGTCGCTATCTTTTGTTATATGTTGTTCGTGTGCTTGAGGTTATCTGCTGCTAATCTTTCCCGATCTGACAAATTTGGCCTGTGGCTATATTTCCCATCTCTTTCCGTAATTTCCCATTTCTTTGCATATTTCCTATTTCTTTCCTACAACTCTAGTCTTCAAGAACATAAAATTTAGTAAGGGAACCAGCCCTCTCTAGAGATTGGTCCGGGAGACATTTCTTTCTCTCGACCTTTCAATGTTGGCCGGGTCTAGGGTGCATTTCGCATAAAATCCTTTCCTGTGGTAGATTCGTGACCAACAATTTTTGGCACGCCCGGTGGGACAGACTATTTTTGTCTCTCAAAGATCCACAATCGGTGGGACAAGTATTATTTCAAATCGATACCCGGAGGAATCAAGATCTTGATGAACTGTCTTGACCTTAAAGCGGAGATTGTAAGTTCATCTGGTGACTCTGTTGAAGGTGATTGTACCTAGAAAGTTCTAATTGTGAAGCTGGTGAAAATATTTGCTTCATGATCACGAGATCAAGTGCCAAAGAATCGAAAGATCCAATCGAATTCTTCGAGATTGATGTTCAGAAGCTGGAGGGAGCGCCCAAGATTGGTAAGCCCTATGAATCCATCATTTGTTGTTTCATCGTAGGCTACAGGTCAGTTTGTGCCATCCTCGACTCCTCCCAGTACTGCTACAAGCTTCTTATATCCAGATCCAGCAGCCCAAATGGCTCAGCATCCTCCAAGGAAGTTCTCGGCATGGAATGGTTCGGGAGCTTTGAACCTACTGGCACAAAATCCAGTTCCTCAAGCTGCTTTGAAAGCTTTGCCGACCTATGATGGTACTGGTAAGACTGCTTATGAGCATATTAATGATGTAGCCTCTTTGGCGGCCATTCATGACATAACCGATGAAGATGTGATGATAAAGTTGTTGGTGTTATCACTGAGAGGTAAATTGTTGTATTGGTACCGATCGTTGCAACCAGGCACTATTACATCATGGGATCAATTAGGAGAATTGTTAGTCAAAAATTTTCATGAACAAGCTGATCCATACTCTTTATTGCATCAATTTAATGTAATTCAAAGGCACCCGCAGGAAGAGATAGCTGACTTCAATGTCAGATTTACCAGAAGCTGGCAGAGAATTCCTGATGGTCTTCGGCCTGCTGATGAGCTAGCTGCATTTTACTACCTCAGAGCGTTTAACACAGACATCGGTTGGGCTGTCCGGCAGTCCAACGTGACTACATTTCCAGAGTTGTTTGAACAAGCGTTAAAGGCGAAAGCTGATTTGATTGCTATAGGTAGGCTTCCTCCAAAGGTAACAATGCCTATCATACCTGATCTTCCTAAGTATTTGTACTCTGGTTCGCTTTCACAGCCCATGCCTTCCATGTATCCTACCCCATCATGGAGCTCAAGTGTGCCTCAGATCACACCCATTCCAGTTCCCTAGCTTCTTGCTCCAACTATTCCCCAGTTTCCTGCACCGAGCATTCCACGGTTAGCCTCTCCACTTCCAACTCCTGCATTACCTTCCCCACAGGTTCCATTACCTTTATCGGCACCGCCTGTATCCTCAAGCCCAGATCCTCAATTGGCTATGTTACAAGAAATTCAGTCGGCTATGAGATCTCTCACTAACAAGGTGACATCTATGGAATGGAGAGAGGCGGAAAGGAACTATCAGCCACGAAGATTTATGCCGGCAGTAACTAGAGAACAACTTGCTCCTAGCAAGGCTATGGAGAAAGTACCCGAAAGGAACTCAACAATTTTGGTAAGCGAAGAGGCTGGCCCTTCTGAAGTTTCACATGAGCCATCTTACTTGGTGTTCTTCCTGCAATGACCCACATGATGAGTCCACTTGCATGGTCCACCAAAATTATTTGCAAGTTCTTGCAGGGAGCCGTGTAAACATGATTCGAGAGGTGGATCTTAATTCCGTGGAGTCTCTGGAGGAACATATAGCAATACTGACACGCAGCGGCAAGAAACCAATGTTGGTAGATCCGGCTAAGATGGAGCCATTGAAAGTGCCTCCTGTACAAGCAACAAAGCAACAAATGCCAACAAAGGCTCATGATCCCCCAACGCAATGACAATCACCTATTTTGTCGAAGGATCCACTTCCACCACCAGCAAAAGAGAAGGAAAAAGTTTCTACTTCCCAGCCGCAAGCAGAAACAAAGGAACAAGCCAAAGAGACGTTGCGGTATCCATCATTGACCAAACGACAATGAGTGGAGGCTACCCAACAATATAAGAGCACATTTGAATCTGCTAGTGGTGGGAAAGAACAGATCTCCATGGAGTACAACATTGTTGAAGAACTCAAACGGATACCAACTAAGGTAAGTCTGTATGACACCTTGCAGTTGCCTGGACAGGTAAATCTCTTACAAGAATCCCTGAAGACCATACAAAGTAAGGGGAAAGCTCCAGCCCAGGTAGTTATGGCTCAAACGATAACTTCTTCAACCACTGGAAAGAACAGACCACCCCCATTTTATCTGTCACTCAGGATGGAGGGTTGGATTGTACACAATTGCTTGATTGATTCTGGTGTTGCGACAACTGTCATGCCAAAGGCAGTTTGTGAAGCGATGGGAATGGAATATACAAGAAGTAGCCCTGGTGTCTTGCAGTTGGATGGGACTCCAGTGAAAATAGTGGGTGTAATCAAGGATGTTCCTATTGCTCTGCATAATATGCCTCAGATTACCATAATTCAAGAAATAGTTGTGGTTGATTTGGAACCATATTTCAGTATGTGTTTATCGAGAGAATTCACTGCTAAGCTGGGAGGCTACCTTGCTCTGGATTATTCTCACTTGGAGATTCCTTTCAAAGGAAGAAGAGTCCGGATCTATAATCAGAAGCCTTCTACTTTTCATATAGAGAAGATGGAAGAGGAAGAAAAGTCCAAACATGTTGTCAATATGATAACCGAAGAATTGGAGGATCTTGATTTGGAGGATGAGTTTTCAATGCTCAATTTTAATGCCATGATCGAAACTGAGATTGGTTGTTACTCCATTACGAAGCCTGAAGAGGTTGAAGTCAAGTTGCCTCCTGATCAAGTTGGTCGAGACTCTCTGCCAGATCAGCTCTATTTTGATGGAGCACAATACAAAAACGGCGCTAACACTGGGACACTTGGAGTGCGTCAGTTGCAGATCTTTGGTGACTCCGAGCTGATTATCAATCAGGAGTCTACTGAGTGTCTGTTAAGGGTCTGGAATCCAGGAGACAGAACCATGTTTGGGTTCGTGTCTTTCCCGAGAGTTCACAGCTAATTCGGGAGTTACCTTGTACATAAAAAAAAAAGCAAAAAAAAAAATTGTTTTTACTTCGGCTCTTTTTGCATGCGAGCCCGTAGGTACGTTTCTTTCTTTTTCTTTTCCTTCCTTCCCAGTAGTTAGTGGCTTCCTCTCTACTTCTTCCTTCCCCTCTTCATTCCCTTCTTCTCCTACTCCTTCTTCTTCTGCAAATAATCAAGCCACTGCTGTTGTTTCTACTCCCCCCTCTGATGTTCCCATTTCTACTTTCCCTTTCTTCTAGTCCTTTGTCGTGTGAGTACTTCATCACAGCTACGGGTTCTACTACCATCTCCATTCCATCCACTTCCATTTCATTCTCTGTTTCGTAGCATCTCCATAGCGGGTAGCACAGTAGCACTCTGTTGTTGTATCTATCATTTCCATTCCTCCATCTTCCACCATTCCATCATTCCCCATCCCCGTTCCACGGCCTGCGCATCCGCGGGTCATCCCTCCATTCATTTCCATTTTTGTATCTCAAGTGCTTTTCTCTACTGCCCTGGAGATTTTTGCAAGCACTGGTCCTTACCTACTCATCCAAGCTAGGCAAAGTGCGAGTTCTAAAGAAATAAAGGAAGTTCTGCAATTCCACATTGCTTGAAGATCCTATTTTTGAGTGCCGAATACCAGCAAGAGTTTGTTGCAGTAGTCCGCAGAGACGCATCCAACATCAACCAACACTTATTTTCCTACTTTTCTTGACTCTGTTGCCCAATGGATTAAGGCCTGAGGATTCGTGCATACAATAGCACTGTATACCCCGTGAGCCGCCAAGAATGTTGGCATTTTTGCCACATTGTTTTGATTGTTGCTTATTCATGCATAAACTGTTGAAGTTCTCACTCCTTTGTGTTTCTCTATGAGTTTTGTGCCAAAACAGCTAAGTCCGAAACGTCGCGATATCGCGACCAAAAGCAGCATGGAGAGCACGGGTTCAAAACTGTCGCGATATCGTGACATGTCGCGTTATCGCGGGTTTTTAGAGGAGAGAGAAGCCAAAGTCGAAGAATGTCGTGATATCGCGACGTGTTCCAAAATCATGGTCAAAATAGTCAATGACAGAGGGGGTAAAACCGTCGTGATATCGCGACGTGTTGGATTTTCGCGGTCAACGCAGTCAACGGAAGCACAAAATGAAAGTTGTCGCGATATCGCGACATGTTGCAAAATTGTGACTTACGATGGCCATGGAGCAGAGTGATAGAAAATGTCACGAAATCGTGACATAATTGAGCAAAGGGCAATATCAATGAAAGTCATCGTGATATCGCGACAGAAAAGCAGAGAGGGAGCAAATGGAGAAAAACGTCGCGATATCGCGACATTTTTGAGGATGAGGCCAAGCAAGAGGAAAACGTCGCGATATCGCGACATGAAGCAACAATGACGAAGAAGGCAAGAAAATGTCATGATTTCGTGACATATTTGACAGGAAGAGCAAAGTGCAGAGAATTGTCGCGATTTCGTGACATGTCGCATTTTCGCGACGAGAAGCAGTGAGAAAACCAAGCGAGAGAAAGATGTAGCGAAATCGTGACTTGTCGCATTTTTGCGGTTCGAAATAGCGAAAGAACAACATGGGGAAAAACCGTCGTGAAATCGCGACAGGTCATAGTTTCATGGGAGCAAAGCAAGGAAGGAGCAGAATAGTACGGAACGTCGCGAAATCGTGACGCGTCGCATTTTTGCGACCTAAGGTGACGAAGGAGAACAAAGAGCCAAATACGTCACGATTTCGTGACATGTTTGGTTTTCGTGATTCAAAGTGGCAAAAGCGTACAGAGAAGGAAAATGTCGTGATTTCGTGACATGTCGTGTTTTCGTGACCCGTCACGGTTTTGCGCCGAGAAGCAGTTCAACGGCCCGATGAAGTATTGCGATTTCCAAGGATTAAAAGCTCTCCAGAATTTAATGTTTTGCTGCTTTCCAATGTGTGCAAGATAGAAGAACGTGCTCAGGCCTGTAGTTTTTGAAGCCACCAAAATTGAAGATGCCTCCATTATTCAAAGCTTCTGTTCGTGATTTTCTAACGGTCCAAGCATGCTCCGAGAACGACCATTTAATGAAGACGACCGGTTCCTTGTTTCATTCAATTTCTGATTTCTCCGAGGCTGGTTTAAGGGGATCATTGCCTTATTTTTGTTGTATATTTTGTGGATCTCGAGGAAGTCCGTTTCATGTTTTAAATGCTACAAAGAGGCAAGACCTCTATAAATATCAATGTATATCTCAGAAAGAGGCATCGAGAGAGAGACTTTTGTTGAAAAACTTTTCAAGTTCTTTGCATGAATGAAAGATATTTGGCCTCTGGTTTTGCAAGCAACTTTCTGTGTGTTTTTCCTTCTATCTTATGCATTCCTCCTTTATGCTCGTATTTCTTATCTGCTGCTAAGTTTGAATTCTGCATCTGAGTTTAAATATTGCTAGTGAGGAAGTGAGTTCTGGAATGCGATTCTGGAGGTTATCTGTGCAAGGTTGTAAGTAGATTACGTCGCTATATTTTGTTATATGTTGTTCGTGTGCTTGAGGTTATCTGCTGCTAATCTTTCCCGATCTGACAAATTTGGCCTGTGGCTATATTTCCCATCTTCTTTCTTTTTGCATATTTCCTATTTCTTTCCTGCAACTCTAGTCTTCAAGAACATAAAATTTAGTAAGGGAACCAGCCCTCTCTGGAGATTGGTCCGGGAGACATTTCTTTCTCTCGGCCTTTCAATGTTGGCCGGGTCTAGGGCGCATTTCGCATAAAATCCTTTCCTGTGGCAGATTCGTGACCAACAAGGATGATATTTTGATTTTTAGTAAGACATTGGAAGAGCATTTGATGCAAGTTCGGATAGTTTTTGAAAAGCTAAGGGAGGAGCAGTTGCTGATTAATTTGAATAAGTGCAGTTTTAAGGAGTTGGTGTATCTGGGATTTGTCATCTCAAATGAGGGTCTAAAAATGGATCCAGAGAAGGTGAAGGCTATCATTGAGTGGCCTACTCGAAGGAACATAACGAAGGTAAGATCATTCCATGGTCTTGCAAGTTTCTACAGAAAGTTCATTAGAAACTTTAGCAGTATTTGTGCACCCCTGATAGAAACCATGAGAGGGGATAAGAAGGAGTTTAAGTGGACTACAAAGGCAGGTGCAAGTTTTGAGATGTTGAAAAAGAAGGTGACAGAACAACCCATTTTGGTACTTTCGGATTTTAATAAAGTATTTTAGGTTGATTGTGATGCTAGTGGCAGTGCCATTGGAGCTGTGTTGAGTCAGGAAGGTAAACCTATTGCATATTTTAGTGAGAAGTTAAATGATGCTAGGAAGAAATATTATGTTTATGATTAGGAATTTTATGCTATAGTTTAGGCTCTTAATAAATGGAGACACTATTTGTTAGCAAAAGAGTTTGTTTTATATACTGATCATCAAGCTTTGCAATATATTAATAGTCAGGGAAAACTGAATCAGAGACATTTGAAGTGGGTTGAATTCCTACAGAGTTATACCTTTGTTTTGAAGCATAGGAGTGGGAAGTCTAATAGAGTTGCAGATGCCTTGAGTAGAAGGCAAAATTTTTTAATAGAGATGAAAGTGGAAGTCATTGGGTTTGAAGAACTCAAGAGTTTGTATCCAGAGGATTTGGATTTTGCAAAGGCTTGGAAGGCATGTTTGTCTCCTACTACTTTGGATAGAACTAAGTGGTTGGATTTTATAATCCAAGATGGGATGCTATTCAGAAGGAACCAATTGTGCATTCCTAGAAGTTCAATGAGGGAGAATCGATAAAGGAGAAGCATAGTGGAGGACTAGCTGGACAATTTGGTCGAGATAAGACCATTGCCCTTGTTAGTGAAAACTACCATTGCCCACAGTTGCAGCAGGATGTGAAGAAATTTGTGCAGGGTTGCAGAGTGTGTCAGATGGCTAAGGGAGTGAGACAAAATACAAGATTGTATCAGCCATTACCTTTATCGAAAAGATCATGGGAGGACATCAGTATGGATTTTGTTCTTGGCCTACCAAGGACACAATGAGGGAATGACTCCATTTTTGTTGTGGTTGACAGGTTTCCGAAGATGGCTCATTTTATTCCATGTCAAAAAATGAGTGATGCAGTTCATGTTGCAGGCTTGTTTTTCAAGGAGGTGGTATGCCTTTATGGTCTACCCAAGAGTATAGTATCTAACAGAGATACCAAATTTGTGGGTTATTTCTGGAGGACTTTGTGAAAGAAGCTAAAAATGGATTTGAAGTTCATTTCTGCATGCCACCCATAGACTAACAGACAAACAAAGGTGGTGAATAGAATTTTGGGTAATCTTCTAATATGCCTGGTAGGAGATAATCCCAAGGGATGGGATTTGATTTTGCCACAGGCAGAATTTTCTTACAACAATTCTATCAACAGAAGTATCTTGGTAAATCACCATTCCAGATTGTGTATGGGAACAACCCAGGGAATGCTTCTTAGTTGAGAACGATGGGTAAAGGATAAAAGAGTAGTGCTGAGGCTAAAGATTTTGTAGAGCACATAAAGAGTTTACATGAAGAGGTACAACAACATATCAGTAAGATGAATACTCAATACAAGGCCAAAATAGATCAAAAGAGGCGTTTCAAGGAGTTCCAAGTGGGAGATGAGGTCATGGTTCACTTGAGAAAGGAAAGGTTTCCTAGCAAAACCTACAACAAGCTGAAGATGAAGAGGTTTGGACCATGTAGGATCATAGGTAAAAGAGATTCAGGAAATGCCTACGAAGTGGAACTGCCAAGTGAGCTAAATATATCACCTATTTGTAATATTTTAGAATTGGCAGAATACCATGAAGGAGGCAGTAGTGAGACACCAAGTACATATTTGTGGAGTATTCTAGCGCCTACTCCAGCCACGTATGATATAGAGGAAATACTAAACACTCGAGAAGGCAAAAATACCAGGAACAGGTAGTATTCAGAATATTTGGTCAAGTGGAAGGGCAGACCTGTAGAAGATGCAACTTGGTTGTCAAAAATAGAGGTTGACTGCCTGGGTTTTACTCTAATAGTACAGAAGTGAAGGTCACTTCTCAATTCACCCCGGGTGTCTGATGCAGGAGCATCCAACGAAATTTGGGAAATTTTATTTTTTTTCTTAAATTTTAGTGCATTTTGTCGGGGCCATAACTTCTCAACCGTAGCTCCGATTGACGTGAAATTTGACAGGGAGCTATTTGGGAGATTTATAAACAAATACGACTCCCTAGAGTCCTATTTGCCCAAAAATCCAATTTTTGGGACCAAATTCCATCATCTAGTGCTCCGAAATTAGGTTTTAAAATTACTTACCTAGTTTTTTATGCTTTTTGAGTTGTTCGGAGGTTAATATCTCCTAATGTATTTAGAGTTAGGACTTGAAACTTTATTTTTGGATTGTCTATTGTAATAGGGATGCGCACCCCAATTTTGGCCCCCATATGACTCATTTTTATTTTTGAGGGTTTTTTTGGCTATATAGCCATAGAATGAGGGTTTGTGAGGTAATCTTTCCAAGTTTTTGAATGAGAATTGGTTTGAGCAAGCTTGGCTCTCCATCAACTTGGTACATGGTATTAATGTCAATGCTATAGCTCCTCAACTCAAACTGCTAGCCATGGGTCAGTCTTGATATGGCTTGAGCCTGATTACAACTCATTCGTATATTGAAACCTCGAATAGGTACCTAAAGGATCCTCCATACATCCTCCAAGGTTATTATCATCTCCCCAATTGATAAAATACATGTGTTACACTCTAAATTCCACTTCTCTACAAGAGCAATCAAGAGGGCATGATCTAGATCAATGGTGGGCATTGTTGTTATATGTACTAGACTAATTGCATCTAAAACATCCTGGTCTGCTAATGTCAATGTTGTAACTATGGATTATAAAGTACAAGGGCATTGCTCAATGCTCTCACCACTCTATAACATCTAACACATGCACCCAAGAAATACAGACAACAAAAGTTGTTGAGCAAGGTGTTGCAAGAGTTTTGTCATTGTTGTCAACTCGGGCAGTTAGATCTAATAATGCAGTGGACAGGCAGTTCAGAAGTCATTCAATGCAAGTCGATGCATTTTAGGGTTTGCAATTGACCACATTTAGGGTTTGCAGCCGACCATGTTTAGGGTTTGCAGCCGACCAAGATTAGGGTTTGCATTTGCATAATCAACCGACTACTATTAGGGTTTTCATCTCAAAATATCAAGTATATAAGCGGGGTTGTTTGGATATTTAGGCATCCATTGGGTGAATGTTGAAGTGCGAGATGTGGCCGTAAAAGCGCAGATAGCATAGAATCGACGAGATGATAGCGAAGTGCATAATGTGAGCTAGTTGTGTCGAGTTGTTCGAAGTGCGATTATGAATGCGCACAGAGAGCAGAGTGTGGATCGACACAGAGTGTGTGAAGCGTGTGAGCAGAGAAAGCAGAATGTGTAGAGAGCGCAAAGGGCAAAGTTGATTACAAAGTTTGGCTGTAGCAGTGCAACAGATTATGTGAAGAGATTGCGCAAGAAAGAGCAAAGTGCACAGAGATTGCAAATGTGAAGTAGATCAGTTAGAGTCTTGCAATAACAAAGGTATTTGTCAAACATTTTCATTCAAAATTGAAGTCCAGCTTGGTCTGGCAAATTAGGGGTTGGTGCTTCTTTCTGTTGGTGCAGATAAATAAGGGGTTGGTGCTCCTTCCAGTTGGTGCTGGTAAAAAAATTGTAAAGTTGGTGCTTTGCAAGAGGCTGGATTTGGATGGTAGTCCAAGCAACCGTTCTTTTTGAGGAGTAGCCATTTTGGTGAACCTCGTTAAAAATCTATGTTGTGTGATGTTCTCTTGTTGTACTTATTATATTTTTTTATAAGTTTTAATTGTTGTGGTTTTTAGAGCTGTTAATTCATGTTTTGGAATACCACACGGATTCACCCCCCCTCTCAGTGCCATACTAAGTACAACAATTGGTATCAAAGCCAAGTTCCCTTTAAAGGCTAAATCAGCTAGGGTTTATCTTGGATTAATACTCTAATGGCAAAGAAAGACAAGAATGGAACCATGAGACACAAGAAGAAAATATCACACAGGGTCATAAAATAAAATAAAGATAAATTTATTATTGCTGTAGATTCAAGAGATGAATCAAACAATGGAGAAAAGGCCAAGAGTCAACTCGGTAATAATGCAGGTTCTCAAGGTTCAGAATGTTTTGATCAACTCCGACATAATGAACGTCAGTGTTATGGGTTTAGTAGCAGTGAAGATGAAGAAGAAATAAAATCAGAACAGGAATGTAATAAAGAAGAAATGAATGCGAGAAGAAAATTGGAATGAAGATCAAATTATAGCTCCAAGTAAGAAGAATAGAACCTCCTTCAAAAGGACATCTCGACCAGTTTCGGTTTCGTGGTAGAGGAAATTGAACCGAAAAGGGAGAAGGGGTGAACACCAGGCAGGATAATAAAAACCTCAATGCTGAAGTAGACTGGGAAGGTGAGTTTATCTCTGCTCTTGAAGAGTTGAGTATAGAAAAGAAAAAGAACAAAAGACCTGTCCAAGAAATTGGAAGAATATGGGGATGAGATTGAAATTGCTCTTACAATTCCAACGAAGCCAAGAAAATAGAAGAAGACTTGAAGTCACAAACTGAATGATAAAGTCAATGTGTGTAACAAACATGAAGAGGATTCTAACAAAGTAGTTAGTAATCTAAAGCTGCAAGTAGAAGAGTCTAAAAGGATTGAGGAAACTCTCAGGTCACAGATCAATGAGAAAGAGATTATTTGCCGCAAACAAGAAGAAGAGATTGTTTCATTGAAGAAACAACTAGAAGAGGCCAATACAAATCTTAAATTCGAGAAGAGCACGGAATTGCTAGATAAAATGATAAGTCATCGGAGAAGCTCCATGATTAAGCATGGTCTTGGATATGAAGTTGAACAACTCGTATCTTCCAATTCTGCAGAGAAGAAGAAGTTCACCGTTGAAGGGTCCGAGCAAGAAAAGGTTAAAGTCGTATCTTCAAAAGAAAGAAAATATCAAAGGAGATTTACAGCAAAGCAGACCATAACAAAAGAGGTTCTACCACTCTCACTTTTTTCATACTAACACTTTTAATGGCTATTGTTTCGGATGTAACCGAGATGGTCACAAGGCAACTTATTGTGGATTAAATAATAAATCAAAGAGTTATGCTGGTCAAAATACATCTGCATATCTGAGTGAACACTTTGTACAATGTTTTCAATGCAATGGTCATGGGAACATAGCAAGGTTTTGTCCAAGCGCTTATGTATCAAATCTAAGGCAAAACAATAGATTTCATAAGACGCAAAGAACACAACATACGGACGAGAAATAAATCAGGTTCATAGAAGAAAGGAAAATAATCATTCATCATGGATGCATAAGATACAACCACACTAGAGAGATATTCAAGTTCATGCAATGATGCAAAATAGGGACGCAGGTGAAAAATCCAAGCCCGAGGTCAAGAAAGTCTGGAGAAAGAAAGAAGAGAGGAAATCGTGTCTCCTTGAACTAAAGGAGACTACTCTTCTACCGCACTAAGCAACTCCGGTAACACATCCTCAGGGGGAGCATTTTGAAAAAGGTTTTATTTTAATGCTTCAGTATATTTGTGCTGGTATCTGAGGATGAAAGACCAAGCAGTTGGGCTTTTGTGGTATAATTGTCAAGTGTGTTGGCTGTTCATTTAGTTGTGTGTGGAAGTGCCGTGAAGGGTAGTGTTTGCATTGAGAATCTTCACCATTGGTAGTATTGCTTATGTCATTGTTGTTTTGTTGATGGTTCTTACTGCCACTGATTATAGCTATGGATTATAACAGTTTAGATTGTTTTTGTTTATTGAAAGAATGCTTGCCCCAGCTACGTATTTGTGTTTCGATAATAGCAATGTGTTTTTGTTCGACGCTTGATGTGAAGATTGTCAGATCTTTCATTACACCTTGGTGAATATATTTAATTCACAAACAGTTTTGTTTTAACTTTTAATATAATGCCAATTCAAGGATAAGAAGTTTGAGGCTGAGTAAGGTGCACTACGGTTGGCCATAAAGTGTTTGACAAAATGTCTTCTTTCAACATGCACAGTTGAAAGTAAGAGTTGGCAGTAAAATTGCAGTTTTGGACAAAAATTGGTACAGATGTGAGTCACTTGTCAATTCTATTGATAGAAGTGAAATCAGCATGTTGAATGGGAAGATTGAAGAAAAATTTTATAATGTGCAGCCAGATGATTTCCAGCCTGGTGATGAATGTTTGAGGTGCTTTTATAAAGAATTGAGGTAGTCTACTGGATTCTCACTGCAGAGAAAGACAAATAGCTGTCAGTAAATTCAAGTCTGTTGAGAATATTCAAGATGTATATGCAGATGTTGTTTGCATTACAGAGCAAAAAGTTGGATAGTTAAACGATTAGTGTATGCTTTCACTAAAATTAGTGGACAAGTTTGAGATTGCAGAGCAACAGAGGGTTGAGGCTCAGAAGACAGGCATGAATTGAAGTGGCCACATATTCCCAAGAATAGTCTAAAATTTGACTAGCCATTGGGATCAAATTCTCAGGGGGGGCATTTGTGCATTTGTTCATCTTATTGATCATATCCATGATTTTTGCTAACTATTTCAATGTGGTTCTGAGAATGGTGTGTATGGACTCAGGGGGAGTTCAGCAGCAGCCCCTTTGGTATTATTGACAAAGGGGGAGAAGAGTTACGAGGAATGTACACAGTGTTGCCAACAATTCCAAAGGGGGAGATTGTTGAGCAAGGTGTTGCAAGAGTTTTGTCATTGTTGTCAACTCAAGCAGTTAGATCTAATAATGCAGTGGACAGGAAGTTCAAAAGTCATTCAATGCAGGCTAACAAATTTTAGGGTTTGCAATTGACCACATTTAGGGTTTGCAGCCGACCATGTTTAGGGTTTGCAATCGACCAAGATTAGTGTTTGCATTTGCATAATCAACCGACTACTATTAGGGTTTTCATCTCAAAATCTCAAGTATATAAGCGGGGCTATTTGGAGATTTAGGCATCCATCAGGTGAATGTTGAAGTGCGAGATGCGGCCGTAAAAGCGCAGATAGCATAGAATCGGCGAGATGATAGCGAAGTGCATAATGTGAGCTAGTTGTGTCGAGTTGTTCGAAGTGCGATTGTGAATGCACATAGAGAGCAGAGTGTGGAACGACACAGAGTGTGCGAAGCGTGTGAGCAAAGAAAGTAGAATGTGCAGAGAGCGCAAAGGGCAAAGTTGATTGCAAATTTTGGCTGTAGCAATGCAGCAAATTGTGTGAAGAGATTGCGCAAGAAAGAGCAGAGTGTGCAAAGATTGCAAAGGTGAAGTAGATCAGTTAGAGTCTTGCAATAACAAAGGTATTTGTCAAACATTTTCATTCAAAATTGAAGTCCAGTTGGTGCTAGCAAATTAGGGGTTGGTGCTCCTTTCTATTGGTGCAGATAATTAAGGGGTTGGTGCTCCTTCCAGTTGGTGCTGGTAAATAAATTGTAAAGTTGGTGCTTTACAAGAGGCTGGATTTGGATGGTAGTCCAAGCAGCCGTTCTTTTTGAGGAGTAGCCATTTTGGTGAACCTCGTTAAAAATCTATGTTGTGTGATGTTCTCTTGTTGTACTTATTATATTTGTTTATAAGTTTTAATTGCTATGGTTTTTAGAGCTGTTAATTCATGTTTTGGAATGCCACACTTATTCACCCCCCCTCTTAGTGCCATACTAAGTACAACAAAAGTTAGATTTCCCATAATTATAAATCAATATTTAAAAAAACAAATCCTATATTTAAGTAAATTTATCAAAAAAATATGAATCTACCAACCCTGAAAAAATCACAAATATGTTATATTCTCAATGTATTCGTGACCATGAGATGAATACATAAACCACAACATGAAAAACAAAAAAGATAGAAAATGCAAAAAATAACGAACGAAAAAAGTGCATACCCATGTCGGGGCCCCAATTAGACCTACACCTCATACTCAGTCCAATATGTGGATTGGAAATCTGCTGAGCCCTTCTACAAACCATGAATGTTTCTCCAAAGCACTTTATATTTCTCACACATGGTGAAAATGAATTTTACTCATGAACTTTTACCCTATTTCATCATGAAATGAGTTAATTTTTCTCCATTCATTCCTCATCCAACCTATTCGAGTTGCTTTGTGACTCTTATTTGTTCCTCAAAAGCTCAAGGGAACACCCAGAATGGGAGCAAGAACTAATTTAAAAACATTTCATCAACCATAACAAGAAAATCATATAGTAAAAGCTTGGAATTTTTTTAACTTCTACAAATAATTTTGTTAGAGTATATTATATTATTTGGTACATGTCTTAGATTAGGTATTTACTTTATGCAATGTAATAAATGCACAAGTGTGCATAATATTCAATAATGTAAATGTGCACATTAGTCTATGTGTACATGAGTCCATAGAATAGGGATATGAAGAGTCTAGAAGTGTGAAGGCCAAGAGTGCTCCATATGAAGAGTCACATTACATTATATATATAGAGTAATGTGAAGATGTAAGATGACATGACTTGTAATAATATTACTTGGTTCTTTTAGTGCTATGGCACCATTTTTGTGAGTATTTGTTTATGCCATATTTAGGAGTAGATATTAGAGTTATTTCTATGTTTTATATATTCAGAATATTGCCATTATCATATACATTGGATAGTGACTTTATTTCATATATTCTGGATTATTAATCTTAAGTAATAAGCTTCAAAATCTAACAGTGGTATCAGAGCCACAAGGGACTTTGACAGGAGATAGGGAGAGCTATTGCAAGGATTGGACTTGCACAATTTTTTGAAGTTGTAAAGGAGAAACCAGTGAAGGTGAGGAGATTATCTCTGGAAGGTGAAACCAGAGAATATTGAAGAATTTCTATTCCAAGAACAAATTCAGAATAGAAGGAGATTTTAGATCTTGAAGTTAGACCTTGATATTGTGAATATTGAGGAGATTAAGAGACCCAAGAAGGAGGTCCTATTGGAGAAAGTTGGTAGATCGAAGAAGACTGCAAATTGTAGATTGGCTAGAGTCTTTCCACAATATTGTGAAGACTAGGACTCAACACAAAATTTGTTCCACTAGTTTTGAGAATAACTAGTGAAGTTGATTTATTTTAGAATTCTAGAAATTCTAATATATTTGGTACTACTATCTAAGTTTTTGGTTGCAGAAAATTAACACCCAAAATTTGAGAAGCTTCCTACAATAGATAGAGAAGAATTTCACCTTCGTTGCTTAAAATTCTATGTGCTTTCCTTATGCAAGGATTAATTCTTTGTTGCAAAAAGTTAGAGATTGAAGAGGTCTAAGAAAATACCCTATTGGAGATTGAATATTGAGGAGACTCGAGAAGGAAGTCCCCATAGAATACTATATATTGGAGAAGTTGAAGAGACCTGAAAGAGGTCAGATTGAAGAACTTCCAGTTTTGGAAGATAGAATATTGGAGATAAAATATTGTAGATTGAAGAGGCAGATTGAAGATTGAGAAGACCTAATAATAGGTCCTATTATAGTTTTGAGGAGTAGAAAATTTTGGAGATCCAACAAAGAGATCTCATTGTAGAATCTCCATAGTTGGGATATTGAGGAAACCAAGAAAGGTTTTAGTAAAGCTTCAAGAAGAGAAGTTGAAGAGTTGCAGAGAGAATTTGAAGAGTTGAAGAATTAGAAGACATGCGAGAAGTGGTCTCAAGGGATTTTTAAGAAGAATAAGAAGATGGCTAGAGAAATCCTTGTTATAGATTTGAATAATCGGCCATTGAATACATATTGGAGAAGCAAGAAGTAGGATATTGCAAGAAGAGTAAAGTAACCTTACAAAATTTACCAGTGGAGGAGATTTGATATTGCAAACAAGGAGAAGTTTTTGATAAAGGATATTTGGGACAATTATCACCATCCAAAAACAAGCCCAAAAGGAAGAAGTGTTTGGCAAGAAGTTTACCAAATATTGGAGAAGGGATTTGAAGATCTCAAGACATTCAGATTCTTGAGAAAGTGGACAGTGTAGGAGATCATTTTTGAAGTCAGAATTCGACAAGGAGATTGTAAGAGAAGAGAAGATTGAAGAGCCCAAGGTTTTGGGAATTTAAGGACAACCACAAAATTTTGAAGGCTGAAGAAGTTGTAGGTTTTGGAGTAGAGACTAAAAGGTTGCAGGTGAGTATATTGAAGGAAGCCTAGAGCTACAATTTGGAGAAGGTTCAGGAAGGTTTGAATTACCCCTGAATAGGATATCAAGGGAGTTTGTGATTGTAATAGATTATAGGACTTGGAGACTTTCATTGCAGGTTTTGGATAACAAAGAAGAAAGGTATTGACTGCATAAGGTGCAAAAATATTGATAGTATTTGGGGTAGCATTAATAGCTGCTAACTTAAGTATTTGATAGAAGATTTTTGGAGGATATTGGAAACCACAAAATCATATTTGTGGACAACATTGGAGAAAGGTAGAAAGCTACAAGTTTGGAGAACTCAAGCACAAATTTTGAGAGAGTTATTTGATAGGAATCTAGAGAAAGTTGAGCAACAAGTAAGGCTACAAATTTGGTAAGTTTTTGGAGCAGAAGAGTGAAGGATATTTGAAGTCACAAAATCAAATTTATGAACAGATTTAGGAGAAGAAAGAAAGCTACGAGTTTGAGAGCTTCATAGTAGATTTGAGAAGGATTATTAGACATCAAGCAATTGAGAAGAAGAGCAGTAACCAAGACTGTAGATTTGGTAAGTTTTGAGACAATTAAGTGAAGGTGCAAAACTTACAAAATTAAGGTGAATCACTCATCAAAGAAATAAGGTGCAAAGGTACAATATTTTGGTGCTACATTAATTCAGTTTTGAAGCATTAAATTAGTTTTACATTTGACATCTTAAAGAGCACCATATTACTTTTGTTAATATGGAAAAGAGAAAAGGTGAAAGTAGTCTTCAAAGCAAGTTATCACATAAGACTACAATAGTTATTATCTACATGTATTTGGAGAGATAAGTAGAATACATTGTTATTAGTGAAATTGTTCAAAGCATTTGGAAAGGAGAAGTAAAGAAAATTTGTGAAGTGCAAGTGCAGGTACATTGAAAGCAAAAGAACCATTGGAAAATATGTTGGTAAGCAAATCCATAAGGATTAGAACAAATCCAGATTTTCCAATGTCTAAAGACACTAAGCATCCAACGTAGAAGGAGAAGGCTATTGCTCAAAAGGAGCAAGCCACCATTGGAGCCACCATTTCTCAAGAGAACACATACAAAGGTGCATTGGGAAAGCATCGAGGGAAAGCCAATGATGTGCAAGAGAAACCACACCCAAGTGCTACATAAACCGAGCCCAAGGGAAGCCATTGTCAAGAGTGCTACAAAAATTGAGCCAAAGGAAGCTACCATCTAGAGTGCTATGTAATCCAAGCTCAAGAGAAGCCATCATCAAGTGCACCCATCCAGAAGCCAAAATAAATTTGTCCCTACAAAAGGAAGGTGAAACAACATTCTGGAAGAAGACTAAGTGATTGGAATACAAAGGGTAAATTTTGAGCACCAAAGCCTAAAGAGAACTCATCACATGCAAGTGACAAGTGGTTGAAGGTACATTACAACTCATGCAATGTTCATGTAACACCTAGAAGTAACACTCATTGTGTAAGAGCACCAACTATTGGAAGAGTAACATTTGTGAAGCACCATTTGGCAAGTGGAAGACAAAGGGAACCAAAATTCCAAATGCCCATCGAAAGGAGTACACACAAAGATAAATTTAGAGCATTCACAGGTACAAGATAACATTGAATGCATAATAGAGTAATCAAAAGGTAGAAGATTCAAGGTGCGGGCAACGTATTACAGTTGGTAGTGAAGAGGAGATAGATTTGGTAGAGAAGATACATTTTGATAGCATGTCCAAGGTTTGGACCAAAAAGTTAGGCAGTGTGACGTGGAAGCCAAGTAAGGAAGCCAAGGAATTGTGTAAACCTTATGTGAATACAGAACATAGATATAACATTGTTCGAGCACCAAAGAATAAGGTTTGAAAGAGAGCCAAAGGTTCAACATTGATTTTAGGGCAACGTTGGAAGAACAGGAAAGAGCACCCAAGACAAAGGAGTGCATGTTTCAAGGTCATGCAGAGTTGACCATGAATTTACCATCGGTTCAAGGTTGAGGTAATATAATTCTTGCATATAATTTTATAACCCTAAGTTAGGAGATATAAGGTTAAGTGGAAATATTATTATCTAAGGTGCAAAGTGAAAGTTATTTGGAAAGGAAAACATAAGACCTTAGACATACTATTGAAGAAGTTTAAAATTCATTTGATAATCTATTTGGAGGAATTAAGGAGACAAACAAAGTTTTGTAATTTAATTATTGAAGTTACAAAACATTTTAAGGATATTTGCAATTCAATTTAGATTGGAGTAAAAAGGGTTTCTACATCAAACTAGACTTACAAAATTGCAAATATATTTTATCTAAATTTCTAAGTTTGGAGGAATAAGGTTAATCATGACATCACATAAGTTATTTCTCTCAGAATCTCAATTACTTAAAGGCCCTAATTATACATCATGGAAAAACAAAGTACGATCTATGTTGATAGTAGAAAAGGTTTGGGAGATAGTTAAAGGAGCCAAAACTAAACCTATTGAATATGCAAGAGAAATTCAAAAATATGAAGAAGATGAAGCAAAATATTTAATGATAATAACTTTTGCAATTATAGATGAAATTCAGCCATACATTAGTTGGTACATCTACAGAGGCATGGAACACTCTATCCAAAATATTTGAAGGAAATAATAAAGCTACCATCTTAAATCTTCAAACTCAGCTACACTCTCTAAAAGTTAACAGTGGAGAAAGTATAGAGTTGTTTCTAAGGAAAGTAGCAGATATAAAAGGAAAGTTATTGACCTTAGGAGAAACAATAGAAGATAAATTTTTGGTTCAAGTAGTTTTGAGAGCACTTCTTGAAATTTATAAGCACTTAGTTACATCTTTACAAATTTTGGGTAAAGATACAACATTTGATGAATTGGTTAATATACTACAAGAACATGAAGTGGTGAATTCAACTAAAGATGAAATGACTAATAATGCATTAGTCTCAAAAGATAATAAAAAAGGAAACATTGCTTCAATATCAAGAGATAAACCAAAATGGAATGATCGATATTGTTAGATTTGTAAGAGAAGAGGTCATAGTACAAGTTATTGTAGATTTAATCCAAGGAATCAAATGAATCAACCAAATAGGTTGTTTCAATCAAGACAATATCAAAACCAATATAGATCCCCTTAGCCACAGTTCCAGTGATAGTATAATCCACTTTAGCTACAGTATAGAGAAGGAAATCAAAAGGGTAACTTGGTCCAAGAAATATAGGAATTAGAAGAGGCTACATAAGAACATGAAGCCAAAGCATTATCAGTTGTGTTTTATGAATATACTAATCATTTGCTTGAACAGAACACAAACAAGGAGGAGAATGAATAAGAGTACAAGTCTCAACAAGAGTTGAAGAACCATATTGAAGACTAAAGTCTTCAATAACCAAATAATGTAATATGAGGGGGTGTTAGAGTATATTACATTATTTGGTACATGTCTTAGATTAGGTATTTACTTTATGCAATGTAATAAATGCACAAGTGTGCATAATATTCAATAATGTAAATGTGCACATTAGTCCATGTGTACATGAGTCCATAGAATAGGGATATGAAGAGTCTAGAAGTGTGAAGGCCAAGAGTGCTCCATATGAAGAGTCACATTACATTATATATACAGAGTAATGTGAAGATGTAAGATGACATGACTTGTAATAATATTACTTGGTTCTTTTAGTGCTATGGCACCATTTCTATGAGTATTTGTTTATGCCATATTTAGGAGTAGATATTAGAGTTATTTTTGTATTTTATATATTCAGAATATTGCCATTATCATATACATTGGATAGTGACTTTATTTCATATATTATAGATTATTAATATTAAGTAATAAGCTTCAAAAGCTAACATATTTTGAGATATTAATCAAATCCCAGTCATCATGATTCTCTAAAAATCATAGGCTATTTTTGATGCATTTTAAATAATTTTAGATGCATCAAAAATAGGATAAATGTAGATACCTAAAATTGGATCACCTATTTTACATCAATTTGTCAAGCAAAGATACAAAATAAACAAACTAACCATAGCAAAACCCAACCCTAAAATTTATAGGTAAAACCTAGCAGTGGTGAATCTGCCAAAATTCAAATACGCTTCCAAGCTAGTGTATTCACAAGTAGTTCAAAACCTCCTTCCCTTCATTGTATTTGACCTCTAATGGTAAGATTTATGAATATGCCTAGTCATGAATACACTTACCGATGTATTCATATAGGTGATGTATTCACTTCTAAAAAATTAAAGTCAAAGTTACTCTTGCAGTAGCCTGTTAGGGCATAAATCTTACTTGAATTCCCTTCTACAAGTGTTGGTGATCAATGGATAAGGAAGGAAGCTAATGGATTTCCCTCCGTCCTCTTCACTTGCCCTAAGTGGACTCAAATAAAAGAGCAATTGATTGCAGGCTACAATCAACAACCAATCTACCCTACCAACTAGTTAGATCAACCTGCATGCCAGTCACCTTGGCCCCCCACTTGGGAAACCCTAGGAGGACCTATTTTTATAAATTTCTTGGGATAGCATTCAAATATAGACACTTTTCATAATGAAATTCTGCCAAAATTGAAACTAAATCAAACATAATAAAGTGTTGCAAAAATTATTTTGTGGAGTCATTAAATGATTTGACTACAAAGTAAGGAAAGGGGGCATTTTGCATTCAAAACTAGTGATGCTCTTCTATGATATGTTATAATTTCATTTTAATTACTATTAGTGTTTTTCTTATGATCCAAATTCATAGCATGGATTCTTATAGTCTATGTTTTTAGATTTAATTATAATTTTATCTGTTAGAAGTTCTTCTATTTTTGTCTATAGGCATCTTAGGAATATTTTACAAGAGAGAAATAGTTACCAAAATCCCTACTACACTAGCATAATACATCCATAGCTACCCCATGGTCAAATTTATCATTCCACTGATAGATTGAGTGAATTGCTAGCTAGATTAATTTTATGTAGTGTATTCACATAGCATGGCCATACCCTCATTGTGCTAGATTAACATTCATTATATGTTTCTAGTCCCAAGAGTAAATATGCCAACTATAACTAGTATAGGTGACTAAGAAGTTTTAGATTACCAGTCATCCCAACATTCGATCTAATCAAACTCATTCTTGTGCATCATTTTGATAGTTTAAGTAATCTTTATCTTTTGATCTATTTGTTATCAATTTAGTTTTGTCATATTAAATAATACACCAATTAGATAATTCTAGCTAGTGTATTTGCCATAGATCACTCAACACCCATAGCCAAGGCAAGGTGACCTTAATTTTTGTATAAACAAAGGGCCTAATTGTGCCAATTAGGAAGAAATAATTTTCTTGTTGTTTGGCAGACCCTCAATTATAATCTCCATTTTCTATTTGTTTTACAAGTATTAACAAATCTGCCAGCTATAATATTTCTAGGCGACATATTTGCATAAGAAGCAAATTTGTGTCAAGATGATGTATTCACTTTGAATACCATAATAGGTAGATACCCTTGATCACCTAGTTTTCAGTTTATAGCATAGATTTTTGTTTGTGTTTCTATTTATTGTTGTTCTTTTAGTGCATATATAAGAAGAAAAACAAAATTAACTCTAGGACAACTATTTACTTTAGTTTTCTTTTGGGTATTTATTTAGAATGTTCTATAGTCGTTACATCAAGGATAAATTGTATTTTGTATCTCTCTTGTATCTGTCTTCAAAACAAAATAAAAGAAACAAATTACTTTCACAATGTGATATAATCTTCATCACAAAGCTAAATTGCATATAATATAGAATTGTCTCCTTGCATCCCTATTTTTATATTGTGTTGCATCAACATCCTTATACATTAGTTATTAAAATATATTACGATCTAGGTGTCTGTTGAAATTGAACATATCAAACTAGATTAGAGAATATATAAACCCCTCGGTGAATTTGAATCTCTCCCACCAAAGATAAACACTACGTACAAAAGCTTAGTCACAATTATGGGTTAGCAATAACACTGTCATGCTCGATTGTCGATGATCAAAGAGGAAATGTATTTAGGGCCAATACCACCATATACCTCTTTGGCACCCCATAATATAATATTTGACATTTAAATATTTACAAGCTTAACATGCTTGAGCTAGCAGCTACCATTTTGGATCATAAATAAGAGGATAAGGCTTCAATGGAGCATTAGAAGAAAATTTATAAAACCTCCTCGTTGATTGACAATTTGATATATTTATTGATAAATTGTAAACTATTTGATATGACATTTTATGTTATTGATCCTCTAAGTAGGGTTTATGTCCTAGTTTGTTTTGTTTTGTTTATAAATAAAATGAGTTATATATTGATATTCAAATTTGCAAAGAATAATTATCCAACAAGAAGCTTTGATTTTTTAATATTGTTGTCCAAAAGGAGGAACATGCAACAAAGCAAATTTAAAAACTCCAAAAAGTAAAATTGTATACCAAGGGTGCTAGATATGCAAAGGGTACCATAATCACCGAGAAAACTTGAAATACTAGAATCAAACAATGTGAATTACACAATGTCCTAGGGTTGTCTAGAGACATCAAAATATTTAGGGGTGCCAAAATCTTCAAAGGCTCCAGAATATCCAAAGGCTCCAAAATTTCCATATGCTTCATATCATCTATGCCACTCATGTTGTCTGATTTTATTTTTTCTTATTACTCTAATATGTAAATAGGCTATGTTTATGATGACATTTGCAAGGTAATCATCCACCATATTATGCCTCCTTCTAATGTGGGAGATTTATATATTCAAATTTTTTCTCCAATTATCATAGTATTATCTAAACTATTATTAGTTGGACTTATAAGATATCCTTCCTCTTATATAGGCTAAAGATCACAAGTCTCGAATCATGATACACATGGAGTTGTTTAATGCCTTGTTCCTGAGCCAAATTTTGTTCCATTTTATAGCCTATTAATTTTATAACATTATTGGTTGTTTTCCACAAATTGATTTTAGACTAAAGCATTTCATAGTGTGGTGTCACTAATATCACATCACCAGTTGTTGCATGGCCTGGGTTTTATTTAGAAGATCCGTCAGAAAAGTGCAGGGAACTTTATTTCTAGAGGTTTGATTTTTCTAACTTGTGGTCCAAAATTTAAATTTTTTTAAAGATCCCATTTGGTTTAATATTTATATCTCCTTTTTTCTTAATCTCCTAATATCTTGTTGTTTATGATATACATCTTTTGTGTTCAAGACTATTTCCTTTAACACTTAACACTAGAAAATTGGTTCTTTTATCATAAAAATTATCTTGTTTCTATCCTTCCATATGTGCCAAATGATGAATATTGGTATTGAATACCATATATGCCTAATAATATGCTTGTCCTTCAATCTCCATTTGTCCATTTAGCCCCAATTGGTTAGGCAATTTTATTACTTGAAGGTTCCTAATAGTGTTGATCCTAGTTTCTAGGTTATTTCATTCCATATTTTAACTGCTTTTATACACTAAAATAATATGTGTGATATTGTTTCATTGCTATTAAGACACCTATGAAAAATATGAGTTCCCATGATATTCCTCTTAATGGGGTTGTCTCTAGTAATAATATTGTTTTGGAGAACCAACCAAATAAATACTTGCATTTTTGGGGAACCTTGTGATTCCACACCTTAGATATGGTTGAGTTCTTCTGGCCTTATTTTTGTATTCACATCACTTGGTTGATTGTATAAACACTTGATCCACTAATAAAGCCCTATATAAGTTGATATAGAATTTGAGGAGAAATTTTAATCCCTTTAGTTTAGGTATGCAGTTGTCTCTATGAGTCTTGGGCAAGATGTGGTAGGGATGTATCTCTCACCCATTCAATTAATCTTGAAAGAGAGTTAACACCCAACTATTGCAAGTCTGATTTTGTTTCTGGGAGATAATTCTTAATTATTGGAGGTCCTCCCAAGACTGGATCATCTCATATATTAATTTGTTTACTATCCCTTGGAAGCTAAGAGGTATGATTTAATATAATATATTTAGCTTCCACAACATGTTTCCAAATTTAGGAGGAGCCTGCTATGCTTTTCACACTTTTTATGGGTTGGATCCCATTAAAATTGTTCAAATATTTGCATTTTAATATTTTATTCCATGCATAGTATAGTGGAGTGAGTAGATTCCAAACTAGCTTAGTACTTAGTGTCTTGCTATCAATTGCTATATTTTTGATTCCTAGATCTCCCTGCTCCTTTGGCTTGGTAACAAACTTCCAATTGACCAAATAAAACTTTTTCCTATATGATTTCCTTCACCCTTACCATAGAAAATATTTTAACATTGCATCTAAATTCTAAAATATATATAAGGGTGCATGATAAACCAACATTTGATATATGGGAAGACTTGCTAATACTGATTTGATTAAAATAATTCTTCTATTCAATTCAACCAACCATCGCTATACTCTTGTATTCTCTTTAACATATTTTCTATAATTACATTCTAAGTTTCCTATTTTTTCATGGAAGCCCATAGGAACTCCTAGGTAGTTAAAGGTATCACTACCTTTGTATAATCACAAAATTTGAGAGAAACCTATATCTTCTATTGTTTAAGTATTTATAGTGTAAAATTTTATCTTTTGGGTGTTTATCTCTGCCCTTGTGGCTGAAGAGAAGTAATTTAAAACTTCTTTGATCAAGCCAGCATTCAGTTTCATGGATTTCCCTAGTAAATTAGTGTCATCTACAAATTGAGCATGAGTGATTGTTGCTCTAATTCCTAGCATTTCTTTCCCTCTTTTCAATTTGATCAGGGTCTTCCCTAAAGTTTCATCTAGAAGGATATAAAGGTAAGGGGATAGAGGACATCCTTGCCTTAATCCTCTAGTGGATTTAAAGAAGTTAGTAGGTTCTCCATTGATTAGAGAGGCTAACCAAGGTCCCTCTATGTAAGCTCTTATTCAGTCTATCATTTGAGCTAGAAATCCAAATCTGGCTAACACTTGTGTTAAAAAGCCAATGTCTACTCTGTTAAAGGTATTAAGCATATAAATTTTAATATGTATTATTTTCTTTTTGGAATCAGAATTTTAGTGTGGGGCTTCATGAATCATTATAATGTTATCATATATTTGTTTCCATGGAATAAAACCCCCTAGTTCAGGATCTATCAAATCATTAATCTTCCTTTTAATTTGATTTTCTTTTATTTTAATCATTATCTTATAAGAGAAATTGCACAAAGATATAGTAAATGTATTTTTTCTTATGGAATTAAAGTTAATAAAGTGGATTTGATTTCCCTAGATAGCTTACCTCTTATCCTTGTCTCTTTTATCATTGCCAATAGATCATCTCCTATAATTTAACAAAAATTTTGACAAAATTATTGGTGAAGCCATCTTGTCTTGAGCTTTGTCCTTGGGTAGTAAATGTATAACTTCCTCAAACTCTTCTTTAGTTGCTACTAAATAGAGATCTTCTCTCTCTATTTTTTAATGAAGGATGAATGTTGTTTATGAGAGTGTCAGGAGCCTACTGATTTATTGTTGTCTTCATGAGAAGGGTCAAGTAATGATATCTTTCTAGTTTCTTTATGACTACTATATTAGAAGAAATTTCCTTAGTTTTATGAATTTCTCTACTATATTTTGTTGGTAGTGCTGCATTTTGTTTATATGAAATTAATTTGTGTTTTTGTCTCCTTTCTTGAGCCAAATCATTCCTTATCGAAGTCTTCAATATGCCTCTTCTCAAAATCTTGATCTATTTCTCGATTTAACCAAATTTATCTCTCTTCCTATTGATGGGTTGGAGGTTGATCATCTATCTCTTACTTTGCTTGCTCCATCTATTGTAGCAATATGGTTGAACTATTTTTAACTTTAGTCTAATTGGCAATCTAGTCCCTAATAACTTTCATGAGATTGGAAATTTTTCGTTTTCCATACTAATTGGGGATTGTTTGCACAAACATGTTGCTTCCAGATACTTTCTACTAAAGGTGCAAACTCCTCATGCTCCATATAGTTTAAATTGTATTTGAAAGGGGTCTTATTTTTCCAATATCACTATCGCCAATATCCAAATAGATAGGCTTATGATCTGAGACCAAACTTTGAATTATACCACTTGATACAAGTGGATACTTGAATAGTATATCTTCTTGTATCAAGAATCTATCTAATATTTTTGCAATGAATTTAACCCTAGATCTTCTATTTGTCCATGTAAATTTTCCATTTTTGGGGATTATGTCTTAAAGTTTCTACTTAGTTATAATTTGCATAATCAGGTCCTTAGAAGGGTCTTTTGAGGGAATGCCTCCTTTTTTCTTCCATTGGGCTAAATTCACATTCAAATACCATGATATAATTAAATTTAAGGGTATTTCCTTACAAATCCAATGCTAAAGACTTTTTCAAACCTCTTTTTTTAAGACTAAGTTATTTGGTCCATAAAAATTGACTATGGTACAAGTCTATCCTTGTGGATAGGAGAAAGAAGATGCTATCCAATTTGTGTGTTTTGTTTTATTAATACATATTATGGCCTATGGATTCCATGAAAGGAGAAGTCCCCCCAAGGCACCTAAAAAATCTGTTACTTCTAGATCTAAGGATCTCCATAAATTTTTCTATTTAGTTCTTACTAACCGCTTTGTCAATTTAGTCTCTTGTACATAGATAACCATTGGCTTCTATTAGGCTATTAATAAAATTAGGTAGTTTTTTTAGGGACTACCCAATCCACTTGTATTCCATGATACAATTTTCATATCTTAAGTGGCTTCTTAGCCTTGCCGAAGTCTAAGGTTGTCTGCACTTTCATTTGAATCTCTATATTTGCTTATTTTGTTCTTACCTATTGATTAAATTTCCTCTCTCTAGTAGAAGATATGGTGGTTGGGGTACCTCTTGGAATCATTTTTTTTGCTAATTGATTCTCTTCTATTTCTTCAATCTCCTCTTCCTAAAGGTTTTCTTTGGTAGCCTTATTTTCCTCCTCTTCATCTTCTGATTTAGGATTTGATGGATCTTCCTCTTTTTTATATGGCCTTGGATGTTTCTCTTCCTCATTTTGTGATAAAATAGAGAAATTATTTTTATTTTATCTTTATGGCTATGGTTGATGCCTCATTTTACTTCTAGATCTTCTTTGTTGTTTTTTTCTTATTGTTTGGAAGTCTTGATCTTACTTTTTTGTCTCTTGTTGTACCTTAGTGGGACAATTCCTTGAGAAATGACCATATTAATGATAGGTAATACATTTAAAGGGAATGTGCTCATAATCTAATGGTTGAGTATGGATCCAGTCCAAGACTTTGATACCTATGGTTTTCAAGAATCTTTTTTTCAGATTGACCTGAACACATAACCTAGCACAAGTTGCATTATTGGATTTTAGAGGAGCACATTCTACAAATGTGTCAATAGAGTTACCTATCATTTCAAGAGTTAGTTTATTCTTAAATGTAGAGGTAGAAATTGTAGTCTTACCCAAATTGAGACTTCCAATTGTATGATAATATTCAATAACCTTCTCATGGTATGATAATATTAATTTAAACTCTATGGCATCACTAACTAAGTGATGACCAAAAATAAAAGTATCATCAAAAAATTGAGAGGAGATTTAAAACACCATTTGTCGTAACCTGAATACCTTCAATTTTTTTAGGTTCTATTTTTATCTTTCAAAAAGCTCTTCCTAATGCCTCAACAACAATAATAAATAGATAAAGAGATAGTAGGTTACCTTGGTAGAGCCCACAAGATGATCGAAAGATCCAACATAGGATCCATTAATCAAATTAGAATATTTTAGAGTGTTATAACATGTAATCCATTCACACAACCTTGATCAATACCAATTTTCTTAAAAATATAATGTAGAAAACTTCAACAAACCCTATCATATGCTTTTTTCATATCTAGTTGTACAAGCATACCTAGTTTTTCATGGAATTAAGATAATGTAGGACTTGTTATGTAATGATTACACTATAAAGAATTTGTTTACAATGAACATAACCACCTTGTTTCTTTGAGATAGCATAATGTAGAATAATTTTTAGTCTATTTGCCATAATTTTTGAAATTATACTATAAAGCCTTATTGGACAAAAACTATCAAACTATATTATTTCATTTATCTTGGGAACCAATGCAATAAAGGTGGCATTAAGATCGCTTATTGTAGCCTTCTTTTTGTTGGCCTCTTCAACCATAGCCGACATCTCACTCTAGAACAAATACCAAAACTTTTGAAAGAAAATTTATGGAAGTCACTTTGGGTTAGGTACCTTGTTGTGATGGAATGATAAAATTTTCTCTTATAGCTTATACATAAAGATTTTTCTCATCAATATTTTGTTCTATCCTTACATGATAATTGTTGGAATATTTTATAAAAGTTAACCTTGATCCTCCTTATATTTTCCAATTTTTGATCAAATATATTTAAAATAAGTTATTGCTTCCTTGCTAATATTTTCATATTTCTCAATACTTCTTCCATTTGAAGTTGAAATATCTTTGATTCGATAAAAAGACAAATCTATTTTGGTTGCAGCATTTTTTTTCTATATTTGTCTCCTTCCTGAAGCCATATCTCCCTTGATTTTTTTGACTAATATGACTCTTCATTTTTTGATACATTATGATGATATGAATGTAGTTATTTTCTTGCACATAAGTATCATGGTCCATTCCATTTATTTCTACCATTTCTTGTAATTGTTGAGCTCGAATTTATTTTCCTCTTGTTTTAAATATGTTACAAAAAAAATTGGCATCCCAAATATTCTATAAATCAAGTTCTTGTACCCACATAGACCAAAATTGAATGGCTTTGGATTATCATTATTAAGTATATCACATCTCAAGTGAAAGGTCTTGTGATTTGACTATGCTTGCGTTAAAATATATAAAGATATTGTATAATATATTTACACGTATACATTAAAGAACAAAATTTTTATCCAATATTCTATCATATAAGTTTTTCCAACTTATTTTTATCCTGTGTGTATTAAGATCTTGAAGGAATAGCATCCAAAAGCCCATTTGAATTGAAAATTAAAGAAAAATTATCCATGGATTTAGATTATCCAAGAGTTCCATCCCTCTTCTCTAAAGGATATAGAAATATGTTGAATCCCCCCAAGAATCCATGGGTCACAATTATGAACTATCATTGAATTTAATATAAATAAACTGTGCTCATGCCAACATCTTTCGTGAGGAGTAACTATTATTAGAGAGCATATGCATTTATAGCCCCAATTTTGATGTTTATCTCTTTCATGCAAAACATATGAGCAATCCTTACTTTTTGCTTCTAGAAATTATCCATCCCATTAGCATTTATTCCATATTTATACAATACCTCCTACAACTCCTATACTATAAATTTTTAGACAATCCCCCATCTTCCAAATATTTTTGAATGCGTCATTACATTCCTCGCTACTTACTTTTGTTTTTTATATTAAAATAATCTTCACTATGATAATGTATTAATTCCCTAATAAATTTTTTATTATTCGTATTATCCATATCCTTAATGATCCAATATATAGTTTTCATCATCACTTTTTTATATTTGTAAGCTCAACCCACTTATTTTTAACACTTGTGATTTTAATTTTGTTTCCCATATAAATACCTCTACAATTTTCCTTCTCTCTTTGTTCTTGTTTTAAGGTTCTTCCTTTTCTTTTTTCCATTCTCACCAACTCTTATCTTCATCAATCTCTTACATTTTTCTACATTGATCATAGTGAGAATTATCATCTATAATTTTGTGTTGCCCTCATGAATTTTAATTGCAAGGAATATCCTCAAAATTACTTTTCTTCTGTATGTTGCCTTGGGAACCCTAAATTGCAAGGACAATCCTCTACAAGAATTACCTTCTTATGCTACCTTGAAAAATCTAAATTGCCTCAATGCTTGTCTATTTATCATGCTACTCTCAAAATCCTAAAGTACAAGGGATAAACTCTACACTACTTTAATTTTTATTATAAGTAGAGGATTTTATACTATTTGATAAAAATGATGACTTATCTCAATTAAAATTGATCTCTTCTACCTTTTTATATTAAAATTTACCTCCATATTGCTTCACATATTTAATTATTTTTAATTTGAACCTACATATTGTACTTTCTTATTTCTTCTATCTTTGTTTGTTTCTTCTAATGCTTGACCTATGTAAACCATAATGACCATTTTCATTTGATTATGCAAAGGAGATTTCTTTACTATTTTTTGGTAGGTCAAAATCATTGATTAAATTCATCTTCTACTACAATATGACCCCCTTAGTTCATGTGAAGTTTATCTCCTAATCAATTTTTTTCTCTTCCTCCATTATTTTCACTTTATAATTTCTTGTCATGTGTCCAATATTATAACATTTGTGACATCAGAATGCAATGTATTCATAATCCATGTGTTGATCTCATTCTTTGGATTTAGATTTAATCCAAATTGATTATGTCAAAGGTTTCATAATATAGATGTCATCATATATTTGGAACATGCTTTTGCTCCTTAACGATGTATTCTTCAAAAATACCGTATTGTGAAGTTGACATGGAATTCAATTTTAAATCATTGAAAAATGACTAGTATCCATGGAATTTATATATTAACCCTTTGCTTTTAAGAACCATCATGTCATGCTTGATCATCTCATCCTTAATAATCACTTCTAGTGTAAAATTTATTGTCTAAATAGGGCTTGCCATAGATCCGTTCTTCCTTTTAACCCCTACTAGGGAATCCATACTTCCAAAAAAGGTATCCTTACTTCTAGTTAGGAATCATGTAACCTAGCTTTACCTCATAAGAATTCATTATTTTTAAATCTTGCCAAAAATATAGAATAGGAAAAGATGAGACATATCTTGTTCACACTTATTTCCTACTATCATTTGCTTCTACTTGCATTTATTACCTACTCATCTCCAAATATATAAAACAAAAAAATGTGAGGCTCATTCTTTTTTTATAATAAGTTCTTTCGCTCACCTTTCTACCACATAAAGTTATTAGTTAATCTCATACCCTCAAGCCTTAAAATTCAAGAATTATATACTATGTGTTCCATTCCTCTATCCTCCTCTCATCACATGCAACCTTATACTTGTTATTTAAGTTGTATCAAATCCAACATTATATGGATGCTACATGTGATGCCACAACGATGCTATTGCCATTATCATAGAATTATAAAGTACCTTAAACTATACATTAGCAATTGAAAAGGGGGAATAAATCACTTTTATTTTCACACCTATCATGATCCAACTATAAAAGTCTCTTGCATTTTCACATTTGTCACACTTGCGCTTGTCAATAAGATAAGAGAAAAAATGACATCTAATATTTAGCTTGCCAAAGAATTTTCTATCAAGTTTTCAAGTAATATTATTAAAGGTTTAGAACTTCACTAGATATATTTACAAAACATAAAATGACCTGGAATACAACATATATGATTTTAGATGGAATTTTGGCTCTAACTGCTAGATCTCTCATTAGATAAAACTAAATAGAGAAACATGGATATTATATACAAATGTGCGACCCCAGGGAGTGCACACCTCATTACTCTATTGGCAATATTATATTGAAACAAAATGAAAGACCACGAATGCATATAACACAAAGATAACAAAGAAAGATCCTTTTATTTATATTAGAACCCAGTTACATGTCGGTCCCTCTGAGGGATACCCATTTTGATACAATGAAATACAAGTGAATAAAATATCCCCCTTGCAAAGGGGTGGTGCACTTTCACAGGCTTCTCGATCCTATACATGAACTTGTACGAGGGCTTACAGATGCCTCCTTCTCTAGATCTGGTCCTAGAGGGATCCTTGTGCTCCTAATGCTTTGATCCAATCCTGTAAACCTATACCTGCATTCATAAAAACAACAAAGCATAGTGAGAAATACAGGTTGCCTCTTTGAAAGAGGCTCTTGTTAGCAAATGTGATAGTCCAGATAAATAAGCATAATGTGCATTGAACCATACCATATCTAAACAATATGCATACGAAAATAAGGAATATTAATCTAAATTCAATAAAAAATCAGATCTACGCTAAAACCATGTAAATGAAAGAATGATAAATAAATATCTAATGCTAAGAACAAAGAAATCAACCATATTAAAACCTGGCTATGATGATGGGCCATTTTCAGAGATAACGACATTTGAATTAAAGGTTACCTCAGGTCTTATGGGCTATTGCAGTCGATCCCTTACTCAAATTGATGTTCAAGGATCATTGGGTGTGTATCCTACATTGATTTGCAGTTGGGAATAGCAAATCTGATGATTAATGCATGGACGTAGCTCAGTCAAACGATGCTCCAATGCTTCTCAAAGGGATGAATATCGATCTTTGTTTCGACAGGGCTTCACTGCTTTACTCTCAAACTTTATGGATATTTAGCTTTTCATGGAAGAGTCTATACATAGACTTCCCTCTCATATCTAGACCCTAGCTTCTAGGAGAAGCTTCAATATAAATTACATGTGACTGGCCATTTCGAGTGGGGAGCATTAGTCACAAATTTATATGGAAGGGGTAGTTAGCAGGAACTCAGGGAGTTCATCACCAAAATCCACTTGTTACCCATGTAGAGGTGCAGTCATACTGCATGATCTAGGCCCGTATTCATGGCCATACTATGTGTGATGTTGGCCGCTATCAGGTCTAGCAGCCAGGTTTTACCGCTGTAGTCTTCAGCGGCCAGGTGTCTTGGCCACTCTACCTGAGAGCGACCAAGCCTGGATGGGCCATAATTGTCTTTTTTGAGTGGTTAGAACCACTGCTTGCTCTTGGAGAGATCCAAGAGGGTTCATATGGTCTATGAATGTGTCCATATGGGTAGTCTCCTAAATATGATGCATTTTAGGTGTCTACAAATACCCCTTTTTGGGATGCGCTGTGACCAAAACATAGCATGGAGCAAAAAAAGTAGACCACCTAGGGCCATATTGTAGGTTGGATGATGATCATTGATATGATCAATATAAGATACCCCAGTCAAGTGAGAGGGTGTGAATCCTAGAATCATTGCTTCCAACATAATGGAAGGCTTAAATTTGTGGAAGTTTGCACTCGCTCATCAAGCAATCGGGTAGCTTTAGTACTACTATAAATTCGAAGGGAGGGAGCTAAAAACTTAACTGTCATATTTAATTTTTACCCCAGAAAACAGTAAGCTTATGATAGTTGTTGGAAATGATTCGTAAGACAAACGCAACTCTGACATGATCGATAAGATATTTTTTTGACTTTGAGTATGATTGTTGAAAATTTTTGACTACCCCCTCAAGCGACGAGTCAATGAGGAAAGGACCATTAATGAAGCGATGAGTCGCTTGACCAAAATGAAATATCTAGACCTCTTTAGAGGGTTGCATTTATTGTTATAGATTAGTTTCCATCCGGGTGTGACTTCAACACTATTTGGTAATTGTACACCTTTATCCCATGGGGCGGTCCGACCATAATAGCCTTCTTAAGGAATCAAGGTGATATCAATTCTAATTAGCTTGTGCTAAATCACTATTTTTTGTATGAGAATTGAGATTGATCCTTGCTCCCATGGTGTGGTTTGACTATTACAACCTTCTTCGGGTTTGAGGTGAGACGTCTCAATCCTACCATAACCGTTTTGCCCCAAGTGGCCTTATAGTTATTTGCCTATCCTACCGAGATGGATCATTAGTCACTGCAATCACCAAGTGTATAGAGCAAATTAATGATTACAAGGCTCATTTGGGATTTTGTTGATTATTTGATTTTTAATTTTGGATTTTGTGTTGTTTTTGGATTTTTATGTATGCAAATTTTTGGTGGTTGTTGAGATTATGGATGACTCTGACCAATAGAAGCCTTGTATGGGTCATTGTGTAATATTTTATGGTGAGAATTTGATGAAATTCCTCCTTATTTATTGGTCGTTGTTAGGTCTAGTAATGCCCAATTACTGCTCGGTGGCCACTATTAGGTCCAGCGGCCAGAAAGTTTGAGTCATTGACATCGACAGTGGCCAGGCCATGAATTAGGAAAATAAATAAAAATTATGGTTCGAGCTATCATTATTGTTGGTTGTTAGTTCATGATTTTGGAGCTCTGGAGTGAGTGATTGCTTGGCAAACCAAGATGCTACTGATTTAACATCATGGTTGAGTAGGACGAGGCTTTGACAAGCAGAGGAGCCAGAGCTTCGCAGGTACCTCTCTAAATCCTAGCTTCCTTTGTTACTATGGTAAAATGAACCTAAGTAACCAATTTTGGTAAACGAACCTCATTAAGCATGTCAGCAAAGAATTTCACCAGTAGTTAGGCTTCATTTATGTTTTAGTTAGATGGATCTTTCTCAGTTTTGTGATTTTGCAAATTTTTTTATTGTTTTTAGACCAAGGAGGAACGTCGTTGGTGTGTCACCTACTGGCTGCTACCGTCCAGAGCGGCTAGCTTGTAATGAGGTTGGCCGCTACTATTGTTAGTGACCAGTTTGAAACCCCAACGGTCAAATTTTTGACCATTTGGAACTGGCCGTTGCCAGCTCCAGCGGCCAAGTCGTGGCTGCTTGTGGTACGAGCAACCAATAAACTTTAGACTTATAATTCATATTTTTGTATTTTTAGGCTAGTTAATCAATTTTTTTGAATTTTTGAGTTTATTTTATGAAAATTTTTGCAGGATTAGGTGCATTTATTTGTTTCTTATGTAGCCTTAGAGTATCTTGATTGCATTTACACCGTTTGGCCTTGGTTTATTTTATTTATTTATTTGTAATGTGTTTATTAAGCTTTATTTTGCACTTTTAGATCTTATATGCTTGGGCTTGAGACCCAAATCTACTGTGTGATATTTTGCATGAGATGAATGATATGGAGTTGGGTTTGCTTAAGTCTCATGGGCTCAATTATGTCATTGGCCTACCCATGATTATGTCATATCAAGCCTACTTGACGGTCCTGGCCCATCGATGGGACCATAGGACCAACACCTTCCATCTTCCTACCAGTAAGATGACCATTACACTAAAGGATGTTTACAGGATCTTCAGGATCCCCTTTGATGGAGTGCCCATTGTTTCTTCCCCGACCAATGCATGAGCAACTATATTTATGAGGGTCTTTGGGTAGCATGCTACTACTGCCTCCAAGGATACTCGCTCGGGGGGAATATCTATTTTCTACTGGTATGATGAGAGAGTCTTTTCTCGACTACATGTCGTGTTGCTGATGGTTATTTGCAATAGCCTTATACCTAATTGCTCTAAATTGAGGTTCCCATGGAATATCTTAGCGATGGTATAGGACCTGATTAACAGTGAGTAGCCCATAATTTATGTCTAGGGGAGTGCATTGCTGGTGTAGTGCTATGACGATCTATATCGCATCTAGTACCACGAATGGGCTAGTATTACCTGTAACTTTCTTCTTTAGGTCTAGGGATGGGAGCATATCAATATTGACCGCTCTAAAGAACTTCCAGTGGAGATTACTGAGCTAGACAAGGATGTCTAGTGCTACAAATATAGGTGGCCTAGGACACTCAAGGAGTGCAAGATCTGACTTCATGTAGGGGAACTTTCCCACTACAGAGCGTCTCTAACAGGTTTATGGGTTGTCGATATTATATGGAAACCATATCATGAGTGTCCCATTTGGGATGATCCTACCAGTTTTACAGTGAGGACTCATTATGACCGATGGTTGATTGGTCGTAAGGCTGGTATCGAGGAGTTCTTCTATTATTCTAGGGTGCTTCGATAGTTTTGGATCCAATAGGATCTTCCTCTCGAGTCAATTGTCTATCATCAAATTACCATCGAGAAGAACCTTCCACTACCTTGAGTTATAACAGTGCTTGAGGACGATGACCCTCCTATAGTTTATACTGGTGTGGCTGGTGGGGTACGTTACTATGGCATGGTGACAACCACTTGGGGTGATATCTAGAGGATGCTAAGGCTACGGACCCTAATGGGCATCGAGTATGGGCTCAAAAAGATGACTTTGGAAAGGTAGGGTAGCAGGAGCAGGTGGTCGAGGAGCAGGCTACAGAGGATCAGGTTGCCCCTGAGGAGGATGAGGATGTATATCCTAAGGAGCAGGAGTCTCCTATCTAGGATTAGTTGCACCAGGTTGAGTTCGAGCTATAGACTTCCTAGATACAGGTTCAGTAGTGGGATGCCACCATTGCTGATATTCAGGGGTAGATTGCATAGCTTACTACCGAGTGAGATGTTACTCGGAGTCAAGTTGCCCCAATTGTAGGTGTAGATCTCGAGGCTGAGGTGAGACGACTACAAGTGATTATAGAGGAGGATTATACTCATATGACATCGGATGCCACCTACATTGATGCCCTTAGGTCATAGATACGGTTCCTAGGTGCTACTCCTCAGAAGAGGCCCATAGTAGGGGATTCATAGTACAACACACAGAGCACTTCCAAGTAGTCTTAAGCTTGGTCGAGTCACAGGACCAGGTCTCAGACAAAGTGTACTAGATGTGCCAACTCTATATCGCCTCCTAGAGGGGATTGTGAGGGTGGTGGTGAGACTAGTGGTGCAGGCCACTCTTGATCTGTTATGGCTCATTTGATACTTTATACCTATTTTTGGGTGTAAGGTCACCTGACCTACATGATTATAGCCTCATTGGTTATTTTTGTACTTACATGTACTTATTTGACACATGATTATATGATATCTAGACTTTGAGACTCATCATGTGTATTTCTTTATGCTTATGCTTTTATGTTTATGTGATGCAGTATTATGATTTTATGATGTGATGTATTTTAATGCTTCATGATGTGATGTGATGTGATATACTATTTATGATGTATGTAGATGGTTTAGTTATCATGACTTATGTCTCATGATGTTCATGTGTGGATGAACACTTTATGATCTTATGCTATATGGTATGGTTTACATGACTTATGCTTTATGGTGTGTGAATTACTAGATGGTATGATGTAGATAATGGTATGGATGCCTATATGGATGGAATGAATGTCTAACTTTGATGTATTTATATGATGAATGCAATATTTGTGATGCACTATTTATATGATGGCAATATAATGCAAAATAACCTGTATGCTTTAATTACTTAAATCATATTAATGGTTAGATATGAGTTTAACAATCTAATGGACAACACCACAGAATGTATAACAATCATGAATGTAAATAATAACTCTTAGCACAAGAATTAATTATTTAAACATCTCAATGTGAGGTGAGCTGATGTGATATGTGTGATTGTGAGATGAAGCAATTTGACATGTATGATTATGAGATGAAATGATCTAATATGCATGCTTTTGAGGTGACATGATTTGTTGTTATGTATGATTTTTTTTTGAGATTTTCCATGAGACTCAAACACTCTAGTTAATTTATCAAATGTTGTATATTGACCATACAGAGCTCTTAAAGGATAAAGTTCTGTCATGAAGACCTAGGTACTCATTATCCCTGTGTGTGCAGATGAAAATATTAGGTAAAACATAAGCATACCCCAGTGCCAGGCAGGATTCATTCAGCCCATTGTTGTATTGGGAATCCTCAAATATTTATCCTGATCCTAAGTTGGACTCAGTTGGATTAGACCACTAGGCGTTACAAGACACCTAAATCTAGCTCTTCCACATTCACACATTGGTTTGTACAAAAGTGAGATGCTAATGTGACAAACATATCGTCGTGCTTACGACTCGACCATGGTGAGAATTCTAGGGATTTAAGTTCTATACTCCCTTCTTTTCTTCATACTTATTGGGATACTTGCTCATGATATAGTGACGAAAATCACTGTTTATTTTGAATTTTTGTTTTTTTTTGTTTTGAGCAAGGGATTTATGTAGTGATGATAATCATTGTTCACTTTGTTTTTGAATTCTTTGAATTTTGAATTTTGAATTTTGCTTTGTTTGGGATTTTTGCTTGTTTTGATTAAAGCAAGGGATTTTAGGTAGGGATGAACTTGTCCTTTTTCCAATTCTTAATATTTTTGAACCGATCGCACAGGGGTATGATCAAGTCAAACTTTTCACCTTAGGATACCTAGTACCACTTTGCAACGTTCATATTTCCCTTGTTCCAACTAGGATTTTAGTGTTTTGATTAGTTATAGCATTTTGAAATACACTAGGTGCTATCAAAACTAAACCTCATCTATCGAAAGCCAAGATAACTTTCTACCACATTTGATAAAACCACTAGGTATGGCAGAGTGACCGAAAACCCTAGTATATTCCTCATAGCAATAGGAGGGATTGTGTTGAAAGCAATAGTTACGCACATGGGTTATGGATGATGATGGACTTTGAAGATGTATGATTGAGGTACAAATGTGGTGTCATTTGTAATATTGTAAACACAAATATATCTAAATGAACATGCAATGGATGCAACGTGCCTAATGCAATGCAAGTACTAGATGTAAATTCCAAATACAAATGTTCTTGTATTTTTTATGCTTTCAATTTGTTTTGAGCTTTTTGAATTGTTTTTTTTTGTGATTTTGATTTTCTTTTGACCAAAGGGTTTAGTGGATGCCATTGGGGATTTTTTTTTATTTGAACAAAGGGATTTAATATGCCTTTGGAGCTTTTTGTGATTTGAATAAAGGGCTTTAAGATGCCTTTGGAGCTTTTTGTGATTTGACCAAAGGGCTTTAAATCCCTTTGGAGCTTTTTTTTTATTTGACCAAAGGGCTTTAAGATGCCTTTGGAGCTTTTTGTGATTTGACCAAAGGGCTTTAAGATGCCTTTGGAGCTTTTTGTGATTTGACCAAAGGGCTTTAAGATGCCTTTGGAGCTTTTTATTATTTGACCAAAGGGCTTTAAGATACCTTTGGAGATTTTTGTTTTTGATGTTTTCTGATTCGTTTGGCTTTTTATGATTTTTATTGTTTTTGCATATTTAGAAGTTATTTAAATGCTTTTGTGTTTTTGTGATTTATGTGTGAAATGCCTTCAGATGAATGATATTGAGAGGCTCTAGCTCCTCAATGCATTCTAGCATCATTAGGATATATGCCCCAATCCCAATATTCTCTACGATGATATATGGACCTATCCAATTGGCTGTAAATTTGTCTCGAGCGTGCGACATCATATTCGAATTCTTCTAGTTCTCTTTTAGCACTAGGTCCCATAATTTTAATTCTCTTAGGTGGACTCTATTGTTATAAGCTTGTGATAGATGATCCTGGTAAACGTGAATGTGCTCAAGGGAATTGATGCATTGTTCATCCAGAAGAGTCAATTGATCCAGGTGATCTTACCATGTAGTGTCATCATTGATGAACTCTTTCAATGCGATGTGCAATGTTAAGATCTCCAAATATAGGGGCATAATGGCCTCACTGCCATATACAAGCAAAAATGGTATTGGCCCAGTGGGCATCTATATTCTAGTCCTATAATACCATAATGCTAAGGATAATTGCATATGCCAATCCCTATGGTTTCTTTTCACCATCTTATTTAAGATGGCTACTATTATCTTGTTTGAGGCCTTTGCCTGCTCGTTTTCCTATGGATAGTATGGTGTTGTAAAACTATGCTAGATGTTGTATTTGGTTATCAGCACTCGCACATTTTTGTTTTTGAATGATGGACCATTATCCGATATTATCTTGAAGGGTACCCCGAAATGATAAATGATATTTTAAAGTATGAACTCCACAATCCGAGGACAAATTGTCAAGGTTAGGGGGACTGCTTCCACCCATTTGGTGAAGTACTCAGTGGTCGTTAAGATGAACGTGTTCCAGCCCGAAGACGGTGGAGAAATATTTCCAATCAAATCAAAGCCCCACTGAGAAAATGGTCAAGCTTCCTAAATGGGCTGTAAAGCCTGAGATGGTAAGTGTGTCAAGGTTTGCATGATGCTGACATTTGACGCATTTCTTGACATATTCATAGTAGTCTTTCTCCATGGTGGGCCAGTAATAGCCCATTCAAAGTATGTGTTTCACAATGGCCATACCGCTAAAGTGGCCACCTCACGTACCATCTTGAGCTTGTGAGATCATCCAATCTAATTATTGGAGCTCTAAGCAATGTAGGAGGACTCCATTATAGCTTCAACAATACAATATTCTTCCTAGAAGAACATATCTAGTCACTTTTTGCTTGAATGCCTGTCTCTCGACATGTGACAGTCCCTATGGGACAGTTCTAAGTCTAAGGAAGTCTTGTAATTGGGATAGCCAATACTGATAAGCTACTACCTCAACAGATAAGATGACTTGTTCCTCCTGCAATTCAATTTGCATGAATGTAGGTTGAGAAACAACCTTGTGGTGAATGGTGGTACCATTCCCCATAAAAACCTGATAGATCAAGGACCCCCAAGGTGCCTTCTTTACGAATTCTTTGGCTTTATAGAACCAGTCATGGTTTGGTTCTATATGGATCATGTTGAATCTTGTTATTAAAAGCCTCATGCTGGATTGCTGAATGCGAGAGTTTTTTGACATGAATGATAATGAAATCAACAAAAGGATTCTGAGGAATCAAGGATCCCAAATATGCCATGGTGTCTGTAAATATTTTTGATGAACGAGGGATTGCCTCGATGTCGTACCACTCTAATTTGGCTAGATATGTGTCAATAAGCTCTTTGTAGGCTTTCAATATTAGGTCCCAGCATTGAAATAGTCCTTTGACCTGGTTGACTATGAGGAGGGAGTCACCAAAGATATTTAGCCTCTTGGTGTTCATTGCGACGGTTGTTTGGAGACCCAATATTAAGGCCTCATATTCGGTATTATTATTGGTGTAAGGGAAATCTAGCTTGAATGACAAGGACATTTGAGCACCTTGTGGTGTGAAAAATATAATTCTTGTATCGCCTCCTTGCTCACACTTCAAACCATAGAAGAACAAGGTCATGTCCGCTTCATTTTTTGGTTCTTCAAGTTTGGGTGACTCTGATAATGCAAAGACCGCATCATCAAGGAGTTCTATGGTGAGGGACCTACTGTTCTGGAGAGGTGCCTCAACCAGTTTACCAGCTATGACTTGTCCCTTGATGGACTTTTGGCTTATGAATTCCAAATCGAATTCTATCAATAGCATGATCCACTTTGCAGTACGTGTATTATGATATATCTTGCTCATCATATACTGTAAAGGATTTTTATTGGATATCACATATGTGGTATGGCTCAACATGTAGTGGTATAATTTTTTGGTTGCAAAGACCACTTCTAAGCACATCTTCTCTACGTATGCATATCCAAATTTGTATCTCACCAAAGTGCGGCTAAGGTAATATATCGCTTGCTCTTTATCTTGAACATTATTTTGAGCTAACATGGTACCCAAAAAAAAATTGTAGATGATATATATAGCAGGAATGGCACATCTAGCCTTGGTGGAGCTAGGACTGGCGACATTGCCAGGTACTCTTTCATCTCAGCAAAGGCTTGCTAACATTCTTCGTCCCATTGAAAAGGGACTCCCTTGTGTAGCAGTCAATTCATGGATCAACATTTGTCCAATAGTTGTGCGATGAATCATTTTATGGATGGTACTTTGCCCTGTAAGTTTCTTAGTTCCTTGATGTTTATGGGCAGGGCCATTTCTAGGATAACCTTTACCTTTGCTGGGTTTACTTTGATGCCTCATTTATAAATGATGAATCCCAAGAGTTTTCCAAAATTTATGCCAAAGACATATTTCTTAGGGTTCAACCTGACATTGTGCTCAATTAGGTGATCGAAGACCTTTCTAAGGGTCTCAGCATGCTCTTCTTGTAGTAATAATTTGGCTAGTAAGTCATAAATGTAGTCTGCCAAGACCTTGTGCATGTAGTCATGGAAAATGTATGTCATAGCCTATTGATAAGTGGCACCAACATTTTTAAGGCTAAATAACATTACTTTGTAACAGAATATCCCCCATGGAGTGGTGAATGCGATTTTATGCTGGTCTTTATATTTAATATGAATTTGATTGTAACTAGAAAAATCGTCCATTAGGGAGAGCATCTCATGACCTGTAGTTGCATCTACAAGAGCATCTATATTGGTCAATGGAAATGAATCCTTTGGAGTCACCTTGTTGAGATCCCTGAAGTCTGTGCAAATGCAGACTCTTCCATCAAGTTTTCCTATGGGCACCGTGTTTGATACCCATTTTGAATAGTTGATGGGAACAATAAATACCACATCCTATAGTTTTTGCAACTCATTTTTAACCATCAAAGCGATGGTTGGATGCATCTTTCTAAGTGTTTGCTTGACCGGTTTCTTCGTGGGATCTATTGAAAGGTTGTGGACAACCAATTTTAGATCTAGCCCTGACATGTCTTTATAGGTCCAAGAAAAGAGATTTGGCCTCCCTTTCAGTAGAGGAATTATGATGGTTTGTTCTTCCGACGATAAGATTTCTCTAAATTTGAATTTCTTTGGTTGATAAGTATCATTGCCAATGTCCACCTTGAAAGTCTCCTCTATTACTATATGTTACCCCTCCTCAAGCTGGTGAGGAGTGGGGATTATATGAATGTCATCTACTGGATTTATGGTTCCCACTGACTAAGTTTCAAGGCTAGTGTGATAGACATCATGCGCACAACCTGGTGTAAAATGGAACGGTTGCAACATCTCTTCATTAGGGAAGAAATCCTCAGGTTCTAGGGGTGAATCAGCATGATCTCAATCAATAGTGCCTACATTAAGATACAATGGTTTTTAGGATCTTCTGGGTTATGGATTGGAGTGGTCAAATCAATGGAGATCATATTAATGTATGGAATGGAATATCCATGGCCATGCGGGTGGGAATCTATGTCCTAGGTGTGCCCTTCATACTCACAATGAGCCTTTGGGGGTATAGGGATTTCAGGATCCAATCTATGGACTAATAATATGATGGGATCGCTGGGCAACAATTACTATCTGTATGTTAATGGCTCTGCGTCTATCATGCGATGGATGGTATTTAGGTTGATTGGCCTCCCTAGAAAACATAGATTAGGATCGATGGCACGGAGTTTGGCTTCCCTTCCACCAATAGATTGATAGGACACAAGTGTCGAGGCCCAATATAAGCCATCTTAGTCTCATCCTCGAAGTCGTCATCACTTATCTAGAATTCGTTTGCATTGGTTTCTGGCCCTGGGAAGAGGGGTTGGCTTGCTTACTTATGCCCCAGATAGGCCAGCTCAGTCTCGTCTTCATAGTTATCATCACTTATGAAGAATCCATTAGCATTTTTCTCTGGCCCAATAACATGGCTCATGTATCTAGGCTGTAGGTAGGCCATCTCTATTGAGTCTCCTGACTCATAACCACTTTTATCGAACATGTACCCATTCTCACTTGAGATGCACTCTGTTTCATCTAAGATGTAGCCACTCTCCGTCTAGCTTGTCCAAGTAAGATTTTGTATATACCGAGGCCCATTGTAGGCCAAGTTGGCTCTCTCTTCATCTTTGCTTGAGATATATTCATATTATTCTTACTTGTAGTCATGATTTGGCTCATCCTCCCATAGGATTATCCCTGATGAGAACATATCAAAAGAGGATCCAAGATGATATTCATAAGGGGGCGTAACATTAACCATGGTGACCTCTTCGTCACCCTAGAAGTTTCTGCTAGGGGGTTTATAGGGGTTCCAGTCAATGTCCTTCCCACACCCAAGGCTTAGCCTATCTAAGGCAGTTTCCAAAGAATCATTGTGGCCATGCATTTGATAACCTAAATCTCACTTATCGATAAGTAATTGATATTGCAATTGAAATGGCATCTAACATCCTTGCTCATATAGGCCTAGGCCATAGCCATGCTAGTGACACTGCTCAAAGTACTTTAATGTAAACTTGGGGTTAGATAGGTAATGCAAATTCATGGTGAATGACTCATCTGCATACCTTTCTAAATCAGGTGCAGTGTGGGCATAATCTAGACCAGCATATATGAAATTAGTTTGATTGGGTGGGACCCCTAAGGGTACCAACATCCCTACTAGTAGATTTGGGCCTCTTGGTCGTCTCATGTCTTGTGCAGACTCAATGATTGGCATGAACGTTATATTCTACATAAGATATTCACCCAACACTATGTTGGCTAGGTGAATTATCACCTGTGGTGCATATGACGTTGTTGATGATGCGGGTGAGGCAGGTTGAGGTACCTCCTTGGCTATTTCTTGGGAGTGTTCCTCCTCCATGGGAGTAGGGACTTCCGTAGTTGCTATGGTCAGAGTTTCCTTGGGTCCTTCCTTCACTAGGGGCACCTTCAACTTTTGTTTGTGCCTTGCCTTATCTGTGGAAGGCTTTTTAGAAGTGCTAGTGGTTTTGGATGTAGGAGGTGGTACCGACATGGATGGGTCACCTCGTACTGATCTGCTTTTTCTACCTATTGAGTGTTAATTTTACCCAATTGTGAAATTACACTCTCCCTTAGGGTTTGATTTCCAAAACCCTCTCTTGCAAAGAAGTTAAACAAACAACTTCTCCAAGGTCTCCGCTATACTAGCATTTGCATATGTGTATTAGTAATCTTAATAAAAATATCAATTCAATGCTAGGAACACCTTAGTGATTGCAAGTAACTGTAAACAAGGGGCATGTGTTGGTTTATTTTACCATGCTACTTTAATGATTGTTCATGGAACCAAAATAAAGTAAATGTGAATTGGCCCTCATATGACCACGATGTAGTATCTTAGTTCCTTTTATCTTGAGGATTTTAAGGTGGATTTTATCTTACCGTATTAAGTGGATTTTAATCAGGTTTTACCTTGCATTTAAATCCTACTTTAAACATGAAAGTAAAGATAAAAATTTCTCCATGAATGTGAATTTGAAATGATGAATAGGCTGCTTAAATGTAGCTTCTTATCATGAAGATAAAGATAGCCTTTGATGTGATTGATAAATTATCCCTCTTTGGTGAAATTAATTTTCACAAAGAGATAATAATTTATGGCCTTAAAATAAGGGCTTTAAGATGTCATTTAATTATCCCTCTTTTATGAAATAATTTTCATGAAGAAAAATAATTTAATGTTTTAAAATAACACCCTTTTAATATAACATATAAAATTACCCCCCTTCAATAAAATCAGAATTTTCATGAAGAAAGGTGTATTTATTGCTCTAAAAATGATGGCTCATGAAATGCCATGAAATTTTCCCTCCTTTTATGAAATTGGATTTTCATAAAGGAAAGGTCATCTTGTGCCTATAAATAAAAATACAGAATTTAAAAATCTGATATACCTCCAAAACTTAAAAAAATGAATTTCAAAAATTATAAAAATCCTTAAAAACAACAGTTTTCAAAAATTAATATAAAATCGAAATGACATCGGAATGAGTTTGAATATTTTGTGTATGGAATATTGATGTTCATTATAGGCAGCCATGTATTTATTTTTGTCCTTTTATTTTTTTACGATTTTTATTTTAATGTCTGAAAATAAAATAAAACTCTACACAATGAAAGTTTAGAAAACAGAAAATAAAATTTGAAAATAAATTTAAATGCTGAAAACGTAAACATGTAAAGCTTTGTCAGTTTGATGGCACCCCATCCTGCAAAACTGAAGATGTGAGAAACTCATACATGCAACCTAGTCTATTCGACCTGCATTTGCACAACCGAAATAAACTAAGTGCTAGCTCCTAAGATTTAAAAATAAATTTCAAATTTCGAAATTCACATGAAGTAACAAAAAAAAATGCATAAACTTCATCTATAAATCTAGAATCTAGAAGGGGAAATATAAACAATAAAATCTGAACATGCAGAAAAAAATCTCTTTCTTTCTTGCTAACAAGGCCTCAAATTTCTGAAAAAACGCATTTGCATTCAAAAGTATTTTATTTTTTACAGCGTCATTTTGGCAGCGCTTGGCCTGGCCAAAAATTCCAGCCCTTTTTCCATACTACAATGGTGTATTTGAAAGCTCCAATGTGACCCTTCACTTCAGTTCCAAAGGACCCTTCGTTTGCTTCGAGACCCTTCATTTCTCTTTCGCAGCATAACACTTTCCTCCGTTTAGTTTCCCCTTTCCATATTAGTCACTGTTTTAGACAAAATATAATAGGCCCTACTGCATTTTGATGTTTGGTAACGCATTTTCCATGCTTTACAAATTTTCCTCTCACCCAATATCATATCGACTTATGAATGACTTTCCAAAAATGCCAAATGGCCATGACATTATATGGATATAATTTGGCAATTATTTTAGCAAGATATCGGGTATTATGAAGAATATAGCTTGCAATGTCGATATCCACTCTGGTTTGGTTTCTTTCTCTGTTTTCTCGTTGGGTCTCTGACGTTTCATAAAGTAGGTAACGGTCGCCTCATATTCCTCTTACTTTACTTAGGACCACTTGCCAAGTGGAGTTTTAAATTAAAGGCATGTTTGCACACCTTTCTAAACTTCAATTGCCTCAACCCCAAGTGAGCCCCCCTTTTGTAAATTAACGCCTATTACTATACTTTGATCCTTTTCAATAGTTTTGGGCCCTTTTGATTTAACTAATAATATCATAAATCAGAGCATTCCTGGCGTTAAACGGTAAGCCACGATACCACCATTATGATTTCATTGACATGCATCTCTTTGCAGACCCTCAAACCTCTGATGATCCACTCCATATGTCGGTGGTTACATGACAGGGTCCACGTGTTGTTGTTGATTGTACCCACCCTGCCATACTTCAAAGTTATCGCGGTCACAGCGCTGCAATTTAAATTTCACCGAAGTTCTCCAATATTACCTACGTGGATTCCATGTAACTTTGCAACCAACACCTCCTCTGCATGCCATGACTACCATGCTTGCATCTCTAATGCCTTTTGTCATGTCCATGTCGTTCGTTGTTCTCAGTTCGAGCCCCTCCATTGACTCTCGCATATTCTCACATTCTCGAATTTGATCCGAGCCTTGTGTGCATTCACACTGGAAAATAAATCCAAATTTTCCACTATTTATTTTTTATTATCACTATAAGGCCCCTGCGCATTGCGTCGTCAACCAAAACTTTCATCTTTGGATCCTCGTTGTTAGCATCGTGCTTTACACCCACGACACGCACCTTTCTGAACATGTCACCTATGTCTACTTCGATCGCCGCCTTATCAGCTTCTGTGGGCTCGTTGGCATCCATATCATTGTGGCTACATTTGTCTTTGATAACTCTCACTCCACGCATATAAAATTGGCGACCACTGTGCATAGCATCCCAGCCAGTAATCGCATGATGCCATCTCAATATCGATATTCGTTGAGTGCACACAACTCAATGATTTGATAAAGGTCATTGACAAACGCTGAACTCCACCTACGTAGCTCCACATCAATGTTGGTGTCTATTTTGATTCTCGTGCCTTTCATCCGTAGGATTCATGAAACTGCTTTAAATGACTACCATGTCTTTTGGTTCCTACCCATCGTGCTTATATCATTTGTTGTCCTCTGAGTATCTACCACGTCGGATGGCAAAAATCGCATCAATAGAGAAGTCGCACATCCATTCATCAATTGGTTCGTAGCACCCATCCGATATTCCACACTCTAATTGGTCGCATCGATGCTTTCATCCTTGGCTCGCTTGTCACCGTGCTACACACTACCACATTGACAGGTTCAGTCATTGTATTCATCGCTCGGCTCTATCTTCCATCCTACGCCTGATATTTGTCTTCGTTATTCGCCACAGTCTAGGTGTCGCCTCTGAGCGTCCATGCCATTCGACGTCTTCTTACCTGAACAACACAACGCATACTATTAGTTCTTTTAAACCAAACCATGGGCATAGGTAAAGACATCCAAGCAAATATGGTGGTCTTTGATTCAAAATATCAACATGCCATATACCCCTTTAAATTTATAATGCAGTCATAACTAACATTAAAAAGTAAATATAAACCTAACCACTAACAAATTTGAAATTAGATAATAAGAAGCCTATGGTTTCATTCTCTTATTATATATATATAGATATATATATAAGGTACTTTATTACTTGTTTTATTATTATTTTTTTCATAACTTTTATTTTTATTGGAACCAACAATCATATTCAATGAAGATAAAAGAGGTTACAATAAACTTTTATTTTAGCATATCTATTTATTTATTTATTTAAATCTTTTCTTTATTATTATTATTATATATGAAACATGTAATAATAATAATAATAATAATAAGCTTTCTTTTGTTTTTATTTTATATATATATATATATATATATATATATATATATATATATATATTTTTTTTTTTTTTTAATATTTTATCATTTTTGTTTTCATTATCACTTGAAACACACATGAGAGGAACACAAAATTTAACAACAACAAAACAAAACAAGAAAAGTCATCGACAAGAAAATATCGTCGACAATAAAATATTGTTGACAAGAACTGACGATAACTGCAAACCCACAACAAAACGAAAGCATTAGACACTTAAAACAAACCACAAACATCCAAATACCAAAAATAAAAGGTGGGTCCCCAAGTTTTGGGGCTAGTTGTGGAGCAACCACAACAAATGGTGACTCTGTTGGGAAATGCTCCTGAGCATTTCGGTAAGAACCCAACCTGAAACGAAAACACACAAGATCAGTGAGACAAAATAATTTAGCAACGTCTCAAGAAGGTGGGGGTAAACAGCTTCAGAATGAAAACAACTAATCCATCTGCCTTTGCTCAGTGTGTGCAAAAGTGATTCATTCTCGCATTTCTGAAAATCCTCCAGATTCCATCATCCCTTTCTGCATTAGGCTATGAAGTACAACTCATGAAGTGAAGACTTTTACAGATAGAGCCCCACTGCCAGTCAGGCATCTATAGCCCCGGTGAGGTTTATCTAACTCACCCGTGTGTTCGCTTAATGCTTTGCAAAGCCCATCTATCCTAGGTGTGTCTAGACTTTCAATGCTCATTCTCTCTTTTTTCTCTTTTTTTCTCTCTTTTTCTCTTTTTCCTTTTTTTTTTTTTCTCTCTTTTTTTTTCTCTTTTTTTTTCTCTTTCTTTCTAAGTATCAAACTTTGCCTAGCCAGGGCCCCACTACTAGTCAGGCATCTATAGCCCCGGTGGAGTTTTCCTGAACTAGATGACAGATTTCAAGAAATCTGTTGCATAGCTTGTACCTATGGAACTCTTGCAAAGCCTCAAGTCTCACTAAGGTTAGAAAGCCAGTAAGTAGAGCATTTTAGATTTTTGCCTAGGGTTGCATAATCAAGACAACTTCATCCTTCTTACTTCCAGAAACACCATTTAATGTGTGTGAGTCCCATGTGGAGCTTTGGCTAATCTTTCATTGTTCCACTTTCCACCATTTTAGTCCCAAAATCTGAGCATGATCACCAAATAACTCATCCCCCTTTTCTCGAGTTCATCAATTTTCAGATCAAGTACTCCAACCTACTAAATAAAGGAGCTTCAAAAATGCCAGAGACCAAAAGTTAGTGACCACGAAATATTACCCCTAAGAAAAGGGACAACCCACCACAAAATAACAACACAAACCAAAACACAAAAACCAAAACCAAAACAAAAACCAAAACTATATACAAATGTACAATATGGTACAAGATGGTGCAAAGTTTGAACTATCACTTCCCTGGATCCCAAACATGATTAGAACATTTCAAAAGACATATAACATGATAAGCATGCCAAATGTTGTAGGAATCCAACAAAAACAAGATTAAGCCAAACAATGCAACAAACTTCAACTTGCCTCTCTCACCCCACCAATTTGATTTAGTTCCATTAATGATCCCATAGGTGAGATTCAAATCATTAAATTGATTAGACAACATTTGATTTTCAATTGTTTCTTGTCTATTCTTTAAAATGTCAATTTCACAACTCAATTCAAGATTTAGAACTAGGCTTTCTTTTTCAAATATGAAATCTTGCAAACAAGAGCCTATTTCTAAAAATTTCAAAGCCAATTCATTATTCATGTTTTTAGGCCAATCAAATTTATGCAAAAATTTGCAAGTATCTAGGATATTTACTAAATGAGAATCATTATAAGTTTTTATCCTAGATTCAATAATTAATTGTTGATGAATTTGATTCAACAATTCAAGTGCATCAACTTCTTTTTCATTCATCAAAGCATTCTTATTAAAGGTGTACGTAGAAATTAATCCTTGTTCTTCATTCACCTTCAATGGCATTTCATCATAAACATCATTCAAATTCAATAAATGGTCATACAAATTTTCACCTGAAGCTTGGATGCTTGGACACAAAAGGTTAGATTTTACCTTTTGCACATTTTCATTTACCAAAGCTTGGTGAGGATTTGCAATTTCTTCATTGATTACCTGTTCATCAAACATACCAAAATTGGGCACCCAATTGAAAACATGTCCATCCTTTTCAACCCTTAAATCTTGTTGGTCAAGGTGTGTATCAAGTAACCCATCTTGATGATCAATCATTTGAGTTGCTTCAAATAAATCAACCTCTTTGTCATTTGATTCCAACTCCTTGTTCACTATCCATGGTATCTCTTCATTTGAATCCTCAAAACAATCATGCGAATTAGTATCCGAATTTTCAATATCTCAAAATGAAAGAGTAGATTTTACCTCTTCCTCATCCAAAATAGATGAGTCATAAGAAACTTTTACCATTTCTTCCCTTTCTATTTCAACAAAATTTTCAATGAATTTATGTTCAACATGATCAAATTTTGTAACCTTCTCAAATCTTGTGAATGTAATATCTTCATATGAAGTAGAAGTTTCAACCTCCTGCATATCAAGTGGAATAGAAGTTTCATCAATAGGGGTGTGAGAAAATAACACATCTTCATATCTTCCCCAACCATTGTAAAAATTATCATCCAAATTCATGGGATGAAACTCTATGGTATCTGTGACATGATCTTTTGATTCATCCATCAATTCTTTTTCTTCTTTGTCCTTGGTAGTAGGATCATTATCATCTTCCAAAATTTGATGAGATTCCAACCCTTCTTCCAAAATATTCTCAAATTGTGTAGGAGTTGTAATATCTTCCTGTGAGAAAGTGATTGTGTTATCCTGCATATCAATTGACACAAAGGGTTCATTAGAAGGTTTAGAGTGAGCATATTCATCCAATTTCTTCCAAGAATCATAGTGATCATCTTCCAAAATCAAGTTGTGATGCTCAACTATTTCTTCAACATCTTCCAATTCATCAACATGTTTCTCATCAAATTCACCTTCACCTTCCTTAGATGGTTCAATGATTTCCAAAAGTGGGCTACTTTTTGTATCCAAGTTTGTAAGATCAATATCTACATTTGTAACCCATGATTCAATTTCATCACAATTTGGAAGGTGAGGAATTTCTTGATCATCAGTTTCAAGAATCTCATCCAAAGTGTCTTCCAAGAACAAGTGGTGAAATTCTATTATATCTTCAAATTCATTTATTGATTCTCTTCCAATTTCACTTTCAACCACTTCATTCAATTCTATGGTAGGTTCTGTCCTATCACATATCCCAACACTAATTAGATTTAGGACACCATTATCTGAATACTCATGCACTTCTAGAAATGAATCCATCTCTACACAATCCTCATTAGTGGATGTTGGCTTGGCAACTTGCACCTCCTCTTGGACTATATCTAAGGTGGTTGTAATATTTGGACATTCAAATTCATCCCCTTGATCATTCACCTTAGGTATCATTGGAGTGGAGGGTGCTATATTAGATGGTTGGTGTAGGTTGGCATCAATAACTCCAGAAGAACAATCTCTCATGGGAACATGTTGTGCCTCCACTTGCCCTTGTTCTACCATTATTGCAACCTCATAGATTCTAGGAAAAGATGAGTCATCAAGATTTTCCTCAATAAGTGTAGCAAGTGTGGGGGGTATGGCTCCCATGTATACTTCAATAGCTTCCTCTTCTGGTATGTCCAAAATTTCCCACATTTGAGAGTACAACTCATGGAACCTCTCATTGAATTGACTCATGGATTCATTAGGCTCTTTACAAATAGAGGTAAATTGATTTTGCAACATATCTAAGTCAACTTGATTACCAAAATGATAAAGATAGGTTGCTTCTAGTTGGATCCAAGAAGTCCTAACCTCCATGGGTAATTGGCCATACCACAAGAATGATCTGTCATCCAAAATGTATGAGAAGAACCTACAAGCAATATCCTCATAGAAAACTTGACATTGAAATAATGTGCTCTTGTAGACATGCAAATTTTGTAGGTATCCTAATGACACCTCTTGATTAAACAGTCGTAGAAACTCCAATAACATTTCAAGAATTTGATGGGGTGTTCCAAACATAGGAAAACACTCATAATACTTTCCTAACATAGATACCATTTCTTCTCTTAAAGATACCACTTGCTCCTCAAATGTCGCCATTAGTGAAACTCAAAGAATAACTTTAGAACCAAATTTTTTAGTCAAATAAAAATATCTTGCAAAGAAGCATAAAATGACTAACAATTTTCAAATGAGTAAACCACAAAGATCATCATGTTAGTATCATCCCAAAATATATGCATCAATTAAACCATGACATGAAAGAACATTCTCAAATTTGCCAAAAGGTTAGTATTAACACATCATCAAATAGAGAATGTTAGAATCAATGAAAGTGATCAACAAAATTTCATTAGTCAAGACCAATGTCTTTGGATAAATATTTCAAGTAACATGAACAATTTAGCATCTAAATAGCAATAGAATAAATCAATTCAAACCCTCTTAGCTCCCAAAGTGTTGAGTGCTAAAGAGGCCAAAGATGCTAATCAAATGAACTTGAAATATTTAGCAATTCAAAACTCTCAAAGTTACACCAAATCACATCATTCATGTATGAACAATCCAAAAGTGTTAGATCAATGAAAACCAATGCATGAATTGCTTAGCATAAATAAAATAAAGTAAACCAATTCAGGCCCTCCTTCTAGCGCCAAAATGTTGAGTGTTAATTTTACCCAATTGTGAAATTACACTCTCCCTTAGGGTTTGGATCCCAAAACCCTCTCTTGCAAAGAAGTTAAACAAACAACTTCTCCAAGGTCTCCGCTATATTAGCATTTGCATATGTGTATTAGTAATCTCAATAAAAATATATCAATTCAATGCTAGGAACACCTTAGTGATTGCAAGTAACTGTAAACAAGGGGCATGTGTTGGTTTATTTTACCATGCTACTTTAATGATTGTTCATGAAACCAAAATAAAAGTAAATGTGAATTGGCCCTCATATGACCACGATGTAGTGCCTTAATTCCTTTTATCTTGAGGATTTTAAGGTAGATTTTATCTTCCCTTATTAAGTGGATTTTAATCAAGTTTTATCTTGCATTAAATCCTACTTTAAACATGAAAGTAAAGATTAAAATCTATCTATGAATGTGAATCCGAAATGATGAATAGGCTCCTTAAATGTAGCTTCTTATCATGAAGATAAAGATAGCCTTTGATATGATTAATAAATTATCCCTCTTTGGTGAAATTAATTTTCACAAAGAGATAATAATTTATAGCCTTAAAATAAGGGCTTTAAAATGTCATTTAATTATCCCTCTTTTATGAAATAATTTTCATAAAGAAAAATAATTTAATGCTTTAAAATAACAACCTTTTAATATAACATATAAAATTACCTCCCTTCAATGAAATCAGAATTTTCATGAAGAAAGGTGCATTTATTGCTCCAAAAATGATGGCTCATGAAATGCCATGAAAATTTCCCCTCCTTTTATGAAATTGAATTTTCATAAAGGAAAGGTCATCTTATGCTTATGAATGAAAATGCAGAATTTAAAAATCTGATTTACCTCCAAAACTTAAAAAAATGAATTTCCGAAATTATAAAAACCCTTAAAAACAGCAGTTTTCAAAAATTAATATAAAATCGAAATGACATCGGAATGAGTCCGAATCTATTGCGTATGGAATATTGATGTTCATTCTAGGCAGCCATGTAATTATTTTTGTCATTTTATTTTTTTACAATTTTTATTTTAATGCCTGAAAATTAAAAAAAAATTTGCAAAATAAAAGTTTAGAAAACAGAAAATAAAATCTGAAAATAAATTTAAATGCTGAAAACGTAAACATGCAAAGCATTTCCAGTTTGATGGCACCCCGTCCTGCAAAACCGAAGATGTGAGAAACTCTTACATGCAACCTAGTCTATTCGACCTGCATTTGCACAACCGAAATAAACTAAGTGCTAGCTCCTAGGGTTCAGAAATAAATTTCAGATTTCGACATTCACATGAAGTAACAAAAAAAATGCATAAACTTCATCTATAAATCTAGAATCTGAAAGGGGAAAGATAAACAATAAAATCTGAGCATGCAGAAAAATCTCCTTCTTTCTTGCTAACAAGGCCTCAAATTTCTGAAAAACGCATTTGCATTAAAAAGTATTTCATTTTTTACAGAGTCATTTTGGCAGCGCTTGGCCTTGCCAAAAAGTCCAACCCTTTTTTCATACTACAATGGTGTATTTGAAAGCTCCAATGTGACCCTTCACTTCAGTTCCAAAGGATCCTTCGTTTGCTTCGAGACCCTTCATTTATCTTTCGCAGCATAATGCTTTCCTTCATTTAGTTTCCCCTTTTCCATTTTAGTCACTTTTTTAGACAAAATATAATAGGCCGCACTGCATTTTGATGTTTGGTAATGCATTTTCCATGCGTTACAAGTTTATCTCTCACCTAATATCATATCGACTTATGAATGACTTTTCAAAAATGCCAAATGGCCATGACATTCTATGGATATAATTCGACAATTATTTTAGCAAGATATAGGGTATTTTGAATAATATAGCTTGCAATGTCGATATCTACTCTATTTTGGTTTATTTCTCTATTTTCTCGTTGGGTCTTCTGACATTTCATAAAGTAGGTCACGACCACCTCATATTCCTCTTACTTTACTTACGACCACTTGCCAAGTGGAGTTTTAAATTAAGGGCATGTTTGCAAACCTTTCTAAACTTCAATTGCCTCAACCCCGCGTGATCCCCCCCTTTTGTAAAGTAACACCTATTACTATACTTTGCTCCTTTTCAATAGTTTTGGGTCCTTTTGATATAACTAATAAGGTCATAAATCAGAGCATTCCTGACGTTAAACAGTAAGCCACGATACCACCATTATGATTTTAGCGACATGCATCTCTTCGTAGACCCTCAAACCTTTGACAACCCGCTCTATCTGCCAATGGTTATGTTGTGGCTGATCCACAACACACCTCAAAATTGGGGACCCACATTTTTTGCATGTTTTCCAAGAAGATTGCAGTGGCCCAGATGTCAAAAGAGCAAAGAAAAGCAGAAATGATAAGTTGGCGCGATATCGCGACATGTTGCTCCGTCGCAAACAGAAATAAAAAGTTGTCGTGATATCGCGACATGTTGCTCTGTCACGACCAAAAATAAAAAGTTTTCATGATTTACAGGGGGCCATTATGGAACATGCAGGGAGGCACTGAACACGTGGCATAAAGGTGTAAGGGTTACAGAGCGGTTACAGTTAGCAAAGAAGATCAAACGTTTCGACGCTCGAACAGAGCCAAAAATAATGAAGAGTCGGGGAAGACGAAACGAAAGGACCTAGGAAACGAAACGAAGCGTCGTAGGGCGAAACAGAGAGCATGGCCAGAAAGTTTAAAAGCAGAAGCACAGGATAGGTACAGGGGGTCGAAAACCACTGCGAACAGGGTTACAGAGCTGAAGGCGAGAAGGCCATTCTGGGCTTCGCTTTGGGTTGTTTCTCTTCCACTAGACTGGTTTGGAAAAACCAGACATTCTGCTATTGTAACATGACATATTTTTAATGCAAAAATATTCAAAAATTTGCATCTTGTGGGCAAGAAAGAAGGAGATATTTTGTGCATGCTATGGATTTAATGTTTATTCTTTCATTTTTTTTTTTAGATTTCGGATTTATAGATAATGTTAAATACCACTTTTGTGGGTTACATTAGGCGAATATTTGAAATCTGAATTTTATTTCATACCCTAGGAACCAACACTTAGTCTATGGGGATTATGCATGTTTTGCAGGTCCAATAGGTTAGGTTGCATGCATGGAAAACTCACATCTTCGGTTTTGTCGGAATAGGATAGCATCATGCTGAGTGCATTTCATTTTCAGTTTTTTTGCATTTTATTTTCTTTGTCTGCATTTTATTTTTTCCAAAAAGTTTAACTTATTTAAAATAAACATTTAAAAATTACAAAATCCAAAAAATCAATGAACAATCACTAAAGTTTCATGGTGAAATAAACCATAATTGCCCCTTGTTTACAGTTACTTGCAATCACTAAGGTATTCCAAGCATTTAAATTGAATATCTTTTATTTGAGATTACTAATACATATATGCAAATGCTAATATAGCGGAGACCTTGGAGAAGTTGTTTGTTTGACTTCTTTGCAAGAGGGGATTTGGAACCCAAATCCTATTGGAGAGTGTGTTTTCACAATTGGGTGAAAATACCACTCAACAGATTGGCGCTAGAAGGAGGGCCTGAACTGGTTTATTTCACTGTGATTTAAGTGCTACAGGGATTTAAATTTTGAATATTTCATGCCCTGTTAATTGTTATCTTTACTCCTCTAACACTCGGCAGACTGTTAAAAGGAGGGCCTGAATTGGTTTACTTTTTTCTATTTACGTTAAACAATTCAGGTATGTTGTATATCATTCTAACGCTTTTTGATTGTCCATACAGAAACAATGTGATTTGATTTAATTTTGAAAATTTTGGTCGTGACTAACGAAGTGTTGTTTCATGCAATTACTTTTCATTTGATTTTAATGAATACATCTCTTAGTTGATGCTAACTTGATTTTTATACATTGCAGGTTGGATATTTGCTAGTCACTTCACGCTGATGTGTCGTGATTCCTTCCTTTTTTACTAATAGATTTTGGTTCTAAAGTTACATTTTGAGTTTCACTAATGGCAACACTTGAGGAGCAAATGGTATCCCTAAGAAAAGAAATGATGTCTCTAAGAGAAAGAATGGTATCTATGATGGAGGATCATTATAAGGGTTTGTCTATACATGTGATACCCTATCAAATTCCTAAAATGTTATTGGAGTTTTTACGATGCTTTAATCAAGAGGTGTCACTAGGATACTTGCAAAAACTACATGTCTACAAGAATACATTATGCCAATTCCAGGTTTTCTATGAGGAAGTAGCTTGTAAGTTATTTGCATACATTTTGGATGATAAACCATTCTTTTGGTACAGCCAACTACCCATGGAGGTTAGGACTTCTTGGATACAACTAGAAGCAGCCTATCTTTATCATTTTGGTAATCAGATTGACTTAGAAATCTTGAAAAATCAGTTTACCTCCATATGTAAGGAGCCTAATGAATCCTTGAGTCAATTCAATGGAAGATTTCGTGAGTTGCACTCCCAAATGTGGGAAAATTTTAACACATTAGAAGAGGAAGCCATGGAAATATACCTGGGAGCCATACACCCCACACTTGCTTCACTCATTGAGGAAAAAATGGGTGGCTTGTCTCTAGAAAAAATCCATGAGATCTTAGAAGAGATAGAACGACAAGGTCTTGAAGAAGAAAAGGCACAACATGTTCACATAAGAGATTGTCCTTCTAAAGATATTGATGCCAACCTACACCAACCATCAAATGTAGCACCCTCCACTCCAATGATATCTAAGGTAAATGATCAAGGGGATGAATTTGAATATCCAAGTGTTACAACCACCTTAGATGTAGTCCAAGAGGAGGTGCAAAGTGCTAAACCAACATCCGCTAATGAGGATTATGCAGAAATGATCTCATTCATAGAGATACACGATTATTCGGATGAAGGGGTTCTAAATCCAACAATGTTTGATATGTGTGATAGGACGGAACCCACCATAAAATTGAATGAAGTGGTTGAAAGTGAAATTGAAATAAAATCAATAAATGAATTTGAGGATATGATAGAGTTTCACCACTTGTTCTTGGAAGATACTATTGATGAGATGTGTAAAATTAACGATCAAGAAATTCTTCACCCTCCAAATTATGATAAAATTGAATCATGGGTTACTAATTTGGATTATGATGGCCTTACAAATTTGAATTCAAGAAACGACCCACTTTTGGAAATAATTGAACCATCTAAGGAAGGTGAAGATGAATTTGATGAGAAACACATTGATGAATTGGAAGATGTTGAAGAAGTGGTTGAACGTCACCACTTGATTTTGAAAGATGATTATTATGATGCTTGGAAGAAGTGGGAAGACTACACTCACTCCAAAACTGCTAACGAAACTTGTGTGCCAATTGATATACAGGACAACATAATCGCCTACTCGAAGGAAGATATTATAACTCCTGTACCATTTGAGGATGTTTTGGAAGAGGGTTTCAAATCTCATCAAATTTTGGAAGATAATGAGGATCTTACTACCAAGGGCAAGGAAGAAAGTGAATTGATGAATGAATCAAAAGATCATGTCACAAATACCATGGAGTTTCATCCCACAAATTTGGAAGATAATTTTTATAATGGTTGGGGGAGATATGATAATGCATTCTTTTCTCACACCCTTATAGATGAAACTCATATTTCACTTGATATGCAGGATGTCGAAGATCTCACATTCACAAGATTTGAGAAGGTGGCAAAATTCGATCATGTTGAATATAAATTCATTGAAGATGCGAATACAAGTGTGCAAGATGATTTTGAGGATTCAAATGAGGAGATACCATGGATAGTGAACAAAGAATTAGAACCAAATGACAAAGAGATTGATCAATTGGAAGAAAATCGAATAAGGGATCATCAAAACAGATTACTTGACATACACTTTGACCAAAAACATTTGAGGGTTGAAAAGGATGGGCATGTTTTCAATTGGGTGCCCAATTTTGGTATGTTTAATGAACAAGTAATCAATGAAGAGTATGAAGACCATGAGGTAAAAGAGGGAATTGCAAATCCCCATCAAATTTTGGTAAATAAAAATGTTCAAAAGTTAGAATCTAACTTTTTGTGTTCAAGCATCCAAGATTTAGGTGAGAATTTGCATGACCATATTTTGAATTTGAATGATGTTTATGGTGAAATGTCATTAAAGGTGAATGAAAAAAAAGGTATGATTTCTAATCACACCTTTGACAACATTGTTTTAACAAATGAAAAGGAAGTTGATGCACTTGAACTGTTAAATCAAATTCATCAACAATTACTAATTGAATCTAGGGTAAAAACTGTTAATGATCCTAATTTAGTAAATATCCTAGATGCTTGCAAACTGTTACACAAATTTGATTGGCCTACAAATTTGGAAAATGATTTGGCTTTAAAATGTTTAGAAATAGGCTCTTACTTACAAAGTTTCATTTTGGATAAAGAAAGCCTACTTCTAAATCATGAATGGAATGATGAAACTTGCAATTTAAAGAATAGACAAGACAAAATTGAATACCAACCATTGTCTAATCAATTTGATTTGAATCTCACCTATGGTGTTGGTAATAGAACTAAATCAAATTGGTATGGTGAACGTGGCAAGTTGAAATTTGTTGCATTGCTTGGTTTGATCTCATTATTGTTGGATTCCTACAACATTTGGCATACATATTGTGTCATATGTCTTTTGAAATGTTCTAATCATGTTTGGGATCCGGGAAAGTGATAGTCCAAGCTTTGCTTCATCTTGTACCATATTGTACATTTGTATATAGATTTTGGTTTTGGTTTTGGGTTTGTGTTTTTTCAAGTTTCATTTTTAGAATTGCTAGTCTAGTTAGGATTTAAGTTGTGTGTTTGATTTCATTTGACATGTTTAGTTTGTTTTTATATAAAAAAAAAAGAAGAAGAAAAATTTGAGATGTCAACTTATGCCTAAGATCAGGAGAGTATGAAACATTGGAATTGTGTTGTAGAAAGCTCCACAAGTAACACAAACATCTTAAATAATATCGTTTGAATCTTGTAATGCATGAAGTTGTCAGTTTTACACATTATGGTAAAGTAGATGATATATTCCATCCACATTTCAAAAGAAGCAGTGCATTCATATCTCATGTCACATTCCTCATTGCATATACATGTCATCTCACATACATTTTCATTTCATGTGCAATCATTGAGAAGGTGTCGAATCCTCTTAGGGTTATTACATAACATATATTAAAAGGATCCTAAGGTTGGGAACTAATGTCCAAACAATCTTGAACCAAGCACGTTCTATGCACATTAAAGAAGATCTTGGGCAAAATGATCAAAACCATGCTTGGAAGAAAAGGTGAAGGCGAAAAGAATATTTCATGTTTGTCCTATCATGCAACATGATCCTTAAAATAGTGGTTTTTACCACTCCCATAGAGCTTAAAGCCTAAAACCAGAGTAGTAAGGATAGGGTTAAATCCTCATCGAACTTAGGTTGAGGATCCAACTCCCCAAAGCTCTGATTTGACCTTCATGGAGTAGTAAGGATAGGGCATAATTCTCATCTCGCCTAGGTTGAGAATCCGATTCCCCAAAGCTTCTATGTTTCATTTAATCATAAATCTTGGATTGGAAGGATCGTACTACATGTCCCTAGTAAGGATGGGTAGTCATCCCTAAGGTCCAAGAAGTAAAGTTGCTAAGTCTCATTCCATCATAAATCTTGGATTGGAAGGATCGTACTACATGTCCTCTACAAAGGATGGGTAGTCATCCCCAAGGTCCAAGAAATAAAATTAACTAATATTTCCCATTTTATCTTAATATTGGATTGGAAGGATCGTACTACATGTCCCTAGCAAGGATGGGTAGTCATCCCAAAGGTCCAAGAAATAAAAGAAAAAAAATGAATGAAGCTAAATCATGGATTATGGGGTTAAGTATGCCCATGCGTGGCAGCATGTCTTGTCTAAAAACAAGACCACTGACTGTTCAAACGGATAGACTAGCATGACCATTTCATCCATAACTAGTTAAATTATTTTTCTCAAAGTGAGGTAATGAATTCCAAATAGAGTAGTAAGGATAGGGTTAAACTCCCATCTCGATTAGGTTGGGAGTCCGATTCCCCAAAGCTCTGATTTCACTTTCACTTGCACATGGGTTCAAGATAGTAGTGACTCATAACCAACTTTGGGATCTAATAAATTAATTCAGTATACATATATTTGGTCCTAAGAGGGTTTGACAGTTTTAATATGTTTGTTCATGATATTAGAAGGTTTGAGCCTTTTGTAAAGCAGGTTGTTATATCTCTAGCATCTTCATCATACATCAAATCCTGCACAAATCATTCATAGCCTTGCATACAAATCATAAGTGAAACTGACAATGGAATGTTGATCAAGTTCAAGCGATAGGGAATGAAAACACATTGCACACACCGAGCTGATACTTAATGATTCTGATGTTTCATGTATTTTTGATCTATCGATATTTGTTTATCTTTTATGTGTTGACGTCTGTATCTAAGCTTGTATATTTCAGGTTGGGTTCTCACCAAAATGCTCAGGAGCATTTGACAGCAGAGTCGCCATTTGTTGTGGCTGATCCACAACACACCCCAAAATTGGGGACCCACCTTTTTTGCATGTTTTCCAAGAAGATTGCAGTGGCCCAGATGTCAAAAGAGCAAAGAAAAGCAGAAATGATAAGTTGTCGCGATATCGCGACATGTTGCTCCGTCGCGACCAAAAATGAAAAGTTGTCGCGATATCGCGACATGTTGCTCCGTCGTGACCAAAAATAAAAAGTTGTCACGATTTACAAGGGATCGTTATGGAACATGCAGGGAGGCGTTGAACACGTGGCATAAAGGTGTAAGGGTTACAGAGCGAGTACAGTTAGCAAAGAATATCAAATGTTTCGACGCTCAAACAGAGCCAGAAATAATGAAGAGTCGGGGAAGACGAAACGAAAGGACCTACGAAACGAAACGAAGCGTCGTAGGGCGAAACAGAGAGCATGGCCAGAAAGTTTAAAAGCAGAAGCACAGGACAGGTACAGGGGGGTCGGAAACCGCTGCGAATAGAGTTGTAGAGCTGAAGTGATAGGCTATTTTGGACCTGCTTTTGGAGCGTTTTCCTCCACTTGTTCTTGTTTTGATAAACTGGAAGCTTCTGTTGTTGTAAATTGATATATTTTTAATACATAAATTACAAAGAGTTGCATCTCATTGGCAAGAAAGAAGGAGTTATTTTCTGCATGCTATATTTAATGTTCATTTTTCCCTTTTCGAATTTTTAGGCTTGTGGGTGAAGTTTAATACAAGTTTTCTTGGTTGCTTCATGCAAATGTCTAAATCTGAAAATCACAGTTAAAACCCCAAAAACCAGCACTTAGCTTATTTGGATTATGCATGTTTGCAGGTTCAATAGGTTAGGTTGTATGCAGAAAACCTCATATCTTCGGTCTTGTTGAATAGGATTGCAGCCTTCTAAATAGACTTTAGTTTTAGTTTTTTATGCGTTTTATTTTCATTTTCTTAGATTCTCTGCATTTTCATTTTCCAGAGAGATTAGCCTTAGTTTAATTTCTTGTTATCAAAATAAAACACTTGAAAATCTACCGAAATTGAAGTTCACATTGAATTCATGAACAATCATTCAATCTCAGAATAAAATAAATCACAGTGCCCCTTGTTAACAGTTACTTGCAATCACTAAGGTATTCCAAGCATTCAAATTGAATAGTATGTGTACAAAATGCTAACATAGCGGAGACCTTGGAGAAATTACTTATTGAATTTCTTTGCAAGAGGGGATTTGGAGCTCAAATCCTATTGGAGAGTGTGTTTTCACAATCGGGTGAAAATACCACTCAACAGGTTATATGATAGGGTCCACGCATTGTTGTTGACTATACCCACTCTGTCATGCTTCAAAGCTATCGCGATCACAACGTTGTGATTTAAATTTCACCGACTTTCTCCAATATTACCTACTTGGATTCCATGTAACTTTACAACCAGTGCCTCCTCTGCATGACGTGACTGCCACGCTTGCATCTCTGATGTCTTCTATCATGTCCATGTCATTCATTGTTCTCAGTTTGAGCCTCCATCAACTCCCATGTATTCTCATGTTCTCAAATCTGATCCAAGCCTTGTGTGCATTCACACTAATGAATGGACCTAAAATTTCCACTATTTATTTTTTATTATCGTTGTAAGGCCCCTGTGCATTATGTCGTCGATCAAAACTTACGTCTTTGAGTCCTCACTATTAGCATCGTGCTTTACGCCTATGATGTGTGCCTTTATGAACACATCACCTATGTCTCCTTTGATCGTCGTCTTATTGACTTCTATGGGCCTGTTGGCATCCATATCATTATGGCTACATTTATCTTCGACAACTCTCACTCCATGCATATAAAATTGGTGACCACCGTGCGTAGCATCCCGACCAGCAATCGCATCAGGCCATCTCAATATCAATATTCGTCAAGTGCACATGACTCAATGATCTGGAAAAGGTGATTGACAAACGTTGAACTCCACCTACATGGCTCCACATCAGCACTGGTGTTTGTTTCTATTCTAGCACCTTTCATCCGTAAGATTCACAAAACTATTATATATGACTGTCGCATCTTTTGGTTCCTGCCCATTATGCTTATGTCATCCACTGTCCTCCGAGTATCTACCATGTCGGATGGCAAAAACTACATCAAGAGATAATTCGCACGTCCATTCATCAATTGGTTCGCAACGCCCATCCGGTCTTCCACACTCTCATTGGTCGCATCGACGCTTTCATCCCCAGCTCACTTGTCACTGTGCTACACACTACCACATTGATAGGTTCGATCACTGTATTCATCGCCCGGATCTGTCTTCCATCCTACGCCCAAGATTTATCTTCATCATTCGTTGTAGTCTAGGTGTAGCCTCTGAGCGTCCATGCCATTCGACGTCTTCTTACCTAAACAAAACAAACCATACTATTAGTTCTTTTAAACCAAACCATGGGCATAGGTAAAGACATCCAAGAAAATATGATGGTCTTTGATACAAAATATCAACATACCATATACCCCTTTAAATTTATAATAGTCATAACTAACATTAAAAATAAAAATCAACCTAACCACTAACAAATTTTATTGAAATTAAATAATAAGAAGCCTATGGTTTCATTCCCTTATTTTATATATATAAGGTACTTTATTACTTAATTTATTATTATTATTTTTTTCATAACTTTTACTTTTATTGAAACCAACAATCATATTCAATGAAGATAAAAGAGGTTACAATAAACTATTATTTTAGCACATCTATTTATTTATTTTTTATATCTTTTCTTTATTATTATTATTATTATTATTATGAAACATGTAATAATAATAATAATATGCTTTCTTTTGTTTTTATTATATATATATATATATATATATATATATATATATATATATATATATATATATATATATTTATTTATTTATTTATTTATTTATTTATTTATTTATATTTTATCATTTTTGTTTTCATTATCACTTGAAACACACATGACAGGAACACAAAATTTAACAACAAAACAAAACAAGAAAAGTTGTCAACAAAAAAAAGTTGTTGACAATAAAATATCATCAATAATAAAATATTGTTGACAAGAACTGATAATAACTACAAACCCACAACAAAACAAAAGCATTAGACACTTAAAACAAACCACAAACATCCAAATACCAAAAATAAAAGGTGGGTCCCCAATTTTGGGGTATGTTGTGGAGTAGCCACAACACTACCTGGTTGCGTGGGTGGGGATGATGGCCTTATATACAAGTACATTGATGGGAGGGCAAAGTCTCCCGACAAGTCAACTTGATGCACGTACTTGAATGGCTCTTCGTCGAACGGCACCATGTGAACCTGTCCCTCATGCACATACTTGATGCATTGGTGCAGGATTGAGGGCACGAATTGCATGTCTCTAATCTAGGGACATCCTAGAAGGATATTATAGTGCATTTCTCGTTCTAACACATGGCACATCATGGGGATGGTCTTGTGTCCTACTTTTATAGGTAAAATGACTATACCCAATGTGGATCATAGTGCATCATTGAAGGCCCTGAGCATGTAGGAAGTTGGGACAATATTATCCTTAGGAATCTTCAGGTGCCCCATGGCCTTGGTAGTGATGATATTGATCGATGAGCCTGTATCGATCAGAACTCACTTGAATGGGATGTCTTTGATTGACATGATAATATGCAAAGGCAGGTGTGCTATAGTAGTTGGTACTTCTTTGATTTCATGATAGTAAAAACATTTCATGGGCTCTTGGCACTGTTGAACTTGCTCCACAAAATGTGTGAACGCATCTGGGTTTTGGGGCTGGAGCTCGATTGATCTCAAAATCTCCATTAACGTCTCCCTATGGCTAGGAGACTTTTGTATGAGCTCATAGATGGATAATTTGGCTGGAGTCATCTATAAATTTTGCTCTAGTCTACTTTGAATCATTACCACAGGTCTTATTAGTGAACCTATAGGGTTATCATGCACTTGTCTCTACTGAGGTGCAGTTGGGATATTGATGGGAGTTGTCGTCGGTTGTGGTTGCCCATATATCTGAATCCTGGTTGCCACGTTGACAAACTCAACCATTCTGATGCATCCTTGAATAGGCAACTCAACTCAGACCTAGTTAACTTGGGGACACTGATCTCTAGGGGCTTTATGGTTAGGTAAGGGATTCCTGAATATACCCATATCCCTATCGTCGGGAACCAACAGGTTATCAACTTTTAGTTCTCCCTTCTCGATCATGTTTTGCATGATATTCTTAAATCCGATGCAGTTCTTGATGTCATGCCTTAGTATCTGATGGTATCGGCAGTGATGATCCTCCCTGTATCCCCTTGTCTTGGGACGGTTAGGATCAAGCAGTTGTATGTCAAGAAATATTATCCTTTGTGCCTCATTCAATTGGTTGAATATCAACTACATTGATTTTTTTAGAGACGTGAAATAATGAGGTGGTCGACATTCCCTGTTTCAACCCTGGTTGTTCTTGGGATCATAGTTAGCTAGTATGGGTTACACTTGATAATTCTAGGGTTGTTGTCCACTCCTCTTTTGGTGCGGCTAATACAACTTGATTAACTTGAGAAGGCTTGGCCTGCTTTTGCTTGTTCCTATTGTTCTGATTTTTCTTGCCCCATTCTTTCTTGTTGTAGAGCTTAAGGTATCTCTCATCATCCTTAATGTCTTCAATAATCTTGGCTTGATTCAAGGCTTCTTCAAATGATTTGTATTGTTGCAACTTCAATAGCAGAGAGATGTGCTTTGCGCAGCTCTTTGTGAACATCCAAACAAGTTCCTCTATGGGGACTGAGAATGATAGTTTTACCATGACCTTTCTCCATCTATCCCCATAGTCCATTATTGGCTCATCTTCATATTGTTTCAAGTTGGCCAGGTCAGACAGGTTCACCTTCTTCTTGGCTCCAAAGGAGAACCATTCAAGGAACGCATTTTTTAGTTGCTCAAAATTGGTGATGCTATGCTTGGGCAATTGGTTGAACCATTGTGTTGTCGCACTCAAGAATGTTGTGATGAATATCCTCATTTTATTCTTTATAGATATGTTTATAATATATCTCTACAAATGATGCTTCTAGCAATTTCACCTACTTATAATAAGGCCTAAGTATCAAATTTTACATCCCCACTAATCCTTAAGCCCAATCCACCACCAATTTTGAGTCACCAAAAACTTGAATTTTTGTTATCCTTGATCCACTACCATTCTTACAAAAAAGATCAAAGCCTTCCACTCTGACACATTATTGGTGCCTTCACCAAGACTCACTTTGAAAGTGAATTTGTGATTTTCATCCTGATCTAACACTCCTACCCCACATCTACCTAAAATATCTTGAAAAGCTCCATCTAAAAAATCCCAAGACTTCATGATATCCACTGTTAAATTGTCAACTTTCCTTACAAATTTTTATTTTGGGGCTTGTTTTATGTCTTCATAAGTATATGTGATTTGAGCTTGAACTTGTATAGGTGGGATTTTCTTGCTCTTAAGTAACATAGAATTTCTTCCAACCATAGATCCCATGCCACTATTAATGGAATGCACTTGTATTCCTTTAAACTAATTTATGTAGTTAATTTATGCGGTCCTTATGGTGGTAGGAGGTAGTTTGAGAATAATTATTTATATAGTATTTTTTTAAAAAGAAAATGTAATGGTGGGAGGGGACTTAAATTTTGTAACTAAAAGAATAGAAATATGGTGGGAGGAGGTCATAATGGATCCCCTTGCTGAATTTTTCCTATAGAAAATCTAAAATGCAAGGTTGTGTGATGTGGAAACCATTGAATTAGTTCCCACTTAGATGAATCAAAGAACTGGAAGACAAGGTATTTCTAAAATTTTGGAGAGATATTTAGTGTATAAAAACCTCATGAATGAAGTAGAAAGATAAAGGTCTCTAAATAGATCACGATGGGGGATCTAATCATTCATAAGATCAAGGTAGGGGATCTGATTATTCACCAATTTTTTTAGTTAGAAAAAGATCAAAAGAAACCAATAAGACCTTTCAAGTTCAATGTTATTTGGTTGTAATATGAGGAATTTATAAATACAATAAAATATTGGTGGAGGTATTTTGAATTGACAATAGAAGAGACAACTATGTTTTAGTTTTCTAAAAATTTGAGAATCAAATTTGCTACAATCGCATGGGCTAAATATAGTTGACATAGAATCTAAATTAAATCAGTTGTATAGTCGTGAAGGCAACGTGGTTTTTTAAATAAGGAGAAATTGCACGTCAAGGAGTTGGAAAAAAATAAGAGGAAATTGCTAGAATGGTAAGATGCAAAGTGAAGGATGAAAATTAGGGCACTTTGGCTGGAGTAGGGGGTAAGAATGCAAAATTATTTCAAAAGTATGCAAAACAAAGAAAGATGATAAATACCATCTAAGAGATAAAATGGAAGTATGGAAGAAATATGATAAGATTTTAGAAAATAGCTAGATTAAGAGTATCCTAATTTAAGAAAATGCATCAAGAACCCAACTGAGCAAATAAAGAAAAATTCATTAAACTATTACTTTATCTAACCTAAGATGGTCAGTGATGAAGTCAAAGATGCTTTGATGATAAAATTTACTAAGGAGGAGCTATAAAAAATAGTTAAATTTTTTCGGAAGAGAAGAGTCTAAGACCAGATGGTTGGTCCATTTACTTTTATGTGGATTTTTATGAGCTATTGGAAGAAGACCTTTAAAAGGTGCTTGGGGAATCAAGGACTTTTGAGCAGGTACTTAGGTCTATCAATACAAATTTCTTGGCCTTAATTCCTAAGAATGATAAACCAAAATCCTTTGGGGAGTATAGGAGTATATCCTTGTGTAATACTCTTTACAAAATAATCTCCAAGATTATTGTTAGGGGGTTAAAAGGAGTTTTTAGACACCCTCTCATAAGAAAATTTTGGTTTCTTGAGTAAAATATAAATCCATGAAGCTATTGGTGTTGCTTAAGAATCACTTCATTTATTCAAATCAAGGAAGAAATAGGCAATGAAAATTAATATTGATTTAGAAAAACCTTTTGATAGGGTAAGTTGGCTATACATTAGGCTCATATTAATTCACATTGGTTGTGGTGTGCCCTTTGTAAATTGGATAATGGGATGTATTAGTTCTACTTCCTTTACTATCCTAATTAATTGTTCAAATTCTAGTTTCTCTAAGACTTATAGAGGGCTAAGACAAGGATGTCCTAATGGCTTTTTAATCCTTAATACTAAATATAAAAATCACTCCATAGGATCAAATATAATATAGACACAATACAGTAAAATCAAGACAATGATGTAAGTAGAATAATATGAGAAACTAATATGTATATCAAGGCTTATAGTATATCAAATAACATTCACTAATAAACAATAATATGAAAGTAAATAGCCTAAATCATACATGTACAAAGTATGTAGCACATATTAATTGTTCAAAATGTATACAATCTTTATTACTTGACACACTGATACTTTGATACTTGGATAATTAGATACTTTGATATTCCTCTATGGAGTACAATGTAGCCATATTACAATGACTCTTTGGATACTTGACTATTCATTTCCATATGCCAAGTATCATGACTCTTGGCTTCTCTATATGACACTTGCATACTTGATGAACACATGACTCTATATTGTATGCACACATAGACATGACTCTTGACCTTCACTTTGCACACTCTAACCTAAGACACTTATGCACATAGACTCTCATTACACTTGCACACTCACTCACATGATACTTGTGCATTTTTTGCACATACACACTTACATAACACTTGTGCATTTCCTACACATTACAACATTACATAAAATATTACTCACACTCTAAACTAAGACTCAACCCTAATCTAATATTTACAAGATGTACCATGAAGGTACCATGGGGTACATTAGCATGTACCAAATAATGTAATATACTCCAACATCCCCTTGTATTATATTATTTGGTTATTAAAGACTTTAGTCTTCAATTATTATAGTCTTCATTCTTCAAGTGATCCTAGAATCTATGCTTGTAATAGAATTGGAAAGAGATAATTTATTATTTGAAAAATGAGTACATATATATAGGCATGAGAGTGAAGAACATGTGTTTATACTGAGAGGTGGGTGAACAGTATAAGATAAAACTTTTTGCTTTTTAATCCAAATAATAGCATCAGCAATAGTAAAGCAGTAAACATCACACAAAGCATCACACACATGAGAGATATGATTTTACGTGGTTCACCCAATGTGGGCTACTCCACGGAGAAAATATTTCTTATAAATTTTTCTCAAATAAATTCTCTTGGGAATCCTTTCCCTACAATATTTATGGACCTTTGTCCAAAGGAGACACCAATCCCCTTAATCAAGTTAGTGGATCTCTATCCATATTAGACACCAATATCCTAACTTTGCTCTTGCTAGTGATCCTCTAGAAGACCTCTGCCTCCACTGCCCTTACCAAATGGAACCCTATCCACAAAAGACACTTGTCCTCCTTTATCTGGTTGTATATCTCTATCCTCAATTTTATCACCTCCAAAGCTCTATCTCAAATCTGCACTAAACATAGTCCTTCGGTCTAGCACAAATTTGTCCTCAATTTATGTTCTCAAATATGTCCTCAATCTCTGTCCTCAAATTTGTAGTGTAAGCTTCCACAAAATCTCACACAAATTTATCCACAAGTCTTCTCAAAGACTTACCTCAAATATTTTCAACAAGTCAAAACTAAAACTTGTCCAAACTCATATAAACATAAAGAGAATTGTTAGAGACTCAATATGCTTTACATTAATCACAATGCTTAATCACTTTTAATCACTCTTTTATCATAGAAACATATAGAGAATTGTTAAAGACTCAATATGTTTCACACTCTCAATCTCTTTCTCAAATCAATTCAGAATATAGAATAATTTATTTCATAGAACTTGAACAATCAACTCACACATCCACTTGACTAGGCTTAACCAACTCAACCAATCACTCAATGAAATAATCCTTGCTCACAAACCCTAGTCCAAGCATATGAAAACTCACTCAAAATTTTTCCAACAATGCCTATCAACAAATCTCACATAACAATGATACTCATGATCCTTGCAAATCCTAGTTCAAGTTCTTCACTCAACTTAATCACTTCAAAAAAAATGCCTATAAAACAAGGTTTTATCAACAACTCTCAATTCCAGAAAACCTTAAAGCATTAATTCAAATTAATTCAAAACACTCAATAATGCAAACCAAAAAACACTTTTCACTCCAACTTTTCATTCACAATTTCCAACAATCACTCACTAGGAAGAATATGCCCATACCTTTTATTTTATGAAGAAGGAACCTCAAAAATCTGCCACAACCTCAAACACTTCTTTTCCAAGCTCAAGAAAGTTAGAATATGATAAACTCTCTCAAAGATACAATTCAAATATCAAAACACACATACACCTTATCACTCCATCTTGAAGAAAGCATCCATCAACATATACAAAAATAATTGACCAAATACACCTTATAATCTCCTAGATAAAATAATATCCAACACAAAAAATAATGTCAATACAATCACCTTTTCAAAATAACTCGATGGCAAGAAGTCCTCTCAAAATCTATCCAACACTTCAATCCACTTATTTCTCCAATTACCCAAAATAATGACCAATTAATACATTTTGTTTACCCCTTTTAACTCCCAAGAACATTATGTCAAAATCTTAGGCATCACAAAATATATTAAAAAATTTATTACCTTTGCCTTGGTGAGACTCAAACTCGCGACATCGTCTCTACGAGCGCCCTAGCCATGGCTCCAACCGTCGTGTGAGCTAGGTGCTCAAATTGGGAAGTAAGAGCACCACATGCTCTATATTCTCCCTCTTAGCACCTCTCCCAAAATAATTTGCACCGCTTCCTTTGGCGCCTAACCAAAACATTGACCAAGTCCACTCAAAAACGTTGTATGTCAATATTCGAACGCGGTTCCTCCCTCTCACACGCACCCTAGCACACTCCAACTTGCCACAAGACCACCACACTGGATGGTTATGTGACTTAGGGCTATTTTCATTTTATTCCTTCATCGGCGTACATAAGACAAAACATTTTTTCTTCTCCCTTGCATGAAATCGCATGAAAAATACAACTCGCAGACCTTTGTTAATCGAACAAATGATAAATATTTTTCCACTTATGCATATGGTTTTTATACCATTATGTCACCACATTTTCAAATGTTGGTGGATTAATTTTTTATCTTAGACATCGACGCCTTTGATATTAAATAATTAATTTATAAATTATTTAAATTCTTTAGAATTTAAATATTATAAATTAATATTTAATTCCTTTTGGATTTATTAAGGATTAAAGCCTTCTTAGGTTTTACTGCTTTGTATAAATAATATTTATTTATAAATTTAAATTAAATTTGAATTTAAATAATTTATATAATAAATATTAAAACTTCCTTGGGCTTTCTAATATGAATTTAAAAGCCTCCTTGGTTTTTTATGAAAAAACCTTTGCATTGTTCCTCTTGACCTTTTGACATCAACGGTAGCGTATTCCTTGACATCAATGACAACTTTGTTTCCTAAAATTAATGACAAATTTGACTCAAAATGTCCAACAATATCCCCCTTTGTCATTGATGGCAATCCAAATTCAATTTAGCAAAGACTTAACCTCTTCATTGTTCTTCTCCCCCTGGCTCAATGCTCTTTTCAAATCTCTCCTATTTACTCAAATACTAAATCTCTCCCCCTTACTCAAATATCTCCCCCTTTGACATCAATGGCAAAGGGTTACCTTTGGGGCTCGGGGCTAAGAATGAGTTTCTTAGCTTTGCCCCTCCCCCACCTCCTCTTGAGGTGGTTAATTCTGGGGTGGGAGTATTACTCCTAGTTTTCCTCAAAGATACTCAAAGGTCTCATTTGAAAGAGGCTTAGTAAAAATATTTGCTATATGTTCCTTTGTAGTAACATATTCCAACCTGACATATTTATATGTCACTTGTTCTCTCAGAAAATGATACTTTATTGGAATGTGCTTTGTCCTAGAGTACATCACTAGATTCTTTGAGATACTTATAGCACTTGTATTATCACATAATATGGGAATAGGATGATCATGTTTTATCTTGAAGTCTTCTAGAGTTAGCTTCATTCATAATACCTATGTACAAATAGCTACTGCTACAATATATTATACTTGTGTTGTAGATAAGGATATTGAAACCTGCTTCTTACTTAGCCAAGATACTAAACAATCTCCAAGGAAGAATGCTCCTCCACTTGTGCTTTTTCTATCATCAATACTGCAAATCCAATATGCATATGTATATGTTGTAAGTGTGAAACTATCACTTTTTGGATACCAAAGCCCAAAATCCATAGTTCCTTTTAGATACCTGAGAATTATTTTTACTATTGCCACATGTGTTTCCCTAGGTGTTGCCTAAAACCTTGCCACTAGTCCCACTAACTACACTATGTCTGGTCTTGTATTTGTAACATACAATAAGCTGCCAATCATGGATCTGTATAATCTTTGATCTGCCTCTAGAGATTCATCATCCTTACTTAACTTGCATCTTGTGACCATGGAGGTGTTTACTAGTTTGCAATCTTCTAGCCTGAATTTCTTTAGCATCTCTTTTATATACTTGGTTTGTGAGAGAAATACTCCTTTCTTTGATTGTGAAATCTGAAGCCCAAAAAAGAAGTACAAATCACCAAGAATAGACATCTCAAATTCATTTTGCATGTTCTTAGCAAATTATTTACACATTTTATCATTATTTCCCCTAAAAATGATGTCATCAATATAAACAACCACAATTAGTAGATCATTCCCTTCATTTTTGATGTATAAATTGTTGTTTGCTATTCCTTTTCTAAATCCCTGTTCCTAAAGATACTTATCCAATCTTGAGTACCATGCTCTTGGAGCCTACTTTAGACCATACAGTACCTTTTTCAACCTACATACATGATCTGGTTTATCTGCTAATATCAATCCCTCTAGTTGTTCAATATAAACTTCTTCTTCTAGAACACCATTTAGAAATGCTGAATTAACATCCATATAATATACCTTAAAGTTTTTGAAACTTGACAAGGCTAAAAATATTCTTATAGCTTCAAGTCGTGCAACTGGAGCAAATATCTCATCAAAGTCAATTTCCTCTACCTGTGTATAACCTTTGCATGCTAACCTTACTTTATTCCTGACCACCTGCCCATATTCATTTAACTTACTTCTGAATACCCATTTTGTGCCGATTACATTTTTGTCCTTTGGTCATGGAACAAGTTCCCAAGTCTTGCTTTTCTCTATCTAATCTAATTCCCCATCCATTACCTTAATCCAACACTTATCCTCACTTGTCTGAGTGAAGTCTTTTGGCTCAATCTTATATAGCAAATAAAAATTTGCTTGTTGAGATGGTGTTATTATCCTTCTCCTTGTATGGCGTTCATCTAGATTCCCAATGATTTGTTCTTTTGGATGATGCTTATGTAAATATCTGGATGGATTTTTAGGAATAAGTCTTTGTGTTTCTTCTTCTTCTTTATCTGATTCCTCACGAAACTCCTCTTGAAAACTCTCATATTCCTGATACACAATTTGTTGAACTGGTTCCCTTTAATCTATCTTCTAATCAATTATTACATTTATACTTTCTATAATGGTACATGTTATCTTGTTGAAGTATCTGTAGGATTTACTTCTTATGAAATAACCAAGAAAAATTCCATCATCACATCTTGTATCAAACTTGACTAAGTTTTGATCTTCTCGTCTTATGTAACACTTGCTTCCAAAAATCCTGAAGTGTTTTACAATGGCCGATCTTTCTTTTCAAAGCTCATATGGAGTCTTGTGATGGTTTACCCTCATTTGATCCCTAGTGATTATGTATACTATTGTGTTTACTACTTCTCTCCAAAATCCATCTGATAGCTTAGACTCATTTAACATAGATCTAGCCATATTCTCAACAATCCTATTTTTCCTTTTAACTACCCCATTTTGTTGAGGAGTTCTTGTTGTTGAGTATTATCTCTTGATCCCATGTTGTTCACAAAACTCTACAAATTTATTTGAGGTAAATTCTCCTCATCTGTCATATCTCAAACATTTAATCCTTTTGCCAGTTTCATTTTCAACCAGTTCCTTAAATGCTTTGAATTTTTCAAAGGCTTTTGACTTCTCTTTAAGGAAAGCTACCCAAACCATTCTGGAATAATCATCTTTAAATAGTATAAAGTAGCTCTCACCCTGAATACTTTGTGTTCTAGTAGGGCGACATAGATCAATATATATTAGACTCGATGACTTAGATGACATATATCCTTTTGATTTAAAGGTTGTCCTAGTTTTATTTCCATATTGACATGGTGCACATATTGTGCTTTGAGGTCTTCTTATTTTGGGTAAATATATGATCATCTGTTTATTGCTTATGTTGACTATGTTATCAAAATTCAAGTGACCCAATATTCTATGCCACAACCAACTCTCATCTTCTTGTGATAGAAAGCACTTTTCCCCTTTGATCTCACTGAGCATGTATAAATTGTTTGGGGTTCTTCTTGTATTGGCAATGAATTTTCCAGTTTCTGATTTTCTTATCTCACATCTATCTGGGTGGAAAGTGACCATATACCCCTGATCACAAAGTTTACTTATACATAGCATATTATGTTTTAACCCTTTAACATACAACACATTTTTTGTTTTTGTTTTCCCATCATCTAAACTTAGATTTCCTCTTCTACCAATATCTTAAGTTTTGTGATATTTTGTATAAGTTCCATCCTTGCTTCTTCATCCTCTTGAATTTTTTCCTTCAATATTGAATTCTTCACTTTAATTCTTTCCAACTTTCTGAGAGTAGAAAATAATTCCTATTTTATGTCAAACATAGTCTTCTCTTCATGTATTTAAGTCATGTGTGTTACTTATGGATCCTCCTCCAAGTTGTTAGTCTTTTCATAGAGAGACCCACTCTGATACCAATTGAAGAATATGTGCTTATACTGAGAGGGGGGTGAATAGTATAGGATAAAAAAATTTGCTTTTTAATTCAAATAATAGCATCAGTAGTAAAGCAGTAAAAATCACACAAAGCATCACACATATGAGAGATATGATTTTACGTGGTTCACCCAATGTGGGCTACTCCACGGAGAAAATATTTCTTATAAATTTTTCTCAAATAAATTATCTTGGGAATCCTTTACCTACAATGTTTATGGACCTCTATCCAAAGGAGACACCAATCCCCTTAATCAAGTTAGTGTATCTCTATCCACATGAGACACCAATCTCCTAACTCTGCTCTAGCTAATTATCCTCTAGAATACCTCTGCCTCCACTACCCTTAGCAAATGTAACTTTATCCATAGAAGACACCTATACTCCTTGCTCTGGCTGGAGATCTCTATCCTCAACTCTATCACCTCCAAAGCTCTGTCTCAAATCTGCACTAAACACAGTCCTTCGGTCTAGCATAAATATTTTCTCAATATTTGTTCTCAAATTTGTCCTTAATCTCTGTCCTCAAATCTATCCTCAAATTTGTATTGTAAGGTTCCACAAAATCTCACACAAATCTGTCCACAAATCTGTCCACAAATCTGTCCACAAACTTACCTCAAATATTTTCAACAAGTCAACACTAAAACTTGTCCAAACTCATAGAAACATAAAGAGAATTGTTAGAGACTCAATATGCTTTACATTCATCACAATGATTAATCACTTTTAATCACTCTTTTATCATATAAACATATAGCGAAATGTTAGAGACTCAATATATTTCACACTCTCAATATCTTTCTCAAATCAATTAAGAATATAGAATAATTTATTTCATAGAACTTGAACAACCAACTCACACATACACTTGACTAGGCTTAACCAACTCAACCAATCACTTAATGAAAAAATCCTTGCTTACAAACCCTAGTCCAATCATATGAACACTCACTCAAAAATTTTCTAACAATGTCTATCAATAAATCTCACATAACAATGATACTCATGATATTTGCAAATCCTATTTCAAGTTCTTCACTCAACTTGAAGAACACAAGCTTATACTGATAGAGGGGGTGAACAGTATAAGACCACTTTTTACTTTTTCTTTCCCAATCAATATTATGCAATATAAAGATAGCAATATCAATAGCATTAATCAAAGCAATGCACAAATCACCACACACAATAGAGACACCACAATTTACGTGGTTCACCCAATGTGGGCTACTCCACGGAGAAAATATTTCACTAAAATTTTCTCGATCAATCTCTTGGGAATCCTTTCCCTATTACAATGTTTATGGACCTCTGTCCAAAGGAGACACCAATCCCCTAAATCAAGTTCATGGATCTCTATCCATAGGAGAACTCCTTCTCCTCTGCTTTGGCTAGTGATCCTCTTGAAGACAACTACCTCCACTACATTGGCTTGTGGATCTCTCTCCACTGAAGACTCTTGTCCTCACTCAGAAGACCTATCCTCACTGCCTTAGCTGATGGATCTCTATCCACTAGAGACTTATGTCCTCTCTACTATGTCACCTCCAAAGCTCTATCTCAAATCTACACTAAACATAGTCCTTCGGTCTAGCACAAATCTACTCAATCTCTATCTCTGGTCTAGTACAAATCTATCCTCAAATATGCATCAAAACTCTGCTCAACAAGTCCACTCAGAACTTTTTCAAATATGCTCAACAAGTCCACACAGAACTTGCTCAAATATACTCAACAATTCCACACAAAACTTGCTCAAATATACTCAACAATTCCACACATAACTTGCTCAATCTGCTCAACAAGTCCACATAGAACTTTCTCAAATCTTCTCAACAAGTCCACATAGAACTTGCAACCAACCACAAAATCTCCCAAACAAACTCCAAACCACAAACTCCCAAAAAAACAACACATCACCCAACCCTGCTCAATCACTTTCTCAACTCAATTCAGAATATAGAATAGTTTGTTTTATGGAACTTGAACAATCACTTCACACATCCACTTGACTAGGCTCAACCAACTCTACTCAACCAATCACTCAATGAGATAATCCTTGCTCACAAACCCTAGTCCAAGTATATGATCACTTACTCAAAATGTTTCCAACAATGCTCAACAACCAATCTCACATAACAATGATTCTCATGTTCTTTTCAAACTCTAGTTCAAGTTCTTCACTCATAAATGGCTTCAACAATAATGCTTATAAAAACTCTCACATAACAATGATACTCATGTTCTTTTTAAAATCTAGTTCAAGTTCTTCACTCATCAATGGCTTCAACAACAATGCTTATAAAACAACTCTCACATAACAATGATACTCATGTTCTTTTCAAACCCTAGTTCAAGTTCTTCACTCATCAATGGCTTCAACAACAATGCTTATAAAACAAGGTTTTAACCACACTTCTTTATTTCAAAAAACCTTGAAGCAATCACTCAACACACTCAATAGGAAACCCTAATCAAGTCCTTTTCACTCCAAACTTATTTTCCAGAAAACCAATCAATCAACTCAACTATGGAAGAATATGCTCATACCTTTTTCTTGATTGGAGGATGATCTTCAAAAAATTCCTTCAGGAATATCTTCTTCTTTTCCAAGTGCCAAGGGTTAGATAACAAGTGTTATACTTCACAAAATACAAGAATAACTCAATTTCATAATACACCTTATATCTCCTTCTCAATAGCAATATTTGACAATAATATCTTCACAGAAATTTCCTCTTCAATTTTTATATTTCACAAAATTGATATTCCAACTTAATTTCTATCTCCTAAGGTAAAATAATATTTACCTTAATAAAGCACCTATTTACCACTTAGGTAAATAAACCAATATCACCTTATAACTCCCTAACCTTAGCACAATTAATCAAATATCATAAACACCCTTAAAACCTTATCACAATGATCAAATTCCACAAACATTCCCTTATGCCTCCTAAACCTTAGCAATATGCAAAAATTAAAATTAAATTATAAAAACCTTTGGTGAATCCCTTTCCATGATTTTCAAACATGTGCCTTCTTCCTCAGTTGGCGCCTTAGCTGCAACTAGCTAGCCGTGTGAGCTAAGCGCTCCACGTGCTTAGCTTAAGCCTTCCACAAAGGCTTCAAAGCCTTTGACCTTCTCTCACGTCTAGCACCAAGCTAGACCACGAGCATTGTACCTTCTACCTTGATCCTTGCTCAAAAAACACGATGTGTTGCCTTGCTCTGCAATATCTCTCTTTCACATTTTTTGGAGGCTTCGAATTTTCACCATTTTTCGAATTTGAATGATGCCCTTCCCTAAGGTTCATCTTAGGGTTTAAATACCCTTTATTTGCTTTGCATACAATGTCGGTGGATGATTCGATTTGATGACGTCGGCTTGTATAAATTATAATTTATAATTAATTTAAATTCAAAAGAATTTAAATATTATAAATTTAATTTATAAACTTTAGACTTTAATAAAATATTAAAGCCCTCTTTGAGTTAATATCAACTTATCACTTGCACTTCATTGGGTTGATGAAAAATAATTTTGTCACCTTGGTTTTAACAAAAACCTTAATTCTGCCATCACAATATTAGAGAACTATCATTATGGTTTTAATAAAAAACCTTTTAATGTGCCACCATGGTTTTAACAAAAACCCTTATAAAAACATATTTGGACAACTTTTCTCCATCTCTTTGCATTGCTTCCTGGTGTTAATGATGATGTACTCCATGGTGTTAATGATAGCTTCATGTGTTCACTTTGGCATCAATGACAACTTTTCACCTTGACATCAATGACAACTAAATGAGCTCAAAATGTCCAACAATCTCCCCCTTTGTCATTGATGGCAACCCAACTTCTTTTTACCGAAAGCTTGACTTTTCTTTTGTTCTGCTCCCCTTGGGACAATGCTCCCCTGGCTCAATGCTCTCTCCTCTTTTCTCAAATACCAAATATCTCTCCCTTACTCAAATCTCTCCCCCTTTGACATCAATGGCAAAGGGTCACCTTTGGGGCTCGGGGCTAAGAATGAGCCTCTTAGCTTAGCCCCTCCCCCACCTCCTCTTGAGGTGGTTAATTTCGGGGTGGGAGTATTTCTACTCCTAGAAAGCAATGTTCTTTACCTTTATCCTCTTTCCTTCTTATCTGATCCTTCTGATTCCTCTGACTGTTTCTTTCCATGTCCATATTCCTGTCCATGTCTACATTCTTGTTCTTGTTCCTATTCCTGTTCATATCCATGTTCTTGTTCTTGTTCCTATGTTCATACTTATTTTTGGAATATCTGCTCTACACCACTTTTTTGTGTGACCATAATTATTGCACTTATAACACTTAATGTTATTATTCCTTGGAGGTGCAAATGTCTTAGGATTTCTCCTAGTGAAGCCATACCTTCTTCTATCATGAACCCTACAATTTATTGCCTTGTGACCAAACTGATTACATGAGTAGCAATACCCATGGAAAAGTTGTTTGTTCCCATATTCTTGTCTTTCCTGTGTCCTGCATTGTGAAGCCATGTGCCCAAACCTGTGACATGAAAAGCATCTTCCATTGAAGTTTCCTTGTCTTGACCTCATTGGTCCCCTAGTCTCTCTTGACCTATTCTGATTGTTGTTCCATTTGTATAACCTATTCTGATTATTGTTCCATCTATATATTCTTTGTGCATTGTTCATGTTCTTGTTGAACTCTCTATTGTCCAACTCATCCTCAGATGTCTCACTCTCTCTTACACTATCTTCTTCTGAAGTATCTTCTTCTCCAAAACTTGAGGTTGACTTTCCTTCCCATTTCTTTTGAACCTATTCAAATCCAAGACCTGTTTTGCTTGATGTAGGATTTTGTATATTGATGAACTTATCCAAGTTCTTTGAGCTATTTTTGAACCCTTTTAGCTTGACTTTGGAGTCTTCTAAATATTCTTTAAGTAGTGCCACTTCTTGTGCTAACTTTTCACATTCCAAGATCTTTGCTTCCAACTTATCTTTGAACCTTTTTGCCTTAGCCTTTGATTTTTCTAAATCCTCTATAAGCAATCTTCTTTCTTCATCACATTATTGAAACTAAATTTCAAGTTTAGAGTGTTGCTTTCTTACCTTATTTACCGTGTCAAGGGCATAAATAAGTTCTCCCTTGAGATCATATCCATCCTTTTCTGAATATTCCTCTATTTGTTTACCTTTGTCCATATCTTTATTCTCTGTTGGCTTGTCTTCTATAGGATCACCTTCTCCTTCTTCTAGTGCCATTAGAATATTCTCTTCTGGTCCTTCAAGTGTATCTTCATATTCATCATCACTGAAACTATAACCATATCTTGTACAACTATCTTCAAGATGTCCAAAGTTACCACATCTAAAACACTTGAGAATTACTAGAGTCCTTTTCTTAACTGGTTCTTTTTCTTCAATCATAAAAAGAACTTCATCTCTATCATTGTCTGAAAAACTAGCATCACTATCACTTGAGTACTTACTTGCCTTATCCACATAGTAGCTCCTCTTTTGTCTTTGAAAGAACTTTTTTCCTTGTTTGCTTTGTCCATCCTTGCTTTTATTTTGGTGCCTATATCTTTCTGGTTCCTTGTTCCTGTGATCCTATTTTTCTTCATCATTGTTATTCTTGGCTTCTTGAAATTCAGTTGCATAATGACCATACCTTCCACAATTGAAACATTTAACAAATCTTGTATCTCTAGATTTTCTTGAATCCTTATTCCTTCTACCATAATTTGATTCTGACTTCTTACCCTTTGTCTTCTTGATTGCTTTGAATGCTGCTTCCTTTTGGGAAATAGGATCTTTTGTTCTTATCTCAAATATTGTGAGCATACCAAGCAACATATCTCTTGTCAAAGTATCACCATCCATTGACACTTCTATAGCATAAACATTTTCACTGAATCTCTTTGGAAGAGTTCTTAAGACTTTATCACAAACATCTGATTCATCAATTTTCATCCCAAGTCCTTGCATAGCATTAACAACCTCATCAATTCATAGTAGATAAGTACTAATGGTTTCCTCATCCTTCATTCTTAATTCTTCAAATTGTCCTTTGAGATTTTGCATATTTGCTTTCTTGACACTCTTATCTCCTTCATAAATATTTTGTAACTTATCCCACATTTCTTTTGCGATTTGACAATGCATAACTTTCATAGACTTTGTTCTATGCAAACCTCTCAAAAGTGCATTCATTACTTTTGAATTGTAATGTTGTAGGAGCTTACCTTCCTTATCTGTAGGAGGATTAATCAAGGGATCGTATCCAATTTCAACTGCTTCTCAAATTTCATTGCCAAGAGCCATCAGGTAGATCTTCATTCTCAAACTCCAATATATATAGTCACTTCCATAAAATATTGGTGCTAAATTATCTGAGGCCACATTCTTAGAATCCATTGTGTTCTTGTTAGCTTTTCCTTCAAGTTGTTAAACTCTTTTGAAGGAACCCGCTCTAATACCAATTGAAGAACACAAGCTTATACTGAGAGGGGGGTGAACAGTATAAGACCACTTTTTACTTTTTCTTTCCCAATAAATATTATGCAATGTAAAGATAGCAATATCAATAGCAGTAATCAAAGCAATGCATAAATCACCACACACAAATAGAGACACCACAATTTACGTGGTTCACCCAATGTGGGCTACTCCACGAAGAAAATATTTCACTAAAATTTTCTCAATCAATCTCTTGGGAATCCTTTCCCTATTACAATGTTTATGGACCTCTATCCAAAGGAGACACCAATCCCCTAAATCAAGTTCGTGGATCTCTATCCACAGGAGAACTCCTTCTCCTCTGCTCTGGTTGGTGATCCTCTTGAAGACAATTGCCTCCACTACACTGGCTTGTGGATCTCTCTCCACTGAAGACTCTTGTCCTCACTCAGAAGACCTGTCCTCACTTCCCTGGCTGATGGATCTCTATCCACTAGAGACTTCTATCCTCTCTGCTCTGTCACCTCCAAAGCTCTATCTCAAATCTGCACTAAACATAGTCCTTCGGTCTAGCACAAATCTGCTCAATATCTATCTCTGGTCTGGTACAAATCTGTCCTCAAATCTGCACCAAAACTCTGCTCAACAAGTCCACTCAAAACTTGCTCAAATATGCTCAACAAGTCCACATAGAACTTGCTCAAATATGCTCAACAAGTCCACACATAACTTGCTCAATATGCTCAACAAGTCCAAATAGAACTTGCTCAAATCTGCTCAACAAGTCCACACAGAACTTGCTCAAATCTGCTCAACAAGTCCACATAAAACTTGCTCAAATATGCTCAACAAGTCCACACAGAACTTTCTCAATCTGCTCAACAAGTACACACAGAACTTGCTCAATTACTTTCTCAACTCAATTCAGAATATAAAATAGTTTGTTTTATGGAACTTGAACAATCACTTCACACATCCACTTGACTAGGCTCAACCAACTCTACTCAACCAATCACTCAATGAGATAATCCTTGCTCATAAACCCTAGTCCAAGTATATGATCACTTACTCAAAATATTTCCAACAATGCTCAACAACCAATCTCACATAACAATGATACTCATGTTCTTTTCAAACTCTAGTTCAAGTTCTTCACTCATCAATGGCTTCAACAACAATGCTTATAAAACAACTCTCACATAACAATGATACTCATGTTCTTTTCAAACTCTAGTTCAAGTTCTTCACTCATCAATGGCTTCAACAACAATGCTTATAAAACAACTCTCACATAACAATGATACTCATGTTCTTTTCAAACCCTAGTTCAAGTTCTTCACTCATCAATGGCTTCAACAACAATGCTTATAAAACAAGGTTTTAACCACACTTATTTATTCCAGAAAACCTTGAAGCAATCACTCAACACACTCAATAGGAAACCCTAATCAAGTCCTTTTCACTCCAAACTTATTTTCCAGAAAACCAATCAATCAATTCAACTATGGAAGAATATGCTCATACCTTTTTCTTGATTGGAGGATGATCTTCAAAAATTGCCTTCAGGAATATCTTCTTCTTTGCCAAGTGCCAAGGGTTAGATAACAAGTGTTATACTTCACAAAATACAAGAATAGCTCAATTTCATAATACACCTTATATCTCCTTCTCAATAGCAATATTTGACAATAATATCTTCACAGAAATTTCCTTTTCAATTTTTTATATTTCACAAAATTGATATTCCAACTTAATTTCTATCTCCTAAGGTAAAATAATATTTACCTTAATAAAGCACCTATTTACCACTTAGGTAAATAAACCAATATCACCTTATAACTCCCTAACCTTAGCATAATTAATCAAATATCATAAACACCCTTAAAACCTTAGCACAATGATCAAATTCCACAAACATTCCCTTATGCCTCCTAAACCTTAGCAATATGCAAAAATTAAAATTAAATTATAAAAACCTTTGGTGAATCCCTTTCTGCGATTTTGAACCTGCACCTTCTTCCTCGGTTGGTGCCTTAGCTAGCCGTGCAAGGTAGCTTAAGCCTTCCACAAAGGCTTCAAAGCCTTTGACCTTCTCTCACGTCTAGCACCAAGCTAGACCACGAGCATTGTACCTTCTGCCTTGATCCTTGCTCGAACACGAAACACGATGTGCTGCCTTGCTCTGCAATATCTCTCTTTCACATTTTTTGGAGGCTTCATATTTTTTGCCATTTTTTAAATTCAAATGATACCCTTCCCTAAGGTTCATCTTAGGGTTTAAATACCCTTTATTTGCTTTGCATACAACGTCGGTGGATGATTCAATTTGATGACGTCGGATTGTATAAATTATAATTTATAATTAATTTAAATTCAAAAGAATTTAAATATTATAAATTTAATTTATAAACTTTAGAATTTAATAAAATATTAAATCCCTCTTTGAGTTAATATCAACTTATCACTTGCACTTCACTGGTTGATGAAAAATAATTTCGTCACCTTGGTTTTAATAAAAACCTCAAATCTGCCATCACAATATTAGAGAACTATCATTATGGTTTTAATAAAAAACCTTTTAATGTGCCACCATTGTTTTAACAAATACCCTTATAAAAACATATTTGGACAACTTTTCTCCATCTCTTTGCATTGCTTCCTGGTGTTAATGATGATGTACTCCATGGTGTTAATGATAGCTTCATGTGTTCACTTTGGCATCAATGACAAACTTTCACCTTGACATCAATGACAACTAAATATCCAACAAAACTTAATCACTTCACCAACAATGCTTATAAAACAAGATTTTATCAACAACTCTCAATTCCATAAAACCTTGAAGCGTTAATTCAAAACTCTCAATAATGCAAACCAAACAATCCTTTTCACTCCAAATTTTCATTTACAATTTCCAATAATCACTCACTAGGAATAATATGCCCATACCTTTTATTTGATGAAGAAGGAACCTCAAAAATCTGCCACAACCACAAACACTTCTTTGCCAAACTCAAGAAAGTTAGAAAATGATAAACTCTCTCAAAGATACAATGCAAATATCAAAACATACATACACCTTATCACTCCATATTGAAGAAATCATCCATCAACATATACAAAATAATTGACCAAATACACCTTATAATCTCCCAAATAAAATAATATCCAACATAAAAAAATAATGTCAATACAATCACCTTTTCAAAATAACTCAATGGTAAGAAATCCTTTCAAAATCTAACCAACACTTGAGTCCACTTATTTCTCCAATTATCCAAAATAATGACCAAATAAAATACCTTTTATTTACCCCTTTTAACTCCCTATAACCTTATGTCAAAACCTTAGGCATCACAAAATATATTAAAAATTTTATTACCTTTACCTTGGTGAGACTCGAACTCATGACGTTGTCTCTACCAGCACCCTAGCTGCGGTTCCAAACACTGCGTGAGCTAGGCGCTCACCTTGGGAGGGAAGAGCACCACATGCTCTATCTTATCCCTCTTAGCACCTCTCCCAAAAGAATGTGTGCCACTTCCTTTGGCGCCTAACCAAAACGCTAACCAAGTCCACTCAAAAAAGTTGTCTGTCGAGATTCGAACGCGGGTCCTCCCGCTCACACGCACCCTAGCGCACTCCAACTTGCCACCAGACCACCACACTGGATGGTTATGTGACTTAGGGCTCTTTTCATTTTATTCCTTATCTAGCACACTTAAGACAAAAGATTTTGTCTTCTTCCTTGCACGAAATCGCACGAAACATACAAGTCGCAGACCTTTGTTAATCGAATAAGGGATAAATATTTTTTCTACTTAGGCATATGGTTTTTATACCAATATGTCACCACACTTTCAAACTTCGATGGATTCCTTTTTTCTCTTAGACGTCGGTGCCTTTGATATTAAATAATTAATTTATAAATTATTTAAATTCTTTACAATTTAAATATTATAAATTAATATTTAATTCCTTTTGGCTTTATTAAGGATTAAAGCCTTCTTAGGTTTTAATACTTTGTATAAATAATATTTATTTATAAATTTAAATTCAATTTTAATTTAAATAATTTATAAAATAAATATTAAAACTTCCTTGGGCTTTCTAATATGAATTTAAAAGCCTCCTTGGATTTTTATGAAATAACCTTTGCATTGTTCCTTTTGATCTTTTGACATCAATGGTAGCTTATTCCTTGACATCAATGACAACTTCATTTCCTGACATTAACGACAACTTTGACTCAAAATGTCCAACAAAGAGCCTATATGAGATTATGAAAAATTTCATGGAACAATCCATGTGTCATGCATAAGACCAAGTACACATTAAACTATTCTAACATCCCCCCTTAATGTGTACTTTTAATACACAATGAATAATGTCTAGGCTCATGCTTTTTGGCTCTTGCTCTTTGACTCTTCTACTTTGAAGAATATTGCTAGATCCATGATTCATCTCTAGGTTTGTTGCCTCAAGGTCAGTCGCTTCAATGGGTCTGTTGCCTCAGGGTCAACCTTTAGGTTTGTTGCCTCAAGGTTAACCTCTTCCTTGGGTTTGTTGCCTCTAGGTCAACCTCTAGGTCTATTTCCTCTATAGGTCACTACTTACTAAGTTTACCATCCCCATTATGGTGAAACTCATCTATAAGGTATTGTTCTATGTCAAAAATGTACCTTTATACAATAAATATGAGCTAGTTGAGAGTGTCAAATACTATCAAAAATATACTTCAAAATACAACAAAATGATAAGCCATAGAATAGAATCTAAAATTGGAGGATGGAGAAAGAAGAAGAATATTCTGAAGTGTATATGTCTGTAGTCTTCAGAAGTCGATGTACGAAGTGTTAAAATAAATTATGTAGTCTTCAGATAGAGTCTGGGGTGTCAATATTTTGTAGTCCCTAGATTGGTAAGTGTCCTTATGGTAACCTTATCATCCTATAAGAATGCATGGATAACCAATCATTACATCCGCTAGGTTCTATAGAGAATATTACTAGATACTAGGTTCACTTACATTTTCCAAGGAGTGTTGGGTTCAACCAAAAATGCACTCCATAATATAAAATAAATTAAGCCATAAAAAAGCATATTAAACAGTTTCAAATCTAAAAATGGACACGACAATTGTGTCTAGCTTGAAACATTTTTTTCAATGACTATATATAAGGCTATAGTTAGATCTAAATGAGACCTTGATTTGTGGTAAATACAACAACATGCCTCTCTAGGCAGCAAACTAAAAATAGAAAATAATGTCCCTTTACAAATGGTAAAAGGAATATTATTGGCATCAAAAAATATTTTCCTTGGAATATTCTACAAAATTTGTACTTGGTTTTTTAAAAATGACAATTGACCTCCATTTTCACTTATATTAAAAAAGGTAAATATACCTTTCCTACGAATAATATGCCATACCCCCTCTACTTTTTTAATTTCTTCAAACTTCAAAGATACATTGAATATAAGCACCAAGCTTGAGAAATTTTGTAAAGGACACAATTGAATAGTTATTCAAAATAAAGCAAGTCATCCTCTACACCAAAGCTAAACTTGAACAGATTCAAATCTTTGATTATTTTGCAATCTTGAATGACTCTGAATGGAAGGCCCTAGGCATGTCAATCCTCTTATAGGTATGCACACCAAAATAGTCTCATTGCACCTGCACCAGGTTTGTAGGCAACCTATTCCTCTTATAGGTTTCAAAATATATTAGGTTGGTAGACATTTGAGTGTTGATCCAAGTTTCAATCGCCAGTGTCACCACATGATGTCATGTGACCTACCTTTCGATGTTGTGACAGTATCTCCTAATTAAAATGATGGAAATTTGGTGTTATGTAGGGTCCATATGAGTACGTAGGAGTCGTGTCTCCTCTATGGTGGAGTGTTTGTGTATCATGGCAATGATGGTGTAGGTTTTTTATCTATAGATCATCACCATTGTGTTCTATAGGCAAGAGAACCCTCCACATGGGCACACAAAAAATAGTGTGGCGAGGATGGAAGCCACATTACGAGCATGCGAGCTATATGTACCAAAATCTAGTATGACAAAATTGTTGCCCATTTTGACCTTATGATCATTTTTTAGCTTGGAGAAAGATGGTGAAGTGTGGATATCGTTGGCTGACTAGCATCTTTTATCCATGATGAATGAAAAATGTCTGAGTGGTAGCCATAGTGCATGGTGGAGTGGCACTAGTTATAATGGTCTATCAACACCACATGCTAGGCAACATGAATATGGATGTACACAGGAACATGATATGGTTCTCTAGAAATATTGGTTTCATGTTATCTTACTCTCCAGTCGACATACCTTTGCAATTACTTTATGACTTAATCTATTGACCTCGTATTGACAAATCTCTATTTCACAACCATAATGCAATTTGGGAAGCTTTACGATGTATTTTCTACATCTAAAATAGGATATAAATGGAGGAAATCACAATGGTCATAATCACATTATGTTGCTTTAAAACCTTCTACGCATGGGCTACCTCCCCATCATTGTCAATCATGATGCCCTTATTAAAGATATGCTCACACAGGAAGACAATGATGCCAACTATGAGTTGCTCTCCAAAGAGTTATCACCCATGCTCTGATTTTTATTTGCAAATTGCCTAGCATAGGACTTCAACAACACATAGGTAGCTTGTGCTACTTCTCCAACAAGCTTGACCTATGCTGGATTGTTGTGATCTTCACTATGGATGTCATAAACTTCTAGCATGACCATAGGTAACTTTATTCAAAGCATACATTAGACATTGTTATATTCTTCATGTCCATTACAATATTTAGTTCAAAATACTCCTACAGAATGTGCGAGATCAAGAAATGATTCATCTATCCTTTGAGCTGAGGGCAATGGACACAAACATGATCTTTGCTTCTAGTGGTTCTCTATATCAAAGCTAAATAAGATGTTTTTCCCACAATAGGTCTTAACAACCTCATCCAACCTGAGTTCGAATATTAGGAGTCACTTATTGTTCCAGTCATTGATGCAGGACATCGAGATTTCCACCACTATCACTTTGATCTTCGAGCACTTGAAGGTGATCATGGCCATCGTTGGACCACCCACGTATCCCATGCTAATATAGTAGATGGAAATGAGCTCCTTTATAACCAAAACAATCAATGGTATGGTGTTGTATGCTATGATGGCACCTTTATAAGATATGGCTGACTATACGATAATATGACCAAGAAAAATGATGATTATGGCACTAAGAGATCTAGGTTGGAATTTTGCTGAGAAGCTCAACCTGATTAAAAACTTATTCCACTCAAAATTGTCTACAATAAAAATGGTCTCGAGAAAAAAATGACCCAGATCTGGGTTCCTAGCATGCCCATTTTTTTGGGTGGCCACAACACTAGTGTGGCTATCATGACCTTCAAAGCCTTCATTTTTTTGATGATCAAAATCCAAAATCATCATGCCTCCTATGCATGATGGCTATAGATGCCCAAACTACTCAAATATAGCTTCAGTGTCATCGCCATGGATGAATTGTCTGAGAGGTATTAAATATTTCCATAATTAGTCACCCCCACGCAAAGTGTGAAGTCAAAATTTATGAAGGCTCTAGGTATCTCGATGTCCTCAATAGCTATATCCTAGATATGGATATATGGTTTGAATTTAATCAAACATTGGATAATGATAAAGTTTCTTTTGTCAAACTTAAACTTTTTGTTATAGCTAAGGTTTTCATTACCGAATGCCAAGGAACTCAAAATCCCATCACAGCTTGGGAAGATTTGGTCATAGCCTTAAAGACCACCTTCTATCTGTCCAATTATGATGATGACTTACTCAACCAATGGCTCCATATTTGATAGGGAAAGTACCAGTCCATCTAGGATTATGTCCATCAGTTCAACCGACTAGCGTTTTGCTTCACTTATCCAATCCTACCGCTTTCCTCATTGCTAAGTTTAAAAGTGATCTTCTAGCACACTTATATAGAGAGATAAAGTATACTTCTTGTACTACTCTTGACGATATTTTCAATTAAGCACAACTAGAGAAGGAGAAGTTCACAGCACAAAACAAGGGGACTCGATACTCTTTAGAAGGTTCCACGTCATCACCCCATCCACATCAGCAACCATCAAAGAGATCTCCCACTTTCTCTCCTTCTTATTCTCCTACTCCTGCTCTTGCTCCTGCTCAATCCTTTACTTCTACGCATACCTTTCATGTTATTACTTATTCTCATTTCAAATATTGTAATGATTGTAAAATAAAGGGTATGATAGATCTGAATGTAGGCAATTATAAAAACATAATAAATAATTGCTTGTACAGTCTACTAAGGAAGAAACCCTTGAGGATGGAACTCAGTAAAATTCCATCAAGACTTGTGTAGAAGATTGTACTTATCCTAAGTTATAATGTCGACTCAATAATGTCACCTTACTCAATCATCAATATTTTTTAGGAGAGCGTGATAATTTTTTTGTTACTCATGCTCATTTGACACCTAGTTTCTCAGTAGATTGTATCATTGATAATGGCTCATATAAAACTTGATTGCATAGTCCATTATTGATAAGTTGCACCTACCTACACATCCTCATCCTTGTCCATACTCACTTGGATGGAAGGATAGTGCTACTACTTCTATGATCACACACACTTGCACTTTATCTTTTGCTTTTGGTCCTAAGTATGTAGACACTATCACATGTGATGTCACTCCTATGGATTGTTGTGGTCTATTGTTAGGAAAAACTTATCAATATGATAAAAGAGCTCAGTATGATGCTTATCACAATACCTATACTTTTCACCATGAGCAACGAATATTTATTATTCGTAGGATTCAACCCACTTCACATTAGGCTTGTACTACTTTACATTAGGCATAAAAGATTACCTTAATCTTTTAGCACTCAATAATGTGATGACACACAAGCAAAAGTACTTTTGACCACTTCGCATGTTGTCCCTCATGAGCACCATGATCATAGAGCACTTATTGAACCTGCTCTTGTTCTTGCACCTACACAATTTCTTGTTGCACCTGCTCCTGATCTATTGCATCGGTTCTTATGGTTACTCTTGTTTCTCCTCCTCCTCCTCCTCCTGCTTTAGATTCAACTCTAGCTCCAATTCTAGTTCTAGATTTTTTTCACATTGTTTAGCATCCTACCTCCTCCACCTTGCAAGGATTTCAACTTTTGACGGTCTATCCTCTCATTCTTCAATAGTCATCATCCATGCACCAACATCATCTTCAACTTGGAGGTCATCCTTACACCTACATGGGCCATCATTGTTATGGAGACTTACCAAGACCTCCTGAGTTCTTTCCAGATTCCACATTCAGCATGATCTCCTTTCTATTTTTGTATGCATTGGGATCCAATGCTTCTATGGTGGGGAGGAATGATAGGGATTAAATATTGCCATAATTATATTTGTCAATATCCGCATATGATATTACAAATAATATTTTTTTTAATGTTGCCATAATTATATTTATCATATGATATTATAGATAATGAGAGTTGGATAAGGTTTCTAATTAATTCAACCTATCCAATCCTTGTACTTGGCTATTTATAGCCAACTTTGTAATGCAATTGACATATCATTGTTCAAAAATCTTTTGTGTGTGATTTGTGCTTTTTATCCATATCAATATCGTAGCAACTGTAGGTGCAAAAGAGGGTACACAATATCTTAAATATGTCTATCCCATTAGAACAAGGAGTCATTGATCGAAAGAAAGAATGAGTCAGTGCCTACCAATACCTTCACAACCATCTAGTATCCTCATAGATCTATTTAACAGCCTCACAAGGAGTGTGTTGAGTGGTTGTTTTTTTACTACACACCTATCAACAGATCTCATCACAAACTCCATAGTTAAGCAACCTTGGTTGTAGTAGGACTAGGATGGGTGACCTACTGGGAAGTCTCGAGAGTTGCACTTTTTTTTTAAATGGCTTCAAGCAATTAAGCTTCAAGGGTGGCTATGAATTTCTCTCCATTGGATGTATGGTTTCTGATCCACTAAAGTGGAGAGCATACTCCCTAAGATTTTGGAGAAGGAAGGAATGGAGGTGCACCACCAATGGGGGAGGGAGAAATCAGGCAAGAAGTGGACTTGTTCTAATACCAAATTATGGAATTAGAAAGACATGATATATTTATTTATAAAAATGAGTATGTATATAGGTATGAGAGCCTATATGATATTATGATAAGTGTCATGATATAATCCATGTGTCATGTATAAGATAAAGCACACATTAAACTATTCTAACCACCAAGGTACATAGTAAATGTTAGGGTAACTAGGTTATTTCTATTATTTCATTATTTATCTATGTATTTTGCTAACATTATTGTTAGTTGTTAACGAGCATATCTCATAGGTTAGCATCTTATTGTTAATATGTTCTTAGCGTATATTTTATTTTGAGTTCTAAGTGGTTTCTTAGATCCTACAATTATGGGTTATTCTAAGCCTAAGATTGTACTATATATTGTTGATTAATAGAATATGAACATTAATCCATCTATTAGTGGTATCATAGCACTCACTTTTTTGAGGCTCATTTTGTAGCTTGATATCCTGGTTTGACTTGGCCCAGGCATGATTCCTAAGATTGAGTGGACACTGACTAGGCACTCAGATCGAGGCCTAGATCTGATGCGAACTGTAGCCCTACACTGATGTTGGATGCACTTTGATAGATATAATGTAGATCTCAATAGGACATGATAGACATATGCACGTGGCAAACCCTAGTCTGGATATAGGAGGACAAAAACATTACTGTCGACTGGTCAACAAACTACAAACTAGACAACGTAACCTACCTACTGATGATGCAAAATAATTGGTGGATAGTTTGACCAAGGAAATGTGACTCTGATGGATCTGTTATGCAGCAAGGTTGTGATGACATGTGGATACAACCTATTGGGTGGCTACTTAGCTTGGCTGGATAATGTGAACTCTAGCAAAGTGGACTACCTGAAGGTAGTCATTAGCTTAAGTGAGCATTGCTCATTTTAAACTGCTAAAACCCTCCCAACCCATGCATATGAGATAACTCCAATGAACGTGACTTGTAGATATTTACTACATAGTGCCTCAATAGATCATTCCAACATCGTCTGCACAATTTCCATCCATGAAAAGGCATTCGTAAAGCCTCAAAATTGCCTAAAAAAAATTGTGAGTAGCAACATCTGTTCTATGAGGGTGCTCATCTAGAGATCAATGTTGAGGTGAGGGTGCTTAATGGAAATCCAAATGCAGATGAAGGTCAGATGGGATATCATTTGCTAGATCAAAAACTCTCCAGTATGGATTATCTTTAGCACACAAAACTCCATTGGAGATCGAGAGAACAAAGATGCAGATGTTACCCTTCATGACAAGATTTGATTTAATCTACCGAAGTTGTCGATTTCCTTTGTTGTGAAGAAGTTTTATTTGCAGCAATGTCCATGAAATATGTTCTCCTTGTTTTTTTGTGGCTTGTTCTCTAAGACGTTGAGCTCGTTCAATACAACGTTGTTCACTTGTTGCATTGAGGATTCGATTCTTTTTACCGAAATATGGATAGGTTTCCTTGAGTATTGCTTCTATGAATGGAGTAAAATTACAAGGGTCAACCACCATGTTGAACGCTCCCTACATGTGTCACATATTACAATTTTCAAATGCAAATTTACAGGTTTTTTCATCAATATCAAATTAAGAAGGGTGCCATTGCACACGAAGTATCATCGAATTACCTCCATCTTCACCATGGTGGCCGCTGCAAGATTATGTTTACAACATCGGTACAAGTAGGGGATATTTCCCTTTCTATCCCAGCCAATGAGGTAGCTTGGATGGTTGGAGGCCAAGCACTAAGGTGTTGACCGTCAGTAGGTCAGGGGATCAAATCCCACTGATACCATAAGTTTTATTTTTTAATTATTTTTTTAATAAATTTAATTAAGAAATTTTTATATTTAATTAGTATAAAATTTTTTCATTAAAATTTATTTTTGCTTTCAAATAACAATTTTTAAATACCTTTGAAGCACAACATAATTTCATCCTAGTTCATTTTGCATAAACCAGGGAGGGACATTTTCATGTCATTTTATTGCAAATTTATCAAAACATGATTAAAATGGGGAATAGAGAGTGAAATTTTAAATTTTAAAAGCAATTTGACATTGTAATTAGGTGCATTTTCGATGGAAACCGACACCTAAATTTTCAATTTTTTGTGGGCACTTTTTGTTGTATGTTGCATTTACATTTCCATTATTGTTTTTGCACTACATCATTAAGTATAAAATCAAGCACATTTAAGTCCCCAAAAATTGAACCCATCCATGCAATTTATTTGCACAACAACATTCGGTATAAACGGTACCTCTAGCCCACACTTACAGGTAAATTTGTCATGATTTGGACTACTATATCTATCACCTAACATAGCTACAACAACGATGTCTAAGCTTGTTCTCTATAAATCATTGGGGAGATATAAGTTTACCATTTTGTTATTTTTTCACTCCATTCACTACCCTAATCGTTATTGTTGTTAGATGTAAATCCTAATGAAGTGTCTATCCAAAGTGTTTAGGAGAAGTTACACTCCATGCAAGAGGAAGACCTTCTATGGTAGGTGTCATAAACAAAATGATTCCCTTTCAATATCGCCTATGTTCCATGTATCATTTTGCTCTCATGTACCTATAGTCTCCCTCATGTAAGGGTGGGTATATCGAGAGTTTCGATATAAAGACCTGGTAGGTATAAAGAAAGAGGGACCATTTGGTGACATAAGGAACCTTCATTATGGATACTATCCAAAAATATCTGTCAAATACTCAGTTACTAAAAGGTTCCAATTATGCACCTTGGAAGATGAATATGAAGGCTATTCTACAAGTAGAAGAATTGTGGGATGTTATTTCTGGCACAACAAAATGTCCTACAACACCAGGTGTAGATCTGATTGCATATGACAAGAAAGATAGTAAGGCAAGAATACTCATCGTGCTTGTTGTCACATATGATGTTCAACCTCATATAGCTAAAAAAATAACATGGTAAAGATGTGTGAGATGCACTTAAGACCATCTAGAGGGTAAGAATGATTCCACCATTCTCAACCTTCAATATCAACTTCACAGTTTGAGTATGAGGTATGGAGAGATAGTTGAACTATTTCTATGTAGAGTGGTCGAGTTGAAGTCAAGATTGAATTCTATGGGAGAGACTGTAGAAGATAAGCTCCTCACTTCAGTGATTTTGAGAGCTTTACCTAATTCATATAGAATGTTGATAACTTCCCTTCAATTGTCACAAAGACAAGTTACCTTTGTGGAGTTGGTCAATCTGCTTCAAACTGAGGAGGCTATCCAACTTCAAAAATATGAAGCTTCTAATATAGCTCTCTATTCCAATAAGAAGGGCTCTAAGAAGAAAGGTAATTTTTAGAAGGGGGAAATTCTTCCAAGAATTCCAAGGGAAAACAACCTCAACAACAGAAGAAATATTGCAAAATTTGTGATAAGGATACTCATGACATAAATAGGTGTTGGTACAAGAATAAAAAACCTAAGGACAAGGGTCATAACAAACCACAAAATAAAAACAAGCAACCCAAGGTGAATGTTTTTTTGAAGAATCGAACTCAGATTCTAAGTGGGCACATAAGGTGCTCATGACTAACATAGCCTCCAAGAAAAAGGATCCTGTGTGGTATGTTGATTCAGGTGCTAGTAAACACATGACTAGCGACAATTCGTGGTTTGAGATATTTTAAGCCAAGGAAGGTAAACTAGTAACTATTGTTGATGATAAGACCTACCAATTTCAGGGTGAGGGCACAGTTTTAGTCACCCTTACAAATGGAAAATATCATATTGATAGAGTCTTTTATGTTCCAGGATTGGCAAACAATTTATTATCAGTCCCTCAAATATTGGATAATGATATGGTTGTATGTTGAGGATGGAAATAAGTGTTGTTTTATCACCAATAGGGGTAAACACATCGCAACAACTTCATACAAGCATGGCTTGTTTGTATTAGATGCTATCTCCGCCATTCATGTTGCCATGGTAGTCTCTACAAAAGAGGCTACTTCACTTTGGTACAAAAGATACGAGCATCTAAGTTCTGGATTTTTACTTGAGCTAAGTAAATATGAGATGGTAAAGGGTCTTCCCTCTCTTTCCTCTACATTGCTAGTGTGCTCTGATTTCTTAGCAGGGAAGCAACATAGAGTACCATTTGAAAAGAGCTCTTCACAAGCAAATAAAACTTTGGAGTTAGTTCACACCGATCTGTGCGGTCCTATGTCGAACAGCTATGGGGGTAAGAGGTACTTTTAGATGTTTGTAGATGACTACTCACAGAATATGTGGATTTTATTTCTTCATGTAAAATTAAAAGCTTTTCGTTACTTCTAGCAATTCAAGAAAATGTTGAGGATTCAAGGACTTCTATAAAGACCCTCCACTCAGATCGATGGGGAGTTCACCTCTAAAGAATTTCCTCATATTTGAATACACATGGGATCAATAGACAACTCACTTCTGCCTATACTTCGTAGCAAAATGGAGTTGTTGAACAGAGGAACTGTCCATTATGGAAATGGTTCATTGTATGCTTACAAGAACCCATCTAAAGTAGTATTTTTAGGTAGAAGTTGTCACAACAGCAGTTTACCTGCTGAATAGGGCATCCACAAAGGCCCTAAAGGATATAACTCCATAAGAAGCATGGAGTGATCGAAAACCCTCTATTTCTCATCTACGCATTTTTGGATGTAAGGCGTTTATGCACATACCAAAAGAAAAAAAGAAATAAGTTAGATGAGAAGACCTTGCAATGTGTTCTTCTTGGTTATGATGAGCATTCGAAAGGATATCGGTTGCTAGATCCTTTAACCAATAAGATTCATGTCAACAAAGATGTGGTATTTAATGAGGCTTTTACATCACATAACACATCCAATGTATACCTTGATTTTAAGGATTCTAAGGTTGAGAAGTCTCCTTCTTCTTCACCACAAAAAAATATTCCTAAGTGGAGACTCAAAAATATCCACACCACCAGAGTTGACATTGAATAGACATCGTACTCATAGTATGGCTCAGTAATAGAAAGCAGCAGTAGATACTACTGAGGTTGATGATCTTTTTCAATCCTTTGAGGAGCTTTTTGTAGATCCAGCAAGAGAAATAGAAGACATGGATGTGGATGATGACAGGGTTTTCATGTCTTCACTGGATGAGCATGAACCCACCATAGTACAAGATGCTCTTAATGAGCCACAATGGAAGGCTTCTATGGATGCATAGTACATGTCTTTGAAGAAAAATCAGACTTGGAAGCTTGTTGATCTGCTACATGGAAAGAATACCATTGGCTGGAAATGGGTGTACAAAGTGAAGTACAAGACAGATGGAACAATTGATAAGCATAAGGCCCATATTGTTACAAAAGGCTATGCACAAAAAGAAGGTATTTACTATGAGGAAACTTTTGCACCTATTGCTCAAATTACTACCATTCATGTTCTTTGTGCTATGGCAGCACATTTTAGGTGGAAAGTATAGATGGATGTCAAGAGTGCCTTCTTGAATGGTGGTCTCAAAGAGAAAGTGTATGTCACAACCTAAAGGATTTAAAGTGGAAGGCCAAAAGCAGAAAGTTTGCAAATTGGTCAAGTCCTTGTATGGTTTGAAACAGGCTCCACGATCTTGGTACATTAAGATGGATGATCACCTATTATAGCATAGATTCAAGAGAAATCCTTTAGATGTAAATCTCTATTTCAAGAAAAAAATCTTGCTTCCATTGAATAACTTTCTCCCAAGGTATTTTCACTTGGCACATCTGACTTAATCTAGAGACATTACACTTGGTGCATTTAACTCGCTCGAGAGATGTTTTAGTTAGCGCACTTTATTGAATTTTATTAATGTTAGAAACTCCTTGCTTAGCGTTTCATCTTCCTTTCTTGCGCATTCACCTTCCTATAATTCAATTTCCCTCATAGGTCATTGATGTTGTACTCCAAAGCTTACTTAATTAGATGAGGATATGGCTACATTTGGACATTTGTATCACCTAATTTGCGCTAAGTTTGTACTATTATAATGATGTACTATGTTATGTTGCTATATGTTAGCTTCTTCCTCTTATTTTCTACCAGTCCTACATTGTTCTACTCCACTATAGCCTTACTATTATAATTTTTATTTTCACTCTTTTGAATTACTAACTTGACTTTTTCTTTCGTTGCTTGACTTATGCTTTCTTATTTTCTATCCTTTGGTCTTTGAAACAATACTACCCAACTTTGCTACTACATCTATTCAGCTCCACTAAGAGTCGAATGGTACTTTGTAACACATTATCTTTAATTGTTGCACCTATTCAACTCCTTTAAGATTTGAATGGTACTCTACTTGCACTATTAAAACTTGGGTCTATTGTTTAATAATTGATTTCTCTTTGCACTTTGATGAACTTTTTTGCTTTCTAAGAAACCACTATATCTTCAATGACCGTTGTATCTTTTCCTTCGTATGGCTACCTCTATCAAGCCTTCATATATCTTAAATATTTGTCAAGGTTAATATGACCTAAGTCTATATAAATTTACTTTCTTGCTACTATTTTATCTTTTTCTTCTTGCTACCAATATAAAGGTCTGAGTGACCTCCAATCTTCAATGTCAAGGTCTCTTCAAAACCTAAAATAATCCTTTTATGTCAAGGTCTCTCTTCAAAACCTGAAATAATCCTTTTATGTCAAGGTTTGTCTTCAAGACTTGTAATAATTCCTCTTATGTCAAGATTTATCTTCAAGACTCGAATCTTCTATCTCTTATGTCAAGGTATGTCTTCAAGACCTGAATCCTCTATATCAAGTTCAATTTCTTTGTGACCTGAAACTTTGATATTTTGCAACTTAAATTAATTTGTAAGGAACCTACTATTAAAATAAAGCTCACACAGAAAGATAACTTAAATACATGCAATAACAGAATAATGTTATGCAGAAAGTAATTGCAGAATTGAAACAATCTCACAAATAACTCAAAATCATAGGCCTCTTCGAGGGGGCAACCTCCTTCAATATTTCATTAACTTGCAAAAATATACATTCGTACATGGTTTCATGTCTTTTAAAGAGAAAGCTAAATGCAATCCTACCTAAAGGCTCAAGATTTGGCTTACATGCAAAATGCCACTCGAGCTATAATATTTCACCAAACATCGGTTACAGTCTTGATAACGGTTAAATGCAATGGTACCACTTGGCTAGGTTCCTTACTTGCCACATACATTACAAAGTATTACAAAATAATATTATTATAGAATCCCCCCCCATGTTGGAAGTGGGTCATTACATAATAATAAGAATTATAAAATAACGTTAGGATGGGATCCTAACATGTCCTTCCCCTTAAAAAATATTTATCCTCAAAGCTAAAGGTAAGGAAACTAGTGTTGGAGTTTATGGAGAGACTCCCATGCAACATATTCTAGTTGGAGTCCATGCCACTGAACAAGAACTTCAGTAATGGTGCGGTTACGTAGGGTGCGAGTTCGATGATCCAAAAACTGTTTGGGTTCAAGCAAGATAGAACTTTCTTCATCTAACTCCAGAAGTGCAAATTGAACCTGTGCCTGATTGTCCACCACCTTTTTAAGAGATAAACATGAAAAATAGGATGGAGCTTGGATGTATGTGGAAGGTCCAATTTGTAGGCTATGGCACCAATCCGTTGTAACACCTGGTAGGTCTCATAGTATTTCACAACAAGTTTTTGGAATTTACAAATCTAGAGGGACAACTATTTGTATGGTTTCAAGCGAAGGAAAACCATATCACCCACATCAAAACTATGCTCAAAATGGTTTAGGTCAGTCTGTTGGTACATCCAATTTTGGGCCACATACAAATTCATCTTTAGTTGACGGAGGACATAAGAATGATAATTGAGAGTAGTGTCAACTGCATAGACCTTGGAACTACCTGGAATGTAGGAGAAATTCATGGGTGGAGGATGCCCATAAACTACCTCAAAATGTGGTAACCTTGGTTGTTGTGTGATAGGAATTTTTGTACCACCACTCGATCAAAGAAATTCATTTCGCCCAGTGCATAGGATTATCAGAGGTAAAACAACGAAGGTAGGTTTCAAAAATTTTATTGACAATATTTGTCTGGACATCCATTTTGCAGATGATAAGCTAAACTCATTTTGAAATAATTTCCCTGCAACTTAAACAATTCTTGCCAAAAGTGACTAGTAAATTTTGGGTCATGATAGGACACGATGGAGGAGGGCAGACCATGAAGGTAAAATATAGAATCAAGAAAAATTTTGGTAATGGTGGATGTTGTGTAAGGATGGGATAGGGGAAAAAAGTGAGCATATTTCAAAAGATGATCCACTACCATGAAGATAACATATTTACCTCCAAACTTCAGTAATCCTTCAATAAAATCCATAGAAATATTTGTTCAAACCTGGTTAGGAATGGGCAACGGTTGAAGAGTGCCTAGAGAATGCATCGTTTCACCTTTCATCCATTGATAGGTATCACAAGCTGCCACAAAATCCTCAATGTATTTTTTCATACCCTTCCAAAAAAAGTGCACTTAAGTCGTTCATATATTGCGATACATCCTAAATGGTCGACAGATGGGGCATCATGCAATTCTATCATGAGAAGTTTTCGTAGTGGGGATTTGTAGGGAACAATAAGGTATTTATGGTAACATAAATCCTAGTCATCCCAGGTGTAGCTTGGACATGAAGTAGGATCGATGTGTAGGGAAGTAACCAAAATTTGCAATTCAAAATCCTAAAGAACCTCCTGATGTAAGGAATAAATCCATTGGAAAATAGATAATGAAATGGCACACAGCATACTGAGAGCCTTAAATTGGCAAAAGAGAGCATCAGCCATAAAATTCTCCTTGCCATTATTATAGGTGATATTATAATCATAGCCCATGAGTTTAAAGATCCATTTTTATTGTTCAAGGGTGACAACCCGTTGCTCCAAAAAGTATTTGAGACTCTAATGGTTTGTTTTAATGGAGAAATGATTTTCGAAGAGATACTGTCACCAATGGGTTACTACATGTATAATTTCCATCATCTCCTTGGCATAAGTGGATTTTTCCAAATTACGACAAGAGAAAACTTTACTAGTGAAGGCCAAGGGTCTCCCTTCTTGCATATACACTACACCAATACCACGTCCTGAAGCGTTGCTTTCAATGACAAACGGTTTGAAGAAATCGAGCATGGTCTAAATAGGCTTAGTGGTCATAGCATGCTTCAATCCTAGGAAATTTTGTTCAACGGGTCTCGTCCAAGTAAAATAGTCCTTTAATATGTAAGTGAGGGGAGCTACAATTTTACCATAGCTATGAACAAATTTATGGTAATAACTTGTAAGCCCTAAAAATCCCCTAAGACCTTTGAGAGTGTGAGGTTTCGACCATTCCTGAACTGCTTGGATCTTCTTGGGATCAACTTTGACACACTCCTTAGTGACAATGTGTCCCAAATATTCCACTTTTTTCAACCCAAAATAACACTTGGAATGCTTAGCATAGAGTTAATGTTGTGCCAATAGTTGGAGGGTCTAATTCACATGAATAAGATGCTCTTTCCATGAACGACTATACACCGAAATATCATCAAAGAAGACTAGGATGAAATTTTAAAAGAATGGGTAAAAAATGTTGTCATGAGGCTTTGGAAAGTGGAAGGGGCATTAGTCAAGCTGAGTGACATTACCAAAAACACATAGTGACCTTCATGAGTACATAAAGTAGTCTTGGGAATATCCTCATCCTTGAGCTTGATTTTATGGTACCCTGAGTGAAGGTCGAGTTTGGAAAAATACGTAGTCCCATGAAGTACACCTAGTAATTCATCCACCATCAGAATAGGAAATGTATCCTTGATGGTGATTTTATTGAGATCTTGGTAATCGATACACAACCGCTAGGACCCATCTTTCTTGTGCACCAATAAAACTAGATAAGAGTAAGGATTGTTGCTTGGTCGAATGACATCGGCTTTTAGCAATTCTTGTACTAACTTCTCATTTTTTGACTTAAGAGCATAAGGATACCGGTATGGTCTAATGTTGGGCAGTGCATTACCAGGTAACAAAGGAATAGCATGGTTGTGAGAGTGATGAGGCGATAATTTTGAATGTTCAACAAAAAAAAAATTGTGCTTGGTCGAAATAAGTTGCAAATATTTAGGAATAGAATTCTCCTCTAAAGGATGAGGTTGGATCACAAAAATCTAAGCTATGACACCCCAAGATGATTTTTTTACAACTTCTCCATCCGGTTGGAACTTATAGACACCAAAACAGCACCAATCCGATTATGTGACTGTAAACATTGATCGCATTGACACACACAGCCCCCAGGGCAGCCCCCAGAGGTTAAACAGTGGTCCTAGCCACTCTCACAGCAGTTTTGGAAGGTCAAAAATCAATTTGGCACCTTTTAGGAACTCTGCTCTTTATTTGTTCCACCCAAGGACAAATACAGATTGGTATTCGTTCCACCTAGGGATGAATACAGACTGGTATTCATTCCACCCAGGGACAAATTCCAGCGCTCGCTCCTGGGTGGGGCGAATAGCAGGTTTGATCGGCAAAAAGTCAAACCTCGACACATGACAACTCAGATCTGCCACTTAACTATCCCTTCATTGCATGGGAGTGTGAGTGAGTTTTTTTTAGCATGCAGAGGCAGTCACACGGGCAGTTAAGAAGCCCTTAATCAGGAAGAAGTCTTCTCTTCACTAAAAAAAGCATGAATGCTAAGTGGCACTTCTGCATGTTAATTCAAAGATACCCTTGGGTCTATAAAATTGTGAGTCTTCTCAGCCCAAAGGATATATAGAGAAGGAGCATTTTTAGCAACGAAGTGCTGCTAATTTACATACCTACTTGTGATTTGTGCCTTTCACATCCTTAATCTCTCATTCGAAAGGGAGGTTATTGGGTGACTTTTGGAAGCACGAATCCGAACCCAAAACCTGATTTTTGGCCACAACATCCGACCAAATTTGCCGACAATACATCACAAGAATTTTTGGACCCATCCCAAGTGGATTGGTGTCGGAACAAGGTCCCAAACGACGGGCGTTCTGCCCCGAGGTGCCCCCCATATTGCCGCAGCTCTAATCGTCCCACCCCAAAATTATTAGAAATATGTGGCATATTTCCATTCTATTATTTTTGCATTTTAATCTAGTCTTATTAAATAGGTTGTAGTTTAAATTTCATTTCATTCTGAGCATTTTTTACCATGTTTTTATCATTTCCCGCCTTTACTAACTTGCATATGGCATCATCAAAATTTGGGTGATAGAGGTCAAATTGGGAAAATATGACCTTTTGGGTCTTCCCAAAATACCCCCTTTTACCTAACCCCAACTTTGCAGGTCATTTGGAGCTTTCTGGATAGGACATTGAAGAGGGTGCTTTTTGACAATTTATTGCAGGTTTATTCGTCCCACCCCGGAGCGAATACAAATCTGTAAGGAATTTTTAGACTGTTTCTTTTGCAATGCTTTTATGGTAACACATTCATGCTACTGTCAAAATTTCAAGTCATTCTGATTTTATTTGGTTATCGATTTAACATTTTTATGCATACAATAACAGTAGGCCTTGGGAAACGCATGTTCTATTCTATCTGCAGGTGCTACTGATCTTTTCTATTTCCTTGAACGTAGTTCTTCGACATAAGAGGAGCAGAAAGGAGTCAACACTCATATACACAAGTGGCGGTGATGTTTTGGTCCGCCCATCTTACATGTGGGCACGCGGAAGAAGGATTGTTATCCATGGATGTGACTAGAAACATATTTAACGCTCCTATCCCCTGAAAATGAAGGAGACGTATTGTAACACAAATTTAAAGCATATCAATAAATAGGGTCGTATTCCATATTGCTTTTATCTTGTGTCAATTCGTTCATGTTCTTTCCTTTTCATGCATTTTTCAATATATAGGTTTTAAGCGTTAAGTTTGGTTTTACACGCATCATACTTGGCATTTTCCTTTTTGTTTCCGTATCCTCGTGATTTCAGAACTAATAATCTATGAAGGCCTTGATTTTAATCCATGGAGAGTGTGGGACTATCCATTATGTTAAAATTAAATCCAAAGCTCAACAAAATGCCATGAGATGATTTCCAATGTGTCCAACCATTGAGCTCCCAACATGGTATCACATCCCCCTAGTTGAAGTGTAAACATATCCTCTTTGATCTCATACTCCCCAATATTGACCTTAATATTACAATATTTACCTTTGTAAGGTAAGGTCCTACCATTGGCTACCATAACCTCAAAGGAATTAGATGTATGTACGTAACAATTTGCCTACTTGGCAATGTGGGGATAAATTTAATTATGAGTACTGCTAGAATCAATCAATATGGTAAGACGCACGCCCTAGAAATAACCCACAACTTTCATGGTTTGGGGAATGGTAATTTCAATAGGAGCATGAGCAAAAATTTTAGCATGTGGTTCATCTTGGTTTTCTTCCTCCGGTTTGGATGGTTCCTTTACTGATTTTGTGTCATCATCAATGTGGTCTCTGGTGTTAGGCTCATCAGCAATGATGAGGAACAACTTCTTTTGGGTGCACCTATGCCCATGAAAAAACTTGTTATCACAACTATGGCACAATCCTTGGGCACATTACGCATCCATTTTGGCAGTGTTTAGACGTTTGGGTGCAACAGTGGGTGCAACAGGTTTTTGTTCATTCTGATTTTGGAATCTAGGAGGAAAAGAGGGTTTAGCTTGTGGAAATTTAGATATCCACCTCTAAGCTAAAAATTTGGACTTGGTCAAACGAGCCAACTTGATAGCTTGCATCATGGATTGTGGTTCAAACATCGTGACCTCAACTTGGAGATCTTCCCTCAACCTGCTAACAAAACAACTCATAAAGAACCCTTCATTCATTCATGTAGTTTTGTTGGTCTATTTATCAAATTGTATTTGGTAATCTTAAACTATCGAAGTTTGTCTCAACTTTGTCAATTATCCTGTAAAATCGTCATACTCACTAGGGCCAAAGCGAGTGAGTAATTGAGACTCAAAGTCCTCCCAAGAAGTATTAGGAGAGTTTTGGTACCACTGTAAGGCTTCAGATTCCAAGTTGAAAGAAGCCATTTGAACTCGATGATACATGGGGACATCATGGAGTCTAATGAATTGAGCAACACAACATAACCACCCATCCACATCCTTCCCATTGAACTTAAGAAAGTCTAGTTTCAGCTTCTTAAAGGTAGTATCACGATCAAAGTGAATATGAGAGTTAGTTGTTCCCTTTTCTTGACCTCAATCAAAATGTGAGTGTTCAGTACGATACTCAGACTTGCTTGGAACACCTTGAAATTTAGACTCAATTTTTGCTAGTTGTTCTTCCAAGCGAATTCTGGAGGTATCTTGTTCAATTCTGACAGTTTGAAATTCCGCCATCAAGTTTTCACTTGTATTTTGCAAGTTAGTAATAGCACATATTAGGGTATCCAACATTGTAGTGATATTTTGATCTACCTCTTGTTGATTTCCATGAGTGTCACCTGCCATTTGGGTAGCCTTGAAGCTTTTTTTTTGAATTACTAAAAATAGAAGTGTGGTTGTACGAGTTACTATTTTTAGTAAGGAGTCCAAAAAAGTGTTTGGGTGTTATATATCAAGATGATCAGCTCAAAAATATGGTCATAATGAGCTATATCCCACAACATGGATTTTTGGGCACCCCAAACTCATATTTTGTATTTGTGGAATATTTGGCCAAAAGGGACTAGCGAAAAATGACAAATTTGAGAAATTTTGAGAAAAAAGGGAGTTAAGACTCAAAAATTATGTGAGAGGTGTAGAAGGGGCTAACTAAGATAACAAAACAAATTTGAGAATTTTTGGGGTTGTCTAGGGCTTTTTATGACTTTTTTAGTGCTATTTTTCCCTATTTTTGGTTTAAAAATTACTCAAAATAGAGTAATGATAAAACCACTACAACTTCTTCATTATAGCTTTGATTTGCATGATTTTTTATTTTTTGAGTGTAGAATCAAAAAGTAGTAAAATATTTTTTTTTACGGGTCTACTGGTGTAGTCAATTTTTTGATTTGGAGCTACAGTTCACAAGTTGGGTACTCGATCAACTGTCTCTAATTTGTGTGTTCTGACAACTAACCACCTTATCACTATTTTGTCACCTATACTACAATTACTGACACTGACGGATCTATTTTTTACCCTGACCACCTGTATTTTATAACTATTATAGTCGACTGTTGTTGACCTAACTGTTACTATCACTAACTCGACTAGTACTATCACTAACCTGACTATTACTATCATTGACCTGACCGGTATTATCACTAACCCAATTGTTACTATCATTGATCCAACTGGAACTAGAATATATTAGATTATTATGGACACTTGCAGACTATGTCCTAATTTTTGGTGCATGCAAAGTGTGTTCTTATGTGATAGGAAAGTCCTTCGTATGCTCACTTTTTGGGATTGTGAATGCAGGTTCAGCAAAATAGGAATATGTGTGTTTTTGCAGGTTGAAGTTTTTAACAGAAATAAGGTATGCTAGGTAGAGGAGTATGTAACACCCATAGTCCCTTTGTTATACCGCAGTGATGAAAATAGTGTTCAGACCAATATTTTAGGCCACTATCCAAGGAGGATTCCACACATACCCTTGACAACACTACCTGCCTCTCTGACAGTACGGGAGGGTAATCGTCCAGGATGTTGTATCTCGTGGACTATGGATGATATAAATTCAAAAATCTTCCTACTCGATAAAATTTTGTTCAACCTAGAATGGTCTCCCAATATACCCGAAGATGCGTGGGAGCTCAATTTCGTGCGCGAATGTTGTTTGAGGCCTGGGTATTGGAGCTTGATCACCTCTCACTTTACTAGATGCTTTATGGGCTATCTAGCTTAGCCAATAATGACAGCTCCTTCACGATATTTTAAAACCTCTAGCATAGGGTTTCTAACCTACTCAACTATTAAAATAAAAATAAAAATAAAAATAATCTTTTTTTTTTGCAAATTTTTTTTTGGCTTTTTGAATAAAGGAAAACAAAATGAAAAATACAGGAAAATTATACCTAACAAACAAAAATGGCTCAAAAATAATTGTCGCAGTTGCAGCAAAACTCGACCCTGAAAAGCACTTTGTTACCACTTGCAAGGAACCTACAATTAAAATAAATCTCACACACAAAATACTAAAAGATAATTAAAATACATGCAATAACAAAATAACACTATGCAGAAAGTAATTGTAGAATTGAAACAATCTCACAAATAATTCAGAATCACAGGCCTCTTCGAGGGGGCAACCTTCTTCAATATTTCATTAACTTACAAAAAGATACATTCGTACATGGCTTCATGCCTTCTAAAGAGAAAGCTACATGTAATACTACCTAAAGGCTCAAGAGTTGGCTTACATACAAAATGCCACTTGAGCTAGAATCTTCTACAAAATATCAGTTACAATCTTGATAACGGTTACATGCAACGGCACCACTTGGTTAGGTGCCTTACTTGCCACATACATTACAAAGTATTACAAAATAACATTATAATAGAATCTCCCCCACGTTGGAAGTGGGTCATTACATAATAATGAGAACTACAAAGTAATGTTAGGATGGGATCCTAACATAATCTTTGCTTGATGAAAACTTACTTTAAGATAGATATATCAGTCCTTGATATGTCCTTTTTTGTTTTCTCTTGCACTTAGAAGATGAATTTTTTCTCTATCTATTGTAGGAATCTTCTCACACTTCTGATGATCAATATCTGCTACAAATATCTTAGGTCACACCTAAGAGTTCAAACCTCTAATATCAAGGTAACGTTGAATTTCCTTAATGTCTTAATCAAAATCAAGATGACTTGATTGTTTTAAATTCTTTAACTTCCTTCTGAGTTAATAGAAATTAGTATCAAGGAATATCTATGTCCTTGAAATCCTTCTATCTCTGATGTCAAGGGTTGGCTATGTCCCTAAAATGATCAACTATCTTAAAGTTGATACACCTTCCAATATATATGAGTCCTTGTATTCACTAGCTATACTTCAACCATAGAAAGAATTTATAGCTAAGTCATGGTATTCACTAGTTATTCTTCAACCGTGGAAAGAATCTATAGTTGAGTCATGGTCTTCATTGGTTATTCTTCAACCATGGAAAGACTCTATCCTTTCTACTTACTATGACCTTACAATAGAGTCCAAGTCTAACTCCCTTTAAAGTAGATAGACTCAATCAATTTTATCAAACTAGATAAAATCAATTTTTGTATGTAGCTAAATAAATTCAACTTGTGCAAGAAACTACTTGCAGTAGCTCTAATACCATTGATGGTTTTTTAAGCCTTAATACTAACATAAAAATCACAAGATAAATTCCATAGGATCAAATATAATATAGCCACAATATAGTAAGATCAAGATAATGATGTAAGTAGAATAATATGAGCAAACTAATATGTATATCAAGGCTTATAATATATCAAATAAAATTCACTAATAAACAACAATATGAATGTAAATAGCTTGAATCATACATGTACAAAGCATGTAGTGCAACTTACAATATTAATTGCTCAAAATGTATGCAATCTTTATTACTCCACTTTCTCTTATAGATATGATACTTGATACAGATACTTTGATACTTGGATAATTGGATACTTGGATCTTCCTATATGGAGTACCATATAGCCATAGTAGAACGACTCTTTGGATACTTGATTATTCCTTTCCATATGCCAAGTTTCATGACTCTTGGCTTCTCTATATGGCATTTGAATACTTGATGAACACATGACTATATTGTATGCACACATAAATATGACTCTTGACCTTCACTTTGCATACTCTAACCTAAGACACTTGTGCACATCTTTACATTACATATTTACACTCTTATATATAAAACACTTGTGCACATATAATCTCATTACACTTGTACACTCACTCACATGACACTTGTGCATTTCCTACACATTATAACATTACATAAAATATTACTCACACTCTAAACTAATAATCAACCCTAATCTAATATTTACAATATGTACCATGAAATTACTATGGGGTACATTAGCATGTACCAAACAATATAATATACTCCAAAATGCTCCCTATAATCCCTATTATTCTTGCTTGTGGTTGAACAGCCAAGTAGAATTATTAAGGAATAGAAATGTTAGGATCCCATCCTAACGCTATTTTGTAATTCTCATTATTATGTAATGACCCACTTCCAACATGTGGGGGATCCCATCTATAATGTTATTTTACAATATTTTGTAATGTATGTGGCAAGTTACGCTCCTAGCCAAGTGGGGCCATTTGATGTAACCGTTATCAAGATTGTAACCGACATTTGGTAGAAGATTCTAGCTCGAGTGGCATTTTGCATGTAATCCAACTCTTGAGCTTAGGGTTAGGGTTGCATGAAGTCTTTCTTTAAAAGCTATGAAGCCATGTACGAATGTATCTTTTTGCAAGTTAATGAAATATTGAAGGAGGTTGCCCCCTCGAAGAGGCCTGCGATTCTGAGTTATTTGTGAGATTGTTTCAATTATGCAATTACTTTCTGCATAGTATTATTCTGTTATTGCATGTATTTCAGTTATCTTTCAGTATTTGTGTGTGTGAGCTTTATTTCAATAGTAGGTTCCTTACAAGTGGTATCAGAGCGCTTTCCAGGGCCGAGTTCTGCTACGATTGCGACAATTCTTGCTCAGCCATTTCCGCTTGTTAGGTATAATTTTCTTGTGTTTTTCATTCTGTTTTCCTTTATTCAAAAAGCCAAAAAAAAATCTGCAAAAACAAAAAAAATACAGTCTATTTTTTTCGTAGTTGAGTAGGCTAGAAACCCTGTGTCGGGGGTTTTAAAATATCGTGAAGGAGTTGTCGTTATTGGCTAAGCTAGATAGCCCATAAAGCATCTAGTGAAGTGAGGGGCGATCAGGCTCCAATACCTAGGCCTCAGACAACACTCGCGCACGGAATCGAGCTCCCACGCATCTTCGGGTGTATCGGGAGACCATTCTAGGTTGAACAAAATTTTATCCAGTAGGAAGATTTTCGGCCTTGTATCATCCATAGTCCACGGGGCACAGCATCCCGGACGATTACCCTCCCGTATTGTTAGAGAGGTAGATAGTGTGCTCAAGGGTATGTGTGGAATCCTCCTTGGGTAGTGGCCTAAAATATTGGTCTGAGCACTATTGTTCATCACTATGGTATAACAGAGGGCCTATGGGTGTTACATACTCCTCTACCTAGCATACCCTAGTTTTGTTAAACACTTCAACTTGCAAAAATACACATCTCCCTATTTTGTTGAACCTGCATTCACAATCCCAAAAAGTGAGCATACGGAGGACTTCCCTATCACAGAAGAACGCACTTTGCATGCACCAACAGTTAGGACAGAGTCTGCAAGTGTCTCTCACAGTCTGAAATATTCTAGTACCATCTAGATCAAGTGGTAGTAATAATCGGGTCAGTAACAGTACCAATTAGGTCAGTGATAGTAAAGGTTAGGTCAGTGACAGTAATAGTCGAGTCAGCAACAATAACAGTAACAATCAACTATAACAATCATAAGCTACAAGTGGTCAGGGTCAAAAATAGGACCGTCAGTGCTAGTAACTATAGTACAAGTGACAGGACAGTGACAAGGTGATCAGTTGATAGAACACACAGATAAAAAAATGACTGCTCCAGTAGACTCAAAAAAAAAAGTATTTTGCTACTTTTTGATTCTGCACCCAAAAAATAAAAAATCGTGCAAATCGGAGCTATAATGAAGAAGTTGTAGTGGTTTTATCATTACTCTATTTTGAGTAATTTTTAGACCAGAAATAGGGGAAAATAGCACTAAAAAAAGTCATAACAGGCCCTAGACAACTCCAAAAATCCTCAAATTTGTCTTGTTGTCTTAGTTAGCCCCTTCTGCACCTCTCACAGAATTTTTGAGTCTTAACTCCCTTTTTCTCAAAATTCCTCAAATTTGTCAATTTTCCACTAGCCCTTTTTGGCCAAATATTCCACAAATACAAAATTTGAGTCTAGGGTGCCCAAAAATCTATGTTGTGGCATATAGCTCATTGTGACCATCTTTTCAAGCTGATCATCTTGATATATAACATCCAAGCACTTTTTTGGACTCCTTACTAAAAATAGTAACTCCTACAACCACACTTCTATTTTTAGTAATTCAGTAAAAAAGGTTCAAGGCTATCCCAAATGGCAAGTGGAACTCGTGGACATCAAAAAGAGGTAGAGCAAAACACTGCTTCAATGTTGGATAACCTAATGAGTGTTGTTACAAGCTTGAAAACCACAAGTGACACCTTGATGGCAGAATTTCAAACTTTCAGAGTTGAACAAGATACCTCCAGAATTCGCCTAGAAGACCAGCTTGCAGAAGTTGAGTCCAAATTGCAAGGTATTCCAAGCAAGTCTGAGTATCGTACTGAACACTCACATTTTGATCGAGGTCAAGGAAAGGGAATAGATGACTCTCACCTTCGCTTTGATCGTGATACTACCTTTAAGATGCCGAAACTAGACTTTCCTAAGTTCAATGGGAAGGATGTGGATGGGTGGTTATGTCGTGTTGCTCAATTCTTTAGACTCCACGATGTCCCCATTTATCACCGAGTTCAAATGGCTTCTTTCAATTTGGAATCTAAAGCCTTACAGTGGTACCAATGGTTGCAGAAAACTCTCCCTGATCCTTCTTGGGTGGACTTTGAGTCTCAATTACTCACTCGCTTTGGCTCTAGTGAGTATGATGATTTTACAGGACAGTTGACAAAGCTGAAACAAACTTCGATAGTTCGAGATTACCAAATAAAATTTGAGAGATTGGCCAACAAAACTACAGGATTGAATGAAGGGTTCTTTATGAGTTGTTTTGTTAGTGGGTTGAGGGAAGATCTCCAAGCCGAGGTCACAATGTTTAAACCACAATCCATGATGCAGGCTATCCAGTTGGCTCATTTGGCTGAGTCCAAATTTTTAGCTCAGAGGCGGATATCTAAATTTCCACAGGCTAAACCCTCTTTTCCTCCTAGATTCCACAATCAAAATGAACAAAAACTTGTTGCACCCAAACGTTTAACCACTGCCAAAATGGATGCGCGATGCGCCCAAGGGTTGTGCTACAATTGTGATGAAAATTTTTCTCACGGGCATAGGTGCACCCAAAAGAAGTTGTTCCTCATCGATGTTGATGAGCCTGACACCAACGACCACAGTGATGATGACACCGAATCAGTAGAGGAACCACCCAAACCGGAGGAAGAAAACCAGGATGAACCACAGGCTGAAATTTATGTTCATGCTCTTGCGGGCATTACTACTCCCCAAACTATGAAAGTTGTGGGCTATTTCAAGGGCCTGCGTCTTACCATCTTGATTGATTTTGGAAGTACACACAATTTTATTGATCCCCGCATTGCCAAGCAGGCAAACTGTTACTTACATACATGTAATTCCTTTGAGGTTATGGTAGCAAATGGTGGGACCTTACCTTGCAAAGGTAAATGTCGTAATGTTAAGGTCAAGATTGGGGACTATGAGCTCAAACAGGATATGTTTGCACTTCAACTAGGGGGATGTGATATCGTGTTGGGAGCTCAATGGTTGGGCACATTGGGAGTCATCTCATGGCACTTTGTCGAGCTTTGGATGCGCTTTTCACAGAATGGACAGTCCTACACTCTCCATGGCTTAAAAGTAGGGCCTTCACAAATTATCAGTTCCAGTCGGATGGAGAAGTTGTTAAAAAAATCATCTCGGGGTGTCATAGCTCAGATTTTTGCGATCCAACCTCATCCTTCAGAGGAGGATTCTATTCCTGAAGATTTGCAACTTATTTTGACCAAGCACAACTCTATTTTTGCTGAGCCAACAGAATTACCACCTCGTCGCTCTCATGACCATGCTATTCCCTTGTTACCTGGCAATGCACCACCCAACATTAGACCGTATCGGTATCCTCATGCTCTTAAGTCAGAAATCGAGAAGTTAGTACAGGAATTGTTAAAAGTCGGTGTCATTCGGCCAAGCAACAATCCTTACTCTTCTCTAGTTTTACTAGTGCACAAGAAATATGGGTCTTGGCGGTTGTGTATCGATTACCGAGAGCTCAATAAACTCACCATCAAGGATAAGTTCCCTATTCCGGTGGTGGATGAATTATTGGATGAACTTCATGGGACTATGTATTTTTCCAAACTTGACCTTCACTCGGGGTACCATCAAATCCGGCTCAAGGATGAGGATATTTCCAAGATTGCTTTTCGTACTCATGAAGGTCACTATGAGTTTTTGGTAATGCCATTCGGCTTGACTAATGCCCCTTCCACTTTCCAAAGCCTCATGAACAACATTTTTCATCCATTCCTTTGAAAGTTCATCCTAGTCTTCTTTGATGACATTCTGGTGTATAGTCGCTCATGGGAAGAGCATCTTATTCATGTGAATCAGACTCTCCAGATGTTGGCACAACATCAACTCTATGCTAAGCGTTCCAAGTGTTCTTTTGGGTTGACAAAAGTGGAATATTTGGGACACATTATCACTAAGGAGGGCGTCAAAGTTGACCCCAAGAAGATCCAAGCGGTTCAAGAATGGCCGAAACCTCACACTCTCAAAGGTCTTAGGGGATTTTTAGGGCTTACAGGTTATTACCGTAAATTTGTTCGTAACTATGGTAAAATTGCAGCTCCCCTCACTTCCATGTTAAAGGACTCTTTTACTTGGATGGGACCCATTGAACAAGCTTTCCTAGAATTGAAGCATGCTATGACCACTACGCCTGTTTTGGCTATGCCATATTTCTCCAAACCATTTGTCATTGAAAGCGACGCTTCAGGTCATGGTATTGGTGCAGTATTGATGCAAGAAGGGAGACCCTTGGCCTTCACTAGTAAAGCTCTCTCCAACCGTAATTTGGGAAAATCCACTTATGCCAAGGAGATGATGGCAATTCTGCATGTAGTAACCCATTGGCGACCGTATCTCATCGGGCATCATTTCTCCATTAAAACAGACCATCAAAGTCTCAAATACTTTTTGGAGCAACGGGTTGCCACTCCTGAACAACAAAAATGGGTCTCTAAACTCATGGGCTATGATTATGATATCACCTATAAGAAGGGCAAGGAGAATGTTGTGGTCGATGCTCTCTCTCACCAATTTGAGGCTCTCAGTATGTTGTGTGCCATTTCATTGTCGGTTCCCCAATGGATCGATTCCTTACGCCAGGAGGTACTTCAAGATTCTGAATTGTAGACTTTGGTTGCTTCCCTAGACATTGAGCCTACTTCATGTCCAGGCTACACTTGGGATGGCTAGGATTTGCGTTACCACCAACACCTTGTTGTTCCCCACAAGTCCCCACTATGGGAACTTCTCATGATAGAACTGCATGTTGCCCCATCTGCCGGCCATTCAGGATTTCTCAAAACATATGAACGGCTTAAGCGCACTTTTTTTTGGAAGGGTATGAAAAAGGACATTCAGGATTTTGTGGCAGCTTGTGATACCTATCAACGGATGAAAGGTGAAACGGTGCATTCTCCAGGCACTCTTCAACCCTTACCCATTCCTGAACAGGTATGGATGGATATTTCTATGGATTTTATTGAAGGATTACCTAAGTCTGGAGGCAAATCTGTTATCTTCGTGGTAGTGGATCGTCTTTCAAAATATGCTCACTTTTGTTCCCTATCCCATCCTTACACAACATCCACCATTGCCCAAATTTTCCTTGATTCTATCTTTCGCCTTCATGGTTTGCCCTCCTCCATCGTGTCCGATCGTGACCCAACCTTTACTAGTCACTTATGGCAAGAATTGTTTAAGTTGCAGGGAACTCAGCTCAAAATGAGTTCAGCTTATCATCCACAAACGGATGGCCAGACGGAGATTGTCAACAAATGTTTGGAAACCTACCTTCGTTGCTTTACCTCGGATCATCCTATGCACTGGGTAAAATGGCTTCCTTTGGCCGAGTGGTGGTACAACACTTCCTATCACACAGCAACCAAGGTTACCCCTTTTGAGGCAGTTTATGGGTGCCCTCCACCCACGCCTTCCTCCTACATTCCAGGTAGCTCCAAGGTCCATGCAGTTGACACTACTCTCAGTCAACATGTTGATGTCCTCCGTCAATTGAAGATGAATCTAGATGCAACCCAGAACCGGATGCGCCAATAGGCTGACCAACACCGTTCCGAGCGTAGTTTTGATGTGGGTGATATGGTTTTCCTTCACTTGCAACCATACAAATAGTTGTCCCTCCAGCTTCGCAGATGCCAGAAACTTGTCGCGAAATACTATGGGCCCTACCAGGTGTTACAACGGATTGGTGCCACAACCTACAAATTGGCCCTTCCACCTACATCCAAGCTCCATTTTTTTCATGTTTCCTCTCTCAAAAAGTGGTGGGTAATCAGGTACAGGTTCAATCTGCACTTTCAAAGTTAGATGAAGAAGGTTCTATCTTGCTTGAACCCGAATAGTTGTTGGATCGTCGGACTCACACTCTATGCAACCACACCATTACTGAAGTCCTTGTTCAGTGGCGTGGACTCCAACTAGAAGATGCTACATGGGAGTCTCTCCATCAGCTCCAACACCAGTTTCCTCACCTTCAACTTTGAGGACAAAGCTTTTTGAAGGGGAAGGACATGTTAGGATCCCATCCTAACGCTATTTTGTAATTCTCATTATTATGTAATGACCCACTTCCAACGTGGGGGATCCCATCTATAATGTTATTTTACAATATTTTGTAATGTATGTGGCAAGTTACGCTCCTAGCCAAGTGGGGCCATTTGATGTAACCGTTATCAAGATTGTAACCGACATTTGGTAGAAGATTCTAGCTCGAGTGGCATTTTGCATGTAAGCCAACTCTTGAGCTTAGGGTTAGGGTTGCATGAAGTCTTTCTTTAAAAGCTATGAAGCCATGTACGAATGTATCTTTTTGCAAGTTAATGAAATATTGAAGGAGGTTGCCCCCTCGAAGAGGCCTGCGATTCTGAGTTATTTGTGAGATTGTTTCAATTCTGCAATTACTTTATGCATAGTATTATTTTGTTATTGCATGTATTTCAGTTATCTTTCAGTATTTTGTGTGTGAGCTTTATTTCAATAGTAGGTTCCTTACAAGAAAAGGCTTGGCATGATCAAAGGTATTAAAATGAGAAACTCTTTGGTTAGGAAACACTATTTGTAGATGATATAGTCTTATTTGAAAATGGCATCTTAAAAGAAGCAGTAAATTATAAAGAGATGTTAGATCTATATTGTGTTGCTACAGGAATGAAGATAAACCTCCAAAAGACTAATATAGCTTTTAATAAAATACAACCAAGACAAAAAGTTGTTAGTATATTATATTATTGGGTACATGCTAATGTACCACCTTGGGTACATTACTAGAGTAGGAGTTTACTTTAGAGTAAAGTTAAGTAGTTACTTCAACATGTAATAAATGCACAAGTGTTAGAATGTGCAATGATATAAATATGCATGTAGCCCACATGTACATGAGTCATAGGATAGAGTCAAAGGTAGAGTGAGGGACAAGGAACTTATCTTCCTATATATAGGCCTTATAGTGAGTGAATAAGAGGGGAGAGAATATAGAGAGTGCATAGTATAGATTGGTAGAGGAGTACAATGTAGTTCCTTTAAAAATAGTTTATGGAGTGTTCATGTCCTCCATTATACTGCATTGTACTATTTTTGTGAGCTTTCATTAATGGCATATTTCTGAGTTATTGCAGAAGTTTATCTCTTTGTTTTCCTGCATATTATAGTGCCATTATCATATAGATATCATAGCTTGCTTATCTTGCATCTTGTGGTTGCATTTCCTATATCATATACTCATCAAAAGCTAATAGTGGTATCAGAGCACACAATAGATCGATAGGAAATAAGGAGAGCCACAAGTGAGATTGAGAGGAATCCAAAAAATTCATTTTCAGAATTTTTGAGATTGCATTTGGCTAGAGTCTTTCCACAGGGTTATAGAAAAACTCGTGAAGACTAGGACTCAACATTAATTCCACTAGATTGACAAATCAACTAGTGAAGATTGATTATCTCTAGATTTAGAATTTCTTCCATTACAGTCCTAATACTTTGTTGCAGGAAAAAGGAGATTCAAAGAAATTTGGGAAGCTTCCTACAAAAGAGCTAGGAAGAATATCTTCTTTAGAATCAATCCAGCACTAGAAGCAACAAACGGAAGAATGAAGATTTGGAGGCCTAAATAAAAGGTCCCATTGCTAGAGATTGCAGACCTACAGAGTGCAGAAGAAGAAAATGCCATAGGAGCCTTGTTGCAGATTCGAGGAAGAGACTCCAGAGAAGAGTCCAGGAGAAGATTGGAGGTTGGTGATCTCCATTGAAGACTGCAAATAGCAGATTGAAGAGACTCCAGAGAAGAGTCTTGGTGAAGATAGGAGATTGGTGATCTCCATTGAATATTGAAGACTTCACCTTGAAGGAGTAGAAGAAATCAGCCTGAGAAGCTGAAGAGACCTACAAGAGGTCCCATTGAAGAACTTCCAATTTTGGAAGAGATAGAGAAGGACTAGCAAAATTCTTATTCCTAAAGTAGTAGATTTTAGAGATCCAAGAGGGAGATCTCATTGCCAAACTTCCACAGTAGAAGTTTGAAGAAAAGGTCTCATTGAGAAGACCAAAGAAGCTGCAAGATAGAAGACCCTAGAAAAGAGGTCTCAAGGAGAAAGAAGGAGAAGGTTTGGAGAGCCTCATTGAAGGAGATTCAGAGAAGGTCATTGAAGGAGTTCCTAGGAGAACTCATTGGAGAAATTTACCACCAAGGAGAAGTTCTTGATAAAGGAAGAACTTGGGACAATTATCACCATCCGACAACAAGCCCAAGGGAGAAGGATTTGGCAAGAAGCTTGCCAAATTTCGAAGGAGATTGGTGAAGACCTCAAGACTTTCAGATTCTTGAGAAGAAGGCCTAGATTGAAGTTAGAATTTGACAAGGAGGTTGAAGGAGAAAGGAGATAGAAGAAGCATACCAAATCCAAGAGATTTGAAGATTGTCTTTCATAGCTAGAAGGCACATTTCAGAGATAGGAGTTGTGGAATCTACAACAAAATACTGAAGGGTTCTTGAGAGAAAATATTAGCTACAATTTGGAGGAGTTCCCTACCAAATTTTTGAGATTCAAGGACAACATTTCAGTGGAGAGATTGACTACTTTGCAATCTGAAAATTTTAGATTTGAGGACAGCAAGAAAGCAGCAACTTGGGCAGCATCAATAGCTGCTAAGTTTCAGATTTCCAGGATACATCCTGAAGGAGAGTTGAAGCCACCAAACTACAGATTCAAGCAGCAAGTTAGAGGAGGTACAAAAATGCAAATTGGTGTGTTGAGAAGCTATTTTGGATAGCAAAGAAGAGTTGCAAGTTCATCTAGTAAAAGGTAGCATTAAGGTGAATCTAATCACCTTGCAATCCTTCATCTATAGAGATCATTAAGGTAAGCAACTTGGGTGCAAGAAGGTTCATTAGTTGAAATTTAATTATTTGGTTCATTATCAAGTTCCATTAGGCACCTTATTAGGGTTTAAAAGTTGCAAAGAGAAGGTTGCATATTAAAGTCTTCAAAGGAGTGCAGAAGGTAGTTTCTTATAAGGTTAATACCTACACATTAAAATAGGAGTTAGATATATTTTGAAAGAAAGAAAAATATCATCTTCCTATTATCTAGTTACAGCAAAGAAGACATTACTTTTAAGTGAAGGTTGCATAGATTGAAGTGCATATTTCAAGTTACCTTTAAGAGTTATTTACAAGAAGCAATAAGGAGAAATTACTAGTGCATTATACTAGTTACTCTTAAAAGGTTATTAAGTGCATTGGTTGTTAAGTTAAGGAGGAAGACCAAAGTGCACAAATAAGCATAATATCAAAGTGTCTAGAGACACTATTTGGTGCACAAAACCTGTAGCTTATTGTGGCATAGATAAGCCACCAAATAGGGTGTTATTCCTCCAGGGAGTGGAGAAGAAAATCACCATCGAAACCAAAAAAGGAGCTACAAAAGGAGACTAGGAAGTCTCAAATTTTAGGTGCATATTATAGGTTGTTATTCAAGCACCAAACTTGTCTTCTATTACTTCAAGTGGAGACAAAGGGTAAGTGTCTTAAGGACACACTACGAAGCCTAGCATCCTATCTACAAGCGGCCACCATTAGCACTAGAAAAAGTGCTTAAAGAAGAGCCATTCCAAAAGGGCTCAACATCAACCATTAGCAAAGGAAAGCACAACTCAAGGTGCTTGAGCGAAGAGCCATCCATAGGGCTCGAAATCCACCTCATCAAGGTGTTAGAAGACACCGATGTTTGTCATCGAATCTAGCGCCTAAGGCAACGTCAACCTGTAGTATAAAAAGGGCCTACATAAGGTGAATATCATCCTACATAAAACATAGCACCAAGGATAACATATTGCAATGAAGTATAAGGTGAAAGCAAGGTGCATTACCAAGGGTCCAACTCGAATGAATCGCCAACCGAGATGCATATCGATAGCCACCATAGAACCTCCATTGCAGCGCTTGAGAACCTCCACAGCTAGAGCCAACTTCATAGCATCACCTTCAAAAATATTGGAGACAAGATACAAGAAGGCATTCGTTGGCAAGAAATAGATGTTGAGTAAGAGATATTGAGGAAACCCTACATGCACAAGATTGGAGTGACACTTGCAAGTTTCTACCAAGGGATATTGTGCCACTTGGCACAAAGGTGAAAGAGCATCTCCATATTCATAATGCCAACACTCAAGTGAAAGGGCACTCAAACAAAGTAATACCTTTCATCATAATTCCAACGCTCAAGAAGAGCATCTTCAACGCTCATCAACGCCCAAGAGTTACATTCAGACTTGCACCACATAGCATCGCGTTTCTCAAGACCTAAAATAAGCATTATGCCACCTAAGGAGGAGACCAAGAGTCTTGAGCAACGCCTAGTGCCACTTGGCACCTACATCAAGAAGGCAAAAGCATATTTATAGCCGCCAAAAGTAAGAGTGCACACAGAGAGAGGAAAGCGCATCCTGAGCTAGCATTGAATGTAGAGAAGTCAAGGCACATTTAAGTGGGATTAAGAGAGAATCAAAGATGCGATCGAGAGAGGATTAAAGGTGCAATTAAGGTAGAATTTGAGGCACTTAGCCAAGGATCAATGAAGGGTCAAAGGCACATTCAAGAGACATCCAACAACTCACTGCCATCACTGCCATACGTCCATCATCGAGGAAATACAACGCCCACAATTGAGGAGAGATTGCATCAATTATCTCACGCATTCGACATTCATAAAGGTAAAGTCTCACATCGATTAAATTTGCTTTCATTAAGGAGTAATAAGGTGTATAATATAAGGTTGAGTTCATATAGCATTTACGTTGGAGATACAAGCAAAATCAACCTTTAATACATTGGAAAGCAAATCAAAGGAGTTTATCCTTAATAGTATTTCAAAGCACATTAGTTGAAATACAATTATCTCAATATTTGCAATTAAATATCATAGGAGATATAAGGGTTTCTACTTAGTAAACCAAATTATTATTATTGCAAATATTATCAATTTCTAAAATTCCAAATTAGGGAGTTATAAGGAATACTACTTCAAACCTTAGTTAATTGGAATTTAGAAAATTGAACCTTTGAATTTAAGGATAGAGAAGCAATATTATTGCTTGCTTAATAGAGTTGGAATTAATTGCTTATACTTGTCTCATAGACACATTAAAGGGATAAAAGAAATCCAACCATAGAGAACTCCATCAAATTGATAAGTGCATAGATCAATAGGAGAAATAAGGTGAAATAGGAGTTGATTATTATCATTCCCAAAAACATTACAAAATCAACTCAAAAGGTGAACTAATAGTAGCTAAGCACTTTATCAAGATTAGAACATATTCTAATCACTAGGGAGACATAAGGATCCTACAAAACCTAAGTCTTAAAAGGTTTTATCAAATTAGTTCACATACCTAAGGGTAGTCCACTACAAAGGATCTATCAAAAGTGTTCTTAAAATACTAAAGAGCTAAAAGAATCCTTTTATATACTACAATGGAAAAAATAACAAGGAGGACATTTCATCTCAATGCACATTCAAGAGGACTCAAGATCAGAATCTATCCAATATACCATATCAAAGATGCAAAATCACTTCAAACTCAAACAAAGTCACAAGTCAAAATGAAAAGGACATTTGTTATATAGATTCTGGTGCAAGTCATCACATAACAAGAAATCTACAATGGTTTGATTGTCTTGAAGTCACTAATAATTACAGATGGAAAATTCTATCACATACATGGATTTGGGTGTGTAACAATTGGTAAATCATTCCAAATTTTCTACTAAATAATGTAATGTATGTTCCTAAATTATCATCTAATCTTATTTCAGTAGCAAAGATAGTAGAAAGCAAAAGGATACTTGATTTCAGATTGGAGCTACTGGATCAATCAATAGAAATATATACGCTCTGGATTCTATCGAAACTTCACAAGCTATTGTTGTGTTTCAAAACAATACTGATGCATTTTCTGAGGAACAGATTGGTGAGAATAAACAACCTATCATCAAAGCAAAAGAAGAAATAGAAGGTTCAAAATTAAAAGAATGAGAGGATAACAAAACCATGCACTACTTGGCCATCTACAAACTAAAGAACAAGAAGAACCTGAACAATATTCTCATCCAAATTTAGACAAAGAAGCCAATGAAGGAAGCAGGAGAGAAGAGCTCAAATTCCAAAACCAAGACGAAGATCCATACCCAAATAATGTAATACAGAGAAGTGTTAAGAGCATATTACATTATTGGGTACACATGCTAATGTATCACCTTGGGTACATTACTAGAGTAGTTTACTTTAGAGTAAAGTTAAGTAGTTACTTCAGCATGTAATAAATGCACAAGTGTTAGAATGTGCAATTATGTGAATGTACATGTAATCCACATGTACGTAAGTCATAAGATAGAATCAAAGGTATAGTGAGGGCCAAGGAACTTATCTTCCTATATATAGGCCTTATAGTGAGTGAATGGGGACAGAGAGAATATAGAGAGTGCATAGTATAGATTGGTAGAGGAGTACAATGTAGTTCCTTTACAAACAGTTTATGGAGTGTTCATGTCCTCCATTATACTGCATTGTACTATTTTCGTGACCTTTCATTAATGGCATATTTTTGAGTTAGTGCAGAAGCTTATCTCTTTGTTTTCCTACATATTATAGTACCATTATCATATAGATATCATAGCTTGTTTATTTTGAATCTTATGGTTGCATTTCCTATATCATATACTCATCAAAAGCTAACAAAAGTATTGGTAAGAATTTTTAGCATTAAGCTAATTGGGTTTGGCAAAAGGCTAAAATATTTAGGGTTTATGCCAAAGCTAAATTATTATGGTTACCAGGATTAGATTTGGTTATACATTAAAATGCAAAAAATGGTGAACTTCATGGTGCAATAAATGGTTATCATTGAGAGGTCGTTTAACATTGGCAGAATTAGATTAGGAGGCCATTCTAGTATATTGACACTCATGGCTTATATTCCTATTAAAATAGTGGAAAATAGAAGGAAGAAATGCTTCAATTTCCTTTGGACAAGAAGAAGGGAGAAGGATGCAACAACTTTGGTTAAATGAAGTAAGATTGCCAAACCTAAATCAACAAAAGGACGGGGGCTTAAGAACATACATAACTTTGGGAAAGCACTAGCTACATAGAGTCTTTAGAGATTGATAATTGGTAAAGGATTATGGCATGAGGCTATGAAGGAGAAATATATGGGTTCCATGTCCTTTGAACAGTGGATGAGACTTCCTATCAAGTCATTGACCAATGCCACTATCATTTGAAAAACATTAATGAATGCTTTTCCATTAGTGGGCCATTTTTTGGTTTATAGAATAAGAAATGGGAAGAAAGTAAAACTAGGAAAATACCCCTAGCTAGGGAGTGGAGGAGATTACCATCTGTCTCAATAATGTGGATTGAAACTAGCCAATCTTTTATTGCTCAAACTAAAGTTTAAATAGGCATTTAAAGATGTCTTTAATTACAACTGATAGCAAATATATGTGTAGATCTCAACAATAGGACAAGCTATTAACTAAGAACCTTGGCGAGATGTCCGAACATTGTATGATTTTCTGGAACTCTTCAACAACTTCTGTTTCCAGAAACATGCTTCTGAGAAACATGTTCTCTCCAGCTCCTCACATTGCCATTGGCATAATCTAATTCGGGATAGACCTCCTGTCATTGAATCCTGAGAAGCTCTAGATTCCAAATCTGCATCAGGAGACACTATTTGATCTGCACTATGCACCATACCATTTTCTCCAACAGAGGAAGCATCTTTGTAAAGATCAGAACAACTTGCAGCTGGACTCAGCCTAGGAGATGCATCTTCAGAAAATACACTGGATGGACTTGATATGGCAGCTGTAAGAGATTCTCCTTCACCAACCTCTGGAGAACTTAGACCAGAATCCACATATTCCATATTTGCTGCCTGTTCTTTCTCTTTCAACTCTTTTTGTCTTAATTTCTTGAGGCGTTTTCTTTCAAGTTGTTCTGCTCGCCTACAAAAAATTGAAAAAGACAGTTTATGCATTTGAATTAAAAAACTAACAAGCATTAAAAAATGCAAACATATTTGAAGTATTACTTTTTTTGAGCTGCTTCCTCTTCTTCAAAAAGCAATTTCTGACAGCGAAGAGCCTCTGCATCTTTGTCAACAAACCAAGCCCTTACCTGCCCAGTATGAGACATTTAAAATGCTCAGAAGGCATTAGTCAGGTTTAAAAACTCCCAAAAAAAAAGAAAAGGAAAATTGAAAAAAGGAAAGATGTGCATCTTTGTCAACAAGCCAAAGCCTTTACCTGCCCAGTATGAGACATTTAAAATGCTCAGAAGGCATTAGTCAGGTTTAAAAACTCCCAAAAAAAGAAGAGGAAAATTGAAAAAAGGAAAGATGTGAAGAATGGGAACAAATAAAATGGTGAATAAGAAAACCACAAACTAAATAACAAATGAACTTACCAGTTTCTGCTCAACCAAGAAACCCATGGAAGCCACCACGTTCCTGACTTCAAGACTAACCTTGCCTGCTTCTCCAGCAAATACAAATTTATGTACAGAGGAAGCTTTACCTGGGCATAAAAACGTTTTCTCACTTGCATCATCCAGAATGCTGAATAGCTGTTCGGCAGAAAGTGGAAATCTGGAAGACTTTAGTTGCACCAGATCCTGTAAAGAAACTACATCATTTAGCATGAAGAAGACTTAACTATATATTATGTGTATGAAAGTTGGACACACATGGCTAAACTATGTACCAGGAGAGTAGCCCCTGCTTTGACATAGAACTGTGGCAAAGATAAAAGGCCTGGTTTACAAGTAAAAGATGACATTGCATTAACAATAGAGGAACCAGGTACTTCCTGTAAGACAGAAACCCACACAATTGTAATCAGTGTAGCTACTATGAAGTCAACTTTATACACATTAATTTCTATAAAAGATAAAGACTTCAAACAACACCATGACTGACAAGATTTTCTATAATATATAGAAGAGGGAAAAAAGAAAAAAAAAAACCTCGAGCATTATATTCTTCAGTGAAAGAATTTGTTTCGCCTCATCAACAGAAAGCTGCAAAATCCCAAATGAAGAATGCACTTAGCATTGTTCTTGAGGATGGTCTTTAGAAAATCATTTGCAAAAATCACCTGATAAAGAAAACATGCATGTCTATATTCTATGAAGTACAACACATACTTTGTCCCAAAATTCAGCCAAATTTGCCCTTTTTTTCTGCGAGTCATCCTGAGGAATGCAAATGATCAAACATTTTTAGTTTAAGAACATACTCTCAAAACAAAGGGGGGGGATGCTCAACTTACCACAGCAAGGAACCAAAATATAACAGAAGATTAAACCATTGCCTAATAAATCATAACAAAGTAACCTTTTCCAGATTTAGGCGACGGCGATGAACGCGAACATGTCTCCGATGATTAAGAGGAGAAATAAACTCCCGAGAACATTTCTCACATTTAAGCATCTGCACCTTAGATAATAGGGGCCACCCAGGAAGGTCTGTATCATAAATCAACATTGGTAAGAAATAAAACAAATTTCAATTAAGCTAGACAATGACCTGGTTAACAACTATGCCAAAGATACCTGCTGCATGACACTGACATACATTTTTCAGGCTCACCATTGACCTTTGCAGCAGCCTGGGCAATAGCAACCACAGCCTCAGGAAACTTGAGGGAATGCATATTCTCTGTAGGATTCTGCAGGCCCTTTCCAAATGATCCTGAATCCTTCATATTGCTATGCAAGAATTCCTTTCCACTACTGGAAGCTGTTAAAAAAGTGCTAGCATCTCCATTCTGCTCATCCTTTGAATCCATTCCAAGCTCGAAAGTTGATCCTCTTGAAAGCTTGTTCCCACTCTGTTGGTCAAAAGCATGAAGCAAATGCATCAACTGAGCAGGATTTTCCCCAGACTTTGAAAATGATAAAAGAGATTCCTTTCCAATAGTTTTTCTTATAAGGTTGTCCAATGCCTCCTGTCCTTTTCTCTCTGATTTTTCCTGCTCCTTAGCTTTCATCTCAGAATTTGATGTTTCAAACAGATTTGCCCCTCTTAGCTTCCCCAGTGACTGCATGATAATGGTGGCAAGGCTTGCACTCCTCTAGTATCACACCCTGCTCCTTTGCCTTCAAAACACCCCTGAAAATATTTAAACAAAAGATTTATAAATGCCCAAATGCGTGGCAAACTCCCTAGCACAAAAAGACATATCCAACTGTATATAGTCTAGTGGCATCACCCAAAGCAACACACACAATAACCCTATAAGAAACTAAGGTAGGTTGTCCCAGTGATGAGAACAGAAAGGCTTGGACCTCTTCAATTAAATTCGTCTACTAAGCAAAATAAGGACAATAATAGAACAACAAAACTTCAGAACTACTGGAATGGCATTGGTTAAACAAACAGGCCATGCTTTTTATTTGCATGTTTGACATGGTCAAAGAGAGAACATAGAGAGAAAGTAATCTCATGCAGACTATGTAATACCCTTCCCTTAAAAATAAACATGTCTTTCATAAACAGATGGAGGAGCCCTAAAAGTTAATAGAACATAGCTGACATATTTGATTTAAGTCAATGTGACAAAAGTTCAAGCCATTAACTTCTATAACAAGAAGAGGAAATTTTTCTAATAAAACTTAATAAACTGTTCCTGATAAACTATGTCTACTAAGTAGATTTTACCCTCAGGGTAGCTAATTTTTTTAGTTTAAAATATGTTAATCTAAGTCTCAATTCTTAATTCAACACTCTATTCAGCAGAACTCAAAAATAACAATTCACTTTAATAAGGAATTATAGAAATCCTGAAGAGAGCATCTATAATACAATTTAAAAAGAAAAAAGAATACAAAAATAGAAAACTGCATCAAGCAACAGATACTTAGTGGCATTAAGCAACAGATACTTAGTGGCATTCAACAAATAAGGAAAACTTCTTTCCTTTTTTCCATGAGAAAATCAAACAAAAGAACAGAAATCAGCAAATATTATTTTATTTAAGAAACAAATATGAACTTTATTCTTATAGAATGGGAAAAAAGAGGAAGCCTTAATCATATATTGAGTTAGGCTTTGGAGATAGAGAACATATAGAGGTTCCAAACCTTTTTTTTTCAGCAAGGTTCCAATTTTCCCTTTTGATTTTAATTTCAATTTTTTGAATTTTTGGGTGCCCTGTACATATCTGGATTTTCAAACCTTGTGACTATGCTAGAGATGAATTATTTCAACCAGTCATCCAGCACGACAATACACATCCTTAATTTTTGCATTATTTAACTGAAATTCATACTCATTCTACATTATTCAAACATTTTCCTTTTAACATTATAATATGTATTTTGTGGACGAGTTCTATATCTCAGTCCATAAATGATCTTAAACAAAGCTTTATTTTGGGAAATGTTAACGATGAAATTTAACCATCTAGTTTGATTTGTAGTTTGTTCCCTTATGCATGCTTCATTTTCTGCTGGTGAACATAACTGGTATCACTAAATCGCACATTGATCATTCTCCTGAGCCCTCATTGTTAGGCATGCAACAATTCTTTGCAATACAGAGGTTTTGTTACTATAGTTCCCAAACAGTAACCATATCATTTGGATGGCTGGCCTCCTCATATTTAGTGTAATGGTAAAAGGAACCTGAGGCTTTTCCAAGCTAAGCTAAACCCCTCAGGCTAGTATAGAAAATACGTAGACAGTTGGAAAATCTTTAGTAATGATCAGATAAAACAAATTATTTAATAAATTAATTATGCTCTTTTGGCCAAAGATGTAATTGCATTTTTACTTGATATCTACCATGGGCCTTGAATACAGATTATATTTTGAATCTTTAACAACAATTTCCTTTGAATTTTAAGATATTCTCGAATACAATGTTAAAATACACCTGCATTGTCAAGATGTGTTTACTATGTAGATGCCAAGGTATCCTCAATTAGAGTGAATATTTATAAATTGAAATTCTGGACTACATGCATTATTTGCATATTTGTTGTGTGTATTTGTTTAATCATAAACTCTTGATATGAACCTGAAGTAAATTTAGAACAGCATAATGCACTACTTGGACTATACAGATTGCAGAAGACGCAAAAAAGCGAGTAAATGACAGAGGATAGCTGCCAAAACTGATGATTTACACTCTATTGGAATGGCTTAAACAGATGTCCAAGGACATGGACAAGGCAACAAAGTACAACTAAAAGGTACTAACGAGAAAGATAGGGAGTTCTAACTAGACAGCTGCTAATTTTACAAACTAGAGATGCTAATTTACATGGATAGGAATTATGATACAAATCATTAAAATTTTCTAATTTATGAATTTAGAAATTAAGACTTCTTTCCTCCGTTCTTACTGGAAGTTGTCCTCGACTTCTACAGTAGTGAGGAATCAAAACATTGAGCAAAGTATCATCCACCAAGGGTAGATGGAAATCCAGAATTGGATCTTCAAGATGAGTGATCAAAACTTCTTCCAAATGGCATGGCTTTGAGATCTGTGCTTGTCCAAGTGAAGCCAAACATGGTAAACAATTTGAAAAAAATGAGGTGCTCAAAGTCCCTCACTAAGTCCCTTGAACATGGGTTGTGGATACCAAAGAATATCCTGAAATTTGATGTGAATCCTTGCTAAATTTTGTACAAAGAAAAAAGCATTGTCTTGTTGCTTTTGTTCATGGGATGAATGTGGAGTTAGAAGAGCTATTGGAATAACAGCGAAGGGTTAAAAGTCATTGCAAGCTGGATATACTCCCTGCTTGAGAACCACATCAACGGATACCAAGAAGCGTATGTCCAAGGATGAACAGTTGTTGTTGATAAAGGGGATCAAGCTTCTTCTCAAATGATACAAAGAGAAATATAATTTATGCAAATTGACTTGTTCCATTGCAGATCTTACCATAACACAAAGGATTAACAGCAGAAGAAATGCATTTAAACATTTTACTGTCTTTTTCAGCAGGTGGTTCTTGTAAAAGCCATTAAAAACAGCCTTACAATCATATCGATATGGTACATCAAGTAGCAAACTGTACATAAGAGGCCGCCCCCGGCCCCCACAAAGGCAAATGTCACAAAACACCAATGAGTGACAAGACTAGGCTACCCTTCCTTCTTGACCCATCTCAATGGGTATGCCGGGGTTCCGGGGGGGCCCCCCCCCCCGGGGGGGGGGGGGGGGCCTCCCCCCCCCCCCCCCCCCCCGGCGCCCGCGGCCCCCCCCCCCCCCCGGGGGGGGCGGGGGGGCGCCCCCCCCCCCCCCCCCGGGGGGGGGGGGGGGGGCCCCCCCCCCCCCCCCCCCCCCCCCCCCCCCCCCCCCCCCCCCCCCCCCCCCCCCCCCCCCCCCCCCCCCCCCCCCCCCCCCCCCCCCCCCCCCCCCCCAAAAAAAAAAAAAAAAAAAAAAAAAAAAAAAAAAAAATAAAAAAAAAAAAAGAGGGGGGGGGGGGGGGGCCGGCCCCCCCCCCCCCCCCCCCCCCCCCCACCCAACCAAAAAAAAAAAAAAAAAAAAAAAAAAAAACAAACAAACCACACGCCACCCCCCCCCCCCCCGCGACGAAGGAGGAGGGGAGGGGGGGGGGGGGGGGGGGAGGGGGGGGGGGGGGGGGGGGGAGGGGGGGAGAGCAGAAGAGACGGGAGGGGGGGGGGGGAGGGGGGGGGGGGGGGGGGGCGGGGGGGGCGGGGCGGCCGCGCGCGGGGGGGGCGGGGGGGGGGGGGGGGGGGGGGGGGGGGGGGGGGGGGGGGGGGGGGTGGTGTGGTGTCTTTTTATTTTCACCTCCTCGTCTCCTCTTTTTTTTTTTTTTTTTTATTTTACAGCCACAGGCCCGGCGGGCGGGCGGCCGGGTGGGGCTGGCGGGAGGGGGGGGGGGGGGGCGGCGCCAAGACACAGTGGTGAGGGGAGGGGCGCCGCCCCCCCCCGCCCCCCCCCCCCCCCCCACCCCCCCCCCCCCCCCGGCCGCCGCCGCCCCCCTCTCCCTCTCCCCCTCTTCCCTAACCTCGCTAGGGCGGAGGGACGAGGGGGCCCGCCGCTACAACACACCACCCCCCCCGCCCCCCGCCCGACGCGCGGGGGGCGGGGAGGGGGGGGGGGGGGGGGCGGGGGGACGGGGGGGTGTGGCGGGCCCGGCCGGGGGCGGGGGCGCGGGGCGGGGCGCGGCGGGGGGCGCGCGGCGGGGGGGGAGGGGGGGGGGCGGGGGGGGCGCCGGGCGCCGGGCCGGGCCGGGGGGGGGGGGGCCGGGGGGCGGGGGGGGGCCGTCCCCCCAGCCCTCGCCCCGCCGCCCCCCCCCCGCCGGCCGGCCGCCCGGGCCGGCCCCGCGGCCCCCCCGCCCCCCCCGCCACGCGACCGCCCCGCCGGCGCGGGCGCCGCGGCGGCCCGGAAGAGGGGGGGGGGGGAGGAGGGGGGGGGGGGGAGCGGGGGGGGGAGGGGGGGGGGCGGGCGCGGCCGCTCCTCGTCCTCCGCCTCCCCTCCCCCCGCCCCCCCGCGCCCGCCCCCCCCGCCCGCGGCGCGGCCGCCCGGCGCCCCGCGCCGGCCCGCCCCGCCCGCCGCCGCGCCCCCGCGGCGCGCGCCGCCGGCGCCGGCCCGGGGGCGGGGCGGGGGCGGGGGCGGGGGCCGGGGGGGGGCGCGGGCGCCGGCGGGGGGCGCGCGCGCCCCCGCGGGGCGCCCCGCCCCGCGCCCCCCTCCGCCCCCGCCGCCCCCCCCGCGCCCGCGCCCCCGCCCCCCCCGGCCCGCCCCCGCCGGGGGGGGCCGCGGGGGGGGGGGGGCGGGGGCCGGGGCGGGGGGCGGGCGCGCCCCGGGCGCCGGGGCCGGGCACCGCGCCCCCCCCCCCATCTCATCCACAAACTCCTTAACACTATCAACATATACTAAAAAAAATATAAATATAAAACTCGATATAACTAGAGCCCAAGGGCGGCCCGACGCCGCCCGCGCCGGGCCCCGCCGCCCGCGCCCGCCCGGCCCGCGGCCGGGCGCGGGGGCGGCCCGGGCCGGGGCGCGGGGGGGCCCCGGGGGCGGGCGCGCGCCCCCGCCGCCCGCGCGCGGCGCGGGCGGGGCCGGGGGGCGGGGCGGGGGGCGGCGGCGCGGGCGCGCCCGCCCCCCACCCCCCTCCCCCCCCCCCCCCCTCCCCCCACCCCCCCCCCCCCCCCCCCCCCCCCCCGCGCCACCCCCCCCACCCGCCGCCCGCCGACCCCCAGCCAGGCGCGCCGCCGCCGCCCCCGCGGGGGGGGGCGGGGCGGGGCGCGGGGGGCGGCGCGGGCCGGGGCGGGGGGGGGGGGGGGGGGGGGGGGGGGGGGCGGGGGGGGGGGGGGGGGGGGGGGGGGGGGGGGCGACGGGCGCGGCCGGAGTCGCCGCTAAGCTCTCATCTCAACTCCACTCCTCACTCCCCTCACTCACTGCCCCTCCCCTCCCCTACTCTCACCTATCTACCTACCTCCCACTCTCTCCTCTTCTTTCTCCCCCCCTCCCCCCCCCGCCCCCCCCCCCCCCCCCCCCCCCCCCCCCCCCCCCCCCCCCCCCCCCCCTCCCCCCGGCCGCCCCCCGCCAGCGACGCCAGCCCCACCCGCGCCCCACGCGACACCCCCCCCCCCCCCCCCCCAGCCCCCCCCCCCCCAGGGCCCGCCGGGCGCCGCGCCCCCCCCCCCGCCCGGCCGGCGGGCGGGGGCCCCCCCCAGCCCCCGGGCGCCCCCGGCCAGGCGCCGGCGGGCGGCGGCGCCCGGGGGGCGGGGGGGGGGGGCCCGCGGGGCGGCCGCCGGGGGGGGGCGGGGGGGCGGGGGGCCGCGCAGAGGCGCGCGGGGCGCGGGCCCCCGCCGCGGCGGCGCGCGGCCCCCCCCCCCCCCCCGCGCGCCGCCCCCCGCCCCCCCCCCCCCCCCCCGGGGGACCCGCGGCCGGCGCGCCCGGCCCCCAGGGGCCGCCCGCCCCCCCCGGCGGCGCCGCGCGCGGCGCGCGCGGCGCGGCGGGCCGCCCCCGCCCGCGCCCCGGCGCCTCGGGCCGCCCCCCCCCCGACCCGCCGCCGCCGGCCCCCCCCCCCGGCCCCCGGCGGCGGGGGGCGGCGCCCCGCCGCCGCCGCGCCCCCCGCGCCGCGCGCGCCGCGCCGCCGCGCCGGGCGCCCGGCGGCGCGCGCGCCGGCGCGCGGGGGGGCGGCGGGGGGCGGCGGGGGGGGGGGGGGGGGGGGGGGGGGGGGGGGGGGGGGGGGGGGCGGGGGGCGGGGGGCGGGGGGGGGGGCCGCCGCGCGGGGGCCGGCCGCGCCGCCCGGGGGGCCTCCGCCGCGCCCGGACCGCGCCCCCCGACTCCACCCCCCCCTCCCCCCCCCCCCTAGCCCCTCCCATCCTCTAGTCTCTCTCCCACCAGCACGCCGCCGGCCCCCACCCCTCGCCCCCCCCCGCCGACTCGCGGCCCCCCTCCCCCCCCCGCACCCCCCCGCCCACCACCCGACACCCGCACTACCCCGAGCCCACCGACCCCGAACGACCCGCCGCGACCCCACCGGCCACCCCGCCCCCCCCCCCAACCCCGCACCACACCACCCCCCCACCCTGCCCCCTGCCCCACCCGCCCCCCAGCCAGGACCCCCGCCCACCCCCCCCCCCAGCCCCCCCCCCCCCGCCCCCCCCCCACCCTCCCCCCCCCCCCCCACCCACCACCACCACTCCACCCCAATCCCCCACACTACTCAAACACTATCCCCAATATCCACACCCCACCCTCACCCCCCTCCACCCTCCCATACAAATCCCCACCCCCCACCCCCACCCCACTCCCCCTCCCCCCCCCCCCCCCCCCCCCCCCCCCCCCCCCCCCCGCCCCCCCCCCCCCCCCCCCCCCCCCCCGCCCCGCCCGGGTATTAGCATAAAGGCTTTGTAGTTGGCATACAAAGGTCATCCACAATTTTTTTGTGAAATCAGGTTCTTTTGACAACCATTCAAGGATCAGCTCCACCAATTTGTCCTTGATTTGTCAAATTTGGGTGAACAAAGCTTTCCCATTCTTTGCATCATAATTATTAACCATGAGAACAAGTTGAGAATTTGAAATGTTGGGATTGGTTACCTCAATCATTGAATCTTCATGGTGCAGATGAAGCTGTGACTCAGCTATAAGGGCGTTGGCCTTATTTGACTACAAGTGGGGCCACTACGAAGATCATGATAAGCACGAAAGCTTCTTCACATTGTCAAAACTCTTAGTGGGGCCACTACAAAGAATTACAATTCTTGGATAGGGTGGTAGAGTTTGATGAATTGGTTGGGGTTGAAGTGCTCTTTTGATAAGGAGGCAAAAGAATCATTGGTGTTCTTTTGCTGCCTTGCTTCCACCTTTACAGAAAGTTGGTAAGTATGCTCTTAATAAGTATTCGTGATGAACTCTATTTCATCTCAGAGATGAGAAAACAATCTGCAGATGAATTTGATATCAAAAGGACATTGTCATGTTGAACAATGTCCAACTTGATAGAGAAACAATTGAACTCCTCGATGTACTGCTTGACTAACTGCCTAGATTTTTGACGAAGACGAAGAGAAACAGCCAATAATCCTTTGTGTATCCAAAGGGACAAAAATGTGCCTGAAAAATTGTTTTGAACTCTTTGCACGTTACAATTTTTGACCACTTTGTTGCGTGCAAAAACTTGATATAGGATTGCCACCAAGTGAGGGTTTGATCGTCCATATGGACTTCAGCTATCCCCTCTATGAGTTGAGGTCGTGTCTCGAAGTATGCCCCTAGACTGCGATCCCAAGCATCCATTTATCCCCATCAATTATGCCATTGAAATGAGGAATCATATCTTGGTGTCCAACTCAAACGCACATTGGGCAATCAGGACAGCCAAAGAGGGAGGGAGAACTGATGGATTGCTGTCTCATGAAAAGTTGGAACATATTTGTCATTTGATCCATCAGTTTCAGTTGAAACTCATTCTGTTGCTGTCATTGATTATTCAGCTCTTGGGTCAGAAGCTGAACCAAATCGGAGTTTGGTGTAGATTGCCTGAACTAGCCATCACATCTTTTTATAAAAAGCAAAGACTCCTCAAATATAGTAATTTGCAGGAAACAGATCAAAGAAAATGTCCTCTACTCCGCTGATCTACTTTGAGCAGAACTATTTCCAGGAAAGAAAGCCAGCAAAAAGGAGAATGTTGGTTTAGAAGGGAAAAGGACAGCAGCTTCGAGCAGCAAATGCAGAATCATCAAAATGTATGACAGGGCAGGGTGCCAAAGCAATCTCAACTAGAGGCTGAGCAAAATGATACTTAGCAAAGATGGATCCCAGACAAGCAAGGATGTATTGGGAGACCTCAACAACGCTATGATAGCAAATGATATGAACCTGCAGTAAAATTATAACAGCACAGTGCACTAGCTGGACTGTACATTGTAGAAAACACAAAGAAAGGAATAAGGGTAGCTGCTAAAACTGATGATTTACATCCTTTATTGGAATGTTGATGTACAATGATGTGGATCTGCTTGATGGATAAAGCAACAAAGCACATGCAAAAGATACTAATTAAAAACGTAGAAAGTTCTAATTAGAAAGATGTTAAATTACATTGATATAAAGTACACTAAAAAGCACAAAAACATTTGAATTTATAAATATAAAAAATTAAGACATTCTAATCTCATCAACTTTGTCTTTGGATGGTAGCATGTTAATAATGCAACAACTTTTTACAATAAAGATATTTTGTCACTACAGCTCCCAAACATACAAGAATCCTTTTAATGGTTAGCCTCCTCATATTGAACCCATCATAAATGCAACCAAGAGCTTTTCCACTCTCGGACCCTCATGATAGAATAGAAAACGCATACAGTTAAAAATATATACATAGTAGTAACTACCAAATAAAGCACAATTATTTAATTGTGCTCTTTCTTGCCAAAAAACTAACTGCGTTTTAACTCATAATCTAACAATGGCCTTGAATACTATTTCAAAAACAACAATTTCCTTCAACTTTAGGCTATTTTCAAACAAACAATGTTAAAGCAGACCTGTATAGTCAATTTCTATTTATCATACATATTCTCAATTAATCTGACTATTTATTGAAATTCTGGAACTGAAAGAATTATTTGCATATTTACTATACATACTTGTTTAATTGAGTGTATTCTGTAGTTGGGTCCACCAGACAGAATAATAAAGAATGTAACTTATGCCTGAGCATCCAAAACCATAGGTACTAAAGAGCAAAATGATTAATAGAAGGAGATTAGAAGGATGAAATGCATGATTTGATACAGTTTTCACCACAATTACCTTTACAAAATGTTACTGTCTGGGATCCTGAATAGAACAATTCATTCTTCATAGATAAGAAGTACTAGATGATGATAGTAGCTTGATAATCTGCTTAATAATTAGTATGATGATAAAACGAATTCATAATTAGAAAGCCGGAAAGCATGACTTGATACAACGTTCGCTACAATTACCTTTTCAGAATGTAATTGTCTGGGATCCTCGATATAACAATTCATTCTACGTAGATAAGAAGTACTAGATGATGGAAGTAGCTTGATAATCTCCATTATTATTATTAGGATGATAATAAGAATTCATAGTTAGCCTCCTGCCTGAAAGCAAATTTATATCAATGGAGTGAATAATCCTGCAAGATTAAGGAGCTGGGTATGCTAGGCTTACATGCACCATTAAAACTTTACTTCTTGAAGCTCAACACTTCAAATTCAAGTGAACATGTATATTGCAATGATCCCAAAGAGATGGTCAAAAGTCGGCAAATGCAAATACAGAATAGCAATAGACAGTAACAGAATCCAGGAAGATTAATGTCCTAGGTACATTCAAATAAAATGCACCTTCAGAAATTAATCTTGCAACTGAACACTTCAACTATGTAGTGCAATATTCCCAGAGAGCATGGCAACATGTCAATCAATTACTGACATGGAATGTTGATGAGCTTAAGAAATGAATATTTATAATCTGTTATGAATTGAGGGTGCAAATAATTCAGTAAACAACCAGAATGACTATGTTGCAGAAAACCCCTGTGCAATCCTAAAACCAAGGCAGCAAAAGCCTCCAAGGTAAAATGTTGTTAATATTCATCCTTTTTTTGTAGGATGTCAAACACTTTCCCTCTGTGCACATTGAGCTTCCAAGCTCACTGAAGTTTAAACTTCGGCCTTTTGGCTTCTGCCAGTTATGAATGTTTTGCATATTTTTATTTACTCTTTATTTATGTTTTTATTTTCTCAACTAAAATTTTTCTTTTTACCAAAGAAGTTTTAAATTTTTACTGATTTTCAAAACAGTCATTCAGCCCAACCACCCATCCTTAATTTTTGCATTCTTTAACTCGTAATCATACACTTGTTCTTCCCATTATTCAATATCAATCAAATGTTCATATTTTGATTTATCTGCTCCTTAAACAATGGTATAATACATGGAAAAAACACTTACTTGTCATGCCATGTTTGATTTAACTATTGATCAAGGCCTTGCATTTCACAGAGCCTGTGTCTCAAGTAATGATCAAATACAATTATTGAGGTCATTCTAAACCACAAAGTTGTGTACAATACCCTATCCTCCAGGATTAGGATCAGGAGCACAAAGTTGTGCACATTACCCTATCCTTGATAATTATGATTAGAAGCTCATTTTCAATCTCTTACAAAATAGAAACAAGCAATTGCTTAAAATCTCATACATATTTATTATCACAATGTGTCCTGATTGGAATAATATTGAACATAATTGAAAGAACCATTCAAACCAGGTTTATGCTAGGCAAATATTCTCCATCAAGAACCATCCAAACCAACTTTATGCTATGCAAATATTCTCCATCAAATCTATCTCCTTTAGAAACAGGCTTCAAAAATAATGCCACCATTGACACACTGCCATGGGTTCTCATAAAATTTGAACCACACACAGAATTCCCACCTATGAAAGAACAAATAAATATACAGTGCATCCCTCATACCTTGAAAACAGGGTAATAATACAGATGATACATAAATTCAAAAACAAGGTAAATTTTTCAAGCAAATGGTGTCAATTATTGTTATCATCATCATCATGGTTATTAACAATTAACAGAGATGTTTGTTTGTATATTGACTTAATCTGAAATTTAAAACCAGAGGATGCCTTTCACTCGAATAATAACACGACTTGCATGTAGCAGGATTAATTCAAATTCACTTTTGCGATTGATATTCATTTCCTTACAAAAGTTTAGTTTTCATAGACCTGTTGGAGAAAATCCGGTCCTATATATCAAAGTATTAAACCACTAAACATTCAAAAACTACCAATAATGAACCAGCTAGGCTTCATGTGCTCTACGACCGAGCTCTCAGCCCTAAACATGTCGAGTATTTACCTCGTGATAAACTTCATAATTTACTTACACCTTTTCTCATCGGATTCCAACAATCAGTTTTTGCAAGGATATTAAAAGGTGAATTTTCTCCGTGTGCTCTTTCCTTCTACTTATTTACTCCGAAGTTTGTCACTTACTTCAAAATTCGCAAGTTTAATTAGCAATAAAGCATTACTGATTAATCTGCAATCCCAAATACATTTAAGAAAAGGAATACTCTTATTGATGCGCAGCAAAAGAGGAAAACATGCCGCTTACTTGACAACTAAAGATCGTCAATTAAAATAACAGAGAAGAATGAAGGATGTCATATAAATCGCTTTACCCTCTTCGAACTGCCAATCAACAGGGCCTTCCTACGCCTAAAACAGAATCACAACTAACACCTCTCAAGGTCCAACATACTCGTATACGCCCCCGATCAACTCAAATCGCCACTTTCTATTGTCTATTAATGACAAAAACCCTTACAAACCCTAATGACTGCTTTCAACCTTGTACGCAGAAATAGAAGTGAGCCCATAATAATCAAATAATCGATTCCACTATGCCAAAGCTATCACGTCTTCTAAAGGTTTGTACAGAAATCAAAGTTTATATGATATTTAAAAGCAACCAAATACAACCAAGAAATACCTTCAATAATACGTCTGCTGCTCGGAACTGAAAACCAGCGCGCAGGGGAGAGGAGCGGAGAGGAGGATCGGCTCCGCTTCTTTTTCCTCTTTATTTTTCCAAAACCCTCGCAACGCCAACAGAAACAACCTTCTCTCCTTTATGAGAAGCAGAGATCCAAACAAGAAAAGGATTTAAAAAAACTGAGAGAGGACGATGAAAGGGATCAGGACCTGGATCGCCGTCAAATAAACAAAATCGGTGCCGATCAAAGTCCGCGTCAATAAGAAGGAAGGTAGACTCCCTATTAACAAGACCATATAATAAAACAGCAACAATCATTAAAAGACAAATAATTACGAGCAAGTTTTACAACTGTTCGACAAACAATTACAAATAAAATTCTAAAGGCCAAAAAAAAAAATTCAAAAGGCCACCCAGCCTGACGCCAAAGCTGGTTCCGAGCCTACCTAAAATCACAATCACGCTAATTAGGTATGGTACGATATCCGCAGATGCCATCCCCTCATTTTCCCAACTCACCGAGATCTTTGGAGGGCACCCTCTCTCTCAAATTCCTGTCACCTGCCGCCTGTTTTCCTGTTTATTAACTCTAACGGATGGTACGGTTGTACGTTGGCGAGCAAGAGACCCCAGGCCCCCCGTCAGATGTCAGAGTTTTCATAGGGCTTAATACCCTAACCTGAGTTTGCATAGGCAATAAGCCCAAAATTTGTAGGGCTTAATACCCTAACTTTTATAAAATATCCTTCTACACAAAAGGTTATTATTAATTTGTATTTAAATTCCGCATAATTTTGTTACTCCCGCGTGTAATTAAAAGAAAATTACCGCGTAATTTTTCTCCTTTTATCACCTTCGAAACATGGGGAAGGCTCCCCAATCTCTATAGGGTTACCGTGGGATAAACGGTACTAATACATATTTTATTAGAGATATAATGAGGTTTGAATTTCCATTTCTTTAAAATTATAATGGCACATCATTCAAAAATAAAGATGTTTGTACTCTTTATAAAAAATATAATATTCAACATAACTTCCTCCACGTTTTATTATCTTTAGGTAGAGGTCACAAACAAAACCATCCATATGTGCCATCTTGCATAAAACAGTTGTTGACTCTCATCGTGATTGACATAATCAAATCCTTTCTTGCACTATGGATATATCGCACCAGCATTCGAACACCCATTGGGGCAACCTCATTCTCATTGGTCTACGGTGCTAAAGCCATCATGCCCTTAGAATTAGAGATCCCATTTTTACGAATCACCCTCCAAGAGTTCATTATGATGACATCGCTCGTCAAGCGTGCTTAGATCAACTCACACTACTTGATGATCACTACTTGATGAGCATAACATAAATGCTATCAAACATCAATGTGTTTATTAAGATCGTGTTCGTCGCACATACAACAACAAAATCAATGAATGTGAGTTTGAAGTCGGAGATTTGGTACTGAAAGAGAACTAACAAAACCCCAACAAACCACGCCATTTTCACAACAAATTTGCTCTAAATTGGTTGGGTCCATTCATTATAACTCATAAATATGGTTCAGAGGGCATATCGACTTGCCAACCTCGAAAGAATAGCAAAACCTAAGTCTCTCAACATTATTCATCTTCATGCGTCCTACGCCTAATTCCATGAACAAAGGTTGACACATTCTTGTACATTCTCTTTCAAAAACAACAAAAATACAAAAACCAACAAAATACAAAAAGAACCATTTTGCAACACAATGCAATACGTCTTCGAGTCATCTTTCTTCTTCTTTTCTACCCTTTCTTCTCTCTCCTATCCCTGTTGTATGGTCACGCTTCAAGCGGCTACATACCTAGGGCAGGTTTCTTCTTCTCTTTCTTTCTTCTTTCTTCTTCCCCCTATATTTCTTGTATGTTCACATTTCGAGCGACTACATACTTAGGCTATGTTTCTTCTTCTCTTCTTTCTTCCTTTCCCCTTCTTTCTTCTTTTTCTTCTTCTTCTTCCTCCCTCTTTTCACCACTCCCTCACGATGATACCGCCAAAATTTTACACTTACATCATCCATCACATCCATTCATGTATCATCTTATGAGACTTCTATAACGTTATAGTCTCCCTTTATGGATATGTGAATATATGTTATACACCCACACTTGGTCCACTTACTCAATGACCAAGTTTATCCTGCATTTTCTTATAAATAAGCATCACCTTGTTATGCATTGCATTTGTGTCTGCATTCTCACATCATTTTGCATTTACTCCCATCTAGGCATTTCTCACTACATAGAACATCATACATTAGTTATAACAACTAGCATAATATCATGTTCTCTCTTATGCATAGGTTGCTTAGTAATAGAAGTCTTTTTTGTTAGTCAAGCACTTTAGTTGACCTCATCAAGCTTTATCCAACGTCATTGAATTCTAATGCAACTTTAGCCTTCCCTGCATGACTAGAGTCCCTTCATGGATCAAAACACATGTGCACACTTAACAAAATTTTGAGTATAGGGAAGACAACACCTTACGTACACTAGCCCTTGAGTGAAATATTTCCCCTATTCATCTTATCATGCACATGGTGTAAAAAGTTGAGAATTGACAAAATGACAAGCTCATTCACAAAAAAAAAAACAAAGACAAAAAACAAAAGCAAATGCCTAAAAAAGCACTACCAACGAAAATAAAAAATAGAAACAAAAGAGCATTATCAAAGAACTTGAATCCCTAGAATTCTCAGTTTTTGACAACCATGGAGCGATCTCCATCACCATCAATAGGCTATAGATGTTTTCCTGGCAGTGGAGTAGCCTTACGCGTGGTGACATGTCTATCACATTAGCGACCTTATTTTGCACAAACCATTTGCGCGCTTGTGGATGAACTAGCTTATGTGGCTTAGTTTACAACTTGGTTAGTCCAACCTCACTCAAAATAGGTAAACAAACTGAAACACTCTATACATACACAAATCCAAGATAGGTTCAACCTTAGTCAGGATGGTCTAAATTTTAGCATAATATCAGTCAACTAATAGATAGGTTTGATGACAAAACTCATATGTTTGACTCTCTAGAAATCATTTCTACAATCTGAAACCCCTTCATAGAAGAAACAAACATCCAAGTTGCTTAGTTGTAGAACTAGCAAGTTGTCAATAACTTTGGCATTCTCTATAAGTTAGTCAATCCAGCATTCTCATTATCATTTGCATACACACCACGATTAGATTTGCATTACCATACATATTACATACTTCATTATGTCACCATCTATTCATAAATCAAATACAATTGTTAATATGTCATTGAATACATTTGTCATATGTGGTGGTCTTAATCAAACATGCATATCCAAAAGCTTGAATACAAAACAACATTGAACATCTCAAATTCACAATATATCTCACAATATTCATTAAACATGCATAGATAACATATCATCATCAAATCACATACATCCATAAATAATGCATAATTCATATGACATCAAAAGTATATATATATATCAAAATTGTTAATCGGCTAAGTACATACATCTCATCATATACATCATCACACCTCACCATACATATCTATAAACCATGTATACATCATAAACAAAAATGATGGCACAAACGAGCAAAAGATACATCAACCATGTTGTCCACTCGGTGACTCACCACTCCCATCATATTGTCTCGATCCCTAACCATGACTCCTCCATGAACTCTCACCTTTCTACATTAAGGTTGATCCTCACGCTGATGGTGCTCTTGACTCTCTAAAATGTGGTCCTAAAGGAGTCACTGATACCATACTCCTCTGGCTGCAATGCATTGATGAGCTAGACTATGATGGCAATTCTATCTGATTTGCAACTAACAAAGCTACACATGCTACTACATATGTCTGCTCTCATAACAAGTCTTATCCATATGCATCTGCCACCCACTATAAATGTGCAACCTCAACTTTAAAATTTGATCCGGCTCCCTCAACCCTCACACACTCTGCCTTACCTCATAATAAGTCCCTCTTCATCATAATATCATCTCTCTCACTTTGCAACTCAACCACCTGTACTCTTAATTGCTCTATCACTCTATCCACCTCCTACTTGGAAGACATGACCCCATATTGCTCCTATCGCATTCCTCCATATTTGCCCTGACCTACCCTAGCTCATCTACCTGCACTCTCATCCCCACCACCTACAACTTATAATGCTCTACCTCCTATTGCAAGGTATCTCTCTCTACCTTTGTTCACTTGGTCTAATCTCATCAATCATCAACTTCTTGCATATGGTCCCACATCTCCTCTATGCACATCTTGACCACATCCTCCTGGACCTCATCCTTTGGTCTTATATTCATTTCCACTACGAGGGACCTACCTCATCATCAGGTCATGATCACACACATCATCGCAACTACAACCCCTCCTAGACCTCCTCCTTTGTAGCCACCACTGCCTCATTGGTCCTCGCTACACCTCCTCTAGTGCCCATCTATGTTGGCCTCTTCGCTGTCACAAGTGGACTCCTCGATGCTATCGATGGACCCGCATCCCCTACACCATCAATCACCCCTCGACCAGGCTCCCACCCCTATGTGGCCTACCAAGCATCAAAATCCTCTAACATCCCTACATTATCCACATCTGGAAGAGCTAACACCTCATTTAGGGACATGTTGTAGGCCACTTCCCATGATCATGCTCCACGATCTCCAACATAGTGCTAAATCACCATAGGTGGATCTGGTAGGTCCTATTGTAGCCCAAACCACCTTTGTACTTGATCGAATGGAAAGACTCCAAATATAACACATACCGACCCATCATCCACCTCCCTCATCTCACCTACCCCAACTCCACCCCATCCTTTGGCCAAGCTAGACCCCCTTTATACCATCTGATATCCCTCGATCCAACTTGCTCAACTGTTGGTGATAATACAATGCATGCCCCTCATGGTCCCTCTTCCTCCTATCCTCCATATCACGTCATCACTACATGGCATAAGGAACATTCAGACTCACCAATGCATGCACCTCAAATGGAAGACCATATGGCCTCATCACTACTATATGATCCCAAGCCCATAGTTAGATCAATAAACTACCACACAACAACTTCCTAGTTGTCATTCGAACCCCATGCAACTCTCTATACATTTGAGCTAACAATGTTGATGCCAATGCAAAGTGAGTCTTATGCTCCACCATATCACATACCATCGACATAAAATTCTAGGGGAATATAACCCCTAATGCATCTAACAACACATAGTTGTTGATGCACACCATCAATAATGCATATCGCCAACGCGACCGTCTAACTGTATACAGATCTTGATACCTGATCCCCCTACTAGTAAGCTTCACATTCCTCTACTCATCCCCAAACATCCTTTGCAATATTGCCTATAGCACCTCGTCACCCTACGTAACCATCACAATCATCCCATCTATTGGTAGGCGATATATCTTGTACACATCCTCCAACGTAATGGTCATTTCCCCTATCAAGAAATGAAAGGTGTTCCTGTTTGGATCCCACCTCTCACAAATCACATCTAAATACGTGTGATCACACCACACCATGTCCATTCGTACCACCCCATAAAATCCAATCTTCTCCAACCACTCCCATGTTGCATCATCCAAAAACCCTTTCAATGTCATGGCCAAAGGAAAATTCAATATTGCAGAGTCAATTTATTCATCTGCAAACACCATCAACACAATTATTTTAGCAACTTTGCAACAACATTTCAAAAAAAACAACTTTTTGACGAAAAACAAAAAAATAACAATATTTTAGCAACTTTTTAGCACTTTTTCAATAAAACTTCAACAACTTTTGATAACTTTTTGACAACCTTTCAACAACTTTTTGATGATTTTTAGAAACTTTTTGACGCTTTTTCAGCAACTTTTTGGATTTCAACAACTTTTTGATAATTTTCCTGTAACTTTTTTCCAACAACTTTTTTGACAACATTTCAACAACTTTTCAACATAAACGAAAAATTGATAGTTTTTTGACAAAAAAACGCAACAAAATGACAACTTTTTCATGAAACAAGAAATTGACAAATTTTCGACAAAAAAGCAAAAAAGTGACGACTTTCTCATGCAAACAAGAAACCATCAATTTTTTTTTTGACAAAAACGACAAAAAAATGCAAAAAACTCAATGAAAACACAAAAAGGTACAAAAATCAACAATTTTTCTCAACACACACCCCAAGGTGCGTTTCCATACGAAAAACATACCCTGAGGTATGTTTCCATATAATGCACACACTCGAGGTGCATTTTTTTAGAAAAGGGTATTTTTGAATACCCATTTTCCCGAAACACTCATACATGCAAAAATTTTCAAAAGTTCATGGTTAAATTTTTCTAGATCTAAAAATTAAGGTTCATTTTATCCGAAATACATAAAGTTCAATAAAAAAGTACTTACCTCCACCACAAATCCACCAACGCCCGATCTTGCTCCACTGTGGACCATCTCGTTAGCTTCATCAGTAAATTTGGCAGTGCTTTGCGTCACTCAGCCACTCACACTCGCTCCTCTCTCTTTGTTTTCCATGTTAGATTTTGATGATTTATATTAAAGGAAATGCAACCACAAGATGTAAAATGAGCAAGCAATGATAACTATATGATAATGGCACTATAATATGCAAGAAAACTATAAGATAAACTTTTGCAATAACTCAGAAATATACCATTAATGGATGCTCACAAAAATAGTACAATGTATTATAATGGAGGACATGAACACTCCATAATTTCAATGAAAGAACTACATTGCACTCTAACTATAAATCACTATAGTAACTTCAGTCTCTATCTCTCACTCTCTTTTCTCTATACCTCAAGGCATATATATAGGAAGATATGTGCCTTGCCCTTTACTCAACCTATGACTCTTCATCTATCTATCCTATGACTCATGTACATGTGGACTACATGTACATTTACATCATTGCACATTCTAACACTTGTGCATTTATTACTTGCTTGAAGTAACTACTCAAACCTTAAACTCCTAATCTAATAATTTACCCAAGGTGGTATATTGATATGTACCAAATAATGTAATATACTCTAACACCCCCATGTATTACATTATTTGGGTATTGAAGACTTTAGTCTTCAATATGGTCTTTATCCTTCAGATGTTCTTCAACTTGATCTGGTCCTTCTCTTTCATTTGGTTTAGTCTTCATGTTGTCTTTCATTGTCTTCTTCATTCCTCTAGTTTTTGTTGTTTCAAAGTACTTGGTAGAATCCTTGTTCTTGGAGTCTTCAAAGTATCTTTGATGAACTAGAGATCTCATGATCTTGCAGGTCACAAGTGGGTCAGAATTGCTCCATTTTCTTTCCTTTATTTTTTTGAATGACCTGTCTCCTTGATCTTCAAAAATGTCAAGCTTGAATTCATTGTTAGTGGATGCTTCTGAAATAAGAACTTGGAAGAAGCAATCTAATATGAATATTAGTCTCTCTTCAAATATTTTATAGTATTTGTATTTATAGTAACAGAAGAAATATGAATGAGATTTTTCTCCATAATATTTACATGGATGGAGGCTCCAACAATTTGCTTTCTCATGACCAAATTTGTTACAATAAGTGCATAGTGAAGATATCCCAATTTCTTTGCTATTTGTTTTAGGAGAATTAAGTTCATCTATTTCCTTGATGAAATAGTTAAACCATCTATGTACGATTGAAGCTATTTCATCCTTACTTCTTTCATAAATTTATAGGATATATTTTTGATGAATATTATTTTCTACCTTCTCAATATCTTCATTTGTATAGTTGACATCTTTTAAAGATATTTCTGAAGAATTTACTTTTGCCAATCTATTGATTTGTGAATTCTTAAAAGTCTTTCTAAACCATATTGGTTCTTCTCTTGCATTTTCCTTATTATCAATTCTAGAATCAAGTATGTCTTTGAACCACTTTGATTCTTTGAGACCTATGTATTTAATAAGCCTTTCCATTGTTTCTTTCTTTGTTTACAAGAAAACAATTTTGATAGAAGTTTTGTATCTCAAAACTTTGTGGTTGTCTACCTTATGACTCCCTAGTTTAGAGTATGTGAACTAACTTGATAGATCCTTATCAAATCTTGGATTTTGTAGAATCCCTTATATCTCCCAAGTATGCTATGGTTTTGATAAAGTGCTTAGCATCTATTAGATTTCCTTTTGAGTTGATTCCCTAATGTTTTGAAGATAATGGTAATATAATGATCAACTCCTATTTCACCTTATTTCTCCCTATTGATATATGCACTTTTTAATTTGATGAAATTCTCTAACTTCAAGACTCTATAGTTGGATTCCTTTTGTCCCCTTTAATGTGAATATGAGACAAGTATGAGCAATAATTTCCAACTCTTTTAATCAATGCTATGAAGAGCTTCTTTCAATTCTCTAAATTTCAATGGTTTAATTTTCTAAATTCCAATGATCTAGATTTTGGTGTAGTATTCCTTATATCTCCCTAATTTGAAACTTTAGAAAATAATAATATTTGCAAAAGAGTAATACTTTAATTTTTCCAAAGTATAAAACCTTATCACTCCTATTTAATTAATTATAAATATTATGATGTTTGTATCTCAACTAGTGCACTTTTGAAATGTCACTTAAGGAAATAAACTCCTTATTTATGTTTGCTTTCTAATTCACTAAGGTTGGTATTTGCTTATATCTCCAATGCAAATAATAAATAACTTCAACCTTATAATAAAACACCTTATAACTCCTTATACTTAAAGAAAGCAAATATGAAATTATGTAGAATTATACCTTCCTTCGAATGTTGTATGTTGCAATATGATTGGCTCTTGATTCAATTCTTTATCCAAGCCTAGGCGCTGAATTCGTTGGTCTCCTACATATAATAGTGAGCAGTTAATGCTCAACGTTCACTATGCACACCTTTTATGATGATCTTCCTCCTTCCTTTAGTGCACTCTAACCTCTTGATTCTAGAGATATACATGCTCTATCTCATCCTCAGCTATTAATACCTTACGTCTCCCTTCAAAGTGGATACCAAGTGGTGCGTTCTTGCTTATAACGTATGTTGCAATTACATTCTTTGGAGATGTTAGTTAGGTGGTGCTATCCTTTGGGTGTTGAATAATGATTGATGATTCTTTTGAAATATCTCACCAGCCTAGGTGCTCTTCTACCTGAGCGTGAGTGTTATGAAGAAATGCAAACGCTCATTCTTCCCTTGTGCCAAGTGGCACTAAATCCCTTACATTGCTATGGCAAGTGGAAGCTCCTCCCTTGCATGGAATCAAACAACTCAATGTACCTTTTAATATTGGTGCTTATCCTTGCTCCAATGCCTATTCTTTCTAACTTCCTTCATAGGTTTTCTTGGCTTCTTTGTAACAACAAGGTGTGTGATTCTTTTCTCCAACGTACATGGTTTCAACTATGGTGGTGGTTCATCCAAGTTTCTTCTTGGGTAACTGATGGCATTGTTCTCCTTTGCACCTTGTCTTTACCAGTTGTTTCCAACTCACACTAATGTTGTCTTGCTAATCTCCTTCTTGTTGCAGGTTCATTTGCTATGACAGGTGTCTTCGTTGTGGCACTGCATTCATGAGACTATGGCGCCGAGTATGGTGTCCTTTGACACCTTGAGGATAATGGTATTGAGCCCTTCTTGATGGCTCTACGTCCTTAGCACCGTAATATGTGCTTTGACCTGCTTAATACTACCGCTTATGTGTTGTAATACAACGCTTTGCTGGTGTCTTTAGACACTCACCCTTTGTCTTCCTTTGCTATGATGTAGAAGACAAGTATGAAGTTGTTAACCTTGTGTCAAATCTGCACTTGGTTTTGAGACTTTCTTAGTCTCTTTTGTAGCTTCTTTGTTGACTTGATATGGTGGCTTTCTTCTCCAATATTTGGAGGTTATGTTACTCCTTTTAGTGGCTTCTCTATGCCACAATATACTGCAGATTTCCTACACTCAAATAGTGTCTTTTGACACTTCACTTCTACTTTGATTTGTGCACTTAATCTTCCTTCTTAACTTAAGACTCAATGCACTTTTAATAACCTTTAAGCATAAATAGTATAATGCACTATAAACTTCTCCTTATTGCTCCTTTAAATGAACCTTAAATCATGCACTATAATCTATGCAACTTTCACTTAAGAGTAATGTCTTCTTTGCTTCCAATGAATAATAGAAAGTTGATATTTTTCTTTCTTTCAAAATATATCTAACTCCTATTTTTTATGTGCAGGTTTTAACCTTATAAGAAACTATCTTTTGCACTCACTTGAAGACTTTAATATGCAACCTTCTCCTTGCAACTTTTAAACTCTAATATGGTGCTTAATGAAACTTAATAATGAACCGAATAACTAAAGTTCAATTAATGAACCTTTTGCACCAAAGTTGCTTACCTTAATGACCTCTGTAGATGATGGAAATATTGGTGATTAGATTCACCTAAATGTTGCCTTGTATTAGATGAAATCGTAACTCTTCTTTGCTATCCAAAACAACTATTTATCCCACCAATTTGTAGCTTTGAAACTCTTCTAACTTGCTGCTCGAAAATGTAGTTTGGTGGCTTTAACTCTCCTTCAGGATGCTCTCTTGAAATCTGAAACTTAGCAGCTAGTAATGCTGCCCTTATTGTTGCTTTCTTGTTGTCCTCAAATCTAAAATTTTTAGATTGCAAAGCAGTCAATTTCTCCTCTGAAGTGTTGTCCTTGAATCTCACAAATTTGGTAGGAAACTCCTCCAAATCGTAGCTGAGATTTTCCTTCAAGAAACCTTCACTTTTCTACTGTAAAACCAACAATCTCCTTTCTCCAAAATAGCCTTCTAGCCTTCAATGGCAATCTCCAAATCTCTCAAATTTGGTGGCTTCTTCTAACTCCTTTCTCCTTCAACCTCCTTGTCAAATTTTGACTTCAACCTTGGCCTATCTAGTGGCCTTCTTCTCAAGATTTTGAATGTCTTGAGGTCTTCACTAATCTCCTCCAAAATTTGGCAAACTCCTTGCCAAATCCTTCTCCTTTTGGGCTTGTTGTCGGATGGTGACAATTGTCCCAAAAACTCCTTTATCAAGAACTTCTCCTTGCTAGTAAATTTCTCCAATGAGTTCTCTTGAACTCTTCTCCAATGGCCTTCTCTGAATCTCCTTCAATGGCCTTCACTTTCTTTCTCCTCCACTTGAGACCTCTTCTATAATGTATTAGAATTTGTAGCTTCTCAAGTCTTCTTTTCAAGACTTCAATGAGACCTTCCTTTATCTCTTGAATATACTACTTCTAAAATCTAGAACATGACCTTTGCTAGTCCTTCTCTATCTTCAATCTTCCAAAACTGGAAGTTCTTCAATGGGACCTCTTGTGGGTCTCTTCAGCTTCTTGAGTTGTTTTCTCCTTCTCCTTCAATCTACAATCTTCAATCTTCAATGGAGATCTCCAATCTCCAATCTTCTCCTGGACTCTTTTCTGGAGTCTCTTCTTCCTTCAATGGGGTCTTCTTTCTTGGACCTCCTTCTTGATCTACAGTTTTCAATGTGGCTTCTTTGGCCTCCTCTTTTCTTCTCAATATTTAGCTATGGAGTCTTCAATCTGCAATAAGGCTCCTTTGGCATTTTTCCTCTCTTTTGCAATCTGTAGGTCTACAACTCTTGCAATGGGACCTTTTCTTTAAGGCCTCCAAATATTCAATCTCCAACTTGTTGCTTTAGGTACTGGATTGATTCCAAAGAAGATATTCTTCCTAGCTCTCTTGTAGGAAGCTTCCCAACTTTCTTTGAATCTCCTTTTCCTACAACAAAGTATTAGAAACTAGGAATGCTAAATCTTTAAATCTAGAGATTAATGAATCTTCACTAGTTGATTTGTCAATCTAGTGGAATCAATGTTGAGTCCTAGTCTTCACGAGTTTTTCTACAACTCTATGGAAAGACTCCAGCCAAATGTATTTTCAAAAATTTTGAAAATGATATTTTTGATCTCCTCTCAATCTCTCTTGTGGCTCTCCCTATTTCCTATCGATCTACCATGTGCTCTGATACCACTATTAGCTTTTGATGATTTATATTAAAGGAAATGCAACCACAAGATGTAAAATGAGCAAGCAATGATAACTATATGATAATGGCACTATAATATGTAGGAAAACTATAAGATAAACTTCTACAATAACTCAAAAATATGCCATTAATGGATGCTCACAAAAATAGTACAATGTATTATAATGGAGGACATGAACACTCCATAATTTCAATGAAAGAACTACATTGCACTCTAACTATAAATCACTATAGTAACTTCAGTCTCTCTCTCACTCTCTTCTCTATACCTCAAGGCATATATATAGGAAGATATGTGCCTTGCCCTTTACTCAACCTATGACTCTTCATCTACCTATCCTATGACTCATGTACATGTGGACTACATGTACATTTACATCATTGCACATTCTAACACTTGTGCATTTATTACTTGCTTGAAGTAACTACTCAAACCTTAATCTAAGATAGACTCCTAATCTAATAATGTACCCAAGGTGGTACATTGACATGTACCAAATAATGTAATATACTCTAACATTCCAAACTCAAAATGCACAAATGAGCAAAACGCACCCACTCACCCCTTTATAGGTTCTTCATAGATGAAACACACCTTGAGGTGCGTTTTCGTAAAAAAAATGTACCTTGAGGTCCATTTTTGTATGGTGCACACACCTCGAGGTGTAGTTTTAGAAAAAAATACATTTTTTATTACCCATTTGCTCCAAACATCCAAAAATACGAGAAATTTTTCAAAATTTAGCATAAAATCATGTAAAATATAAATTTTCATCACTTTCATCGACTGATCACTTCCACTTCATTCTATCAAACGATTCACAATCGCCTTCAATTTTCTCACCCTTCAACTCATCGCTTGAGGGGGTAGATATCAAATACACAAATCTATCCAAGAACCTTCTCCATAAATCATCATACACCCTCATTTACTAAGGCAAACAAAAATGTAAAATTCTCTTCTTAAACAATACTCTAATTCAATCAAATTTGGTACATTATATATCATAGACTGTAGTATTGCTCTTATGAATACACTTCGTCAAGGTGCACAATCGAGTCCACTAAAGCAATCATGGGCATACCTACATATGACTTATCACTTTACCAATCCAAAATGGTCTTATCAATCTATCAATGCTAAAGTTCAAAGACATACACCCCATTCATAATTTAGGTATCTTACATCTACTCCTCTCAAGACAAATTACTTGTCATCACCCGCTATTCCATGTTATCTCTCTATCAATCGCCAAATAGGTATCATAAGTTTTTGTACAACGTCATGTCCTCACACAACCCAATACACAAGAGGTAAAAAGTAGACACCTAAAATGCCTCAAATAATACTTTTGCAACAAATTCAATTCAAAAGAATAAATCAAATGCAAAATCAATTCAAAAAGGGGAAATCAATGCAAAATAATTTCAAAACTCTAAAATCAATTTCAAAATCAATTTAAAGCATTAGGAGGAAAGGAAATAAGAAAAGTATCTCCCCATATAATGTGGTCACCCCTCACATCTCCCTCATGCGCTTCCCAAACCATCCACTTTTACCCTTTTTCAAAAACTACCCACCCTTCATAAAGTGCATTCAAAGCAAAAGGTTGAAAAAAGGGGTCTTCCACTTCTCCCTAAGTCCTATGTAGGCATGGAGCACCCATTCTCACTAAATGCACTTAGGTGGAAAGTCTTACCCACCTCATAGGCCTTAAAGAGGGGTCTCCTCTCTCCTCCACATCACCCCCCCTTCACTTGCTTAGAAAATCTATAAATAGGAGAGCTTGCCTACGAATTCAAAGAGATAGAAAATGGTAAATTTATGCTGTAAAAATATTATCTGATGCATCCCAAGCCCTTATGAGTATGTAAGCCCCATTTCACACATATATTTTGCAGGTTTAAGGTGGTCTATAGTGCAAAATGAACAACTACATCCTCCAAACCAACACAAAACCGCACAAGGAGGCTCTAGGGTGGATTTTTTGATAAATCCTAGAAACAGAACTCAAAATGCATCCCAAGGTGCAAGCACACCTAGAAAACGCATCCTGAGGTGTGTTTTCTACTTTTTAGCCGTCAAACCGGTCTGCAAGGTAATATACTATCCCTGTATCAAATTTTCATTTAGAATCTCTGTTATGCACTTTTATTTAGATTTTGTGTTTATATATCTTTCTTTACTGGAGGTCTAATTTAGATAGACCTCCAAACGATCTAACAATATTTTGTAGGGTTATGTAGGGTCAAGATCAACTGTAGCTCATAGTGGTATGCATCATAAGCCCACTCCAACCTTGAGGAATTGAAAGAAGACATTTGTAGTGTTGCAAGACTTATTCCATGCTAGGGCCACTCTTTATGAGCCCCTCTTTTGTAACCCTCCAGGGTGTTTTTTAAAAGGATATTGTTTCCTTATTGTAACACTTTTTACAATCAATATATATGAAGCAACATGTTTCATTTTATTTCTTCTAGTAAGGAGGAGAATTATTTTGGGGTTCTTAGGTGTGACCTAAAATATTGAAGATTTCATATTGATAGAGAAGCAACATAGCTACAGAGGTTAAGAAGTTTCCTACGAAGATAGAGAAGAATTTTAGCTTCTAAGTTTAGAATAAGAAATACATAAAGAGCCAAAAAAATAAAGAGTAGTAAAATAGAAGAATAAAGAATAGAAGAAGAGCAAAGAGAAGAAGAAATCATAGAAGAAAAAGAATTACAAATAAGAAGAAAGTTGAGATAAAGAAGTTTGCATTAGATAAAGAAATAAAGAAGCCTACATTGAAGAAAAGAAGCCTATTTTAAAGTAGAGAAGTCTATATTGAAATAGAATTTCCAAGAGATCTGCATTATAGGAAAAGACCAAAGAATCTAGTATTGAATAAAAGGCCAAATAAACCTATATTAAGAGAAGATACAAGAGACCTCCATTGAAGGAGAAGAGACCAACATTATTGAAGAAGAAGAGAAACTAGCATAATTGAAAGAGAAGGCTAGAGAATCCAACACTATTGAAGAGGCTCAAGAAGCCTACAAAAAGAAATAATCACAAATGACATATTTACATATATACATAAGGTATTTGTAGAATCATGTCATAGAGTAAGATAAGATATACAGAGTTAAAGACGACATACAATGCAACTAGAGAAGGCTTATAAAGCTAAAGTAAGCATATACAAAGCAAGAGAAGGTATTCAAAGTTAAATAAAACATATAGAGCCCAAGAAGGCATTCAAAGAAAGCACACATTAAAGAGATAACACTTGCTTGATGATGTAAGTTTTTGGAGAGCCAAATCTCTAGACCAATATAGAATATAAGTAGTGAACTAGCAATTGCAAGTTATAGGTTATCCAGAGAAGAAAGGCAAATTGAATCACCAAGTTATTCAAATAAGAAAGGCAAACCAAATAACCGAGTTATTCAAAAAATAAAGGTGAATAGAACATTAGGTCTACTAGTAAAGAAATACAAACCAAATTGCCAGGTCTACCAAAGAAAGAAGGCATGAAGCATTAGCTATGAACCAAAGAATAAAGGGGAACTTAGTTCTCTCAAGAAGATTAAAGCAATGCAATATAATATAAAATTAGGCACCTATGAAGCCAACAATCCAAACAAGAAGGGAGCCAAGATGAAGGTATAAGGTGACGCAAGCCACTTGCAAAGTCAAAAGCCAAATAAGAGAGGAACAAAGATAAAGGTACAAGGTGAGGCAAGCCACCTACAAAGTAAATATCCAAACAAGAGAGGACCAGAGATGAAGGTATAAGGTGAGGCAAAGTAGTCTTCAAATCATCTATGAAACCAATGGTCATACAAACAATTGAAAGGAGGAGTAAATTTATGTTCCATGCAAATGATAGTAGATTTCAATAGGATGAACGAGCATTAGATGTTATCTTAGCATTGAATGCAAAATCATCTCAGCTATAATTTTGTCGAGAATTCTCAAGTAACAGACGTTGCATTATATAACACTAAAATATTTTGGAGGGAATAAATAAGTTTCAAATAATATTTAGCACTAAGGTTATAAGATAAGGAGGTATAAGGGTTAATTTAAGTTTTTTTATTATTTGATTTTTTAAAAAGTTGAAAACTTAAAAGAGTAGGAGATATAAGGAGTTAATAATATTTTAGTTTTTTGATTTGGAGTGATTTTTGAAGTTTTGAAGGTTTATAGTTATTTAAAAGTTTTAGAAAAAATGGAAAACTTTTAAAACTTTGAATTTTTCAAATTTGGAGTTTTTGAAAATTTGCAAATACAATTAGGGAGCTAAAATATATTCAACATCAAAGGATTAGTAAATCCTTCAACTTAAGTAGGATTTGAACTTCTCCCCTTCACAAATCATGTGTATTTTACACTCATTTCAAGATGAAGGATCAAAGGAAATTTTGAAAACTGAAAAATATCTAGGTTGAATTTTAATCCAACTATTAAATTACCATGTCATATATTTATCTACATACCTTATCATATTCATATTTGCATTTGTTATAACAAAGTATTTACGCTATGGAAGTTAGTTTTTTAGAACAAATTTAAATAATTAACCATCATAAAAAATTCGATCAAAGCATTAAAATATTTATCCTATGCTATATTTTTGGAAAATAAGTTACAATCCACTTGCAAATTTTCTTAACCATTGAGTTTTGCCATTTTTAACCATTGATTTTTGGATTCAATAATTCTCATCTATTAAGGGTTGTAAATAAACCTTCCTCATAAATTTTTAAATTTATGATCTTTAAAATAAAAAAAATAGTAAATTTATTATTTCTACCTTATCCTTCTAATCTAGGAGAAGTAACACTCTTTAAAATAAAATTAGACTTTATAACATATTCATGAGCTATTTTTCCCTTTTCAGACCTACCATTACAAAAATGTGTTATGATAAAAAAATAGAGACTTCGACATGATACACCTTGTAGACTTAAATCATGAAAGACACACTTTAATATCAAGAATAAATAAATTGATATATGATGAATTTACAAGAAAGATACATGTTTTCAAATTTAAAAAGTTCATTGATTTAATCTTTCATAAAGAAGGGATAAGTTTATGGCGAACCTTGTAGGCTTGAATCATGAAGGACACACTTGAAGATCAAGAATAAATAAATATACTTGTGATACATTTACAAGAAAAAGCATATTTTCAAACTTGATTTAATGTTTCATAAAGAAGAGAGAACTTCATATGATATTAAATTTACATTACTAATTAATGCCTTAACACAATGAAATGAATAATAAAATTTATTTATATATTGCTCTAATATCTCCTAAGGATAAATATATAAACTTGTAAAGCCTTAGTAATTGATTTCTATTTAATTTAGTCATTAAATAAAATGAATCTAATAAAATGAAAAATACTATTTAGGATGAAATTCATCAAATTGTAAATAAGAGTTCTTTAACCTTAAAGACAAATTGAGTGGTGAAATATTGGATTTAATATTGTAGAAACTTTATTAATCATAGAGATTGTATGATCCTTGGAAGATAAAACTAGGGTCTTGGCTAGGTAGACGAAGCACTTTCTAGTTGCTACATAATTGAAGACGAGAATGTTGCCCCAAGAGGGCCCAATGGGATGCCTCTAGATCCTCTCTTAGATAGACAAAGTTCATTTACAAATTTGTTCAAGGAAAAATCTCCAACAAATATTGAAGAACCACAAAACACTATGCTAAAAATGCTCTTTGTGGTTATTGGAAAAATATCGACATCTCAAAGATTCAATGGATTCTTGCCATAGTTAGAATCAAGGCCAAAGATCATCATTGAGTAGAGTATAGTAGAATAAATGATCTTTTATAGATCTAATCATGACATGATCTAAAACTTCATGGGTATTCACCCTACCATGAAATTTTTGCATTCATGGGTTCAACAAAACTGGGAGCCTCTTGGTGAGTATTCTTTGCAATTTATTAGTAATGGATATTTTATTGTTAGATTTTCCTCACTTGCTAACAAAAATAGGGTATTTGAATAAAAACTATGAATCATGGCTTGGCAAGATTATTTGTTCAACCCTAAAGAGTAGAATTTAATCCCTAAATTGAAGCCATTGTTGTCTCGATTTGGATCCAATTGTATGCACTCCCAATGGATTTCTAGAGTGACCAAGTTATAAAAATCATTAATAATTTCCTTCGAAGATATTGGATGTCTATAGAGACACGATGAGAGGAAACATAGCCATTTATACTAGATTATGTGTTGAAATGGATATCAACCAACCTTTGTTGGTAGAGGTGAAACTCAAACTTGCAAGACTATCTTAGATTCAACAACTAGATTATGATGTGTTTCTCTTTAGGTATAGAGTTTACCATAGATATAGGTATTTGGCCCATTCTTGCCCAAAAATATGATCACATAAAATGGAGGCTTCTCTAGGAATGTCGAATCTTCCTAAGGAGGGTAAGTCTATAGTCAATAAAGAAGCATCTAATATTTCTTAGGGAGGAGAACCAAAAGGAGATGGTTTTGAACAACCCAAAATAAGGAGAATGCAAAAGAAAAAAGATAGTAAAGAGCAAACCCAACCCAAGCCCTCAAATAGGTATGATATATTCAAGATATTGGTGGAGCAGGAAGAAGAACAACTCATGGAAGGAGTGGATGGAAATAATGAAAATAATAATGCTAAATTATTATTATCATTGTTGGAGATATTAATGCTAAATTATTAGGATCATTGTTGGGGATATTATCGTTGTTGGGGATATTAATGCTAAATTATTAGGATCATTGTTGGGGATATTATCGTTGTTGGGGATATTAATGCTAAATTATCATATAGAGATAAAGAAAGGGGAACTCCAATTTTGGACTCAAGGGACCAACTTATGATTGCCCAGATCTATGCATTACACTTGATGGATATTAATTATCTTGGAATCAACTATACTTGGATTAATACGAGGAGGGAGCCACATAGAAGAGACCATTTTTTTATTTCAAAGGAGGCATTTATGAAATAGAATCTAAAATTTTATATTTTGGAGGGTCCAGTCTAGGATCACTTCCCTATTCTATTAGATGGGGATCAAGATAGGGAAGCACCGTAAACCATTCAGATTTGAAAAATTTTGGTTAAAAAAGAAGAAACTTTGAAGGAAAATCCCATAGTGGTGGGAAGAGGAACGACTGAGATATGAGACAATAATATTTAGATTCCACAAGCAACTTTATTATGTCAAAGATCAACTAAAGTAATGGAGGTAAGATAAAAAGTCAAACTTCTAAGCCTAAAGAGCTTCATTGGTGGTCAGATGGGATGAGGTACAAAAACTCTTTAGAGAAGGAATAATTATAGAGTAGCTCAAAGAAGAGGATGATGAATTGTGTAAAGTGGTTGAGGACATTGACAACCAAGAGGAGATCTACTGGAAACAAATAACAAGAACCACTTGGTTATTGGAAGGTGATAGGAACATCAATTTTTCCATCAAATTGTTTGTGCTCAAGGTTATGCATAAGGGGTCGGACCCAAAACGTACTTGTAAAAAATAGGTGAATCCGTTTTGAAACTACGGTGAATCTTGGCCAACCTCACGTCGAAGGAAATGATGAATTACCTTGGTTTATAGAAAAAAATTGGCAACTTTGATAGTTTTGGTCAAATCGGGTGGAATACGCGATCTGGATCTGGTTTGATGCATAACTAGGTCTGGATCTGGTCTAATGCATACTAAGATCCAAATTTGGTCTGATGCAACTAAGGTATAGGGGTGGTTTTGATGCATAATAAGGTTTTTGGGGTCTGGTCTGATGCATAATAAGGTCCAAGGATCTGGTTTGATGCATAATAAGGTCCGAGGGTCAGATCTGATGCATAATAAGGTTTGAGGATTCAGTTTGATGCATAATAAGGTATGAGGATTGGATATGATGCATAGTAAGGTCTGGGGGTCCAGTTTGATGCATAATATGGTCTAAAATGTGGCTTGATGTAGAAAATGGTTAGGTATAAAGCCTAAAGTAAAATATGGTTCGATATCGGGTCTACTGTAGTATAGGATCCGCTAGCAAGCCTGATGCAGTATAGGGTTTTATATAAGACCTTATGCAGAATATGATCCAGTGTTGGGTCGAATGTAGTACAAGGTTCGATGTCGGGCCTCATGCAGTTTATGGTCCAATATTGGGTCTGATGCAGTTTATGGTCTAGTATTGGGCTTGATGCACAATATGGTTCGATACCTTGCTTGATGCAGAATACGATCCGCATGTAGAAAATGATCCACTGTTGACCACCTACCACATGTCACACAATCAGTCACTGTTAGGATCTCATCCTAACCCTTAATGTAATAACTTCCACGATGTAATAATTACTAAATAACATGGGTAGTACCCATGATTAATATTTTGTAATGTTCTAAGTTTTAGCTTATATAGTGCCTATGACAAATGGCACCCTTTTTATGTAACACATGGTAGATAGGTTATGTAAGGTGGCCTTGTGCATGTAATTCAAGTGACATTGTTCATGTAATTCAAGTGGCATTATGTATGTAATTCGTGTGGCATTATGCATGTAATTCGGGTGGCATTTTGCATGTAAGCCAACCATGGAAGGGAACTCTTTAAATACCCGAGAAGGCACCAATGTATTCATATTTTTGCAAATTAATGAAGTGTTGAAGGAGGTTGCCCCCTCGAAGAGGCCTGCAATTCTATCTTATTGTGAGATTGTTACTTTATGCAAATTTATGTTATAATGTGTATTTTGTTTTGAATATAATTTTGATGTTTATGTGAGTTTATTTCCAAGCAATTGTGTGAGAGTGTGTTTATTTGAGTTTATTTTATAGTAGGATCCTAACAAGTGGTATCATAGCACTTTCCAAGGCCAAGTTCTGTTGCAACAGTAACGATTATTGCCTATTAGGTATAATCCTCTGTTATTTTCGTGTAATTTTTTTATTTACTATTATATAAAAAAAAGAAGACAAATACTAGTAAAAAAAAAATAGTCCTTTTTAGTTGAGTAGGTAGAAACCTTGTGCCAGGGGTTTTAAAATATCATGAAGGATCTGTCATTATTGGCTAAGCTAGATAGCCCATACAACGTCTAGTGAAGTGAGGGGCGATCAGGCTCCAATACCCAGGCCTCAGATAGAACTCGCGCACGGACTTGAGCTCCCACGCATCTTCGGGTGTATCGGGAGACCATTCTAGGGTTAAAAAAAATTTATCTAGTAGGAATCTTATCGGCCTTGTATCATCCATAGTCCATGGGACATAGCATCCCGAATGATTACCCTCACGTACTGTCAGAGAGGCAGATAGTGTGCTCAAGGGTATGTGTGGAATCCTCCTTAGGTAGTGGCCTGAAATATTGGTCCGAGCACTATTGTTCGTCACTACGGTATAACAGAGGGCCTATGGGTGTTACATACTCTTGTACTTAGCATACCCTAGTTTTGTTAAAACTTCAACCTGTAACAAAATCACAAACCAAAACTCCCTGTTTTGTAAACCTGCATTCCAAATTTCCAAAAGTGAGCATATAAGAAAGGAATCCTCTACCAAAAAAATAACATACATTGCATGGATTCAGGATAGAATATGAGAATGATAGTTAATTTGATAGTCTAGAGAATAACAGTCAAATTTACAGTGGCAGTAATAGTGAGGTCAGTCAGGTCATCACAGTCAGGTCAGAGACTGTAGTTTTCAGTGTCAGAATAAAACTGTCATAACAGTAACCTACAAAATACAGAGAATCTTCAGACTAGTGAGGTAAGCAGTGTCAGAGAGACTATCCAGGCTAAGAAAAATAGTGAGTGAGTGACCAGAGACCAATTATAGATAGTGCTCCAGTACCCAACTTTTGCATTGTAGCTCAAAATAAAAAACTGTAAACACCGTTAGACTCGACAAAATAGGAGATAAAAAAAAGTCTGGGGTGCCCAAAAGTAGTGTTGTGGGATATAGCTCATTGTGACCACCTCTTCGAACTGATCATTTTGATATATAGCACCCAAGCACTTTTTTGGACACTTACTAAAAATAGTAAGTCTTGAAACCTAATTCTAATTTTAGTAACTATTCACAAAAGGTTCCAAAATGGCCTAGGGTACCCGTGGACATCAAAAAGAGCTAGAACAGATGGACTCCTTAACCAAAGCCATTGAGAATTTAAACTTGGCAATTTTCTCCATCAAGGAAGAGGTCCAAGGTCTTCGTCTAGATCATGACGCCACTAGCACTCGCTTAGAAGAAACACTGATAAATATGGGTAGCAAGTTACATAAGGGACCACTCAAAATAGAACACCAGGTTGAAAACTCTACAAGGAATGACCATGACCCATCCTTTAAAATGCCAAAATTGGACTTCCCTCGATTTAATGGGAACGATGTTGATGGGTGGTTATGTAGGGTTGATCAATTCTTTAGACTTCATAATGTTCCCATATATCATCGAGTTCAAATGGCTTCTTTCAATTTGGAATCTGAGGCTCTACACTGGTTCCAGTGGTTACGTAATTCCAACCCAAATCTCTCTTGGGAGGAATTTGAGTCCTAAATACTGACCCGATTTGGGCATAGTGAGTATGAGGGCTTCACAGGGGCCTTGACCAAACTACAACAAACATCCTCAATCCGTGATTACCAAACTCAATTTGAAAAATTGGCCAATAAGACAAGAGGATTGACGGAAGGGTTCTTCACGAGTTGTTTTATCAATGGGTTAAAATGGGATCTCCAAGCTGAAGTAAAGATGTTGAAACCACATTCCATGATGGAAGCTATCAGTTTGGCCCGTCTGGCCGAATCTAAACTCTCAAACCAAAGGCACCCCCCGCGGTTTTCTCCAAACCGACCTTCATTTCCTTTTTGCACCCAAAATTTAGTGGATAGTAAACCTACTACACCCAAGCGACTGACTATAGAGGAGATGGATGCACGTCGTGCCCAAGGCTTATGTTATAATTGTGATGAAAAGTTTTTTAAAGGACATAAGTGTGCAAACAAAAGACTATTCTTGATAGATGTTGAGGAACCTGCTAACACTGACTAGAGTGATGAGGATGAGGACCCCCCTGAAACACCTTCTCCATAAGAAGAAGATACATAGGGGTTTGAGGCAGAGATTTTAGTCCATGCTCTTGCAGGCATTACCACTCCACAAACCATAAAAGTTGTGGGATTTTTCAAGGGCCAACGTCTTACCATCCTTATTGATTCAGGCAACACACACAACTTCATTGATCCTAGAGTTGCTAAGCAGGAAAATTGCTATATCCATACTTGTAATTCATTCAAGGTCATGGAAACCAATGGGGGAACATTACCTTGTAAAGGAAAATGCCGCAATGTCAAGATCAGGATAGGGGATTATGAACTCAAGAAGGATATGTTTGCCCTCCAGTTGGGAGGATGTGATATGGTTTTGGGATCTCAATGGTTGAGTACGTTGGGCACTTATTAATATGATGTTTATGTGAGTTTATTTCCAAGCAATTGTGTGAGAGTGTGTTTATTTGAGTTTATTTTATAGTAGGATCCTAACAGTCACCCATAAGACATGTCCAATACTCAACTCCGTCCATTTTGTCTATAAAAGGGCATCAACTGTCATTTTTTGAGTTTATTTCTATGACTGCACCCAACCAAAGTGAACCATTATCGAGAAATCAATTTCTCCTATTTCCAAGCTTCCAACTTCTAGAAATGGCCACCGCTTCCACCCCTATTCCAAATTTCAAAAACCCTTCTTGCACTTTAATTTTAGATTTGTTAATAACCGTAGGTATAGAATTATCATGGTTAGAAGATGCAAGTTTGACAACCTTGGTGTCAATACCACATTTAAAAACTAACAAAGTCCTCTTGCAACACATTATTTGTGGTTATGACCATGACAAAGCCATTTTCTAAATGAAAATATGAAATAGAAATCTATCGTTCACCATCACAACTGCAGATATTAAAATATTGAAAAATATTCCTTTTGCTGATTGTCCTCTAGTGTCAGCAAAGTTCCAGCTCTCTGTAGAAGAGAAATCCTACCTCGAGAAAATGTACCAAATCACCATAGAAGATTTGGCAGGTATAATTCTTGTGTCTTAGAATATGCTAATGCTAAAAATTTTAAATTTGTAAATTGTTATCTAAATGTTTTTTGCAGCTTCCACTGCCAAGTCAAAAAGAGGGTTAACAATCACCAATGTTAAGAATACAACTTTGAAGGCCATTATTGAGTTCTTTCAAGCAAGACTGATTCTGATTGGAAGATCAAAAATTCCATTTTGGGCACTGTCGTATGTTATTCATTGTGAGCATCATGAGAGATTTGATTAGTGCACCTATATTGTAGATCGCATTAGGGCTGAGCTGCATGCGATGTAATTGCAAACCAACAACACACAACCCATTGTGGGTATTGTTAATTATATTTTAGCACTTTATTTTGAAAAGTTTTCATAATTTTCAAGATACTCCTGTTCCTTGTAGTGCATGCAACACTACAAGCCATTGCCTTGACACCATAGGAATTGAAGGTAATCAATCCATATTTGACAATAAAAAAGTATTTTATATTTTAGCACGTTTTGTATTTAAATTTTTCTTTTCATATAAATGTAGGGTAGGGTAGCCACAATACGGAGTCAATAAGATGCTACCAATAGGGGTCATAGGCCAAAGCAAATTGGTGATTTTGAGGACACTAGATCAGAAATATCACCATTACAAAGACCACCAAAACGTTCAAGACAAGCTCCTTCATCCGGTGGATTTATTACACCTAGGTACACATAAAACGTGTAGGCTAAATCTAGTGTGGCCAACCCCTCCCCCATTAGTGCCTAAATTCAATATATTTCATCGTCTTCAGGTAAAATAATGTGTATTTACTTTGAATTAAGATTTTTTTCTATTTAATTTTTAGAATAATGCTAACAAAACTTTTTTATGTTTTTAGTTGTCTCTCAATGAAAAACTACGAGAATGAGAGGCCATATGGCACCACCGCTTCCACCATAGCCATAGTTTCCACAATAACAACAAGAGTTTCCACTACAACAACAACAGGTTCCAGCACAACATCCGCGTTCATAACAACAATGACATGCACAACCTACACAGATGAGAGGCCAAACACGGGTTGGATGTGGAAAACAAAATTTTTCATAGAGATCACAGTCGACACAAAGTTTTGGGCCTGGGTTCTCGTCTTTTACATTTCACACTTCTTCACAGGAACCAAAAGTTTCATTCATTGGATTGGATAATATCCAACTTGATGATGATTTTTTGTTGCAGGGCAACATTTTAGGCTTTAAGGTAACATATTTGCTTCAATATCCACTGGGTGAAGCACAACAACAGGAAGCCCCTGCACTTGAGCTGAGATCATTCTTAGCTCCTGAAGGTAATGACCCTCATCCTAAAACTAAGGATGACATTGTTAATTTTGATGAGAATGTCTTAATGGTTGAAAATATAGAAGCAACCATGAAACATATTGTGCTTCAATATTTGCAAGAAATTAAGGATTGGTAATATCAAGCCAAGGTCCTAATAAAGCAAATAAATACTAGATATAAGAATTACGCAAAAAGAGATTCAATTTATTATTTGGTTTAGTATGAACTAGAAAAGCTTAGCGGCCTACCGAATCAAGCCACAACAGGAATAGTGAATTCTAAAATTGTGTATGATGATGATGTTTTTGTAGACACCAAATTACAGCTATTAATCCTCCATCCTAACCATCCCACCACCCACTTGTCCACCATACACCTTTTTTGCCATCCATTCAGCCACTTTAACCCTTTCCCACCATTTCCTAACCCAATTAGGCTTATTTTTATATTATTTTATATTTAATATAATATATATTATAATATATTTATTATAAAATATGTATTTATAAACCCAATTAACCTCAACCGTCTGATCCAATCTAATATCCACCATCCATCTTCATTAATCCATGCCACATCTAAAATGTAATCTCAACCTTAGGATCTGATTTGATCTTAGCCACATGATTAAAAGTGTAAGGCTAAAACCCTAGGAAAACCCTAGGTTGGATTATAAGTAAGGGCATTTGCAAATGCTCAAACCTTGGAATGTTCTCGCCCTAGATGAGATTATTGAAGAAGCCCTTATGAAGCAGAAGGATATAGAGCCCTGAAGATCCAAAGCCCTAGCTTGTCATAGGACTTACACCATTCCAACCACTTCCACATCCATCCCCCATCATTGTCACAATCCCACAACCATCTTCTATCATCGCCACTTTCACCCATCCGCCACATTCATCGCATCGCCCGTGATCTGCTTCTGCATAATTACCATTTCCCGCAGGCGCCCTCCTGAGCTTGCTAGGCTTGCTGTAGAGCCTGCCAAGCGCTCACTAGAGCCTACCATATCCCACAGGTGCACACCAAAGCCTGCAAACCTCACTGCAGAGCTTACCCTAGAGCCTGCCATATCCCACAGGTGCACACCAGAGCCTGCAAAGCTCACACCAGAGCCTACCAAGTGTGCACCTGAGCCTACCAAGTACATGCCTGAGCCAACCATAATCATAAAAGTGCGAACCAGAGTCTACTACATCAAGTCATCTGTTGTCATGGATCTACAACAATGAAGAAACGAATCATCACAAGTAAGGTAAATCTAAATTTCTGTTATCATTTGTTGTTATTGCATCTTACATATCCAACTTACATAGATCTAGGGTTTTAGTTTTCATTTTTGAGGGTTCACACTGTGGAACCCTCCTTTTGTTTACTAACAACTTTATTGTTTGTTGTGTGTGTAGGATTGGATAGCATCAACCAAAAGAGCATTGGAAGACTACTATAGTCAGAGTGGCCCGAACACACGGATACCTGAAGCCCACTCATTCTGTTGGAAGAAAAATCCTGTTGAAGACACCTTTGTTATTGTAGCTAGGGTTTCAAAGAACCTTAGGAGATTGTATTCATTGTATCACAACATTTCTGTCAAGGCTGAATTAATTGTACAAAGGGAGTTTTTAGCTCCCCCCATTATTTAATAAAATATTTCTTGTGCAATTTCATTTGTCTTATCAGATCTGTTTATCTATTGTTGTTATTTGGTGTTGTGCTTTTAGCTCTACAAATGGTGATCATGGTGGGACCCCACAAGGGTTTCATTATTTAAATTGATCTACCTTGCTAACTTGATTTTATTTTTGTTTGTTATAGGATTTTTAGAAGCATAGAAGTCATCGATCTTGTCGCTAGGGTTTCTAAAGCATTCTGCAACACTTTTAGATTTTATGCAGGCACTCTCCTGTGCCTACACAAGCGCTTTTATGTGCCTACACAGGTGCCCGACTATGCTTGGCAGTGATTTGGAGCAGATCTAAGGCTTCCAAGTTAGTCCCATAATCCTAGTTGGTCATTTCGCGATTTACGTATTTTGTATTTTTTTGCAGTTTTTCACTGTTTCTAGGTTATAAAAAGAACTTAACACTACGTAATCTGGGAAAGAATCCTTAGAAAATTACATGCATTTAATTATACAAAATTCATTTCTTGGTCTAAATTTGTAGATCTAGGTGATTGTTTGCATTTTGAGTGCATATGAAATAGAAAAGCATTCTAGATTTTGCATTTAAGAGTTAAAGATCACTTAAATTTTGTATATCTAAATAGGAACAACACCTTGATGCATAAAGTAATCCTGCCCTAGGCTGGCCCCTTTGGCAGAGAGGTGGACGAACCCTCCGGTTGCTCTTGTGATTTTAATCACTTGTAGGCAGGGGGTTTTAAGGGTGTACTCTGCGCTCTTAGGTGAAATTTGTGTCTTTGTGTTGACTTCTGATTTATATTAGTAAATTTAGTAATCTTTAATATTGTTTGCACACCATAGAGAACGAGAAATATAAAATTAACATCACACACTGCACATTGCACTTTTAAATAGTAGTGGTCGGATTTCATCACCACAATTGCTTGAGATTTGGTGACGGTGGTAGTGATTTCCATCCACCAATCTCTGCCCTAGAAACCATAGGATTACCCCCGAGAAAACTTGTTGGAGGTCATTACCAACAAGAATCTCGTTGCCCCAACCAGCCATAGCTTTTTACCTTTGTTTTCTTTAAGCAAGATTAAGTTACATCAAAAAATACAAGCCTACAACTCTAAAAATAATCTCATATTAATGAAAGAAAATAATTAATGAATAAGGTAAACCACACACGATAAAACCTAGGATTTATTGTTTTATTTACTTTAATTTCTGAAAAAAGTTTTCAGTTTGTGTAATTTTGATAAGCTTTAAATTTTTGGTTTAAATACTTTATGGTACTAACGAGACAACAAAAGAAAGTAATAAACCAAAATTGTTTAATGGAAAACATTTCCCATTATCCCGCTACTTCGGTAGCCAACCTATCCATTATGGTTCAAACTACTTCGTTTGTATCATCATATCCATCCCTACCTCAAGTATGATACCTTCCACACAATGTGGAGACAACCACCACTCACATAGATATGGACAAAGTTAGGGCCATCTACAAGTCTTCCAACTATGTCTTAGAACCCCTTAGCCAAGAGGGTTTTGAAGAACCCGAACTGGCTACCTCTTGCCCCACCCAAGGACATCATAATTCTATTTATGAATATGGTATACCTTCTTCCATGAGCCAATCACAACAAAATCCAAGTGTTCCTAAAACTTACCCCACATCCACCTATTCCAACCCATTGTATGAGGAGTATGTCAATGCTACCTCACAAGTTTACAACCCCCAAGTTGTCACATCAAATGCAACTTGCTCCATGCCCATGTCTTCCCATCCTTCTTCATCAACCCAACCCATAGTAACCAACCCAAATCCAACTTGGATACCCCAATATTCGGAGGTGTCCATTTCCATACCTCCATCAACCCATTCCATTCCTATGAATCCACCCATCCATAGCCCCCATACATCATATCCTTTTCTTCATTCACAATCATTTCCTCACCAACCCCATCATCATAAAATTCATTCCATGACCCCCAATTCATCACATCTCCAACAACACATTCAATTTCATCCATTCATTAATCCATTCACCACATCCCAAGTCACTCAACAAGCCAACCAAGGCTTACAATCAGATTGTCAACACACTAAAATTCTACAACAAATCTTAACTCGACTCATCAACATTGAGTTACAGTTGAGTCATCTTCAACAACCACAACAATTGACACATCCACGTTCACAACCCACATCTCAGGTTTTTACACTTGTACCACAAATTCAAAGTCCAACACAATCGGACACAAGCACCAAGCACCCCAAAAAGCCTCATCGCAACTACACAAGACTTTCAGAATCTTATGCAGCCATTTTTCAAAGGCTTTATGAAGCACAAGAGATTGTACTTCCAAAAATAAAATCAAGTGATCCTAACAAGCAATATGTAAAGAATTATAAGAAGCACTTGTATTGTCCTTATTATCAAAAAGCGGGCCATGACATCAACAACTGTAAAGTATTCAAAAATATTGTCCAAGACCTTATTGATCTCAAAGTCTTCACCCCAAATGGTCTAACTAACTTATCTTATCAGGACATCGGTACCAACTCAATCACTAAGGATAGCGGGGACTCTTAGGATATCACATCCTCCTAGTCATCCACATAATTTCAATTTTCAAAAATCCCCAAAGGTCCTAACCCCTTTGGTCACATTCAATTTCAAAAAGGCCCAAAGGCTCCTAATACCTTTGGTCACATTCAATTTTCAAAAAGCCCCAAAGGTACTCAATCCCTTTGGTCACATCAAATTCCAAAATAAAAAATCCCCAAAGGTACTCAATCCCTTTGGTCACATCAAAATTCAAAATAAAAAAACTCCAAAGGTCCCAACCCCTTTGATCACATTCAATTTTCAAAAAGCCCCAAAGGTCCTGTTGTGGTTGATCCACAACACACCCCAAAATTGGGGACCCACCCTTTTGCAGGCTTGCAGAGAAGAATCTCGGTGACCTAGATGCTAAAATTGAAGAAAAGAGGAAAAAATGCCTAAGTGTTGAAAAGTGTCGCGAAATCGCGACTTGTCGCGCCATCACTGCTGGAAACAGGAAAGTTGTCGTGAAATCGTGACATGTAGCTCCATCGCTGCCGAAGAGGAGAGAAAAGAAAAATTGAAAGTTGTCACGAAATCGTGACATGTCGGAGAAGAAAGAAAAGGTGTCGCGAAATCGCGACATGTCGTGAGAAGAAAAGAAATGGTGTCGCGAAATCGTGACATGCGTTGGAAAAAATGAAAATGGTCACGATTTCATGACGTGTTTTGCCAAAGCGTACGGATGATGAAAAGTGTCACGATTTCGTGACGTGTTTTGGCAAACTGTACGGACGGAGAAAATGGTCGCGATATCGCGACGAGTTTGCAAAGCGTACGGAAAAAAATGGTCGCGATATCGCGACATGTGAAAAGGGACGAAAGAGAAAGGAGGAGGAAAAGGGAGAAAAAAGCATGAAGGAGGTGAAAACGTCGCGATATCGGAGAGTTTTGCCAAGGCGTATGGAACATAAAAGCGGTAGCGATTTCGCGACGTGTTTCGGGAAGGCGTACGGAAAGAGAAAGCGGTAGCGATATCACGACGATTTGTGGCAAGCAGGTTCGGGGATAAAGGCGGTAGCGATATCGCGACGGTTTGTCGAAAGAAGGCAAGAGAGTGATAATGGTCATGATTTCACGACGTAAAGTTGCCAAGGAAGCCCGACGGAGAGATGGTAGCGATTTCGCTACAGCTTTGTGAGAAGGAAGCCCGACGGAGAAGTGGTAGCGATCTCGCTACAGTTTGTGGAAAGAAGGCTCAAAAGCAAAAACGGTCGCGATATCGCGACAAGATGTTGCCGAGGACGTACGGCCGGGAAGAGTGTAGCGATATCGCGACATGTCGCGATTTCGCGACATGTCACGTTTTCGCGGCGAGAAGGTGAACAGGCGGCATGCAGTTTTTGTCGGGTTTTCGTAGAGTGGCGTTACAGAAGGCGCGAGAGCGTGTGACACGTGGCATGCGAGTGTCGAGTCTGTAGAAGCGTTACATGCGGCGAAGGATTTTAGGCGTTTTGGCGTTAAACATGGAATAAAGACAAGGAAAAGGTGGGAATTCGAAAGGTCACATGCGGGAAGGTGAAGCGAAGCGACCCGGGGAGAATCGAAGAGCCACGCTAGACGGGATAAATCCAGAAGCGCAGATTGAAGGAAGGGTTGGAAATTGCCGATTGCGAGTTGCGAAAGACAAGAGCTTCGTGCTATTCTGGGCCTGCACTTGGGCAATTTCCTTCTTTTTTGTTCTGGAATATTTATGCCTGGAACATTCTTTGAATGTAATTGACATATCATTTAATACAAAATACAGAGTATTGGCATCTCATTGATGAGAAAGAAGGAGTCATTTTGTGCATGCATGATTTAATGTTTTATCTTTCATTCCAGATTTATGAGGCTTTTAGGTGAAGTTTAATGCAAGTGTGCTTGGTTGCTTCATGCGAATGCCTAAGTCCGGAATTACAGGTAGAAACCCTAGAGACCAGACACCTAATTTATTTGGATTGTGCGAGTTTGCGGGTTCATTAGATTAGGTAGCATGCATTAAAACCTCAATATCTTCGGTTTCATCAAATTGATGACAGTATTCAGACTGTATTTTAGTCTTATTTCCATTTATTTTTCTTTATTTTTCAAACCCTTGTTTTATTTCTTGCAGTTTAATTACAGTATTTGAATAAGCAATTGAAAATCCATTAGAATTGAAGATTAGAATAGATTTATTCACTTTGAGTCCATTGTAAATTCAAATTAAATAAACCATCAGTGCCCCTTGTTAACATCCACTTGCAAACCCTAAGATATTCCTGGCATTTCATTTGAACAGCATTATTTAAGCATAACAGGAACCTTGGAGAAAGTTATTTTCTTTGCAAGCAGAGGATTTTTGGACTCAGATCCTACCGGAGAGTGTGCTTTCACAATCGGGTGAAAACACCACTCAACAGATTGGCGCTAGAAGGAGGGCCGAAGCTGGTTTATTTGATTTTGATTTTCATATCTGAATATTTTGTTTTTGATTTAATTTTGAAATCATTTACGGCTAAACTGCAACACTATTTTTGTTTTTGTTGCAGGTTTTCTTCGAAATAGCCGAGGGTTTCCTCGAGCGAGTTGGACCCACCACGCCGTATTGCGACCGGGTCTCAAACAACCGGAGAAACCATTTTTCACGACCTTCTTGGTACTCCCAAGGGTAAAGCCAAGCAAGTCGTAAGCACACCGATCGCAAAAGACCTGTTTTCTCCGGGGAACGTCGAGTGGACCTACGCCGGTAATATCCTTTGCCCCTAGTGTGCCTATAGTTAGTAATATTTCTACTGTTATTGTAGGTCTGTCTACATCAATTATGAGTCAAATGGCTCAAGCTCCAGTAGCTCCTTGGTATGGAGCTAACAATATTCCTTTGAATATTGCTTGGGGATATCCATGAAATCCCCAAGAACATTGAAATATTTCTGCCTAAATACAAGCCAGATGGCCTAAGAACAACAGAAGAACATATCCAAGCCTATAGGGATGTTTTAATTAGGCTGCAAGTTCGGCATGAAGATGTAGCCTGTAGACTTTTCCCCATGAGCTTGGATCCAATAGCATATGAATGGTATATATGCTTGCCAACTGGTTCAATCACCTCTTGGACACAAATGGAAAATGCCTTTGTCAATCAATTTAGGTCACCCTTAGATCCCGCAACTATTTACAATCGAGTTTATTACATGCAAAGCGGGGCCAAGGGGAACCAATCCGAATGTTTAATCGAGAGATTCCAAAAGAACTATAACAGAGCAATTAGACATTTTGCCATCGATCCCGCGAGTGGCTTTGCGAGATATATTTTGGGGCATTGGACCCCATGACAACTATGTTTGCAAGGCGTAATCCTCAGGTCACCACGTTGGCTTTGGCCTATAATGAAGCCATGACTATTGAGCAGCAATTGACACCGCAAGGCTACGGGTTTACCCAGATGCCTATGATGGGACAGTGTGCTCCATATGGTCAAGCTCCCCAGGCAAATCAACTCATGGCACCACAAATGCCAAGTATGAACGCCTTCCCATATCAGTAGCCGTATCCACCAGCACCCGCATATGCACCCATTCCAATCCAACCAATCACAGCCATTCCACTGTTCCTGCATTTTTGCAGAACGAGTCAATCAACTATGCAGGAAACTAGTCAAGTCAATCCTCAAGCCATAGTTCCTGTTTCGAATCCAATCCCGATTCAAGGTATCAATCCATATGGGAATCAAATTCCTCAGAACCCGACCCAAATGTGGAATCAAGACCCCATTAATTATGCGAATCCAATGGGGGTTAACAACAATATGGTTCCACCGAAGGATGTTTTTCGGAAGTCGAAGAGCTCAAGAAACTAGTGCATAAACTAAGCAATGACAGGGTTCAACGGCAGAAGTATGAGTCCCATGCCCCTCACCCAAATCAGAATTTTAACAATAGAGGGAGGCCTTTGGAACACCAAGCCAAACAATGGGGGAGTTCCTGCTCCCATTGCTAATCAATTAGATGCTTACAGAGCCCTAGCCAATCCAATTCTCTTTTGAATCTTTCAGATTTGGCATGGGAAAGGGGGTGCAGGGTACATAACACAAAAGAACACAATGAGAGGAATTGTCCTGAGATTGCTAGATACACTCATTGTCTTCGAGCACAAGTTGATGATTTGGAGCTGGTATCAAATGAGGATCCATCGTATCATCAAGATGAAAATATTATGGTGATGGAAACGGTATATCACCAAGAGGGTGAGAGCGAGGAGGAAGAAGACGAAGTTTTGGAACAGGAGGTGCAAGCTTTTCGAGATTTCGGAAAGGGGACTCATGGGTACCATTTGAGGAGTAAATCTAAAGCCCCTAAAACCTCATCAACACCTCCAAACAATTCTATTCTTCCTCCGAGATACAAAGGCAAGTAACAACCCTCCCCCTCCACTCGGAAGAGAAATGTCTAATGACGTCCGAGAAGGCAGTCAAATTCGAAAAACCAAATTATGACGTAGTGGAGGATATGAAGAAGTCCAAATCTAGCCTTTCATTCCTGGGCCATGACTAAATTGCCTGGTCAAAAGGAGGCGTTGATAAGAGCTTTGAACTCACATGATCCGATGTGGAAGGAAAAAAGAGTTGAATCCCATCGATTTTGCGAAAGGAGAGAAGGGATGTCCCGCCATTCTTATTGACTATGAGAATTGCGGGTAAGAACTTGCATAGCTGTTTGGTGGACACGGGAGCCACGAGCAACCTCATGCCTACGGAGATATGTCAAATCGTTGGGTCTACAACCGGTTTCATCCAAATGCACGGTCTTGCAATTGGACCGTTCGGAGGTAAATGTAGTAGGGACCTTATATGATGTCAAGATTCAATTAAATTCTGAACCCGGGGTCCAGCGGAGTTGTAGACATTTTGGTGGTTAACATCCCAAGTAGGTATGGAATGTTACTTGCGAGAGTTGGATGAAAACTTTGAATGGTTATTTTTCAACGATTGCTCACATATGTGGCTGCCATGGAAGGGCATTGCAAACCAAATCAGAGTGGAAAACGAACCGAGGCTTAAGGAGATTATAACGGATTTCAACAAGCCGAATGAGGTTCAATTTTATGAGCCAGACCTAGGGGTCTATGCTCTTGATGTTGAGAAAGCTGCTGATGAGCTTAAAGAAGAAGTGTGTCATGGTGGTTCTTTTGAGGAAAAGGATTACACGTGGTTGCTCAAGTTTGATGGATCAAAGTCTAGACAGGGAGCGGGAGCTGGAGTCGAGCTCACTGGTCCAGGAGGTAAACCATTATTGGCTGCCTATAGACTGCAATTTCCTTGCACAAACAATGTGGTAGAATACGAAGCATTGATCTATGGTTTACGTCTAGCATTGAGCAAACATGTTAAATGCTTGAAGGTTTTGGGAGATTCTGAGTTGGTTGTCAAGCAAATCAAAGGACGGTATACATGCCACGACAAAAGACTGAGCCTTTATAGGACTAGGGTTATGGACCTCATGGAGGAGTTTGATGCATTCAACATAGCCCTTATTTCTAGGAGAGGAAATCGAATAGCGAGACTCTCTTGCGGTCGCCGCGGGCATGTTAAACCCGGTGGATATAAAAAGATGTAAAAAGTTTTCCATTGAGCTGGTTCCTTGTCCATCAATACCCGATAATGTAAAGAATTTCCGGGTTTTTGAAAGTGACGGGCACATCTTCAAGTTTGTCACAAACTCGGGTATTTTTGAAAATCGGGTGATTGATGAGGAACAAAGGTGGCGAGGATGAAACGAGAAGAAAGTGAAACTGCGTATCAATCCAACAAAATTCCTAAAGACGTGGTTTCATTAGAAAAGATGTTCGACATGGAATGCAAGAACAAGAAAAGAAAAAGAGTCCCACTCCCCAAAGATGCATGCGATTCAATTAATCTAGGGAGTGCGGACAATCCAAAGGAGGTGTACATAGCAAAGGCATGTATAGAGGAAGAAAGGAGCAATATAATACAGGCATTGAAGCATTACATAGATTGTATTGCTTGGAACTACAATGAGCTGAAGACTTACAACCAGAACATTATCACACATACCATCCCTTTGAAGCCAGACTCCAAGCCTTTTAGGCAAAGACAGCGAGTTGTTAACCCGCTATTGGAGCCTTTGATCGAAAAGGAGGTTAAAAGATTATTGGAAGCGAAAATCATTTTTCCTGTTAGGCACTCAACCTGGGTGGCCAACCTCGTTCCAGTAAGAAAAAAGAGTGGAGAGATTAGGTTGTGCATAGATTTTTGAAATCTTAATAAAGCCTCTCAAAAAGATAATTATCCATTACCATCAATCGATGAAATTCTGCAAATGGTAAATGGATCTGAAATGATGTCCTTTCTCGATGGATATTCTAGGTACAACCAAGTTCTTATACATCCAGGATGACGGGATGAAAACAGCCTTCACTACCAAGTGGGGGACATTTGCATATAAGAGAATGTCGTTCGGATTTGTTAAATCTTTGGTGCAACTTTTCAACGCGCCATGGATTACGCATTCAAAGGGCTAATAGGCAAATGCATCATCGTGTATGTGGATGATATCCCAATTTTCTCGAAGAAGAGAGAGGATCATGTTAAAGATTTGAAGAAAGTGCTTCAAAGATGCGAGAGAACATGGAATTTCCTTAAATCCCAAAAAGTGCATTTTCGGAGTGATGAGAGGGAAATTGTTGGGTCACATCATTTCAAAAGAGGGCATATCCATCGACCCGAGAAAGGATACAAGCTATCCAAAACCTACCTCTCCAGAAGCGGTAAAAAGAAGCGAGATCTTTCTTTGGGCAAGTCAATTTTGTGAGGAAGTTTATCTCTAGCTTTCTTTGAGATAGCCAAACCTACGAACCGGGATGCTCAAGAAAGATGTGGATGTAAAATGGAACGAGGAAAGTAGAGTGGCTTTCCAGAATATCAAAGATGCCATTTCCGGACCCCTGTCCTTATAAGCCCGAGACTATTCCAAGCCTTTTTATATTTATGCTTTTGCATCGGAACACTCCTTTGCGAGTGTCTTAACCCAAAAAGGTGAGGATAGTGCCGAAAAACCCATTGCATTTTTAAGTGCCCCACTGAAAGACGCTCAATTAAGGTATTCAATCCTTGATAAGCAAATGTACGCACTTTTTAAAACTGTGAAAAAATTTAGGCACTACATCGTGCACGGCAGAATTATCGCCATCGTGCCCGGTCTACTTGTCAAGACCATGTTTTTACTGAGAATGAACTAGGTGAGAAGAGAGGAAAATGGATTTCAACCATCCAAGAATTTGATCTCGAAATCCAATCAATGAAACTAGTTCGAGGACGAGGGGATTGGCGAAGGCGATCGCAGAAAATAATCCGCAAATAACAGGTCAATGCTCAAATACAGAATACATGGCTAAGGACGATTGGTATGTTGATATTGTGCAATTTTTATTGATTGGTAAGTGTCCTTCTAATCTGAATTCAACACAGAGAAGAGCCTTAAGGCTTAAATATGTCAATTATCCGATAAAATCTGGTGTGCTTTACGGGAAGAATCATGAAGGTATCTACATGAGGTGCTTGAACAAAGAAGAAGGCTGCCGGGGGTGTTGCGGGAATTTCACGGGAAACATGGAGCTGGTCATGGTGCGGCCAATGCTATAGCACATCAAATCCTAAGAGCAGGATACTACTGGACACATATTTTCAAGGATGCGCATACCCATGTACGATCTTGTCACATCTGTCAAGTGGCTGCAAATAGAGAAAGAAATGCGGCCATGCCGTTGCAACCTATAGTTGAAATGAGACCGTTTGCACAGTGGGGACTAGATTTTATTGGGGTTATTAACCCAAATTCTTTTGATTCTCACAAATTCATTTTGACAACTACAGACTATTGTACAAGGTGGACAGAAGCGATTCCTACTAAACATGCCACCATAGATGTTGTGATTAAATTTCTTGAGGATCAGATTATAACAAGATTTGGAATGCCAGACTCTATTGTCAGTGACAATGGTAAAGCTTTTATTTCTACACAATTTGCAGATTGGGCATATGATAACAAAGTGAGCTTAAAGTTTGCATCCAATTACTATCCTCAAGGAAATGGGTTGGCCGAGTCTTCAAATAAGAATTTGTTGAATACTATTAAGAAGTTGCTGGAAAAGAACCCTCGGGATTGCACGACCAACTAAAGTTTGCCCTTTGGGCGAGATAGGACCGAGTGAAAGAGTCCATAGGGAATACTCCCTATCATTTGGTCTATGGGCAAGACCCGATATTTCCGACAAATTTGAAGTTGCGAGACCTTACATTTCATACAAGAGTACTTGGGGACGGATGATCAAGTTGAAGCCAGGTTGAGCCAGTTGTTGCACCTTGATGAAAAGAGAGAAGAGGCCATGAATCACATGAATAAACACCAGGCGGTTATCAAGAGATGGTTTGACAGAAGGGCCAAAGTTAAATCATTCAGAATTTCAGATTTGGTATTACTATGGGACAAAAGACATGAGGAAAAAGGGAATCATCAAAAGTTTGATTGTCTTTGGTTGGGCCCATATCAGATTTGAGAGATTCTTGGGAAGAATACCTTCAGGCTAAAAACATTAGAAGGGGAAGATTTCATGCTACCGGTTAATGGGCAGATTTTAAAGCATTATTTTAGCCCTTAGGTTGTGAGACTTTGGTATTATTCTTTTGGTTTTGGTGGGGTTTTTCATATTTTGTTTTTATTGTTTAGGATTGTTAGTCTAGTTAGGATTTTGATTATGGATTTGATTTCAATTGACATGTGTGTTAATTTTGATAAAAAAAAAAAAATAATAATAATAATAAAGAATAAAAAATTGAGATGTCAACTTATGCTTAAGGTTAGGAGAATATGAAATATTGGAATTGTCTTGTAAAAGCTCCACAAATAGCATAAAACATTTTTAAGTTATATTGTTTGATTTTGTGATACATGAAAGAGTCGATTTTGCATGACAAATCATTTCATTTGCAATTCAAGAAATAATGCATTCATGTTCCATCTCACCTTACATACATCTCACCTTAGTTACATATGCATCTTAGGTACAAGCCATTAAAGTATGTCAAATCCTCTTAGGGTTGTGTTATAACATATATGTAAGTAGCTCCTAAGGTTGGAAGCGAGTCTTGAGATATCTAGAACCAAGCACGTCTCATAAATTAAAAAGGATCTTGAGCAAAATGATCAAAACCTAACTTGGAGGAAAAGGTTGGGCGAAAGAAGTTATTCATGTCTATCCTATTATGCAACATGATCCTTAAAGCAGTGGTTTTGACCACTTCCATTGAGCTTAAAGCCTAAAATCGGAGTAGTAAGGATAGGGTTAAATCCTCATCGAACTTAGGTTGAGGATCCAATTCCCCAAAGCTTTGATTTGACCCACATGGAGTAGTAAGGATAGGGTATAAATTCTCATCTCGGTTGGTTGAGAATCTGATTCCCCAAAGCTCTTATGTCTCATTTCATAATCAGTCTTGGATTGTAAGGATCGTACTATTTGTCCTCTGCAAAGGATGGGTAGTCATCCCCAAGGTCTAAGTAACAAAATTAATATTTTCCATTTACATCTAAAGTTTGGATTGTAAGGATCGTACTACATGTCCCTAACCAGGATGGGTAGTCATCCCCAAGGTCTAAGAATTAAAAAAATAAATAAATTTTTCCCATCTCATCTTTATTTTGGATTGTAAGGATCGTACTACTTGTCCTCTGCAAGGGATGGGTAGTCATCCCCAAGGTCCAAAGAAATGGAGATAAGTTTTGGATTGTGGGGTTAGATATGCCCATGCATGGCATCATGTCTTGCCTAAAAAACAAGACCACTGATTGTCTAGAGGGTTAGACTAGCATGACCATTTCTTCCATAATTGGTTTAATTATTTTGCTTAAAGTGAGGTAATGAACTCTAAATCAGAATAGTAAGGATAGGGTTAAACTCTCATCTCGGTTGGTTGGGAGTCTGATTCCCCAAAGTTCTGATTTCACATTCACTTGCACATGGGTTCTAGATAGTAGGGACTCATAACCAACTTTGGGATACAATAAGGTAATGAATTAGTGGATCCTAAGAGGGTTTGGCAATCTTGAATGCTTGTACATAGTAATAGAAGAAGGACCATGCCTTTTATGGAAGCAAAATCTCCTTGCACATTCATTAGGGTACACAAATCATTCACCATCCCACATATGCATTCATGCAAAACTGATAATGGAATGTTGATCAATTTCAAACGATAGGGAATGAAAACACATTGCACACACTGAGCTAATACTTGATGATTATGATGATTCATGTACTTCGATCTTTGGGCATTTGTTATTTTGCTTATGTGCTAACATATGTTTGCGAGTTTGTGATATGTTTCGAGTTGGGTTCTTACTAAAATGCTCAAGAGCATTTGACGAGTGAGTCGCCATTTGTTGTGGTTGATCCACAACACACCCCAAAATTGGGGACCCACCTTTTTGCGGGCTTGCAGAGAAGAATCTCGGTGACCCAGATGCTAAAATTGAAGAAAAGAGGAAAAAATGCCTAAGTGTTGAAAGTGTCGCGAAATCGCGACATGTCACGCCATCGATGCTGGAAACAGGAAAGTTGTCGCGAAATCGCGACATGTAGCTCCATCGTTGCCGAAGAGGAGAGAAAAAAAAATTGAAAGTTGTCGCGAAATCGCGACATGTCGGAGAAGAAAAGAAAAGGTGTCGCGAAATCGCGACATGTCGTGAAGAAAAGAAATGGTGTCGCGAAATCGCGACATGCCGTTGGAAAAGAATGAAAATGGTCACGATTTCGTGACGTGTTTTTCCGAAGCGTACGGATGATGAAAAGTGTCGCGATTTCGTGACGTGTTTTGGCAAACTGTACGGACGGAGAAAATGGTCGCGATATCGCGACAGGTTTTAGGGACGAAAAAAAAGGGATATGGAGGGAAAAAAAAAAAGAGAGAACGGTAGCGATATCGCGAAGAGAAGGTCAGGAAAGTCGCGATATCGCCGAGTTTTCCAAGGCGTACGGAAAAAAGGTCCGACGTTCGGGAGGTACGAAAGAAAGCGGTAGCGATATCGCGACGATTTATGGCAAGCGAGGTTCGAAGATAAAGCGGTAGCGATATCGCGACGATTTGTCGAAAGAAGGCAAGAGAGTGATAATGGTCGCGATGTCGCGACGTAAAGTTGCCAAGGAAGCCCGACGGAGAGGTGGTAGCGATTTCGCTACAGCTTTGTGAGAAGGAAGCCCGACGGAGAAGTGGTAGCGATTTCGCTACAGTTTGTGGAAAGAAGGCTCAAAAGCAAAAACGGTCGCGATATCGCGACAAGATCTTGTCGAAGACGTACGGCCGGGAAGAGTGTAGCGATATCGCGACATGTCGCGATTTCACGGTCGAGAAGGTGAACGGGCGGCATGCAGTTTTTGTCGGGTTTTTCGAGAGTGGCGTTACAGAAGGCGAGAGAGCGTGTGACACGTGGCATGCGAGTGTCGAGTCTGCGAAGCGTTACATGCGGCGAAGGATTTTAGGCGTTTTGGCGTTAAACATGGAATAAAGACAAGGAAAAGGTGGGAATTCGAAAGGTCACATGCGAGGAAGGTGAAGCGAAGCGACCGGGGAGAATCGAAGAGCCACGCTAGACAGGATAAATCCAGAAGCGCAGATTGAAGGAAGGGTTGGAAATTGCCGATTGCAGAGTTGCAGAGACAAGAGCTTCGTGCTATTGCGGGCCTGCACTTGGGCAATTTCCTTCTTTTTTGTTCTGGAATATTTATGCCTGGAACATTCTTTGAATGTAATTGACATATCATTTAATACAAAATACAGAGTATTGGCATCTCATTGATGAGAAAGAAGGAGTCATTTTGTGCATGCATGATTTAATGTTTTATCTTTCATTCCAGATTTATGAGGCTTTTAGGTGAAGTTTAATGCAAGTGTGCTTGGTTGCTTCATGCGAATGCCTAAGTCGCAGAATTACGAGTAGAAACCCTAGAGACCGAGCACCTAATTTATTTGGATTGTGCAAGTTTGTAGGTTCATTAGATTAGGTTGCATGCATAAAACCTCGGTATCTTCGGTTTCATCGAATTGATGGCAGCATTTTGACTGTAGTTTAGTCTTATTTCCATTTATTTTTCTTTATTTTTCAAACCCTTGCTTTATTTCTTGCGGTTTAATTACGGTATTTGAATAAGCAATTGAAAATCCATTAGAATTCAAGATTAGAATAGATTTATTCACTTTGAGTCCATTGTAAATTCAAATTAAATAAACCATCAGTGCCCCTTGTTAACATCCACTTGCAAACCCTAAGATATTCCTGGCATTTCATTTGAACAGCATTATTTAAGCATAACAGGAACCTTGGAGAAAGTTATTTTCTTTGCAAGCAGAGGATTTTTGGACTCAGATCCTACCGGAGAGTGTGCTTTCACAATCGGGTGAAAACACCACTCAACAGGTCCTAACCCCTTTGGTCACATTTAATTTTAAAAAGCCCCAAAGGCACTCAATCCCTTTGGTCACATCAAATTCTAAAATCAAAAAGCCCCAAAGGTACTCAATCCCTTTGGTCACATAAAAATTCAAAATAAAAAAGCTCCAAAGGTACTCAATCCCTTTGGTCACATTCCAATTTCAAAAATTTCCAAAGGTACCTAATCCCTTTGGCCACATTTCATTTCCAAAAAGCTCCAAAGGCATTTAACCCCTTTGGTCATCAACTTATCAGGCTAGGGGGAGTAAAACACCCTGAACCACTAAGCATCATACACTTGAAAAGCATTCCATGCTTAATGTGATTGATATATGTATATATACATGGATTTAAAAAAAAAAAAAAAAATCATTCACATAGGCATTCCCACATTGCATACATTCCATTTGCATTTACATTTAGGCATTTGACATGCATTTTCATTTTTGCATTAATGCATTGTTTCATTCGCATAGATTAAATCATACATATTCCATTGCATTGTACAATTTCTATTTTCATATCAACACTCCATTGCATTAGGAATATACATTTGCATCCATCCCATCCCATTTTCAAAGATCATTTATGGTAATGATGATATGACCACAAACAAAAAGTTAAGTTATACAAATTGGGGATACCTAGTTTGAAGAAATCATTCAACCCTCACAAAATTCATATGTCAACCACATCATGTGTCAAAAATCATAAGGTCTAGATTTTCAATCACTCAGCCATTACTAGTGTAGCAAGCAACCTCCAAACGGATGTCCGATTTTCTTTAGGACCAAAAACACACTTTACACACTAAGAAAGTCTTGAGCATTATCGATTGATTCCGAATACAATCCTGAACCAACCACATTTCCTCACATCTTAAAAATATTTTGAGTTAAGGAGGGTTAGTACCATACTTGGGTAGCACCTTAAGGCAAAAAGGAGATATCCCTCGCTTGTCCCATCATGCAACATAGTCCAAAAATAGTGGTTTTCACCACTACCAACATTGCTCCAAACATAAACATAAAAACATAGAGTAGTAAGGATAGGGTCAAAATTCTCATCACACTTCGGTTGAGAATCCGATTCCCCAAATCTCTATACAAAGTTAACAAGTTCAATTCCCCCACCCTTGATCACTAAAGTCGTAAGGATTCATACTACACACCCCTAACAAGGATGGGTAGTCATCCCCAAGGCTTAAAATATCAATCCCATTGGTATATGGAGTGAATCTCCATCGGGTGCTATAGACACTTGACTGGCAGTGGAGTAAGCTCATGCGAGGCGACATGTCTCTTCTCTAAAAAGAAAGACGTCTGACCACACATAAGGACAGGCTAGCCTCTTGGTCATGTCCATAACAAGTCATGCCTAATTTAATCATAATGGGTTAATGAACTTCACATGCACACACATTGGTTCTTGATTGGATAGGGTCATTGTCATACTCAAGATTTGGTAATTGAACCTCACTCACACACACATTTTGTCCTAAAGAAAGTTAGACAACCTTAGTGAGTTTGGTTCAGGACACTAGTATGTTTGAGTCTTTGAAAATCCTGCAGTACTCATTCCATATCAACATCCATATATTTTTCCATATCAACATCCATATCTTATTTCATGTCAACATCCATGTCTTCCATTGTCAAGTTGCATAACACCACCAAATTTGGTACCCCCGATGGCTAAACAATGGACAACAAAAATGGCCAAGAAAAATTCTGAACTATAAAAGATCATACGAACAACATGCATTCATTTACCATTAGCTTGCATTAATCAGCCATATAAGCATTTGCCATTGCATTTATATTCACCATGTAGCTTGCCTTAGTCATCCATATAAACATTTCGCATGCACATCATATTTAGCTTACATTAATATAAGCATGTCACTACATTAATCATCCATAAAACATGCATAAAACATTCTTAAAATAGGCATTGCATTCACACAAAAATACAACACAAAAATCAAAGCCATGTATATATATATAAATATATATATATATATATATATAACTCGCATATGCAAAGATCGCTAGAAAGTTCAAACATCATCATAGCTAGGGGGTGCTCAAGGTTTCACACCTTTCCCCTAATCAAACATCAACACAACTTGGGGGTGTTCAAGGTTTCACACCTTTCCCCTAATCAAACATCATCACAACTAGGGGGTGCTCAAGGTTTCACACCTTTCCCCCAATCAAGAAAACAAGATCACAAATCAAGGGTGCTCAAGGTTTCACACCTTTACCCCAATCAAACAAACATCAGCACAACTTGGGGGTGCTCAAGGTTTCACACCTTTTCCCTAATCAAATATCAGCACAACTTGGGGGTGTCTAAGGTTTCACACCTTTCCCCTAATCCAACATCATCAGAACTTAGGGGTGTTCAAGGTTTCACACCTTTCCCACAAATGCAATAAACAAGTCAATCATGCAATCACATCACATCATCAACAAGTCAATTGCCAGGTTCAAAAGATTGCGTTCTTTTGTCAAAGGTTGTTCCCTTTGCCTTGCATATATCATCATCATTGCTAGGTTCAAAATATTGCGTTATTTTGTCAAAGGTTGCGCCCTTTGCCTTGCACTTATCACATTTAAAAAAATCCTTTTATCTGTTAGGGCAAAAACAGATACATTCATCACATGCTCACATTTCAAAATCCCCTTCATTTGTTAGGGCAAAAACATATACATTCATAAAAAACCCCTTCATATGTTAGGGAAAAACAAATACATAAATAAAAAACCCCTTCATCTATTAGGGCAAAAACAAAATACATCAATTACAACTTCACATTTACTCAGTTTCCTAGCCTTACCCGTCGGCTAAAAACACAAAGCTTCCTCGCCTTACCCGTCAGCCAAAAACACAGAGATTCATTCAGCATTTTTCATCAACATTTTTGAAGCTAAAAGCACAACACTAAATAACAACATAAAGTAAACAAATCTGATAAGACAAGAGTAATTGCACAAGAAATATTATTATTAAATAACGGAATAGTGAATTCTAAAATTGTGTATGATGATGATGTTTTAAATATTGTTATCAGCAGATTAGAGAATATTAATGCTGAAGCCCAAGCTTTTTATAACCAATGGGATTTTTATAAGGAAAAAGTTGCACTTGTTGAGTCTGCCAGGGATGTGGTTGAGGTAAGAAAATGTTTATTTATGTTTCAATTTGCTTTTGCAGTTTATTTTTTATATTTCAATTTTCTTTAAAACAAGTAATAATTTTTTATATAACTATTTTGAATGATGTTTTCATTTTCTTTTTTGCAGTCAAATTTTGAAAATCGAAAAATGCAAGTTAATAGTATACAACTTAATATTAATGCGAAAAAAATATTTTTGTTAAATGCAATGGAAATGAAGAAAAAAATGCAATTAAAAGTGGTGAATAATAATAATTTGAGAAAATATATCAGGGAGCAGCTCCATGAATATTTGGACGTTGTACTACAACACCGAAAAGAAAAAAAAACTTCCAAAAATACTCGAAGATCCAAACCAGTAAGAAAGCACATTATTGGGGATTATTGTGAAAGTTCAAGAAAACCTAGTCAAACTTGGTGCACTATCGGAACAAGGTGTCAAGCAAGGAGATAAAGGAAAATAAGTCATTGTTGCAAGAGAATCTGATGCAACTATCTCGAAATAAGATATTTTACAATGTAAAAATATTTTGAAGTTGATTGTAGTCAACAATTTTGTACAATGTAATATATTTCCAATCGTATTAATAAAAACTATATTTTCTAAATTTGTATCTTCAATCATTCAAAGGTTGTTTGCATTTATAATTTTGTGTTGCTTTTTTAGTATTACTCGTCAATATTATTTACTATCTTCATATCAAACAACAAAAGAATATTTTTGTTGATCAAAATTCATACATTAACAATACTAATACCAATACTATGATATAAAATATAAGACAACAATTTATCAAGGCAGTTGAAACAGTATGATATAAAACATACAATATTTAAAAGCGCAATGTGATATAAAACGTACAATTTTTAAAAGCATAATGTGATATAAAATGTACAATTTTTAAAAGCATAATGTGATGTAAAACATACAATTTATGAAAAAGTAAATTTTTGAAATCTTGTACATCTGAAACAACATTGTGAAATCTAGAATGAACAGTTCTCAACTTGTGAAACAACATTGTGAAATCTGGAATGAACAATTCTCAACTTGTGAAACAATATTGTGAAATTTGGAATGAACAGTTCTCAACTTGTGAAACAAATATTAAGCATAGCACATTTTGAAACAAATATTGTGAAATCTGATAACAAAGAAAGTCAAATGTTACATTATTGTGAAATACTGGAAAAATCAGAATTCAAGTAGTTGAAACAAACACTTTTCAACTTGTCTAGAAAAAATTTGTGAAGCCACCATTTGATCACTAAAAGCATAATTATCCTCCTTATTGATCGTATTCATGATACCCCTTCTATCTACAATTGAATTCTAGTATGCTAATGCTCTATCATATGGAAATTTGTCCAGCTGATATGATGACACATAAATTCTTAAAAAAAATTCTAGATTTTTTTCTAGCCTATTGTGGAGCTTAGATTTAACAAAATATAGTGCACTAAAAACCCTCTCATATTCCACAGATCCCAAAATCATTGTTTGACATAATTCATATAAACAAAAGTATTCACTAATCGTATCTTGTAAGATACTACTTGGATACAAATTTTACCACAATGCAATGGAACCAGTCTCATGGATATTACTCAAAAGTGACGCTTGATGAACCATTATTCTTCCAAATTGCTATGATTGTTGTCCTAAAAGATCTTCGTTGAGTATACCTTTTATTTCAATACCATTGACTTCCACACTTTTATTGAAATGCTCAATAAAGTTTCCCATATATTTAATAAACAACTCTTGTGTAGATTTCTAATCATTGCAAGAACCCCAAAACAAAGGGTTAACAACACCCATGGCCTCAAGCAACTCATGTCTTTGAAACCGATCTCTTATCTCTTTTTTCAATGATTTTGCTATGTTGAACCATTTTTTCTTTGTATTGTGTAAAACAACTTCGTATTTATTGTGTGTTACACAAACTTTTTCAACATCATGAGTAACTATACTTGATTGTCTCTCATAACAATAAAGATGTATCATCTTTTCACAAACATTAATGAAAATATTATCATTAATGTCAAACTTCAAAAACTATTTGCATATTTCACGTTTGTCAATGTATTCCAACTTTCAAATAAGGGATATGTAAAATCTGGTTTGGACACATATAACATGTCAGTAATCACACATATTTGCTTTCTTATCCTCATGAAATCAATGATATAGATGGATCTCTCTTGTGCAAGTTTAGTCATTTTGTTCATTTCTTGTAACATGGTAAGACTACCATATAATGTTAAAAGAGTTTCCAAGTTAGTCAAATATAACAACATATCGTTTACCTTATTAATTACCCTACTATTTGCATACATAAACCCTGTTAAAGATTTATATTCTGTAAAAACTCTGAGTGCAGGTTGATACAATGAAATCCACCTTGTATCCACATATTTCAACAATTTTTTTCTTCTATAACTCCTAGTGCAAACTGTTGAAACTCTGCATATCTTTTAGGACTAAGAAAAATAAGAATGTATTTCACAAATGAGGTCTTCCACTTTAGCAACATTTTCAAAAGTGCTCACGATTTTATATGCAAGATTCACTCTATGAGCCATGCAATGAATGGGTATCATGTATGGGGCAATTGAGGTTTGGAGTCGAACACACAGGCTATTCCTATGCCCTTGCATTATAGTAGCACCATAGGCTCCCACGCAAATTAACTTTATGGCTATGTCAATATCATTCATTCTCGTAATTTCCTTTAAACTGGTCAAAATAATATTATAGATGTTTTCTGCATTTGAAATTTCCACCATCTTATGTAATCCTAACAAACTAGGTTGCCTCACATAATTTTGAAATGTGTACACATGCATGCAAATCCAAGATGTGTTATCCACAACCATCACCTCATCAATAGAAAATGAAATGAATATGGAAAGTTTTACTTTCTTCCTCACGTCCTCATTCTCAATTAAAGACAAACATTTTACCATTTTCCAACCACTTCGATCTAACCAATGAGAACTAGAAAGGTTTTGCACATTAGCTAGTTGATAAAGGTGCTTATAATTAATAAAATTAGACATGGGTCTACCATTTTTGAGAATACTAAATACAACAACAAATTGCAAACTTTTTGAAGTTAAAATGGTCTTCTGCAAATTATGAAACTGGGTTTCAATCATTCCATATTTCTCAACAAGGGATTGTTGTTGCTTTAAGTGATTCTTATAATCTATTGCATATTTGACATGCATACATTCTGATGCATCCTTCCACCTAAGATATTTTATAATTTTACCATCACTTCTTGTAACTTTTACATATACTTTACCAACATGTTTTTCTATTGTATCTTTCTTAGTTTGCAACCTGTAATCCTTACCTAGTTTCCAACTACAAATTTTGCTTCTACATTATTTTTTATTGACTTGGTTGTTTGTAGTCAAGACTGCCTCAATCCAGAGAAATTTTTTGCCCATTCATTCTTAAATGATCTTCCAATAATCCAGTTAGAATCTGTCTTCCTCTTTTTAGAATTTTTGCTTGAATACTCATAAGAATTTTGTAGTGTATTTGATTTATCACTTTCATTTTCAACTTGCATATCTTGATTAGGAATATCTTCAAGTGATTGTTGGATGTCATTGGTATGATAATTTTCTTTAGAAGGCATCTCTTGGTGAGGAATATCTTCAAGTGAATGCTTATCAGGGTCAATAGGGTATTTTTCATAGTAGCATATACAATAATATTCTTTACCATTTTTGGATTTTACAAAACTAACTTACAAATAAAAAAAATTCATATCATTGAGCACACATTGAGAACTAACTATTTTAGGAAGAAAGTAGTATTGAAAATAATTACAAAATATACAACTAACTGTTTATAAGTCAAAAATAATTTGTACCTGAGTGTCAATCAATTAGTTCGAATGGTCTCTCTTATGGAAGCAGAGTCTGCAATATGACAGTTTCCAAGTAGTAGATGTGCAAGCAGTCTAGCGCAAGCAGCATATGCAATATCATAGATCCAAAAAATAATACTCATGAATGTAAATGGAATGAGAGCAATACATTACGGGTAATTGGTAGTACCATTTTGAATGGTTGAAGCGACACAAATAGATGCCTGAATTGATTCAAGCTAAGAATGTGTGAACCGATTTGATATCCAAATCCACCATCTAAGTTTTGCTTTATGAGTCTACCTGTTTGGGATGGGGTTTCATACAACCACTGGTGTGAGGGTCTTGATTGAACAAAATTAGGGTTTTTTTGCTTGGATGAAAGTAGGGATTAGGGTTTGTTTGCATGAAAGTAGGGTTTATTTGATTTTGGATGGAGGGTTTCAACAAAGATGCATGCATTGAGCCAAAAATGAATTTTAAATAAGTAATCCATGGAGGACCATCTCTAACAGGAGGGGAACACAATCAATGATTTACAAAAAAACCATTGAGGATGCCAAAGGTCAATTCAAGGAAAACAAATATGGGTTGCATGAAAGCAACTAATGGATCCCCAGTAGTGAATTTGGAAGAAACGAATGTCGAGCAAAGAATAGATGTGATTGAGAGAAAAAACTTAATTTATTGATTCATGGGATTTCGATTGACTCTTGCTACCTTCAAGCAATGGGCTACCAAAAATTGGAGCACTAAAGGTAAGTTCCAAATTTTTACTTATCCTAATGGCTACTTTCTTATTTTTTTTTGTAAATGAAGATAGGGAGAACATTTTTCAAGGGGGGCCATGGTTTTTTGGTAGGACAAGGCTCTTCATGAAGCCTTGGCATACCAAGTTCAAAGCTGAGGAAGAGACACCATCAACTGCCCCTGTTTGGGTCCATCTATTTGGTCTTCTGATAGAATACTGACATCCAAAGATATTTGCAACAATCAATTTTTTTTTAGGAGTTTACATGATGACTTCTGATAGCACCCAACACTTAGAGCATATGATTTATGCAAGGGTTTGTGTTTTGATTGATTTTGACAAACAACTTCCAAAGAAGATTACTTTATGATATGGGGAAGAAATATAGGAGCAAGTAGAATATTATGAAAATATTCCATTTAGATGCAGAATTTGTCATGAATATGGCCATCTAGCCAAGGATTGTCCAAATAAGGTCCCTAAAAAAGAGAAATAGGATGGGGAATTGATAGGGTTTCAGATCCCTAAACAAAAAAATAGAGAAAAAATAGCAACAAAAGAGAAAATAATAATTTCACCTAACACCTTTGAAATTCTCTCAACGGATGAGCAAGCATATGATGAGGATGGTCAAATGGAAGAAGTTATGATGGAAACATAGTTTGATGAAGAGAGGGAACAAGAAGGATTTCATGATGATAAATCATTAAAAGAGATTGCCTTGATGTTGGGAAATAATAGTAAAGAAAAAAAATACAATGTAGAAAACCAACCCAAGTGCAAAACAAAAGGGCAGATTCAAACTACAAACAAAATGGATCCTCAAAAAGACCATACAAATTCTAATAGTAGTGTCATGGTACCAAGTAACCAACCTATAGTCCCAATTGGAATGAAGCAAGATACGAATAAAAGGATAAGGATGCCATAATCCTAAGGTTTATAGTCAGTCTCTTTATGACAATGTTGGAAGCTTTGACTATTTTGCTAAGCAATTTATGATATTTTTGGTAATTTGTTAAGCTTTGGTTTATTTTTAGTGTTATCATTTTTTGTTTGTTTTGTCTATAGCTCCTTTGTGCTTAGTTTTTGTTGTATTTATTTTTCCTGATTTTGTTTGTGGTGTATTTGATTCATTTTGTTGTTTCTGTTTTGGATTTGTTTTGTTATGTTGTTTTTGGGATTTTTTTGTGTTTCGTGTTATGTGGTTTTTTAGTATTAAGGTGTATTTGTTTGTTTTTGTTATGTTGTGTTTGTGATATTTCTATGTGTTTCGTGTTTTGGTGTTGTTTATTTTTATCGTTTTTTAATTTTTTTATATTAATTAATTTATTTTTTGTTTTTTATTTGATTGTGTATTGCTATGTTGTTTGTATGTTTGTTCTGTGTGGTTTGTGTTTTTTTGCGCGTGTTTGTACTTTTTCTTGTCGACACACTCAAGGAGTATGCTTTATTTGTTTTAGCTTTTTGTGTGTTTGTGTGTTCTTATTTTTATTGTTTCAGGTTTGCTCCTTGTGTGTGTTAAAGGTGGTATGCTAGGTGCGAGCCCTGGGTGTTTTTGGTGGAAGATATACCCCTGCCTCCTTGGGTCTTACCCAAAAGTGGTATCCCTTCTGGGATATTTTCCACAAAAAACAAAAAATCATTTATACCTCAAACTTGTACGGATGTCGATGGCTTGTTTTTTTTTGGTGTATGGCTAAAATATTTGAGGATACTCTTTTTAGTAGAAGATTTAGCCCCCTTATTTCTATTGTTAGTGGGTGACATTTTACTTGTAAACAAAATATTTATAATTGTAGAAAAGTAATAAAATGTTAAAGAGATGTTACTTCTCAATTGTAATTAGAATAAACAAATTGTCGGTTGCTATAAAATAAATACCTATTTCTTGCCATGTTTTATTGTGATTTTGTTAGTGTATGCCACTACTGCGTTTTCTGGTGATAACACTTGTAACTGATAAGAGCACAAAAATATGCAATATACAAATTCAAATTAAATTTAGAAAATAAGTTCTCTATGCAAAAAATAACTAGAGATACATATATGAAACAATATCATATTATAGTACAAAAAAACATTTACCAAAGTATTTACCTATTTATAATCTTATCATAGAAAAGTAGATCTGAATAGAAACAAAGAATCAAAGAGTTTTCATAGGATAAAAAAATAGAAGACAACATTCAGAACAAGGCAAAATAGAGAAAAACATTTGAAATTGAGCATTGACATATTTTCTACAACTACTTCAACTTATATTTAGAATGTCTTAAGAGAAACAAAGAACCTGGTGTAGAACACGGTTCGATAATCTATTTTGGTGTAGAACAGGGTCCGAATATAGATCTGGTGCTGAAGACATGCAAAATAGGGCAAAATAGAGAAAAACATGGAAAACAGAGCATTGACATATTTTCAATAAATGATAAAAAAAAGTAGAAGAGTAAACCTGCAATTAGCTGACAGAAAAAAAAATCTTATTACTATAAGTGCTTCAACTTATATTCAGAATGTCTTAAGAGAAATATAGAACTTGGTGCAGAACACGATCCAGTAGTCAATCCTGATGCAGAACAGGGTTTAAAAATCAGCCTTGTGCAAATTAGAGTCTAGTGTCGGCCTTGTGCAAATCAAGATCCGGTGTTGACCTTGTGCAAATCAAGTTTCAGTGTTCAGCCTAGTGTAGAACCAAATTCGATGTTCACCTTGTGCAAAACATGTTTCGATGTTCGGCTTGGTGTAGAATGAGATCCAAAAATCCATCTAATGCAAAACTGGGTCCAATCTGATGTAGTGGTCTTTTATAGAATAGGGTCTAGATTGTTGCAAAATAGGGTCCAATATGTTGCAGAATTGGGTCTGATCTGCCTACAAAATAGGGTTCGATCTACCGTAGAATAATTCGAATATCGATCATCTCCAAAATAGGGTCTGGATATCGATCTGTTGCAGAATTGGATCTAGATATTAGTTTGTTGTAAAATTGGGTCTGATCTGTTGTAGAACATAATCCAGATGTCAGTCTGGTGCAGAACAAGGTCTGGTTTGGTGCCACGTAGAGTTTTGTTTTAGATCAACTGGTTTTTGCACATGATCAAAGTTCGATGGAATTCTCGATTTTGTAATAGTTTGAATGTTTTAAGTGGAAAAGTATCGTTGGCGTGTTAGTTATATATAGTGGTATACTTGGTAAACTTGGCGGGATAATTTTAAAAATTTAAAATTTTTGGGCAAAAAGTGTCCTCATTCTGACAAAAAATGATGGCAAAGTTTTATAAAAATTCGTAATACTATTATCAACGGACGGTGAATCGACACCTTAAAAAAATTTCCAAAGTTTTTGGGCGAAAGGTCTGATCTTCGAGTCCCCCAAACTCACCAATTTGAGTATTTGAAAATGCAAATATTAGCCCAAATGATGAATATTCACCACTATGCATAACCCTGCTTATGCTAGAAGACAAATGAACAGTATGAAAGCTCTTCAATATGAGAACATGATCTTCTTTGATACGATCCTAGGTATACATTTCCATTTAATGGATTATTTTGCTAAATTGTTTAAGGTATTCTGCAAGATGATGAGGCTCAAAAATAAGTTCTTGTTGTCATGCCCTCTATCATCTCTAAAGAACAAAATCAGATCCTGCTTAAACTCATTGTTAGAGAGGAGTTGAAGAAGGTGGTATTTGGAATGAGTACACAAAAAACACTAGGTCCAGATGACTTCCCAATCGATATTTTTTAGACCCTATGGGACAACTTAGAGGAGGATATAATGATTATTGCAAATGGGTTCAAAGGCATTAAAATAATGCTTAAGCATTAAATCAAATATTCATTGCCTTAATTCCAAAAGGGGAGGAGGAGGGTGCATATTTTAGATTATAGACCTATCACTTTATCCAATGTCATATACAAAATGATCACAAAGGTAATGATTGAGCGACTAAAACCTCTCCTAGAAAATATTATCTCATCAAAGAAAGGGGTATTTTTAAAGGGTAGGCAAATCTTTGATGGTGTGGTTTTAGGTTAGGAGGCAATCCACTCAATGCAAAAAGTAGGCAATAGAGGAATTTTCATAAAATTGAATATGTCAAAGGCTTATGATAGGGTGGAGTGGAGCTTATTGTCAAGAATTATGGAAGCCTTCAAATTCTCTCAAGATTGGATAGAATGGGTTATGAGCTACATCTCTAATCCAACATACTCAGTATTAATTAAAGGTCTTCCCTAGCAAGTTTGGAGCCACTCGAGATCTTCATTAGGGAGATCCTTGTTCCCCTTATATTTTTCTCATATTGGTTGAAGTATTGGATAGACTCATATTAAGGATAAAACTAGGGTTTGCTAATAGGTATCAAGGTGGGTGAAGAGGTTTGAATCATCTATAGTTTGTGGATGACACAAGATTGATGGGAGTGGTCAATCTCAAGTAAGCGAGAATGATCATAGATACTCTTAATATTTATCTTAGGGTCACAAACCAAGTCATCAATTATACGAAATCCAAAATGATCTTCTTGAATCTTGATCAAAGGCTTTAGGACAACATTTTAGAAATCTTGGGACTCATGAGGACTTCTCTCCCAATGGTCTATTGGGAGGTCCATTTGCATTTTAAAAACTAAATATAGTTATCTAGAGGAATATTTTGGACTGTATCGAAGAAAGAATTGACCATTGGTCTCACAAATGGTTAACCTTTGCTATCAATCATTCAGGATATGCCAATTTATAAAATTTCTATCCATGCTACCCCACATACCATATGGAAAGAGTTGGACAAAATGGCTAGAAAAAATTTATGGAGAGTAAAAGGAGAGATAAAATAGGTATTAGTAGGTTGGGATAAATTAAGATAATCCAAGGCAAAGGAAGGTTTGGGACAAAGGAGATCGAAGATAAATAATAAATATTTGGTTGGAAAGCTTTATTGGAGGTGGATCTCCTAACCAACTTCTTTATTCAATAGAGTTTTAACTAGTAAATATTTGGGACAAGTGAACCCGAATGAGGTGAGTCATTTTTCTTTGGATGGTAATGGGTCCCTAGTGTGGAAGGCTTTAAAGTTAGGATCTTAGATAGTGAAAGATGGATTATTTTGAAAAATGAGGAGATGGGAGAAAACACAATTTTGGATAGATTATTGGGATCAATACCCACCTATCATTGTTAAATTTCTAGAATCGCGACCAATAAAAATAGTTATGGAAATTAGGTATTGGATAGAGATTGAAATTATTTCAACATCAGTCAACTAGGGGATTATAGGTTTAAGTAGTTAAAGAAGTTGGATGGGTGGTCAATTCTAATCCCTTTGAAATTGCCACTCATCATAACTAGGATCTTGGCAGAAATATTTCTCATAGGTAGGGATGAGGAGTCTACACGATGAAGGATGGATATGAAAAGATCCTTCCAAAAAATCCTCTTCATGCATATCAACTTAAGGATTGGAGAAAGATATGGTAGTCCAAGTGTTGGCCAAAAATAAATTTCTTTGTCTAGCAATTCATGCACAATGTAATTCTTAGTTTTGATAATCTGAGATGTAGGGGAATCATTGGCCCATATCAAGTGTTTCATGCTACAAAAGCGAGGAAAAATCTGACCACTTGATGTTTGAGTACCTGTTCAAGCACTGGATCTAGGAGCAATGATTTTTAACTTATGAAATCTGAGCCAATGGTGATTTGAACTAGATTAACACTTGGGAAATATGGAAGAGGGATATATATAAATTTGAATCTCTTTACATCAGATGGAATCTTGGATTAAACTTTATTTGGTGGCAAGTGTGGTTGAATAGAAATGGTAGAATTTTTAGAGAAACATTTTCATCCTTGTATGGTGTTTGGCAAGTCATTTGGAGCAAAGTCATGGAAACTATGGTAGTGTATGCTATAGAGTAAACTTAGGCTAACATAGGGACAATAGAGAAGGAAGCTAAAGTGTAGGAGGTGTAGGACAAATCTAGTTGGAAAATACCGTTAGAAGGTTGGATTAAAATTGATAGTGATGGACCTACAAAAGGTAATTTGGGTAGAGTTGGAATTGGAGTGGTTTGTAGGAATTATGTTGGGACAATGCTCTATTGGGAATTGCAAGGCCTGGTTAAGACCACGAACTATGAAGTAGAAGACTTAACTATTAAATTTGTTTTTATTTAGGAAACAAGACAAAGTTATACGAGGATAATCATAGAATCAGATTTCCAAATGTTGGCAGGAGCTATAGATTGCATGAGGAACTTTGCTTTAGATATGTAGAGGTTAAAGATTCTCGTCACCCAAATTAAGGAGTTGTGGAGGAAATTGGACAATGCAATTTCGATTTATGTGGGTATATCTTTAAATAAAGTGGTAAAATTTTTGGCTAAGATGAGTACCACGAAGGATCTAGGGGTTATGTGGCACAATGGCAT